>CM050417.1:7874112-10274112 GCA_027564155.1 Gymnocypris eckloni scoliostomus | reverse complement strand
AAAATATAATGAATTTCATAGGGCCCTACATTTAGCAGTAAACAAAATGCTCCGAACAAACAAGCTTTGATCATGTTAAAAATTGATCAAATGCTGTTTTGGTGAGCACAGAGCACTAGGAACAGTGGAGTGGTATGTTTTGGCCAATAGCCAAACCCTAGTCTTACTTACCTTGGTTAAGGACTCCAGTTAAAATTCAATCACAAAGGCAGATTGACTGGATAACCGCTGGAAGAGAAAGGCTCCACATCACAAAAGGAAAATTCAACCTCTGAGCATCCGCTGCAAACTGCCAACACTTCGCTAACCTCTGTGTTTGGGAATGTCAGCCCTCAGATGCCATTTTAAGCCTCTTTTGGAGCCTTTTCTTCCTCGAATATGATCTGTGAACTTTGATACCTGTTTATTGGATCATAGAAAAAAACTAAATACTAAGATGTATTAGTACATTGAATTTAAGGATATTTAAGGAGACATTCCTACCTGTTTGAGTCTCTAATCTGTCTTTTAGTAAATGTACATTCAGTACAGATGTAGGAGTAAAGGTTCAACTGTTATACAAGTGCGAGTTTCACTAGTTCTTCTCTGCCTTTTTAACCTCTCTGCAGATGGCAGAGTCTGCTCTCTTTCCTTTCTATGGCCTTTCTGGTTTAGGTCTAGATTTAGCAAAGTTGGAGGTCTTGAACTAGATTTTAGTGGAGCTTGGGACTTCACTGGCACTCTCTCCCTGATGCATGCGTCTGAACTTTGACCTGCTGAATTCAAGCACATGCACCTTCAGAATGAGCATTGAGAAAATCATAATGCCTGAATAGAATAATGCTTAAAACCGTGGAAAGAGCTTTCTTGTACAGCTCTGCTCTTATTAAAAAAAACATTTAACTGATTGTGGCGAGACAAGGGGTGAATTAGGCTAATTCAATTAAATTTATTAGTTTAATAAATGGCTATCTGGGGCAGGGTCCAACTGTTTTGCAGTTATGCATGGCTGCAGACAGCTTATTATGATGTCTTGAACTACACACATTCTCACGCCTTAGCCTTTAGCATACTCATTCAGATTGAAACTAATGGGCCGGTCTCAGCCCGCCATGCAATTACAATAACGAACTGGCTGCCTCTGCACAGGCCAGATGAAGAGGGATGAGCTTTAATGAAATTTCTTCCTTTGCCCCCACATTAACGGTGTTGCCGTTTAAGCCCCTATAACGAGACAAATCTTGTCAGGCTAATGGCGGTTAATTTGCTAGAGCTCCCCTCTCTGTAAAGTATAAGGAAAAAAAAGGTAATTTAATATGTTCCTTGGAACGTCATGTGACGTGAGTAATAACATATTTTATAGTCCTTTTTTATTCTTATCATAGTCAGACTATTCTGATATTGCTGCCAGTAACCAAAAATATTATCTAAAAAACATTATCCTTTAGAAGTGGAACAAACACTGTAACCCCATACTGTCATATTTATGAATTCAAATAGTTCTGCTAATAGACATTTCTGTCCAATTGGTTACTACCAAATTTTCATTTGCCATGGATACACAGAGAGAGAGAGAGAGAGAGAGAGAGAGAGAGAGAGAGAGAGAAAATAAAGAAAATTCTGATAGATTTTTCAAACAACACAAGAGTGGTCAATATTACTAAGTACAAAGACCTGAATATGCCTTAAAATAAAATAATAAAATAAACCATTTATCTTATTAAATAGAATAATTAATTTTAATAATAATAGCTTTCTTTGTTGTTCTAAGTCATGGAAACAAAATGAGGGAGGAAAGAGTAACACAATACCAAAGCCATGAACATGCATTAAAACACCAAAAATAAAACCATAATAGTATTAGCATTTTAATGAAACACTATTTAATTAATTAAAATAAACAATTAATCATATATTTTTAAACAATATTACTACTACTACTAGCTATTATTAAAATTACAATTACAACTACAATTATTGAATTAATTACGACTTTATTAAACATACTTTACTATAGAATTAGCCTGGTTCAATGCACTGTTATTTGTGTTGATGTAACATAATCCTTCACATGTTGTTATTTCTTAGAGCTTTTTACATTTACATTTATGCATTTAGCAGACGCTTTAATCCAAAGCGACTTACATTGCATTCAAGTTACAGTTTCTACATTTTATCAGCTCTTGCTTTCCCTGGGAATCGAACCCATGATCTTGGCGTTGCTAACGCCATGCTCTACCAGTTGAGCTACAGGAAAGCTACAGGAGAGCAATACTGAAAGAAGCAGCTTTCTGCGTCTGTTTACAGACCCGCCAGCCCCTGGCGCACCGGCCCCCAGCACTACACAGCTGCCCCCCGTTTACATTTAGTTCACACAAATAAAACTTTACTGGGCTGTAATTTCTGACTAAAAATGTAGAACCTCTCAGCCGAGTGCAATCAGCCATGTAAACCCCTACCCACACCTCCTTCCAGTTTTTAGCCCCCACAGTACAGTGCATGTCATTAAAATCAACCCGGTCAAGACATCACGTCGCAGAGAGGAGGATGTGCTTGTCACTTATTTTAATAATTCTTATAAAAGATACAAAAATTCTCAGGAGCATATTAAAGACAGATCAGCGGCCATATGTTGATTTTTGGGGGGATGATTAAAATGTTCAATAGACTTGCATACATTCGCTCTTGTCTTTCCTCATCATACACAAAGCTAAACATCATCAGTCATCAATTGTAATATGCATGGTTGGCTAGTTGGGGGCACGTGTTTAAAATAGTCGGTGAGTTTACCTGATGCTGCTGATGTACTGAGCCTTTTCTGCCTACATCTGGAGAGTCTACGTAAACGACTACTGCTGCCGCCATTTTGTGAGCCAATATCTGTCCCACAGTTTAAACCTGTCTGCTCTGTACTACCCTGTAACAATGTATTGTCTGGGACAGCACTGCTCACAAGGTCTTCAGACAATGTCCTCTTTCCTTCCACTGAACCAAAGAGGTCCTCTAAAAGAACACTGGCTGTGCTATTAGCGAGAGGATGGCTGACTTCTGGACATTTCTCCACCACTTCCTTCTCCTCCTCGTCTCCTTCAAACAGCTCAGGGCTGTAGAAGATACTCTGTTCATCCTCTTCAGTATCTTCATGGTCCATTCCGCTGGTGGTGTTCTTTGAAGTGGAGGTAGGGATCACAAAGACCTGCTCAAGTTGAGGTTCATCTGTACTGTTATTTAGGTCAGGAACACCATTTATTTGGTGCTCTGGTGCCACAGGAATAACTTCATGCTGAACCTGCTTGTTGATCACTGAACTCGCATCTGGCTCTGATTGAAAAATAGGAGTCTTGAATTGGCTACTGATTGGAGTGGAGGTGAAGAGGTGGCTTGTAGGCCATGGTTTTCTTTGGACATTGCATTCTCTGCTTGGTTCAGATTGATGCTGCATATTCTTTTGGTCACCTGTTCAAACAGACAGACACAAAGACATCTGAGTGACAATTATTCAAAACTCCTGGGTGTGTATACCAGCTCAAATGTACGCCTCAAAGTAGAAACTTTGGTTAAAAAACAATACAGCCTGCATTGTCCATCAGACAAAACATGTTTGAGGGTCAGCTTTGATTAAGTGGTGGAGCACAGGGTCTCTATGATAATTGTGTATGGGGCTTTAGGTTTGGGTCTACAATATGGTTTATATGTCTGAATGAGTGGAGTCCCTGATTTGTTCTCAAGTGTACGCAAATACTCACGCTCAATCTACCACAAACAAAGGTCAAAGGGATTTCATTAAAGCAACAGTCAGACATCTGCTCATCCCAACGCTGTTTAGTCAGTCAGGGGCCACAGATTCTGACAGGGGCAATGAGGAGTGGAAGAGCGTGTACAACACACACGCATACATGTACGTGCCACATAAACGCACGCTCACTTACCACACGGTTTTACATAAAGGTGTCCACAATGTTAAAGAAATATCTGACCCAAAAATACATTTAGTCATTGTTTACTCACCCTCACATTGGTTTAAATCTATTTGCCTTCGGTAAACTCTTTGGTAAACTAAAGGAGAAATATTGAAGAAATGTACTGGTCACTTCTTTACACGAAGTAGCATTCAATGTTTAGGGTTGGTAAAATCTTATCCTCATTAAAGCAGCATTTATTTGATGACAAAACTGATTATTAGCTACTACTCAAATCTTAAATGTCACTTTACATTTTAATTTGGTGTGCAAGAAACATTTCTTATTAGCAGTGTTGAAAACTGATGTGCAGCTTAATATTTTTGTGGAAACAACGTTTGTTTTCAGGATTATAAGTTATATTTCATGAATATAATAATGTTCAAAAGACTAGCATATATTTTAAATCGAAAGTTACTTAAATGTCTTATTTATTTATATTGAATGCATCCTTACTATAAAAACTATCAATATCTTAAAAATTCTTACTGACCACAAACTTGAAGAGTATTGTTTGGGCTGTCAAGCTCCAAAATGAAAAAAAACAAATTGTATAAATAAATCATAATAATAAAATACAAAATAAAAATCCAAATGACAGTAGTCATTCTTGTCAAACATTACAGTCTTGTTTCTCCTTTTTTGTTCAACAACAAAAAAACAATGTTCATTTACAATAAATAAATATTAAATATTAAAATATTTTTTTTCAGATAACTTTTCCTTTAAACGACATGAAGAGCAAGATGTAAATAGTCCTAAAAGGACTCATTTTAAAAGACAGAAATAAAAGACCTGCATGGAAGTTACAGGCCTTTAATGGAGTGAAGCAAGAAACCGTTAGCCCAACAGTTATGCATCATCACCAAATACAGTGACTTCCTTCAGGACGCAAATGAGAATTTTAAACAAATACAAAAAAAAATTCCCCATATACCTGATTCAGAAGACCTGCTCTCAGAGTTGGCTGCCCGCACCTCGGTGTGTAGGTTCGGCAGTGCAAGCTGAGGGTCAAATGGCTTGAGGGGGGCAATTATCTCAGGAGGGGGTGAGGTAACAGTGGAGGGGCTGGGGTGTTGAGGGGCAGCCTGAGATTGTGTCTCTTTGAAGGTCTCTACTGCCCCCCGCTGGCCTTGAGTAAAGGACTCCAGGGACTGCATGGCGCCAGTGAAGGTGTCATGGTGCCTCACTAGCTGACGCACCCACTTTGACAGGCCTGAGAGTAGAGGAAAGCAGCATTTGACAAACATTTAACCACTTTACTTGACCACTATTTTCATAACACTCTACCACAGTACTGTCAATACATGTAGATTTTCAAGTAATGAATGTTTTCAACCCATCACTGTTACATGTAAAGAGCAAGACCTTATGTACACATTATCTGGCCACAGCCCACAGTCAAAACCCCTGCGGTGGGTCATTATCTCCATCTAGTGATACAGAAATGGAACTACAGCTGGGTGACAATCGTTTTTAGCATTTTTAGACCATTAGTAATTTACCTGTGATGTATTTGTTCGGGTTCATCCTAAATCGGTCATCAACTAGTATAAGTGCCCCCCAGTCATTTCGATGTCGTATACACCTATGAGCACAGCAAACATATCATTAAACCAAATTGGTCTTAAAGAGAAAGTTCACCCAAAAATTCTGTCACTCACCCTCATGTTGTTCCAAATACATAAGACCTGCTCTGGACACAAACAGCGTATGCTCTTCGGTGTCAACAGCGCCCACAAGAATATCTTAATTTGTGTTCCGAAGATGAACGGAGGTCTTACAGGTTTGGAACATCATGAGAGTGAGTAATTAATGACAGAATTTTAATTTTTGAGTAAACTAACCCTTTAAAAGATTTGAACCATGTCAGAGTAATACATATGCATAAATGTGACCCTGGACCACAAAACCAGTTTTAAGTGTCAATTTTCAAAAAAATTATTTGAAAAGCTGAATAAAATAAGCTGAATAAATAATTTTGACCCATACAATGCATTTTTAGCTATTGCTGCAAATATACCCCAGCGACTTAAGACTGGTTTTGTGGTCCAGGATCACAAATACCAACTGTAAAATGAATGTGGCTCTCACCTTCCGAGTGCCTGGTTTAGTGCCCGATATGCTTGAATCTCATACCAGCGCCCTCCAGGCAGAAGCCCTCGTGACTTGGCATGCTTGTCATTGTATTTCATCTTCAGTTCAACCTGCAATGCAAAAGAAACTATGACTTGGACCAAAATAGCCCCTATAAAAACATTAAACAGAATTTCAGGAGATGGTAGGAGTAAAAAAAAAAAATTCTCATACCTTTTGTAAAATATATATATATTTTTTTACATTTGTGATCACTGGATGAGCATAAGCTGCATGATATATACTGCTCAAAAAGATTAATAGATTTCTTTCTGAAGGATCATGTGACATTGAGGAGACTGGAGTAATGTCTGCTGAAAACTCAGCTTTACCATCACAGGAATACATTACATATTCAAATATATTAAAATAAAAAAGTTATTTTAAATAATACACACAATATTGATTTTACTACATTTTTGATCAAATAAATGCAGCCTTGGCATGCATAAGAGAATCCTTTTAAAAACAAAATATTTGAATGGTACTCTATGCATGCACAGAAATGTTCCTGAATTTTGTATGCCTTTCTCGATTCTGTTCATTTATAGGCCTGGAAACACCATTTTAAACTTTTGATGAACAGATTTAATGGCTGAGCAAAATAAACAAACAGTATATAATTGGCTAAGCACTGTATAGTGGTAAATTTACAGATCTTTTAACTGAAAAGTTGCTGGTTTAGGCAATTCATGAGACAATCCTGAGCCATTCTGCTCAACTTAGATCTACTTTCTTCTGTAAAACACAAAAGGCTTACAAGTTTAAAATGACAGTAAACTGACATAATTTTGCTATAAATACTCCATTCTAAATGGTCAATGAAGAGAGTATTATCTTCACCAATTCATTCTTAATTATTCAGAAGATCCAAGAGGCCACACCTGGGAGCGGGGCAGCTGCACCACCTTCATATGAAGAGCTCTTTTCCAAAATGCGATAAACGCCAAAAAAAAAAAAAATGAGTTTGTCATGCCATTTTGCTGTGTACTGAACCTATTCACTGCTCCATCAATGTTTCATGCCAAATCGCTATATTTCCTTGTTTAAAATGTACTGCAAGATGCAGTTCTTTTCCAAACCGCTATAAGTGCCGAACCTGTTTAGCCTAAATGCGATATATCCTCTCGATCAATCAGAATTGTTCGATGCAATCCAACATGCTTTGAAGCGTTTGTTTGTGCTCAGTCTTCAAAATGAGTGCTTTAAACTCTCATAACACTTTTGATGGCCTGGATGAGCCAGTGAGACCTACACCTGGGGGTAGAAAACGCAGACTGGACAAAGAAAATCACAAAAAACTAAAAAAGAAGGTTCTCAGGTGGCGCGTTAATACCCACTGTGGGATGTCAATGTAACAGATGTGTATACCAGTAAAGGTGGTGTGTAAACCGATTGACGCTAGAGGCTGTAGCCTTTGGCGTTCCTTGTTAGAGCGCCCGCCTCCCGCACCGGAAACCCGGATTCGAGACCCGCTCGGTGTGATGGTGCGGACCCGGGGGGCTAACATCAACACAAGGCTGGTGCGACCGGTTTATAGTATGAGTCCCTGATGTCATATGCTGCATGTTCTCTTTTTTTTTTAAAGACATAAACCAACATAAAAAGGATGGATTTGTAGCGCTTTGAAAAAAAAAAAAACAACTTTGCATTTATAATCGACAATATTGTTGTTTCATTTAACAATCATTGTTTAACATGTTCAGACTGAGCCAACAGACCATTTTAACAGGATAAATTGAAGATTAACAAAATGTATGGGTCTAGGTAAAAAAATGTCATTTTCATGAAAACTATTAAAATGGATTTATAGCGTTTTGGAAAAGAGCTCTTCATATATACCTCTATATGATAAACTAATTTGATTTACACTGGCAGGAGGTAGGACTGACGAGCGGTGATCTGCAGAGGGCAAAGCTCCCCTGAAGATGACACCCTGGGCCTGAAGTGCTTTCATACTCGCCTCCCTACACCCGCTGATCCATTGCAAAGAGGCGGAAGAAAGAGGCCACCAGACAATAGGCATCTGCTTTGCCATAAAAATGCCAGGGAGGCATCCATCAATTTTCACCCACTGCCCTCACGGTTTTAACGCTAACCTTTTTGAATTGACAAGTGAAAAGTTCAAATCCTGTCGGATGGGACAGGATGGCGAAAGCCTTAACTATTTGTGACAGGTACTGTGTTTTCAGATGCCACAACCTGTACGAGGGCATGACCGTCGCAGGTAATGCTTGTCTCTTGTACACATCAACTCTTCGTCATCCCCCATGTTGTCACACACCTTAATCAGGAATATTTAGAAACACATGGACACGTTGACATACACATGAGGCTGAATTGAAGAGCAAACACTTCATCGTGACCGTATCCGCCATCTGATGCACAATCTCAATCTCTAACCCAGTGGAAGAGTTAAAAGCATCTGGATAGAGATCCTGTCGTCAACTAAAGGCCGCTAGCCCGAGGCGGACTGTCATATAAATCCAATCAGAGTCTATTTCACTATAAAGCCCCTTCACCTCCCGGTACCACATCAACACTCAATCCGACATGACAGCTTGCATATGTTAAAAAGCCAATTCGCGCTGCTAGCCAAATCTCCTCAATGTGCAAGAAACCGCAAGCTGGAAGGGATTATGTAAAATGTCAGGAGATAGCCCACTCTCACATCAGCTTCAACCTCTTTACCTGTTCATCCTTAAAAACAGACATTTGACCAAGAGGCATGCATTGCAGCAGAGCGGAACACTGTCGCCACCGTGCCCGTCACCGAGATCTTGTAGCCTGCTGTCCGTCTGTGTTAGGAAACAGCAGAGCGGGTCACACTAAGAGTCCTCAGCTCCGTAATTAAAAGGAAATTCAAAGAGAATGGAGATACAACATTCCACACAAACCTTTACAATTTAACACACTTTCCATCGTCTCGCACAAGCTGTTCATTAGGGATCGAGACATGGCATCAGCTGGAATAGGTCTTTTACTGCCTTTTAAATCTGAGATAATTTTTCTTAGCGAAACAAAACATGTTCCCTACAATTTTTATGTTCACCAGAGGCTATTTTTATGTGTGCACCATCGGCTTACAATGCCTTAGACTGTTTAAGTTCACCTTTGATCTTGCTCCCAATAACGGACTAATAAAAGCGATACTCTCGTTTCAGAGGCACTTTAATAGCTTTTCTGGCTATCTGGGAAGACTGTGCAGGCATCCACACAACAGGACCTCTAGTCTGACTAGAGTAGAAAGTTAAGCCACAAGTCACAATGAATTCAAGCATGTGCATACAGTTCTGAAAGCTTGAAACAAACAATAATGAAACTAAATCTATATTTTTACACTTTCTGAAAAAATCTGGTTGGCTCCCTTTGAGTGACGATGCAAAAATGTATGTGCTTGTAAGACTGGTGTTAGAGTAACCATTGCACTGACAGTAAATAGTGTCAGTGTCCTCTCTTTCCTTTGCATTAATAGGGTCATATCCTAGATATCCCCAGGGGTCATCTCCACCCCCATGCACTCAACCAAAAGCTTACATGCAGGCTATCAGTATATATAAACATTGTTGAGTGAAGTGTTGTTTCCTAGAATGAACCATGAAGAGATGGACTTGCATAAAACACTTGCATACAACAGAGTTTGTACTCTTTTTCAACAATGGATTTCCATGACCTTGCCAGTCATTTGTGATTACAGAATAAAAAAATATTATAATTTAGATTCAGACTTATTCTGGAAACCGAACCATTTATCATTCCGTAAACGGATTTGACCAATTCCAGTTTTGCTCAAAAGAACAATTCAATAAAAAATCGAACATCATTAAGGCTTGCAAACCACTTTTAGTTTAACAGAAATGTAAAAAAAGATATATACTACTATTCAGAATTTTGGGTTCAACGTTTTTTATTCAGTTACTTTAGTTCAGGATTCATTTAACTGACCAAAAGTGACAGTAAAAATTGTATACTGTTATAAAAACACAAGTGACAATGAAGACTGGAGTAATGGCTGCTGAAAATTAAGCTTTGTTCATCACAGGAATAAATGAAACTGTAAAATAGATCAAAATAGAAAAAGTTAGTTATTTTTAACTAATAATATTTTTCAATATTAGATTTTTATTGTATATTTAAACAAATTAATGCAGCCTTAAGCATATTTTCACATTTCAATGGCATTTGACTTTCTCAGGTCTGGCAATTATTACTGTGGAAATCCTGAAAAAAAGCACTGAAACTGAAAAAGACGTGTTGAAGATGATTTGCAGATAGACTTATTCCTCAACTGTAAAAATAATTATCATTTCACAAGTAGCAAAGGTTTCAGCAAACTCTCTTGTCTGTTTAGGATAAGAAAGAGCCAAAACTCCTTCACCATCCTTTACTTTTTTAACCTGCACTAGGCAAACGAGTCAAAGCATCACCTGTGACGATGGGGGATGTATTGAGGGGAAGTCGAGGGCAGCAAACAAACACGTTTGAGTGCTGTCAACCACTTCATGTGGCATTTGAGACAAGGAGAAGCATTACGGTTGGCCAGGTGCACTAGAAACCCCTGCCTCCTTGCTCCTCACCCCCTCTGGCACATCAACTCATCGCATGTCCGCAACAAGCCACATGATTAAAACCTACCTCAGAACCCTCCAAAACTCAACCAAAATGGCAAACTCAATCGGCCTCCACTGTAGCAGAAGTGAAAAAAAATCAAAGGCCTTCCCCAGAGGTAAGGGTACAACCACGCCAACAGCTTCCGCTAAGGTGAAGGGCTTGGAAGTGTCAATCATCTGTACATATCCCCACGGTGACAGACCCAGTTAGGAGATCTTCAACATACTCTGACAGCAAGGTAGACAGAGGGGGAAGCTTAAAGGTCAGGTCTATCTGCTAAGGACAGGCAGAACACAGCACAATCACTATTGAATTCATTTACGGATCACAGCAGGGGAATGATGCTCTGCCTACAAAGTAACTTTTTAAAACATGAACACATATGAGGGGCAAATGATACTTCAGTTCAGGGTTGAAATGAGGTTGAAGAAAAAGTTTTCAATCAGTTTTTAAAAAGATTAGACGAGCCTAGCAAAGTTACTCTCTAATAGGAATCTCTGCCATCAGTTCACAGCTCATGAAGCCACTTAGATGGTTTTGAATAATCTTGAACCCAAAAACTAAAGAAATACAAAATAAAAATCACATCGAGTTGACTAGAACAACTACTAAAGCAATAGACATTTCAAGTTCAGGCATTAGTGACTTTAGGAATAATTCAAATATAATGCCATGTTATTACAGAATTCCATTAATCAAATATTCAATTTTTTATAGATTTGAACATGGTTAATGAGATCGATTATAATTAGGGGTGCTCCGATCAGGATCTTTGAGCGAACACCGATTGCCGATCACAGAAAGCAGTATTTGCCGATCCGCTCACCGATACCTATCTTTTTAAAGCCATCTTTTTAATTATTTAGAATAATTTATAGTGATACTCCACAATTAGTATTTTTAGACATTTATTCAGTGCCTGAATTTCATTGTGAAAATGGGGGGAATTCCTCTTAGGAGACTCTTGTGAAAGAGGATTTTTTTTATTTGAGGGGTGGAGGGGGGCATTTATAAAAAAAATAATAATAATACATCTCACCTAAATGTTTGATAATACAGTGCATTTTTGTTTTTACAATTGAGCAAGCATTATTTTGATTTCAAATCCAACCATTGTTAATGAAAATGCTTTTTCATTGTGATTCTTTTTTCTTTTACAGCAATACAATCTTTATAGATGTGTTTAAATTCAATACAGACAAGAAACACATTATTCAATGCTTTTTACTTTTGCATCTAGGCTAGTTCTAGATTTGTATATTAAGATGTTCAAGCAAGTGGCAAAACATTTAAACTTATGTTATCACAAACATTCAAAATTAACTTATGGCTGTCAGCTCTACTGAATTTTCTTTTGCATTTAAATCTTTATTACAAGCAATCCTGCAGTTTATAAATAACTTTGCTTTTGCCTTGTTTATCTAAAAGTGCTCTTTTCCTTTAAACCTAGCCAAAAAGCCACATGTGATGACTCTGAAACACAATAGACTTTAATTATTTGCATTTATAGTGTAATTACTACATTTTCGTGTCAATCAATGTTCATATCTATGCCGCAAACAATGTGCTGTCACTTTAATTCAGTGCGTGCAGTACAGCAAAGATAGACTCAGTGCAGAAACGATCTGCACTAATGCAGACGCACTGCTCCTGGAACACACTGCCAGACCACAAACGCGGGTCAGTAAGCTCTGATCCGTTAACATGAGCACGGAAAAGTACGCACCATACGCACAGCAAATGGAGTAATGTGAACCTGGCGTTGTGTACGTGTGTTTGTGTGTGCGTGCGCTGCAAGTGTGCATGAACGCACGGTCTCCAGGAGAGCGCGCGACCGCTGAATGGTTAAGCACTGGCAAGAATTAACAAGAAAAGCTATTTATAAACTTTAGTAAGGATGCGACACTGATTATATTGTGCAAGTGACAATTCCTTTGTCAACTATACAGCGTGCAGCTCACTTATAATTCAGACGCGATGTGATTTGAAGCCATTTGCGCATTTTGACAGAGAAAGAATGAATGAATGAATGAATGATGCATTTATATAGCGCTTTATTGTGTATTGTTGTACACCCAAAGCGCTTTACAATCATGTGGGGGGGTCTCTCCTCAACCACCACCACTGTGCAGCATCCACTTGGATGATGCGACGGCTGCAACAGGACAACGGCGCCAGTGCGCCCACCACACACCAGCTACAGGTGGAGAGGAGAGAGTCATAGAGCCAATCAAGTGGATGGGGATTATTAGGAGGCCATGATTGACAAGGGCCAGTGGGGGAAATTTGGCCAGGACGCCGGGGTTACACCCTACTCTTAACGAGAAGTGCCATGGGATTTTTAATGATTCACACAGGCTGTTTATGAAATAATTTCTCACAGAAAGTTTCAAATGACTTTATATGTTATTTAATGAATATATATGAACTGTACTTCACCTTCAATATTCTAATTATTTTACCCGCACCAGACAGAGACTTTGACGGTGCCGCTGCATGTCGTGCCAAATCTCTCACAGCAGGCTAGAGATCTTTTTTATTTATTTTTTTCAGCCTATTTAGAGACTGCCGATCAAACATCCCCAAGCTATTATCAGCCGATAATGATCGGTACCCGATCAATCGGAGCACCCCTAATTACAATTGAGAAATTTCATAGATATGCCAAATACAGTATGTGCAATTATAATCGTCATATGACTTTTGCAGACTGTTACCTGCAGGTCTTTGATATTGGGGAATGGGATTCCAATAGTGACCACTGCTCTGGCATTATCATCAGTGAAGTCTAAGCCCTCGCTAACCTTCCCTCTGCAAACCGCAATCAGCAGGGCTCCATCTGGGAAAATAAATCATAATCAACACACAGCCAACACATTTAAACAAGGCATTTTGAATGAATCAACACTAACCTCTGTTTTCACTGTTGGCTGCCGTTCCTCTGATGGCCTCGTAGTATGTCTGCAGCAACTCATCAAAATCACCTTTGCCACCACCACGTGGCTCGGTAATGACGGTCTTCTGCTCCTGAAGCTTGTCCCACAGACCCGTGTTCATCCAGCGGTCCCTCAGTTTATCTAACATCTTATTAAAACAAAAATTGACCATAAATAATGTATTATTTGCAATGGACCCCCAAGACAATCTGATATTTTTTATATGTAATATACTAATAATAATAATTAGTAGTAATTATTAGGATATAATATTCAGTCTATAAAAATAGGCAAGTTCAATGGGTCACCATCATTTTTATTCCTGTTCTGACTGCAACACATTAGTAATTAGTGTAGAGTTATAATAGCAGTGAGCAAGAAGGGTAAACAGGGAGGATTTTAATAACAAACATAATGAAAACCAAATTCTGGAACGCAAATGTCTGATTCAAAACTGCAACATTCATGTGGCACCCATTAAAATAAAAAACAAGATTCAGTTGAAAGGAATGTCTGAACCCTGGGTTGCCCAGTAATTCGTAGTTTAATAAATACAGACCTTCTGTTTGCACTGTAAACTATTTGCTGGTTTGGAACTTTTTTGTATTTTAACGAATAATGGAATACGCTGCTCAGGCAGATTAAATGGCACTCTAAAAGCCTGGGGACAAAACATCACAGCAAGAAACAGGATGTTTTCTCTTCTGTCTTCTCTTTAGTCCCCATTACAGAGAGCAGATAAACTGCATGTTTAAACTCGGTTCATAATAAAAATCACTGTTACAGTGCTATTGTTAGTGCAAAAAAGTCAGTGACTACCAAAGGGGGAACACTGATCTAAAAGCTCTTGCACACAGGGAGCAACTCTTGTCTCTGCTGTATGCATTTTCCTCTTGAATAGGCATGCCTTTACAATCCAAGCAAATCTTCACTGGCTTGGAAATGTGTTAGAAGGGTCAAACAAAAGTTCTGCTTGTGATCAACACAAAATTTCACATGACTACAGGAATTTGTGGCTTCATTCAGACAAACAATAACAAAAGGACTGGAGGAGTGCCTCAGGGCTCAGTATTAGGATCATTGCACTTTTGTTGTTTAGAAGACACACTTCAAGGAAAACACTATTACATACATTCACCTTAGGTGGCTGATACTTCTGCACCATGAAAACAATTTTACACACTGATGTGGCTGTGTGAAGTGAAGCAAGCACAAATTTAATCAAGTCTGTGCTTGCTTATAGGAACAAGCAAGTAACTTAAATAAAACATGACACTTGTGCTGAAGATGCAACAGTTCATAAATGTCACGGTTTCAAACACTAACAGTAAACCAATTGTCCCGCATTTGCTTCAAATCCAATATGAATAAATTTTTGATTTTAATGTTCTCTCTCAGTAGAATGCCCAAAGAATGAAACGGCACATTATACACCCTGTACTTGGTGGAAATTCAGATTTCTGAGGAAGAGTTCAAAAGAGGAGGAGGAAAAACGGATATATGTATGGTCTTGTTTCGATGGATACAACTGATGGGTTCGGAAGGTGTATTCGGCATCTTGAATTTACCTTAAGGGTCAACGTTATTAATTTGTGCTTGGTCTGAAGTGTAACCCGATGATGACCTGAGCGTAACCTGATAATAAAATGCTGGCCCTTAAAAGACAGGGACACATGCAAGCACAAAGACTCTTGTATAAGCTTGTTGTTTATATTCCCAGAGCTGTAATTTGTAAGGTCTTATAAAAGCAGGCGAAATACAATACAGTGCCACTCCAGGAGTCCCTTGGCTCAAAGGGTAATGGTCCTAATGCTTTTATCTCACAGACACTGTGAGTAAACATCCCTCTATGTCTGCTTCTATGCAGTCATTTCATTACAGGCACATTTTCCACATCCCTCATCTTGACAGACTAGAGCCGTAGTTTGAAAAACCAGAAGATGAGCCAGTCAGCAGTGAGCTAGAAACTCAAGATTATCACCAGCTGCTAAATTCTAGACTTATTACAGACTTCATATTTTTCAAGTTTGGAAATGGAGAATTAACCCCTTTTTAATTTGTGAGATGGAATTTGAATTGGCCACAGGAAGATGAATTAAAAAATGTAAACTTAATTACATTTTTTATATTTAAATCTATAGTGTATCCTATCTATCTATCGTATCACCAGTGTATGTCTTATATACCAGTGGTGTCCAAACTCGGTCCTGGAGGGCCGGTGTCCTGCAGAATTTTGCTCCTCTAACCCTAATTAAACACACCTGAAGCAGCTAATCAAGCCCTTACTAGGCATACTAGAAACTTCCATGGAGGAGGGTTGAGGCAAGTTGGAGCTAAACTCTGCAGGACACCGCCCTCCAGGACTGAGTTTGGATACCCGCTATATACAGTAACTATTCATCCATCCATCCCATCACCAGTATACCCGTAACACCTCACATTTGATCTATCAAACAAAAACAAATGACAGAATAAATGGACAGCATCCAATGTTGCCAAATGAAATTAGCCACTGCAAGTGTGCACTTGTGTTTTAAGATGTCTGGACAAGGAAAGGGAATAGGAGTTTTTGGGGGTGGTGGCGATAGGATGAGCACATGGCCTTCATGCCTAATTCATAGGCATTATCTGACAAGAGCAGCGCTATTTCCACAGGGCCTAGACCAGGACACAGCAGAATGAAAATGTCAATCTGCACACTTGGCTGAGGCTCAGGTGCACAAACATGGCAGAAGTGACCCTACACCATCCCTCTCTGAGGTCAGTGACAGTGCCATCAAACAGATGGCGTGCTCAAATACGACACGAACACACTAGTAACAAACAAGCTCCGACAAATTATAATAGGCATTTAACATCATGTTGTCTGTTCATTGTGTACATCTGGAAAATGACTGCTTAATCTCAGATTAAAAAAGGTTTAAATTGCTTATATGATTTACAAATGATAATATTACAGTGAAGTGCGAGAGTGATTGAAAAAAGTACTAGGCTACCTTTAACCATCAGTATGAGTGTATGAGGATTATGCAGCCTCATTTCTGACACTTTGTCTCTCACACAGCTCCCGAGGGCTGGGAGCAAAACAACATCAGTGACCCACTCTCATGGCTTATTCAAGGCCCTGTTATAGCAGACCAGAGTCTCATATCTTCAGAACTCTGTGGCAGACTAGCATTATCTGCAACAGATCAACAACAGACACATTGTTCACATCGTCAGTTATATTTACTAAGAGGTGACTCAGATGATCCTGCACATAAAAAGGAGACAGAAGTGAATCAAATGTCATGTAACTTAAGTCAATCCACCTGTTACAATAGTAAATATAAAAACATTGCATTAAAATGTGTAATATTTTTTGGGTTGCATCTTCCCTTGTATTCGCCATCTAATCACCCAATAGAAGTTTTGTCTGTGTCTACACACAAGATACCCTTATTTTTTTGCCATTTTTTCATAAAATGGGAGTCCTAACATTGGTGATTAAAAGCAGAAAAAAAAGAATGCATAAAGCGTCTCATGTTAAACGGAATGCTTATATTTAAACTATTTGATTTAAAAATGCGCAAATGACCGTAACCATCTTAATCTCAGTAAATCCTTACTCTTAACTATTGGGAATAATCAAACTGCTGGTGTACATGTGAATGTTGCTACCCTTGACAGTAAAGAAATAAGGGTCACATCTCAAAGATGTCTACAGAAGAATGGGTTAACATTTAGAGAAGCTGTTGATAAAACAAAGTGGAGTGAAGACTATCTAGCGTACATCCACAGGCACAACAAAAGGTGAATAATTCATTGTGGTTAGTCGAATAAATATATGCATCACTCATCTTGTGTCACCATGCTAGATTAAGTCGACCGGATGCAGTTCTCCAAGGGGACATTGTGGTGAGGTGGCACAACTCTGTGCATTCTCTCTCTCTCGCTCATTTCCTCTGCCACCTACACTGCTCTTTATATATTTTCCTCCAACCTTGACGCCATTCTATCATGTGGCAACACATTGCTGTTTTTCTTTGCAAAAGGCCTCTAAATAATGGACAACCTTGGTTGTAGGGTGGCATAAATGAAACATAGGGCCCTGGTGGCGGCAGGAGAAGACGTGTAGCTGCTGTAAATAATTCAGCTGTCAAATATCACAGTGACGATCACGCCAAGGACGGAGCAGAGTGGCGCCCCTGCCACCTGCCTGCAAGCACCCACACTCTTCAGCGCTGACACGGAGCAGGCCATTAGTGTGAGGCCAACAGTGAGAACTGAACTTCACAGATAAAGAACAAGATGTGCTGAAGTATGGATCTGTTGTTATCTAGTCAAGAGCTGTAGCTGAAATAAGGGCTTGCCTCACTAATGGACAGCTTAAAGAAAGAGTTACACATTTTACAGTGGCATGACAGCATAGTACATAAACATTTATTTTGATACACATCTGAAATGGATGGAGTTTGAGCAGAGCAATCTGACTTCCTCGAACTACTAAGTAAACGTGTGAATTGTCTGAGTAAAATAAGTTAGTTGTGGGATTCAGCACTGCGGCTAATAAATGATCTATTTATATAAAAATTCAAAACGTTCAATTATATTTCACCTTTCTAATGGAAGCAACTTCCGTTTACACTGTAAACAATCAGCAAAAGGTTCGATCTATGAACACAATAAGCATTTTCAAAAACGGTACAATGAGGTGGCATTATTCTACTCACCCTAGGGGTGGGCGATATGGCAAAAATATAATATAATTTTTTTATTTTATTTTTATTTCACGATTTTATCACGATTCTTTGTCATGTTGGTTTTACTATTTTGTCTGAGCAGTGCAGCCAAAATAAATGCCCTATTATAAAGACAAAGCATTTCAAGATTACAAAATATAAAAAAAGTATGGCAGATATTTAGGCCAAAATGGGCGAAGATACAAATCTTTGTCATTATTTTATCTTTGTTATTAAAAATAAGAACAAATATACACATTACAAATACACATACAATACAAATAAAATAAACAGTGCTTTATTTTTGTGTTTTGTTGTTTTGGCATTAAAGAATAAAAATGCTGTAATCTTATGATTTGAAATGATTTGAGTGGAACTTCCCCAAACCAGAAATGCGTTCTATAATTTAAAACACAGTAGGCTCGTTAGGAAAAAGTTGAAAGTTGATGTGTGTGCACAAACACACAAAAACATAACATAAGATGTAAAAACTCATTTGTGGCCACATTTGTGGTAAACCTTGCTAGTACCGGGTTGGACCTGCTTTTGCCTTCAAAACTGCCTTAATTCTTCATGGCATAGATTCAACAAGGTGTTGGAAACATTCCTCAGAGATTTTGGTCCATATTGACATGATATCATCACGCAGTTGCTGCAGATTTGTCGGCTGCACATCCATGATGCAAATCTCCCGTTCCACCACATCCCAAAGGTGCTCTATTGGATTGAGATCTGGTGACTGTGAGTAAAGGGAACTCATTGTCATGTTCAAGAAACCAGTCTGAGATGATTTGAGCTTTGTGACAGTGATGCAGTGAAAGAACGCACTTTAATTGCGCACGTGCACTGTTTAACCCGCTTCATCACCATGCAGGCTAATGTATGTGTGTACTCTGTAGGGGCATTTTGTTTGGTTTTTGCAAAATTGCACATTGTTAAAACAACAATTACAATAATATCATAATGACTTTGAGAGGATGCAAGTTGTACAGATACATACACCAAACTTATCTTAATCTGCTTTAAAAGCATCCTGTGTTTCCACAAGATCTTTTCACCTTTCCTAGCCCACATTTAATAAGCATCATGCCAGACATGTGAATGATATTGTTGAGGGGCCTGAGGGTGGTACAGCAAAATTGGTGTCATGTGGACAAATAGCCAGAACAGACACACATCGACATGGCCCCTTGAAGTGGAGAGATAGGGATCAAGCAGGAGTGTTGAGAGGTGTCTGGAGACTACAGATGGTCTGCTCCTCCTCAGACGGGACTCTCGGGCTCCAGAACCTCTACAGTCTCCAATGAGTCCCTAAACTGCTCAATTTCCAGATTAAATATTAATCCACATGGAACATACATAGACATGATATACAATAGGGAATTTATGTGGTCAATATGTAAAGAAACTGGTTATTGTGTTAAAGTTGGGGAAGCATACTATAATCCACTGGTATGCTAAATATTTTGGATGAAATATATTGGAATTGTATACTAAATGTATATTAACATTAAAATGTACACGCGCACGCACACACTCACACACACAGAGATA
Organism: Gymnocypris eckloni scoliostomus; assembly: GCA_027564155.1. Classification (NCBI taxonomy): domain Eukaryota; kingdom Metazoa; phylum Chordata; class Actinopteri; order Cypriniformes; family Cyprinidae; genus Gymnocypris; species Gymnocypris eckloni. The sequence goes on along the minus strand of CM050417.1, from coordinate 10,254,216 downwards.
TATAAGAAAGGTATTCATCCCCTCTCAGGATACATCATGACAGGCAGCTTGAATAGGGCTGAATTATTCATGAGCTAAACGTAACAAACAATGAGGAACAAAGTATTTTTCAATGGCTTTCAATAATTGAACCCGTTACTTGAAAAGGGATACAGAAAAACCATGAGCCAGCACTCAAAGGTTTTGTTCATTATCCATAATACATTACGGCTACATATTAGTGCATATGGTCATCATCTATCTGACCACTGCTATTGAATTTTGTAACAGTAATTTTTTTAGTTATGGCTTAGTGAATCCTCTACCGGAATGTCAGACAGAAACCACACAGTCTTACACAGCACGCAGATTATATTTTTATAGCATTTTATGGAAAACATCAGCATGTTTACAGAAATGCAAAGTTGTGGTCTCTAAGGCCTCCCAGTGGCAGCTTTGTAGAGCTGCAGTAGCAAACTGACATGACTTTCGGTAAAAAAAACAACTTGTGGTTCTGAATCTTACATTTTGCACACATTATTTATAAGCAAAGAAATAGAAAGTTGCCACTGTATTGCTATGCATTTGCTAAGTATGAACAATAGTGACGTACGTACCTTGTAGGATGGCAGGAAGCAGAGAACCCCTCGGCTCACTGTGTGGCAGACTTTCAACAGCAGGGCCCCTACTTCATCCTGGAAGGCAAATGTCTCTGCATGCTGAAATGTGGCGCAAAGTTTACGACCCTGAGGCCCTGCACCAACTGTACCGACCCAGACCTGCAACATAAACCAATACACAACTATTATATAACTCTATTCAAAAGTTTGGGGTCGTTGATGTTTTCGTAGAAGAAATTAAAGTTTTATCCAGCAAGGACACATTGAACTGTTTAAAAGTGACATTTAGAATTTAAGATTTCCATTTCAAATAAATGCTGTTCTTTTTAACAATTTAAAAAAGTGTGAAAATATAAATAAAAAAGAGTAACTTCCACAAAAATATTAATATTAAAATAGGTAACGGTAACCTGTGACTTGTTGATTACATGATTCGCCTCCAGCTGGATGGAGAATTTGATGCCCAGTTCAGAGGAAAAGGAGCTCATGGGAGAGAGGGTGCCCGAGGTCAGCACAATACTCCGCACTGAGCCGCTCAGATCTGAAAATGCCTGTCGTGACACACATCACCAGCCATAACAGCTTACGATTCATACTCATTCTGATAACATCCAAATTAGATTTTAAAAGTACTGCAAAAAAAATAAACAGCTGCTCTCACCACAGCAGGGTTGAGGCACCAAAAGCTCAGGGTGTGCACCAGAGTTTTGGTGCGGGTGCTCTGTCGGCGACGCTGGGGTCGTGCAAAAAAGCCCTGAGCGTCAGGCAGGTCCTGCTGGGTGGTCCACGTGTAGCTCTGCTGGAGGGCCACACGGTAATCATCTGCAAACCTGTACATATTCACAAAAATAAAAATCAGGTAAAACTAACAGATGAATGTAGAATAACTAAAGTGGCTTACTAGAGCATGTAGTAGACGATTTAATCAAAGCTTTTACAAAGACAAGGATTATCAAGTACACTAAAGTACATTGGAAGTTATTTTCATTTATGAAACTAGGGCTGGATGGTATGTCAATTATTCAACATACATCTGTGATGATTTTGCTGCCAATATTATAGTTTCCTGAAGACCAAATAATAATTTCACCAACCCTCACAATCCTGCGACTTGATAGAATTAGGACAGCAATGTTTTAACAGCATCTCTGATTTAAACATCAGTAACAAAAAATTCATTGTTTTACTTCTTGCAGTTTGTTTTGAATTTATGGTTCCTCTGTACATTTTACAGTTAAATATTGTCAACTTTTAGGACTACACCAGCATAAAGATAGCCTTACAGCTAAAAGACATGGACTAGAAGCCATAAAACTCCAATTGTGATTTCAAGGGGTCTTTAAAAATCACTGCCAAAAACCTTTTTAGAGATAGTAAGGTAAGAAGAATGATGGGTAGTTTGTGATAATGACCTGCAATTTTGTCTGAAAAGAAATTCCAGCACCATAAAGAGGCTTTTGAGCATTGACTGAGTGTTGGAGCTGATGGTGGGAACCTGCACCACATCTTCTCTTCCCTTCACTAGCCCGATCCGCTCCTCCTTCTCCAGCACCGCTGCCAGGTTTTTCTACACAAAGCAGATAAAAAAGGGGTTAGACTGGTAGTATACTCCTGGTCAAAGGGGAGGAAGATACATGGAGGAAGGATACCTGTAGCAAAGAGAAGGTATCTGCTGTGATGCCAAGGCCATGGAAGATGCCAAGAATCTCGGTCCCTGTCCAGACCTTACAGGAAGACTCATATTCACGCTCATCCAAGCTATTGCAGCTTTCCTGCACCCAACTATATAATTGTAAGAAAACATAATGCATTTAACTTAATTTCTTTCAAAGAGCACTATTAAGCTCCCAAGTTAACACAAATCACAGATTTGTCCAAATGAAGAAATATCAAGAATCTTCAGAAAGCAGATCTCCGACATATTACATCTCATGATGAAGCAGACTATGGATATCCAACTGCCTAAGATGAGAAATTGTTGGAGAAAAGATGGGCCATACTTGGCAAGGCTGCAGCAGAAGGCTAGCAGAGGCCTGTGTTGATCGCGCCGAATGTTGTGTGTCACCATTCCATCCATCTCATCACGCGCCAGCAACAGCTGAGCTTGGTTCAGAGTGTAACTGGCACTCTCACGGGCACAGTCCTCTATGTTATGAGCCTCATCCAGCACCACAATCTGCTCCTTCAGATTGATTTCCATCTGGCAGAGGAACAATATGACAGTTAGCACCATATGGATAAATACAGAAACCTTCAAATACAGTCTCCTAACAAATGTGTCAAATCAACCTTATCCGAAAACTTCAACTGACTAATTTAAAATAGGGGTGAACAGATTATGTTAATGTTTTTAGCCTCTTAAGTCTGCATTTGCTTCAATTGAATATATAGAACATCTATTTTTAAATACTAAGTATTTAAGTAATTAAGTATATACTACTTAAAATAATGATTAAGTAAAAAATAAGATTTTTTCAGAATTTATTTTCTAAAAAAAAGTTCAAAAGAACACAAATTTATTTAAAATCGAAACCTTTTGTAACATTAAAAAGTCTTAACGGTCACAATGCATCCTTGCTGAATAAAAGTATTAATTTATTATTGTATATGAAGAGCTCTTTTCCAAAACGCGATAAACGCCATAAAACGCGATAAAAGTTTGTCATGCCATTTTGCTGTGTACTGAACCTATTCACTGCTCCATCAATGTTTCATGCCAAATCGCTATATTTCCTCTCGACCAATCAGAATTAGATTCGATGCAATCCAACATGACCACACAGCAGCGAACACACACACAGCAGCGAACACACACACACACAGCAGCATATGCATATATTATATAGCTTATATAGCAGTTTATGCATTGATGCTCACACTTTCACGAATGAGGGGGTCCAGCAGATAGTTGTAAGGACAGAACACAATGCAGGCATCTTGCATGAGCTCCCGAGCTGCGTAGTAAGCACAGGACCGCAGCTTACCTCCAAGACGGACCAGATCCTCAATGTCCCAGGCCTGATGTAGCCCATGAACCCATTGTAAAGTGCTCTGATCACGCATTTTATGCACATTGTGGTAGTACCTACATGATGACAGACCCTGAAAAACATGAAAATATATAAACAAACCCAAACAGTATTATTTAAGAATAATGTTTGAGATGCATAGCAAGCACTAGCAAGACCAAGGTTGTGAGTTTGAATCCCAGGGAGTGCATAAACTGATACAATAAACTGTTCTTGTATTTAAATTGTTTTTAATTTTGATGCAATTCAACCACATTTATTTGACACAGTTCCTTGTGTTTTTGTACAATTATTTAGGCAGGTGTCTTCCTGCAGAAAAGGGAAGCATCTGAGCATTGTTTCGTGATTCAGTGGAACCTGCAACATGCTACTGAAAGGCTGATGGCAGCTTCCAGTATACATACTCAAAGAGGGATTAGCCGTCAATGAGAGCACAGGATAAATGTCAACCCGATCGTGCCGTTTTTATCCCCCTGTCCTCCAACTCTTATGAAGGTGATGATGGCACTGCTAAGGGGTGTGCGACCTAACGACTAGTGTCTGAAAGGCCTATGCTCTTCAGCCATTCAGTAAGACCAGGAGAGCGGAATAAAGACTCGGAGTGGGGCTCATATAAAGACACAAGAGATGGGGCCCCAGGGAGGATGAGGAAAACGACAGCTCATTCTCTCCTCACTCCGAGCGGGTTGTCAGCGCGGTCTTCCACCGCTTTCATGTGCAGGGGCGCGACACAGTCGATAGGTGAGTGGACACCTGTGGTGACAGCATAATAGGTATCATTACGCAGGCTGCCCGATGGTCAGAGTCTAAGCAACACAGACAATACCAGAGCTCCCACTGGAACAAAGTGCGTTTGAAGCTTTTGACAAGGCTGCACAACAAAAAAGGTCTGTATGACTGATTGGGGATATTATCGCCTGCAACTGTTCTCCACAGCTTTGGTGACGGAGATTAAGTTTGTGAAACCTTAAATCGAGGGTTTGCGTTTCAGGGTCGCCAGCTCGTCTTTTTTTCTTACGACAGTGTTACAGTGAAAGGAGAAGAGGGTTCACAGAATAAGTGGCCACACTTGCTGTTTGGCCTGCAGGCTCCTGTGAAGATCAGGAAACAAGGTGTTTGGTTCCACGGAAAAGAGTGGGTCAATCTCCGTTCACAAGATCCAATTCAAGACTTTCAATGGCTAACAAATTCATGATGAGTTGATCACTACTTAGGCCCAACACTTAAGGATGAATAGGGCACAGCCCATGACATGTACACTTAGGAGGACAGAGGAAATAATTGATGAAGGGGTTATCTTTTGCTATACACACAAAACACCATTATCACAACAAAACAAAAAAACGAATACAAAATGAGACCATTTTAATAATGTACCAGCAATTTAGACCACCAAAACTGACAATCTTCAGTCAAATGCTGTTTGCAGCCAAAGAAAACAGGCCAACATTGCAGACAGAAACTGTGCGGCCTCATTTACTGCTGTTCAGTGGATTTTGTGGTCAAAATCCAGTCATTTCCAATAGGCATCAGGAATTCCATGTGAAAGATTTCACCATGCAGATTTCCCAACAGGTTCAAGTTAGTCACATGAATTTAACGCACTAACGAAGATCTTTGGTTTAAAAGTGACTTCTGCTGAAATTATGTTAATGTAGTCCTTTGCAAATACTATTTAACACTACACTTTCTGTTTGGGTAAAGTCATCATTGTACTGAACAACATAAGCACAGTTGCAATGTTTTGACATCTATACTGCTTTACAAACAGTAACAAGAAATAAATATTATAAAATGTTAAATATTATTTATTTATATGATAATATATTCTAATATTCATAAAATATCCAGAATATGAAAAGTATAAAAATATTCAATCAAATGTAAGTTATTCTAAACAAAGGCTAAATAAATGTTTTAAGGTTTATTTTTTGGCATTTTCACCTTTAATACGATAGGACAGATGAGAACTGACGTAGCGCAATGGCGCTGTATGTTGGAGCGCTGTCCACGGGGCTATCGGCGCTGACAACTCATGCTAAATTTAAAATAAATACTTTTAGTAATACATTAATCTTTTTTGGCCTAATGTATCCAGAACTTTTGTTTCTGAGAATTATTTTTTTATGTCTTTGAAATATAAGTGGATATTTTAGGATAACAGAGATAAAGAAATAAGGGATGTTTATTTCAGTTATTTCTCCTAACCGACATCCGACGCTCATTAATCGATTATTAACCGTTAACCGATAAGATTACTTTAAATTAGAATGGAATTAAATAAGAAAGTAGAAGTGTCTGTGACCCTTTTAAAATACTAACATTTGTTTTCCGGGGATTCATTTTACATGCGCAAAAAGCAGCAAACGACAGAACATGAGGATTCACATGGTCATATCATATCATATCACGCACCTGCTGTGCTTCTGTGAGCGGAGAATAAATATATATATAACTAATAAATGGGCCTATATGATAAATATTTTACTTAATAAATTAAGAAAACGAAAGAAAAAAAACTGCAACAAGTCAAGTAGCCTAGTATGCAGTTTCGGTTCATTTTTGTACTGAGCGAAAGGAAACAGCAGAAAGCAGCATCCTATTTTTCTTTAAGCACAGGGGAAGCAAAAAAATGTAAAGCAAAAAAATATATTTTGACTGAAAATGTTTCCTCGACCAAACCCCATTCCACAGCCATACCTGTCACACACCCAGTTTAAGAACTGTTTTTTTTCTTGTAATTAGGAGCGCTTGTCCTCCTGATTTAAAAAATGTAGGAGCACCTTCTGATCAATAATCAAAAATTCTGATAAAAATACTTCCTAATACGAGGTGACATTTGATTCCTTAAAGTGACTTACAGGGGTTCTTTTTACATTTATGCATTTAGCAGACGCTTTTATCTAAAGCGACTTACAGTGCATTCAGGCTATACATTTGTATTGTCAGTATGTGTTCCCTGGGAATCGAACCCACAACCTTTGCGCTGCTAACGCAATGCTCTACCACTGAGCCACAGGAACACCTTTTTACCTTTGCAATGGCATCATTTGTCAAATTAAAAAAAATTATGTTTATACGTTTTTTTAAATGTATATTTAAAACAATATAATAAGAAGTACAATAAGACAAATAAGTTACCGATCATATGAAATTAGTATTAATAACAAATTAATTTGAACTACAGAGGTGGCACAGAAGAACACAAAAGTGGCTTGCAGGTACATTTTCAGACATTTAATGAGGCTCAGAGGTGGCATGAGTGCAATTAAATTCATAGATTCATGTGGACATTAATGTTTTGAATATAAATTTGCTTTTAGAGATGCACAACGGCTCAGCTGTTACTTTATTTGGAACTATTTTTGTTGATTATATAGAGCAAAATCATGCAGTACTTGTTTATTGATCTGTTGTATTAAATCAATATATCACATTTGCAAACTCCCCTTATAATTATTAAAAGCTGACACTCTCCTCATCGTGATCTGTGGGTGCACAGAAAATGAGAGCGTGTGAGTGAGTTCTCAAGACTCAAAAGCCTGCGGGAATGAGTATAATAATTATTAATCCTGCACCGAAATTCAAGTTCTGCTGTGTTCTCTGCTAAGAACCCAACTGTGAATGATGCGAGCGGCGTTACTATGTTGTCAATGAGAAGCTGCAGCCGAGGCGGGGATGATTTTTGGTATGCCGGCAGAACAACAACAACAGTGCGCTACATGTTTCTTTCCCCTCGGTTATCCCTGATAACGTTTAAATGGAGTGAACACAGAGCAGCTAAAATCAAGACATTTATAAGACTATTTGAGAAATGTAAGCCTATACGGTCTTAAAATGATGAAAAGTGAATTTAAGACAGGTGGGAACCCTGCAATTAATGGAAATCCCATTATTATTATTAATTATTATTATTATTAAATCCGTCGTTGCGACGGTGAACTTTAATCCGTGTAAGCATATTTTACAAAAGCACAAAGATTTATTTGTATTGTGAACGTACACAAATAAAAGCAAACCTTTTGCAATTCCGATTATCTTTATGACTAAAAGGAGTAGTTGCTTCCACTGTTAGAAGGAAAAAATTCTAATTATTGCGTCGACGCCGTTAAAATCTTCATTTCTGAATGAAAAAACAAAATGCGAATTATACGTGATTTATGTTTTTTTCTCTCTAAAATAAGCATAACGTTTTTTATACACGTAGCGTATTTTAAACATGCACCAAACCTTTTAAAATAAATGTATTAATTGGCCTACTGAAAAAAAAAATAAATGTAATAATTAGTCAAAATTCATACGGTCGGTTAACAGTTAACCGGTTAAAAAGAGCATCCTTAAAAAAGATTCACTGATAATCTTTAGGTTTCTCTCAAAACACTAATATAGGCAGAGTTCAGGGTTCAGGCCTTGAACTCACTGAACCAGGAGATGTCTAAATCTACTCTCTTTTATCCCTCTGAGAGGCTCTAATGATGACAGATGAATGAAGAACCTGTGCTCAGGTGGTTGCAATGTCACATGGTGTAACCCGGGAAGGGGCCGACTCACGTTCTTGGCCTCCAGCATCTCCTTGCAGCGCTCGTTGCGGTTGGCATGAGGCACCACTTCGGGATGGACACAGGTGTGGTCTCGGCTGGACAGTATCGTCATGGGCACAGTGGAGTAAAGCGTCCGTTTCAGCTCCCGTGCGATCTGTGTGATCTGCTTATGAGTACGAGTGCCGAAGAAGATCTTTGGGATCTTTTTCCTTCCGCTTCCCTCTTTGTCTTTATCACTGTCCTTGGACTTTTCAACTGTTTTCTGTCCTGCTTTGAGGTTGGCGCAAGGACAGAGTGAACAAGATACGGGAGACTGTGGAATACAAAGAGAGAAAAACAAGTCAAGCATAAACATTACAAAGAGAAACAACCTACTTGAAGCAATGCTACAGCACTTGTTTTTCTAGATCATCAAAAAGGCTTTTGTATAAGCGGTCATATAGATAATCATTCACATAACAGGGAAATGCTATAAGTCAAGACAGAATGACCCCAAGCAAGACTGTAATTTTAGACCATGCCATTGTTCATGCTACTGGCCCCTCTGATTGGATCTCTTTAATTGCAGCGTTCACACAAAGGGCTATGCTTGCCTGCAGCCAGCTCTAGTGGTTGAAACTGATCTTGTGGATGGTATGAGCATTTTAAGTGTCCCACTTTCCCCTCCATTCATGGGAATGACACACAACTCATGTGTAACATAGCTGGTGTCAAACAGAGTGTCCCTGCTTCATTTTGTGGGAGACAGCAGTATTGTCTAAGTACTGAAATACTGCATGCATAAAACAAGAAAAGCTTGAAGTGTTTACATCTGCAGTATATCTGAACTGCTATGCCTGGAATATTTAATATAGGAACTGTTATAAAGGAACAGGACAGAGTCAATATTTCTTCGCCTTGACGATTAGTGGGCTTAATCTTTCCCTGTATGTTTATGAATCAGGTTTCTAATCTGTGCTGATAGGTAGGCACAGATGGAATAAGTGGTTCCCTTTTGATATTTCACTTGTACTGTGTCGAAGACGCTTGTATGGGAAAAACTATTTTTTCCTCTTCAACTTAAATTGTAATAATATTACACAGTATTCTATTACTGTATGTTTGATCAAATAAATGCAGACTTGGTGAGCATAAGAGATTAAAAATGTGCAACTACCACTCACTTTTGAACGGCATTGAATGTACACATTCTTACAAAATGTATTTAAATAAAAATCAATCAATCAATCATGGTAAAAAAAAAACAACTGTAAATGGCAAATTGGTCTAGAGCACTATTTAATTTATATTTAAAAAACTATTCAAAGTTTTGACTGTACAAATAATGCAGTTTATTTATAGTATTTATAACCTTTCTATTTAGTTTCGTGTTCTGTCCTATCTAAAAAATAAAATGTTACTTTTACAAGGATGCGTGTATGATCCCTCCCCCTCTCAATTTTTTTTTATTTTGTATAAATACATTAAAAAGAAAAATCACACACACACACAATCAATAATGGTAACACTTTACAATAAGGTGTCATTAGTAAACATTAGTTAATTGAATTAATTAACATGAACGAACAATGAACACTACATTTATTACACACAATAAAACCTCAATTTTAAATATTACTGGTAACTTTAAGCTTCACAACATTAAGCATATTAAACATTTTTATTTACTAAAGATTACATTTACCGGTGTTATTAAATTATTATTTGTATTTACATTAAAATTAGTTTTGAACTTGAAGTGAGCATCAGATGATGGCAAAGGTAATCTAAATGAGGATGTTAAATATCCAATATTGATTGCTAGTGATACCAATAAATAAAATCTCCTATATCAGTCTTGCTTCAGTCCTTCAAAATAACAGTAGCTTCTTGTCTTTTCCTAAGAGTGACAGTAAGATTATCCCTCATAAGCAAATGCTAAGTCACGGCGTGTGTTACACCTTCACATCAGGGATCAAGCTGTCCTTTAGCCTGCACTCCACTGAAGAGGTCCAGCTCCGGTTACCCAAGCTGCTTCTCAAACCTTGTTTGTCATTAAATATTACGGTAAGTGATAGAATGAAAGCGAACGTGAGCCTGTCTTGCAAACCGTCCCTCGATGGGACAAAGACCCAGGACAACGTGCTAAATAAACAGAGAGCTGGCAGCAGCTAAGGTTACGGCTTCACAGGAAGAGTTACGGCCCTGCCGATCACCTTACCTGCTGCTGCCACATTCAATAGGCCAGTCCAAGTATCCTGCCTCCTATACCGAATAATTACTTATTCATTGCAGGGGGGAGAGAAAGGGCTGATTGTGAATGGGAGGCCTTGTCAGCAGCCGTGCAGGAAACAGCTGACACAAGGGTATCCATTACACGCAGCCTGCCACAGTTTCGGCCCCTCTCGCTACAGCACAGCAAATAAGACACCCCTGGAATGCAGATAACAGCTTCCATTGGCCAAACCTGCCGCCACAGACACATTCAGGCGGAGTGGCGCATTCTTTCATGGCGGGGCCCTGATATCAGTGGAGCAGAGAGCTACACCTCAGGCCGCTCCAGACCTCAACAGCGGCTCCTAATAAAACAGTGCGTGGCATTGTGTGGGAGCTTTAACCCAAGCATGCTGTTCCAGTCAGGGGCAGACACCTGCTGATGCATCTAGCAGCTCAATGCTCTGCTAAGAAAATGTGGCCATTGTTCTGGCACTAAAAAATGAGCAAGGATATTGGGAAAGTGTCTTTAGGTTTTTTTTAGAAGCACTGGTGTGCAATGACAGCATTTCACAGCTCTTGTGGGGCCTAACAACTAGTGAGAGTTCAGGGCCAGCACACATACTACAAATACATAAAACAAAATTGCTGGTCACTATGGTGTATTTTAGGGATAATGGATATGTGAAGAGTAGAGTAAGGAACAACTTTTTTTCCAAACCAGAATTGAATGATCTTCATGACATTAAGTGCATTAACAGTTTCAGCACGTGCAAATTTAAAGTGAGTTGGAAACAATTTTTTATTCATCATAAAACATACAGCATGACCGGTCTCGAGCAAATTACTCCAAAAAGTTGATTTATATTTGGAGACAAACAAAATTCTACCAATGAAGTCAAAAGACTGCAAATTGGATGACTTTTAAGGCCTGGTTCTCTTTAATGATTCAAAAACATACAGCAAGAGAGTAATCCATTTCCCATGCTAATGATTCTTAGGAGCCAGTTGTTTATAGTAAATCAAATACATTGAGCAGGACCAATAAAGCCAGTTTTACAAATGAACCAGCCATTTTAAATTAATTAAAAACATACAGCATAACTGTAAAGTCAGATTCCCAAGCAAATTAATCTTATGAGCCAGTTGATTTTAATGAATCAAACACAGTGAGAGATCAACAAATTCAAAAGCTTCCCAAGTGAACAACTTTTATGATTGTTTTTTTTTAAAATCAGAAACATACAGCATAACTAGTAATGCCTGATTCCTAATGAGTCTGATTTACTAAAAACAAGTAGCTGGTAAAAAACAGAGCAAGGACAATGAAGTTAAAACATTTTCAGGTGAGTGATTTTTATAAAACGGTTATTTTTAATTAAACAAAATCATATTTATGAAGCTAGATTCTAGCAAATAAACTTATGAGGCAGGTGTTTTTAGTGATTTAAACACAGACTGCGATTAATCAAGTCAAAGGATTCCCTAGTGAACAACTTTTATGAACAGTTTCTTTTTTAAGAATCAAAAACATAACCAGTGAAGTATAATTCTTAAACTGATGATTCTGATTCACTAAAAACAACTGTCTAATAAACAAAAAGTCAAAAGATTCCCAAGTAAACAACTTGAATTAAACGTTTATTTTTAATGAATTTCCAAAACATTCACCGCAACTAATACAATTAAATTCTCATGCTAAAGTTGTTTTATCTAATCGCAAACACATACAAATTATATGGAGGAGTCAATAACTTAAATTAAAATTCAAAAGAATCTTTAGTGGAATCATTAAGAAAGTAGAATTAAGACGAATCAGTATCAGAACAGGAATTGTTAAATGTGAAGAGGCGGAGGATTCTACCAAGTACTTATCAGTTACTGGTGAAAAACATCATAAGAGCTGGGTTTGTTCTGTTAGACAGTGGCATTTCTGTTTGCCAGGTGAGGTGTGGAGAGAGCAGCTCCTGTGTTTGAGATGGTGAGGCTAGATTGTCTGTGCTCTACAATGGCCCTGTGGTGGAAGATGTAGGCCTGAGTGTGAGCGCGAACAATGGAGACTGCATTTCAACAGGCTGGCTCTGAGAGCCTGACACCTGAGAGACTGAAATCTCACACTGTCCGCCTGCCTGGGCCACTGCACCCTCACCATACAGATGGACAGACAGAAAGAGATTGCGGGCGAGAGACAGAAACAGCGAGTGAAGCATTTCAGTGAGGTCTTTACTCCCTATAGCCCTCCTGATAGCTGCCCCGGAGCACCCCCACCCTGCAAATCCCCAATCTCACAAAGCACCTGTTTATCCCCGGAGCGCCGTAACCAGTGGGTGAACCCCATTCAATATTTATCCCAGGCTTTCACAGATCACTGCCAAGCAAGGCAAACCTCTTAATTAAACTGGAGCTCGCTTCAAAGAGCCCATTGAAGATGTCAGTCAGCGCTGGCAGGAGTCGAGAACCGTGTCAGGTGAGAGAGTGAAACCTAAGGCCTGCTTTCTCTTCTCCCCCTTGCTCAACACACCCATCGAACCGCCCATCAGGCCAGGGCCGTCCTCTTCGGTGACAGTCCACCAATCTTGAGGAACGCATAGCACAAGTCACTCCTTTTCCATTGTGCCAGTTGTAAGCAATATGTCCAAGTGTGACAGGATGATCAGGCTGACACAGATTCTTTTCACCACTGGCCATGTGAATATCTGTGGTGTTTGTTACATTGCATCAGATTTTCTAAGCCCTTTTCAGACGGGATTAGTTTTACTACCCAAATTCCGGAAATGTAGGGACGTTTTTTTAATTTGAATAAAATGAAAACTAAAAGACTTCGATCACATGAGCCAATATGTTATTCACAATAGAACATAGAGAACCTAACAAATGTTTAAACAGAGAAATTGTACACTTTCATCCACTAAATAAGTTAATTTCAAATTTGATGCTTGCTACAGGTCTCAAAAAAGTTGGCACGGGGGCAACAAATTGTTGCATTTAAAATGCAGTGTTGTATTTTAGCGCTCCTCCTCTCTGTCTCTCACTCATAGAAACCTAACGGTCGGAGGGGTGTGTTTAAAGATATTCTGCCCAACAAACTGATGCCAAACTGAAAAGGAACGCCATTCCAGACCGGAAGTAAATGTTCAGATTTTGATTAAAGATGACCAAGACAAAGTATTTTTTTCAGCGGATTAACTTGCACGGATTAATTGTTAACATCAAGACTACCAATGTGCAATAATAAAGTAAATAAAGTATTTAATGCCGACTTTAATATTACAGACGTCCTATGGTTATAATTAACACTACTCCATCTACCCTTGTGAAACTAATCCAGTCCAAATAGAGCTTTAAGAGGCTTTGTGCAGTACATGGAGATGCTAAACTGCATAATATAGTCCTACATATCAGCATATCAACACAAAACAAATAAACCATCTTCATAACAACACTTTATAACCCCAAAGTAGGAGGATTTCTACTTGATGGAAATTATGAGGGGCAAATTGTTTATTTATCAAATTATGGATGTAAAAGGTCAGGCAGATTTCCAAAGTGAAATCCAAAAAGCCTTACCACAAAATCTATAAGCTAAAACTAAACAAATCCAGCATCCTCAAACGTCTATAATAACCCTGTTTTTTGCTTTGGTACCATCCTAACAACTATGTGCGCATACATATAATCTGGAGTCATATGGCTTGTTGTGGCACAATACAAGTCATATTACAGTTATTTAACATAGATAATTCATGTTCACAAACACATAATTAAGTGTCCAACAGAAGTGTGAAAACCCCCGGAACAAGTCCAATGTTCCCATGCACCTTTGAAATCTGTTTTGAGCAATCCTCTGCTGCCACCAAGTGGTCAACAATAAAATAACAACATATATGCACTATTACATTTATAAGATTACAGAATTGATTTAGTAATTAGGAGTTGCAAATAAATTATTAATTACAATATTTGTATTATATTTCTTTAATAACACATACTATTCCAGTGGCATCCTTGGTAAAACAGCTTAAGTAGGGATAAAGGGATAGAGCACCTAAAAATGACAATTCTGTCATTAACTCACACTCATGTTGTTCCTGCATGATTTTCGTTCTTTCATGGAACAAAAAAAGAAGATATTTTGAAAACAAAATACTTACTATATTTCCATACAATGGAAGTCAATGATAACCAAAACGTTTGGATACCATACTTTTCTAAATATCTTATTTTGTGGTCATACAGGTTTGGAAATCATGACAGAAATTTAATTTTGGGCAAACTATCCCTTTAATGGTATTGTATGATGAAATAAGGGAAATTTCAAACTGTGCTCTCCATGGCTATTATTGAGACTGTATTACATCATAGTCTCTCAATTAGAGATAAGAGCAGAAAATGTGTCTGAGGTGCACTCACGCAACACTGTGGCTGCGACTGGCCGCTGTCAGCTCTGGCACCACTGTTAAATTCCATGGTCCAACTCTGAGCCCCGGGCACCGGTCTCTCCAGATGCTCCTCCTCTTCATCATCATCAATGTAAATCACTCCTCGCTCAAGACATCTTCGCTTGCTGGTCTGTGGAAAGAAAACAAAACGGAGTGTGATGACAAGTGTCCACAAGTGTCACAGAAATAAAAGCTATTTGCAGAGGTACCTTCTGTTCTGTGGTTGGTGTACGAATACGCTTCTTGTCAATCTTAAAATCATCATCTTGTTCTCCATTGGAGAGAGAGGTCTGAAGTTTCTCAGAGAGACGGGAAGACAAAGTGGAGTTCCTAGACTGGTCAATTTGTACTGCTGAAACAAGAAGGCATACTCTAAGAAAACAGACAACATTTAAGTAATTTATCATAGGGTTTTGTTTTTGGTCAAAAGGTTTCGGAAAAAGCTTACCTTCTTCTGAGAGAGGGGTTGTAGCTTGAGCAGAAGTACCTTCACAAGGAAGATCAACCAGAGGTGGTTTAGATGCTATGCTGCTGGAAGTGGGGTGTGCATTTCGGTTATGGCACACACATTGACATGGAGTAGCCACTGCTGGTTTCTTACAGTCAGCTGAACTAGAACCCGCATCCTGTTCTTTACCTTAATACATGACAAAATAGGAGCCATTATAATGCATTGTTTTATAGAGTGAAGAGAGTTTGTCATCAAAGAAGTCTTAGACCAATTAGCTTGTCTCTGTGAAGCATACAAAATTGTTAATTTGGGGTCTTGGATATTTGACATGAAATGGAAGTTGTTATCAATGTAACACATGGAAATTGTGGTCAATTTTGCACAAAATTAATACTTTTTTTCCAGCAAGGATGCATTAAATTGATTAAAAATGACAAGTTTTTTAACACTGATACACATATTGATACACGATGAATACAATAAATTATGCTCTTTTGAACTTCCTTATCAAAGAATCCTGAAAACTCCTGATTTCTGAAGGATCATGTTATACTGAAGATTGGAGTAATGGCTGCTGAAAATTCAGCTTTGCCATCACAGGAAGAAATAACATTTTAAAATATATTCAAGGAGAAAGCAGTGACTTTAAATTCCAACTTATTATTTTACAATGTCACTGTATTTGCAGTATTTTTGATCAAATGAATGCAGGTGAACATAGGTGAATAAACTTATATAGCAGTGAATGGGAGACTACCATATATATATTTTTTGCATTCCCATTTTATCAAATAGCAAAAGAAAAACTCCACGATAGTGACTTTCAAAAAAGAAAAAGAAAAAAATGCAAAAAGACTGATAACGGCAGTCAGAAGAGAGAGCCATGTAAAATTTACCATCACTATGGGAGTTTTCTTTTGCTATTTGATAAAATGGGAATGCAAAATATATATATATATATATGGTAGTCTCCCATTCACTGCTATTGTATTACAGCATCTGTAGTAGAATTATTACAGTATTACAGCATCTATATTAGAAACATCCTCCCATTAACGTTAAAAACAGTTTTGTAAGATAATTTAATGCAAAGGTAATACAATAAAAATAGAGTGATATAAATACACATACATTTTTCTAAAAATGAAAACGGTCCATTGACAGAACAGTTTAAAACTTGTTGAAACGATTTCTAGACATACCAAACTGTACTTGCTGCCATGCGAGGGCTGAACAAAGCAAAGCAAGACTCTTCCCACTGCCAGTAGGGCTCTCCAACAGACAGTGCTGCCCATTGTTAAGTCCACGAATGATCTAAGAGAGATCAAAAAATGAATGACAGCAATCAATCAAAACTAAAGAAGCTGTTTTAAAAGCTTTGTATGAAGACATTAGGATCATACTGACGATAAAGGATTACAAATATGTTTACTGACAGTAAAACACAAGAACAACCCTGTCAGTACAACAGATCTTACCGAGTTCATCATGGCCAGCTGAGAGGGATAAGCTTTGCAGGGGAAGTTTATTTTCACCCCTCCTATGGTGTACTCCACTGGAGCCGCAGCCATTCTGTGTCCAATGGAGGATGTCACTGTCTAAGGATACAATCGAGGAGCTGTATGAGACTGGAAGACTAGCTTCATCTGACAGCTCTGCTCCACCTAAGTTAGTTGTGGGTAAACACAAAATTTACACCAAGTCTGGCTGACCATCTAAACAGACTGATTATTTCGTAATGTTACAAAACAGATTAACGTTACAGAACTGAAAAATGTTTGTTTACTAATCAATTTTTGGGGATTTTAATCTGCTCCAAATTCATCTATCTATCTATCTATCTATCTATCTAACGTTACATGGATAATATTTAAACTAACACTTAACATGACGGTAAGAGGACTACTAAACACAATTCAACCGGCTACAGGAAGGATAAAAGAGTGTTTTAACGTTATCATAAGCATATACGACAAAACTGGCTAACTTACCTAGCAAGATATTTTCTGCTATTAAGTTACTGCATATAAACAAAACCCGTAGATTATTTCATGTACCTCAGTTGTAATGTGAATAAGAGGAATATCAGATGGATTACTTCACGAAGAAAATATGCATTTTGACGGTTAAAAGTAGCCGTGTAAACAAAATAAGGTACAAAAATGAATCTCCCGCGCGCAGCAGCACCAGACAAGACGTCGGTACGTCAACGTGACGTCCGCAGTCAAAATAAAAGACACGTTACTTCACTTGAACTTTATCATATGTTCCTGTGATTTTTCTCCCCGAAATGTTTGGAGTTTTGAATTGGTTTGAAATTTAGTGAACAGGTATTATGTATACATTTTGTAGCAATAAATATAAATATATAAAAATAATATTCACATAAAAATCCAAGTAAGTTAGTGTCTGTCCTGTAAACATTCCGTGAGGATTGTTTAAACATATTGTATTATCCGTTATTATTAAAATATAAATATAATTAGAGAACTCCCATATAAATAAAATAAAATGGTCTACCATCAACGCTTTTTTTTCAACATTTACAAGTCGTGTTTATTCTGAAAAAAAATCTGACAGATATACTTACATTTCTACATGTCTGACTGGATATGGGTGCAATTCAATAATTCAGAGCACTTAAAACGAACTGAATTTAGCGTGAAGAATGTTTCTGGATTAATAATTTACAAAAATATTTCATGAATCCAGCAAGTGCCCGGAGATACACACATACATGTGAGAGATTCTTTGAGAACGTTTATACATGCAACACAGAGTTTGAGACATATATCTCGTTCTTGTAAAAAATGTAACGAATAAATAAAGTATTCTCCTCCATCCATTTTGTCACAATATTTGGGTGGTGAAACAGAAAAATGATGTGTAATTTTAAATATTACAGATTACTATTTCTAAATAAATGAACAAACAAATAACATCACTACGTCCATTGAGTCATTGTGCTGAATATATTATTATTTAAAATTAAAGTAACCTCAGGATGAAACAGAGTTTTGGATATGGTGGTGACAGAAAAAAAGTAAGTACTATTACTTACTATTTCTAAATAAATGAACAAACAAATAACAAAAAAATAACACTCATGAGTCATTGTTGAACTCAGAGCAGGTGAAATATGGAAAGTGAACCTTCAGGATGAAGACTAGTTTTGATTTTGCCTGATTCATAAGTTGTTTGACGGAGTTGATGCCATTCTTCAAGTGAAATTAGGAAAAACAAAGTCTTATAAAACAGTGTTATTTAACAGGAGTCTGGATGGCATCAACTAGTTAATAAGGATGAGGCAGGATTATGCTGATCATGCACAATCTGTGATTATGGTGATCCCAAGATGCTTGGTGATGTAATTGTACCTTGAAAATGTGCCGGTAATCCCAGGCTTAGCATTATTAACATGATCAGAGTGCCGTAAACCTCATTTCCATATCACTCAGCATTTCAGATGGGATATTTCTGCAGGTTTGGTGTTCAGAAATGCTCAGAGAAGTGAGAGGTTTAATTCTCAAGCTTTATTTTGTGCATGTTTGACAGTATGCAGCTGCATATGGCTCTAGTGCTCCAAATTAAGCCAAAACAGTAGCACGTGTGGGGGGATGTTACATTGAAAAGCACCCCTGTGCAAATCCCAGCAGTTAAAACAATGACATTTACATGTTGTGTCCAATTCCCGGTCCTGTAGATTTGCATTATATAATATTAAGAAGATCAGGCCCTTTCTCTCGGAACATGCAACACAACTTGTTCAGGCTCTTGTTCTGTCCAGACTTGACTATTACATTGCTCTCTTGGCCGGTCTTCCAGCCAGTTCCATTAAACCTCTACAATTAATCCAAAATGCTGCTGCAAGATTAATCTTTAATGAGCCAAAAAGAATGCACGTCCCACCTCTGTTCATCAATTTGCATTGACTACCAATAGCTGCTCGCATTAAAATTCAAGGCATTCATTTTTGCCTACAGAACCACCTCTGGCTCTGCACTCCTTTACTTAAATTCATTACTTCAGACTTATATGCCATCTAGAAGCTTGCGTTCTGCAAGTGAACGACGCATTACTGTACCATACCAATCACAAAATCACTTTCACAGACTTTTTCATTAACTGTTCCCACCTGGTGGAATGACATGCTCAACTCAGAGCAGCTGAATCCTTACCCATCTTCAAGAAACGGCTAAAAACACATCTCTTCCATCTTTATTTGACCCTCTAACTCTAGCGCTCTCTATTATAATTTTATTTTATCTAACATGTCTTATTTTTATTTAAAAAACACACACACATTTGACTCTCTATCAATTTCATATCTATTCTCTAGCTGCTAGCCTTTCTTGTAAAACTAATACTATGTTTATTTTTTCTATATTCTATATACTCGTTTTCTTAAAAAAAAAAGCTTCCTACGTGTACTGCGTTAAGCTAATCAGGACTTGTAATAGCACTTGCATGTTGTTGCTCTTTTGTTGGTTTTGATTGCTTCTATAATGTCCTCATTTGTAAGTCGCTTTGGATAAAAGCGTCTGTTAAATGACTAAATAAATAAATACAATATTTACACACATACTGACAATACAAATGTATAGCCTGAATGCACTGTAAGTCGCTTTGGATAAAAGCGTCTGCTAAATGCATACATGTAAATGTAAACAATAAAATTCCCTAGACATAAAGGCACCTGCCATAACCCTCACTTCGGTATAATAAGTTCCTACTCCAGATATAATACCATAATTGATATAACAAACATAACACTCAGAGTCATTTGTATATGCAGGTGTGTAACTGAGAAGAGGCTGATGGGAATCTAGTGATTTTATCTTCACCTCAGCTGGACCGATGGGACCTCATGACCTACATTCACAGCCAGCTGTCAAGCCAACAACATCACCTACATCCTCTGCCAGCAGGTACATGACTAAAGGCTTTATCACCCATTTTGAGTGTTAGAGTTGATCTTGTGGTATCACCTGTATAGTAATTATGCAGATGATTTATTTTATTTATTAATATTCAGCTGAGGAGTGCAGTAGAACTGATGTCATTATCAAAGGTAATCATATATCAATATTGCATTTGCAAGTGTGTGTGTGTGTTTGCTTACATTTGCAATGGCATTTAAATGTTTATTTTACTGGTGATTTTGAGAAGATAACAGTAAAACAGAAAGAGCTGCTTCGTTTATTCAGAGTTAGTGACAAAACCAGTAGAGCAGAAATAGATTACACATGGCTTAATGCATTGCAATCTTTTAATAGTCCCCAGATTCTCTCAAGCAAGTAACCGTCATCATCAAACTTCCAAGGACTATATTTATGCTCAGTTGTCTTGTTGCTTCTCTTCAATTTGTGTCAGATGTTGTGATTTTTTTTATATTCAGATGCAAACTGGAACTTTGCATTAGTGTCCTGTGGAATAAATGCTTGAATTAATAGTTGCAAGATAATCACAGTTGATTTGAAATTTCATGTGGATATAGAAGTTCAGTCAGCTAAAGCTAAATCAAAATATGAAGGCATTGTTTACAGCATTTACACTGAATTCAAAATAAAGTGAAAAAGTGACGTGACATGTGGCCAAGTATCCTCAGGTTAAGTCTGACGTCACGCGTTTTGTTAATTTTTCTCCTCAGAAACACTGTTCTACAGTTTAAGATTGCCATTATATTTCGTGTATTTGTGTTTCTGGATTCACATGTTAAAATTCTTATGTACAATCATTCTTCAATAGAAGAAAAAAATACAAAATAAAAAAAGAGAAAAAGAGAAAAAAACACTCAATCAGATAACACTAGAAAACAACAAAAGCTGCTAATATACACTCACAATGTAATATAATACTACCAACAAATTATAACCCTAGCCTTTAACTCCATACCGAAATCCTAGATAGCCAGATAATGAAAATATAAATAAATATATATATATATATATATATATATATATATATATATATATAAAATGGAAACAGCGATTCTTACGTCACCACTACTTAACAAGCGGATGGTTACCCATAACGTTACTTGGAATTTTTGCTTTGCATTTAACCCATCCTAAGTGCGCACACACAGCAGTGAACACACACACACTGTGAACACACACCCGGAGCAGTGGGCAGCCATTCATGCTGCGGCGCCCGGGGAACAGTAGTGGGTTCTGCGCTTTGCTCAAGGGCACCTCGTCGTGGTGGAGTTCTTTCTGTCATTGCTCCACATGATCTTTCAGAAATCATTTTAATATGTTGATTTGGTGAGCAAGAAGCATTTATTCTTATCAATGTCAAAAATAATTGCTTACGTTGCTTACTGCTTAATGAATTTGTAGAAACAGATACATTTTTTTGATTAATAGAAAGTTCAAAAGAACAGCATTTATTTGATCAATTGAATATGTCCTTGCTAATTTCTTGTTTATGTTTTCAGTGTATCTGCAGAAACAAAAACTGCCAACTGCTCTGTGACCACAGGATGGCAGTATGATGCCAGGACTTGTCTTAGAGCTTCTTTCTTTGTTCTCTTGCCAACACATGTTGTGCTGTTTTTCTATAATATTCAGCTGAGGAGTGCAGTAACTGATGTCATTGTCAAAGGTAATCATATCTCAATATTGCATTTGCAAGTGTGTGTGAGTGTTTGCTTACATTTGCAATGGCATTTAAATGTTTATTTTACTGGTGATTTTGAGAAGATAACAGTAAAACAGAAAGAGCTGCTTCGTTTATTCAGAGTTAGTGACAAAACCAGTAGAGCAGAAATAGATTACACATGGCTTAATGCATTGCAATCTTTTAATAGTCCCCAGATTCTCTCAAGCAAGTAACCGTCATCATCAAACTTCCAAGGACTATATTTATGCTCAGTTGTCTTGTTGCTTCTCTTCAATTTGTGTCAGATGTTGTGATTTTTAATTTATATTCAGATGCAAACTGGAACTTTGTATTAGTGTCCTGTGGAATAAATGATTGAATTAATAGTTGCAAGATAATCACAGTTGATTTGAAATTTCATGTGGATATAGAAGTTCAGTCAGCTAAAGCTAAATCAAAATATGAAGGCATTGTTTACAGCATTTACACTGAATTCAAAATAAAGTGAAAAGTGACATGTGGCCAAGTATCCTCAGGTTAAGTCTGACGTCATTTGTTAATTTTTCTCCTCAGAAACACTGTTTTACAGTTTAAGATTGCCATTATATTTCGTGTATTTGTGTTTCTGGATTCACATGTTAAAATTCTTATGTACAATCATTCTTCAATAGAAGAAAAATACAAAATAAAAAAAAAAGAGAAAAGAGAAAACACTCAATCAGATAACACAAAAACAAGCTGCTAATATAACACAATGTAATATAATACTACCAACAAAGAAAATAACTCCAGACCAAATCCTAGATAGCCAGATAATGAAAAATAATTAAATATAGTATATTAGATATAATATCATATATCAGTCATTCTTTTCTAGTCCTGAGCCCCTGAGTGAGGATTTTGTTGGTTCTTCTTCTTCTTCTTCTAATTCTCTCTCTACTTGCAGCCAGCGTAGAACTACTTACAAGAAAGTTATGAAATTTGGCACATAGATAGTAGAGGAGGACTGTCTGAATTTTGACCACAGGATTTGGAAATTGGAGTGTCTATCTCAAACCCTTTAGTGCCACCAACAGCCCAAAGTTGACCTCATGTTTATGGTAATAACTTGTTAATCATGAGGGCTAGATACAAAATTCTGATGGCCATGAATCTCATCTCTTTCTATTCCCATGGGTCATACAAAATACAATGTTATATGCAGAAAATATGTTGTTATTATTTCAGCAATCGTTGTTTTAATTTAGGTCAAAAACCTACTTATTCAAACTCGCCCTAGACTGTTTGTCCAATCATCACCAATTTTTACATAGACACAAAAACTAAATATTAAAGCCTTTTGATATCTCAAACCCTTTTTGTGTAACTCATCCACAAATATGAAGGCATGACGCCAAAATGGATATGAGGCTGCATTTCTTTGGCATATTGATGCCAAACTTGCATGTTGTTCTCACCACATAATTTAGGAACAGTGCATCCTATAGGTAAAAAATAATAAGAAATCAAATCATATAACAAATTATGGTTTTTGCCTATTTTCTTTTTTTTTGCCATTTTGCCTAAAACCATGCAAATTTTCTACAGTTGCTCATTTTTGTAGTTTGATGTTCCTTCCATGCTTAATTAGTTCCTAATTTAGACTCTGTTATGCTTGGCCCCTAAAACAAATATTTTAATGTTCATTTCAGTATATAATATATAATCTAAATTAATTTGATTCATTTTAAACAAATATTAGCTATCTGCCTGCAACACCTGATTTGGGTATTGTTTTATACTTTTAATGACACCCAGTGGAGTGGATGCATTAAAAAACTATGCAATGGATATGAACAGTCTTCATCTTATTATTTGAAATACACATATACTACCGTTCAGAGGTTTGGAAGTTTTAAGTTTTGACTTAAATTGAAGGTCAGTAAAGACCAAAATAATCTATTTTGAATAAATGCTCTTCTTTTAAATATTAAATTTATCAAAAGATGCTGAAAAATGTATCATCTTTTCCACAAAAATATTAACCAGCACAGCTGTTTTCAACATATATAATAATATGAGTCATAGTGTTTTTGTGAAAAATGTCCAATTAAATAAGTCTCAGTTAGATACGTAATATCATATATCAGTCATACTTTTCTAGTCCTGAGCCCCTGAGTGAGTATATCGTATATCTGTCGTTCTTTTTCCAGTACCGAGCACCTGAGCCTGAGCCTCAGACCTGTTTGGATGAGGACTTCTGTAGATGAGAGAAAGTTGGGTTGTGTTTGGGTTCCTCTCCTCTCATCTGCTCTCCTCTCCTTCTGTCTGGGATGGTAAATAAGGTTGGGTGTGTGAGAATCTCATTACCAGGACACAAAGCGGCATTTCCTCTGAGGATTGAGTGAGGGAGTGAAGGAGGGAGGAAGGGAGGGGGTGAGCGGGGCGAACGGCCAGGCTCAATCACGACCACGCATGATGGGGAGGGAGAAGGAGGCAGCTGGGTTCCCGCTCAGGCCTTCAATTTCCTCCAGTCCAGCCACTCAAGTGTGTAATTACTGTGGGGTGTCATGAAGGTGCGATTCCTTCTCCTTGTAACACTCCCCCCCTTCTTGCCTGCACCCCACCCCAATGGCTCTCAGCTCTCCACGTCCCCTGCACTCACCCCCAGTAAACACCCCCATCTCATTTCTGCCCCAGGTGAGGGCACTAGATCCAAATATGTCTGGTGCTTAGATAGACATCCCAAAGCACACCCTCTCCATATGCTTTGACGACGTGGCGCCCCTCCAGCTGGTTAGCAGTCCACTTTCACTTAAACTTTATTTGTCATGATTTGCCAGCATTCTATGTGGCAGTGTCAAAACTTTGCATTAAGCAATAATTGCTTTACCATCTCCATGCCGAACGGCTACTTCTTGTAACGTTTTGTCCTGATCTGAGCTTGTTGATGCAAATACATTATCTATTTTTTTCATATTCAGTATTTTATTTTATTATTAGTGTATAATATACAATTAAAATAATTTGATTGGTTTCAAATAAATTAGCTAAATGCCAGAAACACATGATTTGGGTTATTGTCTTGGACTTATAGTGACACTTAGTGGTGTGGAGACAGCAACTCACTATATTCAAATAAAACAATGTAAATATATGTTTTATAGGCTACTATAAACGCATATAATAAATATAACCGAAGTTCTCATCTAGTATTGTTTTAAACGCACTACTGTTTAAAAGTTTAGGGTCAGTAAATAAAAAAACTAAACTTTTATTCAGCAAGGATGCATTTAAATTGATCAAAAGTAACACAACAACAAACAATTTTGCATTGTTACGCAAAAAAAAAAAAATGTAAAATGAAAACTGTTCTTTTGCACGTTTTATTCACCAAAAAAAAAAAAAATCCTAAAATAAAATGTATCATAGTTAAAAACCCACAAAATTAGCATGTATACAAAAAATACGTTTACAGATTTATTTATGTGTTATGTTTTACACATTTATATATTTGTTTATGTGTAAAGCCTTTTTATTAACGGAATGCATCTTTAATTATTGTGAATGTTTTTTGTCTGTGGGGAAAATAAAATGACAGCCTAATAATAAACAAGCTGATTGGACTGACACCAACTGCCCATATTGGAATGGTTCTCACCAGTTTGTTCCCACAAGTCCTCTGACCCACTACACTTGCTCTCAAAAATCATCAATTCAGGTTGGCATGCTCAGGCAGGCATAGAAACACATAGTGTCCCATTGCAGCCTCTCCAGCATGAGGCAGCAGACTGGCACTGGTGTGCATATGTGTGTGTGAGAGAAAGAGCTTGTTTGAGTTTCTTTGTGCATTGCGGCTGGCTCTGGTGCTTTGAAGCTGCTCAATGACCGCATAAGGTCCTCTCTCAGTGGGAGGCTGAGCGATGCATGCTTGTCATTTGTATACAGCTGTTTCTTTCATCTGTTCCTCCTCCGTCTCTCTTGTAGCCCTCCCCATCCCAACCTGTGCAATCCCCCCCCGGCCTCCACCTAGCCGTCTGCCCTGTCGCAACTGCAGCGGCATTTACTGACAAAGACCAGAGTGATCATCAGTTTACTGATAAACAGTCTAAACACATAAATACGACTAGCCTCTGCTCCCTGGCTGCCTTGTACCCAGCATGCAACGCATGGACAGATATGAGGGTTTGAGGTGGGGGTTGTTTGAGGAGCTTTCTCACCATCAGCCCCAAATGCTCTGGCCCAGCTCTCTGTGAGAAACAGGATGCAGGTGCTCTGTAGCTGGTGTCAATTGCTGCTAATTGGTGCAGCAGTGCATAGATAGTAAATAAGAGGACCAGAATCTGTCTGGGTGTTTTTGTGCAGCAGTGTTTTAAAATTGCAGTTAGGGTGTCTATGCAATGTTCGTGCTATTTTTGGCACTGATTCGCCAGTATATTGACCAGTATAGTCATACCTGTCTTTGCCTTGGTGCTTGGTGCTTTTAGCTATTTGTGTTACTTTTAAGAACAGTTATTCAATAGGCTGCATGAGAGATGACGGGGTAACACTCCAAGAATGATTTTTACTGGCAGTGTACCCGTTTTTTTTGCATTTTGTCACAGGTTTGTTTCATTGCATCTAATACGTTTAGATTTGTGACGTTTAAGTTTGCTTTTTTCCATTTGCATTGGGACTGAATGCGTCATTTCCATTGTCATTGTAGAATTTCTAAAGCCAGTCAGGGGATTTTCGATTTCCCAGCATATATATGTGGAACTTGTAGATGATGATATTAACTTTATGCATTTTGGAGCAAAACTATACAAGGTGGAGACTTGTTGGTGTTTACTGGTCTTCTCTGTTGTGGTGAAAACTTTTGGTTGAGGTTCATGTACATAATACAGTTCTGCAGGAAGATAAAAAACCTGGAAACGAGTTAGCCTTTTTGGCACTTCTGGTGCCATTGTCTTCAAGCCAGTGTTTTTTTAATGGGTTTTTGGTCAAATGCCTGAAAAAAGGTCTGTGGTTTTACTTTTTACTTTCTTGTATTTTTGGCATAAAATACATCAGCAATACCCCACTCTTTTAAAGTTTTTATGTGTCTTGAAAAGGTGGTTGCTTACAAGTGGCTAACTGGGATTGGAGCCTTCATCCACAACTGATTTTTGGTCAAGTTAATATTGACCTCATATTGCCGACATGACCATGGCTCTGTGCTTTTACGAATTAAAAAACTGTGAGCAATCTTATCTTAAAAACAAACAAAAAAAATGCATGACCTTGGTAGTCAACATGTAAAATGGAAATCTGCTGTTGGTAGCCTTTGAGTCCCTTCCTGTTACTTTATGTAGGAGTTAAGGCTTTAACATTTTTAAAACAAACTTCATGCCTAAATTCAATCAATACTGACCTATTTCCATTTGATTACTGTGATGGATGTGTGTAATTTTCTCTGTGGTTTTTGCTGTTTAGTCAAACCAGAGTGATGACTTAAATTTGTATCAGCCAGAGGTGATTTAGCACAACAAATAAGAAGATGCTCATCTCAACCCTATTATAAGGTTTTGATTAAAAGTGGACTGCTGGGAATGACTCCTATACATAATCTGTCTATGGTTATGTCTTTGTCTGATTCACATAAACTGCAAAAAATCAACACCAATTGTGTGTAAATCATGTACTGTATGTTTGAATGATACATATGTGGAATGTGGAAAATGGAAAGTAATTTAGAGAAGTCTGCTAAATTTGCTCTGACACATGAGGGAGAGTCATATTGACAGATAATGGCTTTCTTCTCTCTTGATTTGTTCGTTCAGAGGCTTTATTGTTATTATCCTCCAATATCCATTGTCATCTATGCAGTAAACACTGTTTTATGAAATAATTGCTTTATTTTTGTAATCGCTTTTCCATTATCCATGATTTGCTGATTTATTGTTCATGAAGATGTTTATATAAACCATTTATCACTAAATCATTTTTCCAGTCTGTCCTTTCTTTGCAGTGAAACATCATACCAGCATTAGTCTATCCGCGTGTCCTTCACTGAGAGGAAAGTGGGAGTTTTGGGAAGGTGTCACTGCTCCAGATCTTCATCTCTTGTTCCTCCACTCCCACATGTGCACAGGTCACTGGTGACTGTTATTTACACTCTTTCACACTTCTTTACCTCCCAACATCCTTCCCTTCACTCTCTGTCCGTCACTATGACTAAGGCTTTTAAGTAGATTTGATTTGATTTGTCTACTTGCCCATCACCTAGTCCAAACAATTTTGATTATAGCATACGTCAGTTGCATGCTCTAACCCATCCCACCCCCTTCACTCTGACTCTGTGGTTTGGCCCATTTCGGTATGCCAATATTGCAGTGATTTAGATGCTCCCCTCACTCTCAGTTTGGCAGGATGCTAGGACCACACTGACAA
Source organism: Gymnocypris eckloni scoliostomus (assembly GCA_027564155.1). Classification (NCBI taxonomy): domain Eukaryota; kingdom Metazoa; phylum Chordata; class Actinopteri; order Cypriniformes; family Cyprinidae; genus Gymnocypris; species Gymnocypris eckloni. The sequence goes on along the minus strand of CM050417.1, from coordinate 10,225,971 downwards.
GTCTGAAGGTAAAGAGAGTCGTGTCCATTTTTCTGACAATAACAAGACAAGGTAGCAATCAGAACTTATTTGAGAAGTCACTTTTGAGAAGACAGCAGATGCCATGGTGCCTCTGTTGGTCAGAAGGTGACATCAACACAGACTTTAGAGAGTCTTAAGCTGGCAGACGAGCTTTCTATGGTCATGTAAATCAAGAAACGCTTTTGTCTGGTAATGTTAAAGTCCACAAGATCAGTTTGGACATGAAATACTTTTTATATGTAAAAATGTTTTACTAATTTATTAGTTGGTTTGTTCTTTCATTTATTATATGTCTGTCAATTTGTACAAATTATTATAATATGTACATTTATATTTTTCCCCTTTGTTGTCAGTCAGACCTCTTTGACCTAAAATATTTACATGAGTACAACCTGAGATTTCAAAAAGTCAACATGAAAGGAAAGTTGCGGTATTGTATATCCATATTTACAGTATGACGTATGTTTGAAATAAATCACTTGGGCGGGACTTGATTGTGTTCATCAGGAATTGTTTGGATCGTTGGATCATAGTGATTTGCAGTTGCCGCAATCTGAGTTTTGAGTGACAGGTTGTCCTGCTTTTGCATTAGAAAAAGGAGAAGAGACATCATTGGGGAAGAGATACCATTGCAAGAGGGAGGCAAGGTTATTTTGATTATAAATTACAAAGGCACATAATAAAAATATAATAATAACAACAAAAATCAAATAAGTATTGCTAATTTTGATTTCATAGTGACTTAACACATTCACATGTTTATGGTTCATATATTCATTAATGGTCACTTGACACGCAGGTAAACAAACAAAATAGTTCACCTGTTTGGAAAGTGTGATTTTATTTATTTATTGTAATTTTATAATTTTTAGATTTCAGCAACTCACAAACTGCCTGCAGTTCCCTCATCAACCCACAGGGGTTTAAGAACTTTAATTTAAGAAACCCTGCTTTAGAGGGAACAGTTATGAGATTTGGTCTCTGTTCAGCCTGATTCCTCACCACCTTTCTTGGACTACAGGGGTTAAAGAAGTATTTTCTGCCGCCTAACCTCATTCTATTTCCTTAATTTCTGAAGTCCACTTGATTGCCCCTGACCAGCATGGATAAAACCCCATTATTTTCAAGAACGTCAAGATGCATGTGTATAGTTTTGATGTAATTTCTGCGGCCCACCCATTTCCCATTCTGAAACGAATTTGAGATGGAAATGGAACCAAATTTTGGTCTTGAACGCTGAAGGAAATGAAATATTTAACAATGGTAATTTTCTTTACTCAAATTTGCTAAATTGTAGAGGAGCTGGAGCAGCAATTTAATGGGGAGGCAGAGTACAGGAGCCCTCCCAATCAGACACGCTGAGATTTAGTCTTAAGTTGGCCTTTTTCCGCTTTCGAGTGGAGGCAGATGGGCGCTGAAATGGTTTTGAGAGGAAAAGAATGACACAAGCCGAACATGGTCAAGTGAACGTGTCTTACAATCACCAAGCCCTTCAGTCAGAGCCCACACACTCTGCATCTTTTCCTTTTAATGCCTTTATGGCTTTGCATCACTGTATGTTTTGCTGTGTATATGTGCTTTGTCTTTTATGTCTAAGAATAAGGTTCAACAAGAAGCTTTTTTGTTTATTCTTTCAGTAGATATGTTTCCATGTTTCTTGAAGTCATTATGTCCATCATTATTGTCCATGTGTGTGTGATGAGTCTGTACTTGCTTGGCTATGCGGCCCTGCTTTGACCCTGTAGGAGGAGAGAAGGATGATTCGGCTCTCAGAGTTTATGCGTCTTCCTGCGTGGAGCTGAAACTGCATATGGCAAAGGGTAGGCTCTATGTTAAGAGGATTACTGAACATGAAAAAGGTAGCCGTCATTTAATTGAAGGCTTACCAGCAGCTGAAAAAGGAAAACAGTCAAACTGAAGGTATATCCCTGCCCGGAACATCCTAAAGGGACCACATGTGACAAACTCTGTGTGTTTCTTCCCTTCCGCGTCTCCTCCAGAAATGTACATCACGCTTTATCTTGGAGTCTCAGCCTCTTTAAAACGTTTGCACATTTGGGAATTTTAATCGTGCCTTCAGCTTGTATTTAAAGCTGTGATCTGACTGCCTTGGCCGAATCTTCTGCATGCAAGGCTGTGTCAGAGTTTGCTGTACACAGTTTTGAATATGATAATGCTTTTTATATATACACTTAAGATCCCAAGTCTGGGGTCAGTAAAAAAAAATTAAAAAAAGAAAATAAATTAATACTTGTTTTATTGAATAAGGACATCATATATTGATGAAGATTGACAGTACATACATTTGTATTACTAAATATTCCCTTTGAAATAAATTATGCTCTTTTGAACTTTCTATTCATTAAACAATCCTTAAAAACAATTGTGTCACGGGTTTCCACTAAATATTAAGAATAAAAAAACAGCTTTCAACATTGATTATAATAAATGTTTTTTGAGCACCAAATTATCATATTACACTGATTTCTGAAGGATCATGCGACATGAAGACCATAGTAATGACTGCTGAAAATGCAACTTCATTATCATATAAAAAATGACATTTTAAAATGTATTAAAATAAAATAGTTATTTTAAATTGTAAAAATGTTTCACAGTATTACTTATTTTAGTATATGTCTGTTTAAATTAAAGCAGCCTTGGTGAGCAAAAAAGATTCTGCCTTCAAAAAAAGTAGTGTAGCGCTATACACAAAAGAGCTAAACAAATGCCATGTAGCCTGTGAAGTAGCCAGTTTGTTGTCTTGCCATTGATTTTGCCATATTTGCTTTCAAAGTGATTCATCTTTTTAAATGATTTAGTTCAACAAATATAGCTAAATTTTGACTTTAAAGACTTTCTAAAGCACTTTTTAAAATGCACAGTCAAATTAATTTAAAATAGTTTACACAACTGTAGTTAGCATATAGACAAGATACTAAATAATAGGCTAATTATGTAACAATAGCAATGCATTCATCTATATTTCCTATGCATTCATCAGGATCACACCTGCAGAGTTACGTATAAAGATGCTTCAAAAAGGCTTCTTTGTAACCAGCTCATGGAGGTCCAATCAGGGCATGAGTGTCAGATAATAAAGGGTGTGTGGTTGTCTTCTCCTGTTGTTATCCTCTGTGTCTGATTCAGAAAGAAGAGTCTGGGTTCTGAGGGTTAGATTAGGTCATCAGCTACCTGCAGTGTCACCATCCCATCATACTACTGCTACGACACTAAAGGAGTCACTCACAGTGATATGAACCATATTATCTCTAGAAGAACACAGCAGGCCATGTCACTGCTCACAGTGCATTTGTCTTCGTATGTGGTCCACTTTGCTGCACTGCTCTACACAGTGTTGAAGCACTTTTATGGCAAATTCATTTTAGCTTTATTATGTTTCTCTTACACATCCACGTTGATGTTTTCTAAAGACTGGTTGCTGTCCTACAATAGTGCACAACATGAAATTTAAAAAAGCAAAGGTTTAAATGAATAGTCACTCAAAAATGTAAATCCTGCCATTACTTACTCGCCCTCATGAAATGAAACCACACGTGCTGTTAACTTAACCAGAATAAAAACAAACTCCTCGCCTGGAACACCACCATCACCCACTTTTAGGGAGGCTTATTGCCCAGGACATGGAGGCTGAAGGTCAAGTTTGCCCTCGAGGATCTCTAGCATCTTAACCCAGTGCTTTCTTTTCAAATATGTATTTTTATTAATGTTAGCTATAACATTGAATTACTATGACCCAAAAATAAAGTGATAAAATTAATTGTTTCAGAAGCATTTTGCAAAATATAATGATTTTGTTAGATAATAAATAACATGCAAATATGAATATTCACAACAGGAATGTTTGTTGTATGTGTGTGTGTGTGTGTGTGTGTGTGTGTGTGTGTGTGTGTGGGCATGTTTATGTGGTTTATGAGGACACAAATTTGTATAATGACATGGGTATGACATAGGTATTACAAGGAGAAGGTGATTTATGAGGACATTTTCAGTGTCCCCATAATTTAAAACGCTTATAAATCATACAGAGTGAGTTTTTTTGAGGGAAAATATAAATGCACCGTCTCCTGTGAGGGCTAAGTTTAGGTGTAGGGTAGGTGTAGGGCAATAGCACATACAGCTTGTACAGTATAAAAACCATTACGCCTATGGAAAGTCCCCGTAAACCATGAAAACCAACATGTGTGTGTGTGTGTGTGTGTGTGTGTGTGTGTGTGTGTGTGTGTGTGTGAACTGTGTATATATATATATATAGAGAGAGAGAGAGCGCGCGTGCTGGGTATTAATTTTAGATTACGTAAATCAGATTACGTAATCAGATTCCAAAGTTACTTTTTGATTGATTACATAATACATATTATTCACAAATAGCAATAAATAGCACCTCTTTTTCATCTTTTAAATGTTCCTTTCTAAAATAGCCTACCACTACATACATTCAGAAAGTCTTCCCATTTTGTGGTCATTCAGAATGCATAGTTTTATAATGCACAAATTCACATTATTTCTTATGTAATGCAGACATTCCTAAACATTTTTGTCATCTGAACATCTTTCACCTAATGTATTTACTTGGAGAAACCTGAGATTTTAGAATAAATATTTGAATAAATTAAGTATCACATTTGCATGTTAACTGTTCTCTATTGGTCAATGGTCACATGGCACGCAGGTAAACAATCACAGAAAATATTTTTATTTTTTATTTGGAATCAGTAACGGACTACAATTGCTAAATAATTTACCCAGCTCTGATTATATATATATGTATATGAACTTTACTTTCAGTAGATTTTTTTTCAGTTTTTTTCCTGTATTTTTTTTCAACTATCTGCCTGTCTATCAACATTTCTTTTTTTTGAGTAAAGTAATATGAGTATATGATAGTCATAAGTAATTGCAATTTTCTTTATTTTTGAGGTCAAGCAATGTAATACAATACACAAAATTTACTTGATGTCCCTTTTTTTCAGTTTGCACTTTTCCAAGACACTAGATGAGACAACCGCAATAGGTGATTGTAAGCTACAGCCAGCATGTACATTTGTGTGTGTGTTTGAGGGCTATTGAGTTCAGCTGGCATCACTGCTCTGCGTTACATGTGCTACTCATGCTCTCCTGTGTGGATCTAGATGGATGACAACACTGGCTCATTTTCCCTCTTTAATGCTAGGATTACTGCCTTTCGCCTTCATTTGATTAGAAAACCCAGGGCCTTGATTGCGAAAAGGCCGATTTGTTTTGTGGCCCTCAAAGGTAATCACCAGCATCATTGTGTCCCTCCTTCTGCAATTGTAAGGTCTTCCTGCCGCACACAGAAAAGGTGCTGTCTTCAATTGCCCCTCGCCTCCCTCCCCTCGCCACCCTCTCTCTGAATTAAATCCTATTAAATTAGCCTTCACTCTTCCATGCAGTTGTTTTTGTTTGGCTTGTGTAAAGATTCTAGCTGTGTGTGCCTCCTCCATGAGTGAAAAGTGGATTATGTTTTCCTCCCCTCCTCCACATTTTGTTGCCAATAAGAAGTAAAAGGGTTCGTACACCTCGCACATTTGGCTGGATTTTAAGCGTTGATTGGCTGCCGTCCACATGCGGAGTTTGTTACAGAGAATTTGGCATGCTAATGAAAATTGCAGTGTGTTATTGCTGTAGTGCTGTCAAATCAAGCAAAGAGCCACAGACCCTAATGTGCCAGGGATACCCCGCATATTTAAGCTCAATTGCTGCTGTTCTGACAAGAACCACGGAGCTCGCCTCTTATTCAGCACAGTTCATCTATCACTGAAGAAAATGGAGGGAGTTGTGCTTCCAGTTACTGAGAAATGTTCCCCATCATTTGTAATCACGCATCACTGTTCCATCAGCTGTCTTTTTGCCATATTTCAGTAAATATACATGCCTTAAAAAAATAAAGCACAAAAGTTACTATGGAACAATGTTCAGCTAAATGTTTAGTTAGGCTTCATAACTTCAGTGTAGTCATTTGTCAAATAAAAATGTTAAAATAAATTAATTAATAAAATAGAATAAAAAGGGAAAACCATTTTATTTTAAAATTATTAGCAACACATTTATTTCATATTTATTTTAATTTTAAAATGTGATTACTTATTACATTTTTAATTGTTGTTGTTGTTGTCATTAATAATCATAATATGCATATTATTATGCAGTATGATGTATTGTTTATTGATTATTTATTATTAACTACTTTATTTCTAAAGTCAAATCTGTATGTGTTTTAATTATTTATGGTTGTTGTTTATCATGTGTTATGTATTAATTTTATGGTTTAACTAATTTATTTTTAAAGTCAAATACTTGATGCACTATTAATTATAGAATCATTTTGTTAATAATAAAAAATTATCTGTATTTTATGTATTATTTTTATTATTTATTTTATTGTTTATTTTTTTAATTACTTAATACAATTTCTTTAATTATGTATTGTTCATATTATTATTATTTAGTATTCATTTTATTGTTAAACTAATTTTATTTTAATGTCAAATGCTTTATGTATTTATAATTGTGATCATTATTATTTAATAATAATAATGCATTTTATTAATAATAATGTTTATTATTATTATGTGTTACTATTGTATTAGATTTTTTTAAACTAATTTATAATCTAAAATAATTTATCTAAAATTAAGTACTTGAAAAGCTTTGTTGCAATTTTCTGAAATAGGCGAGTTGTGATTTTCTTGTCATGGGTAATGAATTAGCATGAGTAATGAATGAAAAGTGTCACATTATATATAATTATCTTCACTGCAATGCATATTAGGACAAATAAGACACAAACAATTGTGATGAATCTCAGAGACTCTTTCGGGGGTCTCTGCTAGATCACCTCTTGTATTTACAGTGCTTTATGTGTGCACCGTGTGTTTGCCAATTAGGAACTCACCACTGTTAGACACCCAATTTTCTGCCCTAGCTGGGTAGTTAGCGCTCATATTAGGATGAGTCTCTCTGCGATCACTTTCCAATCTCCTGGTTGGCGGGGTGCCGCATTGGGCTAATTTAAGGGAATTATTGTGATTGTTTCCATAACGCTGATCAGATTATTGCCCAGCGGGGCCCACTTGCCCTGGTACACTCATTCCTTCTCTCTCTCTCTCTCTCTCTCTCTCTCTCTCTCTCTCTCTCTCTCTCTCTCTCTCTCTCTCCTACTTTCTTTTTTAAAGTGACTATTAGTAATGATGATGAAATTAATGTTGAAATGAGAGAAAGTGTGTCAGTTATTTTAAAAGTTGAATTAATTTATTTTGTTCCAATATCACCAGCTTAGTTTTCTGAATTTGTTCTTTCCGATGGAAGATTATAGATGTGTATAAACTAGAGTGACCAGAAGTGAATACAATATACATCATCTACATTTCAAGTAGATATAAATATCAAATCAAATGAAAGCAGTGCTTTGAAACTTATATGCAATAAGGTTCAATTTGAGGGCATACTGTAGGTAGCTCTCTCGATTCTGGTGTTAAAATGCTAATAAAGTCATAGATGACGTCATTCCTTCCTAATATCATTCTTTCATACCCTGCCCAAGGCCTTTCCTCGGCCTCAGCGAGTTTGAGTGGCCTCATGTTTTGATCAATGGTGGCTTTTCTCTCCTTCTTGGCCTTCGTTTGCTCCTCCAGAATAGCCTAACTCATTACTGTAATGAACTTTATAATTACTTTGCCTCGCTAAGAGGAATGAGTCCCATTTAATAAGATGTGATTGGCCTTTATTTCATTTACTTGGCCTGGGCGCTCCACTTGTGGCCATTTTCCATCTCAATAAACTCCTTATCCTTCAAACAGTCAATACCGTTCTTGTATCGGAAGGAAGAGACAATCTCCTGGAGTGACAGTTTTGGTCTCTCTTTTTATGGGCTGTTATATATCCTGTGGTGAGTCAAGCCTTCACCAGAAATGGTGCTAATGATGCTCTGTGACTCAAGGCAGTGCATGCAAGTTTTATGACAAAGACACTAGATATTAAACATTTTATTTTTTATTTTTTTGGCTTTTCTCTTGTAATAAAATTGCCTTTGGATTTCTTAGTATAGTTATCACACGTAATTTCAGACAGCCATCGCATTTACAGAATAACACATTTGCATTTGGAAAAAGTAATGTGATTTTGTAATTCTGGTTCTATAAACAGAAAAGTGGCTGTAGCGGGAAGTGGGGAGGAGAGGGAGGATTTCATTTTCTTCCTATTTAGAGTTGCCAGACAGCATTAAATAAGGATGCAGTTGCAGTGCACTGTATTCACCCTCCTTAATTAACACTTACCACAGTAGATATAAGGCAAGCTCATTCTTGTCTCTGTATAATAGAACCATTACAGATGCAGGATTTCTGGACAATGATGCCGTTTCCCGGTCAAAAAGTATTTTTTACACTTTCTTTTCACGCAACTTGAGAGAGTTATAATACTTCTGTCTTGGGTTTTGGGTGAGAAAGCACAAGGATTTATCTCAGATGTATATCTCAGGGTTGTGTCGTGTCTCAGGCTTTTCCAAAAACGTAAAATAAAACAAAGATTAAGACAAATGTATATTTTATAGAGTATTAAATATGTTTATTTTGTGTTTTATTTTTATAAAATACAGTTAAATGCAATTCAATATTTTATGTTATTAAATGGTTAATAAAGTAGTTTACTGTAGCCTAGAAGCCCCTTCAGCTGGTAATGGAGGTTTTGGTGATGAAACGTTGGAATGTTTTTTCAGTTTTCTGATTTTTGGTTTCACTCAACTGACCAGGTTTGTGTCCTTAGCTTGCCATGCAAAAGATGAAATAAAGAAAATTTAACTGTGTTGAGGATTCACATTGTGTTGCATATGTTGCCTATGTTGCTTCATACAAATATGAAAGTGAATGCTTTTGAGATTTAATTGTGTATTCCTTAGTTTCCATCTTCACCTGAGTAACATTGAGAGTGATGAAACCTTTCTCCATGCAGTGCTGTAGACTGACCCACAGGTGTCTCTCTTTTTCTTCCCTAGTGCTGCACTGTATCTGTCCTCTCATTCAGACCACACTCTTCCTCTGAAAATAGAAAAGCTGTATCTTACAAAACACTGAGCCCATCTCTATAGTCATTCAGTGCACAGACCCTTTGGACTACGAGATCTGGCGGCGTGAGCCACAAAAAAATACAGGCGGCCATAATAATGTCCCTTGTGCATGAGAGCAATCTTGCACGTTCTCGTGCGCATCTGTCCACTGATGCGAGCGGCTCTCATTTTCTGGTAAATTGCGAGGCTGTACAGGTGTAATACAACGTCTGGGCGGAGAGCTGAAATTTGGAGGATGTTACAAGAGTATGTTAATGTTTAGCAGTGCATCTTCTCTCTCTGATGGTGATTGCTGTTGCTACTATGTCTGGACACACACAGCTGTATTTACTATAATGTATTCTGCAGACCCAGAGCAAAGTAATGTAGAATTGAACAGGAGATGTCTCTTCATGGCCATCATTAACATTAACCCCAGAAAGCGACAGGGGAAGGCAGAAGGTTAATTCTGTGCACTTTAATGGATCGAGACGGTTATAATAAATAACTGCGTACCTCTGTATCTCAGTTGATTGATGCCCGGGCAGACATTATAGGAAACTAGTTGGCACAAAATGTTATTTTCATTATATGTTTGTGTTTCAGCATTAATTCAACATTATAATTCCACTCTCCTCTGCTTCATCATTCTCCACGATGTGCTGATTGCCAAGCCAATTTAGCTCATCAAAAGAAAGAGATACAACTGGGTAAAATATACTGTACATGTCATTTAATAGACAAAAGCGAATGTTATATTTAAGAGAGAAACACTTTATGATTTGTTTTTTGAGTAGACTTTTATCGTTTTCTTCTGTGGAACACAAAAGATTAACTCCATACTATGAACATCACTGGGGTCCAAAACAACACTGGTCCCCATTGACTTTTATTGTATGAAGAAAATAAAATTTTGAAGGTATATTCTTTTGTGTTCCATTTAGAAATTGGAAGATTTGGTTATTAAATGATGATGGAATTTAAATTTTTGAATTTTTGCAGAGAGACTCATATTTTATGGAATAAGGAATAAGGAATCAGTTGAAAGTGTTTCTGGGCTTCCTGAGGTAAATACAAATTATTTCAGCCTCCTCTTTTCCTTCAATAGTACCTAGCACTGCTTTTGCTCAGTTTTTAAATTACAGAGGTGGACAGGGGTGGCAGATTCTGTCCTGCAGCCAGTCAGCTGCTTTGCTCCTGGAAGCTGCCCAGATGCCCTCTGAACCCTGGCAAGGTGGCAAAGCCTTCTCATAGGGTGGGAGGAGAGCAGCAGGTTGCCCAGGCTTATCTCAGAAGAGTGGGTTTATGCAGGGGGAAGACATTGAGTGCTCCTGATGCATTGCTTTGGCAAGAAGCTCTTCATCTGTCCTATTATACTTGCCCCCTCCTGCCGTCTCTCCTTCAGAATTCAAGTACCTGTGTCTCCTTTTAGTGAATGCCAGCACCAAACTCAGTGTAGAAGCTGAGAAGCAGGCCAGGTGAGAGATATCAGCAGATCCCAATGTTCTTGCCATCTTTTCCTGCTAATCAGCCCTAAGAAACCTTTTAATCATTCTGACAGCTCTTTTCTGTCCCTGGCACCGGAGCAGGTTTAAGATGGTACAGATGGAGTCTCTGGCTGGGCTGAGGAGATTCTTCAGGAAATGGGATATGCTGCCACTATGGTTCCACCATTGGAAAAAGTGGTCAAACCAAATATTTCCCTTTTTTTGTGTTTCACAGAAATCTCTCAGGTACTGTACTGCCCACTGAATGCATCATTCTGTATTTTCATCCATCCCCCGGAATTGTAGTTGGACGGTGTAAACAGATGCCAGGTTGTGCCACCAGATTGTGTACATTCATAGCAAGAAATGTATTCGAAGTTTAAAGACGTGGCGGTTCTCAACTAGTGTGTGACACTCGTTACACTTTGTTTTTCTAATGCTATAGGCTCCTGGATAAAGGACATAATTTATGATTCATAACCTGCTAAACTGGCTAATGTGTGTTACCTGCCATGGTTGATTTTCGCCAACATGTGGAGGGTTGGCGGGTGATAATTTCATACCCTGATCACATTATGAAACCAAATATTTCCCTAACTTCATGTTTCCAGGTAGCCTTCCATCAGCTAGTTAGAATTGCATTATAGTTATCGTTATAGTTATCTCTGTACACTCTAAAAAAATAAAATAATAAAATTAGAATAATAAAAAGAATTGTGGTGCACAGATTTGTAGACGGAGCAAGTAGTGTGTGTGTAGATTTCATTGCCATTCAATGCATCTGTAGACACCAGCAACTGTGTCATACCGACCTCTAATGCTTTCCACAATGCTGCGTTGTGTCGCCACGGAAATTGAAATAATGATAATGTGTCCCTCTGACTGCATCAAAGTATTGCCACTTCAAAAAAAGCCGGGAGGCATGAAATGCAAATGACAATGTGGAGCAGATGGATTGAGTGCCGTTGCCTTGGCCCCAATGAATCTTAAAGGAGGGGCTGGATGTGAAAGTGTGTGTGTGACACAGGTTACAGGGTGACAGGGTACTGACTGTGGGGGGTATTTGCAGGTCTTCTGTTTACGCCTTGCACACAGATTGATCATAACTAAAGTTGTGTCAGTGTCCTCGACGCTCTATAGTGTTCAGACTTGACCCTGTCTCTGCAAGTTGTTTATGCTGTCTGTGCTCCATATGGAGCCAGCTGCAATTAGCTAATCATGCCACTGTTTGACTAACTGGTTTACAGTTTGCTTTTAGCAATGTAGAGGGTGTGTGGAGGGATCAAATGTTCCCTCAAGGGTACTGCAACCTTAAATCACCTACATTGTGGGGATTGCAAGAAAAGGTGTTTAATAAGCATACAAAATAATGAAAATACAGAACCAATATAGTTAAGCTCAGTATGTAAATTTCTCCAAAAGAATAGCAAAATAAGCTTCATAAAGAAACTAAAACATGTCTTATTTTTATTGCAATCTTGTCTAAGCTTTTATTTACTGTAAATTCAGCATTTATGTAAAGGATATTTCATCCAAAAATGAAAACTCTGTCCTTATTTACTTCCATCACTGTGACTTTCTTCTGAATAACAACTTTGGACCCCATGAAATTTCTCTCTCTGGACAAAAACTATTTGCAAAAATAACATTCTGGTGCAACTTCACAAAAAAGACAAATTTTTTTTTTACTAATTAATTCATTTGTTTATTTATTTATTTATTTATTACCTTCTTTACCACATTTATTTTCATATTTTATTGTAATATTTCCATCTTGTATTTTCCATAAATAAAGTATGAGATGAGGGCTAGTAAATAACAAGTCTGTATGAGAACATATTGAAGTTATATCATTGATTTAATATTTGTGAATATTAAATATTGTGAATATTTCTTTCTTTATTTCTTTATTACTTTTCTATTACTTTCTTTCTTTATATGAGACCAGTCCTTTGAAATATTTGGAATAAAATATGTTTAAAGCAAATGAATACGTGGGAATTACATTATAATTGTTTAACATGACTGATTGAATCATTTCAACAAACAGCTTATGTATACTAAGGCCTACTCCTTCCATATGTTTACATTTTATTTCATTAATAGTGTTAAAAATGTTCTGACCTCACAGCCATGATACAATTTGTATGCTAAGTGCTGGTGACAAATGTTATCAACTTATAGCTATAAAATATTGAAATTAAATGTTGAAGATAAATACTGAACACACTCTTTTATTGCTCAAAAGATGCAACTCAGAGAGCATATGCTGTTTAAATGTCATCACGCTAACTTGTTTCTGATTTGTAGAAATTTAGTTGTGCAGTTACCCTTATGCTTGACAATACAGAACCTTTTGTTTTCAATCTCAAAAATAATGGTGAAATCTTACATTTCCCTCTGAAACATGTCATTGAAGATCCAGGTCTTGTTTTCTGTAAAACGTGCTCTGTTTTGTTGCCAACATCAAGAGTTTCAGTCTGGCTGAGAAGAATGCGCAATACTCAGTCTTTTCTTGTCTTTAACAACAATGAGAAAACAAATTTGTTTGATTTGTGCGTATGTGTGTGTGTGTGTGTAATTACTGCAGTGTGGGAGATGGAGGCTGATGGGGTTGAAAGTGTGAGTGGTTAAACAGCAGTAGTCTCTGAACCAGCTTGCTGGATGAGGGCTGTAATATATTAAAGGGGAGGCAGAGAGAAACAAATTATCCCGGTGTCTTTGTGTTGTTCTTGTCTCTCTCTCACACTCTTAGTGTTATATATTTTCACACCTCAGTGAATCCTCCCCATGCTTGCTTTCTCCCCACACTTCATTTCTCTCATGTGCCCTGCTACGCTTGCTCTCTGTCACTCCTTTTCTCCTGTTCTATCTCACTCTCTGTCTCACTCGCTCTCGCTTGCATCATATCTCTCCCTCCGTCTTGCTTGCTTTCCTTTCCTTTGCACACACAGTCTCTCTCTCTCTCTCTCTCTCTCTCTCTCTCTCTCTCTCTCTCTCTCTCTCAGGTCATGTTACAGCAGCACCAGTATAATGATAGGAGGAAGGCGTGAGGTTGTTATTTGCATAGAAATAGCACGACGCCCCGGGCAGCTTGGGAGAAGGACACAGAGATCATTTGTCTAAAATTTTAATGAAAACTTTTGCTGAGGCAGAGATTTTTTCTTTCTCTTCAGTCTCAACCCCCCCTCGCCGTACAGTCTTCACTACACCCTGCCACCACCTCCCGTCTTCTCTTTCCCCCATGGTGAATTAACGTGGCTCGATTTAAAATTAGATGACACATCGCAAATCGCTGCATGCCAGGATGCAATAACATGTACATTTCAATTTGCAGGCTCTAATAGAAGTGCGTGTCTGAATGGGGAAGCTGTTGCGGTGGGCTGGGACATGCTGTCTTCTCCCCATTGTGTGTGTGTCAAAGCCCAAGCTGGCCGGAGACTTCATCTTTTTTATTCGGATGGCTCTTCGACCAGCTCAGCGTGGGTTCAGAATGAGGACAGATCTGTGGAAAGGAAAACTGTGTTTCACAGCCTTTGTCACTGGGCCGCAGGGTTCGGTATGCAGACGCACGCACAACTACGACATAACCCAGATAACCTGGCGGCTGCTCTGGGGTCACAGGTTTATTGTGTATTGTTGAAACTTTCTCTCCCAAAGTTTACTTTACAGAGCAGTGTATCTCAATGAAGAGCAGAAGAGCGAATCTCCTCCATTTTTTATTATTTGCTAAAAACATTTGTCCATATGTTTTTTTTTTGAGAATGTGGGAATAAGACTGACAGTTAAGGGGCAGAAGTATAAGTCATGTTTTCTAGTGGAAATATTATTAAAGATACTAATCCAAGATGTTTCCTCTGAAATAAAATTGGTATCTTTTGTAATTCTGATTCTCAAATGAACAGTTTACTGGAAAACTAATTGAAAAATGATTAATATAAGGATTTTCAGCGTTTTACTGCTTGCACAACATTGGCTGAATGTGTAATCCATTCATAAAAACATAAAAAATACATACTGTATAAACAGATTCATAGATTGTTATGGAAATAAATACCTTCATAAATAAGGACCATGACATGATCATAATAACATTGATCCAACTTTGACTCTATAACCTATAAGGTCTGTGTCCTTTGCAACTCAGAGCTTTTTGGAAGTTTTTGAAAAACAGTTGTGTAGTATCCATTCAGATAAACATTACTATGTTTTAAGAGTACAGTTTGTCTGAGAGTTTCTTTGTCTAGCAGTGTGATTGTTTTTGTGTATGTGTCATGTTGGGCTGTGGCTCCTCTCTCTCAGAGTGCCCTTGGCATTGTGTGACTTTCTCCCTCTGTGCCAGCAGGGCTGATGCTGGGCATTTGAGTGGTGGCGTGGCTGATATGGTTAGACAGGGCATGGGGCGCTGTGCCAAGACGGTGCCAGCATCTACCTCTGACCTGCTGGCACTTGATCAGCACGTTTGTGCCATCCAGCCTGCTAACACCCCACTGTACGCAGCGGGACCCAACAGCGAGCCCTGTCCTGCTCCACTACTGTATGTAGAGAGGACAATAACAGAGAGACTGAGAGAGAAACAAAGACAATGAAGAAGGAGAGACTCTGTTGGCACATATCAAACGTTCATTTTAATTTTACATGCAGATTAATTGAATTCATTGTGACTAGTCACAAATATACTGTGCTTCTTAAAATCAGCATAAAATGGAAATTCATTGGAAATGTGTCAATTTTACACATACATGTAAGACGTGTTAGATATTATTGTGAATAATATATCCAAGCATTGTTTTAATCAAAATATCATAACTGGGTCTTCCAGTGAAAACAACAGACTTCTCTCTGGTGACGTATGCAGAACTTCTACAAATATTTAGTCCACTTAAATCCCAACCATGCATGCTCTATCTATCTGTCTATCTTGATCTATTGATCTATCTAGTAAAAATTACATTTTCTCCAATGGGCACACATTTTGGTTGTAGGTTTTAGGACAACTTTGATGAAAGTTTTGATCCACTTCAAATGTTGACTAGTATATTCATTTTTCTCAGTAAAGCCTTTAAATGTGCAGTCTTATACCTTTTTGTCTAACTTTTATTGGATTTGTCTAATGATTTTTGCTTCAAATCACAGTTTGTAAATGTGTGATTTGCAACATGCATTACAGTAGTCTGGTCATATTTATTTTCTCATGTTAATGTTAAATACATATATATATATATGCTATTTTATTCTGAGATGTTATTAAATAGTTCTCACACCTCTGATTTGAAATCTGCATTTTACCTTGTGTCAGACTCATCGAGCTAATTGACCAGAGGGCTGTCCTTCTCTCTCACACCTCCATCAGGGTGCTGCTGCCTTCCTTGCCTCCTCACACCAAACCTCTTCCTGCTGTGCCCACGAGCATCACAGCACCTCTCAGATACACTAGCATAGTGGCACCTGGGAATAAGGGAGCCTGCCACGGAGGTAGACTTCATCCACTTGTAGAAATGGAACAGCTAATCATACAACCACTTTATGATTAACAGAACAAGACATCCTAAAGGCAAAAGAGAATGAGGGGGTTCATTTCCCCTCTTCTCTGCGTTAGAATATTAATGTGCTTTCTGTGTGTGTGTATGTGAGTAGATACCTGTGCATCTGCATCTTAGTGTATGACAGAGTGTGTGTTGTCTCTTCTGGCCCTAGCTCTCTGGTGTCAAGGTGACCGTGCTGGCTGCCACAGGCCCGGGCTGCCCTGACAGCTTTAGGAGCGTGCCGGAGATTTGTAGCCATGCACATAACCAATGGAGGTAATAAAAGAATAAATGATGGTTGAAGAGGTTAAAACAAGGGGTGAGATGTCCACCTCTGCTGCTTTTACCACACATATTCCCTCCATTCAACATCCCACACCCCCTCCAGCCACTCTGTCTTTGGCCTCTGCTGCATGGCATGATGGGAAGAGAGGGTTAATGAGCCCTGGAGGCCATGGGGTCAACGCAGGAGTGGAAATGAGTTAGCCATGCTCAGAGCTATCATTCACAGACCTTTCTCACCTCTCTTGCACACACACACACACAAGCATTTACTTACTGTACATCACTCAACACAGCGACTTCATTTACAGAGCCTTAATGAGTTTAAACAGGCTTTGTTTAACCTGAAAGGTTGTTTGTGAATATATATATTTTTTTTAAGTATTTAAAAATAGTTCTTTTTTATTTGTTTTTATATTATTTCATTCATAATATATAACTATAATTATAACCAGAGACATATTATTTAGAAAGTAAATGGGGTCGGTTTTGATCTTAAATTTGGTTTTGAGTTTTCTGTCCGTGCCATCATAATGTCCTCTATGTAATTTAATGCAAACACTTTATACACTTATATTATATTATATTTTCTTGTATTATATTATATTATATATTGATATTTCATTTAATTTAATTTTATAATAATATCACAATATATATAATTACAAATAAAATGTATAGTCTAAATTGTTTGGTAATAATGCCAAGTGTAATTTAAACAACAACAACAATAATAGTAATAATAATAATTATAATACATTATTATTATTATTCTAATTACTATTATTGTCATTGTTGTTGTTGTTATACTAATGCCTGATGTCCACAATTTTTGGTTTCTGTTTCGCCACATTTTTTCAACTCCGCATTAGCTGTTGGCTATTATGATATATTTTTCTTTGCTAGGCAAACTTTAGTAAAATAAGAACATTATATTTTATGGATGTATGGCTTAGAGACAATCAGACAACCCAGTTGAACTGTTGTGAACAGGCAAGACTTTTATAGACAGAAAGGACAGGCAAAATACATTCTTATACTGTAATTTCATATTCATATCATAACTATAGAAGTAAAGTTTGGTGTAGGAAATCTCCCTCTCTCCTTTTCTCATTTTCCTTTAGCACTGCATCTCTGTGGCTGCCAGCAGGTTCTTTGTCACCTTACCTGTCGATACTCAGGAGGGATGGTATGTCAAGCTGGGAAGGGTCCCAGTATTAATACACACTGGAGGTTACCCAGCACCCCCCCTGAGCCTTGTGTGCCGGGCCCCCCTGTGACCGCCGGCTTATAGAGTGCTCTTTAATACCCAATCGACAGTATCGACGTCTCTCTCCCGACACAAGGCCCACAGAGCTTGCGGAACCACCCCATGTATGATTTTATTGATCCAGAGCCCTGGGACCCAGGCCCTGTTGACATGCACAGTTTCACTGCTCCATAATGGACAGATTAAGAAGGGGATTACAACACAGGGGGCAGATAGCGGGCCCAGCAGGCCAACACACTACCTCATCTGATGAGCAGATGAACATGTGATATTGTGATCCTCTTGCAAGCATGACTTCCTGTTCGATTAGAACTGTTCTTTTCAATGTTATTTTTGAGGTTTTGATTTATTGATCCAAAATAGTCCAGGGAAAATGAGGCGTAATGGGAACAAGCGACAGCCAGACTTAAACCTGTATCATCCATGTGAGCACTATGGATCAACATTATCAAAATGCCATAGCTCTAATAATTAGATCACTTTTTGTAGGTTATATTGTTTGTCTAAACCAACAGAACCAACAAGAATATTTTAATAGTTCACCCAAAAATGAAAATTGGCCAAAAGCTCTCCAGCCATCCAAATTTTAGATAGGTTTGTTTGCTCATCAGAACAGATTTTAACAGTTAACATAAATTATTGTCTTGTGTCCATTATCAATAATAATGACCAGCCTCTGTTGTCTTCTCTACAAAACGAAAGCTCCAATCACCACAACAAAACGAATAGAACTAATTTCATTGTGATGTGCTAAATTTGTTGTGTCGTGACTTGTTTTTGTTGTGTTGCGTCGTTCTGTTATGTTAATTGTCTTGCAGCTTGTTCCGTTGTGTTGTGACATGTTTCTGTTGTGTTGAGATAATTTTGTTGTGTTGTGACTTGTTTTAATTGTGTTGCAGCTTGTTCCGTTGTGTTGTGACATGTTTCTGTTGTGTTGAGATAATTTTGTTGTGTTGTGACTTGTTTTAATTGTGTTGCAGCTTGTACCGTTGTGTTGTGACATGTTTATGTTGTGTTGAGATAATTTTGTGTGTGTGACTTGTTTTAGACATGTGTTGCGCTATGTGTTGTACTTGTTTCATTGTTCAGAATCAGAAGAATCAGAATCAGCTTTATTGCCAGGTATGTTTACACATACGAGGAATTTGTTTTCGTGACAGAAGCTACCGCAATGCAACAGAATGACGGTGACAGAACCAAAAAAACACAGATAATAAAAAGAAGGATTAAAAAAGAACAAGTAACTAAAATAACAGTAAATAAACAGTTTCTGCTGTGTTGCTGTATTTTGTTGTGTTGTGACTTGTTTCCATTGTGTCATGACTTGTTTCTGTTGTGTTGTGATGGTTTCGCTGTGTTGCAGCTTGTTTCCGTTGTGTTCTGATAATTCAATTTTGTTGCGACTTGTTTCCTCTGTGGTCGTTGTTTATGCATCTTGTGTGATGAAGAAACAAACTCATCTACATCTTGGATGGCCTTAGGGTGAATACTTTTGAAAACTATTATTTTAAATCTACTGTTTTATGAATACTGCCTATTCAGACATACTACTCAATTTTAGAAATGCTGTAGAAGTCGGGATATTCAAACATAGGGAGTGTCTTTATGATGCTACATGGGTTGGTGGCTTGTAAGTCTGTCTCCAGAGGTCTGCCTCTATACCACATACTATTTGTTCAATTTCAAGCACCAGCACACCTGGTTGCTTTCAGTAACTGATGACGTAAGATCTCTAATTACCTGATGCAGGTCTATAGCATGTAGAACGTTGAGGTGAGCTCCCTAAGGTTTGGGTTGGATTTGCTGATCCAAAATAGCTTGCTGAGTTAACACTGACGAGAGAAAGGCATAGTTTTAAACTTGACTCCAGCCTTGATTATAAGCTACAACAGTGTTTTATGCCACTTTAAAATAATTAAAGAGATGAAGCATTCAAGAAAAAAGTCTTATTGTTTTGTCAATAATCTCATATAGGCCTTTAGTCATTATTTTACTAAATTGTGTTACATTAAGCATTTGTAACATTAAATATTTTCCAAAAATGTCCACTTTACTGTTCCTCATGACTTTATTTCTCATAATTTGACTTTTTACTGACTTTGCTTCAAATATACAAATAGTAAAAATCGTACTAAATTTATTTTGTAATACTGCAATCTTGTAATGTTACTTTATTCTCATACGTTTAATTTTATTTAAACTAATAATGCTGCAAATTCTTTTGCAGCATTATGAGATTTTATTCAAAATATATTATAAAAATAAATAATGATAAAATCTTAAAATACTACAACTTCAAACTTACAAATATTTTATGTAATCCCATTTTTTTTTTTACTTTTGTCATTTTTACTTTACCAATTTGCCAAAATGCTACAAATGCATTCCCATGATTTAGATTTTATTCTCAAAATATTACTAAATTAATATCTCAATACTACAACTTTAATCTTGTAATGTGACTTTATTCTCATAATTTACATTTTATTTAATTTCATAATGCTAAACTTTTTTCACTTTATTTTTACTTTATTAAAATATTATTACTTTAATCTGAAAAGGCTACAAATATATCATTATGATTTAGATTTTATTCTCATAATATTATTAAATTACTAAATCATCCAAGTGGATGCTGTACGTTTGAGGAGAGACCTGATTGTAAAGCGCTTTGGGTGTACAGCAATACACAATAAAGCACTATATAAATGCATAATTCATTCATTCATTCATTCATTCATAAATTAATATCGTAATACTGCAACTTTAAGCTCATGAAGCTAATTTTTATTTTATTCTTAAAATATTACTAGAAATAGGCTCATAATGCTATTATTATTTTTCTCAAACAATTTTGCTATGGTACTTTGTTCTAGTAATATTGCAACTTTATTCTCAATTTTTCTTTAGTTATTTTTATTTGATTTTGATGCTAATCTGCCGTCATTTAAAGCAGCTATCTTTTAAACAGTTTTGGAGCTGTGTCGAAGCTGTTGTCCTTGTCTTATAAATGCATTGGTTTGGATTGGCATGGCATCAACTCTCATGCTCTCAGGTCATGAGTTGAGCTGGAAAGTTTGGACTTAACTCTAGGTATGATTGATTGGCTGTGCTGATGGTGTGTAGCTCCCCACCGCTGCAGGCATATGGAGGCTGCATGTCCGAGCAGCTGTGCTCTCAGGGTGACACTGAGAGGGTGCAGGGGCACTAATACCACCATCACACACCCCCACCCCAATGACCCCACCAGAGAGTGTCACCCTTCTGCTTTAAAGCCTGTGTGGCATCTCTGTGTCTCACAACATCCATCAATAATCTCAGTGCCACCAAGAAAGAATAAAAAAACTGCATAGTTCATCCAAAAATGACAATAATGTCATTTTATTACCTTCATGTCATTCCAAATATGACTTTTCTTTTCCTTGGAAAACAAAAGAAGATACTGTGGAAAATATATTGGTGTTTTAGGGTTTATTTCTGTCAATAAAATGAATGTAAATAGGGTCCACATTTTTTTACTTACAACTTTAAACTTGTTTCCAACTGTACTTAAAAAAAAAAAAATACTTAAAAAATTACTTTAATTTAATATTGCCAAAAATTATCATAATTTAGATTTTATTCTCAAAATATTACTACTTTATTCTTGCAATGTTACAACTTTTTTTCATTATTTGTATTTTAATGTGGGGGTAATCTGCCATCATCTAAAAAATTTTTTGCAATCCTGTTTTCATTATGTTATAAAGGCATTTGCTTGGATTGGCATGGGCATCAGCAGTCATACAGTTTTAGAACGACTTGAGGGTGACATAATTTTTGGATTAGTATAAGGGATGAACGATCCTTTTAAATGATCTCTTAAGGTTCCAGTAAAAAAGCCCAAGTCTCAATCACCATTGTGCAAATGCGTGTACCCTTGCCAATCGCTCGTGCCAAAGACCCCAATAAGTGTCTGCTGGAATTCGTGCCTACTAAGGTACCTTGCAACTTACGGCGGATGCTGGAAAAGCGCCCTGGTCATGATGCTGTCCCGCAGCTCAACCGGCCCCACTGCCCATTCATCACTCTCCATTCAGGGCCTTGCGCCCTCCTGGCCCTTGCATTTTTACCATGCCATTAAAATGCTTGTCAGCTCATTCAAGGATAGCAAATTGTTGCAAACAAAAGGATTCAGAATTCGGCTTACACAGGGAGAAAAAGTGCCGCTTCAGACCGACTCGCTTCTGGGATCTGTGAGCATTCCAGCCACTAAATGCATGAATCTAAACTCTTAGGCATACAGCGTAGATCCAAGGACACGGGCGCGGGAGAATGAGAACAATACAGCACGGCCATCTGAATGACCTTCAGTAACGGTCAGTCCTCTCAGCATGCCTTCATATTGTTTTATGATGAGGGGAAAAATCAGCCATGGTCAAGGATTCAGACTCACATGCACATTCTTTCACAATGGCCCTCGTACACTCATAATCATGATGTATGTGGTCTTCGCAGGCTGCATTTAACACCTAAAATCCTCAACTCAAATTAGTTTTCTGTGTTTTCAAGGATATAGCCCCTATTTTTTTTTAAATCATAATTTTCATTTTTTCTACTCAATTTTACCCATCATCCATATCGCCTATCAGACAAATGCTGCAGCAGCATCTTCCTAAATGGAGTGACTTCATATTTTAATTTAGTGTTTGCTGTTAAAAGTGGGCGCGAGGGAGAGAGCAAGAAGAAGGGGGAAAAGTAAAAAGGTGATGATTTGTGGCGATAAGTTCGAGCGCAGATCCGCGAGGTTAAAAGTTAAAGTAATTCATTACGGCAGATAGTGGTGTGATATTTTTCATTCTGACGCCCGGCACGAGCCGCCCAATCACGGCCATCAGCCTGGAATCCGGATGCAGAGATAATGGCAGAATTGATGGTCATATTTTACAGTGGGTCATGGCAGAGCAGAGTGTTGAACATTGTAATTACAAGTTTGGTGGAGGGGAGAGATGTGGAGAGAGGTGTGTGGGGGGGAATGAGAGGTCTTTGTCTGGCCTTAGACAAGCAGGCAGCTTAATTGAATGGTAACCTCTGGAAGTGTTGTGCTAACGCAGCCGTGAGAGAAAGAGGTAGAGAGAGAGATGAGAAGTGCTGAGCGTGGCTTTCGAGGTGCTCACTCGTCTGTGCCCATGTGTCTGATAAAGCACTGGCCTGCTCTGCACAGCATGCACAAGACTTGGTTTTCATGCATTACATACATATTCATTGGACAAAGTTTTGAGGTGTTTGGAGATTGTGTAGTTTATATACAAATATAAAAACAAATTGCGCATTAAATCAGTATTACAACCCGAATTCGGAAATTCCGGTTGTTTTTAAGGTATTCCACAATCTTTTTATGCACTCTTTCATAGATTGGAGAGCATCTGCCCATCTTTTCTTCTGAGAAACTCTGCTTCTCTAAGACATCCCTTTTATAGCTAATCATGTTACAGACCTGATGTCAATTAACTTAATTTGCTAGATGTTCTCCCAGCTGAATCTTTTCAAAATGTCTTGCTCTTTCAGCCCTTTGTTGCCCCCATGCTAACTTTTTTGAGACCTGTAGCAGGCATCAAATTTGAAATGAACTTATTTAGTGGATAAAAGTGTAACATTTCTCAGTTTAAACACTTGTTATATTCTCCATGTTCTATTGTGAATAAAATATTGGCTCATGATTTGAAAGTCTTTTAGTTTTAATTTTATTCACATTTAAAAATGTACCAACATTTCCGAATTCGGGTTGTGAAATTGATCCAATGTTATTTAGATTTTTAGCATATATTTTGGGGTTTAGGTCTATGTCTTTGTTACCAGTTCCCACCTAGGCAACATTTTTAAGAAATAGTTAACCCAAAAATTTTGTCATCATATACTAACCCTCATGTTGTTCCAATGTGAATTTCTTTCTTCTGTTGAACACAAAAGAAGACCTTTTGAAGAACCTTGGTAACCAAACAGTTGCTGGTAGCCATTGACTTTGCTTAGTATTTTCCATACTATGGAAGTCAACAGATCCCAATGACTGTTTGGTTACCAACATTCTTTGAAATGTCTTATCTTGTGTTTAACAAAAGAGAGAAAGGTATAAACTTGAGGATGAGTAAATCATGACAAAATGTACCATAACACTTTAGATTAGGGAACGCTATTCACTATTGACTAGTTGCTTATTAGCTTGCATATTATTAGAATATTGGCTGTTTATTAGTACTTATAAAGTGCACAATAATGCCTTATTCTGCATGTTCATATTCTAGATCGCTTATCCCTTAACCAAACCACATAAACATACAACTACCTTACTTACTATCAATAAACAATAATTAAGAGTGTATCGAGGAAAACTTTTATTTAATAGTTAATATGTGTTCCCTAATGTAACATGTTACAATATTACTTGTTTTTGTTGGTTCTTTAAATTAATTGGTCAAAGAAACTTGTAAATTCAGGTTTGAGTTATTCTAATGAATCCTTCACTGATATATCGATGGATGGATGGATGGATGGATGGATGGATGGATGGATGGATGGATGGATGGATGGATAGATAGATAGATAGATAGATAGATAGATAGATAGATAGATAGATAGATAGATAGATAGATAGATCTTAACAACCCAAACACACACATATATATGTATGAGAGTATGTACTTCTCTTCTTCCTTCTTTATTTCTTCTCTTTCTTTAGCCTAAACACCAAATAGTCACAGCCAGAGATGAAATGACCCAGTAAAGCTTGGTCTCCCACTCCACTGTCCCCTGATACCACCTCATCTGCCCCACAACCCCTCACTTGGACACCAGTGACCTTTTGCCCTCTGCCGCATCAGACTGCTGGCCTGGACTCCACAAACAACTGCCCTCAATGTCCTCATATCCACTCGTCTCTCTCGTTCTTTCTCTCTATGGGTTTTCTACTTGTCCCTCGCTCCTATTTTCTACTCTCAATCAAACGGAATGGATTGCAGACTCATCATAGCCCTCGTTTTAGAGTCTTCCTCTCTTTCATTTTCTTCATCTCCTGTCTCTCCATTTTTTCCCCTTTATCCCATAATCTATTTCTTTCTCTCTCGGACAGTTTCTTTTCCAATGTTCTGCCGTAATAGCAGAAGGGAGAGCCTGCAGTTATAGCAACAGGGACAATTTAGTTCTGTATGGGATATTTTTGTGTGTGTGTGTGTGTGTGTGTGTGTGTGTGTGTGTGTGTGTGTGTGTGTGTGTGTGTGTGTGTGTGTGTGTGTGTGTGTGTGTGTGTGTGTGTGTGTGTGTGTGTGTCATGTACACATACATAGACACTGTCCCGGCTCAGCACAAACACTTCACTGGTCTTGATGAGCCAATTTCATTTCATCTCCGGATACTCATTTCCCTTTAATGAAAAACACAACAATTACCTCAATGCTCTGAATAGCCCTCAGAATTGCTTGAGGTAATGATTTTTTTTATGGGTAAGGCAGAGATGGACTCTGTATCTTCTTTTCTTTAGTTTTGTAAAGCACTGGTTAGGACAACTGGATTTAAACTTAAATATCATAGACAAAAGTTTTCGTTACTTAATTTAAAACTATAGGAGCAGACTCGGTGCCATGCTCACTCGATGCTACCTTGTAAGTGAACAGTTTAGCCCTACACAGGCAGCAGCTGTTATACATGAGTTATAAAAATGCAAATGTAGTAGAAAAAAACAACAGAACATTCTCAAATACTAATTTTTTTTGAATTAGATTTGTCTTTGTCTTTATATATAAAATGACGTTACATGAATTAATTAATTTTAGTTAGCCATTTCCCTAGTCTTCAGTGTCACATGATCCTTCAGAAATAATGCTGATATGGTGGTGAAGAAACATTTTTCAATATTAAGTTGAAAACCGTTGTGCTGCTGATCATTTTTCAGGATTCTTTGATGAATACAACGTTCAAAAGAACATTATTTATTTGAAATTGTATCATTATAAATGTTTTGTTGTCTATTTTGGTCATTGTAATGTTTAATAAAATAAAATTAACTAAAATTAAAACCATATGTATCCTCTTTTGAACGTTTGCACATAATTTGACATTCATTTATAATCAACATTACTGTCACTTTTCCCTCCTTTTTAGATTTTTCTTTAGTAGCTGAGGTTGTTACTGTGCATTCTAGGATAACATTTTTGGTAAAAGATACACACTTTGCTTCCTTTGAATTAGGTGCAAATGTGGTATAATTATGAACTGCCTTTGTATTAGGATTGCACCTAATGACACTTTAAAGTGCTTCTTATGCAGTCAGGTCATAGGGTTCTAGAAATTAGCTAATCATATTGTCTTTTGTTTGTCATCTTAAGGTTTGCTAAAATAATCCATGATGTGGTTGCCATGGAAACCAGATTTGTTGATGCCTCAGTCATCAGTCTCGGCTGACCCTGCTAACCTGGTGCAAGGCCCACGCTAATGTTCACCCAACACCCCTCTTTGTAATGCACTGCAACTTTGCATCACTGTAATGCATTCGAAGACCCTCTGACTTCAGTTTGACCTTTTCCTCTTGTGGGTATAGAAGCAGCCTGCTCAGGTGCTGAAGATTTGTCTTGTTTTTGTTTTCAGACTCATAGTTTTAGCAGTCTTAGGCCATCTTCAGAGGTCTTTGTAGGTTTAAGTTAAGCATAAATGATACTTTGCGTGAATTTAGTACAAAATAATACCTGAAAGTTTTCTTTTTCTGTCACAGTAAATATTATATGAGTGTTTTTACTTATACTTTTTACTTTACTTACATAATAGGATTGCGAACAAAATTTGCCACATGTCTAAATTAAATTAAGTAAACATCAAAAATAGAAATTAAAAAGCATCTAAAGTAAAATGTTAAATAAAATGTTCGATAAAATACCAGACTGGGTAACATTGTTGGAAGTCATTTTTTAAGTAGTCTATATGCTCCCCAAGGCAACATTTATTTGTTCAAAAACAATACACGGTATAAACATTAATATTGTGAAAAGATTAAAGTTTAAAATAACTACTTTCTATTTTATTGTATTTTAAAATGAAATAGAATTTAATGAATTTTCAGCAGCCATTACTCCAGTCTTGCATAATATTAATAATGCTGCTTAATATTTTTATAGCAACCTTCCTTGCACAGCAAAATGTGTCACATGTGTAAAGCCAGTATACAAATCTGATTTGTAATTTTCTAGCAGTAAACATAAACTAAACAAAAAATGCCTTGAAAAAAAATCTTAAAATCTAAAATAATATGTAAAATTAGATATCAGATTGCTGTGTTGCAAGCAGTATTGTTGCACATTTAACATACATTAAGCTCAAAATGTAATGAAATTATAGTACTGTATTAAAAAAACATAATAAAATAAACGTAAAAATGCATTAAAACATCTTAAATAAAATATAAAATAATATGCAAAAGAAGATATCAGATTGGGTAGCTGTGTTGCAAGTAGCATTTGTTGCATATTTAGCCTAAATTAAGCTCACAATAAAATTTAATTAATCACTCAAAATTAAATTAAAATTAACCACCAAATAAAAATAAAAACATAATAAAATATGGCTCACCACAGTGTACCACATTCAAGGAATGTTTTCTTGCTCTTTTTCTCTCTCCTTTGTTTCTTATGCATTTTGGACAGTGGTGTGACGGCGGCAGAGAGAGAGTCAGTATGTGTGTGTGTGTGTGTGTGTGTGTGTGTGTGTGTGTGTGTGTGTGTGTGTGTGTGTGTGTGTGTGTGTGTGTGTGTGTGTGTGTGTGTGTGTGTGTGTGTGTGTGTGTGTGTTTTGAGTCAGCATGTCAGATCACGCTTTAATGGCTTTTTAAACGGAGACAGCTAGGTGTCAAACATGCCACTGTTTAATTAATTTTGTTTGTCCTGTGCGGCTTTTGATAGTCACGGGCTGCCGGGTCTCCCTGTTGTGTAAAAAAGACAGAATGAAGGTAGAACTGTTGCATACTGGGAATAGGCCTGTCTGCAGGGTCACGGCCCTCGTAGTGCAGCAAACAACCCACAGAGTGAGAGTTCACGTCATGAAACTTTCTCACATACATCACATAATACATTTGATTCCAAAACATGAGTTTCTGAGTTATCTTTAGCATAATTCGTTTGCAGATTGATGTGTTGATACTTGCCACTATATGTGTGCGCGCACATTTTGCTGTGTGATTTTATGAGTGCAAGCACGCATGGCCGTGTGCATCCTGAAGTGCATATTTGTGCTTTATGATGCAGCGCTTGAATTGTCTGTTGGTGTGGTTGTAGCATGTTTGCACTCAGTGAATGCAGGTGCACTTTGTGTGTGTGTGTGTGTGTGTGTGTGTTTGCAAGCCACATTGCAGTCTGTTTGTGTGTGTTTTGTGCACTGTGTGGGTATTTGAATGAAGACTACAAGATCTGGTTTCTCTGGCACTGTTTGATTATTCATAGAAAATTGTATTGGGGGGGCTTGTGAAAGTGGGGAGGGGAGGTGTGGGGTAAATAAATAATAAACAATCACAGCACCCCTCGCTGCACACACCATGAGGAGCCAATCGCTGTGTCGGCCAAACGACTTGGAAATTGTGTGTAATGAGTAGGAAAAGATTAGACGCAGCTCTTGCTAGCCTGTAAATTGACATTAGTAAAAGAAAACTCTTTACCAGGCGGGCTCGGAGCGCTAAATTAGTCCATAAGAAGAGAGTAAAGGGAAATAAGGGAAAAACAAACATGCAAAAAAGAGTGTGCAATTTAGGTGCAATGTGTCCTGGCTTGTCTTGATTTTACTTCCATCTTATTATGAAGTTATACGGCATAATGCAGAATCAGATTAGCCGTGGAGAGGAGCAGATTGCTGTGTTGTTTTGGCATGGTGTTATTCGTGAGGCCCACCTCAGCCTGTGACCCAAACGGAGGAGAAGTCATGCATGAAATGCAGTGGAAATGAACACCCAGGTCCCTGCATGGCGCCGCTGCTAGTGCATTAAACTGAGCACTGCTGCTCCACCGCTGCACAGGTGCTCTGCTCATAGCGTCATGGTGCATTGACTTCCTCTCTCATTGTTTTCTATATCCAGTGACTGACTAAAAGCATTTATAGAGAGAGAGAGAGAGAGAGAGAGCTCTGTTTCAATACCTAGTGAACTGCCTTGCTGTCTTCTGCCAACACAGGCAGCATTATTATAATGTAACCTAACAACTGAATGATTTGGATCACTCTAAATCAGTAGCAACTTATATAAATCAGGAAAAGCTCACAACCTCAACTCAGACTTGGTTTTAATAAATGTTGGAATTAGCTTGCAATATAATACATTTTTAATTCATTAAACAGCTACGTTTTTTAATGTTTTGATCTCTTATGCTCACCAAGCCTGCATTTATTTGATCAAAAATACAGTAAAATTTAAAATAACAGTTTTCTATCATTTTTACATATACAGTATTAAGTATATATTTCACGTAATTTATTTCTATGATGCCAAAGATTAATTTTCAGCAGACAATAATCCAGTCTTCAGTGTCACATGATCTTTAAAAAATCATTCTAATGTGCTGATTTGGTGCCAGTTTTTTCTTATTATCAATGTTGGAAACAGTTGTGCTGCTTAATAGTGTTGTGGAAACTGATACTTTACTCAGGATTCTTTGATGAAAAATGAAAACATAGTATTTTAATTCATTGCTACGAAGCCTTTTGTATACAATTACAATATACAGTATATTGCAGAGATGAAATATTATCTGTGAAGGCAGGAAAGACTGAAACAGGATGCTAGTCAGTACACTGAGAAGTTTACACAAATTAGCGTGAAAAATAAAAATAAAATAAAAATAAAGTTCATATTTATAATTTACAGAATTTGACATTTATTAACATATCACCAGACATTATAAAGACTGGCCAAAAAACATGAGGTTAAATATTTACTTGTAAGTAAATATTTTTCAGATATTATTTTAATCACTTCTTCTGGCTTTAATGTAATGACAACATAACATGTAATTATTTAATTTATAAAAACAACATATTGTCTTCACACTTTATTTCACGATTTCATAACGTTCATCAGACCATTCCTGGTAGAGAAACAATAAGGTTTCGAAAGGGTTAACGTGTGCCGTTTGGAGCGGGTGGACTGTGAGAGAAATTGTGTGTAAAATGTTGAAGATTTGAGCTGTGAGGAGGAACGAAGCTCCAGGGCATACGCTTTTCTACAGTCATTACCATTTCCACACTGGGCTCTGTCGTTACTGAAAATTCTGTTTGCTTTAATCTCTTGAAAGCGACTACGCCAGCAGCAACTCTGGTAATGAATGCTATGACAGACTATGTGAGGCCGAGGCTTCTCGCAGTGAAAGAAGTAGGCACAAGCAGCGAAGATGGTCAAAAACTCCTCCCTTTCCATTTTCCTCGTCTTTCTAAAGGGCCGTGTTGTGGGACTGCTGAAAAGGGTTTATGTTTTCCAGAGCAGTTGAAGGAGTAAACATCCACTGATCCCAGAGTCCCGTCGCCACCCACAGCAATTCTTGTATCTAGGCAGTCGGAATAATAACAGTTTTCATAATGGCGATAATAGCAGACAATTACAAAAGATAGAGGAGGAAAAACATGGGGTGGGGATGGGGGGCAGAGAGAGTATAGATTTCACTTGTGTCGGGCAACACAAAGGATTGCATAATTTGGACCCTTTTCTTCCTCTCTCCATTTACCTCTATCTCTCCTTTCTCCCTCGTTTTCTCTCTCTCTTACAACCCTCCCCAACTCTTTCTGGCTAATTTAAAATTTGTCAAACCAGGGCGTCTTCTGGATCGCTGGCCTTTGATATTTTGCTCACTCCATTTGCTACAAACAAGCCGCAGGCCCTGGTTCCTGCTGACTGCTGCAGAAGAGCGTCAGCTCCATTTATCTTGCCCCGGCCGCTGAATGCTTACTCATTAGAGAGGGCCTCACCAGGTTAACCCTCCCATCTCCAACAGCATCCCGCTAGCATCTCCCCCAACGAACACTATCATTATGAAGACACATACACACACATGCACACAAACAGTCCACTGGTAACCACACTCCTAGAGGCAAGAAAAGGTCTCTAAATGGACATGCTACGACTTATTTAGATTAGTTCAGCAGTGCTCAGCATGCCACTGAGAGTCGAACTGAGAAGCGCTGGGGAGGATACTAGTTGTTTGTGTTAATAGCAGATCATTTTTTCCGCTGAAGTTGAGTATGTGTTTGTCCTTGGTAAATAACAATGCTTTACTTTTGTATTATGAAATTGCAAAACCAAAAGTTTATTTATTTTTTTTTTACGGGCAACACAATTAACAATACAGTATTTATTAATCTTAAATACAACATTTAATAATACAATTTAAAAATCATTTCTGTTAAAATTAGTTAATGCACTGTGAACTAACAAATGTTTGTAAAAAATAAAAACATTAACTTAGATTAATATATTCCTCATTTCTAGTTTATCTTGGCAAAGGCATTAACTATGTTAACAAATGAGACCTTATTGTAAACTGTTACCCTTCTGTTAAATGTTGACTTCTGTAATGTGACATTTTTGAGTGAAACCTCTGGATTTGATTGGATGAGGGACCCAGTTGATGGTGGCTGTGAAGGTCAAATACAACATTGTAGAATTGTAAGCAGCATCCTTCAATATGGTTCTTTAAAATCAAAGCAATATGAATAATTTAAATTAATGAGTGATGTAGCTAATTTAGAAAAATAGGAAAGACAGCACTTACATTTAACTGCTGGTTATATATTCACTATATAATTGTGTATGTGACAAATATAAATCTTGAATCTTGATGTGTCATGTAAAACTAAACCAGGAATAGTGTTGTTTTTATTTCACATTCTTTTCAAAACAGTAATCTGACTTGATTATCTGTTTATATTTCACAACGTCTTCTATATTCATATGAATTGATGCAAAGAATTTATGAGCGCTTTGCTGAATAAAAAAAAAAGATTCTGAAAATTATTATTATTAAATGTTTATTTATGATCTGACAGTAGACTAGCAGGTACTGATAATTATACTTACAATTAATATAGTACTGATTTAATAATAATCTAGATCAGAACATTTATTTAGAAAGGAAAACAACAACTTTTTAAAATAACATTTATTTTTTATTTTAATATATTGACAGGTATTGATGCGTCATGTAAAACTAGGCCAGGAATAGGGTTGTTTTTTATTTCATGTACCCTTCAAAACAGTAATTTGACTTGATTATCTGTTTGGCTTTCAAAACATCTTCTGTATTAATATTAATTAATTTAAAGAGTTTATGAGCACTTTGCAGTATGTAATTCTGCATACACAGTAGTATATGCGACAGTATGTGTGTGTGTGTGTGTGTGTGTGTGTGTGTGATTTTGCTACACTGTGGGGACCAAAT
The DNA here is from genome assembly GCA_027564155.1 of Gymnocypris eckloni scoliostomus. Lineage (NCBI taxonomy): Eukaryota > Metazoa > Chordata > Actinopteri > Cypriniformes > Cyprinidae > Gymnocypris > Gymnocypris eckloni. The sequence goes on along the minus strand of CM050417.1, from coordinate 10,193,872 downwards.
TTGCCCAGAAGGATTGTAAAACCTGACATTTTTGACATTGTGGGGACCAAACTGCGGTCCCTACAAGGGGAAAAATATGATTAAAAATAGTAAATGATGTTTATCTGAAAGTGCAACAATCTAAACAGGTTTTCTATAAGGCATATGTTTAGATTTAGTGTGTTATAAAAGGGGATATAAAATATTGTAATATCAGTATAAAAGTAATAGAAGTCTATGGAATGTCCTCACAATTCACAGAAACAAACGTGTGTGTGTGTGTGGCTTGAACTGGCTCATCTCCTCCCTGTGGTGTCTGTAACCCTTTAGAGGCCCTTCCCCGGGGAAACGTGTCAATCTCGTCGTCCGCAGATCAATCAGCGGCTGATTATGCTCTTCATTCTCCAGCAATTGATTTTATTCTCAGCTGAAAATAGGCATCTGCTGTCAGGACTGTGTGTACGGTGGACTGTGTGCGGGCTGACGGATTGCTTTTGACAGAGATCAATCTCACAGCTGATGGGCCAGGGATTCTGGGAGCTGACAGCCTGCTCCGCATAACAGCGAGGAGGCTTATCGACACCAATGCTGATAGCAAACATATACACACACACGGTTACTGATAGTACACTCTTTCACAACAACATTGTTGTCGTTGTTGTTTGTTGTTTCTCTTTCCCCTTAATTTTCCTCACCTCTCTATCTTGCACACAAGCTCTTGCAATGTCTAAATTTAGTACACACAGTCTAATCATGTGTATAGTGTCCATACCATAAAGCACAGCTTGTTGACAAAATTGGCCCACAGAAAGTGAGAGAGCAGAGTTTTGTGTGACAGTATGGCTGTGTGTTTCCAGCTCCTCTGGGCCCCAGCGGGGCCACGTGAAGGACTACCTCCAACTAGAAGATCTCCCCAATGAAGGGCCCTCTCCCTGCCTCTTAATTCATAATTATTTTAAGTGATCCGCAGGCCTGAGGTCATTTAAGTAATTACTGAGGCGATTAGATACTTAAAGGGCATTTAAGTATCTAACATGCCACAAACCCAAGGGGAGTGTTTGGTTGGACGAACATGGGTTAGCAATATAGCAGTGCTGAAGTGGCATCTCAACACCTTTAGGGTTCGTAAAAAGACACTAAATTTGAGTCTCAAATGAGTCTAGAGTCTTCTGACTATGCCTTGGGGACTTTTTGTTTAGTTATTTTTATTTATTAACCAATATTTGCTATCTTTTTTGGGTCATTTATTCACCACAATATATGTAAAACCTCACCCTACACACACAAACACACACCTTTTACCTTTTTATATCATCCGATAATGAACATTTTGCCACCATACACTCACCCTCATGTCGTTCCAAACCTGTCCAAACCATAAGTTTCTTTCTCATGTTGAACACAAAAGAAGATATTTTAAAGAATGCAGGTAATCAAACAGTTGATGGTTTGGTTGACTTCCAAAGCGTTTCCTTCCTTACTATGGAAGTCATTGGGGACCAACAGCTGTTTAGTTTCTTTCTATGAACATAGAAGATATTTTGAAGAAGGCTAGTTATCAAACATTTGATAACAACTGTTTGGTTCTTCAAAATATCTTCTATGTTCACAGAAAGAAACTAATACAGGTTTGGAATGAAATGAGGGTGAGTATATTTTCATTTTTGGGTGAACTATCACTTGAAGTATGTGTTCTTGTACCACGTTGGAAGTGCAAGCAATCTTTACAGCTGAGATGCTGTAAACTGAGCAGAAAATAGACATTGACATATTTGTAAAACTCGTCTCAATTGCTGACTGAGCAGGCAGACGGGCTCGTTCGGTCTGACTCGCCTGATGAACCATCATTGGAGTGATCAGGACATGATCACACAGTATGTTTGCCGATGTCTGTGTCAATATCTAGTCAATACCAAACAGCCTCTAAGTTGGTTATGATTTTAGCTCACTATACTCAACACTTTCGAAGTGTGTATTTATGTGACTGTATGTGTGAATTATACCTTAAAATACTCTGTTACAAACTTCTGTTAAAGAAGCTGGTAAATAGCTTGTAAGGGGCATTTTTCCTGTAGACCGTGGTTCAGGACCTGTCACTGAGAGCGCATCATGCAATTCCTGCTCCCCGGCAAACTCTGAACCTCCCAACCGCGTGCGCACTAGTGAAGCCTTTTAATTATCTCCTGATTACCTGTTATATCACCTTAGCTAATGGAGAGCGCACCCCAGGGGAGATATCCAATCAAACTCTCATCACACACAATGGGCTTCTTCAGACGAGAGAAGTATTTTAGTCATCTGAGAGATTAGCGCTGGAAATATCCATCTATTTATTCATTCATATACCAAATTACAGACCCCCCTCCCATCTGCGCACATCGAGCCCTTTTACTCTCTGATTGATCAGAGTGATAGGGATACATCGCCTGCCCAAAGCAATAGAGATCTCGCTAGAGACCAGCATACAGATGGGTATCTTGAGTGGAAATGAATGTCTGGGCGAGTGAGGATGTTGTACCTCCATCCATCATAGAGACTTGAACCAAAATGGACTCAAACTTTGGCTTCTGCAAAGCTGGAGCAAACTAGTTAGCCAAGTGTGTTGTGCTCATCTGGTTTTGTTTTTTTTGTGTCTGCATGTAGGGAGAAAGTGTTCAGATTGTTTTCTTTGCTCCCTCAATCATCTTACAGGAGCGTAAAATCTGCTTTGCACTCTTCTTTTTTGGAGGAGTAAGAAGTGGGAGCAACACAGATTGACCTGAATATGTTGCAGAGGAGCAGAGAGGCTGGCATGAAAACATTATTACTGAACTGCAAGGAGGTGGGGATGAGGACAATGCAAGTGTTACATAAACATATGCTTATAGATCCAAACTGTATTCACTGTAAAATACTGCAAAGATTTCATAGTAGCTTTTTATAATTTAGAATCTTACCTTGATTTCAGAGCATTTTCTTTCATAACTCAGTAAATGGCTGTAAAAACGAAACATTTTGCTGCATTGTGGGATAATAGTGCAAATAGTTGTGTTTCACCATTATAGTAATCAGTGTTGGGGGTAACACATTACAAGTAACGCGAGTTACGTAATAATATTACCTTTTTCAAGTAACTAGAAAAGTAACGCATTACTTTTTAATTTACAAGAAAATAACTGAGTTACTTTTTACCCATTTATTGACTGACAGTGCGCTGTGTGTGAACATGATCTTACTGTAGTTCTAATCTAGACTAAATGTGAATGTGTATTAATTCACCCCACTCGCAAAAAACAGATTCAGTATTCATCAAAATTAATTCAAACAGTGAAATGCAAACTCAGAATATTACACAAACCTGCAATAATTAAATATGTTAAATAACACAAATATATATAATCCCATTATTATTAACCAATGTGTTTGCTGCTGACATTTGATGATCCAGTTCAGCCATACTAATAAGCAAAAATGACTTTAGATAAACTAACAATTGTGCTTCATTGTTTTTTTTTTTTATTGCTGAAGAGTGTTGAACCTTCTTTTTCTGCGTTCTACTATACAGACGTGAATTACTCTTCCTTCAGCCTGAGGTTTATTCATTACACTTTTTGGTGTGAAAGGGCTTTTACATTTACTATAACTAGAACCTCTTGTATTAAAAACAAACAATCAAGCCCTGCTCATATTTAAAAAGTAACGCGAAAGTAACGCAAAAGTAACTTAATGCATTACTTTCCATAAAAAGTAACTAAGTAACGTAATTAGTTACTTTTTAAGGGAGTAACGCAATATTGTAATTCATTACTTTTAAAAGTAACTTTCCCGAACACTGATAGTGATTCGTTTTTCATTTGACTAGAAACTTTCACTTATATTTACTTTTCTCCGAGCTAGTATTTACTTCTCTGTCTATATATTATAATAGTGTGTTCGCATTTGTCAGTCGAATACATCATTGGAGGTTGCCAGAAAAGTAACCATTACATTTCAAAGTAAGAACAAAATGCAATAGTTTATGCCTCACAACAAATAAGTAATTTTTAAATTATTTATGGTTGCTTTTCTGCTATGGGACAATCACTATGACATATGCAGCTGACAAAATGACCTCGAAGGGCGCAGCCTTCGAAAATGTACAATCACCAAGTCTTTAATAGTGAGTCATTGAATTGTTCACTCAAGCGATTTGTTCAAAAATACAGATTCATTTAGGAGCACCAATGTCACTACTGTATGTTGTTATGAGATGTGCAACATTTGATCCTGCTTTGGCATTCTTTGGGAAAGATTTTCACTGACTTGCCAAAAAGAGACAAACTGTATGTAAAATGAAAGTTACTTAATATTTATTTATTGTTTATCGAACTGTTGGTAAAGCAATTCACATCTGAATAATGTATATTATAGATATAATATATTCATACTATCCTTTACTGTCTTTACAGTATAAAGAACCTGCAGTATTCTGTATACTTGGAAATGTAGGTGTAAATTACATTTATTAAAAATGGCTTGATTAATTAATTTGTGAAATAAACCATTAATATCGAATTACACCAAGAGTAAGCAGTTACCCCTATAAGACCTCTCTTCTCCCCGAGAGTCTGCTCGGCCCAAGGCACCCTATCCCGTCTGTCTCGGAGCATCTCAGCTCCAGCAGGCTTTAGATGCTGATGCCCACCAGCCCCTAACACCATGCCCTGAGGCTGCAGATCTGTAGGCCCACCCCCTATGGAGGTGTAGATGAATGACTGATGGATTTGACACCTCAAATGAACTCTGGCTACTCCTCCCCCTAGGTGTCCCACCCCAGGGGCCTTGGTAGGGCAGAACCCAACCTGACTAGGTCCACCCCGCTTGTCTGTCAGCAAAAAATCTCCTTTTCCTCTGTACCAGCTTTCGCTTTGGGAGCGGTGACTGGCAGCGTGGTAATGAAAGCACAAATAAAGCGGCATGCTGAGATGATAGAAGCGTCCCCAGCACTCCAGACTCGCCTTCAAATGGGAGCCGCGCTAGAAAGTAGATATGAGGGGAGGAGGGGAGAATAGGGGAAAAAAGGGAGGGAGAGAGAGAGAGAGACGCCCTGGAGTGGAGCCAAGTTCCCAAGGTAGTGTACAAGTATCTTTAGAAGCCGGTGTCTTGTTAGCTAATACATTACACCAATCACGGCGAGCTATCTTAAGCTACAATTAATCTGCACCCTGGCACGCGCTGATAGGACAGCAACATGCTGTTTCTTAATTAAAAGCAAACGGATTAAAAATGATTAATAACGGTATTAAATATTCTCATGGACTACAAGCATGGGGAATCTGCCTTTCTTATGCGGGCTTAAAACGAAGAAGTCATTAACGCTCTCACAATCTTCATAAGCCAGAGCTTTACTTTGTTTGGGATCAAAAGTTGCTTACCTCATGCATATGCATTTCTCTATCACAGCGAGTCAAAAAGGCATCAGTGTGGTGTTTGGTGGCTGTGGGACTTGTTGACTTTTGATATGGACATTTCTTTGCGTTTCCTTTAGAACCCGTCTGCTTCATTAACCTGCTCCTCACCAGGTGTCCCGTGCACCGGCGGGAGGCGCGTGAGGGATGTGTGTATCTATGCGTGTCCGTGTTGTCATGCGTTCGTGTGTATTCCTGTCTGTCTACAGATGCTGGTGTACACAAAGATGTGGCGTTCTGCAGATTGGGTTTAATAAAATGACACAGACATTACGCATACACTATGTGTATCAATGATTGGCTTTCACAAATGTGTTTAATGAAATTGGACCACTGAAAATGGGATTTGAAAAAAATCTAATACTGCAGACTGAATATTAATAAACTCTTATGACTCATAGGAAATCCACACACTTATGAAAATGTAAAGATTTTACACTCTTTGCACCCTTTCACTGCTGGACTGAAAGCTAAAAATGACAAGCAATGTCTGATGCACCTTTTAGTTTGTATGTGTCTAGTCAGCCTGGTCTCATGTTTATACATAGCTATTAATATGTAACATTTACAAGCACAAAACAAATCGATTTGTAGCTAAAACCTAAAAATATTTACTTATCTTTTATATCATTAAGATATTCGTATAAAGGCATTTTGTTATAATTTTATCAAAAAGCGATTTATATTTTTAGGCCCTTAACCTACCCCCAAACCTAAACCTACCCATTTTACAGCGAATATGCATTTTTATCATTTTATTAAAAAGCCATTTAGATTTTAGACCCCTAACCTGCCCCCGAACCTAAACTTACCAATTTTACAGCGAATATGCATTTTTATAATTTTGTTAATAAGAAATGTACATTTTAGACCCCTTAACCTACCCCCCAAACCTAAGTTACCCATTTTATAGCAAATATAAAATGATATACTAAATGGCATTTTAGACAAAAGACTATGACTAAAACTAAATCTAAATTTGCGGTCAAAATTAACACTGACTCACTTCTTAGCTGAGGCTGGATCACGAATGATTCGCGAATATAGATTAATTTAGGCAGATCGATATCGGCTCATTCACTTCAAAACAAAAGTAACGTTAATCCTCTGTGTCCTCTGCTAAGATGTCAGGAGTAAATGACAACTACTATATTCATTATCACATCCAACAACAAAACACCTCAATTGCTTAATCGGAGACATCTTGTCTTCCCCTGCAGCGGAGTTGACACAATGGCGGACAGCTCTCAGTTCACTCAGGGCGGGTCTAAGGTAAGACGGTCTTGTTAATCAACTATCACGGGAGCGGTCTGTGCAGAACTACGTCATTCTGACAGTAATCTCAGAACAGCCTGATATGTTCAACCAACTTGAAAAGTGAATTTTGCATTCTTTGATAAAAATTATTTCACATTGAAGAATCAGGGTGATAATTGACGATGCTTCTTAGTTGTACGAGAACTGATTATAAACCAAATTTTAACTTGATAAATCATGTTCTCTATAAAGAAAATGTACACTGTACTTATGTTTCATATTTTTAGAGAAAGTATGAAATGTGATTTTAATCTAACAATTTCAGATTTCTGAACACACGTTGTAAGTACAGTCATGTTTATTTTGTTAATTTGATTTATTTAATTTCTCAAAGTGTTTTTCATAGTTATTATTATTATATTAATTTATTTTACTAATAGCCACCATTTTTTAAATGTACAAGAATTTCAGTTTAATTTAGTTTTCATTAATTTTCACTCAATCATAACATTTTTAAGAGTTTTCCAGACATCTTACTTTAGCTTTATTTTTAGTGTTTTATGGGTGACAAAGCTAAAATGCTAGTATCATTTAAAAGTATTTAATGGAATTGCAATCTAGTGGCAGTTTCGTGTTTCATTTATGTTTAATGCAGGCAATTTGTAAGGTTTTATAATACAACTTTTTTTTTATCTAAATCTATAATCTATATACTTTTTGATGGCTTTGCAGTCATAAACCATATATGTTTTTTAGTTTCAGTTTTCCCAGTTATGTTATCTCTATATTGGATTTTGAGTTGATTTTGAAGTCAGAACAACATTAATATATGGCAATATAGGTTATTTTTTAAATGACTTTTTGTTTTTATTTTCTGTGACCACAAAAATAATATGTGTGTACATTTTTTATAGAATTTGAGGGTTTATGTGCTTTGATCCTGTTGATTATAAGTATATGCCGTATATGTGTGTGTTTGTTTGCTTGTGTGAATTAACTGTATGTGTGTGCATGTGTAGACATGTAAATCATGGCCCCCCCGGTGCGGTTGTCTGAGGCGGCTGATTGGGAAGAGGAACGAAGAATTATGAACAAGCTGATTTTATTGTCATCTCTGTGCCAGGAGTTATTTTCACTCGGGTGCCAAATAGAAACAGGTAGCAGACGGTCATGACAAAATTCTGTTTAGAAACCAATTACCCGAGTGCTTTTCAAATTGATTTCATTTTGTGGCACCCATGCGCTGTGGCGGCCGTCCGTTCGAGCCTCTCTTCCCCTCTCGGTGTCCCTCAGGATTCCTCATCTAAGTGGCCGTGTTCCTATCAGCCGCAATGTAGTCTGTAAGGAAAGTAAAGTTGAGAAAAAAGAGGAGGCAATGAATTATGAGGAAGTTTGAAATCATAAAGGAGGGGGGCGGGAAGAGAAGGAGGCATTCATGCGTTCACTCCTTCACAGCTTGTTCTCTCTTCAATGCCAGTCATCAATCATCTGCAGATTAATGATGGACACACATGAATGGGGGGCTGCGGCTGGGAGGCGTGTTCAGACGTGTGTGTGAGGAGACAGAGGGGTTTTTAATGAAAGCGGCTTCATGCGTGGCCTGGCTGGAGTGGAGGGGTAGCATGCCCAAGCATGTCCAGTGTGGATCTGAGCAGAATTTTCAGGTCCATTATTGGACATTTGGACCTTTTACTGTCTATGTATTCTTAGTTTCTATCTGGTCAGGTGCTGCCCAGACTCAGATCTCCTTCTCACTTTGCATCTCACACACTGACCAAAATTGAGAACTGCAGGTTGGCGGTTGGTGGGGACTTTTCTAGTTCATTCTGAAGGAACTAACATGGACCTTCACACTACAAAACAAAAACATAAAAGGGAGGTTTTGTTGCTTGTTCAGTTAACTTCCAATTAAAATGATCTAAAGCAGTACAACTGCTGAATATTTTATCTTAATTTAGTGTGTTCAGTCCACCTAAATATGTAAAATCATAGTTTATTTAAATTGTGTTGGGACCACATTAATAATTTTTGTTGCATTATCTGAAACTACAATGATGGATTTTTATGAAATTAAATGTTATATATGCATACATTTTCAGTAAAGGCAAAGACCTAGTGTTTTAAGTTATGTTAGACATTGTGGTTACGATTGTTCTGAAGAGTAGAACTTGTTGTTGGTTTTAGGCTGACTATTGTGTTTGTTGCTTCATTCAGTTGACATAGCTGTGGTAGTGTTATTTAAGTGATTTAAAAAATGTTTGTCTAAAATTAAAGGGAATAGTTCACCCAAAAATAAAAATTATGTCATTACTCACCCTCTTGTCGTTTCAAATCAGTAGGACCTTCGTTGATCTTCAGAACACAAATTAAGATTATGAAATATTAGAGCTTTATGTCCCCCCATTTGTATTGAACAAGGGTCGCTGGCACTAACAATAAGGCTAAAGACTAGAGCCCCTAGCATCAGTCGCTGGTGTGCCTCTTGAGATCAGGGGAGGGAGGTTTACCTGCACAGCACCTACCAGCTGGCCTCAGAGAAATCAACAGAACCGACACGTTCAAGGCCAAGAAAAGTAGTAAGGACATCATTAAAATAGTCCATGTGACATCAGTGGTTCAACCTTAATTTTATGAAGCTACAAGAATATGTGCATGTGTGCATTCCTCTGCTTGCAAGCAAGGCGCAGCATACCCGGGTTCTACATCAGAACACCAGCTCCTGCATCAGCAGCAGTCGTGAACGTGCATCAACTCACATGGATGAGAATACATTTTTGAATAAAGTCGTTATTTATTTTTTTTACACACAAAAAAGTATTCTTATAACTTCATAAATTGTGGTTGAACCACTGATCACACTAGTCACATGGAATATTTTAACGATGTCCTTACTACCTTTCTGGGCCTTGAATATCGTAGTTGCGTTGCTGTCAATGCAGGGTCAGAAAGCTCTCGGATATCATCAAAAATAACTTAACTTGCATTTTTGGGTGAACTATCCCTTTAGCATGGTAAAATGCATCAAGCTGAGCTGAGAACTGTATTGTTACTGGTCACAGAAATAAGTATATATATATTATTTTTTCTGTGAATAGGTTTTCGTTGGAGCTTTCTGATTCCATGTCATCCTCTGTATTAGCCTTTACTAAAAATACATAAATAAAGACAAAGACAAATAAAAAAAGACCTTATTAGGTTGCAAGTCAAATTGAACCATTTTATGTTTCTGAGTTTTGAGTAGTTGAAATACTGGGTAACCGATGATGATGTTCTTGAAATGTTGTGACTTTTTCTCATTTAGAGTCATGATCATACCAGTATCATTCTTTATCAGTTCATGCATTTCTGTAGGAATCAAACCCATGATTTTGGTGTTGCTAGTGTCATTCTATATAGTGAGAGCTTCAGCAACGCATGCAGGATTACTCATTCACACTTCTGTTTAAAATGTTAAAATCTTAATTTTAAAATTTTCACAGTTTGTGAAAATAAAATAGGACTCATTCACTATATTCCAAGTATTCTAAAGCTATATAATAGCTTTGAGGAACATACCTAAATTTAGGTCATGAAATGACATGAGTTTAAGTAAATGATGACGGATATTTTGGGGGAATTGTTTTGTTTACCAAGTACAGTTGTAATTACTGTCAGTATATAACTGATTTAAATAATATTAAGCATTTCACATAGAATATATCTATATCAGTCTTACATTCATGGCTAGCAGCATTGGAGGAATATCGTGGACTAGAAAGTTTATCACCAACTCACTCCGCTGACTAAACTGCAGATAGGCGAGATAGAAACGATTGCATTTCACATCTATCAGAAAGTGCTCAGCTTTCAGAGTGCCGTTAGCAATCTAGACATCAATAAGTGCAGTGGATTGATCAGGGCCTGTGGATTGGGGGTTGAAGCGTGCGAGGGGATTCAAACATCTTCAGAAGGAGTACTTAATTGATGATCAAACACGGCAGGTGTAAATAGCTGTTGCATGCACGCTTCAGAGCAAGCATGAGTGTTTGCGTGAGTGTGTGAGTAGCGGTGAGCGCTATCAAAGCACAGAGAGGAACTTGAGAGGGCTCATTCAGGGCAAAGCCTTTCAAAATGACCCTGGGGTCAAAACTGGACAACTGTACACAAACGCTGCAAAACAGACATGAAAGGCTGAAAACACACACACACACACACACACACACACACACACACACACACACACACACACACACACACACACACACACACACACACACACACACACACACACACACACAGATAGACTCCTCTCACCTCCCCACTCACCCTCATTCAACAAACATGCACACAAAACACATTTGCACATGTTCAAATACCAAATTGTGGACCTAGATGAGACAAAATTGCCCTTCAACAAACACATGTTGTGGTTTGTTAAAATGTGTACAGCACAATAGAAGAAAATTGCAGCTGAATTAAATGCACTGGCTATGCTGTACCAATTTTACATGTCCTGTTTTGCACTACTTGGTTTTACCTCCAAATGTGTTTGTTGTTGCCTGTTTTAGCATTAAATATAGTGTCAGAAACTGAGAATTCAAACAATTCACATTCACTTTATCAGTTTTGCTATAACTTAAAACTGTAGTTTTTGTATCTTTTCATGTTTTTGTGCTTTGATTATGCTATCTCTCTGAAATTGGTGCTGGTCACCGGAGGTATAGTACACTTGTTCACTAATCTGCTCACAGATATTTCACAGATGGCTACATCTAGAGTACTATGCCACTGTAACATAACTGAATCAGATAATGCTAATTCAGTGTGAGGTTACTGAGACTTTTTGTGCCCTTTGTACAGAGTGGTGTAAAGTACCAAGGGACTGGTTGGATGACACATGTCTGGCATGCATTAGTTTTGTGTCAGCTTCTGTTGTGCATACATTTTTTTTGTATCGTTTTATAGTGTTTCTATAATGTAGATATATTATATGTATGATACTTCATCTCACCAGTACCAATCCAGCAAGTGCTATTATGCCAAAAGCAATGGCAATGGAAAATGTAGAAATATTTTCTAAACCTCATCAGATTTACATTACTTCATACAGGTGACTTTGGTTGCTATAACCTGATTCTTGGACACTGACTATAAAAATATATTTACCACAATGTATACAATGTGTCTTTGTGTACCTACTTTACCATATTTTTGGTGACAAATGTGTACCCAGAAGTGAGATAAATTTGGTAAAATCTTTTTTTATTGTAAAAATGCAGAAAGTGCTTTGCTAGGTTGACGTTTACATTTTTTAACTATCTGTATATAAAAATAGCCTAGGTTTATGGAATCAATGGAATGACCCCATTTAGACAGCTACTGTATAATCGTGTGGGTATATGTGCATCATTTTGCAATTTTTGTATCAATATGCCATACAGGTTGTAGCAAAGACTATGGTGTGAAATGAGAGCATGGCAGTGACATGGCATATCAAGAGCTTGTGTCCCGAGAGCCGCATAAACCTCTTGCCTAATCCTGCCCGGGCACTGCCTATACCTCCACATGCTCACAAAAAGCTCCTGCCGCAATATTTAGGGAGCCAGGCATTTCATGATTATCTTCAAACCAGAGCCCTCAATGTTCTGTCCTCTAATGCCTGATGCTTCCCTCCTACAGCTGATCAAAGTACTATTTTCTAAATTTCAAGCTTTTTAACTTCAACGGTCTTAAGAGGGATGAGGCAGATCAAACTAAGACGATGAGAGAGGAGAAAAAAGAGAGAAGGGGAGAGGGAGAACATCTTTGTAGTCTCTTTCCTTTGTTTTTCCTCTCCTACTTTTATACTGGGCCGCTAGATAGGTCAGCTCTATTACCAATCCGCCAGCCTACAAATATTTAAAACAAATTGAATCGCACACCCAATACCCATCACAATTACGGGAGGCACAATAACTAAATTAGCAATTCAACACAATAATTGGAAATGCGGCTTGCGCGGCCCCGGCGGCCTCCCTGGAGGGCCCTGCTGATCTACGGAGGCACGTCAGTGCCGCTAATTCCACAGCTAATTACAGACGCACCGCAGAATGAAGTTGTTTGTCTCCAAATACCATTTTCAGTGTTGAGAAGAACAGAGGCCATGCTGAGATAGACTAAAGAAAAGTGTGTGTGGTCACGTTTGTTTGTGTCTTTTGTGCAATTTCTTGTTTGTTATTGTCGTTTAAAAGAAATCCGATAATGGTAATGACGGTTTGAAAAAAACAACACTTAGATCCATTTTTTCTTTCTGTTTTATCAAACTGAAAGTTACAAAGTCCTGATTGTTTTATCTTTTGTATTTTATTATCATTATTATTACTTGAATATCAATATTTACTCATGTTTTTATTCATATTTTAATTATAGAAAAGTAATGATGTAAATTAGTATGTGTGTAAACATTTGCATCATGAAAACTGTAAAAATATATATACATAGTCCAATAGTTTTTATTTTACATAAATAAATGCTTTTTTCAACAAGTATGCATTAAATTGTCAAAAGTGACTGTTAAGACATTTATAATATATTTTTTAAATCTATTTCAAATAAATGCCCTTCTCTTTCTATTCATCAAAGGATATATCACTGTTTCTACAAAACATGTCAAGTAGCATAACTGTTTTTAACTTTGATAATAAGAAAGTTTCTTGAGCACCAAAACAGCATATTAAAATGATTTTGAAGGATCATGGGACACTGAAGACTGGAGTAATGACTTCTGAAGATTCATCTTTGCATAACAAGAATAAATGATATGTTCATGAGTTAAAGTAAACATGTTGCTATGACTTATTGATCACATTAGTTTTTTAGAGTGAACATAAGAGGCTTCTTTTGAAAACATAACAAAATTCTCACTTACTCCAAACTAAAAAATAGTAAACAAATAGAAAATCATTTAGAATGCCTCACTTAAGCCATGCATGATCTTGATATATGCATCATGCATCTTTATAATCTGATATTTTAAGGGGACTTTGCATTATATCACATTACAGTCACCCTCCTCTTAATTACTGGGCAAATTGGCCAAGCAGTCCTGTCCATCAGAGACCTTATTAAAGAGTTTTGCAGCTAGCTTTAAATCACCAACATCAGATCAGTGCACTCTGATTGAACGAACGTTAATATCATATTGACTTGTCACTACGTAATCCGCAGCTTCATAGGCCTATTTACTTTCATATATCATTTTTTCATTTGAATGTTAAAGTCTTAGTCATTTTTTGTCATTTTTCTTTATAGTTGTATTTATTTTTTATTTCAGTTTTTATAAGCTTTATTTTTCGTGGAATATAATAATGTTTTAAAAAATAAATGCAACTTGAATTGTTCATGTACAATCTATATATTGTTATATAAGCTAATTACTGACAGCTACAATAAAACAACCTCTGCTTTTCATAATAACACTTTAACATAGATTAAATCGCATGTTTGCATGCATGTGTCCTGATTTGGGAGGAAAAGAAAATCCTAATCTGGAGTCCTGGGAGAGACAGGCTGCAAAAGTACATAAACACGAGAAATCAAATCTCTCTGTGTAATTAAAATCACACCCAGAGATGACAGGAAAAAGCACCCTGATTTTTGGAGTGTGGTTCTGCCATGAACACGGTGCAGTTGAGAAACGGGGCCTTTTGGCAGCTGCCCTTCCCAGCTCATCCCTTCAGAATGGGGGACAGCAGATTGAATATTTTAATAGGATGGATGAGAGCACATCAGTGGAAGAGAGAGGATTCAATCAGGCGCCTCTGCCAGGGTATCATTTCAGTTTCATATGTTTCCCTCGACTTGACAGTACTTGAAAAACAATGACAGTGACCCAGTTGCAGGATTCTAATTAGTATTAGATATGCAACAGTTGAGATTAGAATGCAGGCGTGCTGTATGGCGGACGGGCTCTCTGATTACCCAAGCTGCACAAGTGTCAGGCCATGATAAAAGCGGGGAAATAGGGATCCAGATAAGGCATCGCAGCACCCGGCAGCAGATCATTTCACTGGGGGTAATATTTATTTCTAAATACTTCTACTCTTCCTGCCATACATACAGTTATTTGAATCAGCAGGGTGTTTTTTTCTCAAAGATACAGGCAAGGGATGTCTGTCTTCTCACGAGTGTATGTGCTTGGAAATCTGGTGAGATGAGAGAGTATATTTTGGTTAGATGTATTTACCAAACACTTTGTCTCGTACTGTACATATACTAAAGAATGAATTAATTGTGGATTTTAGAAGGGGTAGTTCAGTGAGGTAAAAACTCATCATTTACTCACCCAAACCTGTAAGACTTTTTTTCTGCAAAACACAAAAGGTTATTTTGAGGAACATTGGGTACAAATAATTTGGAGCCCATTGACTTTTATGAATATATATCATAAAAGTATATATATAAAAAGACTATGTTTTCAAAATATCTTCTTTTGTGTTGCACAGAAGAAAAAGTCACTTTCATTCTTAAAAATAAAGATTTTTAATGGAATAGTTGCATGAAGATCCTTTAACATCCATGGAACATTTTTTCACAAAAAAAAATGTTGTTACACAAAAGGTTCTTTAGAGTGGAGTTTTTTAAATAATTAAAATGTTCTTTACACTAAGAAATAAGTTTTTTTTTTCAGAACTCTTCATCTAACTGGTTAAAACCTCCTTTTGGAACCTTTGTTTTTAAGAATCAAGTAAGTGATGACAATTTTAATTTCTGGTTGAACTGTTCCTGTAACGTTTAATTAAACTGTGATTATAAATTAAGAAACCAACATACTTGGTAATATTTCTGACTTCTGACTTCTAAATCTCTTGCTAGCAAGAAATAATTTACATTAGCATGCTTTTAAAAAAAAACAATTGTAATATTGGCGGAAATTACAAGAATGAGAAAGCTGGACAATCCACTAGCTTTTTCACAGTAATGTACCGTAAAGACATAACAGACAAGCGCCACTTTACTGTAACCTCCTGAATGCCAGAGACACACTGGGTTCTTCAGTGATTATTTGGTGTGATTGAGGTGCTTTATAGCACCACTGCCAAAAAGAACTCATTAAGCCCCTGTAGAGTTCTTTATAGGTTCTCCCTCTTAGTCTCTTAGTTTAGTTGGGAAAATTATATATATATATATATATATGTGTGTGTGTATATATGTGTATATATATATATATATATATATATATATATATATATATATATATATATATATATATATATATATACATATATATATATATATATATATATATATATATATATATATATATATATATATATATATATATATATATATATATAAAATATTTTAAAATACAGTATTTTCTGAAGATAATGTGGTTCTCAACCTCTTTGCCCCCAAGGCCCCTTATAAGGAAATATTACAGGGCCTCAAACTGAGTCTTTTTGGCCTCAGAAAAGCATAAAAGTGATTCAAAACCGCTTTTGCCATTGTAGTAAATTTCCATTCATAGAGAACATATGTAACACATCTAAAATCTAACGAGGAGAATGGGGTTCCTCTACATCGCACCATTTAGCTGTAACGCCAATGAAACACTTTTAGTGCTATTTATCACCATTTTTGTTTAAAGTGTACTTACTGAATCCCAACATAGCAAAACATTAGCCACCTTCCTCAAAAACAATTAAAATAACACCTATTAAACATTTACTCTTCTTATCCATAGCAAAGCATGGAATTCAAAATTTTCATCAAGCTTGCTTCATGCCAAATTATTTGTGTGTAAATTATTAATGTTATATACAAATAAAACAGATTAAGAAACCTTAAATTCAACAAAATTAAATGGATAAACAAAACTGGAACTGAATGTTCAAGAATTGTTATTGAATTAGTGAAGTAAATTGTTCAAAAAGCTTTTTAAATTGTGTATTATTTTGTATATATTTTGTGTTTATTGTGTATTTAACTTATTTGTTGAATGCAATGGACTGTGATTGCAGGACAACTGCATAAGCAATCGCATAGAGAAACATTAAATCCTGACAACTGCAATCAACGCTGGTAGCAGTACATGCCAATTCTATATTACAGTTCTTATTCAGGTGTATTTTTGTGTGTGTGCTATTCTCGAAGGCAACCAATATAAATCAAAAGATTTACATGTTATATATACTATATAATAAAATTGACTAATTCTAAGGATTATAGGTGAACAAAAATATGATTAACTAACTATTAAAAGTAGAATTGAAAGCATCCAAATTACTTAATACTTTATTGAAAGGAGACATCTTCATTCAGAAGATTAAAATAAGGATATTATTATGTATTTTATGTCTTTATTCATAGTGGACATGTACGCTCAGTATGTAAAAAGTCCATATTTGTTTGGTACCCATGTGTTCACATCCTGGCCGTTAGAAAAGTCTGGAGACTGTGGGTTCACGCTGACACATCCTCATTCTGGACCCTCCACCAAATCCCATTAACTCTCTCTCTCTCTTTGCTCAGTATTAGTCACAAGTCAAAGATCAGCAGCCTGGCCATTCTCTCTAATTAACCCAGCATACACACACTCGCTCATACACACATGCACAGCAGGTAGCTACAGAGGGCTGGGATGTTGGGTCAGTTGAAAGTCCACAGAGCATTTAATTAAAACTTTCTGAGCATTCTGCCTAATGGCGCAGCTGCACGGAGACCAGAGGCGGCTTCATTTGGCCATCTGAGCTCGGGTCAGTGGCTCATGTTGTGACACTGCTTTAATCCACTGGACCTCCACTCGTCTCAGTGGGCTTGACATCCCTCACCTGCAGTCTGCCCATAGAAAGGTTAAACTAAATGGTTCTTTAGATGGTACAGTTGTTGCAGTGGTAACCACATGTCCTTATGAATGTCACGGCAAAATGAGTCTATTTGTATTTACAGTGTCTACACATGCACACAGTGTACGTGAAATAACTCTTGACTGAAACTTTCCTTGTGATGCATATGTTGTATTTTTAGGGCTCACTGATATGCTGTTAGAACACTAGATGGCAGTGCTGCACACATGTGCTCTCACAGTTTCACCATCAGTATCATACTGTACATGTAAACAATTGTTTGTAAATACCAGATATCAGGCACCCCAAATTTATGAATCAAGTATTATTATACAAATAAATTCATTATTAATTATATATTTTAATTTATAGTATATTATGTGTGTATATATAGTATGTGTGTGTGTGTGTGTTTATAATTATTTTATTTTTATATTAATATTTATAATTTCTATTTAAATATTTTGTCAAAAAAATTATAGTTTTGGAAGGACAATCTAAAACTATACATTTAGAAGGACAATATAAGCTTTTTATATATATTTTAATTATATAAATATTTAATTTAGGCATCTAAAGACCCAACATTATTTTCTAGATTTATATTTAAATTTATATTTATTTTAATTCCACAGTGAATTATATTATGAAAAATCACCTACTTATAATGTTGAATTATTCATTATGTTCAGACAAATAAAAACCAAATGACAATGAAAGACACTTAAAAGGTTTAGCTTTTCTCACCACCTGCGTCTTTTGTTGGCGTGTGAGTATCCTATACTGCATGGCGACGGGGTTCCTGAAAATAAAAGAACCTGTAAATGGCTGGTGTTAATAGCTATAACATTTATTCTATGTGTTAAAGTATATTTCAGTTCTCTCATTAACACCAGCGTGCCTTAAAGGCTCTTTTCACACTCATTTGTTTTTATGAGTGAGTTTCACTAAACTCCTGCTGTGACGTTGTTATAGGAAACGAAACAATCATTGGAATTTTCATAATTTAAGTCATTAATGTCAGACAAATGGACAGAGAGAGAAAGAGGGAGGAGAGAGACAAATTAGATGGTGCTGTTATTAAACACTTCATTTATTGAAAAAACATTCAACTAATAAAATTTATTTTATTTTCTTTTTTTTGGTCCTCTTACACTGACGTAGTTGCACCCACATTTTTTTATTTGAATCAAATACATGGATGTTTGAACTACAATATCTTGCTAAAACCCAAAACCTATTCTTCCAGGTGCCTTTGCTTTCCTCTCCCTTGATCCTCTCTCGTGTTCTCTCCATCCCTCTGTTTTTTGCTCTGTTGTCTCTGGCTCGTAGTGTGCACAGTAGAGGTCAGATGAAGGGCTTTCAGGCCTATTCAGCTTGTTCAGGCCCGAGGTTTAAATAACACCCAGAGCCCAGTGACCCTACACAGACTGCGGCTCCGCAGCCGATGGCTAGTACAGCTAGCTGTAATACAAGTACAAGCACACCTCTCTAGCCCTCTTTCACTGCCTCCTGTCGCATCTGTATTAGGTTCTTGCCTTTCTTTGTATTTCATCTCACATGCACACAGACACAGTGCTTTCTTTCACTCTAATCCATGTCCTGAGGAGAAGTGTGATGTTATTTTTCCTACACAATCAGACACAGTGTTTTGCCTAGCAGATGATAAAACTAAGTAAAAAATCCCATTGTTTTTCTATGGAAATATTTTGACATTTGGGCAGTCAGCTACCCTTACAAAAAATAAGTTTATTCAAGTGTGCTATTAGTATACTTTTAAATAAGAAATAGGAAAGTATACTTTTAGTTTACTTTTTATGTTCTTCTCAGAAATATACTTCAAATGACATTAAAGTATGCTTGACTTATACTTAGAAAAAGTCTAAATATATTTGAGCTATACTTGTGCTCCTAGAAACCGTGTTTTCATTGTTATATGGTAGGGGCGCTAGTACACATCTTCTGTCAACCCGATCTCATGAAAGTGTAGTACGCCAAATAAAAACAAAACTTGTGGTATTGATACGCAAAAATGGACTTTGGCGTGTATATGCTACGTGATAGGTAGGATAAAGGTTGTGAGGTAGATACTTATCATAAGTGCGTATCATATGCACGGCAAAAAATGTAATATCATATGCACGCAAAAACTGCGTATCATATGCACGCCAAAGTAATTTTTTTCATATCAATACCACAAGTTTTTGTTTTTATTTGGCATACTATTTATACGCACTTTCATGAGACCGGGATGCTTCTGTACAGAATAATACAAATAAAAAAACACAAGTGAAGAAGAAAAAGAAACAACAGATGCTTCCACATGTAATCTAACACGATCATCTGACATAAAACAGCATCAAAACTGTGTAACATTATGGAATAAAATGTCAACCAACGAAGAGGTAATAATGACTGTCAAGCTTTGGGGTGTTGATAGACTCCATCTTCATTTTGATTATCATTCTGAATCCAATTCATAGTCTTTTTTCAGTTTTTTGTTCAAAATGTTGTTTATTTCTTTATTTTTCTTTATGAAACTTACCCACACTCAAGTGTTTAGAGAAAGAATGCATGAAGCTAGAATAAAATGTTTTTGTTTACAAGCAGATACCCTTTTCTTTCTATTGATGTTTTGTATGTTCAGAAATTCATATAACAAAATCTATACACATTAATACCTTTAAAGGGACATAGTAGTATAATTAAAGTATGAAGTAAAGTTCACTTAAAGAAAACTTCCAGTATACTTGCAGTATAAATCTACTAAACTAGTTTACTGAGACTATACTTCAAAGTGTACTAAAGATGCTACCACAAGTGTTTACTTAGTAAAATATCAATATACCTTAAGTTCACTTTTAGTATAGTTGCAGTACAAGATAAAATGATTGATGTAAACTAGTATATATATATATATATATATATATATATATATATATATATATATATATATATATAATTTACAATACACATACAAAACACCGTACTGTGCAAAATCACCAGCTATTTTTAGCTGTAGTGTGTCACATTTCCAAACATTCATTTTGCCATTAATTGTAATAATCCAGTGAGATGTTAATCCAGTGAGAGTCTGATGACAGCCAGTGCTCCACACAGAGATCTGATCTCATCATCATCCAGTCTGTCTAGAATGACCTGAAGAAACAGAACAAACTGAGACAGACTACATCCAGAAGAACTGTGGCAATGTCTCCAAGACGTTTCAAGCGACCTACATACTCCTTGTGCAAACAAAATCACACTGGATTGTTACAATTAATGGCAAAATGGCAGAATGTTTGGAAATGTAAACACACTACAGCAAAAGATAGAAATAACAATGTTTTTATCTGGTGAAAATACTAGTGGCCTAAGACTTGTTTTGCACAGTACTGAGTTTACAAGAGTTCACAAATTACCACCTTATCTTATCATTTAAATATGATTAAATTATTTGAGACATACGAAAGGTGAGAAGATGGATTTATGAAATATGAAATGGCTGGTGTTATATATCCTAAAAGATGCATACAACTATTATTAATGATGTTTGTGTTTTAGGGATATTTTGTTTACTTTTTTGTGCAAGCAGCTAAAGACCCAGCATTACACGGTAGCTCCATATTTATGTATAATTACCTTCTTAGAATTGATTGATGCAAAACTTCTTACCTTACAATTTACAATTATTAATTTAATCTAGACATAAAGTTGTGAAGATATATGAAATATATCCTTAGGTTACTTTTTTATCAGTAACTGTCAAGACAATTCAATGATGCGATTCTTTAGTGTCAAAAATGTGCCTCAGAAATCCCGTCTTTATCCATTAAAAGAAGCCTTGAATTTGGATTATTCATACACATTGAGAATGTCGTAGAACGCATCGAACCAGAGGCTGCATGTGAACATGTGACAGACATATATGATATGTGACATGAAAAAGCTCACAGCATCCAGTGTTTTTTCCTCTTTAATACAGAGTGTGCTATGGTCAGATACTTCAAAGCAGAAGAGAGCTGCCAACACACACACACACACACACACACACACACACACGCACATGCACACGCGCACGCGCACGCGCACGCACGCACGCACGCACGCACACACACACACACACACACACACACACACACACACACACACACACACACACACACACACACACACACACACACACACAGAGAGAGATACAGAGGAGAGCTGCCATGAGGAGACAGGAGTCAGGCTGTCAGGACCAGCCAGCATGCATCTAATCCCCAATCCCTGTTTGAAATGCAGGGCCAGGGTCAAGGATTACAATAAACTCTGATTATCAAATAATTCATGCATTCTTATTCCAACAGAGTGCCCCATACCGTCACCCGTGAATACAGAGCTGGAGGAAGCAGACGGGGAGGGCCACATCAAAGAGGAAAGAGAAAGAGTGAAGGAAGAAGAGAGACAAACAGATAGGCTTAGGGCTTCTTTCCCACTGACATGTTCCTTCAGGCCACAGCACCGGCATCCTCACATCCCCAATCTTTTCCTGTATCTTGTCCTCAGATCCCAAAGCAACCAGAGGCACACAAGACGGAGAGTGCTATCTGTCAAATATCTGACACTTTCAAAAAAGAGCAGCTATGATAGAAGCATTTCATGCATGAGCGTCTATGTGTGAGCATGTTTGTGTATGCATGTGGCAACCAGGTGGAACATCACCTCCTCACCGTGCAATCCCAGAGGCTCCTCTGGGTGTCCTCGTCCCCTGTCCCCTGGCTGGACATTAGCATTCATAGAGCCAGTAGGCCGTGTCATTCTCCATGCCGCCTCCCATTGAGATGTGCTGAGAGGTTCCAGCTGCTACCCCGCAGGTCACCCGCTCTAGCTCTTACTCAGACAGTTCAATGACCGCTGCAATATTTACGCAATAGATCACAATTATTACTGTAGTGTATTGATCGTATGTAGATGAGGCTAACCTTGTGCATGGATCAGTGAGGGAGGTTAGCGAGCGCTCCGCACCCTCCCTGCATGCTGAACGTGGGTTATCGCCTCCCAGTTTAGCTCTACAAACACATTGATGTCGAAATCTGACATTCGTTCACTCAAACAGCGATAAAGATCTTTTAGGTCAGGGCGTATTGTTTCTGCTTAATATTTATATTGCTCAGTATCTCTGAGATCATAATAGAGGGAGATTGCTATCAGTGTATGCTTCTGTTGCACTTGCTTTTTTATTTCTGTTATCGCTGAATGCTTCTGTTTCTATTTTTGTTTTAATTGTTTTTTGTATAGCATACTTTCAAACTTAGCATTTATCAACTTTTGCAGTAGAGGTGACAGCATGTTACAGTCTGCTATATTGATACTAAATTGTTACATTAGGGTTGGGGAAACAAGAACTTGTTCTAAAGCTACTTTAAAAGAAGCATGAATCTTCTTTTGACAATGCGGACTCAACATCATATTCTGAATAAACTATGTCAGGCCTCTATTCAGCATGAAACATACAACATGACCAGTGATATCCGAATCTTAAGCGAATTACTCTTATGAGCTGGGTCTTTTTAGTAAATATATATGCAGCATGAGTGATTGGTTAGGTTTAATTATTTTATCAAATACATGTCATGCAATCACTTAAGTCTGATTCTCACTCATATGAACCGGGATTCTAGAACCAAGTTACTTAAATTAGTGAGGATGCTCTAAAAGCCCAAATGTATAAGCACCCCATAAAAAGAATAGCAAAGTACAGTGAGTGAGAGACTTTTACTTTTACAAATAATTGCAACAGTATATACAAATATTTCAATATTAAATGATAATAGGCTTATTTTATTCAACTTAGTCTGTACTTACATTGCTTAACGTACATATCTTGACAAATATATTTGTCTCGTTAGTATGTGGACAAAACCAAGCAAAACAAAAAAAATCATGGTTTTGTCCACGTACTGACGGTACAAAAATAGTACACCCGGAGAAACCGGGCCTGGCCGTGCAACCAGTAAAGTCTCGAGCTAATGACTCATAATTTTAGTGAATCAAAGGTATGCCGTGCGACCAGAGAAGATCGAAAAGACTCTGAAAGACTCTTATGAGACGTTTTTTTTAGGGAATCATAAACACATGAATCAGTTGGAGCATTTCTTCAAGATATCTGAATCACGTACTTTAACGCAAATCATTAATTTAGTCAAATCTGAAGACGTGCCAATATATTTAGAGACAGACAACGGAGTAAAACAAGTGTAGGCTACACACTGGCGGTGCTTTTACAAAATGGAAGAATTTGATGTAATGTTTGAGCTTCATATGAGTCAGGTAAGCTAAATTTTCTTTGTTTTACCACATGTTAGCCCTTTCATTTTAAAGACCCGTACGACTGTTTGATAAGCTGTTTTTTGTGATATTTGAGTTGGGAGTGAGGTGCGGAAGGGTGTGTTGAGTTCAAAATATGCTTTATTTTTGTAACAGCTAAAAGACACTAGTAGCGCAGAAACTTTATAGCCTGTATTGTTTCATAAAATATATTGCTTTTTGTGTGTGTGTGTGTGTGGGGGTCGTAACTTTATTCAAGCTTTTAGTCATTTAACAGCCATTCTTTTTTGTAAATGAGCTTCACTTGTGTAAAGTACCTTTTGGCACTAAGTGGCTCTGTGGTAAGTCCCAGTGGTAGCTCTGGCAGTGTGAGAGAAGTTGATTTCCTGTCAGTGCTGTTCTCAGCAGATGCCTGGCTGAGAGGGCACAGGCAGTGGGAACAACACTCCATCTCTACTGCCATGGCACTGGGCACTGTCTGCCACCACTGCCCCCTGCCCACTTCAATCAATCACCCAGCCATTTGAAATCATTCCCCTTTGTTTTGTCTGACCCACCATCTTGAAGTAAAGACTTTTCTGTCCTAGACCCCTGATTCATTGTCCTCTGTTCAATGCATAGATATAACAGACACTTCCATTGACAAGAAGTTTGCGATAATGATTTCTAAGAGTTAGCTAAAGTGGCACTCAGAATAGAGGATATATTTTATTGGACAAAATCAAGGCTATATGGCAGTGTTTCTATAAGGGTTTTCACAGGAAAGCTACAGAAGGCTTTCAGTGAAAGGTTTTTAAAAGAGACAGATTTTTCTTAGTTCAATAAATAATATTAAATGAGAAAACTGACCTTATTATAGTCCACAGAATTGTATGCAATGGAATGTATTCTAAAGGTACTTCTGGGAAACTTAAATATTTCCTGACAAAGAACCATTCAAGTACCTTTGTTTTTAAAGGGACAGTTCACCAAAGAAATGAAAATTATGTCGTTAATTGCTCACCCTCATGTCGTTCCAAACCCGTAAGACCTTTGTAAATTTTCAGAACACAAATTAAGATATTTTTGAGCTCTCTGACCCTCTTTAGACAGCAAGGGTTTTACCGCGGTCAAGGCACAGGAACACATTAAGGACATCAGTAAAACAGTCCATGTGACATCAGTGGTTCAACCGTAATTTTACAATGCTACGACAATACTTTTTGTTTAAATTTTTGGGTGAACTATCCCAAGTACACTTTAGCAGATTCCAGGGGTTATTTTACAGATTTTTACAAATGAAAAGCTTTTGGCTATAAGTATATTAAAACAATTAATCATACTAAATATCATGTTTGTAGCTAATGCTACAAAATTCTTGACATTTATTTGGGATTAATTGAGACGGTCCAAATTTTTCCTTTTTTAAATTAAAATATATAATATAGATTTAAAGCAAAACATATACTGTACACATGTTGATTGCTATGTTTTGCATGATTAATTATAATACTATTTGAAATACAATGTCATAATAAGATTAAATGAACCAGTTGGGTGTCAATGAAAGGGTACAGATGGAACAACAAGAAAGGTTGAAAAACACAATATAGGAGTAAATGCAGGCTGATGAAAAGGTTGCACTGCTGTGTACCTGTCAATCAGTGTGCAGGCATCTGGAGGGGCAGGGGCGAAATGGCTTTACAAGGGCACAACCGCAGACCGGGGTGGGGGGGATGTTGCCAAACTCATTTCCCTATCATAAAGACAAAGCCTTTCAAGGTAACAAAATATAAAAAAAATATGGCAGATATTTAGGCCAAAGTGGGAGAAGATAAAAATATTTGTCAATATTTTATCTTTGTAATTAAAAAATAAGAACAAAGATACACATTACAAATACACATAATATACAGATAAAATAAACTGTCTTTTATTATCAGGTACAATTGGCATATTTAGCAGGAGCATTCAAGAAACTGTTTTTCAGTCAAGAGTAGTGAGTGATTTTTATCTTTATGTTTGGTGTTTTATTAACATTAAATGAATAATTCACCCAAAAATGTAAATGGCGGCGCCAGAACTGCAGCTTATAGAATATGTGCTGTAGCAAGTTACGACAATATTTCTCCAAAAGCAGATCATGGAGACCTCTTTATCAGGGCTGTTACTGGCCAAATGGGTGCCCTAAGCAGGATTTTATTGAAAATAAAAAGTGAAAGTGACATACATCCAAGTATGGTGATGCATACTTGGATTTTGTGCTCTCCATTTAACCCACACCGTGAACACACACACATGGAGCAGTGGGCAGTCATTTATGCTGCGGCACCCGGGGAGCAGTTGGGGGTTCGATGCCTTGCTTAAGGGCACCTCAGTTGTGGTATTAAGGTGGAGAATGTGCTGGGTATTCATTGCCGCCACCTACAACTCCTACAAATACAGTTGTCTGATTGATTTTATGGTCTCAAGCATTCTGAAATCACACAAAAAGAAAATTAAGCAGTTTTACTACTAAAACCATGGTTAGTTTTTGTAAGGGCTGTGATGTGCACATGTTTTTTTTAGTTGAAAAAATTATAGAGGCTGTGTCATCTATACAAAGGCAGCCAAGATGGATATTTGAATTAAATGTTTGGTCAATAGCCTATTAAGTAAGGATATGATCATCCTGTAAGTGTAACAACATAAATTACCAGGCCTTTGGCTCTGTTGGTCTCTGGTAATTGATCACCTTATATTGGTGGCTTGTTAAAACCAATAAATCCTAATGGAATATGTCCCAAAACATACCACAGAAAATAATTTTAATGGTTAAAAGTTGATGGTTTGTAATGGCATTTGTGATGGTGTTATAATTTTTTGTGATGGTTCTATTGTGTTTTTTCAACAGGGTTGCCTCATTGTTTTTATATAGTGCATTTTAAGTCATTTTAAAGGCTGTTGTTGGCTTAGGTCTGTTTTTATAACCTATATATATATATATATATATATATATATTATCTTAATACTTCTTTGATAATGAATGTAGCCTACCTGAGATTGACATGCAGGCTTTGTTTTCATATTTTTTTGCTTATCTTTGCTTGGCGCAGGATTGCTGATGTCTTTTCACATATAGTTGTCCATAAATTATGATAATCTGCATTCAGCCGCAAACATCAAGTGTGAGCGGTCACGGGCATGGGCAAGGAGGCGGGAATGGCGCATCACTTTTTTTTATTTTTTTGAGCAACTGGGATGGTGCCCCCAGGGATTTGGTGTCCTAAGCAAACTGTGTACTTTGCATGTAGGGAGAGGCGGTACTGATTCTTTATCATCCACGATATCATTTATATTGCACAGACCGGACCGCAAGGGCACTTTAGCATCGGACCTTAAAGGGGCAGGGGCTCGAGCCCCCCCAACCTTTGCACGCATCAAATAAGTGCAACATGTAGAATGGACTTTATTTACAATGTAATCAATATGTCATCTACTCTATGTATACCAGCAATCACATAAAGTAAGAACGTTTTCAGCCTAGTTTGTGTGTCTTTTCACTTCCTAATTCAGCTCAGCCTAAACAAATTGTCTTTCCAATATAATGACAATGACACAGTTTACTATATTGTGTGAGGTGACAAGCAGTGGATGTAGATGTAGCTCCATCGATAAACCTCAAACTGAGTGGATTCACATCAGGATCAATGCAAGAAATTTACTATTATGACTATTACCAAGAAATGGATTATTATATTGAAGGTGAAAATATTTATTTTATCTTTGTTAAGTCAACACTAGTGCTTTATGCTCGTCTTCATTCAGGAACACAACATGGTTTCAGCGCTCTCTCACACATGTGAAAAACACTCACAGTGCATTTCTCTCTATAAATGCACACTGTTCATGACAGATCCTTTAGATGTTAGAGAGGGATGATACCACATCTGACACTGTTTCAATGGACCTGAAAGACTGATGAGAGGTGCTTGTTTGAACAAAAGTCCACTTGAGAGAATTTTCCGTTTTGTGGAGCCGCCCGCTCAAAAACCTCCATTAAAAACAGCAAACATGTATCAGTTGTTTGATTGGATGGCACAAAATTCACATTTATTAGCTTTTCTGGAGCATCAGAACTGAGAGGATTGTGTGCACATGTGCGAGCAACCATCTTGTGAGGAGGTCCAGGTGTTCAGCAGTGCAGCATGGTGACCAGGTGCATGTTTGTTTGTCTTTAAGTATGCTCGGAGAACCATATCCATTAGCGTCATAGTCACATATCCTCTTGTATGATTTCCCTGGAAATCATCTGAACCACCCAAGACAAAAGGAGACCTCAAAACACTCTCTATGTCACTATTAATCAAAGTGAATTAAAAGCCATGCCAACAGCTATGATTTATGAATATATTACAGGGCTAATTGGTATTCTGTAGATCATGTTTGTTATAAAACCTCCCTGTGGACGACTAATGCATCAAAAATAGTACCTTTCTAGAACCACATGTGAGAAAATTCGGAATAATCATGGTGAGCACCCCCTGCTGGTCTCACTAACACCTCTTCTAGTAGAAACCTAGTTTTCTCAGGAGGTCTCCCATCCAGGTACTGACCAGGCTCAGCCCTGTTTAGCTTCAGTGGGCAACCAGTCTTGGGCTGCAGGTTGATATGGGTGCCGTCAACCTAAAATGTTCTTGGTTCGTATCTGATCTAAATGCAGTGGCTCTTGTTGAAATCAAATCATCTATATACAAGGTCTGTTTGATTTGGATTATTTCTTGTGTAACTTTCTCATACCCAGAAAAAAAGCAAATTAGCAAATAGGAAGCATTCACCAATTGTGATGTAGATCATTAACTCTTATTCATTTTTATTATATATAAGTATAATTCATCTAGAAGGTATAACAGCCATCCACTCTGGGAAGGGAGGGATCAGAGCAATGAGCATACAGTATATAGAGAGACATGTTTTGGGGTATAAAAATGACAGTGGACCGAGGCAGTGACAGATCACTGACTGCACTGAGGAATGGTGATCTGATAAGAGATGGAAGGCTGAGGAATGGGTCAATGGAAGAGAGGGGCAGGTGGAACGCCTGATGAACGGTATTAATCCATTTCTCGCAGCCTGTTATTCTTCATGCCACTCCGGTCAGCAAGTGCAGGCGAATTCAGTCTCGAGGTGTAGGGGGAGTTCACACTGTAGCTGCCATCTAGAAGTTTCTGACTGAGAAGAAAAAGGAATAATGGACAGCATTCGTTCTTGACAGAAAACTATTGACTATTTCAGTGCTTTATATGACACTTAAATGCATACAGAAGCATTGCTAACTGGGTCAATGCAGATGTATTGAGAAACTTCAAGGACATTTTGGGTTTTATCAGCATGAATACAGCTCAGTTGGCAGTAAAAACAGAGTTATAGCAACAACGACACAAATTCACTGTGCAATAAATAGATGGATATAGAGTCTGTTTTTCCACCATGTGACAAGAAATATTCTTATTTTTATTCTAGCACATAATTCAGTTCAGTTTCGAACTAAACAAGTGACTCATCTATGAGTGAGTCATTTAATCACTTGTTTAATCGATTTGTTCACAACAGAAATGAATGAATCAGAGGCATGCAATGGTTCTGTTGTTAGAATATTTTCGTTGGGGGAGCAAAATTTGCTAGTTGTTTTTATTGTTGGCGTTTTATTGTTGGCATTGGTTATGATAATCTTTGGTAACTCGTTTGAAGCCAACTTAAATATAACAGGCCCAAATTTGAAGAAGCACTTAAAAAGACCCGAACCGGAAGTGATGTAACATGTTTTAAAACATACGGACATTTGTTGCACGTATCCCCTATTGCAGACATTGTGGCAACAACACAATAGCCTCCCTCTTGATTGCGGATGCAACCTTTAAGTATCTGTACACAAACAGTTTTGCTAAGGGTCTGGGACATTTATGTGACAAGGCCTTAGATAAGATAAAAGCCTGTTTGCATATGCAATGTCACAAAGCCTTCGCAAAAGGACATAATTTATAAGGTAGCACGACTGCATAACAGCAATTAGTAATTCGTTCAACTTTTACCTTGGCTGATTCAGAGCTGCTGAACTCTGCATCATTCACTGCGATGCATTCTAATAATCAATCAAAGAGGAAAACAAGAACACTGCCTGTGACCTTTCAGATGGGGAAATTAAAAGAGCAACTCTTGCTCATGGGAAAATAATTTAAATGTTCTTTCTCACCTTGAGTGGCAATGCTTACCCTTTAATTATATGTACATAAAGTGTTAGCAGCTCGTGTTTATCTGGTGCTCTAATAAATGAACAACTTAATTTTCTCTCCTTCACATGTTTGACTGACTGTACTGCGTGAGTTCTAATAAACTGTTTTCCAATTCTGTCTTTCCCCTAATAGATGAGAATAAACTTTTGCGCTGAATGGAATGCATTTTATTTGTGTATTACATTGCACTATATATCGTTGTAATTGTCAAGCTTTTGTGGACTTGAGCAAAGAATGCAATTTGCGTTAAAAACAGAGCTTGAATCTTTAAAAAAATCTTGAATCTTGATATTTTGCGATTAATCTTAATCTGCTTTTGAACCATCTGAATTAAAATACCTAAATCAATGATTTACTCTCTGCCAGTGTTTCCTACAAGGCAGTGTACCACAAAATATTGGCAAGAAACCACATCTTTCTATTGAGTTGTCCTTGTAAGTTGCACATGACTAGTGTAGTCCAATTCACTAGCAAAATGACTCTTATGAGCTGATTCTTCTTAATGAATCAAAAACCTACAGCGTAACCATGTAGTCCAATTCATTAACAAATGAATCTCATGTGTCGGTTCTTTTTGGTGAATCAGAAACCTACATCGTAACCTGTGTAGTCTGAAACATGAACTGGTTCTTTTATGTGAACCAACAGCATAAAGTGCAACCAGTCCCATTCACGTATAATATATGTCTCTTATAGACAGTCCTTTTAATGAATCATTCAAAAAGAATCACAAATTATGTTTCGATTTGAATTAGTGAATCATTTAAAAGAGCTTATAAAAAGATAAAAACAAATTGTAGGATTCCATGATACACAGTAAATACAATTTTTTGAAGTTCACAGAGTAGTTTTATGTTTTGACTATGCCACTGAACAGCATAGTTTGGGCATCATGATTCGCAACACTTTCTATTAATTTAGATTTTTGCTAAACAATCATTTACATTTGGTTTTATAACTCACCAAACCTTATTGTGGATCTTCAGAATACTAGGAAAATACAGTATGGGTCATATGGAATACTTCTGAGATGCTTTTTCGTCTTTTCTTTAAAGCTTTATGCAGGTCACTCTTTAGTGACTCTTTACTTACAAGCACAAGCAGGACTTTTTCCTCTCCTTTCGTGGTCTGAAAACAGCCATACAGCTTCAGAACAACATCAGGGTGAGTAAATAATGACTGAATTTACTTTTTTGGATGAACTATCCTTTTAATATTTTTGGTTGTGTTCCAACATGGACATTATAACAGAATGAATCTGAACTGGGTAGAACAGAAACCTTGCAGTTGGCCCTAATTATAATGATCTGCTCTCACACAGCCATGTGGAAACCAGGAAATATGCAGGAAACACTTCCCTTCCCTATCTGAGTCCTGATATTAGATTAACAGTCAGATGGGCAGATAACAATGTTAACACATAGTTTTCTTTCAAATATAGAGCTGATTTCAAACACATCAGCTCCTTTCTCTCTCCTCAAATGCATAACCAGCTCCCCGACCTCTTCCACCCTGGATTAGTTCTACGATCTTTGGGTGTTTAGCCTGCATGCTGTTGGGTAGAGGCGGGAAGTGGGCGGAGGGGGTGAAGCTGATATCTCTTGTTCTGTTCTCACTTTTGTTTAGGGAGCTCTCCGAGGAGAGGAAGGTGTGAACAAACACTTCTGTTTATTCTTACCGAGCGCGCCATCGGAAATTCAGGCGTACGGAGATTAGGGAGGATTCTTGCTATCGTCTAAAGCCTTAGCGATTTTCTACGCATTCAGTGGTGAATATCCAATCATGACAAAATAATGCTGTAATGAGAATACAGTGTGGCTGATGCGAAGAAAATAAAATGTTAAAAACAGAGAACTACATCGTTGCGTTTCTTTTTGCTTAGGAATGGTAAATTAGACCACAAAGCTGTTTCATAGTCACGGACATCCTCTTCCACGCCATATATTTTGAAGGTGAGAGAGTTTCTCAAACATATCTACACTATACAGTGACAACAGCTAATGATTTGTGAGCCAACAATCTGAAATCCCATCAGTCTGTGGGGCTACGCTTAAAACCTAGTGTTAGCAGCACGCTGTAATTCCAAGCAGAGATGCTATTCCATTCTCTCTCTCTTTCTTTATCTCACCCTCTCGCTTTTCAACGGCTACTGTTTTTTCTTCCTGTCTCTCAGCTTCTACCTCTCTCTCTCTCCTGTAATTTCTTCAGGTCTAAAATCTAATGCACCCGTAGAACGACAAGTTTATTATCACCAGAACACAGAGAGCTTTTCCTCTGCCATGTTTATCTGACCCATTCCCCAAATTTCAGTGGCAGCCAATCTATCAGTTTATCACCGCTACTTCATCACCATCACTCCTGGCAGCTAAATACAAGCTCCAAATCTGCTGCTACACACATCTGCGCCATTGTAAAGCTGTCGTGTGGCAGGCTCGGTAAACAGGGTTGCCTGGGGCCAAGCACAATAAAGCTGTGGTTTCTTACGGAGCCCGGTTCGCTGCTCTCTGCAGGGACCACAGCTCAGCCGCCACACATGAGCGCGGGGACCTGAAAATACACCAGCACACATGTACGCACACATGGCAGCACCTCGCAGTTAATGTGTCAGCTTGAAATCACACCGCATATCTCTTTTGGTGGTGTTTTTGCTAATTGTATTTGCCACCTGACTCGTATCAGGCTCTGAAGTGGCAGAAAAAATCCAAGACTTTAGCATTTGCATGAGAAATGTCTACATTTACACAGAAAACATTAGCATGACCACATTTTAAGATTTGCATGTACCTAGTTTTCTCTGAAAGTTGCTTTCTATAAAGCATCCAGGTTAATGACAAATAGTGATACAGTTGTTATGGAAAATGGAAATATTAATAAGCACGGAAGCAGTTATATGCCAAAATACTTCGTAAAGCTTTCTTTTTAAAACGTTTAATTCTTTTATGAGGCAATATGACATTGGAGCAGTCGTATTACCCTGAAATGTTTTTTTAAATAGTCAAATATGATTTTAATATAGAAATGTAAAACGTGCTTCAATAAATTAACGTATATGTGATTAATAGTTTATAGATGGTTTTATAGATTGATCTCATCCCATGTCTGCTTATGTATTAACAACCAAGTGCACACAATTGTTCATTTTAAGATTTCCATTCTTTTAATGAGGCATGATATCGGGACAGAAGTATCACCCTATATCACCCAATATTTCGGCTATTTAAAAAAAATATGGAAATTAATTTTCATACAGAAATTAAAAAACATGCTTAAATCAGTTTAATATTATATATAAAAGCCTGAATAAAAACAGATATAATTGATTTCATTGTATATCTACATGCAGGATTCTTTTAATGAGGCATTTTTGCAATACTTTGAAGCCCCAACACTCATGTCAGAGTCCTTTTTGTGGACTATAAATCTGCATTTAATACAATAATTTCAGTTAAACTTTTTGATGAGGTAAAGCAATTGGGGATTCAACACTCCCTTGCTCTTTGGATTTTGATTTTTGCAGAACAGAAAACAAGTAGTTAAAATTAATAATACATTTTCAGGTATTAAGACAATTAGTGTGAGGGCCCCACAAGGATGTGTACTGTCACCATTATTGTACTCTGTATACACTAATGATTGTGTTTCACAGTGTAAATCAGTGCAAATTTTTATGTTTTAAATGTTTAAAATTTACAGTTGCAGATTGATTGGTTTAATAATAAATAATAATCAATCAGACTATAGAAGGGAGGTTTCTACACTGTTTGAATGGAGTTGTACTCATAATCTGAAGTTGAATGTCCTAAAAACAAAGGAAATTGTGTTTGATTTCCGACGGAGGAAAAATGCAGTCTCGCCATTGACTATTAATGGTCAGGACATTGAAATTGTTCAATGTTTTAAGTTTCTCGGGACTACCATCTATGCAACATTAAAGTGGGATAACAACCTAAGAGGCATTGTGAAAAAATCCCATCAAAGGCTTTTTTTCTTAAGACAGTTAAAAACATGTTGTGTATGTAATGTTGGCATGCTAAATTTGTATAGAGCTGTTATTGAAAGTGTGCTGACTTTCTCACTTACAGTATGGTTTGGTAGCTCCACAGTACAGCAGAGAAGTCAGATTTGTCATATCACTCAGGCTGCTTCAAAAATTATTGGCTGTGATCTTCCCACTATTGATGAGATCGATGTCTCACGTTTGCAGAAAGAAGGTTTAACAATCCTGAAAGACCCCTTGCATCCAGCCAGACACCTCTTTACACCTCTTCCTTCAGGCAGACGCCTTAGAGCAATTAAAACTAAGTCTACACATTTTCTGAACAGTACTTATTGTAGGATTGTCCATGCTCTTAATTACTCTGGTATCTATGCATCTGCATTTCACTCCTTATAATTGATAGGACATATATGTATAGTTGGATTTATATATGTGTATGTACTTATGTATGTATTTAATGTATGTTATCATTGTTGATGAGCTCACCAAGCAAATTCCAAACAACTAGGGTGTTTGGCAATCAATCAATCAATCAATCAATCAATCAATCAATCAATCAATTAGGAAAATTCTATTACCCTGATATTGTATTTTGTTATTAATAGACATTAATGCCAAACTGCTTCAAAAAGTTTTCTTAATGGGTCATTTTGATATTAGGAAAGTTTTATAATTTTCACATTATTTAAAACAGCCAAAATAATTGTAATATATAAATGAAAAATATGCTTAAAGCAGTTTCATTAAATAATATTTGAATAACAATATAGAGAAGACACACAATTGATCTAATTGTATCTCAACTTATGTATTAACAACCAAACTTTGAACACAACACACCTAACCTATCCCAGGCAAAAGTGCAAGTGTACAGAATGAAGACGCAGTAAAAGAGAGTGAGATAATGGCTGGCGGCGCCACAGATGTCTGTAGTTGAGTAAGAAGCAGTGGTGGCAGAGCTGCCAGACAGTGGCTAAGTGATTAGGGAGTTCTGCGTTTACCCTGCACCATATTTAGCTTCGGCGGGGTGCCGGGCCGGGTGCACACCTCCAGGGCCCTGCCAGATGTTAGGAGCCGCTGTGGCACGCATGGAGAAGCATGGCGGCAGCAGTCAGCACAGCAAGCCTACGATCAGATAGGGATGAGAGCGTGTGTCTCCTGCAAACTCATCTCTTCCTTTCACACACACATTGTCTCCCTCTTTCTCTCTTTCGGAGTTGCTACCAGCAGATGCTACGCTAACAAGTGCCGTTCGATATTAGTCATCTCTTCCTCTTGCATCCACCTTGCTGGGACGCTCTGCTGGGGGGTGACCAAGATAAAGTTTTGACTGGCAGGACCATTTGTTTTAATCAGGTGTTTGCAGACACTTGCCTGACCTCCATTAGTTGAAATTTTAATTGAAATTAACCCCCACTACTACCCCAATTAACCCACTCCCCCAGCACACGCGCATGCCACACTCCTGGCATCTGTTCCTGGGGAACCGGGGCAAAGGGAGAGAGAGTGCCGTGTGGCTGCGAGCACTGAGTGAACAAGTCCGTTGAGCAAGTCCGTATGCACATGCACACTCAAACACACGCACAGACCTTCCTGTGCCCGTCTGATCCCAGTTTAGAAGCTGAGGGACAGGAAGTGACACAGAAGGAGCAGAACAACTCCATCATGTTTTTGTTAAAGCTCATTAAATACTAGTTAATAAATATCACACACACACACACACACATACACACACATATATTAAAACATACTAAATATTATATATATATATATATATATATATATATATAGTATTATATTACAATAATTTTTTATTTAAATATTATAGACATACACAATTTCTGCTAATGTTTCAAAATGAAATTATTGATTTTATATTGTAATTCTATCAAAGTAAACAATATTTGAAATGATTAACATTCATCCATTATATTAAAACTGATATATATATATATATATATATATATATATATATATATATAATATGCTTAGCAGTTTCATAAATAATATTTGAGAATATATAAACAAAATCGCCAATATCTCAATTGGGAAGAGGAAAATATTTAACACAACACAGATATCAACTTACACACAAATATACCTTTATATAAATAAACTATAAACTGTATATTTTAATTTGAATTCTAGTCTGTCATGTTCTCCTCCTGTTTGCTTTGGTGTGGCTGGTTAAGTGAATGACGCAGTCCGTGATGGACAGATTGTTAGGTTGGTCTGTGTGGTAATACATGCAGGACATCCAAACACTCACATATCATTCATCAACCTCAAATATGGCTTTTCATCTGAAAGATGTATGTAGTGCAACTTTACATGGCCCAATATGATGTTAACCTAGAGAAATGTGCGCTATTGAAGTGTTTGTGTGGAAGCGTGTTGCAGGAGCGCTCACTTGCTCTTAAAATCTCCGTCATTTTTGGTCATACAGATGTAGCCTACATCTTCGCAAAGACTCTCTTTATTTGTGTGCAGAATACAACAAAAGTGCTTTTAAGCAAACAGATTTTAGTCTCATCTTCTTCAAAACTCCTATATCTATAGAGGAAATGTCAGAAGACTGTTAACATGGATGATTTACATGTGTTTGCAACACTGTGGGCTTTCAGTTCAATATAATAACAAAAACTACATTTTGGGTTTTATTCAACTAATAGCACGCCAGATCTGTACATATTTTTACTGTAATTGACAGATTTCGCACAACAACACGGGAGTGGAGGAATGAGCTGTTCTTCCGGAGTGAACGGACGGATTTTCCCCAGTTGCAGGATTGGGACGGGAAAAGATACATTTTGTGAGTGAGATGGGAGAGGTTTGAAATCACTCCGTGTCACCCTCTACTGAACCTGTGTGATGCCTAACGTTACTGTGAAATTACCACATCAGAGGACGTTAACATGGATGCAGCTATCACTCCTTCAGGAAAATTTATTTTAAGAAGCTCAATTAAACTAGTAAACAGTTCATCACACACACACACACACAGTTCACACACATGTTTAACTGAATAAACAGTTAGTAAACACAATACATCTTATTGATATAATTTATATATATATATATATTATATAGAACATTTTTA
The DNA here is from genome assembly GCA_027564155.1 of Gymnocypris eckloni scoliostomus. NCBI lineage: Eukaryota > Metazoa > Chordata > Actinopteri > Cypriniformes > Cyprinidae > Gymnocypris > Gymnocypris eckloni. The sequence continues at coordinate 10,156,745 of CM050417.1, read as the reverse complement.
TAATTCATTTAAACAATATATATATTCGTAATGAGAATTTCAAAGATTATTTTTTATTATTTGGGTAACATATTCTGAATCTAAATTAAAACAATATTTGAAATTAATCTAGATTCATTCCAAGATTACAGTGAATGATAAAAAAAAAATGTATCTATACCATAATATATATATATATATATATATAATCTTATATGCAATGCAATATATTCTAATGATATGTGTGCATTGTGTGTATTACAGTTATATATATACAGTATATAATATGAATGTTATACAATTCATTCAAAATGTGATATAATATAAAACAAATTCTGATGTGATGTTTCAGATATTAAATAATTTGATTTTATATTGTCATTCTATCAAAGATATAATGCCACAGTTATTATATCACTTTATAATGAAGGGTGTGTAACACACACACAATTAAAAAAAATAATAATATTGGAATATGATTTACACAAAAATAATATTTACTATATATAGTTTTACTATTTTCTACTTAAAAGGTTATGTTTAATTAAATATGTTACTTTACATTTATTTGTGAAATTTACTAAACATTTCTAAGTGTAAATTGTTTCACCACCATTTTCTTCAGGACATTTATCAAAATTTCACTTGCACAATATAAAAACTAAAGAAATCAATGGTGCATATGTGCATGTGTGTGTTTGTGACACACACACAGTGTGTCCTTGGCTGCTGAGGTATGATTTATGACACACATGAGTTCTTGCTGACTGAAATGTTCTCATGAGTGGTGGCACAGCAGGTATACCAGCGCACACACACACACACACACACACACACACACACACACAATAGCATATTTAGTTCAATCCCTAATACATGACTAGCCCATCAGCCTTCAACTGATAGGAAATAAGCACTCCCTCCACAAGATATCTTGAGCGAGGGTATGTCACCCCGTGAAGGACAAAATTGCAGTTCCCTGAGCCCGTGCACCCAGCCACTACAAAGCCATCTTTCATGCAGACCCCCTTCCCATCTTGAATAGCACCTGAACATTCACCCCGGTCCAGCTTCAGCTCAAAGGTCCGGTTTGAGGGGTGATAGGTGCAGATCCTGGGAGGCTGTGCCCTTGAGCAAGGTGCTTATATCCAGATTCAAGCAGTGTTACAGCTCTGTTGAGTTGAAGAGTTGAATTGCTGAAAACTGTTCCTGTACACAAAGACATTATAGAAATAGTAAATTGCTTACATTATTAAGTGTGTTTATGTTCAGAATGGATCTCCTACACATCCTAGACAGTCATTGGATATAGTCTCTTAGCGTCTGTCTGTGTGAAGAAAATGATCTGAAAATTAAAAAACACTGCTTGTAATATATAAACCTACCTGCAAGTGGTTATATTCTGAAATGAATCAGCAGCTTATGCCGAGCTGATACATCCAGTGGGAGTAAATTCTAGTTGGGATTAGGATTGGAACGAATAACCCAGTGTTTTATCAGCGGGCCCATGTTCCAGTGCCGAGCTGCTTATATTTCAGGTAAACATAATCCAGATGCTGTGCAGCAGGGATAGATTCAATTAAGATACCGGACAACTTTGTTAATACAGCCATATCTTAATACCCCTGCTGCAAGTGGTAATGAATCTGACTCAGAGTGCAGACGGAAACAGGACCCGGGACGGCAGACACAGCTTGCTGAACAGTGAGGCTGCTCTGTCTCAGGTGTGCCTCGGTTGAGAGAGACGCTAACTGGCTGCACTTGCTTACTGGCTAGCTGTTGATTCGCAACGCAATGTGTCATCTGTGCTTGCTTTGTGTGCTCGTATTATCGCTGATGCTTTTCTTTGCCCTGAACTGCCTGTGCGTGTTTTCCTGTTTTTGATACCATTCCAGCTAGCTGTCTCTGAGGAAAATATGTGTGTGCTAGCCTCCCATTTAGCCATAATCCTTTTTAGAACCTTTTGATAGTTGTTTTTGTAGTCCTTTTAGTAGTGTTTAGTTCTCTAGTACTCCGTATCGTCATCAAAAATATCATGTAAACAAGTGCATTATGTTTTTGAACAATGTGATGTTTCACTGGGGAATATTATGATTGGTTCCTCTTAATGGATATGAATCTGTTCTTAGATCGGACTGCGTAAATCAGCTGAATCAAGATTTATCATTTTCAGTTTTATGCTATTTGAAACATGGTAAAACATATATAATTCCTAATAATAGCTGACTTATTGAAATGAAATATAGAATATAAAGGACATATATTTACTATGTTTTTAAATGTTTTATGATAGAATATCAAAATACTGCAAATGAAAATAACATCCACCGATAAATATTGATGATGTTTAGTTGTTTAGATTTTTGTGTTATTGTTGAGCTTTTTATTAGACTCATGTATACTTGTGAATGTAAGAACACAAGTATGTGTTTTAATGTTTTATGATAGTTATGATAGTTTTATGATAGTTATGATAGTTTTATGATAATGTTTTGTAAAATGTTCTCACAGTCATAGTTTTTACTCTTTGCTGTTGTGTGACGTTACAGTGCCAAATCAAATCGGAACATATGAATTTACACCAAAATTTAATAAAACCCCAGTTGACTAGTTTAATTAAAATACAGAATGTGCATGTTTTCTGATGATGAATCCTTTCCTTGCTACTGTTAAACCCTTTCCTTGCTATTTGTAAAGAATTGATTCATCAAAATAATCCAGATTTCCCAATGCTACAAGCTTTTTAATTTTTATATCTTTGTTGTATTTTTGTATTTTCTTGTCTCTAATGATGGCAATTTAATGTTGTCAGCTACTTTATATATACTGTGCATTAATGTCTACATGGAGGGAATGTTGCTGTCACAGCCACAAAATGACATTGCCATGCCACTGCCTTTTCCCACAGTCGCGAGAAAGCAGCTCAATGGATGTGGCTGCGGGACTGGATGTACTTGGTTCCAATATTAATATTTATTGACAAAAGTAGCCTGTTGATAAAACAGGCCTTGGGGGCATTTGGCTGGACTTAAGCCCCAGGAGGGCATGCTGACTCAAAGTCTTATTCAGATGATGTGCAGTAGATGCTTGTCCTTGAAGAAAAGGCATTGAAGCCCGCTGGAGTCAAAGAGTGAGAAAGTGAGAGGCAGAAAAGCGAGTGAAAGAGCGCAACAGAGGGAGGAAAGAGAGTGACTAGAAAGAGGCAAAGCCTGGGATTCTTCATAGGGTGGATGATGTACAGCACACTGACTCACACAAAAGTGTTTCCATGCAATAGAGCAGACAATCCCCTCTTCAGGAAATGGAGATCAAAGCAGAATTAAGTAGTCAGAGATGTTCCATGCAAATTTGCGCTGGCCTCCAGCTGTATTTCTTGCCGTGTTGATTTGGGCGTCAAGCAGCGGGGTGTCAAATGCTTGGGCAGTGGAGTTCCACAGTGTTGCTTGGCGGGGGAGAAATTGGGTATATTTTGTCTAACACTGGAGCACATTGTAGCTTTTTTGTTTTAAATCCAGGAGGAGCCTAGGTGTTTTTGATGTTAGAATCAGAGCTGCAGCATAAACCAGCATACATTCCAAAATTATCCCAAGGAAAAATGAGCTGTGCAAATTCCTTCCGGGTTTTTTTTTCTCTCTCCAGTATTCCTTAATAATAAAGGTGGCATTTGTGGATGTGAAATAAGCCAACAAAGAATATTGTCAACAGGATATGATGTGCTTTTAAGCTTTCTTTTAAATGCATAATACGTAACAGATTACCAATAATGTGTTTAAAATATGATATTTATTATAATTAATTAATAAAAATAATATATAAAAAGCTAATAATATATTATATTACATTACATTACATTACATTAGATTAGATTAGATTACATTACATTAGATTTAGATTTAAACCAGTTTCTTGCAATACTGAAAAAAAAAAATGCTGTTTGTGTTATTTGTATTGAGGAAAGGTTCAATGTGATGTTTACATCCTCTGTTGGCCAAACATCTTTTTGCTATGTGAATTTGTAAGTCATACGCAGCATGTGACCTTGTGTTTCCTTAAAGTCTAGTGTGACTGCACTTTAATATGCTATTTGGGATTCAGTAGAACCATTTCCTGTTACTAATATGTAAACAACAACCCAGCGTTTGGCTAGAGAAATGAGAATTTAACAGTATAGGTAAAAGTATATTCTAATGAGTGGCTCAACGGCAGACATGAAGATAAGCCACTGTTGCCACATTCGCATCTCTCAGGCTTGTGCCTAATTCATTTTGGCCGTACAGTGACAGAGCAGGACAGCAGTTAGGGAGGGGGAGGAGGGATGGGGCAGAGCAGGCTTGCAGCACAGATAGCGGCAGACAGCGACAGAGACTACAGCGAACTGTGACAGTGTGCAGATAGAGAGACACAGTATGGGGAGAGAGATAGAGAGATACCTAGATGGATGGAGAAAGCAAAGAGGCAACAAACAGAAATGGAGTGCAGATATGCATAGGCGCATCTGAAGGGAAGGGGTGAAGAGTCCGCTGTAACAATAATTCATTATTTGTCTTGTTTTACAAATGCTGCTCCTCGAGACATTCAATTTATTGTGGCGTGGAGGATTGTCGTCTATGTGAGAGGAGGTGTCAGCACCATGGAGTGCTCCGCCGTCTCCCTGCGTGACAGCACTCCAGATGCTGAGAGGGGGCCGACAGTGGGGGGCACTCACGCAGATGCAGGCAGACACATGTGTGAGCACACTCACACATACACGCATACGATTGAGGGGTTTGTTGAAGGATGAGGAACCAACCTGTGTCCAACCGGGGCCCCTTCCTTCTCAAACTCCACCCCCCTCTAGTTAAGCCAGGAAAGGAATTCATTAAAATATAAGTCCTCCTGAACTGCACCCATAATCCGACAGATTAATGGCAGAGCATGAAATCTGCAGTTTACGTTGACAAAAGTTACAAGTTGGGGGAGGGGCGGCAGGGCCCTGCAGTGGATTACGGCGAACGGGTCTTAATGCGGGAATAATTTGATGTAGCTGCCAATTTGCTGCGCACGCACTCACCGGCACAAATCCGACTTTGCTGCGCACTTCTGAGGAAGTTTTATGGGTGAAGAGAGCTCCTTCAGCACGTGGCCAGCAGACCTGATTCTCTGAACGCACACAATGGACTTTCATCAAGTTACTACACAAATGTGACCTGCTCTATCATTGAGTCGGAAGTTGCAATGAGCCGTTTAAGGAGAAACACATTGGTCAATTATTAGCAAAAAAAGGTGAACTTTGACTGTTTTGTGTTGGTTATTTTTAAAGTAAGTATCTCAAATCTCTTAATAAAAAATCAATAGTAAATGTTGTTTTGGCCCTCTTTAATGTGGTGTGACAGATTGCTGTAGCCACTTCAGTGAACGTGCACATGAAACGATAGTCTGTTTCATTTTACTACTAGTTCAAGGTTGCCAGGTTTGCGAAACAAAACCAGCCCAATTGCTATTCAAAACTAGCCCAATCATGTTTTTTTCCACAGTTTTCCTCTCCACGGTGGGTCCCTTTTGTTGAAATCATGAGATCAACAGTGCAAAAGTAGCCCAGTTCTGCAGTAAAACCACGGACTTGGCAACACTTTACTAGTTATAGCAAAAATAAACTTGAATGAACATCTAAATGTAAGTTAAAGATAATACAACCTACTGTATAATGTATAATCTCTCATGAAATCGCATTATCAGTGTTTCAACTGGGAAAGATGTCAGTAAAACAGCTTGTCACCCAGTGTTTACCTCAGTAAACATAAGTATACTACAAATACATTTTCATATTTATGTACTTAATAAAATGCCCTGCAGTTGTACTTTTAGTATACTAAACTGCTATACTTAGTCTGCTAAATTGGAACAACTAATTTTGTACTTAATGCACTTTAATTGTGTGGAAGTAGTGCTGAAGTCCAATTAAATATTTAGTATATTTGATTGTGCTAAATTGGAACTATTGCAAGTATACTTTAGGTACAATTTAAATATTTAGCATTTAAAAACGATATTGTTTAAAGATCAAACAATTTTCATCAAAAATTACATTAAAACACATTTTAGGCCTAATATTAAGACATGTGCATTGTGCACAAATAGTACGCAAAAAGTAAATTATAATTTGTACATCGGTAAGTCTTCGAGTACTCTGACTGTCAGTAAATATGTTAATAGATTTGAATTATACTTAGTATGAAATAAATGTATTTTAAATATATAAAGTTTTTACTAGGGTCAGAGCTGATCCTCCTTATACGCAGAATACGCAAGCTGCGTCTGAAAGATGTTTTAATTTTAGTTTCGTTTTGAATTTGGCCAGCTGGCTATGAAAACATGAATGATAATTTATTGTAATGTGGCACTGTCGCCCTTTCTACGTGATATGTCAAATCATGTAACGCGAATGTCGTAAAGGCTCTTGCTCAAGACGAAAAAAAATGAGTTGAAAGCATAGAGAGCCGCGGAAGAGATACTGTTTCTCGAGCGCTTTCTGCGAGCATGATTCAGGGCGGAGTGAAACACGGACAAATGCGTTTCATTCATTCATTCGTTCTTAACCTCTCGAACCCTAACCCATCCTCAGGTCGACACAGTTTTGCGTAGGGCCCCCAGAAGTCTAGGATCGGCTCTGACTAGGGTTCAGTGTTAATAACTCATTTGTTTGCTAGACACAAGAACTTTAGAGAAAAGAATATTGGTGGAATATTGGAAACCTAAATATATTGTTACTTTTATGTTTTTTTTTACATTTTATGTTTTTTACAACAGCCACCATTTAATTTACATGATTTTTATCAACAACGGTTTGGAGTTGAAAACTAACAATTATTTCATTAGAAAGCAGAGAGGAGACTTTCATTCATTGAATAGATAGAACTCACTCAGAATGTATTTTAGTGTCAAAACGGCTCAAAATGATGGAAAAGGTCACAAATTATCATATCCAAAGAAACCTTTTACAACAGCCCTGGTTGTATGATTCCATTGAGATGGTGTTGTCCAATTAGAATAGTAAGGGTCTGTTTTAACTCTAGTTACAATTCACCTCCACACAAACAGAACTCTATCAATAGAATGGGGTTTGAGAAAGGGGGTGGTGTGTCGAAGAGGTTTAGCTCTTTAGCTACAATCATAGGACATTTCCAAATTATCACTCAAAATGACAGAGGGAATCGTCGCAGGTGACCCCAGAAACAATCAACCTCTTTCAAGCCCAACACAGAGCCCACCATCTCCCGCCTCCACCCACAATTAATCCCAGCAAACATGTTTGATTGAATCTTTTCAAGCAAATCCTTTGCTTGGGCTTTTGTTAGTTCACTTCTTGTCAACATCCATTAAAATATCCTTTTAATTCTTACGCCCGCCATCTCCGAAGATATGAAAAAATGGGAGAGGAAACAAAAAGGAAGGGGAAAAAAGTAGCGGCAAGCGATCCCAACGTCTTCAACTTTAATCAACTGTATGCTGGCATTCCCCCCCTCCCCATAATAATATGCTGTTTGGGATTCAGTAGGCAGGCTCCACATCAATCATTCCCCGGATTTTTTTTGCGAGCTGCAATAAATATGCAAATGAGGAGAAGCCAGCCACTGGTAATTTCAAGCTCAGCTCACTAGTGTTAAAAAAGGACACGAATTTATTAATTGCCATCGGCCAAAGGAATCCTATTTCTGTGGGCATTGATTACAAAGAGGCATGAGTGATTATCGGGAATGCTGCGGGCGCCGCGCCGCACCACAAGGGGGGCGCTTTGGAGAAAAAAAAAACAGATTATCACATCCACTGCCACAATAGACATCCTGACATTACGCTCCTCGGCATGAGGCGAAAGGCCTGTGTGAATGCTACGGTTAGGGTAGAGATTTAATTGTAAACTAGTCTTGTGATAAATGACATAAAGATGTGGAAATGTGGGTATACATGTGCTGTGCCCATTGATTCTATACCCATTGACTGACTGACTGCCATTCAAGCAGCGCTGGGCTCAATGAATCCACAACAGGCTCTACTAATGTAAAATGATGCCATCTGGAAATGAAATATTTCCTATTGATGCCTACTATAGCAGAATATTGCTAAATGTGTTAAAATGTTTTACATACGACATACAAGGTTAATGTGCTTCAATGATAGGGGAAATAGGTGGGAAATGAAATTGTGTGTAGAGTAGAGAGAAAACTAAAGGTTCTTTATTTGGCACCAATGGTCCCATGAAGAACCTTTAACCTTTTCATTGCAAAAAAAATATTCTTCAAAGTAGAAAAAAAGTTATCTAGACTATTAAAATGTTCCTCACTCTTTAGATGATTAAGATGTTTTGCAGACTGATAAATTGTTTTTCTTTTAAGAATTGTTTGCTAATTCTTTGGGGAACCAAAATGGTTCTTCGCTGCTTTAAAAGCCCCCTTTTGGAACCTTTTTAATAGTGTATTTAATGTGTTTACAGCATACTGCATTACACACTGGTGTACGTCAGTATTTTAAGTCACAGTGCAGCAGTAATCACTGAGTCACTTTTATGGACACACCAGCATGAACCTGTCAGAGAAAACCTACAGCTGACAAAATCTAAATTGATGTTGCAAGACAAAAGTTTAAAAACAACCACAACACAGGAAAAAAATAGAAGGCCAGAGAGAGGCTTCTGTCCAAGACATTTCATCTCCCATAAATAATGGCCGTAAACTTTTCCGGCAGCACCAGCTAATTAATTCCTGTGCTATACACAAAAGGAAATGCTGGGTGACAAATGGGAGCAGGGCTTGAAAGCTGCCAGGTCTGCAAAACAGTTTCTTCTTCAATTTACAAGCAATTTTGCTGTAAATCATCAACCAGAACTGGCTGCTTTAGGACACAGCCTCTGCTGCCTCAACGTACTAAAACAGTGTTTCAGTAATGTGAACGTGAGTTTGAGAGAGCGTGTGGTAAAATCTGCCATATTCCAGATGTTAATCAATCATGATTTATCTCATAGACCCGAGGTGAAAGAGACCATGTGCTGTCCGTACTGTCATAGACATAACATGTCCTGTGTAAAGGAGTTTTAATTTCACTTCATACAATACAATAATTACATTAGGATGTTGTTTGCGGTGTGTTTTCTGTTTGCAGTATTGTTTAGTTGTACTGTGATATACTCAGAAATATACTACAATATTATCATATATATTATGTAATATTATATCAATATTACATTTTGTCCCTGACCCTTAACTTTAATTTTAACTTAGTTTTTTTATATACAGATAATAGAGAATTCATATTTTTGAAATATGATTACAATTTAAAATAAAAGTTTTCTATTTTAATATAATTTTAAATGTAATTCATTCCTGTGATGGCAGAGCAGAATTTTCAGCAGTCATTATTAGTCTTCAGTGTCATATGATCTTTCAGAAATCTTTATAAAATGTTGATTTCTTATAATCAATGTTGAAAACACTTACTGCTTAATGTTTTTGAGGAAACCATTCTAAATTTTTATTTTCAGGATTCTTTGATGAATAGAAAATTTGAAAGAATAGCATTTATTTTAAATCGAAATCTTTTGCTACATCTTAACTGTCACTATTGATCAATGTAATGCATCCTTGCAGAATAAAAGTATTAATTTATTTCAAATAAATGAATATACACCTTTCTACAACAAGGCTGGTGACAAACCGTTGATTCTCAGCTGCGCTTTGAATCATTTCACTTTGTTCAGTGCAAAATAATGTGTATTGTTGCTCTGCACCAAAAGCATCTTGTATAAAAATCATTAGACAATGAAAGCCCATTAATGTTATCTCACAGAACATAGTTACAGTTTGTCTGATGTGTTTGTATCAGTCTTGACCGTGGTCTCTAAGCGTCTAGCCATTTGTTTGGTCTGATATTTCATTTTTCCTCTAGTTGCCACATTGACGAAGTGAAGACACCTATGAAGAACGTCTGACTGAGGACAATAATCCAACAGAAGTAGCATTTAAACCCATAACGCAAAGTTGCTCTAGTGTCAAGGTATGGAGCTAACACTTAAATGTTTTTCTCAAGGCAAAAACGAAATGGCTGTGTGATGGCACCTCGTCAAGCAGACAGGAAAACTTGTTTGTTTTTGACAAAGAGGTGAAATGGCAGTAAAATGAAAGCCTACCTGACATTATCCTTTTAAATGCAGCCGTTTCCTCTGCTCGAAACCAATCAAGAACATGTTGTTTCCCCCTACAGACCAATAGAAGCATCCAAGTGCTTCTCACAGAGCTCTCCTCAGCCACTTGGAGCTAATCAGAGCACAAATAATGGCACATAAGTCCATGTGATCGCATGCTGGAGTGGTCGTCTCTCGCCTAAAGTCTGTAATTGAAATAAACAAACATAGTATTCAAAATAAGACTATTTACTGTAAATGAAGGCTGATGATTATCACATATACAGTCGAAAATAGTCTCAGTATTATTCGATCTCATCTAGTCTGTGAGATTTAAAAAGGTTATTTATGTTTATGAGCTGTGGTTTAACTTTGTATTGTTCACTGAACAGAGGTGTGGACAGTGCCATTGTGTGGTGACCTTGGGTAGCACACATGGACAGAAGAGCTTAGGGCATGAATGGCAGACGAATTGTTTTCCGTCACACCTCCCATTGCTTTGGGAGTTTTCCTTCTTAGTAGCTCAGCAAAAAACAGAGACCATTCGTGTAAAACTTAAAACATTCATCTTTCTGGCTTCTGCATCCACAGTGTTCATAAATTACATTTCACAGATCTCTCTTATCCAGTCGTCCTCATAATAAGGTCTATAAAGAAGAGGGGATTCCAAGCTGATTAATTGTTTCCAGCTTTTGTTTTTAATTAATTGCATGGCTACACCGTCTACTGGAAGTTCAGTTTGAGCCGAGGTGAAACGTGCGGATGGCGTTTAAGTCTGTACATTGTGGCACATCTTGTGCTTCCCATAAAAATGAAGCACTTGGATTTACATCTAAATATTTTGACAATTATAAAATATCACAATAAAGAATTGTTACACAAAATGTCAATAAATATATTCTAACCTTCACTATTAATGGGCATAAGGTGGCGTTGTAGTACAATAGGGCTGTATGGATCTGAGCAGATGTTGAAGTGCATGCATGCACATTTCCTACCACACACAGGTAAAATACAACAAAGACGCGCACATTCAGCGTACACCCATCAATTTCCTCTGTAATCTGTCATCTTGCCTGTAGTTTTAATTCATGTTAACTGCATGGTTGCATGCCACTGCTTCATTCATTTTAATGGAATTGAATAACAGCGCCGCATGGCTGCACTCGCACAAGGCCGCTTTAATTGGAATGAATGTTTAAAAATGTGAAAAATATTCATTCTGGTGGTTTTCCAGAGAAAAGGCCACATTTGTTTTGGGTGACTTCTGCCCATTTCAAAGACCCCTTCAATAAACTCTAGAAACATTCTGACTATAGACCTGCTGCTAATTTTGCACTTGTGGATACATCTGGAATTTGGTTTGGAATTTTGTTATCAGCCATCAAACAATTAATCAGTAACATTCATCAAACTAGTAATTTGCTGATCAATATTTAGCTAAACAGTTTCTCACATTAAAAATAGGACTATCATATATGAAGAGTGATGCATTATACTGTTTAAACTTTCAAGAATCCACATAGAAAAATAGGACAATCCGTTATGCCTAATAATCAAACAGTGACTCGTTATTGAGTATGGTTTGCAGATTCTGTCTCCATATCTTCAGTATTTGAGTTGGAAATATATGAGACCCAATGGATTGTCACACTGAAATTAGATTTATTTTGAAACTAGATTTAATGAGATCTTGATTGTGAAGCCTGACCAATTATGTGGTGAAAGTGATGGTGCTGTTTGCTTTATTGTCCTCTTATTAATGTACAAACTTTCCTCTTAAAAAATAGATTTAGGGTTAAATAGAAAATATAATTAATTATCTGTGCAGTATAATTTACAGGCCCAGCATACAGCCTAACAAATATGATTTGCCACACTTTAACACACTAAACTTATAAAAATCTTTGTAATCTCATTAGTGATTATCTTTTCTCACTCATTTGATATGGAAAAATCATATCGCAAAAAGGGTGAAACGATGTCTGATTTATTCTGCATTCTGATCATTATCTTTCAGATTGCATCATTCATTTTCTTATACGCAAAAATAAACACTTTAAAAGGAATGGTTTACACATTATATCAATGTTTGATTTTAGAATAAGTGACGTGTACATCAATTATAATTTCTTTGTTTTACTAGCAAACTCATGAATCCATTTAAAGCTTAAATATTAAATTGTCTCTAATAGCACATGTTTTTAACCTGATCAGATATTTGGAAATCTGACATTTGAATTCCGTATTTCCTTACAGATGTTCACGTCCTCTAGACTTCTTTGTCTATCTTTCTGATGCAAAGCACAGTGTTTAAATCAATCAAGAGATCTAAGTACTCGCCAAAATACATACTGGCTAAATATTATAAAATATGTTCATGTTTACTACCATTTGTGTTCATTTCAGGTGGAAACTGCAGTGCATTTCAAGTATAGGTATATATTTGGAGTTTTGAGAGAAAAATGTAGGTACACGTATGAGTTCTCAGTGAGCTTATTTTGGAGAAATCCTTGTTTGTTAGGGAAAAAATCCTGGCTATAGATGGATGCTCACACCTCACTGATTCTGTTGTTTCTTCATATGTCTTTGCAAGAAAGAGAATCAGCAAACTATATTTCTGCTATGTGAATTATAGTACGAACTGAATGAGTGAAATAGCTTTTTTTTAAACCACCTTTTTACATGACCATATTTAATATGCAATGCATATGTTGATAAGCTTTGGAATCAATAACAACAGCACAGAGAGAAATCCTCAGCTAATAAACTATGCATGAAATACACATCCTGTGGGTATTAAGCAACATAAACCCATCACCTCCAACTGACCATCACATCAAAATTATGACATTAGAGCAATGCATGTCTGTATTCAAATCCTGCTCTCAAGATTAAAAAAAACTCTCCAAACATTTATATTTAATGTGTCGACAAGGTCAGGCCGAACCAATAGTCGATGTTCAATCAATATGAGATTTGAATTTAAAGAGCTTTGGCCTCCCGGGTGACAGAGCATGGAGTCAGCGGTGTGGTTAAGCCCCGGGCTCAGGAGGGCCTGCAGGCCTGTTTAACTCTCAGGACCATGATTAATTCATAGTGGATTATGTGCTGGGTGCAGCAGGGGCACCGCTGGGCTCCTTCACACTAAAACCACACACTGCAATGAGATAAAGGCTTTTCCCCCAGATAGCAGGCTCAATTTGATGCCCGTCTTCCTTGCCTCCGTACCTGTGAAGGATTCCCCCCACATACGCTCCCCACTGAGAGTCAAATCACTGAATCTCATCTGACTCTTTTGTTTTTCCCAGACTATGAATTGAGATATGAAATGAGATGAGTTCAGCGATGAGTTTGTCGCTTTTGAACTTGTTTCTCCGTATATCTAATCATCGCAGATGTAGGTGTTGCTCTGCAAGTCTAATGCCACTTTTTGAGATTGTTCACGTTTTAGATATGACTCGGAGGTGTGTATAGTGAAGTGATTGTTCTCGAAAAGAAATTATTCTCTGTCATAATGCCTGCAGTAGTACTTGTTAGCATAGCCAAAAAAACAAACACACGATTTAATTTATGATGCTGGTATATGAAATACACTTATATGACACAAAAATACTGTCAACTTGTCATATAGTCACAGTCAAAAGTGCTATAAAAATGAATATTACTGCTCTTAAGTACATAGGGAACAAAATGTATTTTGAGGAAGCAGCACAACTGTGAATTGTTATTTTTATGAATGAATGAATGAGTAAAGAAAGATTTTTGTTTCTTTTGGAGTATGAAAATGAAGAGATAAAAGCCCCAGAAAAGAATATTATCTGTTTAAATATTCTCAGCTTGCGACTGTATGCCCTTTAACCCTGTTTGCACTGAAAGCAAACCTCACTCTTTTCAGCAAGGATATGGCAAATACATTTCCATTCACAGTATATCTCGAAGTGGAAATGGTACAACCATAATCACAAGGCATCATATAAAAGCATTTGATTTAGCTGATTCGATCGATGAGTAAATGATGCTTGTGAATGTTATAAAATGCTGTATCATGAAAGGACATCACAAGAGTGTTGCACATATAGCAGGCAAGACAAACTTGTGAGGGTTATGTGCTGTCCTCCACCATGTCAAGTTCATCCTGAGAGATGCTAATGTCTCACAGTGCTATTCTCAGCTAGACCGCCACACTCGGGAATATTCTTCAGAAGCCATATATCTCAGAAACCAGCCTCTAAATACTAAAGCGAGCATCTCAAGACATGGAAAATCCTCTTGCTTGCTTGTATTTGATGCTCAGCTAGTCCAAGGAAAAGCACCTATCATCTGAATTTCGTATTTTCTAATTTTATTAAAAACTCACAAATTTGTTAAACATGTTGTATTTATACAGTGAATGGTCTAATATGCACTGGAGGTCACGTAAGCTTAGGTTTATTAGAACAATAAAAGACATACCATGAGAATTTGATATTTAAAGAAAGTAGCAGCTGCTTGCTGCACATTTGACCATCAATTTCAATAGTTTGGATTTTCCTTTAAAGACACAAAAATAAAACTTGTAGGTCTAAGTATGTTATATTAACAATTTATGAATGTTCTTTTCAGCAGACTAAAAAAATTAAGAAGTCAATACTTCTCATTGTTTTTTAAACACTTACACTTTGTTTCAACACGTTCTGCAGATAATGGTGCAAAGCACTTTTACAGTATTTGTGCTATGTTTTTATTTGGTAACTGTCTACTTGATTTTTTTTTGTTCTTTTTTCCAGGTTTTTTTGTAAACAACATTTTGTACAAACTAGCACAGTGAACCACAACCCCAGCAAACTTGTTTTCATCATACAATATAAATAAAATCAATACAAAAGTTTGGTTGGTTGCTTGGAACATTTTTTTTCTGGATCAAGAGGTTCTAAATCATGGTTGATACTTTTAACTCCTGAATTAAATATATTACGTAAACAGTTGACTGTTCTATGTCCCTTTCAGACCCTTGTTAAAATACTTTTAGAAGGTAGACTTCATTTATCAACATTTCAAGTTCTCTTCCATTAAATAAACGGTTCACCATCCATACACGTTTTAACAGTTTGCCTTTTGAAGGCTAACTTCTTCAGATTTGGTGGAATTCTTGGGGGAAAAAACAGGATATGTCCAGAATGAGAAAAAAAAAGCTTTTTCTCCCTGGCCTTCAGAAACATATTTAGTGTCGAAAGGGTTGTTTATGTGTCAGTATGGCAGAGCCTTGAAAGGCAAGGAGGTCTGAGGAGTTTTCAAATAAATAAATTAGTCAGAAGGCTTAGATCTTTCCTGGAGTCAACATTGCAGGTTAGCATTAGATCAGCCGCCTTGGGTGTTTCTCTGTAAAGCTGACAAGTCTTTGACGGTAGCTGACGCTGTTAATGTGTCGCAATCGCTGTTTTTAGAGCGGCGGTTTAACCGGTGGTACAAGCGTTTAGCTTCTGGAGGGACGCTGCTACGCTGGGCCTCATAGCTGAGTTCATACAGCGACCGGGTCAACAGTATCAATTCTTTCTCTTCTTGAGTTCGGACTTGGGATAAAGAAAGAAAGAAGGAAACGGAATATCAACACAACAAGTTCAAGAAGGTAAATGTCAATGCCCATGCTGCCCTCTGCTGCTCTCTATGTGAGCTGTCCGACCACATTTATGACATGGAAAAAAGGGGGAAAAAAGACAAAAACGAGAACCAGAATGTGCTGCCAGTGTCCCTGTTCCCACCCTCCCTCCTTCCTTTGTTTATCGTAATATCTCTCTGCTGAAATGTCCGTTCACAGAAGCTACCAGACCGTGCCCTCGTTCATTTCTGATGTAGGGTGGGAGAGGTGGTTGCTGTATCCGCTGCCATTGAGGGAGAGCGATGTAAAGGACGGACTGGGTCCAAAAACATCGGAGGACATACTGTGCATGGGTCCAGGTATCCCTGGCTCTGGACTGGGTGAGTCTCCTGGGTGGTGAGACATGATGTCTGAAAAGCGCTGTACTTCACTGGACGGATGGTGGCCTGGGATAGGATGGTCCATGCCCCCTAACGGGGTACCGGTGGGTCCTGACGATGGAACAAAAGGGAGATCTACAGGAGTCTGGGCATGCGAAGATGGGGGGCCTTGGGGAAAGAAGTCGTAATTTCCTCCCGGACCGTAGTACTCGCTTTGATAATCTGCAGATACACAAAGGATACAAGAATTGTGGTTTAGATGTACAAACAAAGAGCAGGAGAAAATTCCTTGTTTAAAAATTCATCAAATATGTAGTCTGTCATTCTTTGGAACAAATCTCAATATGCTACATTAGTCACAGAACATGTTACACCAAAATCACAAATGTAGCTGTGTGGGGAGAACAAAGCTCTGCTAATTACAGCGAGGAAGGCTTTGAACAGCTGAAAACTTATAAAACAAAGCTGTTATTGATATGATAGTGTATATATAACAATAACTGCCTTGTTTCATGCATATGGACAAGAACCTAGCAGATTATGAAAATATGTGGAAAATGGGGTTTGTACTTAATGTTTATTTTACAGTCAGTTTCATACTGTGGTGTTTATTTTTGCCAGTTGTTTACACTGTTTGTAATGTTGTAATTTAGTTGGAATAACAAAATTCACAAAAAGGAATTTATACTAATTTAAGAGGTTAGATTTTTGAAATCATTTGTATCCACTGATAGCAACAATAAAAATGTGTGTAATAGCCTACAACTTTTGATTCAAGAGACAAGTGTGACAACTAGCCCTGGTCTTATTAATATTTATATATGATATATAAAACTAAGTAAAACATGAAGTGAAATAAAATTAAACTAGATTGAATAAAACACACATACAATGCTGTCGACACATGTACAATGCCGGAACATGCACGCCGTTGTAGATTCAAAGATAAAATAAATGGACGAAACGGCTAAGCAGCTGTCAACATTTCAAGGAGCAACACAACACATATCAATCCCTTGTTTGACGATATCAAAGCATTTAAGCGTCAAACACATGGACATGAACATGACAAATTAGCCAGTTATAATTGTCCACGTTCAGAAGCCACTAATTACAAAACAAAATGTATATCGGCAGACCATTTAACTATTTTAAACACAAACTAACAGACGAATAATAAACATATTGAACGTGTATTTGTCGAGTAAGTCAACCATTTTCACTTCTGATGCGTAACGAATGAAACCAGCGCGAGAAAGAAAAACATATTTCACGCAAATGTTTGAGACAGATAAGTATACAATACGCAATTATATCTTACCTCCATAGTATGAAAACGGGCCGTTAGGAATTAATTCTCCAGGCTCAAGTCTGTCCACGAGCGTTCGCATTCTTCTCGGACTCCGGAAGAACGCGTGTCTCCTCGCGCCCAGCGCGCTCAGCTGTTTCATGCGCCGCTCTTTGGACCGCCGGTTCTGAAACCATACCTACATGGACAAATAGCAATGGAAACCTATTAACTGCTTATCACATATATATATATGTGTGTGTGTGTTTTCTAAAATCGGTTACACTTTATATAAAGGTGTCAGAGTAATAATGGCAAAAGCAATAACAGCGTGAATCGTAGGCTATGTGGAGCTTCACGAAATAATTACATATGTAGCCTATTAATTTATTAAAATTATGTGATTATATATTAATAGTTATAAATACACAGTAACTGTGAAGAAAAATAAAAAAGCAAATATCACCTGACAAAGAATTAAATAAACAATAAAAATAATAAATAATTTATTAACCTCTTTGTGTATGTGACTGATAAATGTTATGATCTGCACTGCTTTAACGGTGTCAGAATTATAACATATATGTTACCACCCATTTCATTTGTCACAATCATTTCTGACATTTCTACTTAATTTTACGACTTTTCAGAGGGTCAACTCGGTTTTATGTATTAGTAATTCAAAGTGGACAGAAATGCAAATATCTGCAGACCTTTGGCACCATTTTGACTTGAACATTTAGGGCAGCAGTTGCACTTTAGTATTTTATTTTATTATTATGCATTGAAAAAAAGAGTGGTGCGTTAAAGTAAGACAACCTACCAGCAGACCTAACAGTCTGACACTTTGGCCTAATGTTTACCATTGTTTATTGGCTCAGAGCAGTGTCTTCACAGTCTACTGAGGTAGGCCTGTGAAGTGCCAGAATACATTCGCATTGTGGTGACAAGATTACTCGTAATTATCGTCACTGTTAGAGAGTCGGATCTAACCTCACTTTAATGATCTTTTAACCCTCCATTTACTCCGACTGAGGGGGCAGCAGCGGAGACTTCAAATGTATAATTAATACTTAATAGGAGGGTGGTTACCGATATATTAACCGGCTCTATGCAGTTATTATTTCGTAATCTATATATCCACCCTTGAATTCCTTTTGCTAATTATAGTTTTCTCTGACGGCCTTAAATATCCAACCTCGCCACTCTATTAATCTCAACCCCTTCCCTGCACTTGATCTTACGTTCAGTTTCATTTTAAGGCTTTATCACCACAGAACAAATCTATTAGGACGCTTTTAACGATGATGATGCTTTATCTGTGTTCTTATCGGATTTCTCACGCCGAAAAAATGACCAAGATGAGTCTCTATAAAACGATGCTGACAAATCCCATATAGCGTGCGTAAATGAGGGCGCACAACGAGCATGCCTTGCTCACATTGGCTGGACTCTCATTGTTCAGCGGATCACTCCACAAAAAAAGCAAGGATCGATTCTCAATTTCTCACTGAAAACCACCTAGTATGAGGTCCTTCGACGGACACAGAGACAGATTTCTGCGTTTCCACTTGACTGAGAACCGTCACAGCATGTCTAAATGTGGTCGCAAAACGTGATGGCGCGGCATTGCCAAGACTCCCATCATTCTCACCAGTCTGATGCCAGCTGGCGTGCCTCTCCATCTCTCGAGTCAAGTATAAAAAGGCTAACCATATAAATGTTACTTCCAAATATTTACAGGTGCCAGCAAAGAAGTGTCCTCATTTCTATTCAAATAAGTTTGCCTCGGGGATTGGAAAGAAGAGGCACAATGAAGGCGTGTGTGCGCTTTTTTCTATTTCACCCAGGAAGATACATTTGTGAAAGGATGTCACAAAACTATACATTCTCGTCATATGCCTATCTCATTGTGTTTGTCCTCAAAATTACTAGCAGCAAACATCGTTAAAAGTAATTACAGTTAGTTAGTATTGGTGTAATTGTGCATATTTACATGTATTTTCTTCTATTGTAATGTGTAGGTTTACCTGAATGACTCGCATGTTGAGCCCTGTTTCCTGCGCCAGTTGCTCCCTGATGTGTCTGGTTGGTTTGGGGGTCGCCGCGAACGCCGCTTTCAGTACCTCCAGTTGCTTTGCTTTAATGGTGGTACGCGGTCCTCTCCGTTTGCCTCCGAGGTTCTGGTCGTCGTTTTCATTGTTACCCGCTTCTTTGTCCGATAAGTTCGCGATTTCCCCATCCTTGACATCGTCCTGTAGCTGGTCTTGCGAATCTGGTGATAAACTAGGATCACTGCAAGCTGTAACTGAATGGGGAAAGAAGGGCCGTCGGATACAGCGGGTCGAAATAAAAACCTCTCAATTAAACATGGGGACCAGAGAAGTTTAGACTCCAAACAATGGAATGCAAAATAAATAAATAAACACAAAGAAAAAGGAAAATTAAGATTTAATAAAACAAAAAGAAACGAATAAACAAAGAAAGAACAAAGAAACACTGTTTTTAGAGCTGAAAGAACAGCCATAATGCACTAGTCTACAGTGAAAATTTTTATTAGAAAAAAATGGCTAGAAATAGGCCACAAAATGAATGCATCAAAATCGGTATTTCATTGTACATGGAAATTGGAATAAAAAAATGAAATGCTTTTTTAAAATATATTATGCATGGTACTCTCTGAAGATTTATTTTACTTTTTTGTGAGACATTGTATTGAATAAGGGACTTCAATAAAGTCCAGTATATTCCTCAAACATTTTCATATTTTTTAGATCAAACGATACCTTATTAATTTAAAGTATTGAAAAGGCCTATATTAAGTATTATTGATAAAGCGAGATAATAGCGCGTGCCCCCAGTTTGCATAATTCATTTTACTCACCTGAAAGGAGATTTGTGTCTTTTCCGTTCGTGCTGCTTAAATAATCGTCTTTACAGACAAATTTATTTTCGTCTATGATGTACAATTCCTCCCCCGTGGATAGTTGCTTGTTACACATCATGCATGTGAAGCAGTTGAGATGAAACACTTTGCTCCGTGCCCTCCGGACCAAGTCATTCGGCGAGATCCCCTGAGCGCAACCCGCGCATTTTGTTCCAAAGCGCCTGCAAACGAACAGACCAAAGAAAGGGTCACTAAAACACAGTAAATCAAATATAAAGGAATCTGTTTTCATCAGCTGAGACCAAGGTAGCATCGTTTATATTTGAGTGTATATAAAATGGGTGTTTAATATTATCACAGTTATTTTCACAATTATTGTTTGATCAGTTGTTATTGTTTATGCACTGTTGACGCAAATTATGTATTCTTACGTATTTTATTTCTGTTGTAGAAATAAAAAATGTTAGACCTAAATAAAATTCTATTATAATTTGGATTTATTTGGCATGTGTTTTAATGTGTATTAAAGCATTATTAATAAACACCTTTGCAGTAAATACTCACCGCTTAATTGTGACCAATAATGTGTATTGTGGTTCTCTGTACATATTGTTTATTCTGAGTCTGTGATTACATAGTCTGAGGGTTTCCAGCTCAAAGTCGTTTATTATTCAAATCCACTTATCACATCTTTACTCGAACCACTGCAAACACACGCGGGGCTGTGCATACAGCCTGCCACTGGGCAACTACCCTGGCAAAGCATTGATCCCTGCGGCTTCCCTGGCTGCCATTCGCTGTAAACAAAGTGTGATTTCCTTCAAAACCCTTGCTGCGGACGAGTACACAGACTATTAGTGGATCTGCTCGACATTTTGCATAACAATTCAAATTAACAAGCATTTAATGAATGGGCGTCCTAATCAGAGAATCAAACAAGTCGGTCGTGTTGACAGTACTTAGGATCACACTTCATGTTGGTGTGAATGCAAGTCCTAAATTCTAATGAAATTAGGCAAAATTGGATACGCGTATGCAATGTGTATTTAACGCGATTTTGAATTTAAGTTTAATAAAGAAGAAAATTCAGGACATTTCAGTAGCACTGTAAATATTTTTGAGTGATTGAGAAACGGTTGATTTATTACATCTGAATAATGTTTAAGCATTATTGCTTAAATGCTTAATGTTTAAGCATATATTAAAGTTGGTGTTTTAAGCTAGTTTCCAAATAAGTGAAACCTCTTTTAGAAATTCATATTTTAAAATTACATGTTGGTTTTATATGTAAGCCTATATAAATGGTAAATTACACAAAACTGTGAAAATTATTTAACAACCAATGTTATGTCTGTTATATATTTTTTATATTGCCAACTTATTTTATTGTTCTTGTAGACAATTATACCAGCATCTTTGAAGCACATGATATTAAATAATTAACATAACATAACTACACCGGTGGGTGGGTATATTATATATTTTATGAGTCGAACTCTCGCAAGAAACTTACCTAAAGAAGTCGTTTTTGCAATACAGTTTTCCTTCTCGAGAGAAGCATTTTTCTGTTAGGTTACATTTGCACTCGCAGCATTGTACGCACTTGATGTGCCATGCTCTGTCCAGAACATTAAGGAGAAACCTGTCCAATATAGGCCTCTCGCAGCCCGCACAGTGGACCATTGTCTTTGGATGTGCTCCCACAGTTACTGCCGTGGTGTCCACAACCTGAGAGTCTGCTCCTGAAAGGGTCGCAATGATGAAGGATGCTCCAAGCCAGTCTTTGCGAAGAGGGTCGAAAGGAAAAGCCCAGTAAGTTTTAATTATATTCACCACTTCTGTGTATATGGATGGACCTGTAGCTGTCCAAAATCAGGATAACAAAAGAAGATCTTCTCATGAGGTAGTGCTTCAGTTGTCAGTCATTATTTTCATCCTCTTCCTTGCCAAATTTTGAGATGCATAAATGAAGCCAGCATAGATAAATCTTTCAAAACTCCAACTGCTCGTTGGCTACAAAGACAAGGACATCATTGCGGGGGGGAAATGCACGTCGCCGTTTGTCAACAACAAGGTGAAACATTGGTGATGATGTGCATTAAAGTCTTTCATAAACAAGCATCTAACGCAACCGGTCTTGGACGGAACTAGCACGCGAGACATGCGAGCCCAGAGACAGTAGAGCGCACTTTACCATGTCCACGTATCCACTGTTGTTACGTCCCTCGGAAAGATGCAATGGCCAAACGCGTTGAAAAGTGCGTCTCCTTCTGTAACGTGTGCTGTTTCCTCGGTAAGACAGAAGAAGTGAAAGATGCTAGTGTGAACAGAATGCGCGTGACATCTCGTTGCAGGTATGATGTCGATCCCCGAACAGCCTCCGGTGTTCTGCATGTTCCTGAAACACACGAGCCAGCCTTATTCACAGCCTCCTGACGTCACTCCGGGCCGAGGCCAATCAGCGGCTTTCCGTTCAAGTAACCATTAGCTATCCCCTCACCGCTTTCCCGGCACACTCTGCGCTATTTATAGGGAACAGAAGACACCAATTGTCAAAAATCCCAGAAACTGTCATATCTTAGTTAATGTGGAGATTCAGAAAACAGACCTTGCTATTCGAAAGCCTTCTTAAATGTTATTTTTCATTTTCCTCGTAATTTCCCCATCCGTTCTGCTGGAACCGAGGATCGAGAGAAGCGTTTGGTAAGGTTCATATCTGATCATTTAAGCATCGTTTATGTATATCTAGCTCATGTGTTAGTTATTTGAGATGCACCATGCTGTGTAAAATGTTGTGTTGTGGTTGCGTTTATTTCTTAAAAATAAATCTGGCGTGAAGATGCTAAGTCTGGAATATGCATTGGCACTTTTTTCTTCATTATTTTATACATCGAATAGCAGCACAAGCATGATATAATTTTTTTAATTGTATCTGACAAGTAACTATCAAGACAATTGACATTATTTTTCCTGAAACCTTCATGAAGTATGCCATATAATAATGACGTATTTTGTTTTATAATATCATACGTTTATGTCGATGACGAAATCTTTAATAATTCATTTATTCTTCGCTGACACTAAATCTAATTTATAACCATTCCGTTTCCAAGTACAGTTAGAAACTATTTAACGTAGATTTAAAAACTAACTTCTAAAGCTATATTAAATTTAAAGGAATTTACGCAGACAATTTGTGTAACCATTTAAACGATGTCACTCAATCAACGAAAAGGCACTTAATAACTACATCCTCCTTTGGTCCTTTGTTAAACGAGAGAAAGTGAAAGACAAGAGTGCTCTAAACTTTACAGGATGTTAGATCACATCAGCAGCCTCTAATGGCCCAAACACCTAATGGTGTTTTGTTAGATCTGTTAAGTCCGTTCTTCTGATTTTAAGCAATATACATGTGTTCTTCAAGGCTTATAGTTACATTTCATTGCAAAACTGAATTTAGAGCAATTTCAAATTGCGTGCGTTTGTTTCCTTGTATGGACAATTTCGACAACTCTTTCAATCTCTCTAACCATTTATCTTATTTTTTATGTTTTATATTAATAAAAAAAATCCAGTGTGTAATATGTAATTATTGCATTACTTTTTGTACAATAATTATTTACTAATATGAAATGTTTAATTTTTGCTGTATGCACATTCATTTCATCTGAATTTTTCACTGCGAATATATGTATCATTGTAATAATTCGATGTCATTAAAGGACACGTACCGATTCCTAATCTCATTTCAAACCTCTTGAACCTTTACCTTCCTGTGTGACACTGACACCATTCACCACCATAAACTGACTCGGTCATTCCAACTTACACACACACACGCACGCACGCCCCTCACTCAGCTATTTGCATTCTGTCAGCGTATATTGTGCAAACGTTCCAGTCTGGATTTTGGAATCAATACCACGCAACTTTGTGCATATGGGCTACTTCTCATGTAAAACGGTATAGTGGGACTGGACCACGCCATGGCAGCAAAAGGCCTTACACAACACACAGAAACAGCTGCCGATGAGCGTCTAGGGAGCGTTCATCTTTGACTGTGGGACCCTTGGATGACATGTGTTGTTTCACGAAGAATAACAGATAAAAGATGAACACACTCCATCTTTTGCAGTCGCCTATGCGGGTTGTCTCTCCTTTCAACTAGTCTTTTCTCGCAGTTTGTAGGGCTTGCAAATCCACGGGATGTTTCGACTGCAGTAATGGTGAGAGTTAAATATAGAGAGAAATGTAAAAAAAGAAAAAGGCACCGAATAGTTTACAATAAACTTCTTTGTCACATTATTAGAAGCCAAAACTTATTTGTATTAGGCTACTGCATAATGATAACAGTAGCAATAATACATTTTCTCACACTGATTTTCATTATGACATTATATGTTAACAGTTAAAAATCATTTGCAAATACTTTTACTTTTTTGTAATTTTTAATAACCTAAAAGTGACCATCGTTCGTTTATTTATAATGTATGAAAAGTCTTCTGAATAAGAACTTCTGAAGCAACATAAACCACGAGGGAACTTTCATTAATATTTAGATAAATGCTCATAATTCCAAATGTATCATTTCGTTTGCAGACTGATATTTGACATGCTGACTCATCCGTGATGGGAATAAAGCTTTCAATTAGTGGTGTCGTCAGGTGGACTACTGACCGAATGGAAAAACTGCGAGTCTGGAGATGGGGCAGTGCTAGAGGGAGCTATCGATCGAAAGATGCTCACCGCTGGGAGACCAAATGCCTGTCAAACTATACTCGCTGCATTACGCATGCTCTTAGCGCGGACTCGTTTTCGAATACGCTATGCATAAAAAGAGAGCGAGTGAATCAACCCGTTTATGTTATCTGAGTGGTTTATAGCCTAGATAATGGTAAAAATTATCCGAAATATGTCATGGTATAAACTTTGTTGCAGATCAAATCTCAGCCAAGTGCATAATACAATGATTAATTTGCAATTTGTTAAAAGGAAAAACGTTTTGACAAACATTTCTGTTGTTCACGTCATGATCAATACATTTAGGAAAATAAGTTCATAACCTGTGATGTAGTGCAGGATATAGGCTATGTAAATACATATATCTAAAAAATAAAAATAAAGTAGGCCTAATAATTTTATTATTATAAATAATTTAGCCTTAAGAATCAAATATTTTGGAATTAATCTAAAATAATGACTAATATTAATTTGACTAATCATTTTAAAACGTTAAGACTTTTTATTTTTCGTTTCGTTTGTTTATGCTAGATATGCTAGATGCTTAATTTCTAATAGTCGTTAAATAGGCTAATTCGTTTTAAAATTGGACTGCAAACAGAAAACGGAACAAAACATAAATGCTATTTGAAAATGCCATCTTGAAGCAAATGCCTTGTTTTAATATTAAGAGAGTGTATTCATACAGCTACGATACATTAACTGAGCTAGTGTGGGCAGAGCAGTGTGTGATCGCCGGCCGTAGAGACACGCTGTGACTCCGGTAATAAAGTGAGAAATATTACCCCTTACTCGGGCTTTGATCAGCTGGTGCACCGGGACCGCCAGGAGCCCGAGTAAAGGGGGGCTCTGTGCCTCGGGCCCTCTCCATATCGCCCTGCACCGCTGCCTGTTTGTTTACGCGTTTTATTCATGATATGTGGAATGACTGTTACAACATATACTCTGTTGCAAAAAAAATATATATAAATAAAATTGGCAGGGTGCGACAAAAGCAAGATATAGCATACTATTATGATAGTATATACTGGAAAATAATATAAATATGATGGCATAGTCTATAGCCTATTAGCTGTTGATTTTTTGTTGTTGCAATTTTTATTCCCAATCTATAAAATCGAAATGTTTATTTTGCATGCATGTTTTTTTACAAGGCCTATCAGTGAAAACATATCATAAGGTCTGACATGGCAAGCATAGCCTACTGAATCATACCCTATCATGTGATGTAGGCGCGCGCGCAGGCGTGTGTGTGTGTGTGGGGGTAATTTAAATATGACTGCAACGAAGCATGCACCTTGCTTTTCTTTCAAGAGAATGTCTTTATTTTCGCAGTGTGGACAATAGGCGTGTGGCGCTCCAGGACCGCGTTGTGTCAATCTTTTCGGCACTGTGGTGCAGTGAGGTGATGTGCAGCAACCAAACCCGGACCCACAGCATGTCCAAACCGATTAGAGGTCAGGGACGATTGAAGCAAGACCTTCTGGAATTATATTCCTTACAGCAGACTCCAACCAAAAATATGACCTCTAAATCCCAGACTAACTCAACGAATCTAAAACTGTTGACTTGTGGGTAAATCAAGTGTTCAGGAATAATTATCAGCACATCAGTGCAACCATGTCAAATAAAATGCTCCTGTGAGCATACAAAGCGAACATAATCCAGTAGCTTCAATATTGACCAGAAACTCAACATAAACATTTTTCTTGACTTTCCAACTCTGCGGAAGACTGGCAAGAGAAATTCGATTGAGGTTATAGATCTCGTAGTCCCATCACTGGAACAGCTGTTATTTCTCCTCTAAACCCGATAATCAAACACAGACACGGCGACCGCTTAGGCCTCGCATCACAGACCAAGGATTAACAGTGTTTTATATTCAAACTTAACTATACCAGACGAATAAATCAGAATAAGCATTCATTTATAAACGTTGCTTCCACAAATTTGATTATTAATGAATCAGATACATCTGGCACATTAAGTCTTAACAATTTGTTTACATTTGAGAATGATGAAACATTTGTAATTTAGGAAGGAAGCGCGATAATGACACCTCCATTATGCAATCCCCTATGAAAAGCGATATGCTTATTAAAATCAACATTTAAAATATAGAGGCCTAATTCAGGCTATATCTTATGCAAAAAGATATCCGTTCTTGATGCAGGTAAACATAAAAAAAACATAAGAAAATCTATCTCATTATCTCATTAGCGACAGCCAACCAAAGAGTGACAAGAAGTTATTCTATTATTCCCCGCTGGGCCCGAATGGAAACGAGCAGTCTTTGAGAGTGGTCGCTCTAGTTTAGATGAATGGTTCCCAGCGCTTATTCTGCAGTGCGGGTGAAAGGGCCAGGATCACTAATGATTATAATATAATGTGTGGTGATAACCACTCCCTTTGAGATATTATCGCGCAGTGGGCAATGCTCAGGGGACGGGCTGTGGGGCTGAAAATCACCAGATAGCTACTAAACAAGAGCTGATTTCTGCACTGAAGCTCCAAGAGCATGCAGAGTACAGTCCTGTCTGCAGCTGATATCAACAGCCAGGGGCTGAATTAAAATATTATATTTTTATTTTTTGTAAGCCAAGAATAATTTTTCCCCTTAAAGAAAGAAAAAAAAATCCGAGGACTATCATGTGAATAGCTGCCTTTAAATACTTGCTACAAATGATGAACTTGGGGGAACAGATTTGTTGTCGTTTGATTATGATTTAAGATGCGTTACTGTCATCTCATTATTGTACAACAAACGAGGATGGCTCTTTATAAGCTGTAAGATACTCTTAACTATCTTACGTTATTTTTGGAGGGCCTTTTCACAAACCAGACCTCTTGTTTGACAAAACCGGTGCAACATAATGAATCTGTCAGGTCCAAGGTATTGAACTACCACCCAAACTTTCCTCAATATAACAATAACGCGAGGAGATGCAAAACATCGAGGCTACAGTTATTACAGTTATATAGTAAACTCGACTTTCTCAATTGAATGAAAAGAGACCCAAACATGTTTAATGTGAGTGCACGAGATGTGGATCTTACTTTATAGGCTCCAGTAGAAAAAGTAACAGATGCAAATAGAAGAGTATAACAATGGCAGACATCAACATTTGAAATAATTAACATGCATTAATAGCCTATTAAGTGCATCTGATAAACTGTGAAAGCAAGAAGAAAAATTCGTTTAAACTACACATTATATTTATAGACTTGTGATCTGAAGCGCTCGTTTACAAAAGTTTCTACGTGATAGACCAATATGTTTTTAGGAAACGTGTATAGAGATGAAGAACTTATCTAAAGAGACTAGCAGAAAATATATAAAAAAAACAGCTGAAACGCAAAGGACAGGCCTAGCTAGCTTTTAACTATTTTAATTTAAAAATTTTAACGGTGCTAATCGGTGCAATCCAAGTTCAGAAACCAAAATAATACGAACAGACCGGACACATCCCTTTTCATAGCAATCGACTGCCATGGGTCAATAATAAAGCTGCCTGACTAACTTCTCCAAGAGTCTGCAGTGAACACAGGAAAAGGGGGGTGATCCAAAGGGACCACGGGAGACAAGGCCCCGGCAATCCCTCCTCATTCATCTTCATTGCCTTTGTGTGCACAAAAAGCAAGCCCTGCATAAGGTAAAGCCACCATCAAAGCCATGGCTTTATTTTATATCCTATAGATCAGGAGGGAGACAAAGCTTTATTTTCGCCAGGAGAGAGATATTTTACCTCCGCCGTACGGTTTTATGTTGGAGAGGTGTCAGACAGACGAAATGAATGGCTAATGCATAGGCAAAACGCACTCACCCCAGCATGCCTCACGTCAGCAGGCGCTGTCGGGATTTAGGGCCGGTGAAAGCCGAGCGCGCGACTGAGCATATAAATACGTGATGTTCTCGACAAGTCCAGATACACGTGCCTACAGTGCCATTTTGAAACCTATACGACCAGTGATAGTTATAGTAACAGTCAAGGAGATTTATAAATGGCCATACTCTGAATCACCTCGTTGTTAGTCATTCCCACCACAGCAACGCTGGTTTTAAATAAGCCCGGTCTCATGAAAAACCGTGTAAATTGTACGCCAAATACAAACAGAAAATCGTGTTATTGATACGCAGAAATGGACCTGCATATACTTGTTTGCAGTGTATATAACACGACATTTTTGCGTACAAATGGTACGCATCTCCCACAACCCTGATGTAACCCATTGCGTATCATTTGCACTCCAAAGTCTATTTCTGCGTATTGTAGCCTACGCCAAATCGAAACATATACTGCTGCCATTGATACGCACTTTCATCAGATCTGGTAGTTTTAAATATAAATCTGTGGTAGTAATTTATGGTTAGGACTTGAATATAAACAACAGGCATGCTTTTGAGTTTCGTTGAGGATGTTTGGTCTTATGAGGTTGTGAATAAATTATATCGCACTGCTAATAATCTCATTTTGCATCAGCCTCTTATCCTACTTGGGATCCCCTCCAAATTATTCAGCGGTTTCAATTGGTTTTATGGGCAACATTTTATTTTAATGGGACAGTTTCAGGGAGCGTATTATATGCATTGGCTGTGGCTATCTCAGTCCCAAACAGTGAGCTTGTAGTGTATCCGCCATCATTTCTGTGTCCATCTACTCATGTTCTGTCCAGTAGTAGTTCAGGACAAAATTTGATACCTTTTTAGCAAATGCCGACCTAAAAAAAAAAATACAAATAGGAGGAGGAGCTTTCTGGATTTCTAGTATGTTTTACTGATCTTGGCTTTGATACTGTATAGAGCAAACTACACAGTACACTGATGAAGAACATTGTTAGATGATGACATTGGCCTCTGAAAACCAAGACTTTCAAAACCATTCCAATTTGAAAGGGACAAAAGTTGAACTGAACTGCTCAGACAGAGAAAAAAAATACTGAATGCTGCACTGAAAATAAAATATTCTCATTTTCAGCAGACAACAAAAGCCAAGAAACTGGTTAGAATGTCGAATGCCAGACAAACCCATTTTTTGCTGCGGGCCCTCCTGTTGTTCCAGGGCCATTAGTTGAATGAGGTGCTGCTCCGCTGTCCTCCAGCAGTTCCTCACTGTACATTTGGTGATATATCTGGGCTGCTTTACTCACAGACTACAGACTTTCATATTCCTCCTGCTGTGTCCAGAGAGCTGAAACAGAGGGTGGGCATGCAAATAGTTTCCTCTGTACGGTGAGCTCAGATGAGACTGTTACCTTGTTTGGAACTGTTTTTCTTCTTGTGTGTTTGTGCCTGAATGGGTCATCAGGTAGGCATGGCGGGAGGCAGGGCTGAAGGAACGGGGAGTGATGGGTTGAAAAGGTGAAGAGGTCTTGACCTCTGGGTTCTTATGTGAGACGGAGGCTGATTTGTCTTCAGTGGAGCATGTTGTTGGCATTTTCACACCCTTGAGTTGCTGGCTGGCAAGGCAGGACAGGATAGAAGGGTTGCTGGCTGTAAATTAGCACACTGGCATACTGACAGGCAGTCAGGGCCATGGGAATGGCACCCACCTTGACCTGTTTGCGGGTCCAGATGGCAGGGACCGCTGGAGCAGACCTTTGTTTGAATATACCATCTAAAAGAGCACACACACTTAAGGCATCCTAATCACACTGTGTCTGAACGGACTGCAGTGTCACTCTCCCATTGATGAAGCTGTATCTAAACTTCATCTATACATAACTTGATACATAGGTTTCACATAAAGTACAAATTACAGTCCTCTGGAAAACAAATGTAAAATTTGATATATACATTTATTTGATATATATAATCATATAATCCATTCAAAGTTAATAAAAGCAAAAAATATATACAAAATTATGCATTATATAATATCAAATATAATTATATTAAAATATTACAAAAATGCAGATATACATGTATATAAAGACCAGGATGAAAATCAAATTTTCAGTCTTTCAGTTTTCAATCAAGAGTAATTTATTACAAATTAGAATATAATAATAAAAAAATAATATAAATATAATGTATGTGTGTATATGCATGTATATATATATATATATATATATATATATAGACAAAGACATACACAGAGTTAATCTATCTATCTATCCATCCATCCATCCATCCATCCATCCAATATATATATATACATGTGTGTGTATATATGTACATATATATACATGTATACATGTTTATATTAAATGTATTACGTGAATGCCCTAGTTTACATATCAGGAATAATTTATTATACATTTGAATATGAGAAAACTATATTTGCCAAGCTCAGCATTTCCCCATTCGCCTTCTAGAGATATATACATCAGGCATCAGACTCTCACAGTATATGGTGTCTTATTGACTGCTCTTGTGGTGTGAAAGATCCTGACTCTTTAATATGTATTCCCTGCTTTCTCCTCAACCTGTGGGTGGGAATTAATACTCAAATGCTGCTGGAAACCAGCCCCCTTACAAATCATGTAATTCCTGTTACTGGAAGACAAACATGCCCTAGATCTAATCAGGCCTGCAGGAATCCCCTATCAGAGCATCACAGGTTCACCATTTCTCCCGCTTCCCGACCGGCCTCACGAAATGCCGATTAGGCCGACCAGCAAGTGTATGCATTAGACTGAACATAAATCTCACCTACACACTCCATTTCTAGATAACTATATATCTGTTAAAGATAGATAGACAGACGGTGGCAGAGTTTTAAGGGTGTTGCAACAAAAGGGAGATGTTCAATGAATCAAGCTCTATCCAACACACCGGGGCACAAATCAATTGTGGTTACCTTTTAGTTAATAATAAAAATAAAAAATTCCAACTGGACGAGAATTAATGACAATGTTCAGTTAAGTAATGAATGCTATGTCATTAATTATGCTTATTACATAACTTAATGTTTTTTATTTAATTAAAATTACATTTTATTGTTTGTATTATTTTATTTCATTTGTATTTATCAAATCAGCTTGTACATTTCTAAATAAACGTTTAAATTTGATGCTTAATCTGATTTCAAGAACTTGTAACTGTCCTATGTTAGCAAGCACTTCAATGTTCTACTCTTGTCCATGCACAGGAACAGATTGAGGATTGGGTGTGGCATTCTGTGCTGTCAGAGACTCCAGACCTGGGAAAGAACATCAAGATACACACTGAAAGATTGATTCATTGATGCATTGATTGCCAACAGAATGCCATGGAACTACCTTTAGCACAAGATAATGTAATTGAGCTAGCTTCACTGCGATGAGAAAGCCAGACAAATACCACTCTCCTGTAGCATCGCACAGACAAAAGCCTGCTTGATAGGATATTTCTTTTCATTGGTCATGTTCACAATGGGATGAAGTGGTCTTCCTGAGTCCCACAGGTGTGCTGTATGGTCCTGTCTGTTTGTCAGCCTAGAGAGAAGTCCCATGCTATTCATCTGAGCCCAATCCTCTGTGTAAAAGCTGATTGTGGCGGTGTTATCGACTTCTTCTTGTAATTCTCTGCTGGAAAAAATGGAAGTGGAAAGTTTTATCTCTGTGCGGCAGCAGTGGGGAGGGGTGAGAGTTCACTCTGTAAGCTTGAGACACTGAAAATATTAACGCCGGGACAGCTTTGCACACACAGAAAAGCCCCATAGACCTTCACTGCTCCGAGTAAGAGACGGAGAGTAGAATTAACGCAGCACAAAAAAACATGTGAGCACCAATCTGATATTGTGCAGTGTTTCCAAGATTTTCCCCATTTAAACGGCTTATATACTTCTCCTTGGATCTTCCATGGATCAGCGACAGAAATGGATTTGACTGTAAATAAACAGTGTGAGCGGATTGACTTGCATGGTTTTAATGATTACCAGAGAGCTAGCGAAATATTACGGTAGAATTTAACAATATAAGAGAGAAATATATATGTGGATTTATGGTGCTGTGCACAGAGCAAACACTGACGAATTGGTGCATCTACATGCATTTAAGTTTTTCAATTTTAAAATGATTTGACTATGCAAATTTCAATAAATATAAATTTGTCACAAATAATTGATTGGAGTGTGTTTTTTTCCCCACTGTGTTTTGAAATCTCACTCATAGGTTTCTTATTTCACAAATAAATTGTACTAAATTAAAATGGATTTGTGTTGTTTAAACGCACCCCAAAATATAAATATATACTTTTAAAACAGATCTAAATGTAAGAAAACTAGCAACACAATTATACTAACACAGAATAACATTATCATTGTAAAAACTGTCAGAATTAAAAAAAATATCTAGTTGATAGCGATAAAAATGTCATAATCATAATCATAATCCAACCTGCTTGAACATTTAAAGCGACAACTGCAGCATGCACTTAAATAAACTTAAAATGTTTGTGCATTGCTATGGATGTCAATATAGTTGTTGTTATAGTTATTATTCTTGGTGTGAAAATGCCTAAAGACTTCATAAAATAAAAATCTTTAAAAAATAAAAATTCCTATGACTTCCCATGAAAAATGAGTTATATCAGTCCACACCAGACACCGGTCCTGTGCATGAACACTGCCAGTAGAACAGAGAATTCAATGGGAAAGGTCATGAGGACAGTGTAAAGACATGGTGAACGCCGATAAGCTGTTTTATTTGCATGTGTGTAAGTTAAGTATTACAGTGGGACATTTTTCTCTCGTCCTTTGATTCTTGCTCTACCCCTTTGTTTTTTTTGCACGTTTTCCAACAAGACACACCTACTGATCCCCCCACCCTTGATGCCCTTCCACCCTTTGTACTCCTCTCCAAATACAGCACGTCCCCAAAATAAGAAACAGCAAATCCGCTCCCTCTTAGCCGCAGACATGTTTACCATCCCATAATACTGCTCCCAGATTTGTTCAGCCCTTTGGATTGCCTTTTCTGCTCATATTTCCCCTCCGCTCTTATCACCGAACAAAGCGGCTTCTTCCCCCCATCGCAAAGCTCAGAAACCCCGATTGTTACAATGGTAAGTATCGGAGGCGTTCTCCATTTCCACTGTAAAACCTGGAGACTAATGCAACACAACCACACCGCGCTGGGGGAGATTGCTGTCAACACTCTCCAAAAACTGCAAACTCAGATTAGAGTCTGCTCTCGACGTCGATTTCAAAAGGCTCGTGCTCTTATTCAAGCCCAACGTGAAATAATCTGAATATATTCAGATATAGAGAATGTGTATGGAAGTTATTGATGTCAACTTTGCATGCTTATTGCTACCTTGGTTCTGCTGCTGGTATAATTGAACTGAAAAGAGGCATGAAAAATGGCTTCCCTCGAGTCTTAATACCCAGGTAAAGAATTCAGTGTTTGGTTTTGGAAAATATGTAATTTTCTAAAGTGAATGGTATAGCTGGCTAAAAAGCCCAGTCTGGAATACCCACAGCACATTTATTTTGCCATAAAATAAGTGTTTTTTTTGTTAGTTTTTTGTATAAGAGGTGTGATACTTTCATAATACACAGCTACATTACTGCTGCTCTGTATTATGATCATTTGGCTATTGCTGCCTGTTTACACCGCATTAAAATCCTAATTTTTTCACACAATATTTTCTCTTGTTGAATCGATAGCTGTCTAAAAACAACCTCTTTTTACAAACAAAAATATATATATTACATTAACAAAAGCTCCCGATTTTGAATTATCATCAATAATTATACATTATACATCATTATACAGTGCCTTGCGAAAGTATTTTGTTTCACGTTTTATGTTGCTGCCTTATGTACTGCTTTAAAGGACTTTTTTCAACATCAATCTACACTCCATACACTATAATGGTAAAGCAAAAAAAAAGCTCTGATTGGAAACTAAATACAAATTTTATACAAATAAAAAACTTTCCATTGCATAAGTACTCAAACCCTTATCTGGGACAGTTGGAATTTATCTCAGGAGCATTCATATTGCTTGTAGGTGTTACTAGACTTTGAGTGAAGGTAACCTGTGGCAAATTCAATTGAATGGGAATGATTTGAAAAGGCTTTTCAATATGTCTTGTTTTGAATATGTTTTGAATATGTCTTTTTAAAAGGTCCAGCAGCTGATAATGTATATCAGAGCAAAAATCAAGCCCTGGGGTCAAAAGTACAGTGTCTAGAGCTCAGAAATAGGTTTGCGTCAAGCTACACATCTGGGGAAGAGTTCAGAAAAATTTTTTTGCTTCATTGAAGGGTCACAGAAGCATGTAGTCTCTGTTAACCGTAATGGAAGAAGTTTGAAACAACCAGGATTCTTCTTAGAGCTGGTTTCCTGGCCAAACTGAGCAATTGATGGAGAAGGGCTTTGGTTAGTGTGGTGAAGAACCTGGTGGTCACTCTAGTTGAGCTCCATGATCATATGTGGAGATAGGAGAAATCTACAGAAGGACAAACATCACAGCAACACTCCACCAATCTGGGCTTTATGGTGGTGTGGCCAAACTCAATCCTCTCTTCAGTGAAGACAAAAGTAAACATGCTTGGAATTGACAAAAAGCACCTAAAGGACCCTCAGACTCTGAGAAACAAGATTCTCTGGTCTGATGAACCTCAATTCTAAGCATCGTGTTTGAAGGAAACCAGCTCTGCTGCAGAGTACCATCCCAAAAGTAAAGTGTGCTTGTAGCAACCGCATGCTGTGGGGCTGTATTTCAGCAGCCGGGACTGAGGGACTCATCAGGATATAAGAAAATCTCAATTCACCAAAATATTGAGATAGCCTTAGTGAAAACCCAGTCTAGAGCATACAGAACCTCAGATGGGCAGAAGGTTTACCTTCCAACAGGATAATGGACCTAAACACACAGCAAGAGTGGCTTATAGACAACTCTGTGAATGTCCTTGAGTGGCCCAGCCACTGCCTGAGCTTGAACCCAATTGTATATTTCTGGAGAAACCTGAAAATGTGCGTCTGCCCCCAACCAACCTGACAGAGCTTGAGAGGTGAAGAGGTGAGGTGAAGAATAGCAGATAATTGCCAAATGCTGATGAGCAAATCTTGTCGCATCAAACAAAAAAAGACATGAGGCTGTAAAGGTGCTTCAGCTAAATATTTAGATAAGGGTATGAATACTTATGCAATGTACTTATTTCAGTTTTTTTTATTTGTAATGAATTTACAAAGTTGTGCCAATTCTGTTTTTGCTTTGTCAATATGGTGTATGGAGTGTAGACTGATGTAGAAAAAAAATTATTAATTCAAAGCTGTTAACATAAGGCAGCAACATAACAAATTGTGGAAACAAAATGTAGGGGTATGAATTTGTTCACAAGGCACTGTATATATATATATATATATATATATTAGTGGTGGGCATATATAATTTTTTAATCTAGATTAATCTCACTGTAATCTTGGAATTAATCTAGATTAATCTAGATTAAAATGGCTCATTTGAATTCTGTCGAAGGCATTCAGAATATGTGTGCTACCCAAATAATGACTAAAAGTAAGTCTTTGAGAACGGGTTTCTCAAGCCAGGTGGCGCATTAGACCAGGGGCTCATCTCCTGTTTCCAAAATGCATCACAAACTTTAATCTCTTCCCGTCCCAATCCCACAAAAAACTGGGGGAAAATCCCATCCCGTCCGCTCCCGGAAGAATGACTCCCATTCCCTCCCACTTCCGTGTTGTTTTTTTGCCGATAACTGTCAATTACAGTAAAAATATAGTACATATCACAGCATGCCCACCTTATTAGTTAAATAAAAACCCAAAATGTCGTTTTTTGTTATTATATTGAACTGAAAGCCATCTTATGCACAGTGTTGCACAGATTAAATTTCATGTAAATCATCCATGCTAACACACACGCCTTCTATTTTATTTTTATATTTCACTCTCTATAGATATATTTTTCAAAGACGGAGTTTCAAGTTTCTCGCTCAAGTTCACATGAGACCTAAAGCGCATTCCTGTTTGCTTAAAAGCGCAACGCTTCGTTGTTATTCTGAGTGCACAAATAAACGTAGAGTCTTTACAGATTCGAAAGATGTATTAGGCTACTTTTATCTGTATGACCAAAAATGACGGAGATTTTAGGAGCAAGTGAGCGCACCGGAGCCTGTCCTGCAGCAAACGCGCTTCCACACAAACACTTCAATAGCGCACATTTCTCTAGGTTAACATCATATTGAGCGGCCATGTAAAGTTGCTACTACATACATCTTTCAGATGAAAAGCCATATTTGAGGTTGATGAATGATAGGTGAGCGTTTGGATGTCCTGCCCGATGTGTATTACCACACAGACCAGCCGTTAACAATCTGTCCATCACGGACTGCGTCATTCACTTAACCAGCCACACCAAAGCAAACAGGAGGAGAGCATAAAGAGACAGGGCAACTAGAATTGAGTTCAGAATTAAAATATACAGTTTATAGTTTATTTATATAAAAGGTATATTTGTGTGTAAAGTTGGGTATCATTACTATTCCCGGTCCCGCCCACTCCCGATGAAATTTTTTCCTCTCCCGTCCCAATCACGTGATTCGTAGCGATTTTGTTTCCCATCCCGTGATTCGAAAAATGTCAGCCTCTAGTTCAAGACTCGTTCTCGCCCCTACAGTGCAATTCGGCTAGGTATACATCCGCTAAAATATCAGGGTGAAAGTCATCATAGCTTGCGTAGTATAGACCCAGCTCCCAACCCAACTTTGAGAATAGATTAACGGCGATATTTTTTATCGCCCGATAAGAGTCTCACGTTAACGCAGCACGTTAACGCGCCGATAACGCCCACCACTAATAAATATATATATACATATATATATATATATATATATCAGTGGATCCTCTGCAGTGAATGTGTGCCAGCAGAATGAGAGTTCAAACAGCTGATAAAAACATCACAATAATACACAAGTAATCGTCATGACTCCAGTCCATCAATTAATGTCTTGTGTTTTTAAGCATTTTTAATTTAAGACTGTTCATGAATCATGAGTACTCTATCTGAAATATTGCTTTCTCCAGATAAAATGTCATCTCATCTGAATCAGGAGAGAAATATGCACAGATCAAGCACCGTTTATAAGACAAAACAGTTCTAAACAAATATGTCAGTTGATTAATGATGGATTTGTTTCTTACAAACACACAGCTTTTCATTTCACAAGATATTAATTGATGAATTTTTGTGCTGTTTTTATCAGCTGCTTGCACTCTCATTCTGACGGCACCCATTCACTGCAGAGGATACCTTGGTGAGAAAGTGATGTAATGCTAAATTTCTGTAAATCTGTTATAACTTACTTACATCCTGGATGGCCTGAGGGTTAATTTTCAGAAATGTTTAGCTTTTGTGTGAACTATTCGTTTATTTACAGTATTTTAAATACCACCTCGCATGACATGCTTATAAATGCAGTCAGCTTAGAAGAGTCAGATGGCTAAGCTTGAAATCCTGGCCATGGACCTGCCAAATTGCCCAGCAGAGCTTGTATATGTGTGTGTTCAACAGAGTTTGTGTGTGTGTGATGAGATACTCACACACACACAGCTCAGGTTAAACTGCATGGGAATCGCGCAGGCTACACACTGTTTGTTTTGGACTCAATAGCATCTCATTTACACGTGTTAATTGCAGCTAATTGGTTCTAATTGGATGAACAGGAAACCCTCTGGGACCATTCATACCTTTAATTTGAGGTAAATATCATTAATTAACATATGTTAATTGGAGCCAATTAACATTGATTAAGAGATGCCAGCCATGAGAAAAAGTACAACTATCAAAATTCAATTGAGTCAGATACGTGCTTCAGGAAGAGACGCCGTGCAGACAAAAAGACATCTGGACCAGTGCTGTTTGGGTGGCTTTGGGTGACGAATGGGGATGTTCAGACTGGCACGGATGCATGTTGTCTAGTGCCGCCCCTGCCCCGTGGCACACCTGCGCAGGAAGTGCTCCCATGGACAGAGGGCATCTGTAGGCCCATGAGGGGCCAGCGTGTGCTGCACCGCCGGAGTGCAAGAGATTATAGGAGCTGCTGCTGAGTCCGGCAGATATGGAGGGGACAGAAGAGAGAGAGAGAGAGAGAGAGAGAGAGATAGGTGGAGCTGCGAGCCACTATATGCAGGACAATGAGAGTTAGAATGAATATAAGATTTTGAGAGAGAATAAATAAGGTGAAAGTGTATCCTGAGTGATAGCAAAAGTATTTTTTGGAAGGCCTAGAACAAAGGCTGAACTATGAGAGAGTAGTGTGCGTTGAAACTCATGCAAGTATCAGACATTCAAACATTTGCAACCCTGCAAATAGTCAGGTCCAGTCACCTTTACTTATACAGTGATTTATGCTCTACCGTGTCACGATTTGGTGCAGCCAAGGAGAGATGAGTCAAGGATCTATTCGCAAGTGTTATATTTATTAAAGGGACAGTTCACCCAAAATAAAAATGATTTAATCATTTACTTAGCCTGAAGTTGTACATGTATGAGTTTCCTTTAGCTGTTGAACACAAAATAAAATACTGTGAAGGATTTTGATAGCCAAACAGTTGACGGTATCCATTGACCTCTATAGTATGAAGAAAATTGCTTTGGAAGTCAATGGCTACTATTGACTGTTTGGTTACCAACATTCTTCAATACGTCTTCTTTTGTGTTTATCTTCTTTAATTTACTTGCCCTCCACTTCTTCTAAACCAGTATGAGTTTCTTTCAGCTGTTGAACACAAAAACATATATTTTCAAGAATGTTAGTAGCCAAAGAATTGACGGTAGCCATTGACTTTTGTAGTATGGAGAAAACTACTATGGAAGCCAATGGCTACTATCAAATGTTTGGTTACAACACTCTTCAAAATATCTTCTTTTGTGTTCAACAGCTGAAGGAAAAAAGTGGAGGGTGCCTAAATGTTGACAGAATTTTTATTTTTGGGTGAATTTCTTTTTCTAAAGTGAAAAAACAACAACAACCTCCTGAGCGCAGAAAATATTTACAAATTTGACATGGATGGGAATGGACAAATAACACTGAAACAGAGGGCTATACAGAATAAATGACAAACTAAAAAAGGAACAGGTGAACATCTTGAATAACCAAGGGAACAAATTAACAGGAAGAATATCCAGGAAGAGAAACCATTCAAACTAAAAGTCCATGAAAATCTTCAAAACAATAGTCCTACATTTAATTTAACACAAAACGTAAAATTCATGTGACATACAGATTGTAGCTTCAGAGTAGCTTCAGAGTTGTAAACAAGAAAGTAACAGAATCAACTTGAAATATTAGACTGAAGCCCTATTCGGACGGTAAGTTTTTTCTCAGGGGGACTTTACAGAGGGTAGTTTGTGATTTTAATGCTGCCAGAATCCAGGATGTCAGTGTTTTTCTCTCACCACTCCTGTAAAAATCCAAATCCGAATTACCTACTGTTTTTTGACAAACACCAAGGTCGTGTGATAATTTAATTTAGTTTACGAGAATAAATAGATTCAAAATTCAGTGTTCAAACCCTTTTTGAGCACTCCCGTATACCGTAAGTGGTAACGTTGTACTTCGGTGTAATTTGTATACATATTTATTTCTGAAAGTCTGTAAAATATTTAAAAGAACAATACTTCATAACTGCTCCACCACAATGAGTGAGAGCAGAAAGAGAACAAAAGCACGTAAACATTAAAAATGGGTCTTTATTATTGCAGCAGCAGGTATGCAATACAATTTTAAAATGTATATTATAAATAGATATATAATGCGTATAAATATATGCAACTATAGTGCATCTATTTTCCTATTTTTAAACAGGAGATTTAAATAATCAAATAGTAAATAGATAATATATTATAAAATATGCTTGGAATAATAAGAATATATTTGACATAATAATAAGTATTTAAAAAAAGATTTTACACAATAATAAGAATACATTTGTACATAAAATTCATTTTTTTACAGCAGACAATCATATGACTGGCCACGTGAGCATCGCACGTTCCCGGGTTCGTAGGATCACAGAATTCACTCCTCCACATAAATCGCCATCCGAATCCATGAGTTTTATACCTGAGGTCAGAGCCGATCCTCCCTATACGCAAAGTACGCAAGCTGCATAGGGCCCCCGAAACACCAGGGCCCACCCTTGCTCACAAAGATGATTTTATTTTAGTTTCGTTTTTGAATTTGGCCAGCGATTATGAAAACATGAATGTTCATTTCTTTTTAAACGGCTTTCAGATTTTTACATAGAAAGGGCTATGTAAAAATCTGTCTAATCATGTAACGTGAATGTCATACAGTCTCTTGCTCGAAAACTAAACAAAAAACAAGTTGAAAGCGCACCGAGCCACGGCAGAGACACTGTTTCTCAAGTGCTTTCTGTGAGCGCAATTCGAGACGGAGTGAACACGGACAAATGCGTTTCATTCATTCATAAGTCGTCCACCCCCAAAACCAACCCCTGCCTCCCGACACAGTTTTGTGCAGGGCCCTCAGAAGTCTAGGATCTGCACTGACTGAGGTGATATGTACATTTATTTTTACAGACGTCCATATGAGAAACAATTACAAAAATCCAGTCACTATTCAGCTCAAGTCAGTTTAGTGTTGAGTCAGTTCAGTTCAAATATCCAAACGATGCCTGAAGTAGCTTATTCTGGTGCTTTCAGACTAAATGTTTGAGTTAATATGGACATATGGACAGGCAGACTGTTGGAGGGTTTTAATACGTCAGTGATTTGGCTGGCAAGGGCAGGTGATTCCCAGTCGGGCAAGAGATCGAGCGAGAAGAGGCGCTTGTCCTGCTGGGCCGGTAACCTGTGTCAGAGACCTGGAGTCCTGAGCTGACATTGACACAAACACATGAAAACAGGCGCCTGGCAGGTGTCTGGGCACACACTGGCATCAGCAACACTCTCCATTCCTTTCTCCTTCAGTGTCTAAAGTGTAGGGCACATGACAAACAATAACAAGTAATGCACAGTGTCATCTTCTAAATAACTTTGCCTTTTGACAAGCACACTTGCCTCAAGACGACAGAGAGATGCACAGACAGACAGCGACGCGGTGTACGTACTCACACAGCGGCGTGTGCTCTTGCAGCCTCGAGCGCTGAGGCATGGTGACAGAGGCCGACGATGCCCAGTAGGGAAAGGTGTGAATGTGTGTCAGATGGTACAGCGGGCAGGCTGGCATCGAACAGGGTAGTAAGGCTGGCATAGCTATAGCGGTCCACTCAGGCAAGGAGATCTGGGGCTTAGCCCGGCCCACATGCCGCGCCACCCAGGTAACACCAAGACAGACAGCCAGCCACCCACCCACCTGCCCCCTCAGCCTCCCTGCATGCCCTGGGGCAGCATCTTACATACCAGCCTGCCTGAATCACTGAGCCTGCTAATCATCTTAGCCCCAGACACACACATAGCCTTCTGTGTGGAACTAGCCTGTGTGGAACTAGCCGTGCCTGTAATGGGAAATAATACGCTAATATACCCTTGACCCATATATATATATGTTTATATATATATATATATATATATATATATATATTTATAACATATTTATAATATTTCTTGATATGATAATAGGATTTTAACACATTTTATATATAAAATATATAACACATGCAATATATATATATATATATATATATATATAATGGAGGTTTTCTGGTGTAAACAGGTTTAAAGTGTAAACTGTGTGTGTGTGTGAGCAATATTCTTCATATAGAGTTGAACCAGTGTTCTGTGCTCCCTTCACTGCTGACTTTAAAGACAACTGCTGAGGTCTAATAAATCCATCAAAAGCCGTTCGCCTGTCATCTCAACCCTACTTTAACTTTAAAGGCTGGACAGGAGGGCAGAAGTCCCAAAACAAAGGCTCAGGCAGACAGAGAGGGCGGGAGGGACGTGAGGGGGTGCAAACCCTCCTGTAGTCGCACATCATGAATATTTAACAGAACTTGTTGGAGTCAGTAGAAAATGCTAGGGTGGGTGAGCTTAGGGATTGTGTCTGCTTGCGTTTGGCATCGGGGCTGCGTTCAGCGCACCCTTGTTCGGAGTGTGCGGCGGGGTTTGTTTGCGAGATTG
This sequence comes from Gymnocypris eckloni scoliostomus, assembly GCA_027564155.1. Classification (NCBI taxonomy): domain Eukaryota; kingdom Metazoa; phylum Chordata; class Actinopteri; order Cypriniformes; family Cyprinidae; genus Gymnocypris; species Gymnocypris eckloni. Next base: position 10,113,706 of record CM050417.1, on the reverse strand, counting down.
GGGTTGGGTGGGCAGCATCAAAGGATCACCAAGGGACAGCAATTCCCATGGCAACACTTCGTCAGGTAGGGGGCTAGGGGTTCAGCTGCCCCTGCAGGTCCTTCGAGATGGAGAGAGAGAGAAATGGAGAGAACGAGGAGAGCGGGAAGCATTTTGTCTCAGCACACTTGACAAAACAAAGACAACTCACTCCTCTGGTTTCATGCCACATTTTTTATTCATAAACAAGCTGCTGGCTGTAAAGACATGATAAAGCGGCGCGGGGCCTCTGCTGAGATGGCCACCCATTTGAATGCAAAGCCTCAGCTGCACAAAATCCTCCCGAGCCCCATTATTCTCTGGATTTCGCCGCTATTTTCGTCAGCCACTAAGCTGGCCATGGATCGAGACTGGAGATATGTCATCAAAATGGTCTCATTCAGCTACCGATGGTCATTAACATAAAAATTAAAGAATTATAAAACAAGCTTGAATGAATGAGGGATGAATAAAATGAATACAAATCTCCACTCGCCTTGACTCCAATCATTTTCACCTCCTTTCTCATCCCACAAAGTGGGGGATTGCTGCATTCTTCTATTATTGGATTAATTACCTTTACTTGCTGTAAACATGTGTTTACTGCTAACATTAGCACAGCAGACAGTAGGAGAGGCAATGGATTGTGTGTGGCACTTGACACTAATATTTTTAGATTTCGAGGTTAAAAGTGGAATTGAAAAAATCACATAAAATTTAAATGATAATAAATAAATGTAATCATTTTCATTATTAATTTTCACCAATAATCTTCCATTGGTTGGCTAAAAGGGTATTCCTGAATTATACATGCTATTGGTCGAGCCAGTTTTGCTGGTTGGGAATTCAAATAAATGTTCTGACAGTACAACAGAGTCATGGTGTTACACTTTTTTGGAAATCAGTCTCCAAAATATTTACTTACAGTTGTTTGTGCATATTACGATGGGGCAGGAACAAGGAAAAAAATTGACATTGAAATAAATAACTTCACCCTTAAAGAGAAATTGATTGAAAATTGATTTGTCTGTCCTGCATGCAGCATAATTTTAAACGGGTCACCCAGACCTCTCCCCTTACCAGTGATTACAGATGTTAACACAGGGGTTTTCAAATTGGACCCCATATATATATATATATATATTTAGGGCATTTAAAAATGAATTACAAATGTTAATTATTTTAATATTTTGTATTCTAAGATCTAACATTAATTAATATGAGGAGAAAAAACAAAACTTATTAAATGTATATAGATTAAAATATTTTTAAATAACAAAAATTTTGAGTTAATAGTTCAATGATTTGCTTTAGTATAATGAAAAATAGAAGACAGTTATTCTGGAAAAAACTGGTGCACATTGCATGATACATATCAGTCTCTGAAGAGTTCTTCTCCTCCTCCTGTTTTTCTCCTCCCTTCCCAGCATCACACTTATGATTTATTTAGTCTGTTGTTTGTGTCAGACTGTCGTCTTGTTTTGCCTCTATTTGAAAGGTGTTGATTTTGTCAATGACTTGAGTGTTTGCCCAGCTGGCGCCAGCGTGCCAAGGTTGTGCCAGCACAGTGCCTGGGGTACAGGCTTTAGGGTTTGGTGGGGGGCGAGGGGATGCGGCGGAACTGGAGGGTGGAGGCAGGGGGTGTTCGGGGTGATGTGGCAGCGTGCCCGATCCTCCGCGTCCCCCGCCCAGCAGAATGTGGGCTTGCAGACCTGTGAGAGCCTATCAATGCCAGTCCAAACGACGGCAAAGAAGAGAGGCTTAGCTGTAATCCGTATTGACTGCCTTGTGCTTTGTCTGCCAATTTATATCATGGATTTGTCCAACTCAATGATGTGCTTCTGTCAAGTTCTCCCACATTAATCCATAACATTATTAGTTTTCAGAACAGCCCTAATTATTCCAGCTCTGACCTAAATCTTAACGGAATGAATGAAAAGAATTCAAACAAACAAACAAACATTTATAGCCAAACATGACATGGTAACAATGGGGTTAATTCTATAGACATAATTGTCAATTCATTGGTTTTGTCTTCGCAAAACAAGTGTGAAATAAAACATCAGACACACAGGGCTGTAGTTTGGAGAGAAAAGAGAAGATCCTATTCAACTTAGGACAGCACTGGCAGAGGAATGCGTGGCACCCTGCTGCTAAATCTGTAGATTACAGTGAACTTCCCTCTGGCAGTGCACTGGGAGTCTACCTGAGCCAGAACCTGAGGGGAGACAAGCAGGGGCTAATAAAAGGATGTGACGCAGCTCCAGGAAGACTTTATCAGCCCAGTTTGTCAGGACAGGACAGGGGGCTTAGCCCCGGCCCAACATGAGTACACTTGCTTAGTCTAGTAATACCTCTCAAAGGCCCCCGTGTCATGTATTTACGCAGTTCTGCAAGCCCATACAGCAAGCCCAAATAAAAGTTGGTGGCGAGCAAACATTGTGGATTCCTTTACAGTAACACATGTAGATAACTCCCCCCCCCCATTTTTTTATTACAGTTTTTCTCAATTGCAGTCTTAACATTTTCTAAACTGTAAGAGCAAATGTCACAAGTGTTTGCTGGAACTTTTGATCTTTATTGCATGTCTGCAAAATGTAGTTACTCACGCCAAACATTTCATTCATGCTTCAAAACCTAGTTATCGTGTCAGTAATTTGGCCAAGGCCACCAAAATATAAAGTATTTTTGTCATCGTGTGAGCCACACTGGTCAAAACGTTTAGTTGTTTTTTCCCCAGTCAACCATGGAAATTAAGGTTTTATCAAAGAAATCTGATATTTGTTGAGAAGAGTCAATGGTACATAGAAAAAAAACTATATAAACATTTGTATCTATACAGTGTATTTATTTGTGTACGAATGTATTACATGTAAAGTGAAATCTTGCTTGTCCAATTACTGTACATTTCATATTTCTTATGTTACCACAAATACACAAAAATACATAATAACATCCATTAAAAATTATTCTTGGTGGACATCCTGTCGCTCTTGTTGGTCAGGCCAAAGATTTTCATCAACATCACATCTGATGTTTTCCGTTGCCATGCACCGGGAAAAATCTCCTTGAATGCCGCACACATCCCCTGCAATGATCAGCTGTGATGTCCTCACATGCAGCATTCATGGCATCCAACAGAGACATCTGATCTTGTGGTCTATGATCTACATATATGCTCCCAAACTTGATTGGTTATTATAAATGGTTGAATGGTTGATTCAAATTGTATTGCAATTAGAGGTAATTTGCCAATTTAGCAGACATTACAAACAATGTCAATGTCAGATATTCATGGAATATACATGCGTGTACACCAATTTTTGATAATTGAATGGATCGTTTTGAATGTGATGGCTTACACGATGAAGAATGAACTTATTGTTTCAAGAATATTTTAAGCCAAAGCAATTGAGAAAAACTGCAATAGCCCTTGTTTTGTTGCAAACCTGTATGACTTTCAAAAGAAGACAGGGTACTGAAAAGATAGGATGTTGATACTTTTTGTCCATACAATGAAGTACAGTGGGGTACAAGACAACACTGCTTACTTTCATTGTATGAACAAAAAACAAACAAACAAAAAATCTAAATAAATAATTAAATAAAACCCACAGAAGAAAGAAAGTCCTACATGTTTGAAACAACGTGTAGGGTGGATGGATGGATGGATAGATAGATAGATGATATTATTATCATTTGTTACATGTTTTTATACTTTTCTTTTTTATGTTGTTTTAATAAACATTGAAACCAACATTTTTTAATTTTGGATTTCAGGAATATTACAATATGTTGAGAAATGTATGCTTTTTACATTTAGGTAAAAGGTGTGAGTGATAATGAGACAGATAGATAGATAGATGGATAGATAGAAGGATAGAAGGATAGATAGATAGATTATTATTATTATATTTTTGTTGTCAATTTGTTTTAGTTGTTAATTTCTTATATATATATATATATATATATATATATATAGTATATACATAAAGTACACAGACAAGTCCCAAATTAATTGTGAATCTGTTTACTTATATTTACTTTTAGGTACAAATCCTTCGATCTGAGTGTCTCTTTTTCAGGTAAGTGCAAACAATAACCCTGATATTGCACCATTACAATAAAGTGTACAACAATGTAATGTATTAATAGACAAACCTGCAGCGGGCTACACAGCACTGCAAATTACATTCAAAACAAACAGACAGTCTTCTGAGAGATTTTTTATACCTGTGATTAAGTCATGGTGCAGCTTGGCGCAACAGTCAAGCATGCAAGCAAGCAAGCGTTCTCCCTCTTTCTCTTTCTCTCTCTCTGTCTCTCACTCACTCACTCCCCCATCCACATCAATTTGTTGTGCTGTGTGTTGTTTTTCCCTCCTTTGCCCGCATCCCCTCTCCTGGGCCAACGCTCACATCAACGGCGAGTTGATAACACCACTAGAGGAACCCTGTTTGGAATTTAGATTAATGTGTGACTAGCAGCTAGATGGAATGATAAGAATAAAGGAAAATAAGCTAGGAGAGCACTTGAACGGGAACAAAACAACAGAAAAAGCACAGAGCCACATAACAGTTTCTCCCTCTCTTTTAGCGTACGGTCATCGTGGACCGAGCGAGACGGGTTTGAGGTCATAAGTCAGCACTGAATGAGGGACTGGAGGTGTGTATTTGTGTGTTTGTGTGTAGGTGATCACTCCCCTCCCGGCTTATCAGATAACAGCACACCTTTAATGGGCCTGTGTGTAAGAGAGAGACGGCAAACAACCACTTTTGTCTTATCTGCAATTGCTAGCGAGGAAACCTAACAGACATCCCAGCGGTTCTAGTCGTACCGCGGCCCAGTTCAGCTCCGCTTCAAAACCAGGCCCCCCTGATCCGTAATAACCTCCTCCGCCCGAGCACAGTCCAAATCCCATTTCAGTATCACCGGAGGCGGATAGCTGCTTCTGGCTCTCCCACTGCCATTATCACTGAGCAGCACGCCTCCCAGGTGAGTGGCAGCACAGGGACTAGCGGGAGGAAGACAAGACAGGAAGGAGTGGAGAAAGAGAAATGGAGAAAAAAGCAAAATGATTGGAAACTGTGCCAACATGTAACAAACATACAAAGGAAGTAGAGCAATCAATTTATAAGAGAATGAGAGGATAACAAGGGTCCAACATGCTGATGTGTTACAGATACACCGAGACAGAGATGCACTTTTAGCAGGTCAGTATGAACTCAGTAATCTATTTTCCACCTAAAAAACTTGAGCTGAAGCTTCACCAGCGGATCTGCAAACCTTTATTAGAACAGGCCCACATTTTCACTGACTTCATAGACAAAAAATGATGCAACAGACTATATTACTACATAACATGCATGATCACATATGATAAGGTTTTATAAAGTGCATCTTAATATGTTGTGCAGTGTTGCTTCTCAATTAAAATTGTCTTTAGGTTTTTGGATTTCTATAGTGTGATGTTGAAAGTAACTGTCTATTTTAATCACTGTATTCATCTCAAGCTATCTTTGATGTAACATTGGTTATTTAAATATAAAATAACAAGTAAATAGTAATATTTTTTTTACAAATAAAATACATTCATTTAACATTGCCACTGCTTTTGAACTGAATTTGAATCAACTGCTGTTTTACAGCAGAATTTGAATTTGTCTCATATTTTCAAAAGTCTGAATCATTGGCTATGTTATTTTCCACACTGTGAAGCTGCTTTGAAACAATCTGTATCGTATAAAACTATAAATGAAGGTGACTTTAGATGTACAGGGAAAATAAAGTAGCTGTAGCAATGAGACATAAATACAAACATGTTTCTCAGCTGAATGTGTGTCATATATGTTTGAAATATAGATTCATTGCATATTAGGGGACCAATCCACTTGATAACATCTATTTGGTGTTGTTTCAAAAATTACTTGGAGAAGACAACCTTAATTTCCCAAACTTATGTTACGAGTCCATCACAATCTCAAAAAGTCGTAATTTTTAAATAGCTGGAAGAAATATAAGTAATATAAGAAGTTCAGAAACGTATAACCTAAACCTACACTGTAAATAAAATATATAATAATATATATATATATATATATATATTTAAAAGTTTTAAATTAACAAAAAATTATTAAATTATGTAAACATAAAAACTTTCGGTCTTTCTACTTCAAAATCAGTATATCCAAGTCTGATCCCTTTCTAAAAGTTGTGTGTTTTTGTACTATCTAATAATATTTCAACATCCTATATGAATTATTATGAAGGTCCAGTCCCTTTTTGGTGGACATGAAGGGCATCGTCTCCAGCACCATTTTAGTGGAAGAGGGGGATTTCTGAGTTATGGGCCACTACAGACCGGGTCTCCTCCCTCCACCTGTGTCCCAGCCCTCCCCTTTCTCTCTCCCCTAGGGCAAGAGGGTGCTGTTAGGGGTATGTGTGGGATGGGGGCGGAGGGAATGGGGGGGTTGTTGTCAGGAAGGCTGATCAGTGGGAGTCAAGGTGCAGCGGAGCAGATAGCTGAGGTCTATGCATACTAAACGGTCTGGGAAGGGGGGCCTGCTGCTCCCGGCTCGCCCTTATCACACCTCTCGGCTCACTTTATCAGATTAGAGCCCCCGGCAGTCGAGACGAGAAGAGAGAGAGAGTGGGTTTGGAGGATGATGGGGGGGTTGGAGGAAAGTCAAAGAAAAGAAACAAGGAGAAGAAGAGACATGGACCGAGAAAGGATGGGAAAGAGAGACACACTCTGTTCCATGTCAAGCGTGAGTACAGTTGAGATGTGTAACATGACCAGCAACACACTTCACTGCTCTGATTGTCTAGCAATCAGACGTTCGCCTCATGCTGTTACTGAATTACTGTTACCAGTCCAAATAAAGGAGGAGTTGCCCATGCCACCGCATTTCCATTTGTCTTTTCTTCCAAAAATAAGGATTGGAATCTGTCAGCTAATCATTTACATTACAACGTCTTCAGGCACCTAAACATATGGGTATACGTTTGCTAATCACAGCTTCAAAATAGTCTACACAGATTAGTCTCATAACCTAATTAGGCATCATATCGGTTCTTCACTTGTGCCAAGTTCCTTCCGTGTTTAGCTCGCTTATTGAAAGATGCTACATCCCATTTTTGCGTATAATCTAATACTAAACCCTCGCTTTAGAGACGACGATTGGTACCGCCGTATGTTGTGTACATACGCCTACAGATTCATCACGGATCATTTGATGTACTTAAAGAGATTTACATCCTTGGCTCTTCACCGACCCATTTTCATATGTGTTTGTTTTGGTGTCAAATGTAGACTGTTGTGTAATCATTCTGCTTATTGGGTTGCGAAGAGAATAGCACAATAACTGTAGATTGATTCTCATTTATACTTGTCTCATTTTGTGAAACGTGTGAATGATGCCATGGAGCTAGTCAGACTACGTGTGTCTTTGTGATCTTGGCTATGTTTGCTAACAGAAGTGTTTACTCACCAGTGTCCTAGATCGGTCATGCCCTGAGGCGTGTGCCCTCTGCCACTCCATCTGCCCTTTGAGAGCAGCGCAGTGCTTCGTGTCACCCTGACACCCAGAGGCCACATCGAGGCCGCAACGACACTGAATTATATAGCATGAGGTAAAAGTGCAGGTAAGTCTTGCTTCACAAATCTAGTGCAACTTTTCTTTAGTTTCTTGGATATTAAAAAGATAAATAATTTAACATGCTGTTTGGTAGCATACAGTGTTACATCTTTTGCTGTACTATTACAATCCATATATATAATCTATCCATCTATCCATCTATCCATCTATCCATCTATCTATCTATCTATCTATCTATCTATCTATCTATCTATCTATCTATCTATCTATCTATCTATCTATCTATCTATCTATCTATCTATCTATCTATCTATCTATCTATCTATCTATCTATGAGAATTGTGAGGACTTTCCTTTTACTTCTAATACTTTTGTACTCAACAAACGATATTTTCTACTCCCTAACCTAACCCCTTATGGAAAACCTGTTTGGATTATTAAACTTTTAGATAAACATCATTTACTATTTTTAAGAATTGTTTCACCCTTGGGACCGCAGGCTGGTCCCTACAATGTCAAAAATGTCAGGTTTTACTATCCTTGTGGGGATTTGGTCCCCACAATGTAGCATGACCAAGTACACACACACACACACGCACGCACGCACGCACACACGCACGCACACACACACACACACACACACACACACACACACACACATCACAAATATGAAGAGTTCAAATGCAAAAGTCTCCTATATTTATGTTAAGTTATTTCACTTTAATTGCATAGGAGAAATTACTGAACAAATGCTCATTTTAGATGAAAATTTCAGATGGCACACACATACACACATATATATATATATATTCAGATGCAAAACAGCATAAGTTTACGTCTCATTAGTGTAAGAAATAATTAAATTCTCAAATTTGGATGAAGTACTGAAGTACTTTAATGGATGTTAACAGATTTTACCTTTTGGGCACATTGTTTTTGGGCACTTTGTTTTTCTCAACCTTGACATTTCTAATCAAGAATGAGGCAGCGAAGCACTGAATGAGTCTCAGTCAGGGTATCTGCTGGATGCAGATGTTCTACAGAGGAAGTCACCTCTCCCATCCTGCATTCTAGATGATCACAGCTGTTACACCTGCAGGAGCTGAATCCACCACGGTACAACACAGAGCGGCGCTGTGGGCAGTCGAGGCCATGGAGCAGGAGCGAGAAAGAGAGAGAGAGTGCATGTTGCAAGCACCAGGCTGCAGAAGGAGAGCAGACCCGAGGGAGCAGCCCTGCGCCTGCAGCCCCATGATGATGATTGATGCAGGCAGGACACACGCCCCAGCCGCTCAGCAAAATTAAAAGCCTATTTTGTAAAGTTGTAAAGGAGCAGAATGGCACATGGCTAAGGCAGCTCCCCACCCCTCCTCCCTCCTCTCACCGCCGGGGTCCCGTTTAGTGTCTTTAGTATCATCTACTCCTCAGGGAACAGGCAGAGGGACTGTTACACGCCTTTCACTCAAGCACATGAATGCGCACAAACAGACACATGCACTCAACCTTCTGCATACGCCCTCAAGACTGGAGCATGTCTGCTTGATGAATGTTTCCATGTGTGTGTGCATGTGTGCCTGTGTCTCCGGCTGCTTCACAGATCACAACATCACATAAAAATACACAAGCTACTAACGTTTTACCAGCACAATTCAGACTGGCTGACTTTGTCATGTTTGAATTATTTTCCAAAAATCCATAAGTATACTGCATTGCATGTCCTGATTTTGCTGAGTTAGATGTGTTCCTGGGTCAACATATATTATTGTCCCTGGAACAACATTTTAATCCAAAAATTTTATCTTGACCATTTCCCTACACCTAAACCTAACCTTACCCATGAGTAATCCCTCAAATCAGAGGAAATTATAGATTAATGACAGATGTACAAGCAACAAACACTGATTGTAAGCCTAAACTTCACAACCATTATAAACTTGTTCTTCAAATCTGATTGGTTAATAACACTGTTGTTCCAGGGTCAACAAAGGTGTTGACCCAGGAACATGTCGTACTTGGTAAAATCAGGTTCTGCATTTGTAATTTTTTCGATGTTAAAATACAGGCAGAGAAGGCTATAAGTGAGAATCTATAGACAGATAATACACACAAGTAGACACGCACAAACGCACGCACACACACACACTCATTCACACACACACACACACATACATATATATATATATACACAGTGCACTCCACTAATATTGGTACCCTTGATAAATATGAGTAAAGGCAGCTGTGAAAATAAATCTGCATTGTTTATTCTTTTGATCTTTCACTCAATCAATTCACAACATTCTAACCTATCATTGAAGTAAAACAATTGAAAGTGGGGGGTCTCATGATGAAATAAATGTTTTCTCAAATGAATGCTGGCCACTATTATTGGCAACCCTAGAAATTCTTATGAATAAAATATCTCTGAAGTATATTCCCATTCATATTTACATATTTGAACATACCAGAATGACTAGGAGCATGCAATTGTCCAACCATGACTTCCTGTTCCACAGGATTATAAATATGAGGAACGCAAAGGCCAAATGTCCTTAATCATCCATCACAAGGAGTAAAACCTATAAGAGAATATAGTTATGATGTGCAGAACAAGAATGTTGAGCATCACAAAATAGAAAATGGCTGTAAGAAAAGAGTTAAAGCATTGAAAATCCCCATTTTCACCATCAGGGCAATAATTAAGAGGTTCCAATCAACTAAAGATACAGGTGCATCTCAATAAATTAGAATGTCGTGGAAAAGTTCATTTATTTCAGTAATTCAACTCAAATTGTGAAACTTGTGTATTAAATAAATTCAATGCACACAATGCACACATTGTCCCATTGGACAATCTGGTTTATCAGTATCCTGTAGAGGTAAGTGTCTATCTACAGTGCACTGACAGATGAGCCCTGCTTTTAGTTCACTTGTTAATAGGCCATGAGAAAAGAGCTCTCGAAGGCACTTACTTGTTTGTATATCATTTGCAAATCATTTATCCACAATGTGAATTTAATTGGCCAGGCAACCCCAGAAGCTCCCTCAAAAGTCCACCACCCCTGCACATTCCCATCTATCCCCACTTCCTCACCCAGACCTGGCAGTCTGTGTCCCGCCTCCACCCCGCCCCCTTAGCTGGCAAAACCAGGGCGGGCTGTGGGAGTGACAGGCAGCCAGAGAGGGCCCAGCCGGGCCAGAGAGGCACACACTGGAGAGGTCAGGCCCATGTCAAGTGGGGTGTGGAGGCCAGCTGAGGAGCCCTGCCTGCACATTGTGCTAATTTGTGCAGCCAGTGTAGACAGGGAGGGCAGGCCAGGAGGAGGAGGAGATGCAGGAGGGCAACGTGGGCCGGCATATGGGGCCCGGCTGAAGAGGAGACTGCAGAGGGCCGTTCAGATTCACTCTAGCACACTTTCACTGCTTCGTACATAGATACCCACAGACACACACACATACACAAGCACACAGCCACATCACCCCTGCTTGAGCGGGGCCGTGACAGCCACCCATCCCCTCCATCTGCAAGGCAGGCCATGCCAGTGCTTCTCAAAAGGAAAGCACCATACTAACCATTTCCAACCTTTCCACACACCCCTCGATGGACTTGGCAGTAAGCTGTGACTAACTACCAGCAGTCTGTGGTAAGAGCTTTTTGCCTTGAGGGAATGTGTAAACATGAGAACGAGACTTGCTAGTGTAAACATCCCACTGATTGATGTACAGATATACTGTGCTCAGTACTCTACAATTTAGACAAACACTCTCCACCAACTTTATGCTGCCAGACAGATGAGACGTGTGTTTTATTATGATGCATAACTCACAGTAGAGAAACTTTACATTGAGGTTTCATTTTTTGACATTAGTTAATGCATTAGGTATCATGAACAATCAATATTTGTACAGCATTTATTAATCTACACTACTGTTGAAATGTTTGAGGTAAGTTTGTTTTTTAGTAAAACAAATATTTTTTTAATTCATTATTGTTTTTACTAAGTGACAGTAAATATACTTAGATTTACAATATTTTCTGTTTTGAATGAACGCTGTTCTTCAGAACTTTCTATTCATCAAAAAATTCTAACAAAAAATATGAATTTTCACAAAAATATTAAGCAGCACAACCATTTTGAGCATTGATAATAATAAGAAATGTTTCTTGAGCGCAAAATCGGCATATTAGAATGATTTCGAAAGGATCGTGTAGCTTTTCCATCATATAAATAAATTTAGTTTTAAAATATATTCAAATAAAAAACTGAAAATATTTCTCAATATGATGAGCATAAGAGACTTCTTCAAAAACATTTAAATATCTTACTAACCTTGAACAATCAACAGTAGTGTAGTGTAGTTTAATGTTAATTTATTAATACAATGTTTTTTATTTGTTAATCCATGTTTGCTAACAATTTAATAACTTAAATATAAAAAATATATTCATGTAAGTATAAAATAATGTTAACCTTGAAGTATTGTTAGCTAAAGCTTTATCAAGTTGGGTAACACTTTAGACTAGGGAACACATTACTACTACCTACGACTTTTCCCACAATAAGCTCCTAATTTTCTGCTTATTAATATTGATAGTTAATAAGGTAGTTGTTAAGTTTAAGTATGGAGTAGGATTAAGGGATCTAAAATATGGTCACGCAGATTAAGGCATTAATATGTGATTTATAAATACAAATAAACAGCCAATATGCTAGTAATATGCATGCTAATAAGCAATTAGTTAGCGAGAATATGTCCTTAAAATACAGTGTTACCATAAGTGGAACCTGTTAAAATATTACAATACAATTTTTTATTTGTTATTATTTATCAGTTTGTATCATATACTGTAAATTTAACAACTTATCCCAATCCCACCAACTAAACCCAACCGGCAAGTTTAAAAATCCAAATAAACTACTGAAGGTCACATATGGGAGTGTGTGTTGACAGCCTGTACCACCATTTGTTTGTGTTGTGGCTGTGCTCTTCCAGTCTTGCGCTCTGAGCGCTGGTCTTGTGCTGTGAACAGGTACACCTGCTGAGCCAGGACAGGCTCTCTCTGCGGGAAGCACCGCTCAGCGCTACCTCATGGAAAAATAGCTAATGTCCTCAGCATCCCAGTGCAAGTGAGAGATGGTTTCCTCTACAGCTGATCAGTCTAGTTCACCACACAATCAGGTATCAGCAGTGCACCCTAAGCATTCAGGCTCGTTTACAGTGGGGTCATGACCCTGGCTGAGTGATGGGAGAGCCGAATTGGAGCCAACCTAAACGGCACCCCCTCTTTCAATCCCCATCCTTTTCCTCCCACACAGGCGGGGCAGGGGGCAACACCACTGTCACAATCAATTGCAACTGAAGGGACAAATAAAGCAGCCCTCCCCAACTGTTCTGTAATAGCAGTCACTGCAATATCTACATCACCGACCCAATGAGCTGCCATGCGAAAATATTAGGCAGTGAGCCAGCAGAGGGGATAAAAATCAGGCAATACACAAATTATACAAAAGAGATTTGTGTTGACTGGCTGGATGATACATATATGAATAACATTTGGGGAAGGTGGAGGTACTAGCATCTACTATGAGACATTGAGGAGGGTGTCTGTCTGGTTGTTGTATTTTTTTTGTCTTGGCTGCACCCTCTGGGTCCCAACTGGGCCTTGTGTCACAAACAGATGGGCGCCACACAAAGGACCCCCTCACCTCACCAAGCTGTTTCCCGGCATGCCTGATTAAACCCTAATACCAAAGTTAGAATTGATACAGTGACTCGGTGGTGATTCAATTAGGGCAGTGGGCATGAGTGAAGCCTTACAAAAGAAATAGGGTAGTTACAAAGTCATTTTAGTTTGATTATTATGGCATCCTGCACGTGGAAGTAGAAAATGACTGAGTCATGTGTCGGAGGCTTGATATCCTCTGGGGCCGCATCAGATCTTGCATTCGAGCTGGATGTCACAGTTGACAAAATCACATAGCCTCCAAAGATTTGAGCATTGCCAAGTAACTCCTTAATGGCGAAGAGCTCACAATGCAAAATGAACGCTGTATAGCTCTATAGGGGGCTTCATCTACAAAACTGTTAAAACTGAGATGGTTAATTATATTTATTTGTGTGACAAGTTAACAAAATGCAAAACTGAACTTAAAATAAAAATGACTCTGCAAGCTAAAAACATGTAATCAGTAGAAAACAAGCAAAGATACTGGTAATTTCTGCCAGCAAATTATCCATAAACATTACAGACATTTCCTTTAAAGGAACAGTTTGTTCCAAAGGTAAAATATGCAATTTTCTCACCCTCAGGACTTCCAAGATGTAGATGAGTTTGTTTCTTCATCATTTAATATTTTCCAGTGAATGGGTGCCGACAGAATGAAAGTCCAAACAGCTAATAAAAACATCACAATAATCAATCAATTAATGTCTTGGGAAGTGAAAAGCTACATGTTTGAAAGAAACAAATCCATCGTTAAGGTGTTTTAACTGTAAGTCATCCCTTCTAGACATAGTACAAATTCATAATCTATAATAATGCTTTCTCCAGTGAAAAAGTATATTCCCTGTTGTCCTTTCACATCAGAATCTGCCTACATACAGTATTTGTTTAGAACTGTACTCTCTAATAAACAGAGTTTGATCTGTGCATATTTCTCACCTGTTCCAGATAAAACAACATTTTCACTAGAGAAAGCAATATTACAGATTGAAGTACATTTTTTAGCTTAAAATTTGTTTTAATTATGGATTTATTTATTAAAAACATGCAGCTTTTCACTTTAAGATGTTAAGTAATGGACTGGAGTCATATGGATTATTGTGATGCTTTTATCAGTTGTTTGGGTTCTCATTCTGATAGCACCCATTCACTGCAGAGGATCTATTTGTAACTTATATATATGTGTGTGTGTGTGTGTGTGTGTGTGTGTGTGTGTGTGTGTGTGTGTGTGTGTGTGTGTGTGTGTGTGTGTGTGTGTGTAACTCTAAAACACAACACAATGCAATTCGAAATTCAAAATATGGATAAAACACCTATGAAAAATCAATGCAGAAAATGAGTCAATATTAATATATTACATTGTGCCCAATTTTACAGATGTTTTTAAACTGTGTAATATTTTATTTAAGTGTTTATATGATGCCCTAATATATCATTTTGATCAAATACAAATGAAGTGAAAAATACTGAAATAGCATAAAGAATAATAAATGCAAAAATCAAGTGCAATAAAATAATATTTTCTGCATTTATCATTTATTTCACAGACTCAGAGTTGGACCACCTGCAGGCAAATAAGTATTGCTAACATCTCTCCTCTGATATTAGTCTATGTGATTTAAGATTCCTGTGATGATGATAATCAATACGGCAACTGCAATTGGCAATGATGTATGCACTAACCAGAAGTGCATTAGTCAGGACGACACCACACTGTGGGTATCGACAGCAGGGAGCCAATACGACACGCGTGAGGACAGATAGACGTATTGCTATACACAGAACAACATGGAGATACAGAGATCTCAGATGCCCAGCACAGAGAGTCAGCACTTTATCTACAAGTCCCATTGAATGACAAGAGCCGAACTGAATCCTGCACTCCTGCAGTTTTTATATTGCAAATACAAGAGATGGCCCTCTCAGTATAGGGCAAGTTTAGCATCCAGCTGGTTCACTGCAGTCAAAAGTTTGAATGTACTAAACTGCATTTGTTTCTCATGAACTTAAAAACCTAAAGGCTTATGCTTAAATGCCAGAAATTAGTTATGCAGACAATGGAAATGGTCACTACAATGAATTTGCTTTACATTTTATGCAAATGTATATGCACATATTCTTGAAGATGTCAGGGTTTGTGTGTGTGTGTGTGTGTGTGTGTGTGTGGGCATGTTTATGTGGTTTATGAGGACACACATTTGTATAATGACATGGGTATAACATAGGTATTACAAGGAGAAGGTGATTTATGAGGACATTTTCAGTGTCCCCATAATTTAAAATGCTTATAAATCATACAGTGTGCGTTTTTTGGGGGTAAAGTAGAAATGCACCGTCTCCTGTGAGGGCTAAGTTTAGGTGTAGGGTAGGTGTAGGGCAATAGCACATACAGCTTGTACAGTATAAAAACCATTACGCCTATGGAGAGTCCCCGTAAACCATAAAAACCAACATGTGTGTGTGTGTGTGTGTGTATCCATGTGGAAGAACTGGGAAAGCCTCTTATCTTTCAATGTTCCCCTTTCATTTCTCAGTCACTACCTTTCTATCTTTGTCTGGTCTTGCTGATATGCTAATCGTGTGTAAGTATATCCTGTCAAATCATTATAGCATATTAATACTATTCTCATCTCTGTATAATTTGCCCATATACATAATCGTATTTAGTTTTTACCTTGAGATGTGAGAACTAGAGAAGCTAGTCTTACCATGGGCAAGTTAATCTGCACTGATTGAATATCAAACTCTTTTGAATATAATAAGGTCAGGTGAGCTAGTCATGGGCCTCATTGGTCAAACCATTAAAATAGAAATGAAACAATGATCTGATACAAACTATGTACAAAAACCGTTTCCCCCCTTGTTGCAAAACAAATCAACTTGAGATATTTATTTTTCTTTCTAAACTTCAAATTTAGTGTTTGAAGTAAAACAAACTAAATCACCAATCTCCAAAGTTTCCATCCATCCAGGGTAAATCACTGAAAAAAATAAACATATCATTTTAAATTCAGTTGTATGAAGTAATTACTTTATAAATTATTCTATGATGGCAGGACTATTATGGCAATTTACTATAACAGTGAATGTAAACCCATGAAAATGAATGAGCAACTGGAGACAGATTTTCTCATACAGTTTTTGGGGTGGGTGTTACAACTAACATGAAAGGTTAAAAAAGGATTTGCAAAGACATCAAAGAGGAGGAAAGGAGACATTTTGAGGCCCTAATTTAAAAGTGAATATGGATGTAATGCAAAAAAAAAAGAGAAATGTTTTACATGCTTGCTGAACTTAAAACCGTCAAGCACCAGGAGTTTATAGATGTGGACATTATGCATGAAGAGAAAGAGCAGACCTGACTCAGTGCAGGTCATGTTAGGATGAGCCACTCAAGGAAATGACAAGAGTGGAAGATAATGGCGTGAGCGGCTCACCAAATAAGCATTCATCTTTGTTGCTTTTGTAAGGCAGGGCAAGCCAAGGTCAGCAGCTGAGTGAAGCATCTTTGTGAGTAGGCGGACTCACAAAACAGCAGACTGGACAAGAGGCAACGTGTCGCTGGCAGGATTAACAATGGTCATTTCACAGAGGAACAGCCCTTTCTCTCCTCCGTTTGTCTCGAACCCCCACAACACCCTGTGGCCACTTAGGGCCTGCCCTCTCCTTGACATTTGACCCCTGACTGCTCACAGGTGCTGGCCTCACACGTATGTGCAACACGCACATATTCAGGTCTGACACGAGAAAGAATGAGGTGCAAAAACCTTCCGTCATGGCCCCAAACTCTCTCAAGTCTCTACCCATGACCTACCTCTTTCACCTTCTCAAAGGCTAGGAGAAAAATGAGAGCAGCTCATGTTAGGAAACACTTTCAATTTGTCTCTGGGTAATGTTCGAGGTATTGCATTAAAGACAAATAGCATCCCCCTCTGTTTCCTTTATCACTGTCAAGGCAATTAATAGGCCAAGGACCCTTTTACTGGGTTAGCAGACAGAGGGCAAGACGAGAATCTCTCATACAGGAGCCAAGACATCCTACAGTATCCCATCAGCACTGGAGAATGCATAGAGGTTAACACGTTCAGTTTAAAGCTAATAATGTATCCATCAGCTAGTGTTTTCATGTACAGATGGTCGGTTATGGATTCATACTGCACCAAATGATTGTTATAAACAGGTCAAGACAGCATCTGTGAACAGCATCATATTTGATGAATGTGAAATTCTGTGGAATTAATTCACATTTAAGCATTTACAAGTTCATGTTTTATATTACATGTACAATATTACTTTTAAATCTGTCTGACTACAGACAGACTCACATTTTCACATCGATACTCAAAATCATATTTGTCCCTTTAATGCTATCTTACACTTTGTTTTTGAGTCTTTTCTTATCGTTTGAAGCAAACTGCAGGACATTTTTTCAGCTTTAACTGCAGTGTCATAGTGGACGCGGTGAAAAGATGTTAAAAAAGGCATCATGCCATTTAAAAAATGTTTTTATCCATATCTAGGTATATTATTCAGTGTCAGCAGAATCAAACATCACCTATTTTTCATTAACAGAGTTAGTCAAGGACACCATCAAACCAGCATTCATTTCTCTGTATCAGTGTCCATAAGGCATTATTATATCCTGACAACTAAACAAAAGCAGTGCCACACTTGTCTCCGTTATGCTGTTCAGTGTCTTCTATGTGTTTATGTGTGAAAAAAACATGAACAGTTGCCAGGATCTTCCTCTTTCTTATACAAATTTGATTCCGAGGAAGTGGACGTTTGCGTGGAAGTGTGTGTAACAAAACGATAAGAGAGGCGGGATCTGATACAGGATGATAAAACACTTGGCTGATGTCGGGGTGGATTTTAGCATTTCACAGGGGAGGAATTGGATGTTATCTGTGTCAGGGGAACATTTTTCCCCCGGAGGCTGCCCTGGGGCCATAGCCTTTCCCTGCTCACCCACAGACACGGAGCTAATCTCTCTGTGGATTACTCAACAACATACAGCCACCATTGGTGAAAACAAATGAATGGCATACAAGCAGCCTAAATTTCATTCAACACACACTTTGTTCATTTCAATTATTCAAGTTAGTTAAATATAAGAAACATATTTACAGTACTTAACATCTATGCATTTGGCATGCTATAATAATCAACGTACATAGAAAATGTTAAATATATAATTGTATTTATTAAAATTTTGAAATATTATTTAATATATATTTGTGAAAGGCAAATAAATGGCATGCATAAAATATGTATTTTAAATGTTTTATTCAGCTTCCTTGTTTCTCATATCTACCAATCAGCTTTCTCTGATTTAATTCTCAGGGTCATGATTGGTTGAAATGAAAGCTAATTTATTAATGTGTAAACTACATTTAAATGTGTCTAACATTCAAGCATCCATACAACAGCTCCATTCATTTAACGTTGAGAACATCAACGGCTGCTCAAAGCGGTTAGGACAGGACAAAGGGCAGGTGAGGTCTGCGTCTGTGCTCGTGCATGAGGAAGAGTGAGTGAGTGAGAGAGAAAGACAGACTCGGGTCTCCTTGGCTGTGCTCCTTTCAGCTAGCCCAAGCCTGATCTCCGACGGCTGCCCGGCTACTTTACATGTCTCATTTGAATATATTGATTGGGCCATCTGTAAGCCATTTATCTCTTTCAAAGAACCGTTAGAACAAGCCACCCCTCCTTCCTTCCCGCCCACCGTGTCCCCTCTCACATTTACACACGTACACGCACGAATGCTTGCACACACATAAGCACCCACAAATACACAGACACACGCACACACACACCCACGCCTCCCCCACCTTTAGATACACACAAATGAACACATATGTGCAGCTAAACAAAGCCACCACTTCGACATGCTAATGTACAGATGACGAAAATAGAGACACAATATGCAAAAAATAAACCAATACATGATAACTGACAGCGGCTTTATCTAATCAAAACTGTCATTCATGGGTCTCTAGGAGTTTTCTCTAGGAACAGAGTGATCTAGGACCATGGACAGCACTGCTAATGCCTGACTCACCTCAGCAACATGTAGGCCTAAAAACATAATTATCAGTAATTGAAAAGGTAAAATTGTATATTTATATATACTGTGTGTGTGTGTATATATATATATATATATAACTAAAACTGAAATACATTAAGTAAAACAAAAGCTAATTAAAATTACAAAGCAAAATTACTAAAACAAGATTAAAATTAAAACTGAACATATAAAACAAAACCTAATTCAAAATATTAATAAATATTATAGTGTATAGTATATACAGTAAATAATACTAAAGTAACTCTACATAGTACAGTTCTTTATTTTTATTAAAAATGTAATCTCTTTTGTTGGGCAAAATACTTTCAATAACGTTTCAGATAAATAACGTTCAACAATAAAATTTGACAACAATGGTATCATAAGCTTTGCTTTTTCTTCTTTTAGCTCAACTCACAGTACAACAACTTGTTCATATTAATGCTAATAGTAGTTTATATTTTGAATACTCTACAAAACCTTTTTCATATTAATGTTAAGAATTATTTATATATACACACACACACATATTATATATACACACATAGACATATTTATGTATATATATATATATATATATTTGGTTTAAATGTAAAAGTCTTTATATAGAAAGAGACAAAAGGAAGCGAATTAATGCATCGTTCAGATGAAGGCAGCTGTGCTAATCTTCTCATATCCCAACCCTAGCGTGTTGTTGAAGCGAAGGCAAGGCTGAACCATCCCATTGTAGCAAGACGCAGGGACCCATCTGCACACCGCTGATGTTATTTAGAGATACGCAAGCTCTGTGAATAAAGCAATTGTACCAATTTCCCTGTCAGAGCTGTGTGAAAACCTCTTGTTACAGTGGACCAGACACCAGACGTCCTGTTCTGGCTTCGTCTTGGCTTCTTTTGGCCAGTCTGTGTTTTTACATCATCACCGTCTGCAGTGGAATCAGCTGATACAGCACTAACCCGATTGGCCGGATGCCAATTCCATAGCCGGTTTTGCACACACATTGAGAGGATCTGGTCTCATCAGGTGATGTTGGTGATGGCAACAATCATGGTGGTTTCTCACAGTGTCATTTGAATGTTTACGAGTCAAGCAGAGCTGACGGTGACCTTTCTGTGGTGCGTAAGTGCAGGCCCAGCAGATGGTGGAAAATTGGACAGACTTTCTGGGCCATACGGAGCATATGCAGTGAGTTTGTGGAGCCTCTGCGTAGCGCGGCAGAGCCCGGGACGTGGACGGCCGCCCGGAGAGACTGGCACAGCTTGCTGACATTGGCACGGTGCAAAGGTACAGCACGCCACCCTCCGTGCGCCTCTCTCCCTTCTTATCCCTCGTTCAAACACAACCCCACTGGACCGAACGAAGCGAAGAGGTACTTAACCCTGTGCTAATCACATTTAGAGAGACAATGAGAGCTTGTTCATGGCGGGGACATTAATCTAGGTTAACCTGAGGACTGGAAATTGCAGTGGTTTGTAATATACCCAAATGATGAGAATCAAACCAATATGACAGCTTTTGAATTGTGAGCAGCAATAAGTTGCATTTAAAAGAAAAAACTATTTTTACACTTTTTTTAGTCTCTTATGCTCATCAAGGCTGAATTTATTTGATAAAATAGTGATAATTGATTGATTGATATTGGTGAATATTCTGAAAAAAATATTATTTTAAATAGTATTACAATTTAAACTGTAAACTTTATTATAGCGACCAATTATCACAATTGATTAGCATGCCTATTATTAATATATTTGCTGTTTATAAGTACTTATAAAGCACATATTTTGCATGATCATATTCCATATCCCTAATCCTACCCAATACCTAAACTTAACAACTACCTTACTAACTATTAATAAGCAGCAAATTATGAGGTTAATGAGGCAAATGTCATAGTTAATGGTTAAAATAAAGCATGACCAAAATAACTTCTATTTTTATATAATTTTAAAAGCTTAATATAGATGAAAATATACAAAGCTGAATTCACATGATCCTTCAGAATCATTCTAATATTGATTTGCTGCTCAACAAACATTTCTTATAATTATCAGTTTTAAAAAAACAGTTATGCTGCTTGATATTTTTGTGGAAACCGTGATATATTTTAATTCGGGATTCTTTAAAATATTTATTTAAAATAATTTAGAATTGATCACTTTTAATCAACTTAATGGATCCTTGCTGAATATAAAATATGAATTTCTTATATATATATATATATATTACTCACCCCAAACTTTTGAACAGTGATGTATATTAGATTGAATCTCTATGACATCAACAAATGTCTAAAGATAATGTCTAAAAATAATATCTGTATTTTACCAAGTTTTTATGATAGCCAACATTTAAACATTACTCATAATTATTAATATTATATTATTATCCATAACACTGTAAATGTGTAGATAATCTTTACATATTTTAAAATATTTCTAGATATTAAATTTTTGTATGACTTTTTCATATTTAATTTTTTTATTTGATTGATTTAATTTGATTAACATTCATTCATGTCTTATATATGTGTTCACAATAAGTAAAGTAAAGTAAAGTTGAGTAAAGTTCAACGTAACTGGAGTAAAAATCCTTGTGTGTGCATGAAAATTTTGCACAAAAAGTAAAGTAAAGTTATTTTTATTCTAAATCTTCTAAATCTGAAAAAAGGGTTATATATCTTATTCTTGAAATATAGATTCAATTTAGATTAGGACCATAAAGAAATACTTTTTTAATGATAGACCAGGTTTCTAAACTTTCTCTAGGAAACTCATTTAAAAATTCCTAATTTGATAATGATGAAAGTAGAAGTTGAAGCAATGGAACCCAGGAGCATTGCATTTTCTTCGCTAACAGAAGAAGCAGTCTCTTTCTGTTGTAATGGCGACCTTTTGAGTGACACCTGCTTTGACTGCTGTGTTCATACGACCAACTTTAGATCTGCGAGCATCGTATTGTACTGTGTCCTTCTTCCCCATCACTCCGCATCAGCAGTGCTCTGTCTTACTCCCAGATAGCATTCCTTTTTTTCTTTCTTTCCGCCTCTCCCCCCTTCAGATGTCAGCATCTGTACACAATTCCTGCGCTGCAAATCCTTCAACTGGATGGATGAACGTCCGCAGCCCATTCATCATCGCTCTTATCCCCTGCCCTCGCCGCTGTTTTTACATCATCCTGTAGTCAACTTGACAAGTGATGTCCCAGTCTCTTTTTCTCTCTTTTTTCCCTCCCTCGCCTTCTCCCCACCCTCTGTCCATATCTCTGTCCGTTCTCCACCCTGTACTACTGGGACCAGTACAGCACCATTCTCTCTAGCCGTAAAAGCCCTATAAACAGCTAACATGCTGAAGAAAGGGTAATGATGAAATTTAACTGCTTGCCTTGACGCACCTGGGGTCCGGCGTGGCTCGGGGCCTTAAATTGTTTCCCCCTTCGCTGCCACCGGAGGGCCCAGTGCACTGAACCAGAACTGCCCCGCCGAGGTCAATGCCACTGCAGAGAGGGAGAGTTATTTCGTTTTAAAGATGTGATATAGATTTTGTGGGATCTCATTTGAGCCTGAATAAAAGAGCTGGCCAGAGGAAGCTTGAAATATGGCGGAGGAGAGACTCTCCAGAAGGACAGTAACTGTGGTGCTGTTTAACCTGCAGTGGGCCAGATGACTGCTGGAATCAGTACTGCATGCTGGTCTTTAGATTTGGCCTGTTTATTTCAGCGCTGGGGTAGTTTGTTTGAAACTAGAGCCCAAGCTACTCGTAATTTAAAGTAAAACTATAGGCGCTATATTCCTCGCTACACTACATGAGTAGAAAACAACATTTAAAGAGATAGTTCACCCCCCAAAAATAAAAAAAAAATACAATTTCTATCATCATTTTACTCACTTTCAAGTTGTTTCAAACCATAAATCTTTCGTTAACCAGTGGAACACAAATTAAGACTTTTTAAAATATATACATTGCCTCATCCTTTTTATTCATCCAAATGACAATCCACGCAAACAAAATGTTCCAGTTCAAAAAGGTAATAAAGAGAATGTAAATGTAATGCTTTCAAATGACCAGTTATTCAAAGTCTTCTGAAGAGGAACAATCACTTTATATGATGAGCAGATTTAATTTAGGCTTTTATTTACTTATAAATATTGATCAACACACACATACATAGAGCATGTTAAATATGGTAAAACGAAATCTAAACTGTGCTTGTTTGACATGGGACAAATATTTGGCTGCGCGGACTTTTAATTTTGAAATAATATATAAAATATCTTTATTTTTAAGAAAGTCATGAGGGTGAGTAAATGGATGATCTTTTTTGTGGGTGAACTATCTTTTTAAAACTACACTGGAAAACTGTTATTTGTTACGAATATTTTGTTTTCCAGTCATTTTTATTCTTAATAAATTTTGTATTTTTTTGTATTTTTTTGTCAGCAAAAATATCAAAAATCTTTGAAACAACAATTAAATAGTTTTAACTTAAGAAACAATGCTGCTTAAATTTAAGATACTGCATCAAAAAAAGTAAGAAAAAAACATAATGCACCAGTATAAAATATCAATTCTCTGAGATAAAAGATACATATCTTATACACTGTTGCTTTTCCAACTCATTAAGAAGTTCCTTTTTTACAGTGTATTTAAAGCAGTGTTAACCACTTTTTCAAGTGAAAAGTTTCGGGATTTTTAAAAAAATAAAAATAATATAAAAAAATGCAACCAAACTTGGCTTTTAATATGCACAAAATATAAGTAATAAAAAAAATATTCTTAAAATGAGTCAGATATTGTTATAAAAATATGCACTGTAGTGCATCACACTGCTACTTGTAGGAAAAGGTAGCTTGTTACTTAAAAAGTGCCACTTTTAAAACTGTCTACTAATTACCACCATGCTACTACAAATGTAGTTTAAGATACTAGTGTCCACTCGCATATACTTTTTTTGGTCAACAGATAGCAGCACTGGTAAAGAAAGAAGGAAAACGTACACTCTATAGCCCCTATATAAGAATATAAAGACAAGGCCTAATAATTTCTACAGTCATACATTGGCTGTATCTATCCGTCTCAGCTTGCCCAGCGCTGTCAGGGTGTCAGGGCATGACTATTTTCAATTCAGTGACTGACTGGCCCATGCCCAGAGCTCACTCAGCATCCCTGAGTTGAGATTCTGGCACTCTAGAGTCCAGGGCTCCGCCTCCCACCTGTCCCTGGCTATGGGACAGGCCCTTCTCTCTCTTTTAGCTCAGAGCCTCCTGGCCTGCCGGCGTGGAAAATCACCCTTTGATGGGCTGGCAAAAGAAGCAGCCATACTGCACACTACACATATAGAGAAAGAGAGAGAGAGAGAGAGAGAGAGAGAGAGAGAGAGAGAGAGTGTGTGTGTGTGTGTGTGGGGGCTGTGTTCCTCCTCACTGGTTTGAGTCCAGGATGTATTGTTTCCTTCTTATGGAATGTAGTAATTCTGGTAAACAGCTATTGTCATCCCCCATTAAATTTTACTGTTAATAAGTTATTTTAGGGTGTTTAAGATGTTCTTGCAAGGTAGTAATGCATTACTATTTCAGCAGTATCATCTGAAGCTAGTTTGCATGCAATATAACATAAATTCAAGTCCGGGCTTGAAGGCCAACCATGTGCTTTATTTGAATTTATTTTCCTGATAAAAGATACAAATGAGTCCTGTTCCTGGATACTGTTTGAAGAATACAGTGTTCTAGTTTATAATATAACATATATAATACACGGTTGATATTCTATATGTTCTATAATTATTGTTTGAATAAATGCACTCACACACATTAATTATATAAATAATTAATTTGTATTAAATGTATATATTTATTTAATTTCAGCTAATACAATTTTTAATGGTTTCATTTTATTTAACGATAATAACATCTAGATATATATATCTGTTTTCACAGAGAGGGTCACACACACACACACACACACACACACACACACACACATATATACATATATAAAACAATACATTTCTTTATAATATTATGCTTTTCTAATATATACATGGCTTTATATTTTAGTAAGAAAATCACAGGAATTGCTTAATTAAATAACCTGCAAATGAAAAGAGTGTGCTACATTGTAACTGTTACCTAAAGCAATAAGTCAACGGGATCACTACACTACACATCATTTCACCCATCAGAGCTCCGCGTGTGGGGTTGCCCAAGACAAGCCTATTTACTGCTCTTGGAAATGACTTATTACTAAAAGGATTATCATGACACACATACAAACACAAACATGGTAATCCTCATTAAAACTTGGAAAGCCCCACCAATGCAATCCAACTGATGCCCCTGTAGGATGAGCTATGAGTACAGCAGCCAAAATACAACAGTCCCCATCAGCCAGGAGACATCAGACCCCTCTCATCCGCTCATCTGCAGAGGCGATGACTGTAACGGGATGGTGAGGAATTGAGAGAGAGAGCGGGAGACTGAAGGAGGGCAGAAGTGAGACAGAAATAAAGCAGGTGCTGGAGGTCCAGAAAAGAGAAGCGCACGACAGAGAGGAAGAAAGCGAGAAAGAGAAACAGAGAAACGCAGCCAACATGGTCGCGGCAGAAGGGCCCCCTGCTTTTGATCTGCCAATTCGAATGTAATAACAGATAAATAGACAGGGCTCTCTGGAATACAATGGCAAACAGCTTGGGCCTGCCAAGGGAAAGAGAGCTAATGCTCTCCCTCATGCACAGCCCCTGCGGCAGGCCTGGCTCTCTCAGCCCCACTGTCACACTGAATGATAAAGCAGACAGATTGCTCAGAACGGCAGACACTTTGATACCCAGCAGCCCCTGAGGCGCAGCCGGAGTGCCTCTTTAGCCATTCACAAGTTAATGTGCCAATTTGTTTTCCAGCGTGCCTCAAGGAGAATTTATGGCGATGGACTGAGAGCAACGGGTAAATACTAATAAAATGCTCTTTTTGCAGCAATTTGTTTAATTGGCCACAGTGGGGATGAGCTCGTTGAGCTGGAGTGAGATGACCCTGAGAAGATGGCTCTGCAGATGTTTGCTGCGTCTCCCTTAACGGTGATCTAAGCATCGCCGTCTCCCCCGCTAATCGACCACCCGCGGAACCACTTATCACCGCCATACCCACAGAAGCCTGCGAAACGAGCAAACCGAAATGTAAATAAATAATAAAGAGAAACTGAAGGAGAATTTTTGACCTTCGGAAGGGCATAACGGAGACTGGTGTTCGGCGTCCTCCGATTAGCAACGGAGCAGGAGATTTGGTGTGCAAGCTTCTCTTAAAGCTAGCCAGATACTAATTACAGGCCTCTTTGTTCTGCACATTATCTCTACAGTTGCACTGTAAATTAGGCATGCAGATTGTAAAAATCAACTAATACTGGATAAATCTACTACACATAGCTTGAGGGAATGTGCAATTTGCATAAAAGAATTAAGTATTAGTCCTCCATACAATCTTGTTCCCCAGCTTTGAATAAGCAGCTATGATCATAATTTAAATTGTATTATTTCGCTCAAAAGAAAAAAACTTTATATACTATATATCTTTAAACTAACTTATTGTAATTTGTATTTTTTTTAAATAACTATAACTAATATATATATATATATATATATATACACAAGTTTTTGTTTACATAATATATGTGTGTGTACTGTGTATATTTATTATGTAGGCCTATTTATAAATTCACACATACAGTATATATTTGGAAAATATTTACATGTATATATTTATAACATGTATATATTTATATTAATATAATTTATATTATAAATAAATATATTATAATATATAAACATAAAAAAAATTCTGAAATATATACATGCATGTGTGTATTTTATATATACATAATAAATATACACAGCACACGCCCATATATTATGTAAGCAAAAACTTTTATTTTGGAAGTGATTCATATTTTGATATCACTAATATATAGTGGCTGCATTAGCAACCTTGATAATAATAACCAGTTTTCAACCTTGATAATAAGACATTTTTCATGAGCACCAAATCGCCATATATTACCATGATTTGCAGGACTAAATTACATGTTAAAATATATTCAAATAGAAAATAGCTGTTTAAAATTGTAAAATTATTACACAATATTACTGTTTTTACTGTCTTCTTCTATCAAATTAATGCACCCTTGATCAGCATAACATTCGTTTTTGAAATACATAGAAAATAAATACCACTAGCGAACCCCAAATTTTTAACAGTAGTATATAACAAGTAAATAATTTTCTTAAAAATGTGTATGCAAGTACAGTATTTTTTCAGTGTATATAAAACTGAGTCTGTGACAAATACAAATCTTGAATCTTGAAAAACAGTGATACTAAAAAAGTTTGCTCACGCTTTATTTTAAGGTCCAATTCTCGCTATTAACAAACCATTAACTATGTGACTAAAAAAGGCCTAATTTATTGGGTATAGGTTTAGGGATATGGAATATGATCATGCAGAATTTGTGCTTTATAAGTATTAATAAACAGCCAATATGTTAATATTATGCATGATAATAAACAACCAGTTAATAGTGAGAATTAGTCCCTATACTAAAGTGTTTCTAAACGTTTTTCATAAAAATTAAGATATAACTAGAACTGAAAATATCAGTTCCGTTCATATGTGCTTTATGTACTGTTGTTTGCAGGTGGGCTGTTCTAAACTTCTTCTCTGGATGCTTCTCGATGAAGGTGAGATCTAATGTCCCGACTCCATAAAAGATCTGCACAGCATAAAGTATATATTTTCTAAATGTTCAGTTTAGTTTCCCTCAAACAATCAGAACCACTGAGTACAAAATGAAGCTGAAGCAGAGAGGAACAGCACTGCCAAGCTGTGGTCTAAAAAGTGCAGAGGCCTGTGGCGCTGCGGAGAGAGGTGTGTGGGCTCTGATGTCAGCGTGGGCCCCAAGCCTGTGTGTGAGAGGTGTTAATGGGCCCACGCAGGGCCACAGCTGAGCACTGTGCTCAGTCTCGGCTGGTGCGCTCAAGGTCGAGGATTATGCCACGTCCTGTGACCAAACAGATGCTTCTGACAAAACACATCACACCAATAGAGACTCCTCCTCTCCCGCTGTGGGGCCTCATTCAGAGCCAAGATGGAGGAGAGCAGCCACTCTTTCAGCGTCTCCCACCTACATCCACACACACACACATACGCACCCCGATCAATACGGCACACTGATAAGGGCGGGAGAGCAGCCCACCTCAGGCAAGCAACATGAGCCTCAAGGCAGCCGTGGGCTATTCTTGACAAGCACAAACTGATGAAAAACACTCTCAGCCCCTATGCAGTAGCACAAAATACTGAAACTCTGAAGTTTCAGTGATGACTGAGAATTCAGTCATCACGTATTCACTCTCATATCGTTCAAAACCTGTACAAGTGTCATCCTTATGTAGAACTCAAAAGAAGATATTTTGAAGTATGTTTCAACTGTTTTGTCCACAAAATGGCATTTTAGTTGTTTAGACAAACGATGTAGATTTACATTTTAAAATGGTTGACATTAGTTAACTACATTATTTAACAACCTATTTACTAACAATGAACAATACTTCTACAGCATTTAAGTTGATATCAACATTTGCAAATACATATTTAAGATCAAAATGTGTATCTGTTAACATAAGTTAATGCATTGAGATCTAAAATGAACTTTTTAATTAACATTAACAAAGGCTAAATATTATGAAAAAAAATATACTTTTTGTTTTGTTAAACTTATATTATCCATATAATTAATAATGCATTTAAAGTAATTAATCCACAGTGTTTTCATTAATAGCACAATGCTTAACTGTTAAAAACATGATTTTTTTTGTCCAATTAGACCATTAAAGTAAGGCCATTACTGTTTTAGTTTTTTTGGGCCATAATGTTCCCACATGAATCTATGGTGATGCAGGCCACAGTGGAGCACGGACAGGCCCCGGGGGAGGTGTGCTGTGATGGGGTAGGGTGAGAGCAGATGTATAGATGTGGTATACCCAAATGACAAGCCCGTTGGACCCATGGCAAGCCACAATTAATGACCCATGCACACATTACAGGATGAAAAATGCCCACTGTCCAAGCGGTGCGGCTCTGCTTGGCAGCTGGAATTCTTCATTACTCCAGCTCTGCCATGAGCAGGAAGGGCTGGCAGACATACTGCAACAACACACTGCAAAAAACACCTAAACCTACTATAAGAATCAGAATGATTCAGAATCAGAATGAGCTTTATTGGCCAGGTATGTTTACACATACAAGGAATGTGTTATAGTGACAGAAGCTCCACAATGCAACAGAATTACAGTGACAGGACAGGACGCAGACAACAAAATAACAATATACAAATAGGCAATGTACAAAATGGAAAAAACACAAAATACAATACAGACAATGTGTGAGGTCTGACATGTGCAAATTTGAAATGAAAAAATAAGTGTGTGTGGTGAATAAATAATGCATAACAGTGTTGTGTGTTGTGTGTTTAATATCAAGTGTTCATGAGATGGATTGCTTGGGGAAAGAAACTGTTTCTGTGTCTGGTCGTTCTGGTGCTCAGAGCTCTGTATCGTCGACCAGACGGTAACAGTTCGAAGAGGAAGTGTGCTGGATGTGAGGGGTCCGGAGTTAATTTGCCAGCACTTTTGCTCACTCTGGATAAGTACAGTTCTTGAAGAGTGGGGAGGGTTATACCAATGAGGGTTATAAGCCTGGCCTATTAACAAAGCCTTTCAGACTTGGTTAATTGTCATCTATTTTCTCTACACAGGGTTCAAGGTGTTACTTTTAAAATGTATTTCGCTAAATGTAATTTGTGACATGTTCAATTACTTAAAAAAAATCTGAATACTTTGGATTAATTTGCTTATTAAGCAATGACAGGTTTTATACTATAAACAAGTAAAAGAAATCTGCCAGTTGTCACAGTTGTGTTGCGGGAAAAGATGTAGGAGACGGGAGATAAGAAAATGTTCTTCGTTTTAATAATACAACACAGGAAACACAACTTGAAATATGAGAGAACAGACAAAGACTCAGGGGGAACTCAAGACTTAACTACCTGGTCTCATAGCATTTATGTACCTGGGTGCACTTTTTAGCGAGACACGAAATATGTACCAATAAATACATATTACTGCAGTTTCCATAAGAAACAAACACTAGAGGCAGTAAAACTCTGACACCTTTTACTCCTTTTCACACAAATTTACAGAGTTTTGATTAATAAAGCGGAGACGTACTTAGGAGGCGAGGAGCTCCGCAGTTCAAATCTGCATATAAGGAAGTTGAAATGGCACAGTTGCAACATCAAGTACATTTTTATTTCTTGATATTTTGCCTTTGTTAACACTATCGGGTAGGTTTAGGGTTGGGTTTGGTATAGGGCATATTTCCAACAAGATAGAGCATTACGTTTTAGGGACAGACCCCGGATATTTTAATTCGGAACCGCCTCAATACGTTTCTGTAGCAACGTAATAAAAACACTGCAATATGTACCAATATCTACGTAATTAAAATGTGCCAGGGTTCACGTATTTAACCTGTGTTTTAGTCCCACTCAGCGGACATTTCTCTTTGAAACTGCGGTGAAACGTGCAGTAAGGTACATAAAACGGTGTCGTACAGAAAGTGCACAGAGTTATGTATTTTTATGAGACCAGGTTGACTTATAAACACATAGGAATTAAGGAGAACTGAAACAGGTGAGGAGTTATCAAGGAATAATCAAATTAACTTAAAAAGAACAGGAAAATAACCAAATAAGGAAACTCAGGAAGGACAGGGAAAAACAAAGAGTCCAGAACCCTGACACCAGTGTTGCTTCTCTAGTAAATTCATGTTGTTTATTTAGGATTTGTTTTAGATATTTTTTTATATACATTGAAATTGCTAGTAAATGTCACAATTACAAAGAAACAGCAAGTAACACATTGAAGCAAACATGACACTTTCAAGTATAGAGACTGAAATAGTATTTTCCTGAAAATTACAACTTCAATAAACATTTTTACAGGGTAGAAGAAGACAAAAATGTAATCCACAGATTGTTTAAACTATAAATAAAACACTGAATATCTGTTATGAATATTTTCTGGATTTAATTAATCATAAAAGTAAATTTTGCCTGAGTAATACAGGTAAAAAAAAAAAAAACTATTTTAGGTCACACTTTAGTTTGTGGACCAATTCAAATTAACTATTACTGTAACTAACATTAGCCTCAATAAAATTCTGCTACTTAATAATAGTAAGTGAGGTCGTTTTTAAGTATGGGGTAGAATTAAGAGATTTTAAATATAGTCATGCAGATTGATATGTGCTTTAAACAGCCAATATGCTAGTAAAATGCATGCTAATAAGCAACTATAGAGAGAATTGATCCCTAAACTAAATTGTTACCATATGTTAGCTTAGCACAAAGCTATATGCTTACATGACTATCTACTTATGCTACTCAAACCTATTAAAAACCCATGAGTGAATAAACCAACATATTTTACTGATCATATAGGGATTCTGTTTTACAAAATGAGAGAATATACATTACTTGTAACTTTCTGTACAATGCTAAAATTGACCATGACATCTAAACAATGTTTATTCTTGAAAAAGTACCTGAGAATGCACCAAGAAGGTAGCCGCATCATTTCAACAGTGTTTCATTTGAGTAATGTGCAAAAAATACACTCATAGATGAGTGTTTCATGGTGGGCTTCCATCACCCAGGCCTGGTCTATAGAGATGGACTGGCCACCGATAAAAGAGCTCTCGCTAGTGCCAATACAAACCCTTCTGACCTAGAGAGTAAATTACCCAATCGATCGCATTACTGTGAAAGCAAATCTGTGACAAATTCCTCTTCTAAATGCTCACATTTAATCAAACACAATTCACAATGCCAGATCACTGTGCATCCTATAACACATATGTCACATAGTTATGGAATACAAAGGGATGTAATATAAAATAGTTGTGCATGTGGATTATCAACCTCTTTAAAAATAATAAATAAATAAGCTCATAATCTGGAGATCTAAATTGAATACAGTGTGTAACTGCATGAAAAATCACATTAAAAGAGCTGGCTTATCTTATCAGTGCCATCTCCTATATCAGGAGATATCACGTTATAAACAGGCACATGCTGAGCCACCACGTTCAGGAATGTTCCCCGTGAAATTCAAGGCTCTTCAGGAAGACGCCAAGCACATGCATCAACAATAAACTTTTAAAGGCCCAGCTGCTCCTGGTGTTAATTGGCATTTATAAAGCTAACATATCCTTTTAATATTAATTGACCAATTATCTGATTAGAGGATACGTTAATTACCAAATTGTGAAACAGTTGATGAAAAATTTAGCAATTTGTTTAAAAATTACTGTTCGGTCCCTTACAATATGATGTAACAGGAAAAGATAATTACAAGTAAATTATCTTACAAAGGACATGTGTTATTAAAAGTTAACTAGTGCCCGATGACAATTATTAAGACCTTAATTAAATATAGATGATTGTTTGGCATCTGAATCTATCGCAGGCTATCGCAATGGGGTTATGATACAAGTTTAATATAAACGCCATGGGACTTTAACTGCAATAATCTTGTAATATAATAAGGGGCACTATAGCAAAATATGCCAAGTCATTTTAAAAGACACTTTAGCCCCAATAAATTACAAGGTACAAACTATAATTTTTGCCTTCCATTTTCCTCCTATTTAACTAATGCTTTATGATAAGGTTGTACATGATAACATTGCTTAATTGTAAAGTTAATATGAAATAACATTAAGTTCTTCAGAATGTATTAAGTCTGATTAATGCCCCTTTTGACAAATATCAATACATGTTTAACAGTATAATTGTACATTTCACTACAAAAAACAAAATTACAATCTTTTTTATTTGTCTTTTTAGCTGGATTTTTAGTAAAAGTAAATAAATAAAATATCTAAAAATCCTTAAATCGACAAAATGTACATGAGACACATCACTGCATAAGATGTTAAGTCTATTTGGATTATTTTAATACCCCCAAAAATACTAATTAAAGACAATAAAATCTACATGACAAACTATTTCTGCTACTCAAACTTCTTTAAAAACCCAATGAGTGCATAAAACAACATCATACTGTATGGTGACTTTTACAAATAATTATCCAGATGAATAAATGCTGTAAAACCGTTGTCCACAATACTTCATTCATTAACTAATGTTAAAGAACTGAACCTTTTTATATAGTGTTACCAAAAACCTGCAAAAATTCAAAAGTAACCACAATCCATCCATTGAATTATTAAAATCAGTAATTAACAGTTTTACAAGTCAAACAGTTTTGTGAAACTTTTGCGTATGTGTGTGTGTTTGTGTGTTTTCATGTCAGTGGGTTCACACAGAGGGACACAGGTGGCTCAATCTCCACTGGGCTGAGGAGACAATTTGTCAAGACCCCTTGCCATGATTAACCTCCCTCCACATAAGAGCAGAGAAAAGTGGAAGAAGAGGAGGAAAAGAAGATGGAAGTGACAGAGAATGAAGATGAGAAAAGGTGAAGAGAGAGGACAAGCCAGGAGAGAGATTCAGGAGAGGGAGGGGTGAGGGACGCGGGAGGACACGCTGTTGATGCCCCGGCGACTCTGAGCGGGTCGTCTCACACTCACATTTATCCCTCAGAGTTCCTCATCCGGATCCTTTCCCAGGACACATTCCACAGCTCACCGCCCGGGAGAAGTCTATGAGCACGACTGAGGCAGCCTCCCGACTATGAAGTTCCCAGAAACAGCCCTCTTTATCAGGTGAAAACACATTCATCAAAGCCCTCGTCGAGCGTCTGAACGAGCAGTTATCCGAGCGTTGCCACCAAAGACCTTTCACTCGTTTGTTTGCTTATTTTTCCCAGATAGGGGGTCCTCCGTTGATTTGGATGGACCCTCCCTACCTCAAAGAGCAATAACAAGCAATAAAACAAGCTTCAAAATGTATATAAGCCAAGTGATGGGGGAGGGAAGGATCTTGGGTTGTTCAAATTCACAGAGACTTAAAAAAGGGATAAAGCATGTGGCACTGGCAGTGTTTGGAGAGTTTAACAAATATCTTTGCCCCTCCACCCTTGTCTTCCCTCCTCCCTCTTCCCAGGATGTACATGGAGAGTGAGCAGCGTGGATTAGAGTGTCAGTGCACTAGAGCAGAGATGTGGAGGGGGGTGCGGGAGGTGGAAATAGAAAGGACACTGGCCCGGGCCCCGTCAGTCCATTAAGCAGGGTGTCTAACATCCCATTTCCCTTGCACTTCCTCCCTCCTAATCCCTTTATGCGAAACTCACTCAAGAGTAAGCATGTGTGAAATTGGGGACTTTCTAATACACATTGCGTGGCCCGGCTTGGCCCCTGCGGCTAGAAGGGCATTGCTGGGGTGGCTTTATAAAACTGTGGCAAGCAGAATTATATCATAATCAACAGTGACTTCTCCCGCTACGACTTTCAATGGCATTGACATCCACACCGGGGCATATCGGCCACTGTGCATTAAGACACGGAGAGCTGAGCATAAGGGGGACGGGTGGCGCTTACTGGAGCCTGTCCCCAAACCTTTAAAACTTGCTATCTCGTGAATGATGTGTACTGACCAAACCGATCAAATGAAGTCATTATTCCTTAATCAGCATTACTCACAGATATCAGCCATGCATGCTCTGCCTTGCTGGACAAGTTTGCCTACTCACCAGGCTTGAGCGCCATTCAGAAATGAACTGAGAATGCCTCTTAAAAAGTCAGAAAATTGTGAAAATTTTGTTTGAAACAACTTTTAAAAACCTTGAAGTTTCTATCTAGATGATAGATAGATAGATAGATAGATAGATAGATAGATAGATAGATAGATAGATAGATAGATAGATAGATAGATAGATAGATAGATAGATAGATAGATAGATAGATAGATAGATAGATAGATAGATAGATAGATAGATAGATAGATAGATAGATAGTGTTCCTGTGGCTCAGTGGTAGAGCATTGCATTAGCAGCGCAAAAGGTTGTGGGTTCAATTCCCAGGCAACACACATATTGAAAAAACTGTTTTAGCCTGAATGCATTGTGAGTCGCTTTGGATAAAAGCATCTGCTAAATGCATAAGTGTAAATGTATCTATCTATCTACCCACCTGGAAAAAATATGTGGAATTGGTTGGTTATCTGCATTAATTGGTCATACAATGTAATAATTATATTGCATAATTATAAATAGATATAAATAATAGACAGACGGATAGGTAGACACTAGACAGATAGATAATAATTATCTAAACGCCTAAAAACTCCTATGTGTGTATATATAGTGTGTATATGTGTGTTAACTCATGACAATCATGCGATTAATCGGGATTAAAAATGTCCATCGATTGATAGCCCTAATATATATATATATATATATATATATATATATATATATATATAATCAAATATATATATTATATAAAATATGTAAATAAAATCTAAATATAATACATTCAGATAAAGAATTAATATTATATTAATTTCATAAAACGATAAATAGAATGACAGAATGAATACAGAATGAATAAGCGGTAACTAGATAGACAGACAGAGAGATGAACAGACAGACAGACAGACCGATAGAAAGTCATCAGACAGATAGATATAGTGTTGGGGTAACGCATTACAAGTAATGTGGGTTATCAGATTACTATTATCAAGTAACTCAAGTCACATTACTTTTTAATTTACAAGAAAATATCTGAGTTACTTTTTCAAATAAGTAATATCAATAACTTTGTTTTACAATATATTGACTGACAGCTCTCCTGTCCCCAAGTTGAGAGTAAATGCAGAGATATTGTGTGTGTTGCATAAATATGATGCTGCAGATCTAGACTACATGTGAGCATACATTTACTCATCTCACTTGTAAAAAACAGATACAATATTTCTCAAAATAAATAAAAACTGTGAAATGCAAACTCAGAATATGATGTAAACCTGTAGTAATAAAATGTCATATAACACAAATATCCTTTATATATTTAATCCCATTTTATTAAGTAGTGTCTTTGCGGCAGACCTTCGATGATAATAAGCAACAATTACTTTAGATAATAATAACTTTTGAGTTTAATTTTGTTTGTTTGTTCTTGAAGATAAAAAAATGAGGCCACGCAAGATTAAAAAGAAAATTACCATAACACATTAATTTCCATAAAAGTAATGAAATTACTTTAACTATTTTAGAGAGTAACAAACTATTGTAATGCATGGATTATTTTACATATTTTTATTTTTGGCATGTTTGCCTTTATTTAGACAGGACAGTGTAATGACAGTAAGTGAAGTGGAGAAAGAGAGGAGAGCGGGATCGGGAAAGATCCATGAGCTGGTTTTCGAACTCGGAACGCCCGTAGCGCAATGGCACGGTATGTCAGCACATTGCCCACAAGGCTATCGGTTCCGACGTAATGCATTACTTTTAAAAGTGACTTTCCCCAACACTGGTTAGATTGACTGACTGACTGACTGACTGACTGACTGACAGACAGACAGACAGACAGACAGACAGACAGACAGACAGACAGATTACACTTCCTGTCATTCCAATTCAACTTCCTGTCATTCCAATTCAACTTCCTGTGGGGTGTGGCCTATTAAAATTACAATTTATTTGTATATTTTGCCCAACCCTCCTACTCACAACATCCACAGAACTACTCAGCAGTGAACTACTCCACTGTGATTTTCCCGAACCATCATGGCACAAGCCTCATTTAAAATATCTGTCTTTACTTGACCAGTTCCACTACCTCATAATGGTACTTCGCACAACCACTCGACAGCAGCGGAGTTCTCCATTGATATTTGTTCTTCAATTTATGTCACAAGTGCATATTATTACTGGATCTCTGCTTTTCACATCTCCAAGTGTTCATAATGCATGTGCCTCTCCACATGAGGACCATTGCGAGCGCTCTCCATTGTTTGCGGAATACAACATGACTCCCCCCACTGTGTGGTAATATGGCTATTTGCGCAGTCAATTTGCTGTTCCCAGCATCCAAGCACATGCAAATACATCGACTGATGTGTGCCAGGCAACAACAGTTTGTGTTACAACAGCTTGCAAACTATTCCAAACAGTGCCGTTTTTGAGGGGCTACAATAAAAGCAGATTCTGTAGAGCTTGTCTGGAGTGTGACCTAATGACTCTGCAAAGGCATGAGGTATAAATGAGGATCTATGCCACCTGGAGGTGTTTTGAAATTGCCTGTCATTGACTGCGCTATTACATGTAACATGCAGAGCATCATGATCACAAGCGCTCAATCAACACCTTAGCCTTTACTCACCCAGGTTCACATTCACATAATCTAAATTATACAATGACTTTTACAAGACCCATGGCCCATCTTAATTTTCACTGTCTCTTTCTTTCCCTCTTTGTCTAGGTGTCGCTCCTGGGCCATAGCGGAAATGTGGGCAGGTAGTGGAGCGAAGCAGAGAAACATGAAGGAAATGAAGGCCGGTGGCCTGGAGTCAACCTTCCTGTCAGGACTGCGTGGCGTGAGGAACACAGCACTTATCTCCTGTGCCAATTACAGTTGTCCCAGATAACGCCACAGGACAACAGTATAAACAACAACTACACCAAACTCATAAAGGAGTGGAGTTGATGAATAACAGCTACATGTTTATATAAACTAGGGTGTTAACGTAAAAAAATTAACGCGTTCATTTTTTACGCAAACTAATCGCATTATAAGGTTTGACCCCAAACTTCTTGCCGTCATCACAGCGTGGAAGGTTATCTGTCGTGTGTGATGAGGGTACAGTGAACCAGTGTTGCCAGGGTAGTGGCACAACAAGCGGGCTATTTTGAAAATACATAAATTACAGAGCATATATTGACAGCACTGATACACTAAACGTAACACTTTATAGTGCTTCATAAATAGTGTTTGTGGTAACAGTTTTACACCATATTACACTTTTCAAATAAAATGCATTCTATTTGTTTCATTTATTTACTTACAAATACTATTCACAACATCTCACTTCCCAATGTTGAGTGAAATGGGTATACTGGGGTTGGTCTAGTATGTGTAAGAATGATGGGTGTGTGCAATTTTACATATACACTATAAGAAATGTTTCTTGAGCACTGAATTTGCATATTAAAACATGTCCCTGAATCTGGAGTAATGGATGCTGAAAATCGAAAGGCAATATTTTAATATAATTGTATATATTATAATATAATATATGTAACTAGATAAAAAAGTTTGTGAACAAACTTTAAGTTGGCTTGCGAAAGCCGGACCAGAAAGTTTTAAAAAGTTTGGAAAGTTTTAAAAAGTATTAAAAGTTTTAAAAGTTTCATAAGTTTAAGTTTTAAAAGTTTTATAAGTTTTAAAAGTTTAAGTTTTAATAGTTAAAAAAGTTTAAGTTTTAAAAGTTTAAGTTTTATTAGTTTTATAAGTTTAAGTTTTAAAAGTTAAAGTTTTAAAAGTAGCGAATAAGTTAGGCTAGCATGATTAGCATGTTGCTAGCATGATTTTAGCACGATTAGCATGTTGCTAGCACGTTGCTAGCGTGATTTTAGCATGATTTTAGCATTATTAGCATGTTGCTAGCATGTTGCTAGCATGATTAGCATGTTGCTAGCATGTCGCTAGCATTATTAGCATGTTGCTAGCATGTCGTTAGCATGATTAGCATGTTGCTAGCATGTTGCTAGCATTATTAGCATGTTGCTAGCATGATTAGCATGTGACTAGCATGTTGCTAGCATGATTAGCATGTTTGCTAGCATGTCGCTAGCGTGATTTTAGCATGATTAGCATGTTGCTAGCATGTTGCTAGCGTTATTAGCATGTTGCTAGCATGATTTTAGCATGATTAGCATGTTGCTAGCATGTTGCTAGCGTGATTAGCATGTTGCTAGCATGATTTTAACATGATTAGCATGTTGCTAGCACGTTGCTAGCGTGATTAGCATGTTGCTAGCATGTTGCTAGCATGATTAGCATGTTGTTAGCATGTTGCTAGCACGTTGCTAGCGTGATTTTAGCATGATTAGCATGTTGCTAGCATGTTTGCTAGCATGATTAGCATGTTGCTACCATGATTTTAACATGATTAGCATGTTGCTAGCACGTTGCTAGCGTGATTAGCATGTTGCTAGCATGATTAGCATGTTGTTAGCATGTTGCTAGCACGTTGCTAGTGTGATTTTAGCATGATTAGCATGTTGCTAGCATTTTGCTAGCATGATTAGCATGTTGCTAGCATTTTGCTAGCATGATTAGCATGTTGCTAGCATGTTGCTAGCCTGATTTTAGCATTATTAGCATGTTGCTAGCATTTTGTTAGCATGATTTTAGCATGATTAGCATGTTGCAAGCATGTTGCTAAAGATAATTAGCATGTTGCGCATGATTTTAGATGATTAGCATGTTGCTAGCATGTTGCTACGTGATTTTAGCATTATTAGCATGTTGCTAGCAAGATGATTTTAAAGATGATTAGCATGTTGCTAGCATGTTGCTAGTATGTTTTTAGCATGATTAGCATGTTGCTAGCATGTTGCTAGCATGTTGCTAGCGTAATTAGCATGTTGCTAGCATGATTTTAGCATGATTAGCATGTTGCTAGCGTGATTAGCATGTTGCTAGCATGTTGCTAGCATGTTGCTAACATGATTTTAACATGATTAGCATGTTGCTAGCGTGATAAGCATGTTGCTAGCATGTTTTTAGCATGATTAGCATGTTCCTAGCATGTTGCTAGCATAATTAGCATGTTGCTAACATGATTTTAACATGATTAGCATGTTGCTAGCATGTTGCTAGCGTGATTAGCATGTTGCTAGCATGTTGGTAGCATGATTAGCATGTTGTTAAAGATGTTGCTGCGTTGCTGCGTGATTTTAGCATGATTAGCATGTTGCTAGCATGTTGCTAGCATGATTAGCATGTTGCTAGCATGTTGCGCTAGCATGATTTTAGCATTATTAGCATGTTGCTAACATGTTGCTAGCGTGATTAGCATGTTGCTAGCATGATTAGCATGTTGCTAGCATTTTGCTAACGTGATTAGCATGTTGCTAGCATGTTGCTAGCATGATTAGCATGTTGTTAGCATGTTGCTAACATGATTAGCATGTTGCTAGCATGTTGCTAGCATGATTAAGATTACTGTATGTTGCTAACATGTTGCTAGCGTGATTAGCATGTTGCTAGATGATTAGCATGTTCTGCATGTTGCTGCGTGATTAGCATGTTCTTAGCTTGTTTTTAGCATGATTAGCATGTTGCTAGCATGTTTGCTAGCGTGATTAGCATGTTGCTACCATGATTTTAGCATGATTAGCATGTTGCTAGCATGTTGCTAGCGTGATTAGCATGTTGCTAGCATGATTAGCATGTTGTTAGCATGTTGCAAGCACGTTGCTAGCGTGATTTTAGCATGATTAGCATGTTGCTAGCATTTTGCTAGCATGATTAGCATGTTGCTAGCATGTTGCTAGCCTGATTTTAGCATTATTAGCATGTTGCTAGCATTTTGCTAGCATGATTTTAACATGATTAGCATGTTGCTAGCATGTTGCTAGCATAATTAGCATGTTGCTAGCATGATTTTAACATGATTAGCATGTTGCTAGCATGTTGCTAGCGTGATTTTAGCATGATTAACATGTTGCTAGCATGTTGCTAGCGTGATTAGCATGTTGCTAGCATGTTGTTAGCATGATTTTAGCATGATTAGCATGTTGCTAGCATGTTGCTAGCATGTTTTAGCATGTTTTAGCATGATTAGCATGTTGCTAGCATGTTGCTAGCATGTTGCTAGCGTGATTAGCATGTTGCTAGCATGATTTTAGCATGATTAGCATGTTGCTAGCATGTTGCTAGCGTGATTAGCATGTTGCTAGCATGATTAGCATGTCGCTAGCATGATTTTAGCATGATTAGCATGTTGCTAGCATGATTTTAGCATGTTGCTAGCATGATTTTAGCATGATTTGCATGTTGCTAGCATTTTGCTAACGTGATTTTAGCATGATTAGCATGTTGGTAGCATTTTGCTAGCATAATTAGCATGTTGCTAGCATGATTTTAGCATGATTAGCATGTTGCCAGCATGATTAGCAAGTGACTAGCATGTTGCTAGCATAGATGTTGTAGTTTAAACCTATATGCTATTTGTAGTTTATTTGTAGTTAAACCATTGTAATTTAAACCTATATGCTATTTCATGGGCCTTCCCCTCACCATGTAAGTCTATGGGACAATTTTGGGGGGCTCTTGCGCCCCAGGGGTAAAACGTATACCCCACTGCGGGGTATGATCTCGCTCAGCTTGATAGCCTCTTCAAATGTTGTGATTCACAAGTTTCTAC
This sequence comes from Gymnocypris eckloni scoliostomus, assembly GCA_027564155.1. Lineage (NCBI taxonomy): Eukaryota > Metazoa > Chordata > Actinopteri > Cypriniformes > Cyprinidae > Gymnocypris > Gymnocypris eckloni. Next base: position 10,071,865 of record CM050417.1, on the reverse strand, counting down.
GAAATTCTCGCTCGCTACAACCCGTCGAAGTTTGCCGCCATGCATTGTCGATCGTTTTTCTTATGGTTTTTCGCTAATTGTATGCGATTAGCATAAACCCCATCGCTTAGAAAAGATATAGCAACGCGAGTCAGAATAGTTCGGAGATATGGTGCCTGAAGAAAATGTGAGTGGAGCTTGCAGTGGCAACAAACACCACCCGGTTGCTAGGGTACTGTACATGATTGAATACGAGCCAACAACCATGTCTGTACGGTTGCTAGGATGTTCTGGGTGGTTGCTAGGGTGTTCCGGGTGGTTGCTAGGGTATTCTGGGTGGTTTCTAGGGTGTTGTTATGCGGTTGCTAGGGTATTCTGGATGGTTGCTAGGTGGTTGCTAGGGTGTTCTGGGTGGTTGCTAGGGCGTTGCTAGGTGGTTTCTAGGGTGTTCTGGGTGGTTGCTAGGGTGTTGCTAGGTGGTTGCTAGGGTGTTCTGGGTGGTTGCTAGGCGGTTGCTAGGGTGTTCTGGGTGGTTGCTAGGGTGTTTCTAGGTGGTTGCTAGGGTGTTCTGGGTGTTTTCTAGGGTGTTCTGGGTGGTTGCTAGGGTGTTGCTAGGCGGTTGCTAGGGTGTTCTGGGTGGTTGCTAGGTGGTTGCTAGGGTGTTCCGGGTGGTTGCTAGGCGGTTGCTAGGGTATTCTGGGTGGTTGCTAGGGTGTTGTTATGCGGTTGCTAGGGTGTTCTGGGTGGTTGCTAGGGTGTTCTGGGTGGTTGCTAGGGTGTTGCTAGGTGGTTGCTAGGGTGTTCTGGGTGGTTGCTAGGCGGTTGCTAGGGTGTTCTGGGTGGTTGCTAGGGTGTTGCTAGGTGGTTGCTAGGGTGTTCTGGGTGGTTTCTAGGGCGTTGCTAGGCGGTTGCTAGGGTAATCTGGGTGGTTGCTATGGTGTTACTAGGTGGTTGGTAGTTGTCACAGATGGTTACTATGGAGTTTGTAGCATTTTATTGGCATGATTTAGCACTTAGCTAAGCGCTATTAGCATGTAGCTATTCACTGCTAGCATGTGTAGCATGTAGCAAGTCCTGTTTGCTAGCATGAGTCAAAGAGCCAACCCCATCTCTATACGATGTTCTGATGCAGAGATATTGGTCTTGCAAAACGGTTGCTAGGGTACTCTGTTTGGTTGCTAGGGAGCTTGGCAGCTGCCAATCATGAAGCTCAAAGTCAGTGTGAATGTATAAACCAACCCCCATCTCTATACGATGTTCTGATGCAGAGATATAGGTCTTGCAAAGCGGTTGCTAGGGTACTCTGTTTGGTTGCTAGGGAGTGGCTTGGCAGCTAGCAATCACGATACCCCAAAGGCTTCTTGTCAGTATGAATGATATAAACCAACTCCCACGCCTGTGACATTCAGATGGAAGATATTCCTCTGTGAATTTTGGTTGCTAAGGTGCTCGACAATGGTTGCTAGGGCGTGGCCAGTGAGTGTTGAGGTGATTCAGGATTGGCTGCTTGCTGCCCCGAGTCAAACGAGCCCACCCTCATGTTTCTATGACACTTCTATCCTGAGATATCCCTTTGATCTCTTTCAATGGAAGTCTATGGGACGTGTTGCTAAGGTGCTCTAAATGGTTGCTAGGGGCGTGGCTTGATAGCTTCACAATGATCCCGAGATGCTGATTGGTCGTCTGAGTCAAATGAGCCCACCCCCTTGTCTCTATGACACTGTGATCCAGAGTTATGTTCAATTGAAGCCCATGGGGCAACTTTGGGACGCTCTTGCCCCCCAGGGGTGCAAGTTTTACCCCATTGTGTGGTATGTTCTTACAGAGCCCGTCAGCCTCTTCAAATGTGGCAAATTTCACATTTCTACGAAATCCACTCTCTGAGCTATGAGTCTGTGAATTTTGGTTGCTAAGGTGCTCGACAATGGTTGCTAGGGCGTGGCCAGTGTGTGTTGAGGTGATTCAGGATTGGCTGCTTGCTGCCCCGAGTCAAACGAGCCCACCCTCATGTTTCTATGACACTTCTATCCTGAGATATCCCTTTGATCTCTTTCAATGGAAGTCTATGGGACATGTTGCTAAGGTGCTCTAAATGGTTGCTATGGGCGTGGCTTGATAGCTTCACAATGATCCTGAGATGCTGATTGGTCGTCTGAGTTAAATGAGCCCGCCCCCTTGTCTCTATGACACTGTGATCCAGAGTTATGTTCAATTGAAAAGCCGTTTCTATGGTGTAGGACGGCCCATTTCATGGGCCGTCCCTCACCATAGTAAGTCAATGGGGCAACTTTGGGGCGCTCTTGCCCCCCAGGGGTACAACTTATACCCCATTGCGTGGTATGTTCTCGCACAGCTTGATAGCCTCTTCAAATGTTGTGATTCATAAGTTTCTACGAAATTCTCGCTCTGAGCTACGACCCGCCAAAATTTGCCCCATGCATTGTCAATGGGCGATTTCGCCCCTGTACGATTATCGTGCACCCGATCGCTTAGAAAAGATATAGCACACCTTTCCCCAATAAGCCGCACGATTTGACGCCTCTTTCATGGGTCTGTGACGAACGGTCCAGGAGGAGTAGCGAACCGAAGTTTTGTCCAGAAGAAGAATAATAATAAGTATGCAAGAGAACAATAGTGAAGCCTTGCCTTTGGCAAGCTCCACTAATAATAAGAAGTTTAAATAGGATTTCAGTAAGTTGGCTTTCACAAGCCAACTTAATAATTTATATATTTACATTCTTGAAATAATAATTGCTTTAAAATTATTACAACATTTCAAATAATTATATTATTACTAATAATGTTTTTATATAAATATGATATATTACTTTATTGTTTTAAAAAGCCACAAAAAGTTGTTTAAAAGACTGATACTGGCTATTTTGTCAAAAATGTAGTATTTACACGCATGTTGAAATACTTATTCCAATGTAAATATGCTCATGAAAGTCAGGAAACAACTTTTCATGCTATAGGCTGTCTGGATGTCATTGGATGCCAAACATGTTGCAGAAATAAGCATCTGTTCACTCACCCACTGAACCAAAAAAAAGAGAACAAAGAACAAAAATTACATTGTAACATATTACTTTTAAAAGTAACATTCCAAACACTGTACATGGTACTGTAAACCTAATAGCTGATATGTGATAACTTTAGCGATAATTTAACTCTGATTGTCCAAGTCCATCAGTCAAAAGCCCATGGTAATGGGGACACTCTCAGCAAATCATCACTTTTCTCTTCAGAGACCTGTGAGGGTTTGATCAGTTCCCGGCCAGGCCGTCCCCCAGGACTCAACATTTGAATTCAGAGACAGCGATAGCATCAGTGCCCCCTGTCCCCTTCCCTGCACACTGCACGTTCACACTGATACAGCTCCCAGAAGATCGGGGGAATAACAGTGTCGGACCCGTGTCGGGGCTCGGGCTATAGTCCTCTTTGGCCCCGAGCTACCTTGAGGAGGGGCGGGGCTCCAGCCTTGGGCTCTGTCTGTCAGTCTGTCTGCTACCACTCAAACATGGCTGGCTAAGATAAGCTTTCCTCCCCCATGCGCCCTAAGTCCGATTCCTATATCTCAGCCTCTCAGACACATCCGTGATGGAGGCTTTACCCTGTCCCCCGCTTCTTCTCCACGCTGCCCCCTGCTGAACAGGTGCAGGGCCCTGCTCTATGACAGTTGCTAAGCAACATGCTTTGAGGAAACCCACCTGCCTTCAGGCTTCAGTGGTCTAAATTTTGTCTTAATTGCAAATTGAGTGGGAGACGAGCGAACACCCCCTGAATGTGAAATAGATGCTGGCGAACGTCGGCGGGCTAATCAAGAGACAGTGATGGGAGGCAGCCAGCAGGATCTGAGTAACACACACTGTGATGTCATAACCATTACAGAGTCCTATCATTTACTTCATCATTCTTGACTAATACAGTACTTAGCGAACAAAAAATCAAGGCTATTAAGGCTAAACATGATGGAAGGAACGAGAATAAATCCTCTTCGTCAGAGGCAAGCATATTTCCCTTTCTCTGGCCAAAAACTCTCACACCAAATGCACGAGCCCATTTGCTGGATTCAATTACCAGCTCCTGTACCAAATCCGCAAGAGACTATGTTCCAAAGGATGCTCATTTCAGCTCCTCTCCTGCCAAATCCCAAAAGAAATCTATTTCATTTGAACAATGCACTTTTTCCTATTTAAAAAAGAAAAGAAAATCAATATCTGGTTTCAATATGAGGGGACAGGAATCAATATTGCCAGCCTTTGGTTTTTTCTCCGCTTGCTTTCCCTCTCCTGGCCCGTAAACAGAAACAATGGAATATGGTTATGACAGGGTCAGGGATGGCTCAGCTGATAGAGCCTATGATTAGGTTCTTGTGTTACAATCACCACAGCGCTTTACTCTACTGATGCCTTTAACCTTTTCATGCCATGTGCAGCTCAAACAAACTCAATAGCGTTCCTTTTCTCCAGTGTCTATGTCCAATGTGGTGGAAGCAGGATCATCAGATGAAGAATGAGGCTTGGATTTGTCACTTTCTTCTCTCTGTAATCCTTTATGAGCACGGGCACAATGGGGCCGCTCAATGTCCTCCGGTTCTCAAGCCTCATTGAAAAGGGTTGTTTACCAGAGACATGAAATTGGAAGAGTCACTGTACAGATAAAAAAATGACTTCAAATTCCCATCTCCACTTCTGTGGCGAATCTGGTGGCTGCTAAAAATGCTGAGTCTTAAAATGCAATTTAGAGATGTAATGATATTTTCCTTGGATCCACATACTTTTTAGATTAGCCAACTAAAACAAATCCAAAATAACGTAAATCCATAGTAAGTCCTTTCCGCATGTATACTACAGTGTAAGGATCTCGACATTTCCATTGCCTTTGTAAGTTCATAATACACACATACTTGTGGTGCACTCCTGAAGATGTTTTGGACCCCACAGTGTTAATGTCTTCAAGAAAGGAATTACTAACAAATTGCTGTGGGCCTGCACATAATTTAGAGGCTGCTGGCAATTTTATGACTTGGTAATGTTCCTAATTACATGCCCGTGAAAGGCTTAATTAATTGAGTGAGGTAGGAAGAGAAGAGAACCCGGATCGAGAGCAACGAAGAAAAAAAAAAGAAACTGGTGTGAGAGGAAAAGTGGCTGGTGTGTTTGTTATCGTGGTTCCACTGCATTGGGTTTAACTGCCTAAGGAGAATTTAGTGGCTCTTTATTTGCTCAAAGAAAATGCAAGTCTCCTGAAAATACGACCATCACGATCAACCCCTTGCTGATACCTAATATTCGTTCACCCACCCTCTCCCCTCTCTGACTTTTTCCAAAGTGGCTGTAATCATATTATTGTAAATGTTCGTGCAGTTAATTGCATCGGGAGGAAAATAGGTTCCGCTTGGTGGGTTATGGAGAATTTTATAAAGTTTGTTTTCCCATAGGAAGATTGAGTCAGTAATGGTGTTTTTGGGGGGTAGCGGGTGGGGAGGCAAAGAGGGCGTGGAGACATTCAAATACAAATATATGATTGCACCTTCAAACTAGACAAAAGAGCAGCATCCTGAAGCTCTCGTATCACAAAGCAACTTTTTAACACAAACACATACACAACGCTGCCAATCGTGTGTAAAATGCAAATGAAGTGTGGACTTACAAACAGTGGCCAAGGTATCAGCTTTGACCGAGAAGATCCTGTTTTCCTCTCTCAGATATTTAGATGCTTTAAATGAGAAGAACACAATGAACCTGCACCATAAACACACAGTTTCTGTGCTTCTCACTGGAGATTCATTGCTCATTTTCCACGCCTTAGCTGCGTGCTTCATTTAGAGGCGTTGTTCCCAAACGCCCACCAGTACTGCCAGAAATAGAGGCCTTTTACCGCAAATGTGTGAACATATATTTTTTTTGACGCACCCAATGTCTCCACAAAGATCTTCACAAATCCGAAAAGCCTACATTATGGGCACCTACTTTGCAGTACTCATAAAGTAAACATCTTCATTACGGGATTAAAATGTGTCACAAAGAAAAGACAAAAGTTAGTGCACTCAGCATTTTGCCTATGTATTTATTACTGTAAGATTTGTACACTGACACCTAGTGGTGTGGATGCAGCATTATGCAAAATCAATAGTCTTCAGGCACAATAGCCTTGCAGAAATGTGCTATTTGGAGTCAGCCATTAATAACATATTTCCTATTCAAAAAGGTCCAATAAAGGGGATTACTCAGATAAAATGCATTCAGATGGTTATGTGATCACAATATGGCAGCTGCTATGAGACAACCTGCTCAATATACAATGAATCAGCCTTTGCTAATTTGTATAGTCCACTGATGAGAATGTATGCACATGATTTAAAAAAGAAATTAAAAGAAATTATATATAGCCTATATATATAGTGGTTACCAAAATTGGCAGTAGTTAAGAGGTTTCAGTTGTTTTTGTCGAATTGGCCATTACAATACAAATAAAACAAACTATTGCCGGAACTACCTGCGATGGAGGGAATCTGCTGGAACATTGAAAATGATGGACTGGCCCCCTCAAAGTCCGGACCTCAACCCCATCGAGCAAATTTGGGCGAGTTGGAAAATAAACTGGACAGATCTATTGTACATTCAAAGGAAAGCGTTATGCTTCAGTTGCAGAAGGCATGGTCATAACATTAGTGTTGAAGTTCCCAGGATATATCTTGACACTATGCCAGAGAGATGTGCCGCTACAATTGCTGCAAAAGGTGGACATACCAAATATTAAAGTTAAAAGTGGATAAAAATAGTATGACTCCATCTGATATGTGTTGTGCTCAAAGCAACCATCTGCATTTTTGGAAGCAAAAAATCTGTCAAGTGGTCTTACAATTTTGGCCACCACTGTGTGTGTGTGTGTGCGTGCGTGTGCGTGCGTGCGTGTGTGTGTGTGTGTGTGTGTGTGTGTGTGTGTGTGTGTGTGTGTGTGTGTGTGTGTGTGTGTGTGTGTGTGAATAAAATGTATACGACATTTATTCATGAAGCCTTTATGTTCCAACTTTCCTATAATCTCATTCTCACAATATAATCCCCCAAAAGCACAAGACAGGAATGGAAGGGGGACAACATTCATTCCGTCTGTCAAACCGGCTATCACACTCACTTCTAATGGCGTCTAGAGCAATCTGGTTCCAGCCCGTTATCTTATAAATTCAACACATGTTCCACATAATTCACACTAAGTGTGACAATCAAGGAAACAGGCAAGTGCGGGCTTCTTGCGGCGAGATCAATGGGTTTCATTCTGCATGGTACTCATTTTTAATTCATTCTTATTTATGGCAGGTGGTTAAAGACAAAGACAGCAAGAAGGAAAACAGGGACAGCGGGATGAGTTATAAATATTCAAGTTTTTCTTCATGGTCTGGTTTAAAGCAGACGATTTGGTTGATTTCCGTTACTATTTGTGAGATTTGTGAAGTATAATTAAACCTGCAATACAAATAAAAAAATGAATACTCTCTGATATGGAAATGAAAAGTCTTGTTCAATTAAAATGAAAATGAAACTGAAGAAAGTCAACATGTACTTTTTTGACGTATTTCTAGGCGCTATTTTTTTTTAAACCGCCCTTTTTAAATCTTGATTTTTAACAACTGAGTAAAGATCCCTTTAACATCTCACAGTTTAGACTTCTTTCCTCATGCATATCTAAAAAATCTGACCTTTTTTCCAGAATTGAGAACATTTTGAGATAAAAAGATGCCATTCAAAAAAGTTCACAGGATCAAAAGTGTGCAGTTTCTGCGCTACTTGTGTCATGTAGCAGAACTACAAAATTAAAGCATGTTTTAAGATGGCCTTTGCAAACGCCACTTTGACGCATCACAGTTCCACCCACTCAAACAGCTATTATGGGTTTATAAATGTGAAAGCATGACTCATGACTTCAGTAACAAAATCTGAATTTATTTTCCACACTGACTAAACACTCTCTGGCTCAGACAATAGCCACGTCCTAAACTCTCACTATTGGTTGTATGAAAATAGGTTGACAGTCAGGTAGGACACCCTGTTGCATTTGGACCAAATGCAATGATCAGGTAAACATTTTATGGTCATGAGACTTCCACAGAAGATATATAAATAATTACACTTTAATTATTAATAGCTCTCAGGCTGTGAACAGAGTCTTAAATATTTTGCCTTCATTTTAACCTAACTTATCATACTTTTTGTAATCTTTCAAAATCATTAAACCTTAAAATATAAAACTTAAAAATAATCCATAAAAATAAAACAAAACCGCAACATCCATATTCTTGTGAGCGATATGTCAATCTCAATCAGAGCATTATGGAATCACACAGCAGTATCCGTGCCCTCTGTTCAGAGATGGTGTTGTTGTGTGTCCTACATTTGGTCAAGGGGTAGAGCAAGAGGTGTGTGTTTCACAGCAGGAGTGTCAGAGACGGATCACTGTACCCCCACCCCGTCGAGAGGGGCACCTTCCGTTCCTGTAACAAAACGCTGACAGAAGACCTGACTCTCCATATGCCTCTAACCCCTAATCTAGTCTCTTCCAAACCTCAAAGCATTTTAATAAACATACCCAAAGTTTATTATAAAATAAGAATAAAATAAAAAATATGTATTATTATTATTATTAATAGTAATAATAATACATTAATTTAATAACTATATAATTAATTCTTTATTTATTATTATTATCATCAATAATAATAATAATTTAGTCTTATTTGCTGCCACATTTGGAGGATTAAATCAATGTTGACATAAATCTAAATCATTTGTAATTCAAATGGTTTGAATTTCGCCTAACATTTTTGCCTATGCATAAATGTATAAATACTAGTACAAACCATGAATATGAACATCTCCATCCTTCCCAGATGGAAGTGATATTAATATGCTTTAGCTGCATGTCTAAGTAAATATTCAGTGTTTATCATGCTGTGCGTGGCTTGGGTGAGAGGGTAAGGAAATGAATTGGAAAATGTTGGTGATTAAAGGTATCGAGGTTAAATGAGTGTGCTATATGCTTCACACACTATTACCACTGCAGTCCAGATTGGAGGAGCTTTTTTTAGTATCTGATTTTGCATTTGTCTATGCAAAATTCAAAGATAATGGTAATGGTTGATAGTTGTTGGCCAATGGTCAGTAGTGTATGCCATATTATATATTACACCCACAAGCACACATACACAGAGAGAGAGAGAGAGAGAGAGAGAGAGAGAGAGAGAGAGAGAGAGAGAGAGAGAGAGAGAGAGAGAGAGAGAGAGAGAGAGAGAGAGAGAGAGAGAGAGAGTTTTAATAGTTTAAAATAATTAAGATTTTAAATGTTTTGAAGGAAGTCTTTAATCCTCACCAAGGTGGTATTTATTTGATCAAAAATACAGAAAATCTGCAATAATATTACAATTTAAAATAACTGTTTTCCATTTGAATATATCTTATAATGTCATTTATTCCTTTGATGCAAAGCTGAATTTTTTTGCAGTCATTACTTCAGTCTTCAGTGGCACAAAAAACATTCTAATATGCTGATTTGGTGGCCAAGAAATATTTCTTATTATTATCAATAATGAAAACAGTTGTGCTACTTTTTTTATTTTAACTGTGTTACACTACCATTCAAAAGTTTGGAGTAAGAAAATGTTTTAATTAATTTAGGATGCATTAAATTGACCAAAATGTATAAAATGTAATACAAAATTATAAATACAAAATTTATAATGGAATTATTTTTTTTTTACTTTATATTCATCAAAGAATTCAGAAAAAAAGTATCTGTTTCCACAAAAACATATAAAAACGATTTTAAATGGGTTAAAATTATCTGAATCTATCTATAATGAGGAAAAAGTATTTCTGTGCATGTCATGACATATAAATGAATACGCATTAAAGCGTTTTGCCTATTAGCAAAGGTCAGTAAATAGCTGACACATTTATCTTGTATAACAGAAAATTTGATTAAGATTCAGACCTGCATAGTTTTTTTAATTAACTCAAATCTTTAAGATATTTCAGTTGTTACGAAGCAGATTTCATTATATATTTGTTTATAACTGTTTTGAAAGCTGGCAACATTAAGGGGGAAATTTCTCAATAACCAAAAAAACTGGGTCATCTATTGTGACCCAGCCACTTCTACAGATGCACACATTTCAATGGCCGGAACAAGTGGCAGCAATTTTCCGTTTTCAATTTGCTGACCACTTGACCATGTGCTCCTGGTACAGCGGACGAGCTCTTCCCCAGCGAGCAGACGTACACCTGCAGCCCCATGCTGATGAGGAGGCCACGATCATCCGCACGCCCATCTCTTTGTTTACCTCACACACGCCGCATTCACGCACTCAGCCGTGGGTTTAAAATTAAGGGACGAATTTGAAGCTGTAAGTGAAAGACAGTCACAAACACAGGGTGAAATAATAATGCATTCATCTAGGACTCCGTGGGCTTATTCCTTTTGCAATACCTTGTGTATGTGTGTGTTTGTGTGTGTGTGCTGCCTCTCCACGAGTGTCACTGCATCGCAGCCGCCGCTGCCAGAGGCAGCTGTTCCACACCATGCTTTTACATCATTGTTCTCGTCCTCCCATTTTCTCCTCCACTTTCTGTTTCAGCAACTTGGCTGCGATTTTTGGACCACTCATCCTTTCTCTTTGTCTTCCTCTCTTATTTCCCCATTCATCCTGCATTTCCTCCTCTCCATTGCCACAACAAGGCCAGCCTCCCCGGAGCGTTCCACAGGGCCCTCTCTAGCCGATAAAGTCTTTTCATGTCGAAACCCTCAGGCTTCGAGGTAAATCCTACAACTTGGCAGACCAGTGTGCCAAGTGAGCATGCCAGGGTCTGCCTACATTGCAACACACCCTTAGTGAATTTGTGTTTCTTTGCATCTGTATCATCCAAATTGCCCCCCACCCCCCCCCACCCATTTCAAAATCTTCATCTCACACCTCTCCTGTTTTCCATGATGGGCCTTTATCTGCTGCTTTTCTAATGCCTGCCACTGAGACTGTATGGGAACTGCGCTATGGGCTACAATTTTCAAAATACAGCTTGAGTGTAATTTTCAAAGGAAAGAAGAAAAAAAACGAAAGATGCATTTATGCATATGTGATCCAGTCATAGAGTTTTACACACTATCAGTCAAAACTTTGCACATACTTCACTGAATTTGTTTTCCATTCCCATTAAAAAGCAGTAAACAAATACATGATTTTTTATTATTATTTCTTCTTATTATTATTATTATTAAAACCTAAATAAATACATTTAAATAATAAAATAAGTTATTATTATTATTAATATTATTTTAAAGAGTATGTTTATTTATTTAGTTATTTAGTTATTAGGTTTTAAAATCATACCATCATGACTATTATTTAAATGTATTTATTTTATTATTATTAATAATACAAAAATTGTTACATTTATATAGCGCTTTTCTGGGCACTCAAAGCGCTTTACATAGAGGGGGGGGGGGTCTCCTCATCCACCACCAGTGTGCAGTATCCACCTGGTTGATGCGACGGCAGCCATATTGCGCCAGAACGCCCAGCACACACCAGCTTATTGGTGGAGAGGAGAATTACTACTGCTGCTGCTAATTATTATTATTATTTAAATGTTATTATTGATAAAACTCTTACTGTTACTACTTCTACTATTACTACTATACTAATATTATTATTATTTAAATGTATCTATTATTAGTAATAATACTACTCATCCTCCTATAACTATACTTATGAAGAAATGTGTCCAAACTTTTGACTGGTATTCAATGGTAGTTGGATCTTTGCTCAGAGGTTATGCTGAGTTAGCGCTGAACTCCTGATGAATATAAGTGTTTAATATTCAAGGAGGCATCATATTAAAAGCCTCCATTAACACATAATCAAAACCACAGGAGCATGCTAACATTCTCATATCTCTCTATATAACTGCACTCCTGTGTCACTGTGTTGTTGCAGGTTTCTTGAGTCAGTCCAGCGGGGAAGGGTGTGGAATGGAGCTTCCCCTTACCTTCAGCAGAGGTGACCCTCCACAAGTGCCCTCCTGGATTTGATCTGCAGTGAAGGTATATATAAAGGCCTGGGAACACAAAGAGCGATAGCCAAGACATCACGCACTGCGTGGGCTCTTCTCACTCCAGCCCCCGTCCTTTATGGAATGATTTGCATATTGCATAGGCACTGCTGTTTTTATTGAGGTCATTTTTTATCAGTCCTCCATAGAGCAGATTGCACACAATGAATCCAGCTTACTTCAGGACATAGCTGACCTTTTTTTTCTTGTTCTGTATCAAGTAGCCCCAGCATTCCTCCTCTAAGCTGCCTTGATCCCTCTAACTGCACTCTTTTTCCTCTTATTCCTTGAAACCTCAAAGTCTCCATTAAATAGTGGAAACATCAACCAAAAAGATTCATTCTGCTAACTGAGAGAGAACATACAGATAACATTTTTCTTTTCTGTCTATAAAATAGTCTTTTTTAATACTTGGTTATATATAAACAGGTCAAGGTCTTTCCCCTTAGCCACTATTGGTAGATGCTGTAACTGCATCGTACAGGGGCAAAAAGCTGTTATCTCCATTGAAGGACATTCAAAAATATTGTTTCCACCAGAAAATAAAAAAGAGGTAACTGTTTAATTCAAAAGTTTTTTTTCTCCTTTCAGTTCTCAGAGTCAGAATTGCGAAATATAAACTCAAGAGTAGCGTGTCCAAAAACTCACAATCCTGAGAAGAAAAGTCAGAATTGTGAGATGAGAAGTTGCAATTACCTATTCGTTTTATATTCCGTGATGGAAACAAGCTTGCCCATGTATTCAGATGAAAACGTTTAGCTGTGACATTTGTGGCATCATGTTGCTTATTTCCAAAGTTAACAAGCAAAAAAACTAAAATCTGTGTTACAGTGAGGCACTTACAATGGAAGTGAATACTGCCAATCCATAAATGTTTAAATACTTACTGTTTCAATAGTACAACGACAAGACATATACGTGTATATATGATTTAATGTGAATAATTGCTTAATAACCTTTTCTGTGTAAAGTTATATCCAGTTTTAGAACTTCATCACCTTGACAACTCAATGCCATAATCAACTGGCATAAAATGGCATAAAATGACTGAAATTATAAAAAATTAAACATATATATATATATATATATATATATATATATGAAGAGTTTATTTGGAAAAACGGTTAACTCCCTTTTATTTTCTTTACAAAAATCATGTTTGTTATTATGTTATCATGTTTTGCTTGTGTTAGTTAGCTGTTTTTTGTTTTGTTTCTTAAACCTAATCAAAATAACCCAACTGCAGTTTGATTGAGATTAGTTGGAATGTACTATATACAGTGCTCAGCGTAAATGAGTACACCCCTTTGAAAAGTAACATTTTAAACAATATCTCAATGAACACAAATGTTGACAAGACTAAGTTTTATATAACATCTGTTTAACTTATAACATGAAAGTAAGGTTAATAATATAACTTAGAGAACAACATTTTCAGTTTTACTCAAATTTACTCTGTTGAAACCTTCTGCCCATCTGAGGTTCTGAATGCTCCAGACTGGGTTTTCATTAAGGCTCAATATTTTGGTGCATTGAGCTTTTCTTCTATTCTGATGAGTGCCTCAGTCCCTGCTGCTGAAAAACAGCCCCATAGCATGAGGCTGCTACAAGCACACTTTACTTTTGGGATGTACTCTGGTTTCCTTCAAACATGATGCTTAGAATTGAGGTTCATCAGACCAGAAAATATTATTTATCACAGTCTGAGGGTCCTTTAGGTGCCTTTTTTGCTAATTCCAAGCGTGTTTACTTTTGTCTACACTGAGGAAAGTATATAGTTTGGCCATACCACCATAAAGCCCAGATTGGTGGAGTGTTGCAGTGATGTTTGTCCTTCTGTAGATTTCTCCTATCTCCACATATGATCATGGAGCTCAACTAGAGTGACCACCTTCTCCATCAATTGCTCAGTTTGACCAGGAGGCTAGCTCTAGGAAGAGTCCTGGTTGTTTCAAACTTCTTCTATTAAGGGTAACAGAGACTACATGCTTCTGTGACCCTTCAATGAACTCTTCCCCAGATGTGTGGCTTGACACAAACCTGTTTCTGAGCTCTACAGACCCCAGGACTTGGTTTTTGCTCTGATATGCATTATCAGCTGTTGGACCTTTTATTAAGACGTGTGTGCCTTTCCAAATCATACCCATTCAATTTAATTTGCCACAGGTTAACTTCACTTGAAGTGTAGTAACATCTACAAGCAATGTGAATTGTCCCAGATAAGGGTATGAATACTTATGCAATGGAATCACTTACGTTTTTTATTTTAATAAATTTGTAAAGATGTAAAAAAATATATATTTTTGTTTATTTTTTTGCTTTACTATTATAGTGTATGGAGTGTAGATTGATGAGGAAAAAAATTTAATTTAAAAGCAGTTTAACATAAGGCAGCAAAATAAAACGTGAAAAAAATGAATACTTTCGGAAGGCACTATATATATATATTTATATAAACTGTAAATTATATATACTTCAATTAACTCAATTAAGCCATACATTTAGAATTAATGCAAGGGTTTTTGTAAAATAATATGCTTCACATTTCTGCTTAATCGAAAAACTGGTCCCATTTATTTCCATTGTAAGTGCCTCACTCGTAACCTCTATTTTTATTTTTATAAGAATATGAGGGGATGAGCCACAATTATTTCCGTGGTACTCAACATCATAACACAAATACTGTTGTCTGAGTTTAACTTGTCCTGAACCTGTAATATGCTAGGTTTTATAATTAGAAAATAAATAACAATCCAAAGATTTCATTTTTGTATTTTAGCAGGCACACAATGTTTAGAATGAATATAGGAATGCTAACGGATAGCTTTCTCCAGATCTTCTACTGCTTCTTACAAGAAATCCTCATTCGTGTGGATTTGGGTATGCACACATGCACATGCATATTTGCAGAGACCACATGCAACCCAGACATGCACCTGCAGCTGTCTCTGGTCTCCTGCACCACTGATCTGAGTCCTGATCTAGGACAGCTGTTCAGGGGGATTTGGCCTTTTAAAGCAAACTATTCCCCAATCTGCTCCACAAGGGCCCAGGGCTGGGGTCCAACCCTAAGCTCCGGCAGTATCTCGCATCTCCCAGAGGGAATGTTCCCCTGAGACAGCCTAACTGAGAGATGGGACCGAAACGTGTCCCTGTCAATATAAATCAGCATCCGGATGGCTGAAGTCTGTGTGTGTGATCCTGGCTCTTAATGCTGTGTACATTTTATTTATGGGTTAATGGTGACAAAAAGAGGTGAGGTTTTGTTCTCTTTTATTCTTTTTAAAAGGAACTACACACTTCCCTCCGCTATTCCCAATCACAGCCGACAGGGTCATCGCTGCAGATTAACTCAAAATACCCAATTCCAACCAAGCTGCCACAGACGCATCTATCACGCTGAGACACCAGCATGCTAAATGTGTCTATTTGCATCCCCCTTTTAAATAGGAAACCGAAATCCATCTCTCTTGTGTTTGACAGTCCACATTAAAAAGCCGCATGCAAGGAGAGCACGCCGGAGAGGGGAAACTTGTTTCTCACACTGTTGTGACAGGCAATGCAAATAGCCTTGGTTTCCCTCGAGAGAGAGAGAGAGAGAGAGAGAGAGAGAGAGAGAAGAGAGAGAGAGAGAGAGAGAGAGACAAGAGAGATCGAAAGGAAACAGAAGGGTGAAAAGAGAAGAGACATAACTAGTCGACGGGAAATCATATGAGAAAGTGATCGCTACCTTTGCTCCTCTAAAGTAGAAAAAACACGATGTTAGCCGCACGATGTTATATCAATAATTGCTGGAAAAAATTAAACAAGTAAAACAATGAGTTTGCCTGAGGCCTCCATCTCTTCAAATCAGTCTGTGCATTTTAAAAGAAGGTCACTTTTTTTCTCCCCCTTTGGATTGGTGACACGCGCATGAAACGAGCAGCTGACCTGGGTTTGAATTTAGAGTGTTCATTAATAGGATATTATGCCATATGCTTCCCTGCACTGTCTTATTTTAATGCTTGGCACTGACTTGAGAATTTGTAATTAGCGGGGGTATAATGAGGGTATCGGCGAGGCTAATACAGGGTTGTAAGGAAGGAATAGATTTGTTCACTGTACTATAAAGCTTAAAACAAAGCTGCGCCTAGACAGAGTCACATTTGGGCCAGTCAGAGATTACACTGCTCATGCTGAGCAAAATAACACTCCCATTCCTACCACCAACCCGAGCCTGTCATCTAATTCACCCTGAAACGTAGGACAAACCCAGCGGTCCACCACGGAACCATGACTGGAGCCCGACCCTCCTTCTGTACTTCACAGCACAGCGTTCTGAGCTACCAAACAAACACATTTCTCAAAACACAGCAGTAAATAACAACACACAATGTACCAACATAGACGTATTATCCTCCAGGATGGCGTCAGTCAGGAGCGCCGCAGAAAGCAGACAATGAAAATGGAATTATGGAGAAGGCGGCGACTATAATGGACTGCAACCGTTCGGAACACCCCATGCAGGACTGTGAATCATCTCGACCCAATCATACGCTGGCATCGCACTGTAATTCATTGACTGGAATGGTGACACAGCGAGAGACACGTGAATATGTTTGAGAGCAGCTTTCTACGCTGAGAGGAAAGCCAATGCACGTCCCTGTATCCCATTATCATTATGCATCTTCCCCTTCTTAAAAAAAAAGTGTGATTCGTTAGAAAAGTTCTCAAGCAGAGAGGCAAGCGAGCAAAATAAATTCTACTCGCGCCCCACACATGACATTGCACATAAATATTCAATAAATTAGCCGCAGCCGTTTTATAGATTGATCAGTCATCTCTGGCATTCACTGACAGGCAATGGTAGGGTTGAAATATTAATGCTGACAAATTAGGGATTTCTGAGTAAATGATATCACATCGCACTGCTTCACTCAGATTTACTCCTTGGCACGGGGCAAATTCAGCGGCACAAGTAATGCACTAAAAACCAGACCCCACAACCCACCCCACTCCAGTCTTAAAATGACATTCATTATTTTATCGTTAAGCAGGAGTCATTCTTTTCCTATGCCTTGAAAGGAGAGAAGGAGAAAATTAACTGCCACAGGAAGGCCAAATCTACTGTTGTACAACAATGAAATGTAATTTATCGATTAAATATTAGCAGTTTGCCCTTCAATAATGACAGCAAACAGGATGTTGATTTGAAATGTGAATTTGAATGTAAGAAAATAGAATTAAAATTAAAAAATAAAATACAAAATCTGTATTTTTACTAGAAAGCAAAGTTTGTCAAGAAAGCTTGCTTGAAAGTCTATTTAGGAGGAACAGAATGACAAAAAGATGACGGACGGACGGATGGACGGAGAGAGAGAGAGAGAGAGATAGATAGATAGGTAGATAGATAGATAGATAGATAGATAGATAGATAGATAGATAGATAGATAGATAGATAGATAGATAGATAGATAGATAGATAGATAGATAGATAGATAGATAGATAGATAGATAGATAGATAGATAGATAGATAGATAGATAGATAGATAGATGACCAGAATACATGCAATGCTGTTAATTCTTTGCAAAAAACATCATGCTCCTCTTCAGACCAAAATCATCAATATAGACTCAATCAGGCCTTTCGAAAACTGCCAAACGTCCATTTAAAGCCACACAAGTAATCTGTATTACATAATGGGGATGAGGCAGACATAGAGGGCCTTTTAAAGATGCAGAGGGTCTGAAATTGACCTGGAGTGGCACTACAAGTAAAGAATGCCTCTGCTCAGCAATAAAGCCCAGTTGATCTGACCATAGTCAGCCTGTAATAGATGAGCTCCCTGCCAGGAATCAATAATATCGGTGAGGAATCGCCCCGTCACGGGACAGCGAAAGATGAGGCTGCGCTAGTCCATCAATACCTGATTGCAAGTCCCTCGGTTCCTTCCACAATCTGGGTCTAGATCAGCATTCAGTTGGACCTTCAACAATAATCATCAGTGGATTTTTTGAACAGTTATGAGAGTCTGATGATGCATAAAGGTGGGGATTCTGGAGTTTGTAGCTAAAATTATGTGATCATTTTGTTGGGTAGAATAGGATTTTGCATTGCAGTGCTTCTCGGGTGCCATCGGTTCAACGGCAGAGGTGTATCTGTGTCTCCGCCCTTGCTGCCTGCTAAAAACTTGTAGGAAAATACAAAATGTCATTCGGTTCTGACTGTCAGTGGCGTTGATGAGTGGAAATAGACCACTCAACTCCGCTCTTAATGCAATCACTTCCCCACGACCCCGCTGCCATCTTTGATGCCAGGCGTTTTGTAAATTCGGAGCAAATTACTCCGTCAGAACCCGGAGGCGCCTGTCTGTCAACTCTGAAGGCGAGGGTGATGTCGCCAAGACAGGTGACTGACAAGCAGGCACCAGGGAAAAACAAGACGAAGAGGAAGCGCTGAAAGAGAAGGGTTAGACAGAAAGAGTGGGACGTGAAGGGGGGAGGGTAGAGGCGAGCTTTTTTACCCAGCGTCCCCTGGGCGTTGCAGTATCAGTCAATCTGAGGGCTAATTCGTGTCAGAGCTTGTATCGTATCTCCTTGAGAGACGAGCAGAAGGTTGCTAAAAATTTAAGTGGAAATGAAGTTGGATGCACAAGAGGATAGGCACAACAATAGTGTGGAGAAATAGGCTTGTATTCCTGATGCACTTTCCCTCGTTGAGAGGACACCCCTGACCTTGTCTCTGTCCTTGCCGCTCACAACTTTGCCTTATGTGCCTGCCTGTCACGCCAGATCCACATGGCCTTTCGGCTCTGACCCAGGCTTCTAATCAGCAAGTTTTACTTGAGTCTTTCTGGTTCTTACTTTCTCTCTCTCTCATACTATCAGCACACTGTGACATCGGACAGTTGTGGGGGGAATTTTCCTGAGTACGTGACCATGCCAAGGTACTGTTGCAGCTCTTTTCTGTTATGTGGTCTATGCACGTTTTTGATGGCAGCCACCTTTTCCGGGTCTGGTTTAAGTCCATCTTCAGTCAGCAGGTGGCCCATGTAGCTCACTTCTTTAGCTTTGAATGTACAATTCTCTGGATTCAGTTGTATGCTCCTTTCTCTGATGCGCTGCATTACTTTTTCCAGTCTCTCGTCATGTTGCTGCTCATTCTCCCACCAGACCAGTATGTCATCCACAATCACTTCATCACCTTCCAAGTCTTCAAATGTTTGGGACATAATTCTCTAAAACATCTCTCCAGCACAGCTGATTCCAAACGGCAGTCTTTTGTAAGCAAATCTTCCAAAAAGACTGTTGAGGATGCATAATTTTGAACTCACTTTGTCCAATTTTATTTTGCAAGTAACCAGACAAGTGTCGAGTGTGGTGAACACTTTTGCACCAATCATTCTTGTCACCACCTCCTCAATTGTTGTCATTGGGTAATGCTCTCTTTCAATTGCAGCATTCAATTATTTCGGTCCATGCATATTCTGACTTTCTTCTTTTGCGTTTTCCATATAGTGCCCATACTATTGACCCACGCTCTGGGCTCCTCCACCTTTTCAATGACATCCATTTTTTCCATCCGTTCCAGCTCTTCCATGACTTTGTTCTTGAGAGCCACCGGAACTCGTCTAGGTGGATGTACGGCAGGCTGAGCATCGGGTTTGAGTTTGATGTGTTGTTCCCCTTCTATACAGCTCAGTCCTGTGAAAACATCAGCAAATCGGTCTTCAATGTTGCCATGTTGTGATGTAACTGCTGCTACACGTTTGATGAGCCCCATCTGTATACATGTTTTAGTCCAAGTAGGGGCTGTACATCATCCTCCAGAATCTGACATTCAATGTTGTAATATTTGCCTTTGTATTCACCCAACAGCAAGCATTTACCTTTACGTTTCAGGCACTGTCCACCATATGTCACTAACCTTGCTTTGGATTTTTCTATTTTGTAACAGCTTTGAGCATGACTTGATTGTGGAATGATGTTACATTGAGCCCCCGTGTCTATCTTGAATTTAGTTTTATCGCCATTCAGTTTGATGGTTACCATCCAATCCTCTCCATTTCTTGCATACACAGCATCAACATAGAATTCGTTTTCTGAATCAGTCTCTTCAAACACAGTATTTATATTTTTCTGAGATCTGGTAGACATACATTTACTAGCAAAATTATTTATTTTTCCACATCTTTTGCAGTTTACTCCATATGCTGGACATTTATCTTTGTTGTGATCTCTTCCACAGTACTTACAATTTCGTATGATGTGACGTGACATGTCTGGATCATTGGCTTGTGCTCCGTGTCTTGTTCGCGTCTGTCTTGAATTGCTTCATTCGAATCTAGATCAGTTTCTCTCAGCAGCCTGGTCCGGAGAGCGTCGTCGTGAATGCCTACAACGATTCTGTCCTTTATTAGACTGTCACATAGTTGTCCATACTCACATGACTTGGCTTTGGTTTTGAGATCCGTAACAAACTGATCGATGCTTTCACCCGGTGCTTGCACTCTCGAAATGAAGATATGCCGTTCAAACGTCACATTCTTTTGCGGCTCAAGGTAGTCATCAAACTTCTTTATTATGACTTTAACGTCGTTTTTGTCTTCAGTTTCTGCAAAGTCGAACGTGTTGTAGATTTCTAGGGCTTCGTCATCAGTGACGTGTAGCAGTGTGCAGCTTTGCATCGATGCCTGATGTGGTCATGTACAGTCCAAATTTTTGTTCCCATTTTTTCCAGTTTTCTGCCATGTTACATTCAAATTGCAGTGGTTATGGCGGCTTTAGTCCTTCCATATTGGGCTGGATTCCGATACTTCTGACACCATATAATAAACGTGACTGAATGCCATGAATGCCGATAACAACTGAACTTTATTCGGCTCCTCTCTCAGTAGAACCTTTACAGATAGCGCCCTCACAGGTGAGGCAACACGCATATACAGCATTAATACTAATATAACTGTAAAGATGATACTTAAGCATTTTTAATTCACAAGGTTTAACATTAATTAATGTAAATTAAGCAAAGTGACGCCGTTTACTTCCAATGTAAATGGCCTTAAAACTTTTATTTTGTGCTAATCATGTTTATGCAATTAATGGCATCACAAAGCAACAGAGTGATGCTGTACAGTATGCTAATAGTGTGCTTCTATCCTCACAATCGGCCTGCAAACTAGAAAACTGTACCAATCAAATTGCACCGAGCACAACATTTTGGGAAATTTGCAGCGTTACCTAATTTGTAAAATATTTCTCAGGTACTAAACAATACAGATTGTGCATAAAAATACACTATGCATGCAACTGAATGTCAATGTCCCTTTGAGGTTTAAAGGGTACAGAAAAAAAATGAAACCAACAAATGAACATTTATGTAATTGGAGTTTAAAGAATTACAAGGCATGAATTTGCAATCAGCAGCCAAGACAGACAGATAAAAAACGACAACAACCCACATACTCTTAAGTGGTTTTAAGTACTCTTAAAAGGACAACAACCTACATACTCTAAAGTGGTTTTAAGTACTCTTAAAAGGACAACAACCTACATACTCTAAAGTGGTTTTAAGTACTCTTAAAACGACAACAACCTACATACTCTAAAGTGGATTAAAAAAAATTCAGGGCAGGTGCATGAGTTTGTTTGACTGATGAGTAAATTAAATGACTTAGCAGCAAATCCACAACACGAGAGGAATTATACCTGCCTCCCCCTGCTAATGACATCAATTAAGCAACAGATTTGTCCTCATTTTGAGGTTGGCTCTCCTCGGTTTTGTTTCCATCCCTGCTTTTGTGGCATTCTTTGTGAACTGGAAAGCAGCAGCAGATATTTTCTGAGCTCCTCCTCTGCCTTTTCCTGCATGAGCTTAGAGTTAATGAGATGCTAGTGTATGTGTTATCACGAAGGCACCAGCAGCTGCCAACAGGTACGTTTTCGGGCTTTACACAAAACGGGCAGGTGGTGGTTCAACGGCTGCTTGCATGAAGCTTAATATCTCTCTCTCTATCCTGAGCGGCATTAACATGGAATGCTACCACCAAATCATAGAGGGAATGTCAGAAAATTAAACACTTGAATTCGGATTCCGCCATGCAACACAAGCGGGGAGGGAGTTGTGTTGAAGAATATTCCAGGGGCTTTTGAGCGAGACGCTGCTTTCCTCTGTGTTAATGACATTTTCAAGAGAACAACAGAGGAAACGTCAAGATTAGTGATATCTGTACATAACGTTTTGGTGGGGGAAAAAAGAGCACACAAGAGAGGCAAGAGGGCAAGTGAACAGGCCGACGATTGATCAAGGATGGTTCAGTTAGAAAGGGCAGCCATGACCTTTGTTTGGGTCACTATGGATAATACCAATTAATCTGTCAATTTGGATCCTCAAATAGACTTTTTAAAATAAACCTTTGCCCCAGACCCTGGTCACAATTAACGCTGTCTGGCTTCCCCTCTAAATATGGCAACACGCTTGTCTCTAGCACTTAAAATGGTGCTGGCTGCTGGTCATTGAGATTTAAGTAATTACCACCCATCTGTCTATCTATTCTAATTGTTACTGTTTGATATTCTGATTAACCTGCTTACCCGAGTATCACATAAATCTGTATCACTTTAAATAAAAAAATAAAAAATATTATATATATAAAATGCACAATTCCAAAACTATATGAAACAATAATAAAAATATATAGAACCAGTAATCACATCTATGTTTAATTAATCACCCTTATATAATTAATCAGAGTCACCTTGAACACACTCTATGACTAATTTACAGGTGATGCAGAGCAGAAGTGGACATGTAAGTGTGTGAAATTTCCATGCACACTTGTTTTTCTATTAATAATGATGGATTAGGAGACTTAACTTTCCCCCTGACTACCACAACTGTAAAAACAGGCCTGGGGAATCGCATGTTCCCCTATCCTCCCCCTCTCGTCCCCTACCCCACATTTCTGAGCTGTAGAGGGAGACCCAGCCCCCTCAAATCATGAATAAGGAGTTGTGGCAAGGCATATTTTAGACCTCCATGGTGCTTTTAGTGTCAAGAGACCAAACAAGACCAGAATACATTAGGGAGATGAGTATCAGGGTATTGTTGAACCTTCAAACACATTTTACATTGGGTGTCTGTAAAATGTCTCTTTACATATCCATGCCAGCGTGGCATGATAATGTCAGTAATCACATAGAATGACATTATGGGGGCTGTGTCCACAACAGAGTAAAACAAATTAAAAGGTAGATAGATAGATAGATAGATAGATAGATAGATAGATAGATAGATAGATAGATAGATAGATAGATAGATAGATAGATAGATAGATAGATAGATAGATAGATAGATAGATAGATAGATAGATAGATCTTTGTTTTAATTGAGACCATTTCTCATAATTAATTCTATACCATTGTTAAATAACTATTTATTTATTTATTTTAATATGAGGCAAAAACATGCTTCCACCCTATATAAATTATGAGCATTTTGGGAAGAAAAAGTCTATCAATGTGTTGTGAACAGGGATCATGATTTTGGTATTTCCTACAATTTCACTTATATTCATATAATCTTTCTTTTGTCATGGTGAAAATGTATGAAAAGATGCTTTTCAGAGTTAATTAATTTATGCAGCACCAATAGCATATCAAACAACACCTATCCATTCTGTCTCATGGGAATCTGCAGCTGTCTTCTCTACAAACACAGGGACAATCCAAGGACAACCTGCTTGTCCTCTGGTGATCTTTGACCTTGAACACTGTGCTAATACCCTCAGCTGCCAATGTCATGGCTGCCTGGCAGAGGGGCCTTTGTTTCCACGGCCCTCACCTCTTGCAAAGGCAGATAAATGATTTCTATTTGTCCTCTGCAGCAAAGGAAGAAGTTATCGATACAATCCACAAATGATGTCAGGGATTTGTCAGTGAAGCTTATGAATGACAAAAACATCCCCCATCCCCCTCCAAAAAAAAAACTTCACTTCTGCCCAGGAAGATTGAGAGCCCAAACACATTATTGATTTTTTTTCCATACCTTCTTCTAAATAGAGGCTCAGGCTACAAAAGCAGGAGCAAGGGCTTTGTGTGCTAAAATGTGGCTAAAAGCTTTCTTTAAAAAAGGAAGATAAGGATTATATAGGCCCACATATAACATCAAACTGTGTAACAACCAGATGGATGCAAGGTAGAGGACGCTGGGTTGGCACATTTTAGGTTTGGCCCAGTTGTTTGTGGAAAAGATTAGGAGAACAGCTGAGAGATAAAAGCAAACTTTGTGACATTAACCAAAAGGGTGCAGAATGAGATCGAAGCTCTCCAGTAAGAATCGCCTTGATTTTTGATACAATGGCAAACAGATGCTCCCTCACTGCCAGACGACAAGGTAATGCAGGAAAACTTGGCAGCCAGTAATCTGAGTCACCACAAAATGGAGAATAAACAAACAGGTGTGGTGGGGGGTGAGAAAAAAAATGTTGAGAAAGGGATTTACACTTACAAATTGTTTTTTTAATAGGAGTAAATATTAAAAATAGTAACACTGCTCATATGACTGCATTTAAGAAGACAGTGTTTCTTTTTTTTTTTTCAAATTATTATGATTATTAAACATTGAATTGTTTTAAAAAGATATTTTAAACAAATTGTACTAAATTGGTTGTTTGGGTTCAATCTTCAATTAAAATTTATTTAGATTATACCTTTAATTAAATGAGCTGGTTCAAATAAAATACAAATCTATATTCAAATGCAATATATAAAGGCATAATGTTTCCTATGGTCTTCCTATGGTCGATCAATAATATAAATTATTGATTGAATGATGTTTATTTTCAGACAGACAGACAGACAGACAGACAGACAGATAGATAGATAGATAGATAGATAGATAGATATAGATAGATAGATAGATAGATAGATAGATAGATAGATAGATAGATAGATAGATAGATAGATAGATAGATAGATAGATAGATAGATAGATGATTGACTATTTTAACAAAACAAAACACTTCCTTTGTGGAAACAGTAATCTGCATTTGTTTTAAACTGTATAAAAGGGCTGCCTGCTAGGCCCAGTGTTTGGCCCTGTCGTGTCCCACCTGCAACACAGAGGAAAACACAAGAACTGCCACTTCCAGGAGAGAAAAAAAGAAGAGGCTCTTTGGCAAACATAGCACTGATTAAAATGAACAGCGGAGATCAGCCGGCGGCAGAGAAGGAAAGGGCAAACAGGCCGTCCCTGCAGGAAGTACACAGACAGCAGCTCCTCTCACCATTATCTGACTCACACACCGAGTCTGCTGAGTCAGAGACAGAAACAAACGCTGCAACCTCTCAATATCAAACCAAGATTGCAGAAACCCACAACTTTATAAAGCAATTAGTATGTCACTTATCTTCAACAGCAAAACATTACCTTTTGGTAAAAACTGACTTAAAATGGACAGAGCTACAACAAGCTATAGAAAAAAAAGATACGATAGGTTAATGCCTTTTCATCAAACAGAGAAAATAATAAGAATAATTTTCTGAAACTAAATTTTTGTGCTTATTTGACCACAATCAAATAGAGTACATAACACACACACACACACACACATGCATTGCATGCATTCGATTAAACTTTAATTAATGATACATTATGAGTAAAACCAGCTTTTTGATGCCTGACTACTAAAAATGGAAGAAAGAAACAGAGATCCGATATCTGAGTTCAATCAGTAGATGACTATGGGAATGATCCTGCCCTTTGCCCTTACAAAAACAAGGTTAATCCATATCTCACACATTTTTTCTGAGAGTCTCAACACCACAGTGTCAATCATTGCCCTGTGAAAACTTGTCCTATAGGATTCAGTGAAAGTCCATGCAAGACATTCTTGTAAAAAAACTGCTTGAGACCGTTCAATTCAATGAGGTAAGCAACAACCACTTATCTGTGGAAGTATTTTTGATATAGGTAACCACATACTTGAGGTCTGTCCTCCGAGGTTAACACATAAAGAACAGCGCTTATGATCAAGCAGAGGACGAGGCCGGGAGGACACAACTCCCCCACTCGGCCGATGGCTGTCATTTGTCTGGACACAGAATGGTTTTAATGTCTTGGCTTAAAACAGCAGAGGATCCTGCCAAGATTAAGTATCAGATATCAAGGCATTTGCAGAGCATGTGAAATCACTCTCGATGGCCTCATTCTCCCCTAATTGAATTAGGAGCTTTCCCAGCAAAAAGCTGGGCCCGATGTGATTTTTTTTTCCTAGAGTAGTAAGGCTACGTGCCCGAGGTGTCAAGGCCAAATCCTTTGCCTAAACCCCATCGTCTCTGCACGCAAGTACCCTGATAAACATCTGATGTGAGGAGGGTCAGCCAGGATGATAATCAGAGAGCAGCTCTCAGCCAATCAGAAACAAAGGAATGGGGTCCGCTCCATCATTTTCATGATGTCATGTCTATGGCTTTCCGGACAGACAGCACCAAGTGGCCGGGCTATGGAGGTGGTACATGGATAATCGTTTGTCTTAAAGGTCGTCTAGTTATCCATCTATCCAATAAGGACAAAGCCTTTTAGAAAAATATCAAAACAAGAATGCTGTACATACAAAATGAATGCTAATTAATTTAAGTAATGTAGTAAATAAAAAACATGTCATTTTTTATATATAAAATCAATACTGCATTCACTGTTTTATTTTTATTAAAAGGGGTGAATAAAATAACTTTTTTCTAAAGATTATTTAAAAAACAAATTTAAAAAAATAAAAGATTTAAAAATATTTAGGTTAATAACATTATGATTAGGGATGCTGAATGTAAATAAAATGATCATGGATCTATAACAATTGTTAGTCACTACAAAAAGAAGTAAACGTTTATACATAAATATATTAGTAAACATTTTATTAAAAGAATAAATTGCATAGAAAATGATTGCAGTTAAATTAATCAATATATATAACTCATATTTATTATTATTATTATTATTATTTTCACTAGCATTTAAAAGTTTAGTTTTTTTGCTTTGTTTTGAAGCATCCTGAAAAGAATGCATCAGTTTCTACAAAAATATTAAACAGCAACACTTGTTTTCAACATTGATAATAAGAAGGAATGTTTCTTGAGCACCAAATTAACATATTATAATAATTTCTGAAGGATCCTTTTGACACTGAAAATAATTTTTATGATAATGTATTTCATTTAAGTTATTTTAAATTGTTATTTTGTCTTTTTTCAAAAACAAACAAATACATATTTTTATTCATGTTTGTATTTATTTATCTTAACCTATAAATATTTTAATGTTTTACATTAGGATGTTTAAGAAGTGACTAAGCAATTAAGCATAACATGTTTCACCAGCATGTTGTGGTTTTATGGGCTTTGGCCAATGTATCAGCGTAAGTCCAGCCATAGCTCCAGGAATGAGAGCTGAGACACCTTCCTGCCTTAATCCTGTCCTTGGGAGAAAAAGAAGTTGCACAACATCTCCTTCCCTCGGGATAGAGAGAGGGTTCTCTAAGGTGGCTGACACAACTGCACAGCTGCTTTCTCTATTAACCGCCTTCCCATATTTACATGGGGCTTATAAACAGGTCTCAGTGTTTGGCTGCTGCTTCTTGGAAATACAATCTGTCTGCCACTTATCTGAGAGGATTACTGCACCCGGGCCAGCAACCGCAGATTAAAGACAAAGGAGAAATTAAAGAGGGAGCTATCAACAAACAGAGCGACAACATGACAGGGAAGTGATCCAATTTCAGTGATAGCCCAGTGACCCTCTGAGGTGAAAAAGATACTGAGCTGAGAGGTAGACCAGTGAAGGACAGGTTAGGTTAGCCAACATCAACGTACAAATTAGCTGCATAAAATTGCAGAGAATTTTACAGTTTTGAAACAATACACCAGAAAATAAACATGTCGAAGAAGAGATTCATTTTTGGACTGTTATACAGCATTTATTCCTTATCAATATTGTAAATAAACAATAAATAAAACATTTTGTCCTCTAATGTTACGATAATATTTAGTTGGTTTTATTTTTAGTAAATTATATTGTTTTTAAACAATGCAGCAGAAAATTAAATATGCTGGTTGAAGAATAGATTCATTATTTGACTGATTAAAAAAAAACATACAAACACATATATACAGTGGTTATCAAATAGATATTGTGCAGATTATATTTAATATAAAAGTTTTGATCTAAAATATGTATTATATTTATCTAGTGCAGAGAAAATCTGGCACATTTTTTAGTACACCATACACTGGTACTGTACGGCAGATATTTCCTATAGTAATTATTATACATTTTATAAACAAACAAACAATCAAAAAATAACATTTTGGACCTTATGATTATGATAATATTAGATGGTTTTATTTTAATTGTATTTTATAGTTTTCAAATAATATAGCAGAAAATAAATAGAGATTAATCATTTAGCTGCAAAAAAACGTACAATGACATAAAGAGCTAATTACACAGATATAGTGAAGATTATATATAATACACAAACAGGGACAGTGTTCAAAAAAAGTTTGCTTTGATCTTAAGTAATTTGCTTATCCATGTACTCAAAATCAACACTGCATATTTTCAGTTATGTACATTACCAGTTTTATTACAGACACTTTTTACACATTTAAAAATATATATATACAGTTTAGTCCCATGGTTATATTTAGCAGGTTGTATTTACATTATATATCTACAGTTAAATGTGAGTTAGAGAAAAATTACTTTAGAATTATTTTATAAAGTGTGCATTTTAGTAAAGAATCTGTATGGATATTTATGTTCACATGTATTTTATAAAAGAACTCATTTGTTAAATTATAAAAAGCCCAGGTGGAGATTAAAGCCATGAGTAAGTAATACAAATGTCTGGCAGCTTGAATGTAAGTCAGCTACAAAGCCATGATGACTGGAAACGTGAAAAATCAGCCTGCCCCTAAAAATGCCCTTAACGCTCGCAGGCAGACAGCCACGAACCTCTACTTTACTTTATCAAATCCTCCCCGAGCTCATTACTGCCCCGTCCCCATTGTGTTAATTGAAGCCACAGAAACGATGCTCCTTCCTTGCTCTATAAAAGCGGAAGTCTTGTCATTTTCTCTGCGCGGCTCTCCCTCCAGCAAAACAGGTAATTGAATTGTGGCAGGGATCTCTGTTAGATGGCTTGTTTTAATAACTTCACTAGATTATGTTTGATAAGTGTGCCTTAAATGGTCTTTAGTGTGGTCAGGGAGGATCAGGAAGGGCAGATGTGATAAAAATAAGAAATAGCCATTTCTGTCTGCTTTTGGCACAGATGTAATCGCAGACATGTGCAGTTCAACTATGGGACGAGCAGAGAGAGTTAATTCTGCATAGCAACTACTCCACGTCAACGATATTAGAACATATAAGAGCTTATTCACATCAGCTCATTCATCTATTTGATATTGACTGATATTTGTTTTAGAATAGCAGGCCCTGAGCATAGCAGGAGTTTGAGTGTGTTTACCTTCAGCTGTCCTTTCAGAGTCAAAGGTGAGATTCTGGGTGTTTCTTTGAGAGTCCACAGCGGTCAGGTGTCATAATACCTCATCTGCCCTGGCTTACACCACAGAAAATCACACAAAACAACACAATAAAAGCGTCATGCCTATGTGCACTCAGATTTTTGAGGCAAGTGGATTTTAAATGCAACTTCTAAGATGCAGACAGGCAGAGAGAACAAATAAATGTAACAACACAACAGACAGACAGACAGACAGACAGACAGAAAGACAGACAGAAAGACAGACAGACAGACAGACAGACAGACAGACAGACAGACAGACAGACAGACAGACAGACAGACAGATAGACAGACAGATAGACAGATAGACAGACAGATAGACAGATAGATCGATACTTATAACATGTAAAACTTATAACATTATTCCAAGGTATCCATGTATAAATTCTTATAATATTTATGTTTTTAAATTAAAATATATTTAAGAATTGTAAATTATATACAATTTATATATTCAAATATACAGGATATGTAAAATATATATAATTTTACAATACATTGTATTTATAAATATATATTTTTTATTTAAATTATATAAAATTATATTACAAATATTAACATTAAATTACATAATAATAATAATAATAATAATAATAATAATACTGTCAGACTTTGTCTTCCTCTGCCTTTGTCTCCTCACCCTATATGGTCCTTCCTGTTTCCCAGTCATTATTAGTTCAGTCAGTGTCAGCCTTGTCTTGATTATGTCCCAGGTGTCTCAGTTATGTCTCCCTATAATAGTCTGTTCTACCCAATGTTACTTGTGGATTATTGTTAATGTCATGTGTCAAAGCTGTTTGGATTCCTTACCTGTGTTCCTGTCTCTCCTCCGTTTGTCTCATTAAATACCTCGTTTGTCAGAATCCTCGTCTCCTCGTTCCTGGATCCCGTGTGCCGTGACAGAATAATCCACCGCAAACAACGATGGAGTTCGCCGCCTGCGTCCCTCGCCCTTAGCCGGCGGAATCTCTCCTTTGTGGAGTTCGCGGAGGATTCTGCAAGCTACGCGCGCGGTGACGGAGGTCCACCGCGGCAATCCTCCATCTGTTTCGGCTCGGGGCAAATTACCAGCGCCCTATGGATCTCCCAGACACCACAGGATTGTGTTGGAGAGGGATCTACCGGTGTCTGGGAAGTTACGGTCCCAGTCGAAACCGGCTCTTCTTCGTCTCCGCTGGTCCTGCGGGCTCTTCTTCGCTAGTTCTGCCCAGCTCTTCTTCGCTGGTGCCGTAGCTCGTCTTCGTCTCGGCTGGTTCCCGGCGCGCGCGCCAGCGCTTCCAGCGCCGCCGCGAGCCGCGCTTCCAGCGCCCGCCGAGAGCCAGCGCTTCGGCGCCGCCGAGCCAGCGCTTCGCGGCGCCGCCGAGATCCAGTGGCTGCTCCCGACAGCGCCCTCCGGTGCCTGCTCGAGCTCGCCCTCCAGTGCCTGCACACCTGCGCCAGTGCCCTCCAGTGCCTGCACCTGCCAGCGCCCTCAGTGCCTGCTCGAGGCTGCGCCCTCCAGTGCCTGCACCTGTAGTGCCACTCCAGTGCCTGCACCTCGCCAGTGCCCTCCAGTGCCGCACCTGCGCCAGTGCCCTCCAGTGCCTGCACCTCGCCAGTGCCCTCCGGTGCCTGCACCCGCGCCAGTGCCCTCCAGTGCCTGCACCTCGACAGCGCCCTCCAGTGCCGGCTCCTCGTAAGTGCGCTTCAATTTCCCGCTGGTTCCGTCCAGCTTTTCCGGCGCCCGAGTCAGCGGCACCCGGCCCCGCTGGCCACGCTGGTCCCGTCCAGCTCACCTGGGCCTCCGCTGGTCCCGTCCAGCTCACCATTGCCTCCGCTGGTCCCGTCCAGCTCACCTTGTACGCTGGTCCCGTCCAGCTCACCTGGGCCTCCGCTGGTCCCGATCCAGCTCACTTTTCCCTCCGCTGGCCTGTCCAGCTACGCCTTCCACGGCTCCTGGCGCCCCCTGGGATGGGAGCTTCCCCAAGAAAATTTTGAGGCTACCCTCCATGGCCACCGAGCACCCGCTCCTCCATGGCCGCCCGAGCACCCGCTCCGCCATGGCCTCCTCAGTTCCGGCCCCTCCGTGGCCGCCTGATCGCCATGGCCGCCAGAATCCCCGGATCCGCCATGGCCGCCTGATCCGCCCGTGGCCGCGGAATCCCGGATCGCCATGGCGCGGAATCCCGGATCCGCCATGGCGCCTGATCCGCCATGGCCGCCTGAGTCCCGGATCCGCCCGTGGGTCCCGGAGCAGGCACCGCCCTGGAGGTCACCTGTCCGGTCTCCAGGTCCTTGAGGCCTCCAGGTGCCCACCCCTCCCTTTCGATGTCGTGCGGCGCGGGGCCAGCGCCTATTGGAAAGGGGTAATGTCGAACTTTGTCTTCCTCTGCCTTTGTCTCCTCACCCTTATATGGTCCTTCCTGTTTCCCAGTCATTATTAGTTCAGTCAGTGTCAGCCTTGTCTTGATTATGTCCCAGGTGTCTCAGTTATGTCTCCCTATAATAGTCTGTTCTACCCAATGTTACTTGTGGATTATTGTTAATGTCATGTGTCAAAGCTGTTTGGATTCCTTACCTGTGTTCCTGTCTCTCCTCCGTTTGTCTCATTAAATACCTCGTTTGTCAGAATCCTCGTCTCCTCGTTCCTGGATCCCCGTGTGCCGTGACAAATACTGCATATAATTAATCTTTATAATATATATATTTTTTATATATGTATGTGTATACTAATGTCGATCTAATTATATGAACATAATTGAACTAATGTTATTAGTTATTCAATTAATTACATAATTGAACTAATGTTAAATAAAAAAAATTAAAAACTTTACCTTTAGTCATATCACAGAGCATCTCAGGAGCTGTTCACTGAAGATGAAAAAAGAAGGGACGTGATTCACAGAACAAATGATGAGTAAACTATTCAAGAGCAAAGTACAAACGGTAAGTACAAACACAAAGCAGAAAAAGACAGCGAGACAATGTTAAAGGAAGAGAGAATAAAGACAAGTTGATCAGTAAGCAGCGATGATGTTGCTGTGACACTGAGGTACAGGCTGCCATCATGCAGACAACCATTTGCATAATATTGTGTGTTGTCATCAGGTGGACGGTTCAGACAGTTATCTGAGGGCCACTTGTTTCCCTCACGTCCAGCTCGCCTGTGCTCATCACAGCGCCGGACAGGTGGCATCCCCCAGCCCTGTGATTACTGTGTCAACGTCTTTACATGTCACCCCGTGCATGCCGTACACATCTACATATACATATAAATGTAAATGTGTCCGCCTGCTTACACGCACCTAGGTCGACAGCACTGACAGCTGGGATTGATTCGGGGCCGTCCCCTTACAAGACATCGAGAAATTAGCGAAATTGCCACCTCTGACACCGGGACTAACTTTCTGAACTGAGCGGCAGATGAGGAGAAAGTAAACTTTTGATATTGGTGCGTTTTGATATTTGATTTCCTCCAAGATAATTATTGACTCTGTCATTGCTATTTACTTGTTTTGTTTTTCTTCAGACAAGGGGTCATTAAAATGCCTGATTCAGCCATGGTCTTTGACAATTTGAATAACAGCACTGTTCAAAGGAAAAACAGTCTCCAGCCAATACTTCAAGCCCCTCCAAATGATTGATTTATAAATGAAGAGACAAGCATTCTGTGAACATGCTCTACATCGATAAATCAGTAATGGATGTTTTGTTTGTGAGGGACAGCAAAGCACCCTGAAGTCTGGCAGAAAGTCTGTATATATCTCTCCTAATCCCTTCACAATAGCATTCGCTGAGCCCTTTTGAAGTTTGGGCCTGCCAGGGCGCCCTATAGTTTTGCGAATCTCTGGTTGGGCGTTTGTCACACCTGCCATGTTGTGATTGGCCTGGAAGCCAGTGAGGAAGTGATGCTGGCGCCTGCTCTGCTGAGCTCCCAGTGATGACGACCTTCAACCAGCACCTTCAGTGTGATCTCAAACAGCTCCTTCTATACCTCTGACACCTCCACCTCCTGAACCAACCACCACTCGAGAGCTCCACCAGGTGACGTCAGCGTTGACTCCTAGGCCATGAGTAAGGCAACAAGGAATTGATATTCATTCACGAGAACAAACCTCAGTTGGCAACTGTCCACTTCCATATATCCCATTACTTTTTTTGTTCTAAAGATGCTATATGTCAGTCAGACTGATATAAAGTAACGAAAACAAAAGATTTTGTTTTCACGTAATGTTCAGATGTGTTATAATTCAGTAATAGGCTAATGTTGAAACAATGCTTAGTAAAATGCACGTAAATGTGTGCAGATCAGGTTTGTAGCTCATTCAGAATTGAGTGTACTCCCAAATTGAGGGCATACAAGTCTTAAGTTTGACAAACAAGCAATTTGAATTCAAATATATTGGAATAGAGTTCAAATGAATTCTTGATAAATAGACAGACAGACAGACAGACAGAGTTAGTGCTGAAAGAAACAATAGCTGATTATCCTGACCTCAACGTCTACAGGTCAGTGTGTGTGTCAGCGATGATGGGGTTGACTTAGTTTGGCCCGATCTGCCACCAGCAGAGACCCTCGTGCTAGTTTATACGTAATTGCTTTTGAATTGCAAGCTCTTGTGAATTGACAACAACCATGAAATGTGTCCCTGAGCTGAATGGCTGAGGGAGCAATGTGAGGCTCGCTGGACCCTGACCTGATTCATGCCATGAGTAAGACGGAAACATCAGCCCTGATGACGACTTCTGACATCTCACCACCTCTGACCAGGCCTTTCAAACACCAGCTACTTTGAGACTACAGTTTGCTAAGCTAAAGCTACTTGTGACAATAACAAAACAATTATATCATCTGATATACATACAACAGATATTACCTAATTAAAGCAACTGTTCTCCTAAAAATTTAAATTATGTCATTATGATATATCTTGTTTATTTGAACCAGGTCACTTAGACTTCCCAGAATTTTAGAAGATAGCATTTGGTTATTGGCTGTTTTTGCTTTGCTGTAAGTCTGTACAATATGTCAAAATGTAGCTATGTACCACCTTAGTAGTGTCATGACATATACATAGGCTAGGTCATACTTAGACATACATATCATGAACCATGAGGAAGTAAAAGGGATTGCTAGAGTGGATCGTCTTCGTTCTCCCACTCAGTCTACTGCAGTCTCTCTCTTTCTGGTTGTGTTGCTTCTGTATCTGAGTGAAGTTGTACAAGCACTTAATCCCTGGGCCATCTGAAAATGACTGTTTTCATGTCAAGAACATGGTTTTGGGTAAAGGGCTTGTGAAATTGCATTTGGCGATCTGAGTATGATCTGAAACCCCAACAAAAAATCCCTGCCCTTCCAAAAGCCCTGCTCATTGACTCAGGGACTGGCCATGCCGCTTCAGTTTAACGTCACTGCAAAGAATGAACGGATTCACCTTCGAGAGAAATGTCAATAAAACAAATCACACCTCATAATGAAAAAGCCTCAACACTTAAACGTTGGTTTTGAATCATGGCTCAGATTTATGTTATCCAGTGTATGTGACACTGTATGTTGCTGAGATCTATATTTGATTGTATTACTATATAATATTATACGTTGGTTTTGAATCATGGCTCAGATTTATGTTATCCAGTGTATGTGACACTGTATGTTGCTGAGATCTATATTTGATTGTATTACTATATAATATTATAGCTAATAATGACTTGTGCTAATATTATAATTATTACATTATTTATTATAAAATATTCAAATAATATAATATTTTAACATGAAACATAATAAATGTTTATCAAAAAATATAGGAACATGACATGCACCACTGTCCAAAATTTCAAAAGGTCGTTTATTTAAGAAATTATTATTTTATTCATTAAGGAGGCATAATAAATGTTGTTCCTTTGAACATTCTATTAATCAATTAATCCAGGAAAACAAAACAAAAACATTAAGCAGTACAACTGTTTTCAATGTTGGTAATAAGAAATGTTTCTTGAGCAGCAAATCAGCATATTAGAATCGTTATTAGAATCTAATCACATGACACTGAAGCCTGGCATAATGTCTGAATTAAAATTCTGCTTTTTATCACAGAAATAAAATACATTTTAAAATATATTAAAATAGAAAAATAGTTTTTTATTGTAATAATTTTTCACAATATTGCTGTTTTTACTGTAGTTTTGATCTAATAAATGCGACCTCTGTGAGCATAAGTGATTTCTTTTAAAAACATCAAACATCTCACTGGATGTTAGTGTGGTAGTGTTAATACGAAAATAGATAAATATATTTAAATAAATAAGTATAAAAAATAAATAAGATTCAATATATAATTGGATTGTGCTCTTTTTCCGTCATTACTAGATGAAAACCAGAATGAGAATGTGTGATTTGGCATCATACAACAAACAAAAGGAGCTTGTGCATCTTGACAGCAGATGGGAGCTGTCGCTTGCATCACTCCCAGCAACATTCACTAGGGATGTTTAATCGGTCCAGAACCAGCAGAGAAAAGTGTACATTCATACCCCAAACCCGCTTTGATATTCAAGAGGATTACACCTTGTGTTCAAATAGAGGCAGGAGAGAATGGGTGACACAAAATGGAATTAGAGTCTGCTTAAAGGGCTGCTTCATTTATTGTTAACTTCTTCCAGTTCATGAAGCTTAATCCTTATTAGGGTGTAAGTAACGCAGGTCTGAATGGGCCAGCCCTGGCCAAGGGGACATGTGCATCTATTGTGGCTCCACAGGGTTAATCCGGCCCCTGAAGCAGGGGGCCACGCTGGGGTCCAATGCCTCACCAAAGGCCTGCGGTCCCTCAGGGTCCTGGGCAGGTTGGGGCCTACAAAGTCCCCTTTGCCGAAGCAAACGGTAAAAAGCGCGAAGCAGCATCCTTTGTTAATCAATCTGCCAGGCTGGACACACGCAGGGTCATGTGTGGCGCTGTTAATACAGATGTAAATGCCAATAAGGCCTCGTAATCAAGACACAAGAGGGGAAGATTGACTTTTTGTTGGGAGACATACGGGACCGTTGCCCCAGAAGAGCAAGTCCCCCAAGTGTTCAGTGGAGCAGCTTGTCTATAGCAAACACAAATACAAGTCTTGTTTCCTGATTTGCCTCCACACGACTTTAAAAAACTGCAAAAGCCCATAAGGATTGATACGTGTGATCCAAATGAATGCAAAAGAGCATTGACGTCTAGCCCGAGAGGTCAGTAGGTGAAATAAACACAGGCACGTCCTATTTGGGTCACACAATATGTGTCAATGCTGCAGAATAAAACTGAATGAGAATGAGACTTTACACAATGCAATCTACAGTTTAGATTTAGTATTTAGAGATTAAAAGCCTAATTAGCATTGCAAAACATTACTGTTAGTGTTTATATAAAATAATAAATTAATTTAGTAATTTAGCTGTTTTCCTTGAAAATCCTAAATCACATCATACTAAGCAGGAGACAGGTTTGAGCAATGAGGTCCTGTAAATTGAGAGGTATCAACAAGGCAACAAGAACAATGGCCTTAGATTAGCAGCCATTAGTCTACTGCATTACTGCCTCGTGCATATTAAGACCATCATTTAGCACCATTTAACAAGACAGAAATCCCAAGTTCTAAATTGGAAATTCATTCCCCCAGGTAATTTTAATATGAGAAACTTGAAATGCATTTGATCTGCCCTAATTTCAATTAATTAGACAGGACGACTGTTTGGGGAGACCCAGAGGGTCGTTAATGTGGGCTGAGGGGCCAAAAGGAACACATTGGAAAAGTATGAAAGAGCCATCAATAAACTGTTAGAGACTAATTATTCCACAAATCAGTTTCCCAAAGTCTTGACTCTTTAACACCAGCCTGTGCCCTAATTACTGGTCACAGCATCCATTACTACTGCCCAGCCCACGGTGCTCATGCCACACAGAGTATTAATGACTACTCCGAGTGCCGTTATTAGAACCTGCAAGTGTGTGTGTGAGTGTGTGCATGTCCTGAATGTGGCCTTCGTGTCCTCTTAATACCTTAGAGATAGTGTCAGATTTTCCTCTACATTAAGTAAACATGAACCCCTTTTATATGTTAATAAATATTTGTCTCAGTAGCCTGACTGGCTGACCTGACTGACTTAAAGGGAATTAAATGGATAATTGACCTAAAAATAAAAACATTGTCATTAATATTTCCCCATTATTTCATTC
Organism: Gymnocypris eckloni scoliostomus; assembly: GCA_027564155.1. Classification (NCBI taxonomy): domain Eukaryota; kingdom Metazoa; phylum Chordata; class Actinopteri; order Cypriniformes; family Cyprinidae; genus Gymnocypris; species Gymnocypris eckloni. The sequence continues at coordinate 10,034,031 of CM050417.1, read as the reverse complement.
CAAACCATATGGCTTTCTTTCTTCTATGTAACACAGGAGTGGATATTTTGAAGAATGTTTCCAATGCTTTTGTCCATAGAATGAAAGTCAGCGGGGTCCAAAACAAGAATAAACACCACCAACTTTCACAGCATGGGCAAAAATGCAGAGACATTTTTCAAATATCTTCTTCAATGCAGAAGACAGCAAGACATACACGTTTGGAATGACATGAGTGGTAATAAATTATAAACATATATACATAATTGTTTTTATTGTTTTTTTTTTGGGGGGTGAACTATCCCTTTGAGGTGGCAATATACACAACCCAATATTATTTTAATATTATAATACAGTTTAACATCAGATTATAATTTAATCAGAGCACATTTTAGCACAGGAAAGGGTTTTCTCATTTTACTCAAGGACAATGAATTTTCTTTTTAATTTATAAAATGCATAAAATTATAACACAATTTACTATATTATTATTAAATACATCTTTAAAAAATAGTAAAGCCCATAATTTATGCAACTGAGGCAAAAAATATAGTAATTTAGCATTTTATTAAGTAAATATTCTGCTATAAAAAAGCTGCTCATTTAGTACACAAACTAGCCCGCTCTCATGAAAATGCATATCAGCAGCACAATTTATTTTTTATTTTGCATGCTATTTATATGCAGAAATGGACTTTGGCGTGCATACAATACGCATGTGCTTGACGTGCATATAAAATGCAGTTTTTACGTGCACATGATACGCATTTTGGCAAACATATAATATGCACCTACCCCATACCCCTCTAAACCTACCTATTGGGTATAATATGCATGCCAAAGTCAATTTATGCATAGAAATAATAATCCAAATAGAAACAGAATATTGTGCCATTGAAACGCATTTTCATGAGAACAGGTTAAACTATCAGAACAAACTGATTAATCTGACTTTCCACTTCATAAAAGAGGACCATTTAGGAAAGAAAATTGAATGTGCTAAAATTATATATATGTGTAATACAGTGCGTTTGGTCGTGTGATATCAAAACGTGTGCTTCTGAAAACAGCTGAGCTACATAAATGCACACAAATGTAGTTCAATCATGACAACTCTCTGAAGATTTTAGCATGGTAATGGTTATGACAATGTTAATGTATTTGGTCTTGGCGGAATAGATCTGCTATATTGTTGCTGAATTGCTGCTGCTGTTGATTATAGCTGTAGTTGTAGATTATTGCTGCTGCTGCAAGCAAGTACAGCAGCTTGCTACTGCCAATGCATCTGGCGATACGGTGCCGTGAGTATTTAAGACATACTGCTGCTGCACAAATAGCATATAAAACCCCGTAGCAGATCTATACAGGTGGAGCTGAGGAAGGTGGAGGTCTTCAGAGATACTCTGAAAGCGCAGGAATCTCAAGTGAATACTACTGGCCAGCCATATAAATGCAAGGTAGTAAGCTCATTGGCTACATATGCAGCATGAGCCAATCAGCTTATGCAAAATCATTTATCTCTCTGAATATCATCAGTTACGTTAACAACCCGTCAGCCTGCACCATCTAGAGTTTCATGACTGAACTGTATTATTTAAGTTAACATCACTCATTTTTAGTTAGTTACTCGGTAACCATGATGAGGTGAAGGGATCGAGCTGACCTGACATGCCCACTGAACATGAGCTTACATCATGAAGAGCATCCAGGAATATTACACGACTCGTATAGAGAGGAGAAACTTATCTGACAAGCACGGGCACAGCGCCGTAAACTCTCACTCAGTCGTTTTCACACCAGCAGCAGGTAAAGAGGAAAAAGGTAGCAGGAGAGTCAAAAAAGAGAGAGGAGAGGAGAAAAGAGAAATTATAAGAGGATATGAGATGAGAGGGGAGAAGGAGAGCTGATCAAGGCTCTGATTACCTTCGGCTGGGTGTCCTCCAGCGCCCTGCTGAACGTGCTTAATTGGCAGGGTTGTGTGAATAGACAGCTGCCCTGGCCGCTGAGCTCTGAGAGGAAGAGGCAAAGCTGAGTGGCTGGCGGAGCACTGCGCCCTATTCTTCTCCACTGAAAGGCTCTCTCCTCTTGCCTTCCCGGGACCAGGCCTGAACCACCACATAAAAACCTATCTAATCACTGCAGATTATCTGTCTCTAATGGTAACCCACGAGTAGGCTTCTTTGCCTCGATGAGCGAGGCAAAGCTGAGTGGCTGGCGGAGCGCTGCGCCCTATTCTTCTCCACTGAAAGGCTCTCTCCTCTTGCCTTCCCGGGACCAGGCCTGAACCACCACATAAAAACCTATCTAATCACTGCAGATTATCTGTCTCTAATGGTAACCCACGAGTAGGCTTCTTTGCCTCGATGAGCCAAGAGGGAGGGAGAAACACAGATCAACAAATAAAGCTAATGGCTTAGCACAGCAGGAGGTCTGGCAGTGGCGACTCTTGAAAGCCCGTTTGGAAATGAATCCATGTGTCTGACTCCCAGAGATCAGGGCAAAGTGTAAAAGAGCTACAGGCGCACGGTGAACGATTAAATGGCGGCTATGCTAAAAAATTGACATTTTTGAAACATGGATTACACGTACTGTTTATGCACTGACAGATGAGAGTAGATTTTTGGTGTCAGTTAATTACAAGAGAAAAATTACAGCACTACATGATAGGGAAACATCAATCATCGATTTCACACAAAAAACAACATTTGCAGAGACAACTTTAATCTATGGCACGCACACTTCACAGATGTGCACACACATCCATAAACAAGCAGTGCGGCGGCTGGGATCTCAGTATTGTCATTCATCCTCTCTAATGCCTGGCCCAGGGTCTCGTCGCAGGGCAGGGGAGAAGATAAGGCAGCACTCTTTACCTCCCGGGGTTTCCATTATTCCTCCACCATTCTCTAAAATGGAGGTCATATCAGGTGCGCATTTTCACAACCTGCTTCTCCAGATGCAACATTTTCTCCCAAAATGACACACACATTATGCTTTAACGGAGCAAATCTGAAAACGCAGCTCGCACCCTCCGCTGGGACTGAAAAGGCAAAAAACAAACAATAAAACACAGAAACCATTGTTTCACTTCTGCACGATAAACCATAAAGTGAGGGAATTTTCCAAAGGGCCTGCACCCTGTTGACAGAGGCCTCACCTACACAGAAGAGGATTCCTGAGAAGTTCGGGTTTATTTGAGTCTAAAATGTAAATCTTGAAGCGATGAAGGTGATAGACTAGACAGAAACAGACTTTGTTGTTATCGGGGTTAGACTTCGTTACACCTTTATCAACTGATTTTGCAACGCACATTTTATTTACACCTGGCCACAGAAATTGGTCAAAAATGTGGTCAACAATTCTCACTTTCTCAGATCTAAATTAGAGCAGCACCAATATGAATATTTGGTAACACTTAAGTATAAAGGAGCACATATTCACTATTAACTAAGAGTTTCCCTAAAAAATATATTTTAAACCCATTTTGCTGCTTATTGATAGTTTAGGTATGGGGTAGGATTAAGGGGTCTAAAATATGGTCATACAGAATAAGGCATTAATATGTGCTTTATAAATACTAATACACAGCCAACATGCTATTAATGTGCATGCTAATAAGCAAATTGTTAATAGATAGAATTGGTCCTTAAAAATAAAGTGTTACTGATATTACTTGTTATGCCCGATAACAGTAAATAGCCAATATTAAAATTCAGTAACACTTTGCATTAAATAGTAAACTACATTAGCTAACATGGACTAACAATGTAAAATGCTACTAAAGCATTTAATAATCTTATTTCATTTCAATATTTACTACATCATTATTAAAATCAAAAGTTGTGTATGTTAATATTATTCAACAGACCTGAGCTGTCAAGAACTAAAAATAAAGAGTTGTATTTTTACTTACATGAATAAAGTTGATTAAACACTGTAACAAATATGTCTCTCGTTGTTCATTAATGTTAGTTATGAGTAATAAGATCTTACTCTAAAGTGTTACCTAAAATTCTGTAAATATTTTGTGGAAAAAAACCAAAAATATAACCCTTAAAGTCAAATCAATACTTTGTTTTAAATGATACAAGTAAAATAAGTCATCATTAAAATGTACAGTACAATTATAATTTTTAAAGATTACATTTAACAGTGTTAATAAATTATTCGATGAACTTCAAGTGGCGTAATATAACTGTTTTGTATATATTTGGAAACCATTTACATTTTTCTTCATGATCAGTTTGCTATTTGATCCATAAAACAAATCTTTGTAAATAAGCGCCTACATTTTCTAAATATTCAGAGCACAAGTCTCATTTCATGGGCACAGCCAACCATACGGCAGGAGCTTTCAAACATTCCTAAAAAGTTCATATCATCTTGAATATGATCATCACAATCAGACAACCAAAAGCTTGTTTGGAAAATGAAATGCTAAGATTGAGCATAAGGGTGATGGTGGTTTTCTCACCCGTAGCCACATTCACGCCAGCCATGCTGCTAGTCTCGCTACGGAGCGACGTTCCAACATCATGACCATAAAAACAAACGTCCTGATGAGACAGAATGATCGAAACACATCAAGCGCATCATAGTTCTTCATATTCCCGGACTTTCCTTTATTGCCAAGTTAACAGCAACCTGCCAGCAGTGAGTCCCTCCTGCTCAAACACAGCAGCAGATGCCAGTCTCAGCTGCTCAGTAGCTGGTCAGGGAACTGTGGTGTGGTGGAATACCTGCCTTTGAAAGCAAAACAAAGCCAACATCTGTTTATTGCCATGTGCAGAGCACAGCTATGGTAGAAACAGAATAAAAAAAACAATGCAAAGCAGTTGTGTCGTGTGACGTTGTGTGCAGTTGTGACGCTCCCTCTTCCAGCCATCTGGATAATTGATCGTTTGATATCATAAAAAGAAGGCGAATGTCTCGTAATAGCCTGCTTCTTAAAAACTCGTTCATTGGTTTTCTCCTTCCCTGGCTTGCTTTTTATTTGCATGAATTCCTGGGACCTGTCATGATGATTATGAAAGACACATTACGAGAGGGATTATGCATCATTTGCGGTGGGAGATGATCAATGGCTTGCTTTAATCTGCCATCATGGCTTCATTCAGCAGGGAAGCAGAGAAGCTCAGAAGAGCTAGCAGGTGACTACAGCATGGCTATACCCTTAGTATGTCCGTGACAAACACGCTCGTGTGCTTGTCAATCAGAAGATGTAGAGTCACGCAAGCGGGTCATCTGCGGTGTACGGGCTCTGAATCATTTGCTGTCACCTCAGCGACATTTCCAGTCATACAACGGCCGTCATTGTCTACAGGAAAGGTCTGATTGCTCCACGCTATCTCTCTGATAGCTTTCTCACCCTCTCCCCCTGCATTATGTAGATAACCTGTGACGATATATATTGCGTAGGGGTCACCCAGAGGTTGCAATCACACACTGTGACAGAGATAACCAATCCTGAGACGTCAGCAGCAGGGGGGTGGAGAAGGCCCTCCTGTAGGGTGTCCTCAGCGTGCCTGTTAGACAGTTGTGTCGACTGGGGGTGGTAAAGCCGTGCTTGAGAGGAGATCGGGAGGAGGCCTTTGATCACTGGCAAAGGAAATTAAGGAGGAAGGGGAAATACATGTAAAATAGTAAATAATATGTAGTAGTAAATATATAAATAGTTTGCAGTAAATAGTATAGGAATTATATATATTTTTTTACATTTTTAGCTATTAATATTTAAAAAGTTTAACTTTAAACCCTTTTAAAAATACAAAACTAAATACAAATACAATACTAAATAAAAAATAGCATGCATTTTGTATGATCCCTCTTACTTGGTAAAATAATCAACATTTTGCTGATTCTGCAAGGTGTATGTACACTTTTGACTTCAACTGTATTTTTTTTTACTAATCTATTGTATTTATAGAAGTATAACATATAGAGGATAAAATTAAGTAGTAACAAGATAAAATAATTATTATTATTTATATCATTATTTATTTACATATTTTATAATGAATAATTAAAGAGCATATATTATTCTTTAATTATTAAATATAAATAATTACACAAATTGGCTTCTATTGGTATATTTTATTATTATAAAAAAAAATATATATATATTGTATATATAGTACATACAATAAAACTAAAATATCTTGTTGCACCAGTCTGATGACAATAAATAGACTTGATCATTGCCGTTTAGACTCAAATATGTTCATTTAGTCTCTGACAGAGTGTGATGAGGAATGCTGCTCGCTTGACATGAACATAAGACAGCAATTAGGCACTATAATTGTTAAGATTAGATTGGATCGCCGGTACAGGAAGACCTCTCGCCCATATACTTCCTCCTCCTGCTGCTTCTCCCACCGTGTGACGACCTCCACATTGAGTTCAACCCTAATGAAAATCTCTGATGTCTGATAGATGGAGCTCATAGCTACCATATCTACATGCCATCACCTCCCGACTATAAAGAAGCTCAAGGACAACAGAAGAGACAGTGTTTTCATCATGGACGAGTCAATTAAAATAGTTTAAATACAACAACATTCAATTATATGAAGCTAAAGACTCAGTTGTGAGTATTTTCTACAGTTTCAAGGTAGCTTGACTGATATCTGACCTGCTACATATGCAAAAAAACACAGATGAGTTCGAAGAGTTCTTTTGAGACAATCCCAAGAGACACCTGGACACCGGGTACATGAGGTAGCGAGAGCCACAGGGAGCAATATCTGACCCAGCGGTTTCAATAAACACCCCAGATTCACAGGGAGCATCAGGAGACCCAATTACTTGCAGGAGCACTAAATGACTGAGTGTGCGGCTGGAACATGGTGAGAAGAAGTAGGATGTGTGAGATTAAGGAAAGACTGAGAGAACTGTGTCAGCGACTTCCTCGCGCTCTCATTTCTGCCAAGGGTTTGAAGAGAGAATCAGGAGCACCGTGGTGGATAACAGCAGGTGGTGTTTAATAAGGGACAGACAGTGACTGTATACTGAAGACATTTACCTGTTAATCTGCCTGAGAGTCTGAGGGGAATTGCTAAAAGAAGTTATTTTTCTGGCTGAATGACAGACCGGTCCAGATTCCCCTCGAATCTCCAGGCCTTTAGCTTTACAATTCAGGCTCGAACCCAAGACTTCCATGCCGGCCGCTAGCATTCAAATGAGCTTGCTCTCCGGTGAATGGAGGATGTCTTAATCATCAGAGGCGAGACTGGACAGAAGGGCAGGAGATTTCTGGATGCCCTGTACTTTGCTGCCCCTTGTGGTTAAAGATGGCACATCAGTTTTGTTGACAACCTGTTCAGGGCTGCTTTCAAGGTTTTTCCAGGAGAACATTTAGACTGACTTTCTCAGTTTCATCCAGAGCAGGGGCCTCTTATTACTTTCCCGATAATTACATTCATTTGCAAAACAGCGAGACAATGGCATGGAAAGGACACAGTGCTGCTGACGAGGAGGAGGGGGTGAAAATTGACAACGGTAAAGGGCACGCTCAAGTGCAGTAGGGGAGGAAGTGAGGAGAGAGGGGAAAGTTTAGAGAAAGAAAGATGCCATTGTATTCAGATGCCATTGTAGAAATGTGCTACAAGCAATCAGCCATTATTAATATATGAATTGAGTGAATGTTTATGATAACACTGGAATTATGGAGATAATCTGTATCTCATTTGGCTGGTCATGCGATCTCATCACGGTGACCTATTCCATTTTTTTTTTATATTAAATATTATTAAATATATGCATAAAATATATACATTAAATAATATATATATATATATTTTTTTTATCAAATTTATATACTTTTTATAATAAATTTTGTTGTATAATTGCATAATTATTTTAGTATAATATATATATATATATATATTTTTTATTTTTTTATTTTTTATTAGTCATTAAATAGTTTAAATTATAATATATCATGTATACATTATAATTATCTATATCTTATCAGATATCTAACTTAATGACAGCAGATATAACAATACATTTTAGTTTAAAAATAGTACGTTTATATGTTTTTCTTTATTCATTTTTATAAAAATAATAAACATTTCTAAGTAACAATTTTAAATATAAATAACTGCACCTTAAAATGTAAATACATAGACTCATTTAAGTCTAAATAGTATGGCTGAAAGAGATTTAGGAGGGCACTGAATGACTCCTCAACCACACTTAAAAAAAAAGCGCCATCTTTGGACAGATACCAACTGCAAAATAAGGGGTCTACTTAGCACCCCTCTGACAAATGATGAACACTTCGAAACACTGGTTCACCCATATGAATACATTCGAACTGAGCTGAAGCTATAATGAGGAGGAAATGTGAAGGCCTAATCCAGAATTGGAGAGGAGAGAGCGTGGGGTGGATTTACAGTGCTGGAGAGCACACAGAGCGCCTTGTAATTAGGAAGAGAATTTGTCATGCTCTTCGGCAAGGCACGCGAATGAGAGCCGCTGAATAGCAATCTCCCCAATGTTTACCCAGAGAGGGGCGGCCGGTGCTGCCGCACGGCGCTGTAGATTAATATTTGATGCAGAGCGAGGGAATGTGTGCTAGGTTCCTGTTTATTTAGGATATTGTGAAAATATGGGGAAATTTGCAATTTTATAGGCTTTTGTGTACATCACTGTGGGTGGGGGGAAGGAGGAGGGGCTATGGACTGGGCGGTGACCTCTGACCTCTGTACAGATCCTCAGTGGGGCATGAGACATGAAGGTGCACTGATAATCTCCTAGGGGTGTGCGATATGACGACTTTTGATCGTGGATGATAAAAATATCTCCACGATCTGCTTTTGAAGAAATATCGTAGTATCTTGCTACAGCGCACATTCTATCAGTTATTGTTCTGGTGCCGCCATATCAATATACTGTACAACGTGACATACATTCACATCAGTGTTAACACAGCGGTAGAGTTGCACTCACGGAACACTGCACTTATTCGCAATCACAAAATTAGATTATTTGCGTGCGTTTTAAGCATTTAATTCACGCGCTGGTCTGACGCGAGCTTTTTCTGAGCCCGTACACCTGAAGCACGTGCGCTAAAATGCCTGGCTAACAGCCCCTGATAACTAAACTAAGTTATCTTTTTAGCTAATACTGTCAAAACACACAAGGTTTACATATAGACTCAGCTGGTTATTTCTAAAATGAAAGTAAACAGTTGAGAGAGAATCGAATGCATGCCTGTATATTAGACGTGTGCAGGTCTCAAACTTAAAGGGACTACACACATTCAGAATCAGGTTAAGAAAGCCAGGCAAAGACTTTACCATCTGCGACAGCTGAGAAAATTCAGGGTCTCACCAACAATCCTGAAAAATTTCTATTCAGGGGCCTATTCTAACTCAGTGCATCTCAGTGTGGTATGGTAATTCCTCAAACCAGGACTGCAAAGCTATGCAGAGAGTCGTGCGCTTAGCTGAGCGCATCTCAGGGTCTGCTCTCCCCTCTCTGCAGGACATCTACATCAAACGCTGTAAAAGCAGTGCTGCTAAAATCCTCAAAGACTCAACTCACCCCGGTAACCATCTTTTCTGTTTACTGCCATCTGGCAAGCGCTTCAGGAGCATGATGGCAAAAACTGAGAGACTGAGGAGGAGCTTCTTCCCTCAGGCCATCAGGCTCCTTAACACAAACTCAGTTTCATAAACACTTACAAGATTCATTATTAACTGTAAAACATTCATATTCTCATCATCCGTATTGCTGCTATGTGTACATACCCAGTACAACCCGTTTGCACATCCCTCCTGTTCATATTACTTTTTATTAAGTCCCAATATAATGTTTTTGCACATCTTATTTGTTTTGCACTTTTTATTCTATTGCACATTTTACTCTTTATTTCTCTTTTTTTTATCTATATATATGCTCTTGTGTTGTGTTACTTTTATATAATTTGTATTTTTATTATTTTGCACTGTCCACTGAGCGGACCTGATTTGATTTACATTTCACTTCTGATTATACCCTGTATAATTTATTATGTGACAAATAAAGAAACCTTGACCTTGACAGAACTAAACATGCGCCGACTGTCATTAAAGGGATAGTTCACACAAAATTTTTGTAAAACACTATGACAGAATCAATTTTTTTTATGTTAAAAGAACAAAACACAAAAGAGAAAAAAAATACTCACTACTCCTGACTAAACAAAATAATACAGTTGCTTTAATATGATTCATTCTATATAGTGTTTTATTTGTTCATTCAATTTCTCGAATGCTCCTGCTAAATATGCCTATTGTACCTGAAAATAAAGCACTGTTTGTTTTATTTGTATATTATGTGTATTTGTAATGTGTGTCTTTGTTCTTATTTTTTAATAACAAATATAAAATACTGACAAAGATTTTTATCTGTGCCCATTTTGGCCTAAATATCCACCATGATTTTTTAAATATTTTGTAACATTGAAAGGCTTTGTCTTTATGATAGGGAAATTAGTTTGGCTGTACTGCTCAGACAAAATAGTAAATCCAACATGACAATGAATCGTGAAAAAATTGTGAAATTGTGATATTTCAAAAAAAAAAATGTATATGATATGTTTGCCATATCGCGGCAAAACACCTACACTGTTAGACTTTGCTGTAATTTTACAGTTACTTACTGTAAAAAAGTACAGTAAAATACCATATATATGATTTACGGTTAACTACTGTAATACACACTGCATTATGGGTATTTCTGTATTAATTTTACAGTAATTTACTGTATATGGGAATTTACAGTATTTTGCTGTAATTTTACAGTTATTTACTGTAAAAAAGTCCAGTAAAATACCATATATATGATTTACGGTTAACTACTGTAATACACACTGCATTATGGGTATTTTTATTAAGTTTACAGTAATTTACTGTATATGTGAATTTGCAGTATTTTACTGTTTACACACAAAAGCAGTAGTGCTACTGTAAATGAAGAAGACAGGTTTCTTGAATGTGCTGCGGACATTTTAATAGGCCTAAAACATACATTTACATTTAGTCATTTAGCAGACACTTTTATCCAAAGCGACTTACAAATGAGGACAATGGAAGCAATCAACAAAGAGCAATGATATACAAGAGCTATGACAAGTCTCAGTTAGCTTTAGGCAGTACACTAACAAGGTTTTTATATATAATAAATAAAAGAAAACCGATAGAGCAGAAAAAGAATAGAGCAAGCTAGTGTTAGAGGCATTTTTGCTTTTGTTAATTGTATGATAAACAAAAAGAAAACAGAATACAAAAATATTAGAAATGCTACTGTTAGTTTTTAAAGCATAGAATTAGAATAGAGATTGCTAGAGTTAGAGGGTCAAATAAAGATAGAAGAGATGTGTTTTAGCCGATTCTTTAATTCGATCCAATTCGATTTCAATTGATTCTTGAAAACATCAAGACAATATGCACATATAGGCCTATTAAAATGTCATATGATAATGTTTTATAGTTTATAATCTTGTTCGAAAATCATGAATCTGCATTCATTTTTCTCATTTTAAAATTTATTTTAAAAAATCACACACCCATACGCATGTTCTATTAGTATTTATAATAAATAACGAAATAATAATAAACAATAATAATAATAATAAATAATAATAAATCCACAATTGGGTTCCCACCGTTTTCAAAATAGGCTATCAGAAAAAAATACAGACTGGTATAATTTAATTTTATTATTATTTGTGTAATGTCATGGTAATACACAAGTGGTGATACAAATGTAATTTGTAAATTATTACAAACAAAAATATATATATATATAAACTTTACTTACATCACACAATTTAAACTGTTACTCGCGTGCAAAGCCCGCCAACAACCTGGCAGAGGTTATATAAACTGAGGTTTGTGTCCAGTGCGCGCATAACGGACGTCCCTTATGAATGGATCGCCAGACGCCAGCTGCAGATTTTCCTGAGGTAAGTAGGCTACTTTTATTTATGTTTACAAACTTTCAACAAATGTATTTTATTAGTTATTTTTTGATCGTAAAGCATTACCAATATCAATTCAATAAAAATATATGAAGAAAGCAAATAATAAAATCGAATTATTGGCTATGACAAGCAGGACTGTTCGTTTTCCTCAAAAACTGCTGCTTTGACTGCCATTTCCAGTAGACGTACCGAATGTAATATTTACACACGAATAATGGTTTTCCGTCTTTTTACGGCCAGTTATGGTGTAGGCCTATTTTACGTCAATTAAACGAATAACGTTACCGTTAAATGCCGTTGACGTCATTTGAAGTAGCGCGTCTCAAAGGCTCTCTCTCGCGCCTAACCCCTTGCGCGCGGGCTCTCTCTCGTACGCTCGTAACCCCTTGCTCTCTCTCTCTCTCTCTCTCTCTCTCTCTCTCTCTCTCTCTCTCTCTCTCTCTCTCTCTCTGTGCGTCTGCTCTATTCAGGGAACACACACAAGTTCAAGTTGCTTTACTGGCATTACATTTTAATTAAAGTATTGCCAAAGCATTTGAAGTATGTGTAAAATACAGAATATATTTACACCACCAAAGTAATAAAGGAGATAATAAATGAGTACAAAATAAGAGAGAGAAAAAACAGCAGACAGTATCTCTAACATATACATTACTTATAGCAATTCCAATTAAATGTAATTTCATGAAAATTACAAATCATTAAATAATTAAGAATCGTTCTTTATTATGGCTTCTTATTTGTTAATAGAAGGAAGGTCTCAAAGTCAGTGCATTTAAATTTTCATAGTACCAGTAATTACATTTTACATGCTGTTGTATGCTAAATATTCTCTTCTATCTTTTCTTTCAGTGTTGACTGTCATCTTATTGTGTAAGTGATACATTTAGCAGTCAGCCTAGATCTGTGATTTATCATGTTCATAACATATGGTGATAGTCAATAATCACTGATGAAAATTATGTTTATTCTTTCTCTCTCTTTGCTTTTGTGTCAGGCAGGCACTACACCCTAAATACTCTTTTAAGGGCCACACCACTGAGCATCTTTGGCTTTGTAAGTATATGTTTTGACTTACTATCAGATACAGTATTTGACATTAGATTAACTGCATGTTATGCAACAACTAGAGTCATCAGAAATGTATTGTAAAGACAGATGATCAAACATCTGTCCCACAAATCCCACATCTGTGATTTTCCATGTTCATAACATACAGATTAGTAAATAGTCATTGATGGAAAAAGTTTTACACAAACATATACAACATCTCTCCCATGTTCAGTGAAGTTTCCTCATTTCCTCTCTTTTGCTTTTGTGTCCGCAGGCACTACCTACGAACCCAAAGGCTCTTTTAAGGGCCACACCAGAAAACAGAGAGAGAGAGAGAGAGTAAGGAATAGTTTGAGAAACGGACAAAGGTGGACCAACACATCCACAACACGTCGCAAAGCCACCAGGAAAAATTTTTACAAAAAAAACAGAGCACATGCAAGTATGTACAGGTGCAAGTATTGCAGCTTGTGTGTTTCAGATTTAAGAATTTTCTGCAGTCATGTTGTCACGGTCCTGCTGGTGTGCCCAGGCTGGCCACCAGATGTCTCTGTGTTGAGCACATGGCTTGTTGTTTGTTGGTGCCATGTGCTCCCATGTCGATTGTCTGTCCCCTCCCATCTTGTTACTTAATCATTGTTTCAGTGGCTCCAGCTGTGTCTCCCTCGTTACCCTCGTTTGTCTCCCTATATAGTTCTCCTTGTGTCTGCAGTCCTGTGCTGATCCGTTGTCTTTCGTGTGTCTAATGTCGTGTGAGTGTTTCATGTCTGACTGTGCCCCAGTCTTCTGCCTGCCTGCTTGTTTTTCCCCTTCGGGCTGGTTTTTGTTCTTCTTTGTTTTATTTTATTATTAAAAAGAACTTTTCCCCTGCATTTGAGTCCTCGACCTCATCTCACGTGACACATGTGAAAAACATCAGCACACAGCAAACCATAGGTTTGCTTGTGGAAATGAGCAATGTCCTGCTTCCTTTAAAACTTTTTTGGCATTTAGATCCCACATAAACCGAAAACACAGACATTGTTATATATAGTCAACAGAATGTCTAACCATCAAAAATACAGTTACAATGTTACTGAAAGCAAAAACACTTTTTACTTAGTGTACCTTTAACGTCATTGTACATTCAGGCAATTAATGGCGTTTTCTGACAAGGATGTGCAAAAAAACTATACTATTTAAACAGAAACAATACTGGCAATAACTGCTGTTGCACAAGTTGTTACCTAAGTTGTTACGTAAAGTATAACATAACGAGATAAACTAATTTCTCCCTCATTTTCCCTCTGTTTTGTTTCAGATCAGCCATCAGTGTTTTACCCGTATGGTGGCCAGCCAACTGGGATGCTTTGTTCATGTTTTTTGTTTAAATATTGTGATGATTTGTTGTTATGAATTCAGTTATATAGCCATCAGTGGCTTACCAGCATGGAGGCCAGCCAACTGGGATGCTTTACATGTTTGTTTTTTTGTTGTAGTTTTTTTTTTTTATGTATTGTTAACACATTGTTATGATTTAAATTATATAAATTCAGTTCTATATGCGATTTGTTATGAATTTAGTCCTATATATTAATATATATATATATATATATATATATATATATGTAATGTTGCATCACAATGATTAAATAAATAAGTAAATAAAATAAATGTAATTGACAGTGACAGTGAATAAAAATTTACTGCTGTGCATTGACTCAAGTTACTTCTTTGGAATTGATTAAATTCAATAGCATTCATGTAAAATATTCAAAATAAAGATATAGTATAATAAATAGTGTAAAATAAATTATAGTAAAATTGCTGTAGCAATATACTGTAAAACTAAGTTGCGGTAAGGGTATTGTACTGTAAAATGATACTGCGGTAAGAGCATCATACTGCAAAATGAAACTGCGGTAAGGGCATCATACTGTAAAACACATTTACAGTTAAAGTACTGTAAAGGGACAGTTACAGTAACTTACTGGCAACAGTGCTGCCAGTAAGTTACCGCAAAAATACAATAAAAAGTCTAACAGTGTATATTAATCGCTTGACAGCACTAATATATACGTGTGTGTGTGTGTGTGTGTGTGTGTGTGTGTGTGTGTGTGTGTGTGTGTGTGTTATATTTAGATAAGATAGTCATATATTTGCATTATTTTATTTAAATGTAATATAATACAAATATAATATATTTGTATATATTTAATAATATATTTATATTTAATTATATATAAAAATACAAATATTTGACATCTTTAAATGGCATCTTTAAATATATAAGGCAAATATAATATAATATTAAAGCTACAATAAGGTGTCATTTGTTAACATTAGTTAATATAATAACTAACATGTAATAACTAACAATAGATCAACTATTTATTCATCTTTGTTAATGTTAGTTAATACAAATACAGTTGTTCATTGTTTGTTTATGTTAGTTCACAGTGCATTAACTAATGTTAACACACACAACTTGTGATTTTAATTGCATTAGTAAATGCTCAAACTAACAACTAAGGTTAATAAATGCTGTTAATTCTTAGTTCATTTTAACTAATGTAGTTAACTAATGTTAACTAATGAACCTTATTGTAAAGTGTTACCAATATGATAGTGATTTAATAGTGTTATATCAGTTATATAGTGATAACAATATTATATAATAGAATACAATACAATATATAACATGTTTGTGAATATAACAAATATCTTGTAAGTCTTTAAAATTAAGTTAAACTAAACCAGCCTAAAAACACACTACTTTTACTGTGTGGAGCAGCACTCTGGAACACATGTGAAAGCATTTCTACATCTTAATCAGTCATCAGCCAGCACGGTTGATTATTCTGTTTATACGGTCATTACACAAGCCCTGTTTGGCACCAAAATGAAGGAATTATCCAAAAAGCCTGTGTGTGGTTTTGCTAAGTAGCCCAAAATCTGACACTGGTAATTCTGGTGACATCATGGCTTGAAAGATAATGCAAATCAGATAGCTAAGGTCATCATGAGAAATATGAAGATGGGACTTATTTCTAGTATGGCGTCAGTCAGCTCTAATCTTATTCATCAGCAGGGTTACAGAAAAGTCAACTTCTGCAGATTTATGTTGCACACTCAGAGTGAAACCCAAGAACCATACGACACCCCTTATTTCAGTCAAGCGTTTTAAAAAGATTCAAAAAAAGGATTCATCCAAGTGTCCTGCCCTGACTTCAGTGTTGAATGCTGGCTAGCATCGTTAACACTCATCTTCCCAGGTTTGTGAATGTGATTAATACTTGGTTATACACAACTAGATCCTGGATTAATGTACACATCTATCAGCAGAGGCATCTCATGTGGAGCCGCAAAGAGAGAGAGAGAGAGAGAGAGAGAGAGAGTGTGTGTGTGTGTGTGTGTGTGTGTGTGTGTGTGTGTGTGTGTGCCGGCGCTACAGAAATCAGCTGCTGAACCATAGGTGTGTGCGGGTCAATGGCATTTTCAACCACCTCGCTACAGTAAGAACATCACTCGCTTCAAATAAATAGACGCTGCAGACGGGGAGACAGGGGGAACGAAATGCTAAAAACCCCAACTTCAATCCAAATCACACTGAGATAGAAAAACACGGAGGAAGCAAATGCGTCTCGCCCAGCTGTTATTAGTATTCAGATACACAGGGGAGGGACCGACAGCAGTCATGGAATTTATTTTTGATTTTTTGCAAATATGCATATAATTTATTGTGAGGAACACAATTTACATGGGTAGTCAATGCCTGTTTTATAGCCTCACAAATAGATGTATGAACTGAAGCATATAATGGCTGAAACCAGCAGGTGCAAATACATTCTAAATCTTCCAAATGTGCAGAAGGAAAAATGTAACCAAGGTATATAAAACAGATTAATTCTTGCATGTTATGTATTGGTTTTTGATTTACAAATCTAATCTGAGGGAAATTCGCAGGCAAACGTGGTCGGGGTTTGTAAAATGCCACGGAGCCTGGGGGGTGGTGGGTGGACGGTGCAGACATCTCTAGTGTGGCAATCGTTTGGAGATTTGAGATGGTAATTTAGAGGCAATGTTAGAGAGCGAGGGAACAAGGATAGTTAAACGGGCAATGAAAACCTCTGAAATGACGCCTTTTATCCTGGAGCGTGATGATGGAACTGGTCTTCGTCAAGTGTTTTTTGAAACCACGTTCCTGCGTCATGCACTCGAGGCAAACGCGTGCTTCGTCTTCGCACGCATTAGAGTCTGAAGAGGGGGATGGCGGTTGTCTGTCTTTCAGCACTTTATCTTCAAACCACAATAGAGGCAGCACAAAGGGTTATGGCTGCCCGACAATGACCTCGGCCCAATTCCCTCCTGATAAATTTGAGATAAAATAGCCCTAAACCTCAACCGTTAACTACTGCGGCAATTGGAAAGACGGCTATTCCCAAGTGCGCAGAGATTTCCAAAGAGACTCAATTAATCCCAGTGCGATGTTGATGTGTGTGGCACCCAGAGTTTTGATCAGGGATATTGTTAACGCATTAGCCGTTAAAGGTTTACAACGCACATATAAAAACATGGCAAAATTAGATTGTGACATAAATCAGGTCATTCACCATTCAGACCGATGAAGAGAGAAGGAAGCTGTCTACGGAAGAAGCAGAGATGCGTTAATGGACAGGTTAATGGTCAATAACCGGCGATGGGGTATAACCTCCGTAAGAGCTAGTATGCTAATTGTACATTTGGGAATGGCTTTTAAAATGAATCACAGTCAACAAAAAGAAGGTTGAGCGGTGCTGGTGTAAGGAGAATTGAGGTCACTGCATGCGTATGTCCTATAAAGCAACGCTTCTCACAATGGCTCAAAGGTGTCAATATGGGTCAGGGCCAGAATGCTAAGTTCCCCAGGGAAGCGCTATAAAAACAGGAGAAAATGTCCGTGTGAGTCGAGTTAAGCTGGACATCCGTGTGTCCACGATACTTAAGTAGTTAGCGCTATGTTTCCATCAAGTGTCAACGCCAGATTGTGCATTAGGATGACCACACACACACACACACACACACACACACAAGCATGCTGACACTTCCTGCACATAGAAGATGAGGCTGCATGCTGACGTAGCCAAAATACATCTAGGGTGTTGGATCGCGGGCGGAGGTCAGCCAAACTAGTCGTGCTTTTTCTCCTCTACCTCACTTTTTGCTGCCTCTCATTGCCTGACTGAGCAAATGCTCTTTGGGCAGACACACAGGCGATCAATATCCCGGTTCACATGCACACACACACACACACACACACACACACACACATACGGCATTACCAGAGCGAATCAGTGCCGCTCCTAACCTTAAAACAATCACATGCCACCGGTCTTATTAATCTTTAACAAGGCAATCTCTGCCAGCGCCACAACGACTGACACAAAACAAGCGGAGAGAAAAAAACAGATCAAAGTACGTGCATTAAATAATACATTCGGTTGTGATATGAACGTGAAAATAGAACCAAAGTTATTCGTTTGCTAAGTGGCTTGTGTGGTTTCCCTCGAGTGGGTTTGAGGAATCCATTTGCTGGCGGTTTCATATCGTCCTACTTATTCCAGATCTTTTTGGTGCTTTCCAGCTTTTTAATTAAATTCCCTCTAAATGAAAAGTCTTCCAATCTTATCCCAAATAGACATCAGCGCTTTCTTAAAACATTGTCAAACAGGCTACCATCTGACTGTCTCCAAAAATAAAAAACTTTTCTGACTGTTAAGTTCACTTGGAGGCTCCTGTGATGGTGGCATCTTCTCCTATGTTTGATACCCTGAGGATCACACCAACTAAACTTTCTTGGAAGTGGATTGGAATTTCAAATATAAAGGGTATTTAAAAATAAAACAATAAAATGAACAAATAAAACATCCTTACACAGTGGATGGATGGATGGATGGGTTCTACTATTGAATGTTCATTTCTTATGCTTCACGTTCATGAAGCACACAAGGCCTAATTTAAGGGTTGAAGAAGTGAAAACTGAAGAGACTACAATAGAAGCAAAACAGATGATTTGTGCCCCTGACTATGGCAGGGAGTGTGAGAGCAAATAGATAAATCACAGGTGAATTCTCTGTCTGGTCTTTAGTAGGTCACTGTTTTCGTCCTCGATCCATTAGGGAATAATAGGAGGTGCATTATTAGAAGGTGGGGGGTAAGAGGACCAGAGAGAAGCCCTGCGGGAGGGAAAACCACGTAATCTGGCACGGACGACCATCTACAAAATGAAAACAAATGGGGTGTCATCCCCAGGAGGAAATATATCCCTTTTCTATGTTTAGTAATCCATTCCTTCAGACACACAAACATGCACACACACACATGTATACTGTACATGTACAAAAGAAAATCAGAAAGCCACTTTCTTCAACAAGCATATGTTTATGAGTCATTCTCAGGGAATGGTGCCATTAGAGTTAGAACATTTTGATAAAGTGCAACATTAATGCAACTCAGTCACAGCATGTCTGAATTCATATACTTGTAATTTGAATAGATAAACGTATATACTGAAAAAAGATTTCAAGACAAAGGTTTTATTCATTTTGACATTACATAAATGTTAATTTCAATTATTTACATACACACAAAACATAGGCAGTTTTTTATATAAATATGTATTTAGAATTATTATTATTATTATTATTATTTTAAGCATAAAATATGTTTATTTTAGGTATTTTAGAACAACGGAAGTGCTGTGTTGACCAATCAGCATTCAGAACAACATTAACTTTAGAAAAAATGTAAATTGACCAATAATTAAAAAAATTGGCAGACAGACAGATTTACAGAACGATAAGATAGAATGTCAGAGAAAGAGAATGACAGAATGATTGCTAGAACAACATATAGACAGACAGATGGATAGACAGATAAAGGGATAGACACTGTAGAGAGAGAGAGAGAGAGAGAGAGGGAGGGAGGGAGGAGGGAGGGAGGGAGGGAGGGTGGGTGGGTGGGTGGATGGATGGATGGATGGATGGATGGATGGATGGATGGATGGATGGATGGATGGATGGATGGATGGATGGATGGATAGATAGATAGAAGAACGACAGAATGATATACAAAAGACAGACAGACAGACAGACAGACAGGCAACAGGTATTAACACACACTTGTCTTCTAGACTAGAGCACTGATACAGTGTAAAACGTCTCAGAATGTTTCTTCATAATGAACAAAGAGGAGGAGGGTCACATCCCTTTTTATTTATTTGAATACTAGAGCAAAAAAGCTCATCATGCAGGCCTCTAATTAATAAATAGCTGAAATGTCATGATATTGGGGGTTGAAGGGAACATGACAGGGAAGCAGAGCTAAAGCACAGCATCACTGAAATAGACTGTCTTTCTCTCTGTAGAGCCCAGACACCCCAGGGTTCAAACTTAATTCACTGTGTAAGGTACTCAATCCTCACTCTTAACAACCTCTCTGCCAGCTTGGCCCATCTGGAGGCCACGGTGGGAGGCTCCACCCAGACGGACGACCTCCCCTTATTCTGCCCCTACCCCTCAGCAGCCCAAATATTAAATAAAAAATTAGGGCCTTTTGTCGCCTTGTTAGGGGTCTGCTGAAGGATGGTAATTGAGCCTTTACCTGCTGGGTGGATCCAGGCACATGCTGAACAGAAGGGCAGACCTTTTGGAGACCAACCCTCACACACTCATACATTAAAACTGTTTCAAACTTTTCAGGAACCCCCCCCCAAATGATGATACGTCTTGTGAGGGACCTTTTCATCAAATAAAACAGCAGCTAAAAATAGTGGTAGTAACAGTAATATAAGCATGACTTTGTAAACATTTCTTTTATTAAAATTAGGCAGTATGCAATATGCTAAATTATATCATCGATTTTTACTTTGTCAATGTGCTGAAATAAAAAGAAAATACAGAAATATCTGAGGAAAAAAACTTATTGGTAATGAAATATATTTTTCTACTAACTATGATTTAGATACAGAATGAAAAATATATATATTTTAATGCTTTTGCGTTCTCCTGAGAAACTTGCAAAAGCAAGTTTCTCAAAAGAGTTTGCTTGCAAAAGCATGGCAAAGGCTAATTTTATTTCCATCTCAAATGGCTTGCAAGCAAACACAAAGTTTCTTAGAGAAATGCAAGTTTTGCGAGAATGCAAAACATTTACATTGGGGGGGAAATCACATTTGAATAAATAACAAATAACTAAATATATAAAATAAAATTGCAAAACAATTTTTTTTTCAACCAGAGCTGTCATTATAACAAATCACAAATAATCAGTTTGAAATAAAATGTTCAACCAGCCTTTAGAAAGTAAATTGTAATGATATTGAAATACACGTTTTTTTGTTTGTTTGTCTGTTTTTGTCTGTTTGTGTTTTGTTTTTACAAATTTTACACAAATAATTTCCAATTTTCCAGAACCACAAAGAAAAGAAAACAAAGAAAAACATTTCCACCACATACCCCACCAATTACAAACCATGTTACAGCAATATCACATATTTATAGGGACACATGTTAGCTAATGGTTATAGATATGCTGTTATAAGACAAGAAAGCCTAATTGTTAATACTGCTGATACAAAATATCTAACATGAAGATCTCAAATCCAAAAACACACGACACATACCTGGAGAACATTACATTGTGCAGTAGATCCATGATTGGTTATGTAAATAAACACCATGGAGTGAATAAGTTATAATTCCTAATGCTTGTGTGAACATGGGGAACTGGCCCTTTAAAGCGGTCGCCCGTATTCAAAGCAGGCCGATTTTACTCGGCTCCCAGATAAGAGGTTTGAAAAACAGGAGCCCAGTTCCCATTATCTGCTTCTCTTATTGTCTGCATTAACCTTCCCCATGGTAACTTGTTCTTCGTAATGCTACACTTGTCTAGCCGCAACACATCAGCACGGCAAGCCAATTGTGTCATGCAAATGAATCCGAGCCCTATTGTACAGCCTGCGAGAGAGCAACGGTTTATCAGGAACATGTCTGCCTGAGCAGTGCAGGATTGTCTCCTCTTACTGGCAGGCTGTGGGGCTTCTGCTTTATTTACAGCTCAATGGTCATCCTTAGAGCTCCAGACAAACACACATACACACGCGAAGCGCACACACACTCGGGCTCCAAGATAAAGCATACTTCTGCTGTCCAATTTGGTCATTTTATTTCTTAATTGTTACTGTGCTGTGGGAAGGTGGGGGGACATATGCACGGTTTTGTTTTGCTCCTTTGTGGTTCTTTTTTTTACTCTGGTGTAACTGTTGAAAGGCTTTTCAAAAAAAGACAGCTCCATGCATTTCAGAAATGGCTCTAATCCGCCAGCACTGTCGACAGAGATTGTGTGTATGTGTGTGTGTTGTACAGAAGAGCTCCACCAGACTTAACCTTCTCCCCTCCGCTGCCAGTGCTGGAAGGCAGCATGTGCAGAGGGGGGTGCTTTGGGGGCTTAAGCCCCTGCCCTTTTCCCCAAATTAACCAAAAGTGTCCCTCTCTCAACAGTTATTATCAATAATATTGTAAACAAATATGAATGAGAAATTTGCATTTAAATTACACAAAACTGTAACGAATAGCTCAAAACTGTCAGTCTGATTTGTCATTGCTATTGCGTTGCTATAGATTACTGTATATAGTATGCATATAAAGTATGCATCTTAAACAAGCCCAGATTTCATTGGACAATGTGAAGGAGCGGTATCTTATCTTCCCTGTCTTATTTCTAAATCAGTTGAAAACTACACAATCACGTTCTGTTTTTATTTTTAACAAAGGTGAAATGGCTAAAATGGAAGACGTCAGATTAATTGTGTAGTGTTTCAATTAATCCAATTTATGTACTGAATAATGATATTCCATTTAGCATTTGAATCAACTATAGGCTAGCTGGTTTAAAGAAGCCCAAGTTCCACCAACAGGACTATTATGTGAGGTGTAAGCAGTTCAAGAACATGCAAAGGAATTGTTTATATATTATGCATACATAATTGTACTATAGTAATTGTTAAATTGGAATTACTCCATGGGAACGTCTAATAGTTTTGATTTAGTTTAGTTATTTACTAAAATAAATATAACTAAAACCGACAATAAATATTAAAGTGCCCCAATTATGGATTTTTGAAAATTACCTTTCATGCAGTGCAACACAGCTCTAAGCGAATGAAAACATCCTGCAAAGTTTTATATCTGAAAGTGCACCGTGTATAAAGTTATTGTCTCTCACAAAAGAAAGAGTCAACTCTGACACTGACTCTGAATGAGTCGTTTTTAAAATGAATCCCAAGCCGTTTTATATTGCCCGCCCACTTGTTGGTCTTTTCGCATTGGTCTAAATGAAAATGAAAATTCATTCTTTGCCACTAGGTGGCGCTTTTGGAGCGGTAAAATAGTGGTTTCCCCCGGTAACAAATGCAGCACTGTGCTCACAAACAGCTTTATCGGGCATTACAGGCATGATGAAATGGAAATGAGAGCAATCGGACCAATCACCACAGATTAGCATCATGCAAATAAACCATTAAACAAAATGTTTGGGAGTCGCTGAGCAAGTGAGGTAAAAATAAATGTATATTTTAAGACAATGAAACTGTTTTTTAACCTTGCAAGCATGTCAACCTGTTGTTGGGGACTCCCAAAACCAAACTATGAACCTTTAATTACCCACAATAGGGGCACTTTAATAAAAACTATATATACATATGTGAACCTGGACCACAAAACCCGTCTTAAGTCGCTGGGGTATATTTGTAGCAATAGCCAAAAATGCATTGTATGGGTCAAAACTATCTATTTTTATTTTATGCCAAAAATCATTAGGACATTAAGTAAAGATCATGTTCCATTAAGATATTTAGTCAAATTCCTATGGTAAATATATAAAAACGTATTTTTTGATTAGTAATATGCATTGCTAAGAACTTAATTTGGAAAACTTTAAAGGCAATTTTCTCAGTATTTAGATTTCTTTTCACCCTCAGATTCCAGATTTTCAAATAGTTGTATATCGGCCAAATATTGTCCAATCCTAACAAACCATGCATCAATGGAAAGCTTATTTATTCAGCTTTCAGATTATGTATAAATCTCAATTTTGGAAAATGTACCCTTATGACTGGTTTTGTGGTCCGGGTCACATATATGAAAAACCACAAAAACTACTAATATAACCATTAAAAATAAAACAGAAAATAAGTTATTCAAAATAGTATTATGAGCATGGGACTTGGTGAGCATAAGAGACCTCTAAAAATATTTAATCTTTAAAGCGCATTTATTGTGTATAAAAAGACCATAAAATAAATTGCATAAAATTTTTTCCTGCATAATACTAGTTTTGTTATGTCAAAGCAGCTCTTTTCCTGCAATTTTGGATGCAGTATTACTTTACCATTTCTTGAATGCTAAATAAATACTGCACCAACATAGAACAGAACAGAACACTGTAGAATAGAATAGAATAGAATAGAATAGAATAGAATAGAATAGAATAGAACAGATCAGTTTTTTCTGTGGTCACTGAGAGTATAATTTCAGGGTGGTCACTATAAGCCAGAAACACCACCATTGCATCCTCCAATAAAAAAAAGAAAAAGAAAAGAAAAAGGTGCTGGAGAATATCTATGTGATGCTATGAAGAATGATGCTCTTGTGTCCTTTATACCTCTCCCAGACTTCCTGAGGGATATGCAAATATTAAACAGTAAACACAAGCGAACAAGAACATGTATAATAAAGCTCATAAACTTCTATTCTCATGCCGGATGAAGTCTATGTGTAGAAAACGGCCTTAGTGGCATCTCCTCGGAAAGCCATGAAAACATAAGCCATTGTGCATGTTTGCATCTCTGTGTCCACGTCTCATACTCCATGCATCTCATCCTATACGCTCGGTCCCTCCTGCTCACCCTACTACAACAACAACCACCCCTCTCCCTCATTCATTTCAGTTCTCCTCCCATTTTTATTCGTCGTCTTTTTTATTATTTATGCTCAGCATACTAAGCACTCAATACTGGCAGTGTCTGCAGTGGCTGAGATAGCTGTTAATGAGAAGAGGTCCCCCTTTATCTTCTTTATTCTGCCACTATTATCTGCGTGCAGTCTATAAGTGCGCAGTTACCTTACTGGCCGATAACACCCATGAGGCAAACGCAGCTGATGAGCTTTCTATACAGCAGAGCCCGCACAATACCTCTATCGGAGGAGCAGACCTCGTGAAAAAAGGGAAGGGGAGAGGGTAGAGCAAAGAGAGAGACAGAAAAAACCCTGAACCCCATGTGACAGACAAGCAGGGCCGGCTCGCGCTGAATATCCAGTGAATTTACAACCTGGGACCCCTTGAAACACGGCTTCTCGCATGCCTGATTCTCTCCCAGCTGCTGCAGTTTCTTATCTTGCCTCTTCCTCTTCTGCCTCGGAGATAACAATAATTCTTCTCTATGCTGTATTTTCAACCCTCCGGACCCCCAATCCCAGCCCCCCGTGCTCCTGAAGCCCCCCAGTACACAACACCGCCACAATAAACTTACACCAATCTCGCTCCTCAACCAAACCCTGTCAAACACGCACGCATACGCAGGCACTCACACACCAGCAGAGAAACCTCAGCAAACGTCTTTCTGCTCAGTCTAGATAAAGGGTTAAAGACTACAGTCGGCCTGCCGCTTTGAGAGATGAGGGGAACGCAAAAAAGAAAGAAGGGACAGAAGAAAGGGGGACGAAGAAATCAAGTATTCAAGTAGAGATTTTTTTATCAGTTGTACGCCGTATAAAACAGTCCTTTTTGCCTCTTTCACTTACTTTTTTCATGAATGTGGCTGCAGCCTGGAGTGTTGAAGCTAGATAAAAGAATTAGCGGTTGCACAGAGGGGCCGGGGCGCTAAGTACAGCCACGAATTAGAATGTCTATCTCTGTCGCTCTTGGCTCATCCTCTCTAGCCAGCCTGGCTCCGAGCTCGTAAACAATTTAATCTTTTCACTACAGTTTGGAGGGAAAAAGGAGAACGTGGAGAAGAAGAAAAAAAAACGAGATGTGGACATTACTTCTTCGCTCTCTGTTTCTCTCTCTTACCTCTTCCTCTCAGTGGCTTCTGCTTTAAACAAGAAAACTGACGCAAACATTTGTAAGGCGCTTGAAGATTGAATCTTATTTCTTTTTTTCGACGTCGTCGTCGTCCTTCTCTTTGGCTCTCCCTCCCTCTCTCGTTCTCACCCAGTGTCCTGAAATTTAAGATGTAGTACTGCTTCAGCTCTGGGGCCCATTTTAGAGATGTAATGTAATTCATAGCCTATCATATACCAGGAGCCACTCACAGACAGGCTGTTCTGCGGCTCCCTCAGCGCAAGTTTCTCTGCAATGAGAGCACAGACTCCTATATATCTTGAACCGTAATAACCATCTATGAAACACCAAACTTCTGTAGTCCATTCAGGTCACCTGGTGGTGTCATTTTCTCACTTTAAAGCTGTAATGTACGAGGCGGGTATTGTGGTAGCAATGCACCCTTGTGTTGACGTGTGACCCAACAGGTGAGATACTATTCTCATAAGCACATATGAGGCGTCAGAACAAAAAAAGGAAACTGAAAAAAGTAGACAAACTTATCCATTATAAATACATTTTTGATGTATCATCCACACTCAAATCTTAAATATGTTTCTTTAAAATGGTCTCCCATTGATATTATTGCTGGTAATTACTATTATTATTGTTAATTTTAACAATCACTTAAAAATTATTTTTAAAAAGGAAATAACATTAAAAGAATTATATAAAAATAAAATATATATATTTTTTGTATTAAAATAGATAAAATAGATAGTTCAGACACGAAACTCTAGGTGACGCAGGCTGATGGGTATTAGCGTAACTGATGATATTCACAGCGTTATACGACTTGGCACAAGCTGATTGGTTCATGTTGCATTGGCTGCCAATTAGCTTGCTACTTTACATTTAAATGACTGGTTAGCATTCATTGAGCATTTGCAGCGCACCACCTTCCCCAGCTCCACCTGTACAGATCTACTACGGGGTTTTTATATGCTATTTGTGCAGCAGCAGTATGTCTTAAATACTCACAGCACTGTATCGCCATATACACTGGCAGTAGCATGTTCCCGTACTTGCTTGCAGCAGCAGCAATAATCTACAACTACGACAATAACCAGCAGCAGCAGCAATTCAGCAATCTATTCTGCCAAGACCAAATACATTAACATTGTCATAACCATTACCATGCTTGAATCTTCCGAGAGTTGTCATGATTAAACTCACTTTCTCTGAGAATGATTATTGTACATGTGATGCAGCTGATAAGTTTAAAAATAAATTAATCTGCTCAACAAGTACGAAATATGCTTGTGAGAATTTTTTTATGCAAATCTCTTCAAGTAGAAATAACTGCTCTATATATTTTTCCTATAACCTTGTAACATAATTTTAATGAAATCATGGAAAGCAGTGTCCTATTCAGTACACCATCCATTAATATATTTTCATCTTATATGAAAAACAGATTAAGAGTCAACTTATTAATGCTTAGCAATTAACTGCACAAAAAAGCATACAAATAAATGAAGACATGTGTAGTAAGGTTTACGCCTGTCACCAATATGAGCTGAATGAATGGTCACTCACAAGTGGAAGAAGATAAAACTGATTCAAAGCTCATAAAGCATGTACCAGGATTAAATTACAATCTCTAAAAACTCCATTACCTCCTGTCATTTCCATAACTATGATAAAGGCATCTTCATTAGGTAATGAAGAGAACAGCATCTAAAGATCTCTCAACACAACAGACTACAGGACAAAAGACCAGGCAAGACCACTGAAAGCACTGTAGGATCTTACGGAGGTGAGTCAGGGGAGGTCATACTCTCCCAGCATGCTCTGGACTAGACATGGTATTGGAGACATGAGGGCAGGATACGTGGCAGACTGAGGGGAAGAACAGCACTGAAGCAGGCAGAGCTTCCACGCTACTGTCCAACTGATACCATCTCACTTCATTCCACAATCACACCGCCTCTTGCCCCCTAGGCAAATCAGTCATGTTCTCTTCCCTGTCTGTTTTCCTGCTTTATTTTTCCATCTCGTCTCTATTTGTGCACTCCTAAAGCTGTTATTGGAGAGAGCAGGCATATTCAGGTCAGCGACGGAAACCGCAGAGAATGCGATTTTACCTCCCCTGCTGGCTGGACATGTAGTGGATGACAATCTGGGAGGGGCAAGAGGCTGGTGTGGGAATGAGGGGAGCAGGAAAGAACATAAAGAGTTTTATTAGAGTTAAATTGTGAAAACAAGCACATTTATCCTTAAGTTGGTGAATGTAATTTCTGAACCACTAATGTCACTTAACAGAACTGCAAAAATAATGTTTTTCAAACAGGTTTCCAGAACCCTTCATCAGTTACAAAAATACACAGGCCCGCCCTCAACTCACACGATTGGTTGAGCCAGTGTTGCCGTGTCAGGCTGGTCGGAGTTTTGATAGTACCAAAGAACAACATAGAAACAAACAGCTTATATTCACCTCAGCACATTTGGAAGATTTAAAAGCAAAATTAGAAGCTTACAGCAAAAAAGCACTTACAATAATTATTCTGTAAAAAATATATATTATTTGAGCTGTAAAGCTGTTTAAATAATTTATACAGTTGTTTTAGAATGTTACACAGAACTACAAAAATAATGTTTTTCAAATAGATTACCAGATTCCCATATCTTTCATTGGTTACACAAAATCAGAAAGCCCGCCCCAAACTCTTGCCATTGCAAAGTGTCAGGCTGGGCGGAAGAGTTTTGATAGCACCACAAAATCAACAAAATGGTTTACTTATAGCTGCCTTAGCACATCTACAAGATTTAAAAGCAAAAATTTGAAACTTTTATAATTGTATTATTATATTATTATTTTATAATTTTGCATTATTACATTTTTTTTAATATGCATTTAAGATACACGCTTTTTTGTTGGGGTTTCCCTGATAAAAGTCGCATTCAGGGGCTAAATATCACGTTATTGGAGTCGCTTCAACCGGCAGACATAAAAAACTTCCTGCGGAAAGAGTGTTAAAGTAGCCCAATTCTGCAAGAAGACCATGGACTTGGCAACACTGACAGTCATTTAAATATTTCAAATAGGTTTTAAGTTTTCTTCATCTTTCATTGATTACACAAACTTACAGCCCTGCCCCCAAACTCACACCATAGGCTGAGCAAGTGTTGCCATGTCAAGATAGTCAAACTTTTGTAAACAGTATTGATAGCACCAGAGAACAACACCGTTTTACACATTTGGGGGTGAATCAACTAACAAATGGCTTATCTATAGTTACTTCAACATATTCTATTAGAAAGGAGTAAATATTTTAACTAATAAATGTGTCTATTAAAACTATACATATTTACAGTAGGTCCTCATATTCACAAGTAATCAGTGGCATTAAACGCATAGTTCACAATGTTTTAAAATACTCAACCTTATTTTGTTCCAAACATGTATGACTGATTTTCTGCTGTTAAACACAAAATAGGATATTTTGTTCTTCAGCATTTGTGTGCATACAATGAGAGTCAATGTTGTTTGAACTCAACTGTCACCTTCTAGAAAGAAAGTCATCCAGGTTTTGGAACTACATGAGAGTTAGAAAATGGCGACAGAATTATCCCTTTAACAATCACTGACAGATCATTTCAAGCTCACCCACAAATGTCAGGTAGATGTGGGTGTCTCAAGTCAAAAGCCTAGAGAGGAGTCAAAGTGCGTTACAAAATGAGGCCAAATCAGGGGAGGCCTTCTCATGTGCCGCCCTGGTGCTCTGGAGGTGAGAGGTTAACCATGGTAGCAGACTGTCGGCTCATCACTGGGATAATGAAGCTGGTCGACCAGGCTGACTGACTGTCGGGACAGGTGGCATTAAACCTGCTAAGATCCCATCTCCAAGGTCAGCCCTTTCCACCCAATCTCACTGGTTGCTGATGAAAGCACAATTTAAGGAAAAGAGAGGCCGAGGGTGGCGGGTGAGGTGGGGGCACCTCGTCGCCACAGTGGATAAGACTCAATTTGAGAAGCCTGTAGAGGGAAATGACTGTTTTTGGTCCCCATCATGTTATACAGCGAGGGCAGTTTACTGGGCTGTTTGCTAGGGGGGTGCAATTTTACAGCCCTTTCTGCAGTGGGATTTACTGGATGTGCAGTTAATAGTTTATATAGTTGACTCGGAGCTGCAGGGATTAAAGATAGAGGGTTGTTGGGTGCAGTGGCACGGGGAAGACATTTATCCACAGCGAGCCCAGGCCTCTTACTGCACTGTCTGGCCCACTGACCTTGGGCTGGGCCGCTACTGGGACTCCACAGCCCAGTGGCTTTCATAAAGAGCTATGTGTCTGATTGTGTAAAAGTTTTGATGGTTATATAGGCCTCTTTCACTCTCATGTGCAGTAGAGTCTTTGATTTGTAGCCCACTTTGCTGTCCTGTCTTTAGTCCCACTCAACAATTGTGGTGCTTTCAATGCCTTTAGGCTTAAAATAATATTCTGGTTACAAAATTAAGATTAATCAACAGCAAGTGTGGCATAATGTTGATTACTACATGTTGGTTTGGTTACTTTTGGGGTTAAATTAATACCTTAGTTTAAAAAAAAAGAGCAGATATCATAATTACAGTAAATGGGACCAATGCATTTTTTTTTCATTTTAGGGTTTTATGGCGTTGAGTTGGCAACAAATTTGTAAAGCTGCATATAATTTTAAACAGATTAGCTTAGTAAGTAATTTTTTACTACTGTTATTTTTGTATATTTATATACTATTATATATATATATATATATATATAGCATTAGCATTTTTTTCAGTTTTCATTCCCTAGTAAAAAAGTAATATGTTTAAAATACAATAATTTCATACTAAGTATAGTCCAAATCTATTAACATATTTACTGACATATTGCTCAAGACTTATTGATATAAAAAATACAATTAAACTTTATTTGGAGTACTACTTGCGCACATTTTTAATATTAAGCCTGAAATGTGTGAGTATTGTGTTATATTAAAAATATCGGTCTTTAAATGCAAGCTATTTAAAGTGTACCAAAGTATACTTGCAGTAGTTCTACTTTTGCACAATCAAATATACTTCAGTATATCTTTAGTTGAACATCAGCACTACTTTCACATGATTAAAGTGCATTAAGTACAAAATTAGTTGTTACAATTTAGAAGATTTTATGTATAACAGTTTAGAATACCAAAAGTAACCGCAGGGTATTTTTATTAACACAAATATCTAAATATATTTGTAGTATACATAGCATTAAATACATGTATTTCATATATATTTTAGTAAATTTATTTTTTACTAGGTTTGCAATTTTAGTGAATTTTTTAGTAATTGTATGTGTTTTACATTTTTTGCCTTTTTAATATTACTATTTAGATTTCATTTATTTTTGTTTTAGTTTCAGTTTTTATTTCCAGCTAGAAACTTACAGATAATTTCAACTTAATTTTTTAATGAACAAGAGTGTTTGTAATAGTTTTAGTTAATAATAACAACCCCACACTAAAACCACGTAAATGTGCATATTGTATACATCTCATGGATATACTTTTGAAACAGCGAGTATTTATCATTTACAAATTCATTTCCCTATTCACTTCCATTGTGAGTGTTTCACTGTAACCCAGATTATTGGTCGTTTTAAAGAAGGGACTTTTTTGTGGTGATCAACATTTTGCCACAAATGGTGTCAGAATATTCTGAACTCCAGAATGTTCCATTAATACGAGCACTCCCGTCTTTGATCCGGTCACCCGCTGCATGTGGTCTGTGCTAGTGCTTGTTCACTAGTGATACCTCAGTGTCACAGACCCCTGGCAATGCTGTTTAACTTCACGGCTTGGCTGAAAATTAAACCGAGCCTCCCTTCCCATCTGACGCCGGCCTGTTTGTGCGGTCTCTGTGTGCCTTTGTGTGCGATCAGCCTTCTCACACCCAATCGTTATACCTTCAACATCGCCCCACCAGCTGGACCAAACGCAGGCCAGCTCTCCTGTCCTCACACACCTGCTCAGAGGTCCTCACGCCCAGACGCACGACCATCCCAGCAGCCCAGAGCTTCACAGAGTCTCCCCATCATTGACAACTTACAGGGACTTCTTGGTTGGATAGTGAAAATCCCACCAACGTGACAAGAATGCGCCAACACAATGTTTGTTCATGGCAAGTGGCTGATGGGGTAAACAGACTACAGGAGGCACATTTGTGAAGGGAGCTGATTACAGCTCGCCAGGCTTCAAGACACACTTCACACCATTGTTCTATTCTGTTTATTGAGAAGAACCTCACAATATCAAAGGAACTGGAATATAAACAGCATCTGTGTCACAGTAAAGAGGAAAACATAAAACATATGTTTATCCTGGAGAGTAGCTGAGGTGTTTGTTTCTGGAGCTTGAGAAGACAATGGAGGGATTTGATCACTTGAATGGACAGTTCAAAGGAAGAAGAGTATTTTGGAGGCACTGTAAAATACATTGTCTAACCAGTGTTAATCTTGACAATTAATTTACTGACAAAAAGTTTATACAGACAATTTGAAAAATAACGCATCTTGATGATAATCAATCAAAATCTTTGATAAATAATAATCAAACATCAATAATGCCTTAACAAGCTTTCTGAAGAAGAAAAACCTAGAAAAACAATCCAAACGTCATATAATTTGCATCTGCAAAAAATGACACAAATGCATAAGTGAACTAGTCAGAATGTGAAATTCATGCTGAAAATACACTCTTGCCATAATAATGCACTAAAACACATCAAAAACATGGACAATGATTATCTAAAGTATAACGCATTTTCACACTGTTTAGTGCTAATATGTTTAAATTAATGTTTAAAATGTTTAAACAGTTGGTTTAATTTGGCACTCTTTTCATCAACTAAAATTATAATTGTATTAACTAAAATGGTGTGCTATTTTAATCAGAGTAAAACTACTTAAATTAATTGCGACATTACAAAATACAAACTACAATATACAGAAATACAGAAGGAATTTTTGTCAAAAGACAAAAATTATGAAGATAACAAAAACATATTTTTAGCAAAAAGCACAATGCTTTTACAAATAAACTATAAAAAATACTTTTACTATTAACTGATTTATGCTGTGAAAATTTACTGAAACATTTCCATTATATTTAGCTACACCCACAAAAGTCATTTTAAAGGTTACATCAGATAACAAAAAGCTTCTTGAGATAACAACTGCACATGTTCATTTTTATAGAGTAAATAAAAAATACAGTAGAGCTTTATTTCACATGAAAGTCCAAAGACTGAGATCCACTCATATTTGATCTTTCTCTTTTACTGTTGGTGTATTAAATCTGAAGTACAGTTATAGAAGAGCATGCAGGGTGTGTGAAGGATGCTTTCTTTTTTTGGTTTTGTGTTGTTTTTAGGACCAGCGGAGCGAGGACAGCCCCTAAACAAACTGACCAGCAGGAAGTAGAAGAGGCAACACAACAACATCACGACACACCGGCTACAACAAAACCCTGTGCTGTGCAATGGCTAAATGGCCACACAAACCATTAAAACAGTTAACGGCTAAAGCTAAGAGCAGACAAAAAAACTATTACAAGCATTTAAATTTCTTCCAACTACATACCACCTATTACCTAAGTGTGTAGTGTGTGTGTTTGAGAGAGAGAGAGAGAGAGAGAGAGAGAGAGAGAGAGAGAGAGAGAGGTGCAAAGCAAGATTTTGAAGAGGCGTAATAAGCGGCTGAGATTTAGAAGGTAAAACTGCTCCACTCCAGCAAGCGAACAGGCCAGACTCTTGTGCAATTATAACTAACCAATGCTCCGAAAGGAATGGGGAACAAGGGAAAAAAAACAGAAATTGACCCACTTAAATACAGTCAACAAAACCTAGCTTCGCTACCTTTGTTGTTTTGCTTTCTCCCGTGCAGCCTGTCTTGCTTTTGTGAGAGAAAGAAAAGGTTCGAGAGAAATGATTGTTGTGCGATGTTTACGGTGGCCAAATAGCAGACGAAATTATGCTGTCAGGGACACATCCAGCTTGGATGAGGAGGACACAATTTAAAATTTTACTGTTGAACACCTTTAATGACTCGTAATGCAAAAGGTGTGGCTATTCCTATTAAACGTGTAGCTGAATCAATAAGAGGCATAATTGGAGTTGTTAGAGCAAATTATAACACAGCTATTATGTATCAGTGCGCTATTTCTCTGTAAACTGTTATTACAGACTTTTTAATGCTGGGATTCAGTAGGAGGAGTGTTACATAAAACATAGTTACCACTATCTGCTATAATGGCCACTGGCTTTATTGACTGCGACTTCATTCTCGTCTTTTGTGTACTCTATAATTTCCTGCACCTCGGCCCATCTTGATGCACGGATTGCTCGTTTTTGTTGTTGTTTATGAATATAACGTAATGGGGGTAGTTGTTAACCTCAGCTCTACACATTCGATGCTATGTTTCTGAGTAGTATTGACTGATATTGTACAAAACTGGTCGAAAGAGAGGATCCTTTCCCACTACATTTATATGTCTTCAACAGACAAATTGCTCTGTGAGCCTGACAGACCTTAATGTACTGAAGTGCTAACCCTTGTCAGCTGCTTAGACAGATAAATATGTGCCTCTGACTTCATATATGACAATGGAAGTGTCAAAGCTACAAACGGATAAACAAATAATAAGTCACTGGGAAATGATGGGACAGTCCTCTTTTACTATCTCTCAAAGAGATGAACTGATTCAGACGGATGGTGGGAACAAAGATTGTGTTAAGACAAAAGACAAATAATAGTACTTAAGCATGTAGAGAAGGATGTATTGCATTCATCATGTTCTGTGTCTCTGTGGCCACTCAACCTTAACATCCTTATCAAGACTATTCAGAATGGGAAAGCCAATAAATTGATCCTCCTGCAAAAAAAAATATATTTTTAAATAAAATAATAGATTTATGTTGTCGTAAAAAACTATGAATATATCTTAATATATTTGATCCATGTGAGATCTCATCTAATTGATTATATAATCCTAAACTGATCATAAAATAAAAATAATAAAATCAAATATTTTATTATTTTTATTTTATAATCCTAAACTGATCATAAAATAAAAATAATAAAATAAAATATTTCCTATGTAATGTGAAAATCGTCTCGGTTACGTATGTAACCCTCGTTCCCTGAAGGAGGGAACGGAGCGTCACGTCGGATGACCGACGATGGTGGGATCTCGCCAGAGAGACCTATCCACCGAGTGTAACTAAACGAGCCAATGGACATTGGCATGCGATCATTGCATCCAGCTGCCGCTGATCACAGCGTGAGTATAAGAGGCAGCCGGTGCACCGCATTAATCATGTTTTCGCTGAGGAGCCGAGCCGGAGACCCGGCCGACAAGCGGTGGTACAGCAACTGTGGCGGCGGGGCGTGGCGTCTCCGTTCCTCCTTCAGGGAACGAGGGTTACACGTAACCGAGGCGTTCCCTTTCAGTCGGTCACTCCGAGTCACGTCGGATGACCGGCGGTGGGATCTACCAAAGCGCCACAGGAGCTGCCCTTCCAGCGCCCTGTGTAGACCTCCTGATCCTTCCTATAAGGCAGACGATAGGACCGGGCTACACAGAGAAGGTCGACTACTGCTGTCCCTAGAGCAACCCAAACAGTAGGACTTGAATAACACTGGGAAAGTGTGCCCTTCCACTTGGAAGAGGCACACTGCGGAGTCACCTCCTCCCAGAGGGGGTTAAGTGACATTACTCACGTGAAGTAACCCCGTAGGGCCCAAATGCACATGGAAGTCTCTGTGATGGCTCAGGCTGCATCATTAGAGACGGCAGAACATGGTCTACCTGGGGAACACGGTTCTAATAAGCATACCGTGGAAAACACATATGGGATCCCAACAGGGTCACTCATATGGGCACTAGCCTCACACCAGATTTCAAGAATTCATTGGCTGAAAGGCCTGGCGCCGTACGTTCCGCCACGTCTGGACACGCTGGAGGACTCGACAGGGTTTGCCCGGTTAGGGAACTCTCTGGAGAATAAGGCGTTTAGGGACGCCGCAAGCCGACTCTGAACAGGGCCTCTCAGTGCCACTACCCGTTTGAGGTGAGAACACAGGAGGAAACCGGTTCGACACGCAGGCTATAGAACCTAGCGAGCGTGTTGGGAGTCGCCCAACCCGCAGCTCTACAGATGTCTGCTAGCGGGCGCCACGAGCCAGCGCCCAGGACGATGCAACACCCCTAGTGGAGTGAGCACGCAACCTGAGCGGGCAGGGCACACCTTGTGCTTCATAGGCCAAGGTGATAGCATCCACTATCCAGTGGGCCATCCTCTGCTTGAAACAGCCTTCCCTTCTGCTGTCCTCCGTAGCAGACAAAGAGCTGCTCTGAGGTCCTAAAGCTGAGTTCTATCCGTGTACTGTCGCAGTGCGTGCCGGACAGAGCAAAGCTAGGGCTGGGTCTGCCTCCTCCGGGGCAGCGCTTGCAGATTCACTACCTGGTCCCTGAAGGGAGTGGTAGGAACCTTGGGCACATAGCCGGGCCGGGCCTCAGTGTTGCACTGAGTCAGCCGGCCCAAACTGAAGGCACGAATCGTCGACCGAAAATGCCTGCAGGTCCCCCACCCTCTTGATCGAGGCCAATGCAGTCAGGAGTAGGGTTTTCATAGACAGAAACTTCAACTCGACTGACTGCAAAGGCTCAAAGGGGGCAGTTATTAGGGCTCTTAGCACCAAAGCCAAATCCCAAGAGGGTAGAGAGGGGGGCCTAGGAGGGTTCAACCTCCTGGCCCCCCTAAGAAACCTGACAACCAGATTGTGCTTCCCCACCGACTTCCCCTCTACGGGGTCGTGGTAAGCAGAAATAAGCGCCACATAAACCTTAAGGGTGGAAGGGACAGCCTACGCTCCAACCCTTGCTGTAAGAAGGAAAGCACAGCTCTGATCGAGCATCTCCGGGGTCCTCCTGGTGTGAGGAACACCATTTCGAACAGGTTCCACTTCAGAGTATAGGCCCGTCTCGTGGGCGGTGCCCGTACTAAAGTGATAGTGAGTGCTACCTCCTGGGGTAGGTCAGCTAGAACCTCCGTCCCATCCAGGGACCATACGTGGAGTTTCCACAGGTCCGGACGCTGGTGCCATAGGTGCCCGTCTCTGAGAAAGCAGATCCTTCCTCAGAGGAATTGGACAGGGAGGGGCTGTCGCGAGGAGCATGAGTTCCGGGAACCAGGTCCTGTTGGGCCAATATGGAGCCACTAACAAGACCTGCTCCTCGTCCTCCCTGATCTGAGGGAGGGGGATTCTGACTCTGACTTTCTCTTTGGCTCTCAACGGAGGTGGTCGCTTTCTCTCCTCGTCCTCACCCTTATCTTCCCTGCTTTGCTCCCTTGTCTCGTGAGAGACTCTCTCTGCACTGCTCTCCAAACTAAAATATTATGGATTAACCGGTCTCTTAATGCAATTGACACTATCGAAACTTGGGTTTGGGAACCTGACTGCCCTGGCGGGAACGTTCGCGGCCGGCTATCTGATGGACGCGTGGGAGAGGTGGCGAATCGTGTGTCTGGCGGCTCTTTCCGTGGAGGACATTGATATCTACCTTTTGAACCATGATAACAGGTATTTTGCTGATTGGATTAGGCTTTACCCTGGGTTATCGAAGAATTCAGAAAAAACGGGAACAGCTGTCCAAAGCCCCACAAGGCTGCCCGTATGATTGAAGCTGTGGGAAGAGCGGTCAGCATTGAGACTGAACTATAATCGCAATATGGATTCTACCAAGGAGAAGTTCACGGCTTTACAAAGGAAATTGATTAAAATGAGACCAAAATGGACAAAAACGGACAGAGAGTAGCCTGCAAAATTGGAATGTTTACTACGCCCCAAAGACAAAACAATCTTATCTTTTTCTGGCTCCCCTAGAGTGGCCTTGCAAGGCTGTTGCTGCAATCTACCCGGTGTGCAATGCAGTTAGGCGCTTTTGCGTTCCTCCCCACCCTACAGACATTACAGACATTGCCCCCCACCGACCATTCGCCTCTGTTCGCTTGATCCGCTGGCCTGGTCAAGCGGGTCTGACCAGCGCCGGATCAGTGGCTGCGGGATCAGGCGGCTGC
Source organism: Gymnocypris eckloni scoliostomus (assembly GCA_027564155.1). Taxonomy (NCBI): domain Eukaryota; kingdom Metazoa; phylum Chordata; class Actinopteri; order Cypriniformes; family Cyprinidae; genus Gymnocypris; species Gymnocypris eckloni. The sequence goes on along the minus strand of CM050417.1, from coordinate 9,995,820 downwards.
GCTTGCTGGGCGGATTCACTTCCCCTGTGGCTATATGTCGTGTATGTGCTTTTGTGTTGCTGAGGTGTTTTCCTGTTCTCACACTGTACTCCCCAAGGAGCATAGTCTGGGAGTAATTTTTTTCTCCTCACTTTCCTCATGTAAATGCTGTATTTTCTTCAATTCTACTTGCATTTCACTACTGATTATACTTGTATGATTGTGTATGTATGTGACGAATAATAAAGAACCTTGAACCTTGATCTTGCACAGTGTCTGTGCTAGTAGGCTCACTGGGTGGCATATTTGCGCAGGCCCGGGGCCAGCTGTGTGCCAGTGCATCCGTGCGGCGTTGCCTCGGTTAGGAGTAGAACTTTTGGCAGTGGGTGGTTTCTGGAGATGCGAACAGGTCGACCTGAGCAGCTCCGAACGTCCCAAATCAGCTGAACCGCCTGGGGATGGAGTCTCCACTCGCCTGGAAGTGCTGCTCGAGACAGCTTGTCGGCTGCCCGATTGAACACTCCTGGGATGTGGATGGCAGGGACCTCAGATGCTTCTGACTCCAGAGGAGGAGGTGGCGGGCGAGTTGCGACATGCGACGGGAGCGCAAACCGCCTTGCCGGTTGATATACGCAACGGTCGCAGTGTTGTCCGTACGGACCAGAACGTCCTTGCGCTGAAGGCGTGGCGTACTGCTAGCAACTCGAGGCAATTGATATGCCAATGCAGTTGGGGACCCGTTCAAACCCCTGATACTGCGTGCCGTTGTCGTGGCTCCCCAGCCTGTGGTCGAGGCATCTGTGAATACCACAGCATGTCTGGATACCTGCTCCAGGGGCACTCCTGCCCGAAGGAGCGAGGATCTGACCACGGCCTGAAGGTCTTGCGGCAGGCGGTGTAATCTGAACCTGGTAAGTGCCGCGTTTCCACGCCCATCTCGGGATTCGGCCATAGAGCCAGTGCTGAAGTGGTCTCATATGGAGCAGACCGGCCGGGACTGTCACCGCAGCTGCAGCCATATGCCCCAGGAGCCTCTGAAAGAGTTTCAGTGGAACCGCCGTCCTGCCTGATAAGGTCTTGAAGCAGTTCAGCACTGACTGAGCACGTTCCTGGGTGAGGCGTGCTGTTTGGTTGACCGAATCGAACTCCATGCCGAGAAAAGAGATCCTCTGTGTTGGCACGAGTTTGCTCTCTTTCCCAGTTGACCGAAGACCCAGCAGGCTGAGGTGCTTGAGCACCAGGTCCCTGTGTGCAGACAACTGCCTGCGGACTGTGCGGTATGAGCCAGTCGTCGAGGTAGTTGAGAATGCTCACACCTTGTTCTCTCAGGGGGACAAGGGCCGCCACGACTTTGGTGAAGGCGGGCGACAGGGACAGCCGAAGGGCAGGACCTTTGCTGATACGCCTGTCCCTCGAGCGAAACGCAGGAATGGACTGTGTCGGGAGGATCGAGACATGAAAGTACGGCGTCCTTCAGGTCGATCGCTGCAAACCAATCTAGGGGACGGACGCATCCAAAAATGCATTTCTGCGTCAACATCTTGAGCGGCAGCTTGTGAAGTGCACGGTTCAAAACTCGCAGATCCAAGATCGGTCGTAACCCACCACCTTTCTTGGGCACAATGATGTAGGGGCTGAACAACCCCGACCTCATATCGGCTGGAGGACCGGCTCTATCGCGTCCCTTCGCCAGTAGGACTGCGATTTCCGCATGCAAGACAGGAGCATCGGCGGGTTTGACTGAAGTGAACCGGATGCCCCTGAACTTGGGGCGCCGGCGAACTGAATCGCATAGCCGAGTCTGATGGTCCGTAGGAGCCACCGAGACGGACTGGGAGGCGCTAGCCAGGCTCTGAGACCGTGCCAGCGGCACCAGCAGTCACCGGAGTCACCGTACCCGTGGTGGGGCAGCGATGTGGAACACAGGGACCCGGCCGGGGCTTGTGAAGGCCTGGCCTGTGATGGCAGGGGGCGGGGTCTGGGTGTGTAGTGTAACACTCACCTGATTCCTCCTCGTGTGGGAGGAAACGCAGGAGCCCGGCTTGCGTGTGACAACTTGTAGCGGGGGCTTGAGTGCTACTGCCCTTACCCGGTTCCACAAATGGGCAGGAGGGGTGCTCTTGGGCAACCCCCCACTGCCTGGCGAGAGAGGAGGAGGGAAGTGATCCCGTGATGCACGGTACACCACTCCTCCTCTTGAGACCCAGAGACTGAGGAAACTGCTCTTTTATTGAAGTTTTGGGTACCGCTGGCTGCTGGGCCAGCTGCGGAACAAAAACAAAACGAAACAAAGGATCCTCCACCCAGCCCTCCTCCGGGGGAGGGAGTGGTGCGGTCACCATCTCCCGGCAGGCAGTTCCCTCCATCTCTGGGTCGCCCGTCTCTGGGCCTCTTGCACTTGCGCTTGCCGCCCGGGTCTGGCGGGGCCTGGGACGGGCTGGGCGTCCTGTCTGTGACCGGCTCCACGACGCCGCACGGTGGAAGGCTGCTGCCGCGCGTGGGAGCGGGCGGCCACAGGGGGCGCCACGGCGGCGAAGCAGGCTGAGGGGCTGCAGCCGGAGTGGAAGCAGCAGCGGGTTTCCTCCGCGCATGATGTGCTTGATCGCCTCAGTCTGCTTCTGTGCTGCCGAAAACTGCTGGGCACAGCTCTCGACAGCGTCGCCCGAAAAACTGTGACACGGGAGCATTCAGGAACTGTACCTTCTCCTGCTCCTTCATGTCAGTGAGACACAGCCAGAGATGGCGCTCCTGGACCACAAGCGTGGACATCGCACGACCCAGAGACTGTGCGGTCACCTTCGTCGCTCGAGCGCGAGGTCCGTCGCAGCACGCAGCTCATGTAGAACCGCCAGGTCGTGCCCACCCTCGTGCAGGTCTCTCAGTGCTTTGGCCTGATGGACCTGCAGTAAGCTCATGGCGTGTGGGGCAGAAGCCGCCTCCCCACAGGCTCTATAAGCACTGCCAGTGAGGCCTGATGAGTGCCCACAGGCCCGTGAGGGGAGACACGGTTCACCCCGCAGAGTGGGCGACTGTTGGACACAACTGCATGGCCACAGACCGCTCCACAGAGGGATGCCCGTGTACCCCAAAGCGGCTCCACCATCGAGGGTGGTGAGGGGAGGAGCCACAAGGTTTATTTCGGACAGTAAAGGTGCCTTCCATGACCTTGTAAGCTCCTCATGCACTTCCGGAAAGAATGGCACGGGCGCTGAAAACCAGCGCGCCCCGAGCCACTCGTCCAACCTAGAAGGGTCGGGGACGGTGGAGGATTCCCACGAGCCCGGCGTTCTCGTGACCCGGAAAGCATGGCCGTCATCTCTGGGTCTGGCTCGGGACAACGCTACCACACCCGAAGACAAGCGCAGCCAGTCGTCATCCCGGAGAGGGCTCGCCCTCCGATGCAGCGACTGACATCTGGTCATCAGGAGGCACCGAAGGAAGCGGGTGGGGTACCCCACTCAGCAGAGCCCCAGTCCGAACCAGCGGTACCCCGCCCGGCTGCGGAGTGCCTGAGGGTGAGAACTCCACTTGGGAAGCCCTCACCGTAATCCTCAGATCACCTCTGACTCCACGGATGCTGTGCCGCCCGTTTTGTGCCAGGGCGAGCGCCAGATCGCGGCAGAGGCAGAGGACCCGCCATGTTTGACACAGCGAGTCTATTGCGCAACTCCGAGATGGTCATGTCCCCACAAGAAGAACATGAACCATCCACGAAAGCTTCCTCAGCGTGCTGAATGCCCAGACACGTGAGGCAGTGATCGTGACCGTCCTGAGGCGCCAGAGATCGACCGCAAAACGCCGCGGGTGATAAGACATCTTTATAAAGACGCGATCACCCGTGTTAATAGAAATTTGCTCTTTAGTGCTGAAGCACGCGGGAGCTGGCCACCGCACACTCCGTGTGACTGTCTTCACGGACCGTTGTTCTCCCGTGAGACCGCGACCACCGCTGCTGTGCCGTAACGCCCGCACTAAGCTTCTCAGGCGACAGGAAGAGCAGTAGTGAAACACCACCGCTCGGCTCCGGCGAAAGGATGATTAATGCGGTGCACCGGCTGCCTCTTATACTCACGCTGTGATCAGCGGCAGCTGGATGCAATGATCGCATGCCAATGTCCATTGGCTTGTTTAGTTACACTCGAAGTGGATAGGTGTCTCTGGCGAGATCCCAATTCGTCGGTCATCCGACGTGACTCGGAGTGACCGACTGAAAGGGAACTTACTATACTATAAAACTATGAATTTGGATATCTTAATACATTTAGTCCAGCGGGATGTTACCTGATCATCTGATCATATTTATCATAAAAATAAAATTACATTAAATAAAAAGGGATATGAAATGAAAATAGTTTAGTTAGTGCTGTCAAACGATTAATCGCATACAAAATAAAAATTTGTTTACATAATAAATGTGTGTGTACTGTGAATATATATATATATATATAAATACACACACATGCATGTATATATATTTAAGAAAAATATGTTATGTTTATATATTAAATATATTTATATATGATATAATTTATATGCATATACATATATACATGTAAATACATGTACATATTTTCAAAATATATGATGTATGTGTCTATGTATTATAATAAATATACACAGTACACACACACATATGCAAACAAAACTTTTATTTTGGATGCGATTAATTGTTTGAAAGCACTAATTTTAGCATATTGGATTTGGTCCATGAGATGGTCATCTGATAAACTTTAGCTTTAAATCTAAAATATTAATCTATCAGCTATAAATCCACAGTTGTTCATATTGAGTGTTAATATTTAAAACATTATTGAAGTTGTATTTAAAAGCCCTCTTAGCAGAACAACACAAAGCTCACATGTACAGTCAGCTGAGCGTGTCTTGGAAACCATGTGCTCGGCAGTCAGCGGGCAGCTGTGAGGGCCTCTAGGGGAGACAGTGATTGGGGAAATATGAGATGACAGGAATATCAAATATTGTCAAACTAATTAACTTCTTAAGATCAGGTAAAATCTCAATTCTTCGCTGTGGAAAAGGGATAGCATGCAGAATGGGATTAGCGCTTTGCACGCTGATGAGATGAAATTGAATGGTCCTGGGGCAGCATGACATGTTCCGTAAGGAGATGTATTTTCACATTAAGCAGATAACAGTGACTGTGTCCTAGATTACCTACAATACGCCTGCAACAGGGGGAGAGTAATGTACATCTGTAATGGAGGCTAATTGTGTTGTGTGGCACCCTGTCTCTGTTCATTTAAAAATGCTTTGATATGGAAAGACAATGAGCCCAGGAGCCTTTCAGACAATAAAAGAAGAGTGAACTTCTCATTTTTGCTTGTTTTTGACGATCAAACTTTACCCTACAAAGTGTAATCCTGCCCCGGGGTAATAGCACAGTTTGCATAACTGTCATCAGAACTTACGAGTGAAGCTAAACTTGATGCAGTTGTAGATGGAAAAGTACGTGTTAGAGACTGGGGCAAGTTGTCACACAGGAATGTATATACATTTATCAAACTAACAATAAGGTTTTAGACAAATGCATTATTTTTCAAATTCAAAGCCTTCTAAACTAGAATATTTGGTCTTCCAAACTAAAATTTGCAAACAACGCATCTTGCGTAAACACAATGCAACCAACAAAACAATGTTTGATATTGCTGTATGTTATATTTGACAGTTTTGCTGTTTCAAGAATAATTTTCTTGATCATTTTCTTGAATTCTTGTTTCGCAATCGTTAAATGGTTTAAATTTTGCAGGAAAAAAAAACACTGCAGGTTTTATTGTGACAGCTTACCCCACACAGCATGACAACATGCCCTGATATGGTCAAGGAGTCTGTTAAATAAACAAACCGTAAATCTACCCTGAGAAATATTCACTGAAATACAAAATAGCCCTGTCCTCAATTATAGCAGCATTGGTGTCATAATTAAGATTTAGAAAATGTATAGTTAATTCAGAGAAAATAAATAAATTAGAAAATATAATAAAAGCCATTAAATAAATAAATGTAATTAAAGCAAATAAATAAATAAATAGTCATTAAATAAATCAATAAATCAATACATTTGAAAATGTTATAAAAGCCATTAAATAAATACTTACAATAAAAGCAAATAAATAAGCAGTCATTAAATAATACAAATACTTAAATAAATAACTTTGAAAATATAAGAGAAAGTGTCTCTCTCTCCTTAATGAAGAGCGACAGTCAGCACAGGTGCAGCAGGACTGAAGGGAAGGAGAGCGAGAGGGGGGAAAGGGTCAGGGAGAAAGCATGCAGGGTAAAAGGAGGGCGTGTTAGAATGGAGAGAAAAACGGGGGGAAGGAAAGACGAAATAGAGTAGGAGGAGAGAGGGAGAAAAAAGATTGAGAAACAGAAATAGAGGTGCTGGTAAAAAGGAGAGAGTGCGAGGGAGAGAAAGAGAGGGAGGTTAATAGCACGCAGAAGGCTCAGGGCTGATAGAAATGCAGACCGCGTCTGTGGCATGGCGCTCGGTGATGGGTTGGAGCTGAGATCTGGCGCATGCTATAAAGGAGCTCATTGAAAATAATTCAGAGTGACGGCTGTGCAGGCCCAGAAACAGGAAGCAGAGAGAGAGAGAGAGAGAGAGAGAGATGGGGAGTATAGGATGGAGAAAGAGCAATAGTGAAAGGCGGTCTGAGGATGGAGAAGATAAGCTGTGGAAGTTGAGAAGCTGCAGGAAAGCTACATAGACAATGGGGTAAAGCAGACGCTGGTTTGTGATGTAAACACTCAGGTAAATTGAGAGGAGAGTAAAAAAATACAAACAGAAAACAGAAGGGTCTGGAGTGCAGAGAATCGAACTGTTGCCCTGGAGCTGAAAAATAACATGATAAGCATGAGTATCCATCTATATACGCTGACAATGATGAAATCCCAGGAAATCTGTAGTGTTCCCAGGGGATTTTTAAAGCAATAGTTCACCTCAAATTTAAAATGCTGTTGTTATTTACTCATATTGTATTTTCTCTCAGTGAAACACAATAGGATATTTTTTAAAGTCTTTACAAAGCTGTTTTGCATTAAACAACAATCAATAAAACAAGGATAATCATGAATGAATTAATGACTTAATGAATGAACGGATAAATGAACGAATGAACGAATGAATGAATGAATGAATTGATGAATGAATGAATGAATGAATGAATGAATGAATGAATGAACGAATGAACGAATGAATGAATGAATGAATGAATGAATGAATGAATGAATGAATGAATGAATAGCTACATACAGTAATTTTTGTCTGTTTTTATTTTTATAATTTCACATAAAAACAGATTATCTGAATATAGTATTTTCAGGTTTGACAAAAAAAATGCATTAGAGTTTGGAACAACATGATGAGTTTAAAAATACAGACTTCATTTAACAAAGTGCATATGCAAAATCTCCACAAACTGCTTGTGCAAGTACAATCTGATATTTTCTAAAACCGCAGACTTGTGTTTGCTTCTGATTCAGCCTTTTCACACACAACAAAGCCATGCTGCGTAGCAGTGGAGTCACAGTGTCAGAGCTCCGAGCCTTTCAAATTCAGCACTGGCCTGAATGTGTCGCCGGCACAGAGATATGACAGAAGCCCATCACAGAGCAGCCCTCTGCCCTCTCCAGCACCACTGTATTAATGTGGACCTGCAGACCTCTATTAAACTGTGCAAAGCTCATTCCAGGCTTGAGGACATCGTTTACGCTAACGTCGACGCTTAAGCACACACTGGCCCAGCGAGAGGCATCCGGGGGTTAATGGGGCTTGTCTGCGCTGGGGTGCCAGGGAAGGGGAAAGAGAAGGGAGGGCATAGGGTTTAAAACAGGACGGAGCCATAAACCACTGTACAACCCAGCTGAGACCCCCACCCACAGGCTCTCAATACCACTACAAACATAAATATGCTACTACAGCCAAAATAACGTAAGCGCATTTTCCATCAGTCAAGGGGGTGAAATTCGCCCCTTACTGCAAGGCTGATGTAAATAGGATGGACGTCTGTGTTTTGCTCAGAGATGTGCTGTATTTACGCCCGCTCTCAGAGTTGCCTCGATGCACAAAGCCCTGAGTTCACAGCCCAACGATGAGATATTGAACCGCGCAGTGTGATTTATAGGACACTCTCACTGAGACCACCAGATCCACTGACAGACAGAGGAAAAATTCATCAAAATATTTCTTGAGGACCTGGCCCACTTTTAATGCTCAAATTAAATTCATCCAACAACTGCAGATAATCAAATCCACAGGAGTTATTATGAAAATAATAAGCAACCGAAATAGTAAACGCTACAAAAACGTCAATTTTCCAAAAACGATGCTCTCGCTTGCTATCTCAGACCGTAATCAAATCAGAGGAGACTGCCTCTCTATAGCTGATCAATTTAGCGTACCTTCGAACATAACAGTAAACATCGACCAAGTCATTTTCTGGCATATTAATGTTTACATCCAATCAGTAGAATGTAGGGCAGCCTAATTAACTCAAACAGACACCGAAATGTGCAGAAAATGAGAAGTTCACCTAGAGACCGCAGACAATTGATCACTTCAGACCCTCTTCACTCAATTGTTTCTTGACAGCACTTCAGAGCAGCTGAATTAGCAGAGCTGCATATGGTGATTAAAAAGCTGTTTCTCCCATCAAAAAGCACAGCCTCCTAATTGTCAGAAAATGGAAGAGGTCTGCACTAATGGTTATATTATATGCTGCATCACTGGGGTGGTTTAGTAGATTTTCAGAGCGTTCTGAAACAAAAACAAAACTCTGGTTACAATACAGCAAGTCTTTTATTCGATAGCCTTTTAGTCTATAAACATTATTAACCTTTTTTGGCAAATTGGAGACAAACTTACTATTTAACCATTCATATTTGTTTTTTGTTGTTTATGTTTATTGAGGTATTTATTTGTTAGATTGTTCATTTGGTTTCATTTCATTTGATTATTTACTTGTTTGTAGATAGCATTCTATGTGTTTTAAAATCCTCAAATAGATATATAAAAACAATTAGTTTGTTTGACCAAACAGTTTAACCAAGCATCTCTGATATAGATTGTCTGCTTCCATAAACAAATAAAGATACATATAAAGTGGAGAGAAAATAAATAATAATAAAAAACACACATTAAAGAAATTATTTAACCTAAATTATACTATGGGGCTTGAATGCTTTGAATGCGTAGAATTCTTCTTTTTTTTTTTTTAAATGATTTGTTTGTTTGTTTTATTTGCCCATAAAGTGAAAGTCAGAGCGGTCCAAAACAGTATTCTTCCAAATATCTTGTGTTCTGAATTAGCAAAGAAGTCATAGAGGTTTGGAACAATCTGAGGGTGAATAAATGACAGATTTTTGTTTTAATAATTTTATAATCTACTATTATAAATATACATACTATGATCAATTTCATATTAGATGTACTTTCTTTTTTGTCATAGTTTGGCAAAAGATATCTGGGCTCTGTTTTTCCAGAATAACAGTCCAAACCCAACATGATGCAAAGCTGATATCTTGGACCACGGCATTTACAGGGCATTTCCCTCTCTTTCTCCTTTTACTAAACTAGCCTTGCTCCTCACTTCCCTCCCAGCCTATGAAAAATCAGCAAATAAAAAGTTACATTAACCCCAAGCCGACCTTTCCCACGTAATACACTGCTGCATGATAGGCTGGTGGGGGAGCTTCATCGAAAAGCTGTCACTCTCCAGTATCCCAAGCACTGCCTGGGGAACATTTACCGGATAATTAATATATTAAATGCATGAAAAATAGTTACACAGGGGCTTCTAGTCAGCTCTTCCCCAGCACAAGGGAAGAGGGATACAGCCTGTGAACCATCAATATACAAGCATCCCCCTTGAATGGCCCATCATAAAAACTGCTCATAATTTAATGGCTTCATTCACAGCCCTCGCTGTAAAGGAAGGCCATATTTCCTCATAATTCACTGGATCTCTTCTGGCTTTTATGATTTGGCAGTTTTAAGCTGCCGCCCGCTGCAATTATAAGGTGGTCTTCACTTTTGTGTGAAGGACACACAGGGGTCAGCAGTAGGCACCGTGACTAAACAGGACACTCCAACTTAAGCCGGTCTAAAAATACAAAGACAACGGCACGCCACTGTTTCATGTATGTCTAGACAGTCGATGGTGTTTCTAATGCTCACGTTGGTCAAATTAAAGTTTTCTGGTTTAGGACACGGACGTTCTAATGTTGCTCATTGCTGTCGCTGCTTACAATCAGATGTTATCAAAATCAATTGCGAAGCAGAAAATTAGAATGGAGAAAGTGATCTCAACTCACTTGAGAGAGAGGGACATCTATGAGCAAGAGAGAACAGTTGTTTACTGGGATTTGTACCTGCTTAGAGTACCTGCTGAAATTCGCCACCCTGAAATGTATTAAGCACACGACTCCAGCATGACACAATCACACTGCATCTATGCCTCATCGTCTGAGCTAAATATTCCATTCAGTATAAGAAATTCTTTACAATACAGTATCCAGACGAGCCAATGGGGGGCAATTAGATATACATTTCTAATATGCTATTTAGTTTTGTTTGATGTTTATTGGCATATTTGTTTGTTAGATGGTTGTGTTTTGTTTTTCGCTTTAGTGTGTATTTTTATGTTGCTGTTTGTTTTTGTTTAGTTTCATTTTTGTATTTGTTTGTTAGATAGTTTTTTGTTTTAATTTCATTACATTTATGCATTTGTTATAATTCATATTTGTTTCGATTAATTAATGTATTTATTTGTTATTGACTGTACTTTGCTTTGTTTCATCTGATTATATTTTTGTTTGTTAGATTGTTGTGCTTTGTTTTTGCTTAATTTAATTAATTATTTATTTGTTGTTTGTTTTCATTTTGTTTCATTTGATTGTATTTGCTTGTTAGATTGTTGTTTGTTTTGTTATGTTTGATTATGCGCTTGTTAGACTATTTGTTTTGCTTTTGTTTCAATTCATCTATGTATTTCTTTGTTATAGACTTTTGTTTGTTTTTGTTTTTGTTTAGTTTTGTTTGTTAGATTGCCGTGTTTTTTTCCCCTTCATTTTATAATGCATTTGTTTGTAAGGTTGTTGATTGTTTTATTGTTGTTTTATTTCATTTGATTTTATGTTTGTTAGAATGTTGTTTGTTTTGTTTTTTGCTTTGTTTCTTTTAGTTTATTATGTATTTATTTGTTAGACTGTTGTTTGATTTGTTTTATTTGATTATGTATTTGTATGTCAGACTATTGTTTGTTTTGATTTGTTTGATCATGTATTTTTATAGATGGTCATCTATGTTTTGCTAGGTTTGGTTTATGTATGCTACATGTTTTCAAATCCTTGATTATTCAACAACAACCGAAGTGCTTGACCAAGCAGGATTCACTTTGAGGCATCTGAATTTGACTATCTATGATACAGATTCTCTGCTTGCAAGAGAATAAATAAATAAAGTGAAGGGAAAATAAATAATATATAGATGAGGAAAAACAAGTTTACTGGCTTCATTTCTCCTGTGGTCTATAATTAAACTGCTCTCTGCTATTTTCATGGGACATTAAGTTGAGTCACGTGATCATTATTATTGTCATCCAGACACAGATGAACAAACACATGGAAATGCATGCTGGCAGAGATGTGCTCATAGACATAATAAAAGACTAGTGTGTACAATACATACACTCTCATAATCTTTCTCTCACTCTCTTTCTCCTCCTCTCCCTCTCTCTATTTTTCCCTCTCTTGGAGTCGCTCTCTCTTTCAAACACACAAACCTATAAGACAAACGACTCCGCACTAAGATGAGAGATGGTATTACATTTTGCAGAGCACCTGCCATAACGCAGTGATTTAAAAAACACTGAGAGCAACAATATCGGAGCAAAAAAATATTTGTTATGGGAGAATATAAAAACATGGAGCTGCAGGACCGCATTGTACCAATCGCTCCAAAAAAACAGCACATCTTCCCTCTGAGGATGCATGAAAGAATCCAAACCTTAACAATGCCCTCTCCATACGTAATCTTGTCTGCGCCTATCCGTTACCAAGAAACATCCCCCCGAGACCCTGCCGTTATTAATAGTCTTATTCATTAAATATTACTCTTTGTGAAAAGGGTAGCATAATACTGGCCTGGAGACAGAAGCCCAGATCCGGGGGTAAGCCGAATTAATTTTCTGGAGCAAACGCCCCGATTTTGCAAATGACATTCTGTACCGTTAACATTTTAAATGTGACACAAACGGCACTCAACAGAATTTAACCTAAATGCACTGAGAGGTCCTGGAGTGCGGTTGAGGTGTGGCTCTATGTGAAGTGCTCGCCAAAACAAAGGTCAGTCCTGTGCCACGGCTGGCCTGAGCAAATTCCCAAGGCTGTCAATCTCCATGAATGTGATTTACCTGCTATAACATTCAAACAAATTAACTTACAGCCAGTAATCATTTAAAGAACATTAAATATTAGGTCTTGCTATTTACTATACACATATATATACATACTTAAATGTGTAAAGATTAATAAAATAAAAAAGTATTAATGAAATGTATATATACTGTATATGTGTGTGTATATATATATATATATATATATATATATATATATAGAGAGAGAGAGAGAGAGAGAGAGAGAATGATTTCTGCATATTAGAATGATTTCTGAAGAATCACTTGACACTGAAGGATGCAGAAAATTCAGCTTTGCCATGAAATTTAAAATGTAAATGCAAAAATACCTTACAATATTACAGTTTTATGACCTTTTTTAAAAAAACATTCACAATCAACATAACTATATATATAAAAAAAGTATATATATATATATTACTTCATGCCATAATTCCCTAAAATATAACAACATAACTTATCTTTTTCAATATATTTTTCAATATCTAATATTAATATATGTCAAGTACATATCAAACAAATTTCAACATTTCAATCAAAATGTGAAGATATGCGGTCTTTTTTTTCCTTTACAATCAGCACTCCAAAAGATTTGGCTGCCTCTTCCATCACCTGCTGAGAGTGTAACAGTAATGAAAAACAAATGGCAAACTAAACCTATATGTGCCTGGCTAGCAGCACATAATAACCCTATAATTAAAACGGGCTTTTAATCAGAACTAAAGGGGAATATTTATTTGTTTCTGTTTATGCTTTAAATGGCATAGCTAATGTACTCAAGCCTAATGTCATTTCAGGCAGGGACGGATTCGCTCCATCACCATTACAGCCTCATCAGCACCCTGACATAGAGAAGGGGAAAAAAACAAAAAATAAAAAGCCATGTTCGTGTCGTAGCCAAACTGGTGAGCTAACATTGTGCATGTACAATACAGAGTATAGGTGATCCTGGAGAGCCAGCAATAAGCAGACCTAATCCTGTTGACTAAGAATGGGCACAGGGAGCCATGCCAGGATGCAAAGAGCTCAGTCTGCCGAGTACACAAGGGAATTACTAACCATGCCAGGGTGGTCCTCATTGAGCATCTTCTGCTGCCAACGGGCACCGGCGTTAGGCTGGCACACCCACGTCGACAACCTCTCTTTCCCACCCCCTGCTCGCCCAGTGCCCGCCAAGGCCAATTTCCCAGCTAGGACTTGGAATTGAGGGATTTTCTCAAATTAATCCATTAGAATACAGTTGCAAATTGACTGTGTGTCTTTTTTTTCGTTCTTTTTAATCTCTCCTCTGGCCTCGCAAAACTCCCTATCCTTTTATGACGAGGCCACGAAGGGCATTACCGGCCATTTTTGGCCTGCTGCTTTGGCAGCCCGTGGAGGCAGTTCGGTGCCAGCATGCGCCGTTCCCTTTGTCATCTGCTGTCAGGTGGTACCAAAGCACCATAATGAAAAGGCCGGAGAAGCTGTTGAACCTCAATCACAGAATTAGCACAACATTATGAGAAAGCTGTAGCTGATATGACATTTCCACTCTGAGAGACAGCTTCTCATTGTTCCTCAGAGTGTATGTGTCACTCTAATACCCTTAACTCTAGACTAGACTAGCAGCTCAGTGTCATACACAGACCCTTTCAATACAGTGTAGTGCTGCACTGACTTAATGTCAAGCCTCCGTGAGCCCTGTAAAGATTTTCTTAAGTCATTACCAGAGTGTCACCAGTTAATGAGATGACGGAGATTATGGCGATCGAGAGAAGGAGCACAAAAGATATCATTATGAACCCCCTCCCCACTTTTACTCAAAGTTTCCATTTTTCTCCACTGCGGGCTCCTTTCAGACGATTGAATATTAGCCGTTTAATCAGCTCAGCCGCAGGTTAGGGGAACTAAGCGGTGGAACAGCCTCCCTTGCGCCTGTTCGGCCGCTGTTCTGCTATTAGGACGTGGACAGGAGAAGGAGGTCCTCGGGGGGTTGTAAGCAGAAGCGCCCGCCCCCCGTAGCCCATTAAATCATTACTTTCCTTCCCCGCCTGGCCTTTATGGGCTGTGTCCTAATGGCCTAACAGACAGGGCGAGGTGGCCTGCCACCGCAACTGCCTAGCGGAGCAAGCGAGCACAGGTGCCTTCCGCCTCGCACCACGGTTCAGGGGATTCCGCGATGTGGGGGGATTTGTTTCTGTCTCACTGTTCCAGCCTTCACGCCTCGAGCCAAAATGTCATGGCACTGGTTCTAAGGGGCTCTGGCGAGCTGGCTAGGAGAGCTAGATGGACAAACCTTTTAGCGACTTTTAGTTTCTCATGCTACACGGGGGCTTTTCATTAGATCTGCAAAGCCGGAATTACATCACCTCACAAAATATGTTAGCAAAACATTCAGGTGGTAAACAGGACCATATGCTGGTGCAACTACACTGATAGGCTACGATGCATGTCAGAGAACAGGGTCTTGAGGAATAGGCCCGTGTCCATGTGCCAGACAGAAAATAGAACCATTCATCAGTCAGAAAATAAAACTTAAAGCAGCTCCGAAAATAACATCCAACAGTCAGATAAAAAGACATTCTGTGCTTTGACTATACTGGTAATGAACTGGACTATAAAAGGACCCAGGGAGAGTGCACACTTACTCACTGGGACCGGTTATGAGGCAGCTCCACAGCGCACCACTGGTGTCATCATCATCATAACAGGTAGTCAGGTAAGTCTCTCTAAGGCCACATACACACTGCAGCTAAATACGATTTTCGATGGTCTGTGCAGTCAAAGATTAGTTACTTAGGTGAGTGACAACTGAATTCTGCATCTGAATTTAATACATGAAAATTCACAAAGTGACAGACAAATTTCACTAAACTGAGTAAAGAAACAAAATTTTATTTAAAATGTATATATTTCTTTCTTTTTAAAGTTGTATTAGCAGTGCACTAACTCATATAAGCTAAACATTTAAATTCTGTTCATGTCTTAGGTCATCTTCATGCTAGCATACTCTTAAACATCAACATTATATAAACTTTTGGTAACACTGCGGACCAGTTTCACTATTAAATATTTGCATATTAGCATGCATATAACTAGCATATTGGCTGGTAATTAGTATTTATAAATCACATATTATTGCCTTATTCTACATTACTATATTTTAGATCCACCGATCCATTAAAAAACATTGTTTTTTTTCGATACCGGTGCCAAAACGATACTTTTAAAATGGTACCGTGCCTAAACGTTGCCTGAACCGAAACTTATTAAAAAAAGACCAATCAATAATTGGATTGGCCATTAGCACTAAACACATGGGCCCGGTGTCACAGACAGGGCTTAGACTAAGCCAGGAGTATGCCATAGTTCAATTAGGACATTTAAGTGATTTTTATAAACATGCTTAGAAATAAACATTACTGGGGTGCATCTTGAGACAAAACAAAGGCACTGATATTTTAGGATCAGTCAGTGCAAGTTTATTTCAGTTAAAACATCTAAGAGTTACATTTTAGTCTAGGACTAGGCTTATTCCTGGTCTGTGAAACCAGGGGATGATGTCTTTTTCATTCATACTGGACGCCAGAGGTGCCCTCGCACAGAAAATCCACAGATCCAGTCACAGAAGTAGCGGAACTCATGAAGCTCCAGGAATATGGATAAAGGCATTGCTATTGCTGTAACTCAGTAAACAGACGATATAAACATTTTGAATGATAATAAAATACAATAAACACTTGACTACGACAATGTATAGTTTAGCTGTGTTATTCAAGTCTTCTCTGGTATTTTCAATAATTAAGTATATTTATAATCGATGTATTTGGTAAACTATGGAGTAGTAGTAGCTTAGCAAGTTAATGGAAGGCCAACGTTAATGTTACCTGCTGCCGTCAGACCAAGTGTAATTACTGCATTCACGCGCTCCTCGGATGCGCTCATTTCCCGAGTTGTGCTTTTAAGTCAGAATGTGAAAACAGCACACCTGCGTTACTACAAAATAAAGTGTGACTATTTTCTCTAATGCATTCTATATCTGAAAAACAACAGCAAGTAGGAAATCATGTTGGCTGTGACATAAAAGTCTGTTGGCCATTAAAAACAGTGATTGATTTAACATTTTAATAGGGGAAAAAGGTTAAAACAGGAAAGAAGGCTGCTCATCATCTCTTCTTGTAGCTCAAACAGTAGAGTGTGGCACTAGCAACAGCAAGGTCATGGGATTGATTCCCAAAAAACTCAGGAACTGATAAAATGCAATTTAAGTTGCTTTGAATAAAATCCAAAAGCATAAATGTGAGTCATTTCAGTGGGATAATGCTAATTTAGTCAAAATAGCTAACATCAATCATGTAAAATTGTCATCTTCCATGTTTAAAACGGCAAGATTCCACAATGTTTTTTATTAATTGTGAGTTTGAGGAAGTACTGTCACTCCAACTTCTTTATTATGTACGGTCACAAAATGATAACTGAATTAATATGCATAAACAAACGTTACTGTCAATCCCAAAACTTTGCTAGTCTAATAATGCATGCGATATATAACAATGGATATGCTGCTTCATACTTTTGTATAGATTTGTAAATGCAAATCTGCTTGCACAAGAATGAGTCCAATTTTAAGTGTGTGTGTGTGTGTGTGTGTGTGTGTGTGTGTGTGTGTGTGTGTGTGTGTGTGTGTGTGTGTGTTGGGGAAAGCCCGGGGCCCAGCAGATGTGAGCAGATGTCAGAGTAAGTGAGCGGGGACTTGGTAGAGAGAGAGCAATGTGCCAGGCCAACGCTCTAATTTACGCATGAGTGGAGCTGCACCACCGATATTTACATTTAAATTGATGTTTCAGATACTTAATTAAAGACGAAGACTGGGCTCTTCTGGTCGACGGCGGCTTCTTCCTCATCCTCCTCCTCCTCGGCGAAGCCAACAGACCACTCACTGGAACCTAGAGCACTTCCCAAAACCCATATAAATATTTCACTGGAGTCACATTAATGACAATGGTCCCAGTCCTCTCAATGGTAATTTGCGAGAACATTACTGAAGACACAATGCCCCCTGGTGGATTCTAATTCCAGCCGTACTTCAGCAACAGGCTCATAGCTAATGTCGCTCAAACGCTGGCTTCCCCTTAAATCAGCCATTGTTTCGCAGACCGCCCCGATGAAGACCTGGTGTTGCCCAGGAGATGGAGCGAGGGAAAGGAGGGGTGGGTGCCGATATTAATGCACTGGGCATACAGTCTGATTATGAGAGGACTCCTGTGGGGCCCTAGCTATAATGCAGTGGCACTCCAACCCTGATGAACCGACGTCCCAGCATGCCTCTCCGGTCTCCCGCTTCCACCCACCGAGGGACCGTGGCTCCACGCAGGACATCCTCCTCAACCACTTACTCTCAAACAGCCTTTTAATAGAGTTTAAAAGAGGGTTATTAACATTACCTGCTAATTATGTTAAGGACCTAATTAGAGAAAAATAAAAAAGAGGGCCTTTTTTGGTCTAATTAGGTTTTCTTTTTAAGCACACTGATAACCAAGGGAATGGAAAGATCTCCGTAGAAATGAGAGTGCAATGAGCCAGTGAGAGGCTCCTTCGGAAAAGAAGTTAACCCTCTCATCAGCTGAGTTGACTCTATTAACGGGGCCCTGGCAGAGTGCAATTACCACCCAAATCGTTTATTTAGGACGTGTTTATCTGGAGTGGACCGCATCATTTAGCGCGTTATAAACTCGCTGCCGGCTTCATTAGTGATTACAGTTGGTGGGTGGTAATACCTGCCTGATACAGCCAACTAAAACCTGATGCTATCAGTGTAGTGCTGAATTACACCAACAGGACTTAATTTTTCAGCAGCACTGAACACTTCCTGCTGCTTCCTCCACTCACCGCAAACATGCTCAGCGCCAAAGCCACCGCTCAGGCATTGATTATGGGATCTGGCCTTGAGATCCCAGGGACAAAACACAAGAACTGTACCGCATCCAAGTAGCTTCTGCGCTACAATGACGGATACCTTCTAAGCACAGTGCAATGGTGCAATAACGCTTTATATGGAGTTTCCTTTTTTTGTGGGATTTTGTACCTGTTCAATCGTCGTAAGTTAGAGCGCCTTTATCCAGCTCTCCACAAAGAAATCAAATGTCAGCAAAGAGGAGACTTCTGAAGTGTTTCAAACACAATCCAAAGCCATTACTAGGGTTCAAGTGTACTACTCCATCTGCTTCTGGAAGTGACACCGGCTTCGGCGAAGAGTTTGAAGAGAACGAAGAGAAACAGAGATGCAAGGCTGTGACCCCGAACTATACCGAGAATCTCCTTGCGTGATTACATGTTTAATTTACTTCTCATCTCAAAATTGTCCGCTATGACAGAGCCAATTTGTCGCGATCCCGCGCAAGTGTCAGTCGAATGAGGGGGGAGCACACTCCCATGTTCCTAATGGAATCTCAATGAAGCCAAAGCCGAGGGTCCACAAGAGCAGACAGCCCTCGCCATTACGAGAAGGGACCCTCCTTCACCCGGACACCTCTCACTCACGGCTGTTATTATCGCTTCAAGCCACAGGCTAAAGAGCCGGGCAGCAAGGAGGAAAAAAGCACAGAAGAAAAGAGGTTACTATTACTTATCACTGTGTACCTTGACATTTTCTAGATCTGGTTTGGAGGGAAATAGGCAGTCTTCCAAATTGACAGCAGTGGACACTGTGTTTAAACTGATAGCTGATCGCAGCCTTGTAGTCGTCTCCTATTTTATTTCCAAAGCCTGAATCATAAATAGACAGACAAACCATAGATATCTGGACTCAAGGCGTCTCCCAGACTGTCACTTTTTTGTCTTTGGAGAAACAAGCCTACTTTTTTTTCAAATACATTTTGTCCATTCGGTATAACTCAACTCAAGAAAATTATGGAAATTTTATGGAAATTTTTAGCTTGAACTTTATAGGTGTTGTTTAAACTCATGTCTAAAAATCAAACAATCTACCAGTTTGATACCACTTTTGTGAGAGCAAACCAAAGAATCCCATGTAGACAAATTTAACAATGACTTAAAAATATTGTAATAATTATTACTATACATACGCAGTCTGTAAGCAGGCTTCTTTGTACATAAACATGAAATAACAAAAAACAAAAAAAAATGTAAAAAGGGAAAAAATGTATCCAAAACAAACAAATAAATAAATACAATTACATTAAAATGAATAAATAAAAAATCAATAAATAAATATACATAGAGAGAATGCTTCATGAGTTTAGCAGTATACATATATGAATATGTGGGTTCTACTTACATTAAAATCGCAGCTCATGTAAACTGTGCACAGCAAATAATGCATTATAATTACGCAACATCAGCAAGAGAGTTACATTTTCTTTCATCGTCATTCTCGATGTTTTATACATGCTACTCTAATTCAAATAGTGTCATGATAGCACAATACCAGTATTTGTACAAAGTATGAAGTATTAGGACTTACAAAAATACAAGCACACCTAACTGTACTATTTTGGCCCTTGAGGGGCCTCTGGGAGAGCTTTTTTCGAGAGCACCATGTTTAATGGGCCAGCGTTGGGAGCAGTGCCGTGCAAGCTAAATATGTTTACTGTTTGCTCAGCCAGACCCTAGTCAGGAAAGACAAGATGAATTTGATTGCTAATGCAAAAATAACAGACAATCATAAATCATGGAAGTGGGAGTGGGAGTCGATGACGAGAGTTAATCAATACAAGCCCTGACTTTGCCATTGTGTAGAGTGGCACTCCATTTATAACAGAGGAGTTTGAGGAGAAACATTATTCACATTAGGGTATGCATGGAGGAGGGCGAGGGTGCGAGGAGAGGGTGCTTAGTCACCGCAGCTGCGGAACGCCGGGAGCGTGCCTGAACACCAGCCATCATCCACGCACCTCATAGCTCTGCAGGGGCACAAACATAAACTCCCCAGACCCCAATGATAACGTTTTCTGGTCCTTTAACATCTCGACATCAACCCTTCGCAAACATGTAGAGGTAACGTAAATACTTACATCATTGCATTGGTGGTTAAAACGAAGCTTTTAGCAAAAGGTTTTGCACAAATGAGCCAAAAAGACAGTGGTGCAGGGTGTGCAATATCATCTGAGATAATATAATAATTGTTGTTTTAACGGGAGTGCTTTCTTTCACTGCGTGATTCAGTCTGTTAAAATGCGTTTAGAATGATCACAAAATTGAAGATATAGAAGCAGAAAATTTATATAATTTAATATAGTAAGTCAACATCACACGAAGAATGCCGTTTTTCTAAAAATCACCATGATTACACAGGCCTGTAGTTATTCTTTTTACAACAGTTCAAAAAACAAGAAGTTAATTAAGAGACTTACGTTTTAGACACCATATTGCCTGTTTTTGCTCTATTTCGACAACAAAAATAATTCCAAACACAGCCACCATACACAGTTTTGCGTCTCTGACTCTGAGCAATGACGTGTTTTGTTCCTGAATGAATTAACCGTTTAAATGATTCCGTTCAATCGCAATGACTCTCTTATGAGTGACTTACTGACACCTACTGGTGGTTCTAATTTAACATTTAAAGTATCTTTTGATTATTATTTATTTTTTTTTTTCTAATGACTATTTAACATTTGTGACCCTGGACCACAAAACCAGTCTTAAGTCGCTGGGGTATATTTGTAGCAATAGCCAACAATACATTGTATGGGTTAAAATTATACATTTTTCTTTTATGCCAAAAATCATTAGCATATTCAGTAAAGATCATGTTCCATTAATATATTCTGTAAATTTCCTACTGTAAATATATCAAAACTAAGAGCTTAATTTGAACAACTTTAAAGGAGATTTTCTCAATATTGTGATTTTTTGCTCCCTCAGATTCCAGATTTTCAAATATTGTCCGATCATAACAAACCATACATCAATGGAAATATGATTTATTCAGCTTTCAGATGATGTATAAATCGCAATTTAGGAAAATGGACCCTTATGGTTTTGTGGTTCAGGGTCAAATTTTATGTCTTATTTATCAAAACATTATTTTTGCATTTGTAACTGCAGGCTAAATGCATTCAATGTCCGTGTAAATACATCTATGCCACTTCAGATGAACCTTCTGCGTTTCCTCTGCATTGCAAAGATTAATTTTGTTGATACTGATTTAATTTGCCTGGTAACAGCCCAAATGTCTTATAATTCTAATTAACTGATTCCTTTAATTAAAAACACCTAGTTTGAGATTTATAGACCCATATCCCAGGTGTGTCAGACTCAGTTCTTGGAGGGCCACAGCCTTAAAGAGTTTAGTTCCAACCCTGCTCCAACACACACACCATGTAGTTTTCAAATAAGCCTAAATGATTAGTTTAGCTGGATCAGATGTGTTTAATTAGGGTAATATCTACACTGTGTAGGGCTGTGGTCCTCCAGGAACTGAGTTTGACATCTTTGGTCTATCCCATTTTTTCCTCCCTCTCATTGTTAAAATGTAACTAAGTAATTTTTACTCAGAGTAAATTTTAAATGAGCTACTTTTTACTTTTACTTGAGTATATTTTTAGACTGGTACTTTTACTTGTACTTAAGTAAAATTTCAGTAATGTAATGGTACTTTTACTTGAGTAGAATATTTTTGTACTCTTTCCACCTCTGAGAACATGCTTGCTGCTCTACAGAAGTGGCAGTTTAGCGATTTAAGGTCAAACCTGAGAAGGAGAGCAAAAGCAAGTGGTCAAGGTTTAGCTGGTTTGCTTGTTAGCACCTGCTGGTAGATGCTGCAACTACATGATTCTGTGGGCCAAATCTCCCAAATTCTCTTCTTGGCAGCTTTTCAAAAGTAACAGTGTATTCTGTCTAAATGAATATTTCAATAACAAACATACACGTATCAGGTATTTAATTGTATTTTAATACAAGTTTTACCAATGGCAGACTTAAAATGTTGTACTTATGGTAAGCCTGTACTAGCTAAGCAACTACTTGTAAGATAAATGGGAATGCTAATTGATAGCTTTTTAAAATATTATATAAGTCTGTGGCCTGCATGCTTTGAAATGATAATCAAATATGAAATGTGGGTTAGAATCTGACATACATTAAGTTTTCATTATGTGCCTGAATTTTCCTATATATTGTAAACGATTTCAAATGTTTGAGATCGGAAAGGTTTTTTTTCTTTATGTTTTGAAAGTAGTCTCTTTTGCTTACCAAGACTTATTTGTTCAAAATAGAATAAAAACCACACTATTATTAAATATTTTTACAATTTAAATAACAGTGTTCTATTTTAATACAATTTTAAATTAAATGTACATCTGTGATATCAAATCGAATTTTCAACAGCCATTCAGTATCACGTGATCCTTCAGAAATCATGCTAATATGCTGGTTTGGAGTTCAAGATACATTTCTAATTATAATCAATGTTAATAAAAATTCTTGCTGAAAAATTATTTAGTAGCCCATATTTTCTTTTTTTTTAAATCCAAACTTTCGGTAGCATATTTAGTAAAGACAATGCAAATATGAATAAAAATATACAAGATAATATAAAATAATAAAACTACATTTATTAAAAAAATACAATATATGAGATATACAAATACTTGTAAAATGTTCACAATAATGCAATGCACTACAGGGTTCACTTTGAGGTCAAGGTTCACAAATCAATGAGCTATTTTCTGCGAAATCACTACAGGCTATTCTAGCATCATTTAAAACACACAAAAACACACTTACAGTCATTCTGACCAAAGGTCTGCGAACAAAGCCTATTGAACTCCATATTCTTTCTTTCTCTTTATCTGTCTCTCTGTGTTCTCTCTTTGTGGACCCTCGCTCTCTCTAATCTCCTCCAGCAACTTTTATAAGCCTAGGTGCACCTCAAAAACAAATCAATAAAGGTGTAATAGCACATAGCACGCTTTGTAATTTTTATATCATTAGTTCTGGGTTTTTTCCACACTTGCTTCTCATGCATTGAAAAGGTGGGGCGGGGGGCTGGAACGTACACGTCACGTCCTCGTAAAGTTTATGAATATAATATCAGTTTTGTTTCCTAATGACTTGGCAGAGGTGATGGTGGACGGTTGATGGGGAGGGGGGGGGGGGGTGCAGGTGCTGATAGGGAAGGCAGAGGGAGAAAAGGAAAATCAATAAGAGTAGCAGACTTTTCCGCAGCATGCTGGAGAGGGGATCTATTGTGGAGGAATTATGATTTATGTCAGGGGTGGAAGGGCCGTCAGGATGCAGCACGGACGGAGGTGTGCGCCAATAATGATTAATGCCCCCCCGTCCCCGGCGCCTCCATCCCCCTATTCCTTCTCCCACCTCTGTTCCGTTGCTTTTGCATACTCCTCAAAACCAGGCGTCCTTCACCAGCAGCCATGCTTTTGATAGCACCCTATTCTGCATCTCTTCTTTGTCTCCTTATGCATCTCTTTCTTTCTTCCTCCTAACAGAAGGTGCGTTTGGCTTGCAGGCTGCTGTTGGCTATGATAGATTTGCAGCTCCCCAGCTGTGCAGCTGCAGGACAGGGCGGTCACTTTTTAAGCTGGACGTCTGCACTCTGTCTTTGCCAGCCCTGTCAGCGCTCTCAGACCGGAGACGGAGTGTGAGAGGGATGGACCGAGAGAGAGATGGACAGAGCAAGAGAGCGACTGATGAAAGCAAATGAAAAGATGGAAGAGGACCTGGTGACAGGAGACAGAAAGAGAAATGAAGCTGCTCAGAGTAGAAAAGGCAGCCCACAGTGTCATAAGTAAAACCAAGAGTTACTTGTGTGTTGAAAGTAGAGATGTTTAGAAATGCTATATAACTTAAAAATACATTTAAAAGTGTTGAACTGTATATGAATGTTTTATATTAGGGTTGTCGTGGTACCAAATTTAAGTCATTGATTCCAATACCAATTAAACGTTATGAAATGGCACCAATTTTGAATAAAATAAATAAATACATTTGCTACCAAACACATTCATAAAAAAATAAATATTTATATATTAAATTGAATATTTATATATTTAAATTGAATTTTGCATTCAAATAAAAAAATGCATGAAATGGATAGTTAATCCAAAATAATCCAATGGATAAAATGTAAGGACAAACAGACATTTGTACATAATGTAAAAAAAAATAACATTATTATTATTTATTTTTTTAAGTAAACATTGGTTCTACTTATTTAGCTATCATAACAAATGACATAACAAAATGACTAATTAAGAGCAAGTAAGTGCCAATTAAGAGCACTGCTGTAAAATAAAATAAAATAGTAGCTCAAACAATATAGAATAATGTTACCAACAGCAAGGTCGGTGGTTCAATTCTCAGAAAATCCATGAACTGATAAAATGTACACCTTAAATGCAATTAAAGTTGCATTGGATAAATCATCTGCCAAATATATAATATAATAAATAATAAAAAACAGAATGGTACAGAATAGAATATGATATATATTGCATTGCCACAAGTTTTCTATCTTTTGACATCTCAAGTTTACATACAATGATGTTAACTGTCAATACAGACTTTTATGACAATTTCAACATTGAACCCAAACAACTAGAGTACCTAAACTAAGACAAGAAAGTAACTCAGATTTAGTGCTGTACGATTTTCTTCATCATATCTGAGATTCATCAATTCTTCTGTTTTTCTCTCATTAGATCCTGTTTGAATAATTGAATAGTCCCACATTTTGAGAGCACAAAAACAGTGACACTTGCGGAACAGAGAGACGTAAAAGCATTGATAGTTTTCCTGATAGACCTTCGGTCCACTTAAAGAAATATACCAGGGAAATTGAATTTCAACAAGAGGCACTGCTCACACTGAGGTATATTCATACCCCGAATGTGCGCTACTTTGTGAGGGGCACTGAAGAGGAACCGTCGTGTTGAAAGCATTCTTTGGAACGCCTTTCATTATCACCTGGAAAGCAGGGGCACCCTGTGAACTATTCTAATATGTGGGGAGCTGAATGAGGCTGCTGAGGAGGGAGTAAGAGGCAGCCCATTGTGCCGTCGCTCCCGGAGCCAACGCCTCAGCACACTTTCGACGAGGGCAACGGTGCCACTGCAATGATTTGCCTCAGCCCCTAGAGGGCAAGCCTAGGTCACCGGAGAAAGGAGACCCGAAAAAGAAAGCAGAAAGAAAAACTTTTTTTTACCAAAGTACAGACAAACGACAGCAAAACCAGGCACGCAAATGATCAAGCGGCAATTTGCTTTAAACAGTGCCGTGCGGAAGGTGACGCCACACGGTCTGATTTCACAGTCACAGATAGTGCCCTGAATGTACACCGAGGGAGAAAGGGAGCAAAACAATGGAGGTAAGAGAGCTGAAAGAATAGAGGTGGAAGGCAAGGAGGGCACTGGGTACAAAAGCGAAGCTGAGGGGGGAATACGGGAGGGAGTGAGACTGAAAAGCTCATTTCCACCCTCCACTGCTTTCTTCTGCCTAGTGTAAAAGATTACCCTACAGCAGCAGAGTATAGAGGAGCGCTGCACACTGAGGAGGGGGGCACAGATGCGGAGGAAAACACACTTGCACACACGTGTGCACATACACATTCTGACAAGCTTACAGTGAAACACTGTCACTGGTTTCTATATGCTCACACTCATCTGCCAGCAAAAACTTTTGTCAAGACATCCGAGCAACATGGGACCTACTGCAGTCAGCGTGTCAGAATGCAAGGAGAATACATTTGTTTTCCACCGGTGAGTCTGTTCTGGTAGGGATAGAAGGGAAAACACACTAAACACAAATAATCAACCATTAAAACAATTAAGTAGGTAATCACGTGTAGTTATAGTAAAAGAGATGCATTAATAATTTCAGACAACGAAATGTATTTTACTATAATTTATGTAGAGTACATCTAGAGAAAGAGATATTTGTTGTAGTTATTAAATAAAATTAAAAGTAAACTAAAAATCACTTTTTATTTACATCAGTAAACTTAAAATTACCAATTGAAATAAAGCTCAAATAAAATTGTAATGTTAGATGGAAGAACTAATTGAGAAATGTTGCCTAAAAAGCTTAGGTTTAAATACAAAAAATAAAAAATAAATGCTATATATATATTTTAAATAATAATAATAATAATAAAACTGCCAAAAATCACATACTGCAACAAAATTACTCAAATTTAAATGAAAATATGAAAATAAAAGCTAATTCTAAATATTGATAAATACTACAATGCTAAACAATACAAAACTCTAAATAAAGAAATGAAAACACTAACCAACCAACTAATGAAAATGTATTGTTATCAACCAATATATATATATATATATATATACTGTACATATACATACATTAATTAATTGTGATGATTTTGGCTCACATTTAACAAAAACCCATTTAACAATATCATTGAATTTATTTAATACACGAGTTTCACAATTTGAGTTGAATTACTGAAATAAATGAACTTTTCCACGACATTCTAATTTATTGAGATGCACTTGTATGTTGTTCATATAAAAATTTGTGCATCCAAATCATTTTTTTTTATCTTCCACTTTGTATATCCTAGAAGCCAACATTGGCAGATTGTGTGACATGCTAAAAAAGTTCAGAAAAACTATTACAGTCTAGAATACATTAAATACAGGTTACAAGTTTGGTACTGTGTGGATGTCCAACATAAAATCAAAGTACTGAAGCAAAATAGGTCAATAAGCACTGGCCTAAAACTTACTGGAATCTGAAACACAAACCTTATAAAATTCTGATCAGTTTTCCCCTCCAAGTCACCTTAGTTTATACACCCTATGCATGAATCAATTCTTTTTTTAGCAGAGAGCACAGAAGCAAACAGCCCTGGCAGGGCTTTTTCTCCAGCCAGAGCCGAGAACAATGCAGAGGTTGAATTGGGCGCCTGCCTCCTCAGTCTCTGGCCTTCAAATACTGTGCAACAATGTAAATAACAGCCGAAGAGCAAAATTACGTATAGACAGAATGCTAGTTCCAGCCTTGAACGCTTGGCCTCTGAAATGCCACATCGCGGCCGGCCGAATCCCAACCAATCGATATTGAATCAACAAGACGCAAGAAGCAAAAGAAGAGGCAAGACAGAGACAAAAGCAGGATGTTGTTACTCGGCTGACACATTGTGCTCGCAGTCTTATTTGCTGGCCTGTGACAGAGCCCTCTCTTCACCCTTTAACCATGAAGAGCCTCTACACAGACGACATGACTTGTGCTGTGAATGCAGAAACACCCTGTTCTGACCCCCAGACATTGAACTTGACTTCACTGTCCTTTGTGGAGCTGCTGCATTCTTAAGTCTGGCTTGCACTGTGTGGAGATTCAACCCAACACACAGGCCCTCTCAAAAGGTCAAAGGTCAATTTGAGTCAATTTCAGCAGTGTGAAATTCACCATGTACACTGTTCACAACATAGTGAACTAGTGAAAGAACAGTCTACTATTATCTACAGTACAACGCTGACACACCTGACTGGATTTATGTTTTGCAAAGTTTTAAAAACAGTTTGCTCTAAAGCATGAGATCTAATTGATAAATAGATCAAATGTTAAATAAATAAATAAATCTCAATATCTATTAATTTTATTTAAGAACATACACAATTAATGTATGGAATTACAAAATGCATCACAGTTAATGAATCAAATTAAAAAGTAAAAAATCCACACTTCCATGTTTTTCCTAATAAAAACTACTGAAAATAAAATTAACAGAAGAAATATCAGAGAAATACCAAATATCCAAGCCATTATATGCAGGTCTTTGAATATTTTTTGGACAATCTGGGCCTTATATAATATATATAGAATCTGTTCCTACTGCATGCATTTATTTATAAAAATTGCGTAAATATTATATATTAAAAAATTAAATCAAGGTGATTACTTTGAGAATATAAATTTTTTTTTTTTCAAACAAAATAAACAATCTTTTTTTGTTTATTTAACAATTTTGGTCACTGCATAATTCCCATATTTCCATTTTTTCTGCAAGCAAACATTCTTCCTCATTCCATGTTTGGGTTACCATCAAATATGTAACTAAGCAGCTCAAAAATGACCAGTTTTGTCAAGCATTAGTGTGTTATTTTCCCTCTATGAGCCGGTAGATGGGCAGGAGGGTGGAGGTGTGCAGACAGACAGTGGCAGGAAAAAAGTTATCCCGGGCTCCACGTGAAGGTGTAGTGTCAGTGAAAATAGAGCGGCTCCCAGCGGTGCCACTGTTAGAGCCTGCGAATTATAAGACTATTAACCAGAATTGTAACTTCCAATTAATAGATGATTCAACACTGAAATCTGATGGATGAATTTTGATTAAATGCAGACCCCATTTGGAGCTGAGGGAGATGGACTTTGGTGGGCTTGGGGTCTGGTTAAGTGGCAACGGTCTAATAAAGATTTCTGTCTTTTCTGCAAATTAAGGTTAATTACTTTAAATAACGTGGCTGGAAGCGGACTGAAAAGAGTGCGCTTTATTCTCTGGACAGTTGTAATGGATAGCGCAGGTATCTGCCGGATTTCATGGACGGGCACTCACCAGATATGCATGAAATCACTCTTACTTATGCCAAGGACACATACATACACACACACTGTAAATGAATATGGAGCTATGAGCTCCACAGCAAACAATCCGGCAGCACGTTTTATTAGTCGAGGTGTCTGATCATTGACCTCCTGTTCAGTAATCCCAGAACACATTGGGGTGAGTGACAGTGCCATTGGCTCGAACAAGATAAAGGAGGAGGCCACAATAGCCTCACTCTTCTGGAGATCTGAGTGTAGTGAATCTAATGCACCATTGTGATGTCTCAGTGCCTGTTTTAAAGGGACAGTGCACCCAAAAATGTAAAATTCTGTCATCTTTTACTCACCCTCATGTTGTTCCAATCCTAACTGACTGACAACACAAACACAAAACCCTGAAGAACTGCACTGGTTGTGTTGGAATGTACACTGATGCTTTCAAGCAACAAAAAGGATGTAAAAGTACCATAAATTATAATAAAAGTAGTCCAAGTTTTCTTAATCAAATAATGGTTTTATGTAAGGATTAAGCAGAATTTTGAGGATTTATGTTATTCACATTAGCAATGTGTGAAGAACAGCTCATACAGAATTCCCTTTCAAACCAAGCAGCTCTATTAGTCAGTTCAGTGGATTCATATGAACAACTTGAACCTGGTGTGAAATCTGCGTGGGGAAATCTTTGACCCTCACACGAAATTTGCAATCGCATGGATTCCAATTGAAATGACTCAATTTTGTCTATATGAAAATGTATCAAACAACAGTAAATGTGACCGCACTTTTATGCTCTGCAAATCTTCCTTTCTGGTGAGCTGTTAACTGCTGCAACCAAATTATAATGGGAATTAATCAATTAGATAAATTTGGTGAAATATTGGAATTATATTTAATGATAGAGAAATATATATATATATATCATTAAACAAAAATCAAATCAAGTGACTTCTGAAAATGTTGAAAAAAAAGAAAATAAGTAATGTAGAATTCTCCAATGCTATCTCATGATCAATTCGTAAATATTTTACTAAAGCCTGGAATACACTACCCGATTTTTGCCCCCATTTTCCAGTCTGAACAAGTTTATGCTAGATGAGGAAAGTCAGAGCCAGTCTGCAGATTACAGCTGGCAGATTCCACAGAAAATCTCGTAGTGTATTATGGTCACAGACTCCGATTTTTAGCTTCAGATTTTGATTCTATCCAGTCGGAGGACATCAAAAATGTTTAATATTTTCAGCCGATTTTAGAACACGTATTGTTTTCATTTGTCATGCGTCTCCTAGCAACAAGGCGCATGTTTCTGCGTGAGTTCGTTGTGATCGGAACAACTTTAAAGTCTGGTAATGTATGATCTTCAGTCACTTAGTGTGTGATGCCCAGTTTTCCTTTGTCACTATTTACAAAATCGGTAAGTGTATGATGCCTAGTGATTTAAAAATCTGTTCAGATTTTAAAAGTCATGTAGTGTATTCCAGCCTTTAGTGGGTAATTCGTACGAATATGTACAACCTCGCTTGTACAATTTCTGTGAGGGGTTTATGAATTCCTACAAATTTGCCACCTTGTAAAACCCATACGATTTTTCACAAATCATATTAATTCACACAAGTGAGGTTATACAAATTTGCAGGAATTAGCCACCTTTTAAAATATGGACGAATTGACGTGACATCAGGTTGAACTTCACTGTTCTACCACTTGGTTCCACAATCATTTTAAGTGAACGTATCAAGACACTTTCTGAATTTTGATACAATATTTTCTGATAATCTTCCTCTCCAGTGACCTAATGCCAAATCATTGAATCGAGAATCAGATCATGAATGAATCAATTAGGTCATTTTTTGTGAACTGCGAGAATAAAACTGCAGTGTTACAAAATCATCGAATCTGAAAATAAATAATCAGACTTTTTTCACAACTATCAAAACTTTGCTTTTCTTTTCTAGATATTTTATAATGACTTTTACCCAGTTGGTCCCACAATAATTTTGAGAACGTAGTAGAGGAGAAACAGGCAGAATTGAGACATTATTCTCTGATAACATTCCTTTCCAGAGAGCTTTTAATTGAAATAGAAGAAAAACTGGTTTGAAACAACATGAGGTTTAGTAAATGATTCATTTTGATCATCTATTTCATCTAATAACTTCATATCAGTGTTAACACAGTTCAGTTAGTCATAAACCTAGCCTCTTATCCAATCGTGCTTATCTTAAATTGATTATAATTAGTGCTCTGCTAAATGTTTTGAAAGCTTTGTGATATATACTCTCTGCTTGCACAAGTCACAAAGGTCACACCCCAACACAGAAAAGAGTGTGTGTCTGTGTGTGTCGAGAGCCTGGCAAGCAGTGTCACGGAGCCGTGCTGCTGTGATTACTGATGATGTCTGCCATTGATTAGCCAAACACAGTGGGAAAGGTAGACACACAGCTGGGACCAACATTGGTCTCCATGAGTTTATATATTTACACATCAGAGTCCACTACAGACCGTTCAATGCTTCAGGACATACTGTAAACAAGTCACATTTACCAGTGCCTCAATATCCCTGCTCACACAACTTTATGAAGCTAAAGGGAACATATTCCTCCATGAAACGTCTTTACATCCTGCCTGTAAAGTTGGTAAATGTGAGGACAGGCTTTAAACACAGCACAGAACAAAAGGTAGCCTTGCACTGGGAGTTTGTATCCCATCACATCCTTTCCACACATTACTTTTCAATTTGTAGCTATAGTATAAGTCTCCGTTAGCCCTCTCGCAGGCGAAGGCTGCTGTGTAATTGACAATGACAGAGAGCAGTCAGACTTGATTAGTTCAGGCTTCGTAAGCAGTTCATTACTCCCTGGGCTGGCAGAGAGAAGGGGGTTGCATAGTTGAACCCTCCAGAGAACAGGGGACATTTCATGGACTGGGTCCATATTTTTGTTTGTTATATAATTTTAAGGATTACACCAAAACACACATATAATCATGTTTTTTACACAGCTAATACATCATGTTGTATGTACTACAGTGTTTAGACACTTAAAGGGACAGTTCCCCAAAATGAAAATTCTCTCATCATTTACTAAACCTTATGTTCAAGACAGTAAAGACATTTATAATGGTACAAAAGATTTCTGTTTCAAATAAATGCTTATCTTTTGAACTTGCCATTAATCAAAGTAAAAAAAAAAGTAGCACAATTTCCACAAACTATTAAGCAGCACAACTGTTTCAACATTGATCATAAAACATAACAACTACATTTTGCTTGATCACCAAATAATTGCTGCTGAAATATAGCCATCACAGGAATAAACTACATTTAAAAATAAAACTTTCATATAGACATTTTTTATTTTAATATTTCAATATTTCATAATATTACTGTTTAACTGTATTTTCACATCCATGGTGAGTATAAGAGACTAAAATAGAAACACACACACATAAACAATACACACACTAATTATTTTATCTTCATTTTGAACAGTATATATATTGCTTTCCCGTTTAGAATCTAACAAACTGTGCTTGAAAGATTGTGCTTGAAAAGTATGATCTTTTAAATAAATGGCACTTATTGTTATCTTGTGTACAGTCTTTAATATTTATTTAGTTGCTTGAAAAGAAGCCATGTGCTATTTAGCTGTTAATATGTTTTTCAGTGCATAATGCAGAAATCAGACTAAGAAGTGTGAGGCCTTTTTATTACTGACACCATCGTCATGTACACAAGTTTGCAGGATTTCTATGATATTAAGATGTTTTTATGCACATTTTATTTGTGCGTTTCATCTAACTGCACATTGTGTTGCGCTATTCTGAGAGTGGCCTTGATATAAATGTTCAGCTATTGCATTAATAGCAGCGATGAATCGAACAAATGTTTGCTTTTATTATGATTCATCAGTCTTTGAGCATACAAGTACAAGAATATGCTTGTTTTGTCTCAGCAAGTATTAAAAGCTGTGACTTCTCAAAAGAAAGAAAGAAACTGTAAAATATATTCAATAACTACTCCAAAAGAAATGACCACAGCAGAACAAAACAACATTTATGTTCAAACACTTCTTTTCAAACCTTAACTTTGTAAGTGTTTCTTTATTATATGTGACATGAAAGCACTGCAACAAAAAATAGCCTCTTTACATTTAATTCACTAAATTTCAGGATCAAATTTTGCAACAACTAAAATTCTACAACAACCACATTGCAAGTTGACTAAACTGAATATTTTTATATAATAGTATTATCGTTATTACTACAACAAAACAAAAAATGTGTTATAGTTTGATCTAGGACAGGTTCTGCATAACGTGGGCAATCATGTGTGTATTTTTTTAGAGAGTGATACATGGCTGTAAAGAAGAGCTTATGCGGAAAGCCCTTATATGGTGACGGGGTAGGCGTGTCTTATGCTAATTACCAACTATAGACACGCCCACCCTCATTTAGAGTAGAGTAATCCAAATCAAACATTAGAATAAGACTGTTGTGAATGTATTTAGAACGTGAACGTTTATGAGTACAGAAATAAGAACACTCGTGCACAATTATTAGTGAACAGGATCCTTTAAACTGTGTTAGAGAGCTTGAAAAAAAAAACCTGTCAGACTGTCCATATACCTGCTGGACAACGTGCTTGAAAGATCATTTCTACATACATTTCACACTGAAATGAAACATGTGCTAATGTCTGACTCTGTTATGAAAGTCTTACTGAAGAGGATCATTACGATGTGTTAAACAGATGAGATAATGAGAAGCAGAGACGCATAAGAGATGGGAAGAGAGGACGAGATACAGATGGGAAGAACTGGAGAGAGCGTTTTCACCATGGCAGAAGCAGCTCTGTGAAGAATTGCAAAAGCCGGGCTTTAAAGCAGCTGACAAAAGGCCTGTCCTGAACGATTACATGATCTAAATTCTAATCAAACATCATTTACAGCTTGTTTTATTTGGGCCTCTTGAGAGACCGTCCCTCCTGCCTCTTTGCCATGGCAACCAGTGTCTCATTTCAGAAGTGTCATGCCACATTATCATCTGGCTAGCTCACACACTCCGCCTGACAACTTCACCCACCCTCTCTCTTTCTCTCTTTCTTTCTGGCTACCTCCATTTTCTCTATCCCCTTCTTTTATCAGCCTATGGTCAAGGTTCTACCATGGTCTCTTAACATAATACATGATATCCCTTCGTTTCGACATGCATTTCAAGGAAATAAAGCATTCAAAATCACTGTAGTCTTATTTTAAAGAGATAATACATAAAACATTCTGTTATCATTTAGTTGTTGTATATCATTGCAAATCTGCAGAACAAAGTACGTTGACTTTCATTGACGCTTCTCAAAACATTGTATGTATTTGTGGTAAAAAAAAAAAGAATACATATATTTTAATTATCAAATTCCTACTGATGTTCCCCCAAAAAGGAAAATTCTGTCATAATTTACTCATTGTATGTCAATCCATATCTGTAGAACAAAGAGATGTTTCAAAGAACATTGCAACCAAACAACATTGGAGCCCATTGACTTCCATTGACATTTCTCGAAAAAAATTTCAGTTTTCGAACAACATGAGGCTAAGTAATCGATGCCGATTTTCATTTTGGGGTCAACGGTCACTTTAGGTAAGTTAATAACACCTTACAATACACACGACACTACACTGTAAAAAAAAGTGAAGCTTTAAATAAAACAAAGATTACATAGCATTTCAATTTTCCCACTTCAAAATTGAATGTTTAATTCAATGAGTTACTTGTAAATGTTTGTGAAATTTTCTAGCAATTTCTATGTGAAAACAGCTTCTACGCCAATTTAATGACTAAAATATATCTTAAAACTTTATTTGCATACACATTTAGGGGGAAAAAACATAAAAAGCCATAATAATAATGACAACTATAGTCTGCAGTAGTTTAATGACCACTTTCTTTCTTTATATGACCAATAAATATACCAAAGGGGCTAATTATGACCCATAACATTAGCATAAAGGCAACTGGGGAATTACTTTATGATTTTGTTGGTAATATGTTGCTAATAATGTACTTCGTCGGGGAAAGCTGTTAGTTAAGTAGTATATATCATGCAGCGATGTGTATAAAGAGGGACGAACTTGTTTCTTCAATGTGTACGGCGTTTGATTGGTATGATGCTCACAGCTGGTGGCTTTTTCCATGCTGCCGCAGTCTGAATCACACTGCTAATTGTCTAGATGGATTGCCTACATACCGTGCAGTGTCTATACACTCAAACAGACATCATTTTCTAAAGATAGCTGCCGTTTAAAGCAAATCAGGCATCTCTTATGCTGGTCCCATATGTACGCATGCCCGTCGCAAATGGAAGACGATGGCACACTCAAGACCCCAATAAACGCGGCAATTTAGCGCAAACGCAAATATTCTTAGCACAAAGTCCAATTTCATGAGAAATAAACAGAGTGCACCGCTGATTGCACACCACATCTGTCCTTAAATCAACTAAATTTAAACGTGACAAAAATACAGGCATATGGAGACGGTGCAAGCCCTGCCAGGGGTGGGCCTCCTGTTCATGTAATTCAGCATGCAATGCAAATTAGAGCCCTTCTTAGAGGAAAAACTAAATCACCGCCCTTGCTTTCTTAAATAACAAGCTTCATCGCGAGCTTGGGCCTGAAGAGAGAGAAAGTAATTTGAGAGGATATTTGCTTACATGTGTATCAGCAATTTGGTGTATTAGGACGCCCCCTCCCTGGACGTGTGCGGGCGCGTGTGGAAGTGTCTGCATGAGTGGCACCACGCAGGCACACACGCTGCCATGCCACAGGACGGCTGCTGCCTCGGTAACGCTTCCCTCCTCCTCCTCCCTCCTCGAGCTCGGTGGGAATTAGATTCCCATCATCAGAAGCTGCAATTTGCTCAAAACAATGTGAAATCATACGCCGGCGTGTCAGGACAGCCTCGGCTCCCGAGGCGCGCAGCACATATGCAGATTTCTGGATTAATGTCCCCTGCGTGTAGGACGGAGGACAGGGAAAATCAAGTGAGGGAGGAACGGGTGCAGAGAGGAAAGAGGAAAAGGGGGAATGAACAGGCTAACAGGACAAGGGGCTTTTTCTATATTAGCTTTTTTCTGGTGTTTCTGTTTGTACTTTTATTAGTTAGTTAAGTGAAAAATGAACATTCTGTCATTATTTACTCACCTTTATATCAGTTCCAAAGCCTGCATGACAGTCTTTCTTCTGTGGAACATAGAAGAAGATATTTAGAAGAATTATTTCGGTTCATACAATAAAAGTCAATGGGCTCCAAACCAACACTGGACACCATTTACTTTCCTAATATGGTCAAAAACACCTACCAAGACATCTACAGAAGAAAAGTCATACAGGTCTGGAATGACATGAGGGTGAATGATGACCGATTTTCATCTGTCAGTAAATCAGGAATAAGATTAACATTAAAGGAATATTCGGGGTTAAATAGAAGTTCAAAGACTCATGTTATCACAACCTCATAGGCTGCTATATATTCTCCATTGAAAATTAAAGCTGACATTTTTTAATAATCTTCACACAGTCCTTTTCAAGTAATAAGTGACCACATCTAACAACCACCAAAGAAGCCCAAAAACATCATAATAGTGCCAAAAATTATCATTTTATAAAAACAACAATACGTCAATAATAACAACAACAATTAATCACATCCAAAATAAAAGTTTGTTTTTACATACAGTAGATGTACTTCTGTGTAATTATATATACTTATACGTATAAATATACACAATACACACACATATATATTCTGTAACCACAAACTTTTATTTTTGAAGCGATTAATCGCTATTCATCGTTTTGACAGATTACAGAAATTAATAACAGATGTAATTACATCCAGGTATTTAAAAAATAGAAGTACAATATAAAAAATATTTCTGTACACAATAAGTGCATTGTACCAAATTATTAATTTCAATGCAAGTACATAGAAGTTCAAATAATAAAAATACTAATAATAGTGTGTATTGAGTATCTTTATTTCAGTGAGCATCTCCAGAGAGGAGAGAGTGAGAGAGTCTTTCAGTATCACAGATGTTTGAGCGTGTAGGTTCACTGCATGATGTGGGAGACTGTCGCCTGCCGTTGTTTGTTTGTATACCATGAGGCATGAAGCCGTGGGTATCACACATTTATGCAGCGGGTATGTATGTGTGTGTGCACATGTGCACTGGTTCACCCTGGCTGCAGAGGCAGAGCTGGCTAGCACACTGAGGCCTGTGGGGAGTCAGGGCTGTTCCAGGTCCCTGCTGTAATTTTCTGTCAGCCTGGCAGGATTTACCTCGCCTGGGGCAACAGCGGCTGGCTGTGGAGCATGCCACCAATCAAGGATTGAACCTCTCACCTCACTGGCCCTGCGTGTGCACAACACTGCCTCCCATCCTTAATGCGTATGTGTTTGGATGCGTGCGCATGATCGATTGTGTGAGAAATATTATGTGCATCACACAAATAATTAATCCATCATTTTGACAAACTAACATTTAGAGGTTGTGTTTTACAAAATTGTAATAGTACATGTCCAATGGCACTGTGTGAATTAGGGTTATTGTAGTGTTATTAATACACTAACTTATTAATATTGTTGGTATTTTCAATTTATTCTATGGGAGCTGAGCGACAGACATTCAATGGGGATTGAAATCAGAGCAGAACAAGTGACAAAAAAGTTAATAAAAACCAACTTGATGCAAAAAAGAATAAAAAGGCATGCACCAATTGCTGTAAAGAAAATAATGTCTGTCATTAAAGGTTTTTTAAAATATTATTGCATCTTAATAATGGTTACGCTATTATATAATATTATTATAACTATTATAGAATTGCATGATAATTTATAATTAATTAATTTATATACTATATATTAATATGCACATACATATGCACGTGTGTGAGATTTGTATTTATTTATTATATAATAGAATTTAAATGTTTAATTTAATTATAATAATTAAATAGCATAATAATATATAAATAAGCTTGCATTAATTATTATATGATAATATAGTTAATACACAATATTTTATAATAATAAAACTATGTTTAATTTAAATTGTGATAAATTGAAGACAGTGTTAATTTACTTCTATACTTTGAACAATTTGAGTGACATCGAGTGGATTTCTTCCACACCAGTAAACATGCAGTCTCTTCATAACTTTCTTGAATTAATACAACATTACTATACACGGGTAGTACTTCAAACTACATTTTGCATTGGCTTCATTATTGTTGTGACTAATATGTTGCAATGGAAAATTAATTACTAGACAGGCACCATAGCGTGCACACAGTTGCTCAACAACAAGTGCCAAGCAATTGTGCTTAATTTGAAATGAGACACAAAACAGCACATCAAGCATCATGCCAGTCTGGAAGAGACTGATCAGCCTGACACTTCAAACATTCCACTTTCATCCAGTCCTGGCCAGCCGTCCCTGGAGTCTGTGGGGGTTGCATTTCAGAGGCACATTTGCCGGTCAGCAGCTGAGATGAGAGCAGGTAGTGGGGAAAAGAGCCACCTTCTCTTCGCTCTGAGATTGATGAAGCCTTGGCCCCAGCACTTCTGTAAATATACCAACCGCCATGTCAGAACAGCAATCCAACACTTCTCCAAAGCCCCAGTCAGACCTCTACAGACAACATCAGAAGCCATACAGCCTTGGGAAATAAGACAATTTCAAACAAAAATAAGAAATGTCCGTCAGATAAATTAGCACTAATGAGAGATGTATAACTGCAGCCGCCTTTCCCTCAATAACTGCAATTAGCCTCAGACCCCTCCATCTGAATGAAACTAAACCAGCACTTAGCTCTTATTGACACCTCAGCTCATTCAAATATGCACATTTAAATAAATGATCAGATGAACTCATGGTCCATATTGAGAACAGCTCTGTGATGTAAAATGAAGGCCGTTTTTCAATGGTGTATCATTTACCAGCAGGGAGCGAATTAGAGGCTGAAAAGAAGAAGTAATGGCATATGGCTAGTCGACATTAAATACTTCTGACATGTTGACATTTCCTGCAGTGTGACAAGGTATCTAAAAAAATATTTTGAAACATTTCAATAATGCTTTTTTAATGATCATGCATTTGATAATTAAAAAAAGATTGTCATTTATAATGCCATATTAACTGACTACGTGAAATTTGTACTTCAATTTCTACTTCATAGCATCCTCTACTGTGCTATGACTGGCTGATCAGGTCTGCAAATCTGCCAATTAGTATATTTCCACCAGAACCAACTAAAACAGAGTAGAAAAAACACCAAATCAGACATCATCACTTTCGATATTTATTTGAAGTGACATCACCTTAAATTATTTAAAACATAAACTGGTCTCTAAGAGAAAAACACAAAATGCACACAAAAACAAGAAAAGTGAGTTGACTGGCTGAAAAAATTACATGATTTTGGCCTGTCATCTTATGCCGTGTAGAGATAAAGTTTAATATTAAATTTTTTTTAAAGCATAAAGTTTGAGCATGTTATTAAACAAAAATACTATGGCATTGTTAACCTATTAAAGTCACAATTAATTCAAAATTGACAGTTCTTATTATTTTATGTAAAATGGTAATGTTTGTTCAAACCGATTTATCCGTGCACGTCTTTATTATAATAATCTTTCCTTAATAATCTGTCACTCACATAAGACTGCACTAATTAGCAATAAACAAAAATCAAGCATTTTTCTCGTAAAAAGCAGTTTCGCTTAGATATACATCACAAAAGGAACTTCCGTTACATGCCAACTTTAAAACCGTGTTTACATCACGTTAACTGAATTTACTCGACTATGACACGCCATTGACTACTCACCCACTACAGGGCAGAGTAAAAAATGGCATAATAAGACCTCTCCAACCACTAACTGTGATAGATAAAACAATATGTAATAGCCAAGCACTATATTAACATAGCCTTAGTGTCTCCAATGACAAAAAGCTTGTGCACTAAAAAGATAAAGGACTCCGGCTCAACTCTCTCCGTAAGCATCCCTCTGGCTTAAGTCTAAATTTAATCCACCCCACCAAAAAAATGCTGTAAATAAATATCAGTTTCAAAGTAAAGGCACCAAAGCCCTATAGGCAGGTGTACTTATTTCAATCAGGTGACATTTGTTAGTTACCCGCACCAAGGAGGCAGCCACTGGCTAACCTTTCAGCAGTGAATTATGAGAATTTACCTTCATGCTTCAGTGCTTTTGCTGTTCTGCTGCCTTTAGTGTCTAAATCAAAGGCGGGATCTGCCACCTCGGCACTTTCTCTGGCAAGGGCAGCCATTGCACAAGCGCTTGACGATCAGTGACATTTACCGTGTCGCCCAGCCCACTACAGCAGACAGCACAGAGCCCAGGAGGAAAGCACAAGTCAGTTCACGCTAGCAGCAATTTTCCACAATACTACAACATGGTAGACTTGAGAAAAAACAGGATTATGTAGACTAGAATTCTTGCTGGCATTGTTTATATACTTTTTTGACTGTAATTGGGTATCTTAAAAGAAAAACACTATAAATCGTACGCATATTGGAGGACTAACCAATACAGAAAGCTAAAACATGGCTTTAGCAATCACCAATGCTGTTAGTTTAGAGCAGCAGTGGCACAAACCTTACATAAATTTGTTTTAATAAATTGACTAAGCATTGTATATAGTGAATATAGTTTAATTCTCTTTAAAATAAATAAAGATATTAAAGATGAATAAAAACACAAATTCCGTGTTAACCAATGGGTAAGAGTAATGTTCTGCAGGAACACGTGTTCACTTTGATCACAGTCACATCTTACTGTCATTTATTTATCCTGTAATAAGGCGGCTATGAAGCGTCTGATATTTATATTCAGAATTACACGCTGTTATCCCTTAACAGTTCCTACTCTCATAAAATACTTGCACTGCATGTTGACTTTTAAACCTTAATTTAACTTTCAACAACAGATATTTAAGCACAATGGATATTTTTGCGCTGAATAGCCTTTTATTTGTCTCCCTCGCTGTGTTCCATCAGTCTGCGCACGTGCACGCCCGGCACACATTCTGTATTTTAAATGTAACACAGACTATCGGGATGGACCTGCAAAAATGGAAATACTCGCATGAATTTGTGACATTTATAGATAAGGTTATGACCATAAATTGAACGTTTTTGCGCTCAGGATGCACACGCATGTGTCACAGCACCTGACAGGGCCAGCCATTAAGCTAATGCATTAACTTAAAAGTTTAAAATCAATAATTCTCATGTTGTGGGCAGCTTGGATCATGTACTTCTCCCGCAGCATCTCATTCTGTTTCCGACACTATTTGTAGATGCATTTTGTCCATTCAAATGCATTATTCAGTGCTGTAATTTGACACAGCCTGCTGAAGTTGGATGTGCACTGTGTGCAGACCCGAATAGTCGATAATGGGAATCGTTGTCGATTATTTTCATTATCGATAATAATCAATTTGATCGATTAGTTGTTGCAGCCCTACTTGGAACTAATCAGTTGAATTAATGATTCAATGACTCTTTACAACAGAGACTTGTTGAAAGAATCAACATCTTTGAACTAATCAGTTGAGTTAATGATTCAAATGACTCAATCTTTGTAAAAGACACTTGTTTCATTCCTGAATGAATCAGCATTTGAACTGGACTGTTTATCAGTACTCTTGACAGGCCGTTCAGCCAATCAGATTCAAGGGCCCGATGTGTAGGCCTAATTGACATTCAACATTACCAAAGTAATAAGCACTGCAACTATTAAAACGCTTCAAGAAGAAAAGTAAAAACTTCAGCTTGAGGCAGAAATGACAAAACTTCAGATTAGATCCATGGAGAGCAATAGATATGTGAGAATAGAGCATCGCCTCAGGGAGATGAGAGCTGCTCCCAATGTCTGGCTTAGTAAGGCCGGAGCCGGCGCTCCCCAGACAGTTCTAATTTATTTAAAAGCTCAACAGGTAATTTTCCCACAAAATGCTGATTTTCCTCACCGGCTTCCTCTTCAGCATGTGTTCTAATTACCAGTGGCTCTCTTTGATCTGAGGCCCGCACTTCACACTGCTTCGGCTTCCCGGGATCTCATTTCATTAGAGGTTCATTTCGTCTTGGCTCACTCCTTATTCCACCGATACACATTCAGTTAGGGGGGAAGATACAGCTTGACATATTAACTGAGCGCACTGACAAATACTGTCAAAATACACAGCGGCGCTTCCGCCTGCTCCCCGGAGACGGGGCTCAAAACAAAGTCCGCTACATTTAAGGAGATGGAAGATGGGATTAAAGATGAGTCCGAGTTCTGATTACCTGATTAAAATTTGGAGGCTGGGTTAAAGACTGCGGTATTAAATTAATTTCATCAGCTTCATATCAATCATAGTGCTCGGGCTCACAGGGGCCGTGCGGGGTATGAGTGGTTTTAATCTGAGTTTGGCACTGAAAGGAGGTTTTCTGATATCTGGGGCATCCTGTTAATGATTTGAGGGACGTATCGAGTCCTGTAATAGTTTTCGATGTCAGGGTTTCGTTGTTACGATAGAATGTGACATGAAAATACAAAGCTCATTACAATACTTGGCCCCTGATAGACTTGACTAGCCTAGCTTGTTATAGTGCTAGGAAATAGGAAGGCCCAGACAAAATCAACAGACATTTTCCACATTTTCAGTAATAAGTGTTTTTTAGATGGTAAAATGTGTTAGAACTAAACGCTGCGTTTGACACAGCAACTGTTAAAAAGCTTCCAAAAGAAAAGTATACAACTTCAAGTTCAAAGCAGAAATGTCAAAACAGATTACACCTAGAGCTAAACTTATGAATATGTAAATATGTATTCATATTTAAATATTTAAATATGCAAAATAAATAAATGCCAATATGATATTTTTTCTTTGTTTCTGTAACACAGACCTTAGGTTCTAGAAAGTTTTAAAATAAAATAACAATTATTATAACATTAAATTTATGGTTCTATAAAGGTGGTATATAAATGTTAATAACATTAATAATAAAATAATATCAAAATAAATAATTATAATTATTATTGTAGTTATGATTATTATTAGTATGATAGCATAAAATGTGTGGTTTTAGAAAGGTGCTTTATAGATGTTAACAACAATAACAAGAAATTAAAATCAATAATATTTATTAGCATTATAATTATTATTATTACATTTATGATTCTTTAAAGATGCTATAAAGGTTAACAATAATAATAATAATAATACAAAGAATAAAAATCAATAATAATATAATTATTATTATTATAACTGGTAGATAAAAGCAAGCATAAAAAATAAGCCAATTTTGTTTTTAAATTAGAACTTAGTGTACATTTCAATAAAACCACCAATTAGTTTGAAACTTCATTCCAGACAACAAGTTCATATCCCAAGACCACATTAATGGCCTATAAGTACTAGATAACTGTGAATTTGAGGACATTTTTTTGTGTGCAATCCTGCGCCTGCAGACTCATTAACATAACCCCAAATCCAATTTGCAGTTTGGTTAATACGCAATACGCCACCAGCTCAACAGCCCCAGAAAGAAGTCCATGCCATTCCACAAGCACAGTATTCCTCATAGCTAAAAGTGGGTCATTAGGTACTGCTGAACAAAGAGAAAAAGTCTCCTCGTCCCAGAGCCGACAGGACGTGGTGCATTAAAAGGGGTCTTTTCAGAACGCAAGAGCACACAGAAGGTGGTGGTTTTCTGGGAAGGGCCCCCTCAGTTCCTCCATCTGTCCGTCTGTCTGTCTCTGCAGAGGGTCACTGCGGGGGGTGGGTGGCACACCCCCTTCGATGCCCGGAACGGTGCCACGCCTGCACAGAGCCGTGCAGTAATACGAACGGTGCCCTGCGCCGCCATCGGATGGGCAAGTCTGCTTTACCTGCTGCGATTCCATTACCAGGCTGCCTGTTCCAGCGCTCAAGTGTTTCTGTAGCATATTAAACAGATTAATAGAACAATGCTCCGGGGAGCGAGCGGCCTGTCAATCTCGGCTAAAAACACAAAAGCAGAAAATTAAAAAAGCCCATGGCTGAACTCCAGAGCCGATAAAACACGCTGGAATCTGCAGAGGAGGGGGGAGTAACACAGATGGTAAATATTTATTCTCCATCTCGTCGCTTTAGAGACCACACAAACACACTCGTGTACAAAGACGGGCGTACAGAAACACACACACATGAATGTGGCAGTGCCCGTGTGCTTGGCCTGTTCATCTGTCACATATACACACACAACAAGAACATACGTTCACAGATCCATGCCATTTTCAGTTCTATATGTGAAGTATTCAAGGTCAGACTGAAAAGTCTAATAAAATATATGGTGAGCAAATTACATTTTTGCCATTCATTGCTAGAGACAGTTTCAAAGTGCACAGTGGCTATTTTACGGGCATGTCATGTTTGTGTTTTCCAAATGCGATTTAATGTTTTGATTTAAAGATCTAAAGACACGTCGCACATTGTCCTGTGAGATTTGGAGCAAATTCACTCTGCGCTGTGTTTTATTTCTCCCAGAGATTTCAGAAGATTCAGGCCGGTCTACAGAGACCACAGAGGCATGCTGGTCTATCTGCTATCTCGATCACAACTCAGCAACCAGAACTGAATTACTTAAGCTTTGCGGGAACCGATTGTGTGTGCTTCATAAAATATTCCAAAAAAAGGTCACTTAGGTCATTTTCTGGGAAACAAACACAAATCCACTTATTTAAACGATCAGCCATTGAGTTGGCACATTATGTGAAACTGTCTTTTGTCAAATCCACCGGCTTCTCCCTGTCCCAGTGCTGGCTGTGGAGACAGTGCAGTGCATTAGCAGGTTAATTGCCATGTGTTGGATCACACGAGGGTCGCCTCCAGTTTAATTGTGCACCATCCTGACAGCTAACCTCAAAGAACGGAGGGCCCCTAGA
This sequence comes from Gymnocypris eckloni scoliostomus, assembly GCA_027564155.1. Classification (NCBI taxonomy): domain Eukaryota; kingdom Metazoa; phylum Chordata; class Actinopteri; order Cypriniformes; family Cyprinidae; genus Gymnocypris; species Gymnocypris eckloni. The sequence goes on along the minus strand of CM050417.1, from coordinate 9,950,896 downwards.
GCAGTGACCGGGGCCCACTAGGGGCCTTATATGTCCAAGGAGACTCGAAAATGACTTCAAATTATTTTGTTTTACTGAGACTGATTGAACTTAATTAAAAACATAAAAATATGTAATTTTTTTTTTTTTTTTACAAAAATAAATAAACGTTTTATACACTATTATTAAAATGTTTGTGGTTAGTAAGATTATTTTAAGCATTAAATGAATACTTCTAAAAGAAATGATGCATTCTTAAATTATGTTCTTTTGAACGTATGTTTTTACCTTTTTATTTGTTTTGGTTTCCACAAACATATTAAGAAGCACAACTGTTTTCAACAATAATAATAATAAAACAAATTATAATAAATAACAATAAATCTTGAGCATCAAATCAGCATATCAGAATTATTTCTCAAGGATCATTTGACACTAAAGATTGGAATAATGGCTGCTAAAATTTCAGCTTTGCCATCACTGGAATAAATTACATTTTAAATGATATTACAACAGAACACTTTTTCTTCTTAAATTGAAATATTAATTCACTTTAAAGGTTTTTCAAAAACATCTAAAAATCTTACCAACCTCAATCTTTGAAATGTTGTATTTAATGAGGAATGTAGCATTCTTAAAACTATCTTAATCATGATTAATTTTTTTTATCAATTGGCACCGCCAAAAAGCAAAAACAAGCAGTTTTATTACAGCAGAAGTATCATTAAAAATATCTTACACGAGGCTTAAACATTGTGTTGGACAATGGAGTCAAAAAGGTCGAGAAACACAGGCCTGTACAGTATGCACAGGAAAATATGTGATAGAAGCAATCATTTACACCTGAAAAATACAGATATACAAATACAAAAAACATGACCAATCATAATGTAACATGAGTTCACGTGTAAAATATGTAAACAGCTGAGAAGTAATTAGCAGCAGAATTGATGCGCCGCTGTCCGTGGTGCTGAAAAGAGTAGCTAATCACAATCATGCTGCACACAGGCCTTTCTAGAAGAGGTTATGACAGATTCTCTTCACTTTCCAGTCACAACCATCCACACCTCCGTTCAGCCTGACCTTCACAGGTGCCCTTTCCTGCTCCGTCGCAGTGCAGCCGCCTACCACTCTCTCTCCCCTTTACTTCCATTCACTCTCTCTCTTTCTCTGATCCTGTCATTCTATCTCTCAGCTTGCACCTCTCCCCCAAACACCGGTTCTCAGCCCCCCTCTCTACTCGTTTGCATTCCTCTCTGCCCGCTCCTGGATCATCTCCACTTGGCAGCCAAGCCGGCCCTGTCTGTTTTCATTCCACTCCAAGAGGACAAGTAATTTGGGAGAGAAGAGAGCAGATGACCACTGGCTTCTGACCTTTTCTGCCTCAATTTAACTCCTCCGTGTAGCACCGCGAAAGTGGCAATCAGACTAGGCAGAAGTGACACCCTCATCTGAGCATGGTGGAGCCCCACACACAATCACAGTGTCACTTTCCATCACAGCACCGAGCGGGCTGGGAGGAGAGGAGGGGTTGGCCCGAACGCCACGGCCGTCTCCCTCCACACTAGCTCTTATTAAAGCCCTGCTGGAGTGGCCAATGAGAAAAGCATCATTAACGCGGGCTGGACCGCGGGCTTGTCATCAATATGTGATGACATAGTTGGAATGATCCTTACACTTTGTGTGTCAAGTGCTAATAGACTTGGTTGTCAGTGAGGCAGACAGCAAAGGGAATGTGAAACACTGTTTGTTGGGTATTAATTTAAATTTGTATTATTAAGTAAAGTAATAAATAATTAGTCAAATAAAATTTGTATGATTAATTCTATATATTACAATTAATAAATGCTTTTTACTAGTTTATATATAAAGGTGTATTTTTAATGTATTACTTATTCACAAGGACATAGTAAAATGAAATACTGCAATAATTACAAGTTAGAAATTCTGTAGGAGTCCAAAAATACACTTTTATATAATTATTTATGCAAAGAAAATATTATCTAAATATAATCTAAATTTATGGACTCTACAGAATTTCTAACTTGTAATTATTGTAGTATTTTATTTTACTATATCCTTGTGAATAAATAATACATTATAAAAAATGTAATTTTATATAATAATCTTTGCATAAAAACATAAGGTATTATTTATTCACAAGGACAGAGTAAAATAAATACTACTGTAATTACAAATTCTGTACGAGTCCACAATTTATTATTTAGACTATATTATCTATGCATAAATATTTATAGTATTTATATTATAAAATATAGTAGTCAACTTTGAAGTGGATCAAAAAAGTTCATCAAAGTTGTCCTAAAACAAGAACGAGTTTGGTTGAAAGGTTTTGATCCGCTTCAAATGTTGACTAGTGTATTTAATATAATACTAATAATACTAATAATAATCATTATTATTATTAAATTTAATTAGTAGTAGTATTGTATTATATATTTAATATATTTTGGAATTGTACAGCATTATTCTCCTTTCTTTTTGACAAGAACAGAACCATGCTCTGGTCTGAGAGGTCCCGATACAGTGTGACAACTCATGCCCCTGGTTCTAGAAATGTCCAGTGGCACCTAAAAGCTTAGAGACTTCATCAGTGCATTCTGAAATGCTGAGGCAGTCGATTATATTTGTCTGAGCAGAAGTGGGAGGGGGGAGAACCATGCGGATGAACCGCAGCGCCTGCTCAATATCAGCAAGTTCCACCACCACTGTTGATAAAAGACGTGCCAATGTGTGTGGATGTATGTAAGCTGGTGTGAAATACAATGTGTGCCATGCTCACAGGCTACACATGTTATAGCAAGAGCAGCCATGAAATAGAGTCGCTCAGAGGGGATCTGCTACAAAGTGGCATATGCAAAAAAACATTGCATAAGCCACAACACAAACTGGATAAATGGATTACAGAGAGTGTTCATGGACTAGTCGAGGAGCGCGAAACTTAAGGAGACGCGCAAGCTTGTAACATGATCAGAAATGCAAAGAGCTCTGGGAGGCAGATATTTGAGTTAACCGCAAAAATGAAATGCAAAGCAATTCTGAGAAAAGACTAACTAACATCTTTCTCTCCAGCCAAAGGGTGTTTACCTGAGCAGAGAGAGAAAAAATCCTAAATGATGATACGCCTCTAAGGGGGGTAGTATCATTTGAAAAGATCCAGTCATTGTACTTGCTCATCCCCTCTGTGCTGAAAATGAAATTGTCTGATGTGCAAGATTTACCTTTGCCGCATTTGGCCCCGCTCAGGCGAGAGGGTCGCGGCTCCACGTGTCATCTTATGGCACCATCGCGGTGGCTCCAATTTACACACAGAGCCGTTCTGCATTTCAAAGAAGCCCAGCGCGAGCCCTCCTGTTAGCGATCGCTATCTGAGCCCCGCGGACGCGAGATTAGGCCAGCTGGAGAAACCGCTCGCTGCTTCCCCCGCATTTACATTTTCATTTTCATATTAGATTTTTCCTGCTTACCCCCTCCTGGGCTTTAACTAGTCCGTCCGCACACCTACCCTTCCCACATCTCCTAAGAGCAGGGACATACGGGCCTAAGCCCGCCGCTCCATCACTCTCCAGCCCCTATGATTAATGGAATAACTAATGAAACTTTTGATGTAAAAACAAATAATGGAGTTCATCTGTGGAGCGGCTTTCATCTAAAGAGAAAAAAGATGACTGTTTTAGCACGACAGAAATAGATCAAAGAGTTACTAATAAATCCATACGAGAAGCATTCAAACAATATCGTGGAAAAAAATTAAACGACTGCCAGATAAAAGGAGGTTCGCTCGCTCCTCGAGTGTTCTTGTTCTTCTGTGGTTTTGGGCTGTGAATCAGAGATACCGTTCGGAGCAGGCTAGACACGATTAGATGTTCTCGCCCTTGAAAATCAAACTCCGAAACGCTGACACTCTAAAAAGAACAAGAAACTATTGAAGCAGAAACCATGTTTCTTATGAAAAGCGCCAACATGTGTGAGCTAGGAGAACCGTAGAGCAGAACCCCATTGGGGTTTAACACAGAAGGGATAGTTGTATTGTTCCATCGCAGCTTTAAAAGCTTCTGTCTCTCAGGTAGATCTTGTTTGTTGTGTGAGTGCAGGGGCCTCATTCAAAGTGGCACTCAATGGACTTAAAGGGCCACAGTGGTACAGTGATGCATTGCACACATAAACACCAATGACTTGGCCTGCATATTAAAGGCATGGGGCCGCACACCTATGCATTCTCATCACTCTCTTTGGCCTTCGACAAGCAGACAGAAAAACTAAACCAATCTACCAACAGAAAGGAGTCACCGGCGTGCCACATGCTGACAGTGGCCAAGCGGGTCAGCAGTCAGTGTAACTAACGCATGTGATGAACTAGCAGTCAAGAGGCTAATCAAAGCGTGTGGAGTTAAATCAATGCTTTTCTTAGCTACCTATAAGTTAGGGTGTAATTTTTGTCAGGAATGTCTTAAAGGTCCCATATTGTCACAACTGAAAGTCCTGGCTTTTTCTTGATAACAGAGGTCTAGGTGCTATGTAACTACCATATTAGTTTCAAAACAGTCAATTCACAGTAAAGCTCACACAGCCTGCATATAGTAGCTGTGATTTTTCCCGAATGCTTGTGACTTCAGTAAAAATGTGACATTCTTACTATTCAGTCAATTCAGTCACCGCCTTCAGACACCATCCCGAGCACCACCCACTGCCTTTTTGCCAAACCCCCAGACAGCATCGCATCCATGCCATTGCTGAGCAACAACAACACGGAAACATGTCAAAACGAAAAGGTTAACTTTAACGGACGAAAAAAGATCGGACGGATCTGACAGGATTGTTACTATGAGATAAATCACGTTTAACATGTATAGTAAAGACAAACTCACCTTGTCTATCTATAGTCATGATGAATATGTAAATACATTTCAATTTCAGCAGGCAACTATTTTTGCAGCTCATTATTATTCAAGCCACAATTAATCACAACAATGTATATACAATTACATATGATTATATATCAATCTTAAAACTTGAGAGCTGGCAGGTGCCAATATATTACTTTTTTATATCACATTTTTGTAGATTATACAAAAACAATTAGAATGAAATGTATTTCCCATTACTATTAGTCTACTATTAGTAGTCTATTTAAGGTTTACTTGTATAGCTGTAAATGTGTATTTGTGTGAGCAGCTCTGGCTTATCTCCTGACAAAACAGGTAAAAGGGAGGAAGAGGAGGAGAAGAGAGAAAGACTAATTGTACATGTTCTGCATGCTCCTGGTGGCAGACAGCTGACCTTCACTGCAGGCATGCTCGGGTGGGTAACCAAAGGACTACATGAAACGGCCACGGCGCTTTAAAGTCGTTCAATTAGATTATCCTTTTAATTTCTTTCTTCTTGCGTGCATTCAAGATGCAGACATATGGAAAATATATATATTTACACAGCCTCATATACACATGTGAAGGAACCCACACGTATACTTACAACAGAGTTGATCAGAAAGGGAAGAAATGGAGTGAAAGTGTAAAAGAGGAAGTGAAATGAGTGAGAAAGAAATAAGAATAACAAGTAAGCAGCATGAACGTGATCTGCAGCCTTGATTCTGAGACTCATCCCTGGAAAGGGAGACTTAAAAGACTTACTTTACACAGTTACTCTTTTACTTTCTTAATGTGTTCCTGTGTGGCTCAGTGGTAGAGCATTGTGTTAGCAGCGCAAAAGGTTGTGGGTTCGATTCCCAGGGAACACACATACTGATTAAAAATGTATAACCTGAATGCAATTGTAAGTCGCTTTGGATAAAAGCGTCTGTTAAATGCGTAAATGTAAATGTTAATACATACCATCTCATTATGCATGATCATTATTCCAAAGAAAAAAAAATTTGTCTTCATCTTTCATCAAAGTGCAATAACTTATTCTTGACATATCTAGCCATTTGTGGATGAAAGACAGGCTATAACACTAGGTATGATAATTGCTAAGAAACTGATTCTGTGAATGTGGAAAACAGACTTAATGTCCAAACTTGAAATGTGTGCTAAAAGCAGAAAACATACTGATACTGAAGAGGCTAGGATAAATAAACAATCCCAAAAAATACTCAAAAAAATGTAATTAGTTAAATGTTATTAATTGCATTAATATTAATGATAACGTTAACAATAATAATTAGTATTATTATTTAATATAATGTTTTTTATATATATATATATATACTTGTTATTATTACTAAATATAATTATTATTTTCTATTTGCATTTCAAATTTGAATATATTATTTATGATATTATAATATAATTGTATAATATTTTAATTATATCAAAAAATAGATATTATATTTGTATAATATAATATTTAATAAAAAAAATATGTATATTATTATTATTATTATACATTAATGACACATTAATGCATTTTTTTTACTTCAATAATTTTCCTTTTTGACTGACATCAGCAATCCATTTTATTTCCCCCCCCTTCTCCGACTGCCTGATTTTAGTGTGACATGTTACGGCCACTATTAATGATCCAATATATTCCATAACATCAGGTGCTGTCAAACTTTTTTTCTCATTAAATATCCTGTCTCACACAGAAACATGTCACATTACAGAAGTGAAATGAGTTGCAAACGCTTCCTCGTGGTGTCCCTTGCAAAAGATATTACCGTGTTTTGTTTTGTTTTGGACATAGCACCAATAAAATATGATTTTTTTTCCTCTTTGAACCATTAGTAATATTATGGTACTGTACCTTGGTACAACCACTGTACATTTTGTAAGGGGTGAGAGGAGAGAAGTCCCTACTCTTCCAGCCTTGCTCTTTGATTCACCCCCACACAGCCCATCTCTCCCACTTTCTCTCCCCCTGCATTTATTTTCTGCCCCTGCTGTGGTTTTGAATCCTCTAGCTTGTCAAGAGGACTGGCAGCACCGCATCGCATTACAATTCACTACAGCTTTGTGAGGGGGGTGTTGAGAGGGGGGTTGTATTTTCAGGGGAGTTACTATAATTATATGACAAAATGCTGCAAATCTCACAGGGTGCCGAACACAGGAGCAGGGGTCAGGGGACAGAGCACTTTCAGCGGGGTAATTTGTAAATGTCATTCAGGTGGGCTCCTCTGTCAAAGCCTGGTATCCGCAGCAGGCTTTCTCATGCAGATTTCTAGAATCAGAGCTGCCAATGCTTCATTCTGCTGACCTCCTTGGCAGTATTATCTAGCACTGCTTGTTAAATCAGCAAAAATATGTGATAAAAAAACACTCACTGCGGTCATGAAAAAAAATTCTGATAACCGTGTTACAAAATGTTTTTTTGGTTTATTCATTTTTTAGTCTCAAAATTGTCCAAATCACATTATAATCCAAAATTTTTGTGTGAAATAATTTACAGGACAATCATTTTACCCTCAATTGGCATTGCTATAATGTGAAACACTCATTCCCATTCCCAAAAGTGTCATTCCCATTATTGTAAAATAAATACAAATGTATGTATCATTACGTTTTATTTTGTATAATAATAATAATATTAACATTCATTCTAAATACTGTAATGCATCTGTAATACATTTCTTTTTTACTTTTTATTATAATTAAATGCATTATTATTGTTCTTATTATTATTAACAACAACAACAATTAATTCTAAATACTATAATACATCTAGAATAAGGTTGTTTTTTTTCCTATGACCAATAATTTTCTCCTATTAAATTCAGATAAGACAGAGATATTACTTATTGTACCAAAAAAACAGTACACAGAATCTCTTGGATTACAATTTGCAACTAGACGTTTGTCCTGTTCCTTCCTCTACAGTCAAAAATCTGGGAGTTATATTAGACAGCAACTTATCTTTTGTAAATCATATTTCCCATGTTACATAAACAGCATTCTTCCATCTTAGAAACATTGCCAAGCTACGGAACACGTTGTGTTTCTGATGCAGAAAAGTTAGTTCATGCATTCATGACCTCTAGACTGGACTATTGTAATGCACTGCTAGGTGGTTGTCCTGCATCTTCAATAAACAAGCTACAGATAGTACAAAATGCTGCGGCTAGAGTCCTTACAAGGTCAAGAAAATATGATCATACCCCAATTTTACAGTCTCTGCACTGGCTACCTATTATAAAACTACAGGTCATATTTGTAGATTACTTTTTCTTTTTCTTTTTGCTTTTAGTTTTGAATTGAATATCTCCCGACAGTTCATGATATTTACTCTAATGTTATTCATTGGAGAGGAATATGACTGTCCCAATTAAAATTATGTTAATGCATGTTATAAATTTCATTTTAAACTACATGAATGGCAAGTAAGCATAAATAAATAGATACTTAACGGAGTAGCTACATTTGTCAGTTGGATAAACATTTTGTAGATATATTTGTCACTGATTTGTTGGTACTCATTTGAACAGAAACAACATTACTATACTGAATTACGTTACAACATGCAAAACATGCAAAATATGCAAGCTGCGTAGGGCCCCCGAAACACCAGGGGGCCACCTTGCTCTCAAAGATGATTTAATTTTAGTTTCGTTTTTAAATTTGGACAGTGGTTATGAAAACATGAATGAATATTTATTTTAATGTGGTGCACTGTCGCCCTCTGTCAAATCAGTCAAATCATGTAATGTGAATGTCTTGCTCGAATACAGTCTTGCTCGAGACTAAAAAAACGAGTTAGAGCATTCTGAGCCACCAGCACTTTCCGCGAGCACGATTTGAGACTGAGTGAAACACTTCATTCATTTGTTCATAACCATACAACCCAAACCCACCCCCCACCCACGGACGCAGTTTTGGATAGGACCCCCAGAAGTCTAGGATCGGCATTGGTTCTGGGGCACCATTGACTTCTATAGTATTTGTCCTACAATGGAAGTGAATGGTGCCCCAAAACAGCCTGTTACAAACTTTCTTCAAAATATTTTCCTTTGTGTTTGGCAGAACAAATGTTCATTTTGCTTTGCTCGTATGCTTTATTGTAGGGAGCTAATGATTTATATTTCTGTTTGCTCTGTTCTATCAAACAAACACCACTTTAAACTCATCGATGCAACTTGTTCATTCCTGAAGTGGGCTTTTATATTAACTGTTTTAGACTGCTGTCTTGAATTGGGTGCAATACCTGTTAGTTGTTCTAAACGCGGCTGCGCTTGCTCGTCCGGTGTGCGACTACATTCCACACATCTATTAAATACGCGTCCTTGAGAGCACGCAGGTTTCTAAAGTATTTACTTTAACTTGTTAGGTAATATCAATGATATGATGTTTCAGATGCATCTAAAATGACAAAAACATATACATATATTTAATTATTTGCTCAAAATATTGCTAGGAACAGTTTGGTAGTGGCTGGATATTGGTAGGGACACTGGATATTGGTAGGTACCTAACGTCCCCCCCTAATTCTTCGCCCCTGACAAATGATATCCACTCCATGGACCAAAACAAAAAAGCATTTCTATGGTAAAACATTCAGTGCTGTGTAATCGTTCTTTAAGTGTTTGGCCTCAGTAGCCAGTTGAGACAGAAAAAACATGAGGTCAGACGCTGGCTATATGATTAGGCGGCTGTGAGATGACCAGAACACGGCTTCAGAATGTGTTACTCCAATCTGAATAATCACAAGAGAGCATTCCAGATCCAATCGATGCACTATCACTATTATCCTTTAAAAGAGCCGCCTCGTTTCCCCTCAAGTGGGCTATCAGTGTTGCCTCTAACCCATACATTTCAAGGTCTGGCCGAAGTTTCCATCTCATCCCTTCCCTCTCTGAATTCATTTCAAGGCCGTAGATCGTTGCAGCCTTACTTGCGATAGCTTGCAGGTTTCTGCAGGACACTACGTGCTTGAGATGACACTTATCACCTATGATGCTGAGGTTTTTTAGGATAAAGTCAAAGCCTCAAGGACTGAGACATTGCACCGAGTGGACAGTTACACAATGGATGAGCAATTGGAAAGCTTTCAGAAGCGCTTCCCTTAAGGTTTTATTGAGGAATGGGGCATGAAGTGATGTTTGGTGATGTGGTTCATTATCGGCATGAGGATCCTTGAGTAGCAGATCCTATAACCTCAGTAATTCATTGAAGCTGTTGTATTTATATAATCTCAATCACTACTGATTAAATACATAAAAATAAATATCTGTCGACTTTAACAGATTCACATGCTGTTACGTGAGCAATTAGGCTATTTGCATTTAACATTTACAGATGAGGTTATAGTCACAAAATGCGTTAAAAGTTATGCAATGGGAAAACATATTTTTATAAAGCATTCTCATTTTTAGTCAACTAGGGTCATGCAAAAGCTCACTCTGCTTCCTTTGCTATTTTCTAGGTGCATTTCATCCATATAAAATGCATTATTATCTACTTTAAAGTGACTTCACTGGCTTTCTATGCACAACACAGAAAATTTGTTGTGGATTATTTTCGTTATCAATTAGCTGTTGCAGTCCTACATAAGACATTTATTTCTGCGGTCTTGGCATTCATTGGTGACTTTCATGGCTTTGAAATGGGGAAGATAGGCATCATTAGACTATTTCCTTCAGCAGAGTGGCTATAATAGGGCCGTGGGTTTTATACTCAAGTGGGTTTTATACATATTCCATCTGAGTACAGCGCATTGCAGCTTCCCATCCAAGCGCCAATCATTATATCTAAAGCAGCTGTGATATTCATTATAAGGAGGCACCTTGCCTTGACCATTCTACTCGCAGCCGATGACACAAAAGCCTCCCCTCAATGCCTCGCCAACACTCTCATCTTGTGATGGCAATGCAACAAGTCTGTAGATATATGCTAACCTGTTTAATTCCATTTTATTCGACTGTCTCCTTTCACTCTCCAACTGCTCCCAACCTCTTAGAATAATCTTCAATGCTAAACGGTCAAAACCTCATTGTGTAAGCCAAAACCCTGAGCTAATGAATCGCAAATGTTTTAAATAAAACTTGATGAATTCAATTTAATGAGATTATTTTACAAAACAGATCCACACACAAGCGCTTTGAAGAAATGCTACTGACGTGGAATTGAAATGAACTGAAAGGCTGAGAGGTCCGAGGCTAGAGGGTTTTCTCTCTTTTTTGCACTGCAGGTCTGTCTACGGCCCAATACTGTAAGAACTTAATGCCATCAGGGACCATGCTATTTGAATGCAGGGGCTTTTTTATCAGGAGCACAAGTGGTGCAGAAAAAATTGCTTGGGATTAATTTGGGTGGCGGCGAGCACACAGCTGGGATCAGCGCGTGCAGCTTTCTCCACCCGTGCTCGCGATATGCTGGGGTTGCATGGTCTGTTTATTAACGGTGACTCTGCTCCCATTGAGGGGCTGAGACTGGGGGCTGGAGTCAGTGGTGCAACTTTAAAAGGCATTTAGCCAATAATAGCATACATGTACAATACGATAAGGAAATTAAACCTTTTTGGCCCCTCTTATTTTTACAGCCACACCTAAGAACTGCCAGTCCTCCTCTCCTCTTTATCCATGTCCAATGCAGAGCTCAGCTGTATCATCTCAAAACATGCAGGATCATGTGTTCATGTGTGTAAATAAGGAGAAAGCGTATTACGACTGTGTGTGAAGAATCAAAGCATCCGGTCCATGATACAACCCTATTGGGGATGTGAATGTAAATGCATGCTATGTTGTGGATGTTTTATTTCTCGGTCATACCAAACGGCTTCTGCGGGGTGCAGATGGGTACTGTAGTTAATGGACCAGCACTCTGAGGCATGGCTGCATTTCATTCGGCCTGACCGTAGCACTTTTATGGTAGGAGAGGACGGTAGGCTTTGAGCAATGTTTGCGGTTGGCTGTTCGTACATTGAACTTGGTATCTCGAAGCTGATGATGGTGGACCCACTGTGGAGGAAACGGCTTCATGGGTTCAGCTGCAGCTTCTCATAACGTAGCCTTCCTTTAGTGAAAACCATACAGTTACTGTATGTGGAGACGATGAGTGTGGCTGAGCGATATATAATAGATTTTTTAACCGTAAAATATAGTATTTTTTTATTTAGTATGTTTATATTGCATGAGCATATTTATTTAAGCATTTGATTCAATAATTTATCCCTGTGTTCATTTAGGGAATAGAGATACTGTATGGTGAATTAATTCATTAATTAAAGTTTTTCACCTATCTCACAGCAGATTTGTTTTCACTAAATGAACAAGGACAAATAATTAAATCACATAATATATATCAACATATTAAACAATATAATTATATATAAATAAATAACAAAAACATATATATGATAAATGATTATAATATTTTATTTTTATTTATGCTAGTATTCATTTGATGTGATACTGACACCGGTGACAATAATTATGAAATTTCAATGGGATCAACATTTTTTATATCAGAAAAACCTTATTTAAAGCAAAAATAACTATATCATTATATATATCTTTATAGTGAATTACTCAAGTTGTGACATTAGACTTTGGTCACATCGCCCACTTTGTTTCTACTATTGAAGTTTAAATCTGATTAAAGCATTAAAACATTTCAATCTTAATTATACCAGTCTTTAGAAAACTTAAGAACCAATAATGTGCATTAAATCATTACAACACAAAATATAGCTTAATAATAGATTCGCCAGCAAACTAATCACAAATGTAGTTTGTATATTAGATATACATCACCCAGCCATAGTGATGTCCAAAAACAAAACTCCTACAAGTAAATTAGATGTGACTTGTGGAGAAAATTGACAAAAGAAAAAATCCCATTTCAAAGTCATTTTGCCAATAAATGCTAATCTTGCACCGTTTTCAACCAGGGGTCCATGTATGCTATAATAGGACACTTAAGCAGGCAGAGACTAGTTCTCCCTTAGGCTTCCATGGTTTCACTGCAACTATCACTGCAATAACGTGAAAGCACACTGCATTACACCCATTTGGAGAGGTCACGTTCAAATGAGCTTTGCATCAGGCGTGCAGCCACACACACAAATGCATACATCCCGTAGATGAGAGAGAACTTACAGCAAATAAGCAGCATCTGGCCGAGGGCAGAGTGTTATTTCACAGCATAACTAACTGACTGATGGCTCAGTATCTAGTAGGAAAAGAAGAGAGGGACAGAGAGATACAGAAGAGAGACATCCTCCATTATTCCCAAAGGAAAAAGCTGTTTGGTCATCACGTCATTTCTGGAAGCAAAACTCAGTCCAAAGCGTATATTCATAGTTGGAACATTTAAACATAATGATTATGTAACGTGCAGTTACAATCAAGATACAATACATTTTTCTTGGTTATGCATCAAGTTGAGCTACACTGAACTGAAGAAAATGTGTTGTTTTTAACAAAACAATTGCTGGTAAATTTCCATAAAAATGTATGAAGAAACAGCAAGTAACACATTGATTTAAACATGACATTCTGAAGTAGAAAACCTGATATGGTCGTTTCTTGTAAAACAATCAAATTTACATTTACATTTACATTTATGCATTTAGCAGACGCTTTTATCCAAAGCGACTTACATTGCATTCAAGTTTCTAAATTTTATCAGCTCTTGCTTTCCCTGGGAACAAATAATCTTTATTTAAATCATTTTGTACAAGTATTCATGAGAATGTGTAATCAAACATTTTGAAAACATGGTCAATTTTAGTAAGATTTTTATAATGATCTTACATGACTTTTTAAAGAGACTATATATACACATACACAAACACACACATATATATAATAATATATATATAATACAATTTATAACATTTATACAATTTATCATTTAATATAAAATGTGTTATAATTATTTAAATGGTCTGAATGACACTGAATTTTTATGTAAACACACTTGGTGTGTCTCTATTCTGTCTCCTTTATGTTTATTGAACAAACATTTGTAGAAGTAGACAAGACTTCAGTTTCCCATTTAGGTCTAAAATAAATTAATAAATCAAATGAAAACTTTGGCTCAAATTTTACGCTCACTTCACACCTAGACCTTTATGTACATTTCTATACAAACTTCCACTTCTGTTGGCTAATAGAACGTAATGTGATGTGAAATGTGAACAACAACAGGCTTCCACTTCAAATCACAGGAAACCACCACATTCAAAAAGGTGGACAGTATAAAGCCCAAAATAAATCCAACCAACAGATCTGGAAAATAAAAACGTGCTAAATGGAGAAAAGAGAGGCAAATTGTAAAAGTGACTGGGTGGAAGTTAAACAATCTGAGCAGTTTGCGAGCACGGCAGCGCTTGAAGAAACAGGAAACATTGTGTGCGTTGGATTTAGTAAATGTGTCTGAAAGCAATCAAACAATGTCTGGACCAATACCGGCCTCATCATGATAAGAGGCTAGCAGGCAGCTCTCTAATCAGAGGCTGGACCGCCGTAATTGCCTGCTACAATCTATCTCTGCCACTGCCGGCTTCATACTTTCCATAGTATTAGAAGGCTGCCCAGTTCATTTCTATACACAGCGCGCCGTCAAGTGAAATTGGCAGGGTAAATAGGAACCGCTGTTTATTTCCTGCTTCCTTCTGTCGTACTGGGGCCAAACACAGAGTAAAAGAAAGTGCTATTAGCTCAGGCAGAATCCACACAAAACCGCAGAAATTACTGTCAGCGGGCAACCCTCCGCAAGCCACAAACAATAGACGGCATCCAAATTAAAGCACAATAAATCACAATGCGTTTAGCTGCGCCGAGCCTGCCGGAGTCTCATCATTTTATATGCATGCGCGCGCGTGTGCGTTTTGCGTTTCAAGGAGCCGAAGGCCTCGAGCACCGCATGCTGTGGCGGAAAAACAGGTCTGGTGAAATCTTAGGTCATTATCAGGAGGTGCATTCAACAATTCACCTCACACTGCTTTTAAACGCTCTCTTGAAAATAAAGTGTGCCAAAAAAGCGTAATGGCTTACAGAGAAAATAAGATAATAGTGAATGGTTCTGGGTAAACAAAGAGGTTTTGTTACTTGTATTGTTGTCGAGGCGAATTCGGCTCATTGTGTGCATCGGTAAGCCAAAGAATGGATTTTCCAGCTGGACATTTGTTTTCCGCCTTGTCAAGTAAAATAAAAACACGCTGAAATGTTAACTAAGAAACTTACCTAACAAGTACACATTGGTGTCACATTCTCAATCTGATGGAAGCGTTGCTTTCCTGCCTGAACCGATCTATAAGGACAATAAGACAACAAAACAAATGACACAGTTCATACAGTGGGGTGTGAAAGGTCAATGCAATCACTTTGATATTGTGTGTACAATCACAACATTTACTCGCCGCATACATCCCAGTCCCTGATCTTCAAAAGATCTGTAATTAAACAGAGTAATTACATATCTATGCTTCTGTTCAGACACCTTCAGAGGTCCGACGTAATTAGTTATCATGACCACCTCATAGTACGCAGGAAAGAACGAATCAATAACCCATTCTAAATGACCTCATGAACATGTTACAAACTGACAATAACACAAGCCCTGGAAGCATCTGCAGAGCCTGTAAGAACTCAAGGCTGACTGGATATGTATAGAAACATCTCAGCTACCTCAACAAATCAAATGCTTGTGCCAACAAAATCTTTAGCTTTTTCATTACATTAAGTCATTGTGCTGTAAGTCGAATGGCAAACATTTGGCGATATTTTGACAAGACAGACAGGGAGTATTTCATATCATTTTTTTTTCTCCAGGGTACTTCAGTGCTTTTATGAGGGCGCTTGTGCTTTTTCAATCAGCAATAACAACAGTATTTGGCACCTACTATTCAGCAAGAGCTGCAAACAATAATGTTTGAACTCTGGGTTCAAAAGGCCTGGAAAAAAACATCATTCAGCCTCACTTTTTCACTTTTGGATGAATTCAACAATTGAGACTGAATGGTGGCTTCTTCAAAATAGGCTGCAGTGCTATTGCTTAAAATGACCTCTAATTACTTGAAAGATATTTTGAGTCTTTTCAAATTATGACATGTTCGCCATTGGCCTCCACTCAAGACTTTTTTTGTGCTAAAGAAAATGGGTGAACAATTTGAGTTCTCTTTAGTCGAGCCAAAATGGCTTTCCAAGTCGGTTTAAAGGGTCTACAATTGGTTGGTGCAGAGCGTTGCTCCGTTAATTCTTGTATCCACCGTTTCAAATTAACATGCTGAGCACACTGTTCTATCTACCAGAGATAGACTGAGTCATGTAGGTTACAACCTTTATTTTCTTTTTCTCAACAAAAACAAAAAAGTCCTGTGGTGGAAATATTGCACTATACCACCTTCTAAATCATCAACACATTGTTTCATGTTCAAACTGCGATATTAAGACCACAATCTTCCCATTATGTAGATCTTCTCAGATTAATTACCACCAAATTCTAAGAAAAGGCTCCGGCACCTAAAGCCCGAGGAACATTACGGACAAGAGCCTTGACTAAATCAGATTCTAACGGCTAAATCAATGCCAATTATTGTGAGACAATTGACAGCAATGCATCTGAAATGAGCCTTTACATTACATCTCCCACCCTTTAACAAGGACTAGAGGAAAATATAAGACAATGAATGTTGGTTTGGGTTAACTGTATTGGCCTGTCAATGACAGGATTATACTGATTTACAGGAACAGGATGTATCAAGTATGTGTTCACACGTATTTTCACTGGAGTGCACACAAAACACCATTAACCAATCAAACACAACACATCTGTAAACACAGTCATTCGCTCCAGGTCAACCAGTCATACTGTCTTTGAATACATCATTATGAAAACATCAACAGTATGCATTCAAGAATTAAGTTTATATATTTAGACCACTTTGTGTCAACTGTGTAACTAATTAAAACCTTTGTTAATTCCCGAATACTTTAAATGCATTTGCATTGGGGATGTGGGTACTTTTGCATTGGGGTCTCCAATGCATTGCAGTGACTCTCCGTTTGGACACACCACAAATCACAGTCATGCATTAATACTACAAGAGTAATCGATTAATTCTGAATGTTGGGTCTTTCACAGTACGCTCTATTATTTCTAATTACCCAATGGGTCACGGAAGTATGCCTCTGCAATAGCCCCTACCAGGTATATAAAAAAGGAGCCATTCCAGTTCTCCTGTCCACTCTTTCTCCCTCTCTCTTTCTCACACGCTCGTCTCAGTGGCCCTCTACCAAAAGATCACAGCTCCACCTAGTGCAATCTACAAGAAATGAATGGCAGTGAATTGAACCGACACAACAATGATCTCTGCAACACGCTTTACATCAAATTTCCATTAAAAGTTATTATTTAACCTTCAAAAGTAAAGAAACTCTTTTAAATAGCTAAACAAGCAATTTAGTTAAAATTATCTCTATTTCTATGCACAACTTTTTGTTTTAGAGGACTTGTAAATAATAAAATAAACCAAACATCCACTGGAAGAAAGTATAAAGCACACTAATGACTTTTACTGACTGTCCTGACAGAGTTATTGAGACCCTATTTCTGAATATGTCTATTAAATGAAAAAATAACAACGCACTTAACAATTGCAACATGCAAGTATATTTATCTCCCATTGTTAGTTTATTTACTATGAGAAATAACAAGAACATGATCAGATTATCTGCTAAAACCTTTTCACGTGAGGCACAAATCAACACTGAAGGTAAAAAATATTATTTTATTACATACACACACACACAAACATTATTACGTATACACAAAAGCAGACAGATAGACAGACAGACAGACAGACGCACACTTTTTTACCTTCATTGTTGTCATATACTGTACAAAATGACACTGTACATATACATACACACACACTACATAATTAGGTTTTAATTATTTTAGCTCATATTAATTGAAGTAGTGACTTCCAGAATATAGTTATCTAAGCTATACATTACTATTCTTGCTATCTTTTTATTTTGCACACATGCAGCTGTGCTAGTATGCACAGTAGTTAATTTAATTTAACTTTAATGAAAAGGTATGTGAACAGTATTTATGCATTTATGAACAGAAAACGAACATCTATTTTTGTACGGTCACATCTTGCCAATCCAGAGAGCAGACCAAGCTGGAAAATAGGCTCACCACACACACACACACACACACACACACACTCTTCATACACACACACACACACACACACACACACACTGTCTCTCTTCACACACACACACACACTCTTCACCCGCTGAGTTCCACAGTCTGGGCCTGCTGCACCGAGAGGGAATTTACATTTTAATAGGCAGAGCTGCTCGCGCCGACTTCGAATGAGGGTATATGCTCAGCTGAACAGCGGGAAATGCACCCCACAGCAGAAGTTTAGAATGAACCTCAAGACAATTCCTGGTGCACAAAGACAGAAAATGATATATTTTAGCCCATCTCTGTCGCGTATATAGTGAAATATGCATACATATAGAAATCATTTTCTACCAGACCTCATCCGAACGTCTCCAGGTTTATACATTTCTGCGTTTAAGCAGCAGCTTTCAATGCATCTTGTTGCGAACTGAACTGGGATCTAACACGCTGTGTGAAAAAATAAATAAGAAGGTAGAAACCTGCAGACTTCCAGTATTATAATGCCAATATCTTTATTACTTAAAATAAATAAATAGATAATATTTGGTGACCAGAAACTTAACAGGTGCAGTTCTTGATAATAAAGATTCAGATGTTTATGTAAAAAAATCAATACAATTGTTCTATGCAAAAGTTCTGTGTACATATTTTCATTATGCTTAATTAAATTAATAGACTTTATTATATTTGTTATGACAACAAAAATGCATCTTTAGAGTGTTTTCCATCAGTCGTTGACCTAATTACTAATGAGACCACAAATGCACCTGTTTAAAGCATCCAAATTTACATGTATGTTTATCCTTTTCCACATTCTTGGAAATAACTATTCTGCCCGCTCATCTTTCGCTTTCCCTCTCTTTTTTCGTCCCTCACTTCTAAATCCATGTCATGACTGAGTGTGAAACAGCACAAGATGTCACTGCTCCAGGCATGCAATCAAGTGGAGGGCCCCTCCCAGCACTAATTAATAACTATTGAACACGCTAACAACAATCAACACTAATTAAATACGAGCTTGTTGACAAGAGTGCAAACCTTATCAAAAAACACCCCCCTTCAAAAAAAACCAACCTTGCAGTGGAGAAGGGGGAAGAGGGAGGGCGCTCCTGTTTTCCGTAATTAGTTAACGAAGAGCCCCGAGCCATTCTTTCGATTGAGGACCCTGCAAGCCAGTTAGGAGTTTCGTCTGACACCCTGAACAGAAGAAGCAGTCAGCCTTAACAGCAGGTCACATGACCCTGCAGAATCTCCACTCCGGTTATACAGGGTAAACGGAGCACTGAATGAACCGCTTTCAGCTTTTGAGGTATTTCACTGTTAAATATGGACAGAAAATTAGATTCGTGTTGCAATATATAGTACAAAATAACACTCATCAAAAGCAAAATGGGAGTTAAAAAATCAACAACTGAAAATCGCCAGCTGGCCAATGTAAAGAAGTATACAATACACTGACACAGAAGAAAAAACTACATTACCTCCATGAAAAATGTACTTCCCAAAGTTTATCAAGGTTTTTTTCCCCTTCAGAACTACTTAAGGTCACTAAATATGTGTTTTTTCACAAAATCATTATGCATCAAGTTTTACTGAGAGATGAAGGTCATCTTGCATATGATGCTGTGAGCGGAAAAACTGCCTGCACTGCTTGTAGTTGTATTTTGTATTATTTATGCAATATTTTAATATAAATTAAACTGTAATGACAAAACACTGACATGAACAGAACTGAACGTTTAAAAAAAAAGGCATAAATATATAATAGCAATAATAAGCATTGCTAATGAATGTAATATTTTTGTGTCCTGCTTTATATTAGGTGTCTTTCAATACAAAAATAAAGTCTAATTTCTATGAAAAAAAATGATATAATTATAATATAATGCCACAAAATCATATTTATGGCAGGTATTTTTTTCTTCTTAACCCAACAATTAGTATTATCAATAGTAGTAGTTATAATAATAATAATACTAATAATAATAATAATACCAAATAAATAAATAAAATACATTGATATTAAATGTTAATAAAAATGATAATAAAATAATTAATTGTTTGACACTCTTCCAACAATCAAACTAACTAAAAGTCCACTGCTACAATACAATTCAATACATAAAAAAATAAATAATAAAATCACAAAAAAGTGCTAGCATGCAAGGAAAAAAGATCTAAGACAACAAACTGACAAGAAAGCCCAATGGCGATCTATGAATGACATTATCTGTCAATAGTAGCAGCCAACTTGAACACACTCAGCAAATGTCACAAAAGGGCAGGTTTGTGGTTTTAGGAAGCTGTTCGAGGCAATACTGCTTTAATTCAGACTATGAACAAAGTGCAGAGAATTTGAGAGTTTGTTGGCCACAAACAGGACACAGTGGGCGATCATGGGCACGAGTTTGCCCTCCAGTGCCCCAGTAACCTAACTGATATGTGAGTGCACGCAAACAACGCCTGACGCTCTCCCAAACCGGGAGTAATACTGAGTGACAGCTACCACGGGGTACAGCCCTTGCATCGACAGCAGCCGCTTGTTTCCATGATCGCTCCCTGATAGGCAATTGAATTTGTCAGTGACCCTAAACAATTGCTCCGATGAGATCCAACAGGCCTTTCCTTCCCCTGGCCCCACTGCCCATCCTGATCAATACAGCCGATCAATGGCCAGCGGCCGATATTGATGACTCTGTCCCGTCTGCTGCCTGCTCCACAGAAGCTTGCCAAGAGGGCAGCGGGTCTCTGTCTCCCTGCACTTGTTGATCACTGTCATCCACTGTTGGATCTGATGACTAAATAATGCTGTGCTCCAGACTAAATCAGTGGAAACAGTCAAGCTGAAATTCCCTACCGCCAACCTTTGCAGCCAATCGTACGTCACGGTTAATCCAATGTAAACCAAACAAGATGGTGTCAAGCCAGTTTAGTTTTTGTTTTTTATTGCCAATGGTGGCACACAAATAATACTTTTGACAGCAAAATGCGTGCATGTGAAAAAAAGGAAATACTTAATATTATTAAATAATGAATTAGCATTTAAATTATTATAATTAAGTAGCCTATAATTAGAACAGAATTATTGACAACTGAAATTGTAATTGCTTTTTTAAAATCAATTGAGAAATAAATAATGATCAATTGAATTATTTTTGGTAACACTTTGCAATATGGGTTCAATTTATTAACATCAGTTAAAATATTTTAACGCAATGTTTAAAAAAAATATCTAGATTATAATTGATTTCCAAATATACTACTGCACATTGTTATAAATTATTAGAATTATTTAATATAATTACAATAAACTTAATATTATTAGTATGAATATCTTAATATTGGACAAAACTGCATTGTTTATAATATATTTGTTCAATTTTGTTAACACTTTGCAAAAAGTTTCAATTTATTAACGTTAATTTAAATATCTTAAAGGAATTTTTAAACATGAATATAGATTGGAAATGATTTATACAAATTCTTATAAATTATAAGTTATAAATGATTATAATTACATTAACTATAATTATAATGAACTTAACTGAGTGTGTATGAAATGTTCAATGTTAGTTATTGCTACCCAATGCTTTATTATACATTTTAACAATATTATACATTATTTGTATGGCATGAGCACAGTAGTTGTCCATTTTGGACATGAAACGGCACATTTAACAAAAGTCAAGATTGATGTATCTGCTCAGTTCTGCTGGTTATTTTCAAGTAGGAAGTTTTCAGAGTCCCAAGATGTCTGGACACCACATGAGTTTACTTTACCACTGCAAGCATGGTCAATCGATCAATCCTACAATAACGAGCGCAAAAATATATGTGCATCAAGGAGTGGAGATCAATGAGACCCCATGAATCCAATCAGCACACCCCACCTGATCACCATTGAGCTTGGGATACTGTAGTAAAAGGATACAAGAGCACCTCTCTGGTTCAATGGCAGCATCAGGTAGGGGGTTTAGAGACCGACAGAGTCCCAGCTGTGAGGCCTGTGCGTCTGAAGAGTCTGGGGAAGCAGGGAACCATAATTAAAACCCTACCTGAGCTCCACTCCTGATTCAGAACAGGGATCACAAGCTCCCCATGCGGCACAGCTACGCCGCCCCTCTACGCCACGCTCCCCAAACCCTCGGCCACATGTGGTTAAGGATTTTCCACCTTATTAGATAAATTGCTAGTGATCAAAAGTAGCCCTCCCGGTTCACATTTCTACCCATAAATAAAAAGGCCTCTTGGCTACGCGGGCCTGCCAAGACACACTGACCCAGAGACTGAGACCACAGCAGCTGCGGCAATTAGACGTCATTAACAGAAAATGACAAATAAGATGTAGAGAAGTATGCGCAACATAACTTGCCGCACGTTGTTGTGAGATGATGTGGATTTTGTTTTCCGTCCCATTGCCTTGCACATCTGTTTGTCGTTGCATTATCGTTGCTTTGGCATGGTCCCGCCGTCGCCGGAGCCAAGAGGAGTTAGTTCACCATGCTCATTAATTAACAGATTTAGCCCCCCTGAGAAAATGGCTCAAAGGCACCGCTGTCAAAGCTCCAGTCCCCTTGCAAACGAGCCGTCATAATATTCGACCATATATGCCGTGTTAGCAGAGCAATCAAAAACAGGAAAAAATAAATGTATGCTACCTTACAAAAAGTTTGGGGGCCATAAAATGTTTTAAATGTTTTTGAAAGAAGTCTCATATGCTTACAGAGGCTGCATTTATATGATTAAAAATACAGTAAAACAGTACATTTGTGAACTATTATTACAATTTTAAATGACTGTTTTCCATTTCAAAGTAATTTAAAATGTAATTTATACTTGTGATGGAAAAGCTGAATTTTCTGCAGTCATTACTCCAGTCTTCAGTCTCACATGATACTTCAGAAATTCTTATAATATGATGATCTGGAGCTAAAGAAACATTAATTATTTTTTATCAATGTTGTAATTTGTAAGACTGTAAATGTCTTTACTGTGACTTTTGATCAATTTAATGTATCCGGGCTAAATAAAATTATAAATTTCTCCATAAATAAATAATATGTATATGTTATTTTAAAACACTCTCTCTTGTTAGTGGCACATAAAGGAATTCACCCAAAATTATTAAAATAAAAAAGTCTGTCCTCATTTACTCACCCTGACATTATTCCAAACCTATATGACTTTTTTTTCTACTGTGGAATTAAAAAAATATTTTTTTTCTCAATATGTAATAAAACGTTCAAAACACCAGACATTGAATCCCACTGACTTTCATGGACAAAAACACTGGGTCATTTTTTTTTATGTTCTTTTTGTGCTCCACAGAAGAGAGGAAGTACATCCACATAGGTTTAGAACAACATGAGGGTGAGTGAACAATAACAATAAAAAATATTTTTGGGTGAACATTCCTTCTAAAATGCTCTAATATAAGTCCTAAACATTGCTTACGCTTTCACACAGTGAATAGCGCAGCTGATGGGTACGTTTGATCCAGCCTTCCTTGAGAGGCCTGCAAAAGAAGCCTGTTTATTTTCTCAGGAGTGCAATTAATATCCAATCAATATTCATGCTTCCTCTAAATTTCTCTATCAATTTTCAGTGGATTTCAAAGAGGAAGCCTTGAACTGTCAATAAGAGCTTCTTGTTTACCTTCGCAGCAATGTTAACGTTTTCGCCGAGCTCTCCAACCGCAGTTGTTTGCTCATAATTGGAATTCTTTCATTGTCTTTGAGTAACCGGGCGATCCGCACCTGACTGGGCGTTTGACAGGAAAAATGTAACGGTTGTTCATGTGATGCATCACAACAAAAGCAGCTCCAGAGAAGCTGTTATCCATTCAGAGTCTCACCTCTCCACTGTAAAACACACTTCCAAAAACACGGAGCATGACTGTTGCGCCAGCTGTGCTTTTCAGAAGACATGACTGTCATAACTTGACTATTAAAGATCTAGAGAATGTCCTTCTCTTTGTTTAACAAAAGACGGCCTGACTAATTATTAAACAGCCTGCTGTTTGGTAATACATTATGTATTCTCAGGAGTATGACAGATTAAGAATGAGAGTAAATACTGCACGTGTCATGTGTGTTTCAACAGTAAATTGTGATTAACAGTGATTCTGTCCTTTCTCCTCCTCCACACAAGTAGAAACGCATGAGATGGATTGGTGCTGCATAGCTTTGTTGAAAACACCACAAGATATCACCTTCCTCCTTTGGGACAGTGTTAATGGTTTTTTTAAATATCCTGTACTAGTTTGAAAATGAGTGATTGCTTAGTAAATCTCTGAAATAAAACAAAAAACACCGCTTTATTCCAAGGTAGCTAATTGGCAATTAGTAAAACAATTGTGGAGCATTGTAGCATCGGCCTAATTGATAGCGTTTATAAAGCTGGCTTACCCAGCAGCATGCTTTCAGAGCTGTGCACAGCAAGCTACATTTCTTCATTAGATTACAGCAAATTGCTAAAACAAGGAAATGGGCTCATTTACCTAAATGGTGTAAATGAATGTATGTTTATGAAGCTTTTACGAAACCAGCAATAACTTGCTTGTCTATTTTTTAATGCACTCCTGTCTCCAGGCACCGTCAAAGAGCAACAAGCTCATTTACACCAGCACGTCACGGGGAAAGTTTTCAACACGATATGACAGGTACAGAACTCATGTCCTGCAGTCTCCATAGAACAAGTGAAAGGGTCAAATTAATCCTAAAAATGGCTATAAAATGCACACACAAGCTTAAAAGAGGAGTGCATATTCATAACTATATTTGCAATGTACTGAAGGAAACACAAGTGCTACAAGACAGCAAAAGAAGAGTGTTAAAGTATCAGGTAGGTTTAGGTTTAAGGCTTTGGTTCTGCAAAAAATATTTAATACACCTTCTCTGATGCTTGTGCAATGTAAAGGTGATTAAATAGATCAACCTCAATCTTGTACAAATCCCAAGTGTGCACAATTCAGTATGCAAACATTAGCATGGTGATAATAATAATTTGAATGGTTTGAAATTCATTTATTTTTGAAAATAAGAAAAATAATGCAAAGATTTGTTTACTACAAATGAAGATTTACTACACAGCAATAATGTGTAATAATCAAAAATATAATTAACATAGATCAGGGAATAAATAGTGACATATGTCTATATATATATATTATTCAAACAGTTAGGTCTATACATATTTGGACAAAAGGCACAATTTGTATTCCTTTATCTGTTGACCAAAACATATTCAAGTTATAGTTATATACTGAATATGGGCTTAAAGTGCACACTCTGAGCTTTGATTGAGGGTATTCTCATCACAATTGGAGGAAAGATTAAGGCTCTTTAATAGAGCCTTATTAAAGAGGCCTCCTCCCCTTTTTCAAGGGACCATAAGTAATTGGACAGTTGGCTCAAAAGCCATTTCATGGACAGATGTGGGCTATTCCTTTGTTATTTCTACATCAATTAAGCAGGTAAAAGGTCTGGAGTTGATTCTTAGTGTGAAGCTGTTGCTGTGAACCCACATCATGCAGTCAAAGAAGTTCTCCATACAAGTGAAACAGACAGTTGTTAGGCTTCAAAAACAAAACAAAACAAATCCATCAGAGAGATAGCAGGAATATTAGGAGTGGCCAAATCAGCAGTTTGGTACATTCTGAGAGAAAAAGAATGCACTGGTGAGCTCAGCAACATAAAAAGGCAACGGAGGACAACAGTGGTGGATGACTGGAGGATCCTCTCCATGGTAAAGAAAACCCCTTTCACAACATCCAGCCAAGAGAAGAACACTCTCCAGGAGATAGGTGTGTCACTGTCAAAGCACAATCAAGAGAAGACTTCACATGAGCAGATACAGAGGGTTTACCACAAGGTGCAAAAAAGGCTAGATTAGACTTTGCCATAAAACATCTAAAAAAGTCAGACCACTTCTGGAAAAGCATTCTTTGGACAGCTGAAATTAAGAACAACCTGTAGCAGAATGACGGGAAGAAAAAAGCATGGAGAAGGCTTGGATCAGCTCATGACCCAAAGCATACAACATCATATGTGAAGCATGGTAGAGCAGTGTGATGGCATAAGCGTGCATGGCTTCCAGTGGCACTGGGTTACTGGTGTTTAGTGATGACGTGACAGAGGTGAGAAGCAGCCGGATGAATTCTGAAGTGTACATGGATATACTCTCTGCCCAGATTCAGCCAAAGTTGATTGGACGGCACTTCATAGCACAAATTAACGATGATCTAAAACATAGAGCAAAATGAGTTTTTGAAGGTAAGAAGGAATATTCTGTAATGGCCAAGTCAATCTCCTGATCTTGAGCATGCATTTCACTTGCTAATGACAAAACTAAAGGCAGAAATACCCACAAGCAAACAACAACTGAAGTCAGCTGCAGTAAAGACCTGACAAAGCATAACAAAGGAGGAAACCCAGTCTCTGGTGATGTCATGAGTTCCAGACTTAAGGCAGTCATTGCCTGCAAATGATTCTTAACAAAATATTCAAAATTAACATTTATGATTATATTTATTTGTCCAGTTACATTTGAGACCCTGAAAATGGGGCTGTGTTTAATTCCTGAGCATTTTATGTTATATTTTTGTCCAAGCCCATGAATTAAAGCTTAAAGGCTGCACTTCGATTTCATCTTGATTCTTTCATTTTAATTCTATTCTGGTGGCATACAGAGCCAAAATGATAAAATGTCTCATTGTCCAAAAATATATTGACCTAACTATATATAAAAATGCTCACTAATGTGAATTTATTAACAATTCTATTTACAAAAGGTCAGATGACGCCAGTGAAGCCATGCTGGAGTACATGGAAAAAAACATGCAAAAAAGGTTAATTCGAATGCAAACAATTTTTTTTCCACTAAAATTCATATGCAATTACTTTAATTTATAATGAAAAAAAATGCATTACATTAGAAAAATGAAAGCGCAGACAATAGTGATCTCAGACTTCTGGACCCTATCCATTTAAATTAAGATACTTTGTTTTTGCCATGCGTTATGATGCCTACTGCTTTAAGGGTCTGGTTTAATTCTGCCACCTACCACCCAAACCCTAATTACTAATCCAGCACACAATAGAAGAAGAAGACAGACGAGAGAGGAAAGGAGTAAGAGGAAGGTGAGAGCTGCTATTCTGACACTCTCCGGCATGTGCAGCATATTTGTAAACATCGTTAATCACAGATTAGCAGATGGGGGTGTTAATTGGACCTGTGGAAATAACATGACCCAAAGGATGCTTCTATTTACCGCCTTCAGATGTCATTTCCGCACGGGGCAAGTGAGATGGAAAAATAGGAAGGCTTTTCTTGTGACACAAGCAGCCTGTATTTGAATGAAGCTCCAAAATGTTGTCACCCAGTCTCACGATTGAACCCCTCTCTCCCATCTCACACCTCACGTGTTACTCTAAAGTGAGACCCAGCATCACTTTGGTGTTCTCCCTCCCCTCAGACTGAGATGGAAGAGTGCTGTTCTCCTGACCACCTGCTACCCGCCGCACTGAAAACCAGACACTGTACACACTGAGCCAATAAATACTCTCACTGCCCACAGCCAATTAGAGATGTGTTATGAATGAATGAATGATGCATTTATATGAATGGTTATGAAAAATATTACTCTAAAACCTCATGAAACTACTTGACATTCCCTGTAAGTTTGAGTGGGAAACATGTAGGGTTTTTGACTTTTAAATATCCAAATAACCAGTTGCTTTAAGTTACTTCACAGTCATCTTCGATGCAAATGGCTACTTGCCATCAGTCAATATTAGGGGCAGGATATTGTCATACTAGTATCTGATTGGACAAGAGCCTGTGTGGTGCAGGATGAGTCATCAACAGGTTTGGTCTGTATCCCTGAAAACTGTCATTTTGAGATACACATATATGCAATAAAACTGAGTATATACACAACCTTAAAGCTAAATGACACAAAACTCCTTTGATTTCATGAGGTTTCTAAATGCTTCATAATTTTAACTTTTCGTTCTTCAATCATTGTTAGTTTATGATGTGATGTTTTCTCAGTTAACATATGAAATACAAATTAAAGCAGTGTATCATTTTGCACCAGTAGCACAAAAATTTGCAAAAACATCCTATTTTTCTAAAGATGTTTCCTAAACACAACCAAGTTTTTGGAAAAATATAAAAATTCTCAACCAAAATTTGTCCATGTACTTTTATATCACTTACATTACAATATTGCATTATATAATTGTATAACAATATTAAATAATTAAATTAATAATTTTACATTATTCAATAAATGTAATATTTTAGGACATAAAATACTGAGCTACTTTACTGAAATATTTCATTATAGTGATGATATTCTATCATATTATGTTTTATTATGAGTTTACCTAGTAATTTAATAATAGTTCTCATTATAATACTATGCATTTCATCTTGTATTGTAATATATAATACAAACAAGACAATATTGCATTATGAGTGCAATATTACATAATGTATCATGTCTCTTTATAACATATTGAGCAATGAGACAACAACCTTATTTAAAAATTATTATAATGCATTACAATATAGTTGGTCTTAATACTAGGATACTTTATTTAAAAAGTATTATATATTTTATTTATGAGACATAACACATTATAATATGGTTGGTCTTAATTGGTGGTGGACGAGGAGATTCACCCCTTCTATGTAAAGTGCTTTGAGTAACCAGAAAGCGCTATATAAATGTAAAGAATTCTTATTACTATGCTATCATATAATATTTTAATATGATAGAAAATAAAATATAATTTAATAGTTGTCATAACAAAGCAATACATTATTTAGTTTTGATATAAAATAATATAAACAAATATTGTTATGTTATTGTAATCTCTAGATTATTATATTTTAAAAAGACACTTCGTCTTTATCATATCATGTGACTGTTCCAGATATGCATGTGATATCCTTACAGGGTCAACACAGTCCGGATGGTTTTATTCTGCTATCATGCAGTGAAATGAATCCTTTGAACTAATTCTCAAGCAGCTGGCCACTAGTCTCACACACACACACACACACACACACACACACACACACACACACACACACACACACACAAAGCTGCTTCCCACACTCACATGCCCCAGCATGCCTCACACCCAGCCCAGCAGCAGCAGTCTCGATCAATCAGGCTCCTCCCATGCAGTGATTGCTAATTGATGCACTAATCCAGTCGTTAAGTACTGTGCCAAAGAGCTCGGAGTGCGTCCAAAGTACACACCTGCCATCACTCATCAATGTGTTTTGCTTCTACAAAACGAATCGAAGGGGACGGTGTAGTTACTCGCTTACCATGATGCATGAGAACCAACACACGGAGGAGGCCGAGATATGACTGGCACAATCAGTGACATGACAACACAATGCATTTTAGAAAAATAGCATGAGTGACAGTCAGTGGATATGAAACATACAGGCTAGAAAACTATAGTGCACAGAAGAGACTGAGGAAATGTTTTGGATGAAACCAGATTCATCCACCTGGACAGTATACAGACTCTCAAGGCAGAGAATATATCATATATCAGCATATATAATCAGGATGATATGACTACACAATGTCAAAAATGTGACAATCCCAGTTTGAGGTAAAGGATCTATTAGCAATGGGGGTCTGTTGAAGATGCATGGATATGGGTAGGGGTCTATAACAAGTCCTCATTTTTGGTTATCCCGTTACACCGAATGGCTGTAGCCCCTGATGCCCCCTTTCATTCAGTGGAAAAGCAAACTCTAATATTACATGAAATTACTTCTGCAATTCTCAGTGTAATCTAACCTACTTTATTCTAATGATTGTCATCTTGACAGAGGTCTCTGCAGACTCTTCAGGTTGTGTCGCCCTGAGTTGAAAGCTGCTAAATGTGACACGCTACTGCCACCCAGTGAAGCAAAACAATACAACACCCTATCAGACCAGGCAAAAGAGTTCAAAAACATGAAAGAAATCAATATTCTTATTTTCTTTACTTTCTTCAAATGATTTTCATTTTCAAATACATGAGGTATTTTAATTGGTCATGTGATTCAAAAAAGGTGGATGCAATGTGATTATGAAAATTATACAACATTTATGCATGTTCATAACAATAGCACTTTCTTTCACAGGAGGAAAGAAAGTTATGAAACATATGAAATAAAAAAGGATATCAAAGATATGAAATACATGAAAGAAAAAGATACATAGATGAATAATGATACACATACATACATATATATATATACGCACACACACCATTAAAAAAATTATACAAAGGAATATGCAAAGTCCACTGTGTCCAGTGAGTGAATACAAATCGCAACTTCACCTCTAAATATCTTTCAGGAAAAATAATATGCATTACAAATGATAGGGCATAAAAGGTTACTAGTGTTACTGTGCATATATTATTGTTTTATTTAAGAGAGGGATGCAGGAATATATTGGTACCATATTAGTTATTGACCAATATTTTATTTGAATTATTCTAATATTACATTATAATTTATTGTTTATGCTCATTTCTCCTATTTGTATATTTATGTCTTTTCCCATAATTTAACAGTCCAAGTAATTATTTAAAAACACTAAATGTATTAATGATAACAATAATAAGGCAGATATAATATCATAATGAATATCCATTTTTCACACTATACAATATTCACTTGTAGCATTATTATTCACATTGCAGCACTAAACTGATTTTAGGTTTGTGTTTTATTTTTAATTAAGTCAAAATAGCATATAGATTTCATATCGTTTATAGGGCCATAACAAAAATAACGAACAGCTTATTGTATCAGAAATTAAATATATCAGTACAACCCTAATTTAAATATATTGTGTTAAAGCAACAATATATTTTGAAGCATTATTAACCAAATAAAAATACGTCCTCAGCCATGCACACCTGTAACACCAGGAGAGACAGTATATGAAGAACTTCAGAAGCTCACACTCATAAAGCTGTTGGTGGTCTCTCTGTTGCTGTTCTACAAACCTGTGCAAGCTCACTCACGATAGGCCACACAGCCTCTCGCTCACTTCCCAAAGCTTCTTGGCCAAGGCATCATCCCGTCCTTGAGCGCTAACATTCTGCAGGGCACAGGAAGAGAAGTACCGTCCACTCAGAGGCTCGAGTCCCTCCTGCAAAGCACAGTAAAGCGTGGTCTGCGCACCTCCCTCTGGGTCCAGGAAAAACAGCTTGGACATGGGCAGGAAAAGCCACTTCTGCAGCACACCCATATTTCGACCGATCTCAGTTGCGATGACACCTTTAAAGATGAGACAATGAAGAAAATGTAGGGGCGGAAAGGAATAATAATACTTATGACGTAATAGTAGACAAAAAAATGCCCCACTAACCTGGATGCAGGCAATAGCACGTAACACTCGTCCCTTCCAGTCGGTTTGCGAGCTCACGGGTAAAGAGCACATTACACAGTTTGCTGTGGCAGTAGGCTCTTAATGCGTGCCAGTACGATTGACCTGTGACCAGATCCTTCTGTGTGTTGAGGAGGTTGAAATCCACAGACCCCAGCCGATGCAGCAGGGCGGTCACGTTGACGACGCGGCTGTGCTCTGCCTGCTTTAGACGATCCAACAGCAACAGCGTCAGCAAAAAGTGGCCCAGGTGGTTGACGCCGAATGCCATGCCAAAACCATCTTCAGTTCTGCCTGGTGCTATAAGACCTAGAGATAAAGCCTCGCATACTGAGGGTGTGTTTACAGTTGGCTGGGTTTGTTTGATTAAAATGAACTCAGATGCAATTGCTCTGTTAGTGCGGTTAATTTAAATAAGTGTGAACACTGTCATCCGAACCTTGGTGTGCACCAAACAAGCAGCAGACCAAAACCCACTTAAAGGGAGTCTCAGTATACTTCCAAAAGAACTCTGGTGCGCTTCAAATTAACTATGAATGCAACGTACGGACTAAGACATCTAAACAAACCAAAAACAAAACATGATGTCACGAGTTGTTAAATGCAAGTTGTGTAATGCTCAAGCAAATCTGGTTGTTCTCATCATAAGAGCCATGTTGCCCATTGTAGTTAGGTATAGGCTTTGGAACCCTCATCTCCTTACAGCAATGGTGGAAGTAGACACATACAACAAGAGCATTTGACCCAGCACACAGCAGTTTTAGATATTTGGTAAGTTCGTTAAATACAGTACATGTCATCAAATCTGACCAATCATGTTTTGACTGTATTATGCCATTTATTTTGTATCTTTAGGTTCAGAGTTAAAATGACAGTGTGAATGCTAAGCAAACAGGACTAAATGTATCATTTACTTTTTAGACCCAGTTCAAACGAACTGAACTGCAAGTGTAGTTAAAACAACATTTCAGAAACAATGAAACTTCTTAATTTACCTGCATTGTTAATGAGCAAGTCAGTCTCGGTTCACTCTTCAGAAAAGTCTCTGCAAAATCACGTACGGACTTCAAACTGGCCAGGTCCAGATGCATGTACAGTACCTCAGGGTTCCCACTTTCCTGAGGGATATACATAATGTCTGCCTTTTAGACTTGTATCAGAGAAATGATAAGAACCAGGAGGAACTGAGGTTAGGAGATGAGTTCACCTTTCTTATGTCATAAGCTGCAGCTTCAGCTTTCTGTTTGTTTCTGCAGGCGAGGATCACTCGGGCCCCTCTCTTGGCCAGATCCAAGGCTGTGGTTTTGCCAATGCCTGTATTACTCCCTGCATACAGATTATTGATTAACGTTACTCAATGAGCCATTGTTAAGCGTCCTCTGATGTACAGCAAAATAATTACAATAGACATAATTCATACAAATTAAATACAAATCATATAATGGACTGAGGACAGTGGTAATTATTTTAATAACTTTAATAAGTATAACCACTTTCGAATGACAATCTAAGTTATATTAAGTTGGATTGGATTGTTTAATATGAAAAGTATTCATAATATGATACCAACCTGTGACAATTGCGGTTTTCCCCTTTAACGTCACGTTGCCCTTAAATCTAGCACCTCTAAACAGGCTGTAATAAATCAGTATGTATGCAGCAAGCACACCGACCAGCACTGACAACAGCACAGACATTATTTCCTTTGAGCGCGTTAGTTAAGGAATGTTGCCGTTTTCAAAATTTAGGAGCGCGCATGTGCCCTGTCTGTTATTGTGTTTACGTTTACGTAACTGTGAGCTACAGCTTCCGGGCTTTATCTTCTGACAAGCGCTGGGTGGCGCAGTTTCTCTACGTCAGGTGTGAATCTCAACATTCAACATCCAAGACCAGAAGAAAATTAATTAAACACAAAATATCCAATATAACTTTACACAGCATTTGTTTTTGTTATTTAATAAAAAAAAAAAAGTTATTTTTACTATAAAGTTATTTAGAGATGACCACCAGGCTATAATAAAAATACACTTTTACCAATATTATGACAAGCACTACCCACAAAACCACCTGCTATGGTAAATGCTAAAAAATGCTTTATGCTAAAGAAAAATACTATAATAAAATGTACTATAAATTAAATATAAATAAATAAAAAAGATTAACTGTATATAGCCTATTTATATTGTGTGTGTGTGTGTGTGTGTGTGTGTGTGTGTGTGTGTGTGTGTGCATGTTTATGTGGTTTATGAGGACACAAATTTGTATAATGACATGGGTATGACATAGGTATTACAAGGAGAACGTGATTTATGAGGACATTTTCAGTGTCCCCATAATTTAAAATGCTTATAAATCATACAGAGTGAGTTTTTTTGAGGGAAAATAGAAATGCACCGTCTCCTGTGAGGGCTAAGTTTAGGTGTAGGGTAGGTGTAGGGCAATAGCACATACAGCTTGTACAGTATAAAAACCATTACGCCTATGGAGAGTCCCCATAAACCATAAAAACCAACATGTGTGTGTGTGTGTGTGTGTGTGTGTGTGTGTGTGTGTGTTTGAGTGTCTGACTCTGGACCACAAAACCATATACAGTATACGTGTGTGTGTGTGTGTGTGTGTGTGTGTGTGTGTGTGTGTGTGTGTGTATATATAAACTTGTAATGCTTTGACAGACAAGAAAGTAAAAAAAAAACTCATAAGATTAAAAACAATATTTTTGTTTGAAAATTATTCTTTTATATGAAAGTAAATATTTATTTCCATATTATATGAGGGAAAAAACAATTATTAGATAACTTTAGGCATTTTTAGATTTTGTAAGCTTTGTTTGTAGCAACAAAAACAAAAACTGGCTGCAGCTTTAAATAATGCATGTCAAAAATATGATTTATATATATATATATATATATATACATTTTGACAACAAACTTACAAAATGAAAAACTCATAAGTTTAAAAACAATATTTTTTAATTATACTTTTAATATAGAGGGTAAAATATATTATTTCCATATTATATGGGGGAGAGGCACAATAAACTTGTTTGTAGCAACACCAGAAAAATTGGCTGCAACTTCGAATACATGTATTACATACAGAATACAATAATTTTGTCAAAAAAAGATTTCTGATTGTGATGATTCAATAGATTAATTAAAACAATCATTTGAATACAACATGCAGTTTAAATTCATTAATTTCTCAAAGTGAATGCTAGATTTGTCAGTATTTATGTTTTTGAATGTCATAATGATGGGTGACAGGCAAGGAAAATTGACACTGTACCCAAAAATAGGTGAAACTCCTTGATAAATTAACTTTTATTTATTTATTTTCAGCCTCTTTATCCCTATGCTATTTTGTCCCCTATTCAAAAACCATTGGTCGTCAAGTCTTTTTAACAATAGTTATAGGATATTTTGGTGGTAATAATGGTCCAATTATGTGACATTACAATTTGGGCCATTTTACAAAGCTTGAAACTGCACTGCATGCATCAAACAAACTCTCACAATGGGTAGTTTCCATAAGTGTACCCTTTATTGATCTCTTATGCACAGACTGCATCATGAGAGCGATGAGGAGCAAAGCTTAAGTTACACCACTGTGCCGCTCACAGAAACAGTCTGCTTGAGTTCTTCCTCTCACTCTTTTCTTTCAAATCGATGGCATGCAGAAAGAAGAAAGCCCTGTAAACGTTTGCAGAATGCACCAGATGTTCAGCCTGTGCTGGGCTTGCTGGAATCAGAATGAAGGGGTGGATCTGAGGAAGAGGTGGTGGTGGAGGAGGAAGGAGGAGGAGGTGGGGGAGGGAGGAAGAGAGCTGGGCGAGCTGCCCTCACTGCTGAACCCGGCGGAGGGACTGCACCTGGAAGGTCTGCGCATGGGAGCCCCACTCCCTGTAGTGTTTGTACCCGCCGCTATGATGGTCACACTCCAGGATGTACTGGTAACCACGGTAACCGGGGTACTGGTAACAAACCCAGCTACATGCAGCGAGAAAACACATGACAAATGCAAACTGAGATCCCTAATATTTCAAGTATCCGAAATAGTACAGCACCTAAAGCTAATGTGTATTGCAGGGGTGACTGACCATACTGACTGATTAGGTGCTTCATTTGAATTTGAACTTACTGTACGACCTTTACAATAAATTATCTATTATGAACAGTGCTTTGTAATAATGTCACAAAGTCATTGCTGATTTCATGTTCATTAATGTTTCTTCATTTAATGCAGAGAATCCCAAACTTTTCTGTCCCAGAATCCCAAATATTTACATGAAGACACCTGAGATATAAGTTAATATTCAATAATGTGTCATCACATTTGTTCACAGTTCTCTGATGATGGTAAATAGTCACATTAACATGCAGGTAAACATACTAAAAAACATTAAAAACATTTATTACTTAATTCTTTTATTTAGGTTTTATATTTTTTTCAGTTTATTCAGCTTAATTTTTTTTTTATGATTTAGTTAATTATTAACTTTTCATCAAATCACAAACCCTCTGCATTTTTATGTTTAATTCACTACAAAAAAATAATTTTACAATGTAATTTATTGATTACAATGGAATATATAGATTTTTTTTTTTATATCAATATGGTACACAATAGTCTCAATCTAATTTAAGTTATATGCAAATTAGGTCAAGAATATTTAGGATATATTAGTAATCTAATAGATTACATTAAGTAACTATAAATTTCATTGTGTAATTTGTAATCAGTAACAGATTACAATTTGTAAGTAACCTTCCCACCACAAGTATGACGATTGGTAAAATTAATCTTAATATGGTCATGTGACCTACAGCATCAGTTGTGTTGTTTTACTGCCATTGACAAATCCTCTCCCATGGCCTCATGGGATAGCACAGTGTCCATCAAATGCACACTTGAGAATCTTGTTGGAAACAGTAGGTCATCAAGGTACTTTTCACCTACTATTTTCCGAATACTGTAAATTAAGACATACTTATTTGGCATATTAAACAGTAGAGAAGTATTTGATTTTTGAATGCAATACTTGGTTAGCGGGTTAATTTGTGTTTAATTAGGGTTGGAGCTAAACTCTGCAGGACAGTGGCCCTCCAGGAACAGGTTTGGACAGCCCTGCTTTAAAGAGAGAGAGAGAGAGAAGTATGGTACTCACGCCCCACTTTGCACCTGCATTGATCCGATCTCGTTGGAGAGCCAGCCCATGGCCTTGAGAGAGGGGTAGTCATCGGTTATCTCCCACTGGTGTCCAATAAAGTTCTCCCGCTCAAAGACGGCAATCTCTGACTCCTTGTGGTTCTGTGCAGATCATAACAATGTTATGCTGTCATGATTGACTGGTAAATCATTTCACCACTGATCAGCTGACATGGTTTCAGACTCACAGCAGAGAAGATTGGCCGGAAAGATATTAGCCTCTCAATATGGTAGGCATTGCTGCCGCTCCAAGACTCCCAGCGAGGGTAGTCGCCTCTTTCCAAGATGAACTGCTGCCCACAGAAGCTGGAGTGTTCAAAGCCCACCCAGCTGTTTAAACAGACACATGTACACAGAAAATTGGCATAATACAACAACAGCATGGGCTCTTTTAGATGTGTGAGTGTATGACTTACGCGCCACACTCCACCTTCAGAGAGCGGACATTGTCCATGCCACATTCCATGATGTTCTGACAGGCTGAGGTGAACTCCATGCGCTTGCCTTGGAAGTTCTCTTGGTCATAGACCAGGAGCGTAGCCACTGGTGTGCGAGTGTGTGTCGGTGCCACACAGTGGCAGCCGGCACACCTAAAAACAGATGCAGAATTATATATTTTTTAATCGTAATAAACATGGGCAGCGCAAAGGAGGGGCTAGCAGATGCTTTCAGCACTCCCAAGAAAGACCAAAGCACCGCCATTGCACCCATAAGAAATGAAATAAATTAAAAACATTTTACTTATTATTACGCATTCATAACTCTGCATTGCAATATAACGTGACGTGATTAGCAGGCGCACTTTTCGAATTGACAGCATTTTATTTAAAAATTGATCGGTTCCTTGTGCCAAGAAGGCCTGTCCCCGACTAAAGATTTCACTAGTCACACATAAATTGATTAATATAATAACTTAGGCTACTAACCATCCTTTAATATATAGGCGTATAGCCTATTCCGCGCCCAAGCGCACGTCTAAAGCTTGTAACGGCAAAAGTAGGCTAATGATTATGAATTTTGGGGGAAAGGCAAAATAAAACATTTTAATTATTCGTTAATAAACTAGTGATTTCTTCTCAGTCAGTGTCGGCTGAAAAGATAAAGTTGCAGAATGCGACGCTGACTTTAATAAAGAAATATACCTTTTCATTCCGACTACGTAGATTTTTATTTTTTGGTTCGTTCGTTCGTTTAATAAAGTAGCCGGTTCATTGCTGTGACGCGCTCCATTTCAGGAGACTGTATGAGACGGCAGAAAGCGCATCTTGTTTCTCTATGTATTGTTTCTCTGTGTAGCCTACATAAATAAAAGCATATATATATGAACTTGCTGTTGAATTTTGTATTTTTTAAAGTTCAAAGTCACCATTGCAGGATGTGCAAAATGTTAATGATTTAAAAAAGGAGGGATTATTTAAAAGCATTTTGTTTTTATTTAGTAGATTAGCTACAGCTGTTTTTACATAATATATTTTTACATAGCCTAGTCACTGAAGTCAATGATTATTCTTTGATAAAGTAAATGTGCTTTGCTCACTGTATATAATTTGTTCGTTGTTTGAATAACCGTGGAAATGCGGTGTTATAATTAGAAACTTAAAATGTATTTTTATTAAACCTGTGATCATTAGGTTAAATAGGAGTTTAGTCTTATTAAAATATGTGACAAATTGTACTTGCCTAAAACGGGTTTATGATGTGTGTAGTTAATGATTAGGCTGTGAGCGCGTTTGACTAGAGCGCAGTTAAAGAGCTGTTGTAGGTTATACTGTATGTGATTGTCGGTGACCCTCTTGAGCGAGAAAGCTTCGGAAAATGGAAAAAAACAACAAAAATATAGCTGCAAGCAGCGATAACCAGGGTTCAAGAATTTTAAGGCCTAAGGTGGTATGCTTTTAGGGTCTAGGCCAACATAGCTGGATGCATAGCTGACAATGAAACTCATTGAAAATGGACAATAGGCTCACAGAAACACACACACACACACACACACACACACACGCACACACACACAGAAATGAAAGGTTTAAAAATGCATACAAACACACACACACAGACATACGCAGAAATGAAAGGTTTAATAATACTAAATATACAGCACGCTTGGTAACACACACACACACACACACACACACACACACTTTGTTGCAGATATAAAATAGTGATTTTTCAAAGACATCCAAAACGGAGGATAGGTTAACAGACACATGTAGCCTACACAAAAATGAAATGGTTAAACTAACATATTAATACCCAATAAGCATGCTTATTTATTTTTATTTTTTTGCGCATTAATCTGACAATAAATGTGGCACACCCAGTTTTTCTGATGCACATCCAGAGTCTCCTTTCTGGCTACGCTCCTGTCATAGACTGTGAGCTATACACATATTCACAAACATAACAGAGATAAGATTCAAAGCATTCTATAGCATGTTGCATGATTTCATAGCCATCGAGTGTTTACTTGCCTTCTGTGGCTCAAGTGGCATGGGACTAGTCAGAGCCATCCTTGAAGATATCTCAATGCTGATAGACCTGAAGAACAGAGATATGAAAAAAAATAAAAATATGTGTGGGTTCTATATCATTTATGACAAGTGTAAAAATACCCTGAGGATAATAAACAAGAAAGATATGGCAGTCAAATGCCTTTGTTGCTCCAACCTAACAAAATAAATCACATTAATTATCTCTGCTGATTTAGATTCTCCAAACATAACAGAATAAAACCACAGTTTACAGAAAAGACAGGTTTATGGCCTTAAACTAAAAATATTCACAAACCTACAAATTGCATATTTTATATAATCAGATATAGCCAAAAGCATTAGTAAAGAAAAAACATATCAATGTCAAGAATGTTTTATGTTATGCAAAGCATAGAATGCCTAATCTTTTTTTTCATACATTTTAATAAAAAGATTTATTTAAATTTAATGCAGTGTTTTGTTTTACATAAAAATTTACTGAAATGCCAATAAAAATAATTTGAATCTAATTTAACTGAATTTGAATTAATTAAATGTAATACTAATTTAATATGTTGTTTGACATAACATTTTCTGAAATACCAATATGACAAAAAATGTGTTCATGCATATTTGATCAAAAACTCCCACATATATGCTTGCTTTGTTTGAGTTTTTAATTGTGTATACATGATAGTGCACCCCTCCCCTAAAGTTTGCAAAGCATGTTAAAAGATGACCACAGTGTCTGAAAGGACAACCATGTGAAGGGCTTACCTGACCTACCCAACAAATATCTGCAAGCGCTCAGGAGTTCCACACAATGGTCTCCAGACCACCAACTAAGGGCTCTATTTATATGTAGCACAACAGAAAGGGAAGACTGGCCACAGGGCAGGCAGGAGTCAGCACTTTGCCCCAGGCCTCATTGTTTTGGACTGAGCCTTTGGCTTTACCCAGCTCACAATACCATCTGCCGTAGCCAGGGAGGCATCGTGCCTTCTGGCATCTGCCACAGGAGTGGATGCCAGGCACAATGATTCCATGCATGTTTTTACATATGACCGGAGCGTACGGCAAAACACACATGCTTGCATAAACACAAGAAAGCTGTTTCGACTTAAGATTGTTCTGGCAAAGACAACACAAACAGTGACTTGCAGGTTTTCAAAAATGGTTGGTAAAAGCATCGCAACCACCAAAAAAAGCTTAAAGAATGCTGGTTTTTAAGTGTTATCTGTCATTAAAAGTCAAATTTTATCCTGCACTGAGACTCGTCTGCTCTCCTCTCGCCACAGTCACAGAGTGATTCAGAGACCCACTTCCACCTGCCTTTACATACTCGCACACATATACATACCTACGCATACATACACAATAGGCCCTTACAAACACATCCATTCAACATCCATGTCCTGCCCACTCCTTTGACTTTATGCAAAGCAGGATGGGGCCCAGTGTCGCACTAGGAGGTGCATGACTAAGTAAAATGAAGCCTGTAAATGATGGCATTCAAGTAAATAAGAAGATTAATAATTGTTCAGCTTTTTAGTTAAGTGTCAAGTGGTTCTTCAACGAGAAGAAGAAGGTATTTGGTGGTCAAATGCATTTGATTGTGTGAATAATTAAATGCAGCACTATTTATAATTGTTAAAAATGTAAAAGTCTGGCAAATGTTGCGCATCTGTTTTTCACTCTTAACTTAAGCTCCAAATCCTTGACAACTTCAAATTTAACTGTAACCACCAAATAAAACTGCTGAAGCTTCACACAATGGCAACAAGTCCTCTTCTCTCAATGGAGAGGTCTGTGGCCAGTCTACTGAGGTCAGCACATTGCTAGCTGTGCTGTAGAGAGTGAATGAGTGCATGTGTGAGAGAGAGAGTTGAAGAGATAGGGGCCTTGGAAAGCCACACTTTCTGCTGATGGAGGTAGACATCAGACATCCAGCTGAGGCCTGGAACAAAGAAATGAGCAGAGTCAGCAGGGTCACAGAGATAAGCCTGCTCTCCAAAGCCCTCCAAACACGCATCACGTTTAGCCAATAGCCTGGTCTCATTCTACTCTGGAAGTACTGCTGGCAAATATATATATATGTATATAAAACCCATTCAAAGCCTGAAGCCCTTTTACATTCGGGCCTTGGCATCCTTTCCTCCGCCAGCACTCCTGTTACATGCCATTGCTCTGTGCCTGACTGCAAAATTTTGGTGAGATTTGATTGGGGAGAATGGCCACACTTTAAATAAGCTTGCTGTGACTGGAGAATGTATAGCGATATATGTTTTTGACTGATTTGAGTACAAAGATTATTAGTAATAGGTATTAGAATCATTTCTGAAGGACCATGTAACACTGAGAAAAGCAGTAATGGCTACTTTGCCATCATAAATAATTTTATATATATATATATATATTAAAATAGAAAATTGTAATAACATTTCATAATATTACTGTTTTTCCTGTATTTAATTTTTTTCAAATTCAATTCTCTTTTAAATAAGCTTGTTTTGATTGGATTTTTTGATTGATTTGACTAATTTGAGTACAAATATGAGATATTAGAATAATGTTTTAATAAATAATACTGTAGATCACAGTAATGATAACTGTTACGCTATTAGGAATAAATTATAAGTGAAAATATATACAAATAGAGAACTCTTTTTTATTGCAATAATATTTCACAGTATTACTGTTTTTACTTTTTAAATTGAATAAGAAACCCATTTTAGTCATTTCATAATTTCTGATGTATTATGTGACACTGAAGTTTGGAGTGCTGGCTGCTGAAAATTAAGCTTTGCCATCAAAGGAATAAAAACAAATATATATATATATATTAAGATAGTAAACCGTTATTTTAAATTGTAATAATATTTCACAATATTACTGTTTTGCTGCCCTTTAAATAAACTTCTTGTGATTTGTGAAATATAAAGATATATAGATTTAGATGCTTTCACTGATTTGAGTAAGGAAGATTCAAGCTTATTGTTTTTAGAAAATAAATTCCCAACACTGATAATGGATTCTCTATAAAATGTATGACAACAACAAGTATTAATCCTGAATCACTCGTTTATTTAAGCTTGACTTCTCTCTCTTCTGTTATGAACAGTTTCAGCCATGTCACACACTGCAGTACAAGGAAGTATGGGTAGTCGCTTCGCCACAGGAATGAGCTCCCACAGAGTATGTCAAACCTTTTTCATCTAATATTGCCGTTACATGTGTGAAGCCAAAGATGAACTTGCTGAATTGTTTGTCTTTAATGTGTTCTCTGATCAGATATATCTGTTTGAGTATGAGAATTTCCAAGGGCGCATGATGGAGCTGAGTGGAGAGTGTCGTAACATCTGTGACAAAGGGCTAAACCGTGTGGGCTCCATCAGAGTGGAGTGTGGGCCGTAAGTACTCTTCTGACAAATCATATGCATGATATTAATAATGATAGTCATAAAATGAGAGAAAAACTAAAACTATATGGTGGTAGTGATGATGATGATTATTACACAAAAAAGATAATTTTGCATGGCATGACATGACATGACATTGACATTGACATTACATTACATTACATTACATTACATTACATTACATTATATTATATTATATTATATTATATTATATTATATTATATTTAGTGCTGGGCAACGATTAATCGCCCTTAACAGCATCCAAAATAAAACTAATTGTGTACATAATATATGTATGTGTACTATGTATATTTGTTATGTGTTTATATAAATACACACACATGCATGTATATATTTAAGAAAAATATGTTATGTTTATATATTAAATATATTTATATATAATATAAATTATATGAAATACATGTAAATATTTTCAATATATATACTGTATGCTTGTGTCTTTATATATATACATAATACATATACACAGCGCACATACTTAAATTATGTAAACAAAAACTGTTATTTTGGATGTGATTAATTGTTGCCCAGCACTAATTGTATTGTATTATATTATATTATATTATATTATATTATATTATATTATATTATATTATATTATATTATATTATATTATATTATATTATATTATATTATATTATTACTAGTGGTGGGTCATATCGGCGTTAACGTGCTGCGTTAACGTGAGACTTTATCGGGCGATAAAAAAATATCGCCGTTAATCTATTCTCAAAGTTGGGTTGGGAGCTGGGTCTATACTACGCAAGCTATGATGACTTTCACCCTGATATTTTAGCCGGATGTATACCTAGCCGAATTGCACTGTAGGGGCGAGAACAGTCTTCTAACCAGAGGCTGGCATTTTTTTCGAATCCGGATGGGAAACAAAATCGCTACGAATCACGTGATTGGGACAGAGAGGAAATATTTAATCGGAGAGGGCGGGACCGAATAGTAATGATACCCAACTTTACACACAAATATACCTTTTATATAAATAAATAAACTATAAACTGTATATTTTAATTCTGAACTCAAATCTAGTTGCCCTGTCTCTTTATGCTCTCCTCCTGTTTGCTTTGGTGTGGCTGGTTAAATGAATGACGAGTCCGTGATGGACAGATTGTTAACGGCTG
The DNA here is from genome assembly GCA_027564155.1 of Gymnocypris eckloni scoliostomus. Taxonomy (NCBI): domain Eukaryota; kingdom Metazoa; phylum Chordata; class Actinopteri; order Cypriniformes; family Cyprinidae; genus Gymnocypris; species Gymnocypris eckloni. The sequence continues at coordinate 9,907,144 of CM050417.1, read as the reverse complement.
GTCTGTGTGGTAATACACTGGCAAGACATCCAAACGCTCACCTATCATTCATCAACCTCAAATATGGCTTTTCATCTGAAAGATGTATGTAGTAACAACTTTACATGGCGCTCAATATGATGTTAACCTAGAGAAATGTGCGCTATTGAATTGTTGTGTGGAAGCGCGTTTGCTGCAGGACAGGCTCCGGTGCGCTCACTTGCACCTAAAATCTCCGTCATTTTTGGTCATACAGATAAAAGTAACCTAATACATCTTTCAAATCTGTAAAGACTCTACGTTTATTTGTGTGCACTCAGAATAACAACGAAACATTGCGCTTTTAAGCAAACAGGATGCGCTTTAGGTCTCATGTGGTCATTAGGTCAAACTTCGGAACTCCGTCTTTGAAAAATATATCTATAGAGAGTGAAATATAAAAAATAAAAATAGAACACGTGTGTGTTAGCATTGATGATTTACATGAAATTTAATCTGTGCAACACTGTGCATAAGATGGCTTTCAGTTCAATATAATAACAAAAACACATTTTGGGTTTTTATTCAACTAATAAGGTGGGCACGCTGTGATCTGTACTATATTTTTACTGTAATTGACAGTTATCGGAGAAAAAAAAAAAAAACATGGGAGTGGGAGGGAATGGGAGTCATTCTTCCGGGAGTGGAACGGGATTTTCCTCCAGTTTTTCGTGGGATTGGGACGGAAGAGATTAAAGTTTGTGATGCATTTTGGAAACAGGAGATGAGCCCCTGGTCTAATGCGCCACCTGGCTTGAGAAACCCGTTCTCAAAGACTTACTTTTAGTCATTATTTGGGTAGCACACATATTCTGAATGCCTTCGGCAGAATTCAAATGAGCCATTTTAAAGATTAATTCCAAGATTACAGTGAGATTAATCTAGATTAAAAAAAATAATCTATGCCCACCACTAATTATTACCCATCAAAACCATTCAGATGTTTTGGATACAATTTTTTATAAATTAATACTTTTATTTTGTAAGGATATGTTAAAACTAATCAAAAGTAACATTAATCAAAGAACCATGATAAAATGTATCACAGTTCCCAAAAAAATAAGCAGCACAACTGTTTTCAACATGGATAATGATAAGAAATCTTTCTTGAAAAACAAATCAGCATATTAGAACGATTTTTGAAAGAACGTGACACAAAAGACTGAAGTAATGACTGCTGAATATAGATAAGTTATTTTAAATGACTTAAATGACTTAAGTTGTAATAATTGTAATGGCTATTAATCTTACACATATTCATTTGAAAAGTCATTTTTAAATATATTACATTAGAAAGTTTTTTAAATTATAATAATATTTCTAATTATTACTGTTGTAACTGCATTTATTTATTTATTTCCTTCCTTTCTTTCTTTCAAATAAATGCTGCCTCACTAAGCATACATGATAAATAAATCTACTGGATATAATAAAGGGGCAATTTTAAAGGAAGTCAAAAATCATATTTTAATTCTGTGGATCCAATAATAAACATTTAAAAAATATTTTTTTTAATTATTTTCTAATTGTTTTTTATTTGTTAATATGTTTAATCAATCACACAAAAACATATTTCACTAGTACTGTTAATAATAAAATCTGATTTATAAATAAACATTTTTGCATACTGTTAATGCAGTAGACAGAGCATTTACAGTACATGTGCCCTTTATCATCTTGCAGATGGGTAGGTTTTGAGAAACAGGATATGACCGGTGAGATGTTCATGCTTGAGAGGGGCGAATACCCTCGCTGGGACACTTGGTCCAACAGCTACCGTTGTGATCGTCTCATGTCTGTCCGGCCCGTTAGAATGGTGGGTGACCGTTGCTTCCTCCATTTCCCATTTTATCACAAACCATGACCAATTAGTAATAAGAGGAAAAACCGTATGGTCTTTTTACATACATAGGACCCACAGGACCATAGAATCTGTCTGTTTGAGTGCATGAACTTTGATGGTCGTAAGATGGAGGTTTCTGATGAGGACATCCCAAGTTTGTGGTGCTACGGCTTCCAGAACAAAGTCGCCAGCATTCAAGTAAATGGTGGAACGTAAGTGATTTAGCATCTCTTATATATAAAAAGATGATTACCTAGCTATTTGATGTCACCTTATCAATTCACATATGCTACGTTCATTCCTACTTTAGGTGGGTTGGATATCAGTATCCAGGCTACCGTGGATATCAGTACCTGTTTGAATTTGGATCCTACAAACACTGGAATGAATGGGGCGCCCATCTCCCCCAGATCCAGTCTGTGCGAAGAGTGAGGGACATGCACACGCATCCCAGAGGCTGCTTCGAGATGGCATAAAGAACGACACACGGCATGGACAGGTGGACACAACAGAACCCTGCAGAGAAACCCTGTGGAATGTTCAAAACAATCTTCATATTCAAAAATAGCTGCTCTAAATAGGGATGAACTATCCTGTGTTTGTGTGTTTCATGACTGGTTGCAGAACCACTTTTAAGTACAGAATTTTACGTCCAACTGCTTAGTTAAAAATAAGTATAGCAAATGGATAAAACAATTTTATGTTCCAAATGTAATGCTTGTTGAAGCATTCATCAGTTTTGTTTGATAGTTTTGCATCATTGCATGTTCTACCCAAACATCCTATCATTTAGTTTCATTAGTTTATATAAGAATATCTACCATCCACTAATGTCCTAAAGCCTAATCAGAATCAATTTCTAATTTAGCTGCTAAACTCTGCAGGGAATATACACTGAACCTGAAAGAAGTACAGTTCAGCACCTCCGCATACTGAACCTTCTCCTGCTTCATCACAGCACATCTTCTAGAATCAGCATGATCAGGGCTCTCAACATGGCAGGCCGGATGGCAAGAGGAGAACTGCTTTTCTTCTTCTTGTTCCCGGTACAGATTTCAGATGTCCTTTATTTATAGAGGGGATCCTGCAACACTTTCTCAGGGATGCTGGCATCTAAAAACACATTTACTTGAAAATAAATAAACAAAAATAAAAGATTTTCAAGCACAAGTATTGTACAATGTCCTTAATTAATTGCTCTGCTCTGCTCTCATATTAACAGTTCTTAGACTTAGAATACATTAGGTGAATTATGTAAGCATTTATACCCTTCATCATCCATAATAAATAAGGTAACAAGAAACATTTGAATAACTGATATACACACTAGCTCGTATAGTGGATAGTTGATATATGAAAAGAAGAAGAAAACTTTATTATTTTAATTATTTTAAATACCATGGTTTAATTATAGCTATAGTAACCATGGTTTTTGGCATATTGAGTATGATTTGTATAACCAGTTTTACTACAAATACCATAGTTAAACTAAGCAGTTCCTGCCCATCCAGTCCTGATGGTCAATGGTAAATCAAATGAACTTGGCTTGCTGTCTTTAATGGAGCCTTGAACCCGAGGATTGGCTTGATCCGAATTCAACACTGAACACCCCACTGCAGTACTACCTGGGGGAGAAAAACAGAAATAGAGGAGGAGATGGCGAGGTGGAGGGATTCTGGAAGAATAGACACTGCACCACGCAACGAGAACTCTTTATAGGTTCGTAATGGCCATTGACAGAACTGGATGATTAGGATCCTCCCGAACCTACGTTTGGAACTGGAACCATGATTTTTTGGGTTTTATATGAAGTTCAAAATGTAGGTTGGAGGAGCCAATCATTCAGTCCTGTCAATAATCATTACGAGCGATAATTTTGAGTTGAATTCGGCAATCAGACTGAGCCTTGGGTTCGAGCCTCCATTAAAGACAGCAAGCCAAGTTCGTTTACCATTAACTATCAGGACTAGATGGGCAGTTGAACTCATGAACTGTAGTAAAACCATGGTTAATTTTCGTAAGGATTGCTGGATGGATGGATGGATGGATGGATGGATGGATGGATGGATGGATGGATGGATGGATGGATGGATGGATGGATGGATGGATGGATGGATGGATGGATGGATGGATGGATGGATGGATGGATGGATAGATAGATAGATAGATAGATAGATAGATAGATAGATAGAAAGCTCTCTCTTTCTATGTATGCGCAATAACAAATCTGATCAAAATCAAACAGCAGACATTATTTTAAAACAAAAGCGACTTTCACCGTCTGCCCACTTCCTTCCGCAAGTTAATACTGTTCATCTCTCGGTTTTCCTCGATTACATGAAGTGATTGCTTTAATACCTTCAGCAGCAGACAGACATGCAGATTACAGAGCGAGAGCTACTCGCCCTAGGAAAGAAGGAGTAAAACAACTCAATATCTTTAGAAGACTGACTGGCTGGGGGAGGTGATTGCGCTATTCTTGTATACGTAAAAAGCCTGCGTTAAATAACGAGAACGCGTAACACAGCACTGACAGCAGAGGTGAGGCAAACAAACGGCCGTTGCCAGAGAGGTTGGGTGCGAAGACTGCAATTCGTGCACGAACAGCAGCATCGAATCGCATTTAGAGATGAAAGTGAAGCAAGGCTGCGACGCGGGTATCCCGTGTACGACTGAGGAGGATTTGGTAAAAAGCACAGAAATAACGGCGGAGGATGTACTCGGGCTGCAGAAGATCACAGACAGTAAGTTCAGTAACATCAATGTCACTCTCAAACAGGAAGCTTCCGCTGACTGACGAGCTGCTCTGCTAACTTACACTGTTGCACATTTACCAGCAGGTTTCGCTCCTGCGTGTTTAGTCTCGCGGTTTGTGTTTTATTCAATATCGCGCTGAGACATTATATGTACGAAACTTCATTTAAAATGGAACGTCTTCGTTTAGAATGTGACTTCGATGTAACGATTTCATTTAGCGTCTCCGTCTTTGTATGGTCTGCATTTTGGCCGAACGAACCCAGTGATATGGTTCATTCGGCTCTTCCCTGGTAAATAAACAACACTGTGGTGTGGACATTTCCATGTAACCTACTGACGATGACGACGTAGGCTATTAAGTTTACTGATGAATGGGCTGAGAATTGAGAAATATATACATTATTTAACAATACTGAAACATAATAATTTAATGACGTTAACCAGGTCTGTCGAAGCGGACGGAACCGCATGAACCTCGGACTGTTCATTAGTGTTGCGAATGAATGACTCTTTAGAGCCGATTCTTTTTAGCGAATCAAAACTTTAGTCCTACAGCTTTGACTAACGAAGTCCGCTCCTCGATTGAATGACTCTTATGAGCCGGTTCTTTTTAGTGAATCAAAACACTCACTAATCACTGTGTCGTCTGACGTAGGCTAGTTAATGAATTAATGAATGGCTGTGTAGTCAAGGATATACATTTTGAGTTTTGTTGTAATCAGTGGCATTTCATAAAAATAGACTGAAAGAAAGAAAGGTATTGAATATAGGCTAGTTATTGTTTGTTTAATCAAACAACAATAGTTAACGTAGGGCAAATTTTCAAGGACCTCTAAAAGTCTGTAAAATTAAATACAAGAGTTATAACAAGGCCTATCTGTTAACCGAGATAACTGATTCTCACGTGTGATTGTTTTGCATATTTTTCTAGAATCTAAATAAGATAGCCTATCTTATGATTAGAGGATCATTTGCATACATTATTCATTTTTAATGAAAGTTTATATATCCAAGATTACAAAGTTATTACTCTTGCCGAAGCTCATACTGAAGGTTTTCTCAAAACATTCTTTAGCATTTATTTTAACTACTGTATAGGCTATCTGCCACACACAGATAAGTGCACATCAGAATACATCTGATAATGTTGCCAGATTCATTCTTTCTAAAGAAACTTACAAGAGAGAACATGTTTTACTGTAGCACAAACTTAAACAAGTGGTAGGTTAGAGTTAACTAAAAAAATCCATTAAAATATTACTTGAAATAAAATATATAATAACTAAAAATATAAAATAACATAAACTTTATTTCAGCTAGTTAATCTGATCAATTTGATGATGATTTAACATATTATTGTGTTGGAAATCTATCATAATGCAGAGTGTTGGAATTTGGTTTGACTAATGATGCGAAAAAGAAAGTACTATTCTTATTTACTGTTTTACTGTTGCCCTGCTCATTAATCCAGCACACGAGGCACTGTATCTGGCACTTAAAGATAATTGAGCAAAGACCAGATCTGTTAAATGCAAATGCTCAGTTTCTACAGATTTCAGATCATCAACTGTTTTACAACACTGGCACTGTCAAAACTTACTGAAAGACCTTTGCATTATCACATGACTTCTCACAGTCCATAAACAATATTCTGTCTCATCTTTACCACCCCTTGTTATTGTCAGCCAAAAATCAACAGTGTGTTCTTACCCTGAGCTTTTGAAACATCTATTTATATTTGCATTTATGCATTTAGCGGACGCTTTTATCCAAAGAGACTTACAGTGCATTCAGGCTATACATTTATTGTCAGTATGTGTGTTCCCTGGGGATTGAACCCAAGACCTTTGCGCTGCTAACGCAATGCTCTACCACTGAGCTACATGAACACTATTTGTCTAACACTATCTATTTGAATAAATATATTCACAAATGCGTGGAAGAGAAGTGCTGAGAAATCACTCTCCTTTATTTAAATGGAAAAAAACATGTCTGGCTAATCACTTGGATTAGCGCTCTAAAAATAAAAGCTGCTCTTGATTAAGGATGAAGGCTGCTATTCTGAGGAAAGTGGACATTTGCATGCAAGCTTGCTTTTTTGTCTTATTTAACTCATGTTACTGCTATAAAAAAGAGCAGTATATTTATGTGCTAAAATAGTATAAATGTCAGTTGTGTTAAATAAATGTTGCGATTTCATTAAGGAAATAGATTGCTTTTTAGCAAATGGTTACATCCTTCTATAATCTTTGGTTTAACTGCTCAATTTGGCACTTAATTTAGAGTGTTTGTAAACATAACTTCCATTAATTATATGGTGTTTAGATACGCACATTATGCCTCATAAATCTAAATGAACCTGTGTGGTCTTGTAAATGAACGCTGGATCTATCATAATCTGTGTTTGTTATACGCAGCAGTTCCTTTTCTTTTCCCAAAAATAACAGGTGGTAGTTATCCTGGATTGGATTCAGAAGATATGTTGCTAGGTGACAGCATTAGAAGCAGTGAAGCGAGGCTCCTTGGTGGTTTGGAAAGCTACATTGACACTTGACTGCCACATTGCACTGATTACTAGATTTCTGTCTTTATAATGATTTGCACACATTTGACATTTTACATGTATGCATATAGCAGACGCTTTTATCCAAAGCGACTTCCAGTGCATTCAGGCTATACATTTTTATATCAGTATGTTTTATCAGATAATTGAAAAATCACACAGATACTACAAGCAAGGCATCTTTAAAAAAGGCAGAAATAACTCATTAAAATAACAACTGTACATTTTGACTTTTTTATAGTTCACAAATAAAGCAGATTCTTCAACTATCCTGATATTGAACCATTGGACTTTACACTTATGAAAAATTATTACACCAATAAGGCCTCCATCAAGAAAACTGAGTTATGAAAACTAGATATTTATTTTATTTTTAAAGTATCAGCTAAACATTATAAATAATTGACTAAACCTATAATAATGCCTCAATTATGAAAATGGGGTTATGAAACTAGGTATTTTATGTTATACATTATAAGTTGTACTATATTTCAAAATGTTACCATCTGAGTATTACAAATAAGTGACTAAACTTAAGATGCCTCCATGAAAATGGGGTTATGAAATTATATGTTTTTTATGTACCTGCTCAACATTCTAATAATGCATTCATGAAAGTGAAAATATTGTATTATTTATGATATTTATTATGATATAAAAATTGTATCTTCTCAATATTAAAAATAATTGACAACACTAATGATGCCTGCAGCATGAAAATGTGTTTATGAAAACTAGATTATCTGTTTTATCTTCTGATTTAATATTAAAAATACTGTGTCCAGATTATTTCTCTTTCCGTTTTCATTTTAAAGCATATAAAGTTTCAATTACTGTGATTTACACTTAAAATGATGCACCATTATTTATGTTGACATGAACTGTCTCTGTTCGTCTGTAGTGTTTTTGCACTCACGCTCACACACAGCAGTGTTAGCTCACATACAGTAGATTGGTCCCACTGTGTGCCAATTCATGAGGTGAAGTAAACATAGCAAAACATTTCCCTGAGCAATTTATTGAGTGCTATAACGGTGTTGATATAACAAGCAAGTTTTGTGGTCTTAGCAAGTGCAGTAAAAAAAAAAATTGAAATATGCAAAGTATCTTTTCCTTGTCCATTCACGTTTCAGTGTTCTGCTCTGAATCGGCTCTTGTGTGTATGTCAATATCCGCGGGACATGTTTGAAAACTACTAATTCCATAAGACATTTTTGAGTGTATGATTAATGCTTGAGTGTTTAACGTTTTCATTTATCATTTTCATTATCACATTTGTGACAGTTTTGTGGAACACTGCCATTTTGTTTCAACAGCATAATTATTTTCATGCTTACATGAAATGGTTAATTATTTCATTAATAAACCACAAAATAAGCTGTTTTAAAGCCTGAGCAGATGTTAGCATTTTGCCTTCCCTTTCTCAGCTTGGCACACTTCTGAAGCAGAGGAGCTATAAATATCTCAAGTGACTGGCTAAGTCCAGTGTTGCCCATCTGTTAACTAACAGGAAGCTTGGGTAGAGGATAGGTGGGACGTCTGCACTGCCCCACGGGAAGGAAGTGATATACTCAGCCTGTAGTGTTGAGCTCATCTCCGTGTCATCCTAGCAGAGACGGACCTCTCAAAAGTTAGAGTTGTCCCAAATCCCCTTAGCATCTCCCAATCTGTGCCATGTGATGTGAACAATGTAAGCTTCTTAAGTATAATCCGTCCCAGGGAGAAGAGGGCTGACACAGCTGCTCCTCGCACCTCATTTGCCTCCTCTGTGAGTCTGGCATGAGGTGAAAGGGCATGATTAGACTGGACTGACCCAAGTCATTATCTCCAGGCCACAAATAAATCACCACATATAGTATTTGGACCGTTAAGTTGCACTCTATGTCAGATTTTTAGACTGGGGTCCAGAGACACCAGAGGAATGCTTTGCTTGTGGGTCTCCATAACATTTTAATGTAAATCTGATTTTACACTCAAACCACTAATGCCTTGATCAGTGAACTCAAAAACAGTTGTATATATACAAACATATATATGAACAATATCACACTAGTAGCAGACGAGTTCGCAGTACGAGTTCGACAGCATGAGTGTGTAAATACATGATTAGAGATTCTAACAGTGTCTTTAAAACCCTCTTTTGTGCAGAACTACTTCTTTCCGCCACTGATTCGAATCTCAAGTTGACAGTTATGCTTGTTGACAGATGAGCTCAATCCTCATTCACTAATTCCAAAACGTCACTTTAGAACTAGTAACAAAGGAACATTGAGTTGCTTCATTGCTTCATTGAAAGGTTAAAGTATTACTGTATTAAAAGCTCACTATGTTATCTAGAGTAGAGTATTATGAGAGATGGACTGAGCAAGCCTGATTACCTGCATCTGATACAGCATTCATTCTTCAGCTCAGTCTCATATTCACAATAAAACATTAGTTTGAATGTCCGCTGAGGACAGCGATATCTTTGTCGTACTATCCTTTCGTCTGTTAAGGGTGATGTCTGGTGACAGCGCTGCTCAGTGGATTTGTTGGCTGCATCTTACAAGGTGTTTTTGAAAGTAAAAATACTTCCTTGTTTACATCCCAGGTTATTTACCTCATTCAATATAAAAGTCTTTACTGCTGACTCTCATAAAAGTCTCTTGTCGCCATCTAATGGCAGAATAATGTAAATAAAATCACCATCACAAAAATAAAATACTATTATTAAATTATTACTACTGTATAAATACAACAGACATCATAAAAGTCAAAAGTACAAAGGCAGCGTTTGATTTTGAATGCTTAGGTTACAGCATTAAAGTTACATAAAATATAACGTGATGAGAGAGTTTCCCCTTAGCCAAAAATGTGCTCTGGAACAAATAATAGATTAATGAGGATAAATTATACACTATACTTTGTTATTGTCACTATTCTATAGCATTATTACTAAAGCAAAACCTCCAACCAACTGTCATCTTTTTACACGAAACAGAACAAGCACACTGTTAAAGCAAACTTACATTTTGAATCAAAAGGAAAATGATGTGTTTTTAATGTCTTTTCCTGTTGTTCTGACAGTATTTCTAAAGAGTATCAGTCTCTGCAGGCAGGTAATGAATCGAGGAGGTGTATGGTCATCATCAATGTCATTTCCACACAACATCAGAGAGAACAGAAATAGCTCTTTTTGTCCCTGCAGTCTATCACACAAGGGTACCGCTCTCAGCCCTGAGGCACGTCTTTGATGCATGTGACCTATGTCACACACACATACCCAGTGGTAAAAAGCGCTTAGCTTTATATTTTGAAATGTTACGACAAGTCTGGAGAGAATCACATCGTGTTAATGTTCCATTCATATTTCATTATCTTACAAATGATGACTTAATGAGAGTTCAAAATGAGGCACATCCTGGTTTGTTTTTGCTTCCATAGATTACCTCTGTGGTCCAGAGCAGAACATACACAAGATCGACTTCACCAGGTTCAAAATCCGAGACATGGAGACAGGCACGGTTCTTTTTGAGATCACCAAACCCCCTACAACAGGTAGGCAAGGAGCCAGCAGACCTCTCAAACTCACTTCCTCGCTTCACATACACAGACTGCACATTTAAATGCAAGGCTCAATTAGATTTTTTCCCATAAAGCCCTGATTTCCATTTAGATGCAGTGCGCTGCACAAGAGCCCTTCAAAGGCTCATTCGGTAATGCTGATCCCTTTCTGATTCACAGAGAGTGGGGAGGACAGAACGGATATTGACCAGAACGCTGGGCGCTTTGTGCGTTACCAGTTCACCCCCGCTTTCCTCCGACTACGCCAGGTTGGCGCCACGTAAGTGCAATCAGTGGCAGGATTACACTTGATCTTAATTGCAACCTAAAATTAGCCCGAAATCACACTTTGACTTCATCTTTAAAGGGGTCATATTATGATGAATCAAGTTTTTATAGATATGTTGAGATAAATGGATTAATTGTACTTTAAAAAACATACTGTTTCACAACTTCCTTCCAAGTAAAAAAAGACCATGTTACAGCAATGTAGCACATGACGCATCTTGGCAAAGGCAGGTAATGAGGAGAAAGTAAGATACCATTAGTCTCACACACAAGCATAACTAAAGACAACTAATGGTAAGAGTAAAATAATGAACAATTGGTTTAATAAGGTAATTGTGAGATAAAGATTAAAATAAGAAAGTCATATTGTCACACTGTGAGATACACTGTAAAATAGCAATTAGGTGAAAATTGCTAAAGTGTCTTAATGAAGTGGCTTCATTTAAATGTTTTATTTTAATTGTATTCTATATTTTTTATTTTTTACTGTTGTTTTGTGAACTTGTCACGATGTAATATGAGAGGCTATAAAAGTGACTGTTATTAAAGGATGGGGAAGCAAATATATTGTATAAGCTGTATTACATTTTACATGTGACAACATTTTTTACATAGAAGTCTTAAAGGCGTGGTAATAATCATGCTCTATATTACCATTCAAAAGTTTTATTCAGCTTTATAATTATGTATACTTTTATTCAGCAAGGATGCATTAAATTAATCAAAACTGACAGACAATGCATTTATACTGTTATTGAATGTCTATTTAAAATAAATGCAATTTTTGAACTTTCTATTCATCAAAGAACCCTGAAATAAAGTCAGATTTCCATTAAAATACTAAGCAGCACAACTGTTTTCAACATTGATAATAATAAGAAAAATCTGCATGTCAGAATGATTTCTCAATGATCATTTGACACTAGACTGGAGTAATGATGCTGAAAATTCAGCTTTGACATCACAGTTAAATTACCATTTTAACTGTATTACGCCAAGAAAATTCAATTGTAATAATATTTCAAAATATTACAGTTTTTACTGTATGTCTGATTAAATAAATTCAGACTTGCGTAGCATTAGAGACTTCTTTCAAAAACATCATATCAACCCTACAACATGGAAGAAGCTTTTTCATTGCTACAAAATCCATGTCCCCTTAAATGTGTCCTTTCCCACTTCCACAGGGTGGAGTTCACTGTAGGCGATGTTCCCATCAACAACTTCCGAATGATCGAGAGGCACTATTTCCGTGGGCAGCTGCTGAAGAGCTTTGACTTTGAGTTTGGTTTCTGCATCCCGAGCAGTAAGAACACCTGTGAACACATCTATGAGTTTCCACCTCTCTCTGAAGAAATAAGTAAGTTCTAAATGTTTTATGAGTAGTTTATGATATTTTGGCTGGACCTAATAACACTGTTTTGTCTTGTATCCTTCATAGTGCGTGAAATGATCCTTCACCCTTATGAGACGCAATCTGACAGCTTTTACTTTGTGGACAACAACCTTGTGATGCACAATAAGGCAGATTATTCTTACAACGGTGGGCCATAGGAAGTCACTCTCACCTTTTGCATTGAGTTGCAGTGGAGCGGCAGAGGAACATCTATTGAAAGTGGCATCTAGGCATCTAATCTTATATGTGATGAGGCATTTGGTTAAACTAACAAAAACACCCCAATCTCAGGATTTGTATGTGTGTGTGTGTGTGTGTGTGTGTGTGTGTGTGTGTGTGTGTGTGTGTGTGTGTGTGTGTGTGTGTGTGTGTGTGTGTGAGAGAGAGGAAGAATGCTGCTCAGAATGGGCCATAACTACTTTTTTCCTAAGAATCATGTGAAGTGTGTGATAACTTGGTCTCTTCGAGGATATGAGCGAGCCTGTGCACATGTGCATTCATTGCATGCTCTGTTTTGTGTTTTTCAAAGCCAAATAATTCTAAACAACTGATTTTTGACTAAAAGTTCATATATTGATGTCGCTCAAGGCTTCTAAAGCATAAAAAGAGCATCATATCGAGTGAGTTGGAGATACAGTGACCAATGCAGTGTGTAAAGGAAGGGATACTGTCAGGAACTGTGTATTTTGACCTGATATTGCACCCACTTCCTGTAAGGATTTCTACTTAAGGGCCTGGTTTTGCTTTATTTTTCTCACTTTCATTTTTGAATGCTCATAATGATGTAAATCTATGTTATTTATATTATTATGCTCTATTGATATACATTGTCACACGTATTTTTAATAGCATCTTTTGTCAAACAATAGTGATAGATATGTGTCAATTGTTTCATGTGATTTAACAAAAAAGAGAAAAATAAAAATTACAAAGTTCTTTAAATCATCATAAGTTTGATTTAATTAATTTATTTCACAGATAAACTCCTCATAGTGGTTTCATTCAGATAAAATGATATTTAAACTGTACACTATCATCCAACGGTTTGGGACAGATCATTTGTAATAATAAATCTCTTATGCTCTCCAGGGCTGTGTTTGTTTGTTCATAATTATAGTTAAGAACAGTAATATTGTGAAATATTATTACAATTTAAAATATCTGTTTTCTAATTGAATACGTTTTAAAATGTAATTTTGCTGATGTAGTGCTCAAGAAACTTTTAATTATTATTATGAACACTGACGAAAGCTGTGCTGTTTAATATTTTGTGGTGTTTTTTGCATGTTTTTTGATAAATTGATAAAGATACATTTTGAAAAAGCATTTATTTGAAATACATTTTTTGTAACAATGTAAAAGTCTTTGTAGAATAAAAATATAGATTTCTTTAAAAAAAATCTGACTAACCGCAAACATAATAGTTCTGTAAATAATCAAAAGAATAATATATGATGCAACCAAGAGCAAAAATAATAATTTACAGTAATAAACACTGCTATATGCTACGTTCAAATCAGTGCCAATTCAGCAAAATGCATTGATCTGTTATACAGGGTATTATTATAACACAAATGCCTTATGTTGTGATCGTATATGCATCTGACTTAAGATTCAGTTCTGTAGTGCATTAGATCCGATGATCTCACCTCAGGTACTGTATTATGCACCATTTGAAGAATTTTGACAAACAAAAATAACTGTGACCTATGCTTACAGCGATATAGTAAAAATCCTGCAATTCAGGAGATCTGTTTTAATCTGTTATAGTGATTTCAATGTGCGATGCAATGGGAACACAGTATAAAAAAGAGGCAAGCACACCCCCCAGTGGAGGCCATGGCATATACTAGTGCAGAACACCTTATTAAAATATTACCAACTCAAACACTAAAACACTTACACAAATGCGACTAATATTAATATATTGTTGAATTTCAGCAAACAATATAAAACAATTTAGGCCACATTCAAGTGATTTTGAGCATTAAATGCTTACACAACGTTTTGGAATTTCCAAAAATACCAATGGAAGGATTTTAGAGCCCACTAGGGGGCCTCCGCAAACTTATAAGGGAACTCAAAATGACTTAAGATCAAAACAAGTATTAAAATAAGCTAACACAACAACAAATATATTTCTTACTTGAATTCAACGTCTCAACAACCTGGATATATGAGGTAGCCTAATTATAAAGGTAAGATCTAAACCTAGAACAGTTATGTGAATTAATGAAATCTTATAACGTCATGGGCATTCATTATGAATATTCATTTTCAAGTTATGGAAAGCTCTAGAATATTTTATCAGGTCGAAATTGTGAGTAAAACATACTTATCCTTAATCGTTATCCAGTAAATCAGGAAAAGCCATGGCATCTTTGAATATTCTTCTAGATATTGGGGGTCTTGGAGTCAAAAAGGTTGGTACAAGGTAAAAATTGTACCAAGTTGTAAATAAAATAAAGATTACAGGAGTATGTTTTATAAGACAATACTACTTAGTTTTTCTACTATATTGTTACCTGCTTTGTAGCTAACTAATTGTGAAATGTCCTAGCAATTTGGAGGTAAAAATTATTTCTACACCAATTTAACTTTTTTTCAGTATAGAAAACTGGTTTAGTGGGATTGGACAGCATACTGCATTTAAGCAATACAACTTTTTATAACTCAAGCACACCCTTTAGCATAAAATAATATTTTTAGACATTCAAAAATATAAACTTTTTACTATTTTGAATAACAAAGATGACTTGGGATGCAACACACAAGTTACTTTCTCATAGCAGAGGAACAGGAGTTGTGTAGAAGCCACTGAGATAAAACTCAGAAATACTGCCTTGCACCCCACCGTCAGTCTCTGCTAAACCCCCACAGACCCCCGCGCTATCCCGTGGACTATCCATGACTACCAGTGAATCTGGAGCGAGGCTGTCATTCCTTAGCTCCTCCCAAAGATTCCCTTTAAACAAAGACAGAGAACAAGTTGTGAACAACAAAGAAGCTCAACCGCTGCAAACATGGCTAATGTTTATGCTAACTCGATCTTACCATATAGTTGTAGATCTGTGAGGCTGGGATTTAGTGCATCGACATCATTACTGATTTCTCCATCCAGCAGAAGCTCCTGCATGCTTGCTGTAGCGCTGTGACCAGCCTGCAGGGCGGTGCTGTAGCTCGGTGGGGTGTGTGCTGGTAAGGGGGAATCCAAGCAGCCTGTCCTGGGACTGGAGGGATGCCCGGCACTGGGCTGATGGGTGACAGGAGTGTAGTATGAGAAAGATAAAGGGTCTGGGGATAAGTAGGGTGGAGGTGGGATGATTTGAGAGGGTAAAGGGTTGTAGAGAGACTGCTGATGAGGGACACTAGTGTCATGGACAGGCTGGTGTCCGTACGCAGGATGCATGGTAACTCTTAAAGGTTGAGAATGTATGGCTGCTTGGTTGACTGAAGTGAGCTCCAAGAGACTTCAATTTTTCAGGTCTCTCCCCAAGAAGGCGTTCCAGCTCCTCTTAAATAATGAGCAAAATACATATTTTTAATACACATAATATATATATACATATCACAATATAAATGAGTAATATTATGTAATAATCTTACAATCCTGGGGTAAGTAAGACTTTTTATAGAAATTAAGACTTGTATTTAGCAAGGATGCATTAAATTGATCAAAGTGACAGTTATGTAATGTAACAAAGATTTATGTCTTAAATACATTTTGTTCTACTGAACCGAATATATCAAATGTAATTGAATGTATAAATATATATTATGGCTTAGTAAATACCAAATATACTTGTTCTTTCTTTGTCTATTCTTTTTAAAATAAACATGAAAACTTTTTTTATAAAAGGATAGAAACATAGGTATGCAATAAATTTGCAACAATCTATATATATATATCTATCTATATATATAGGTGAATTTGGGAAATCTGGGACATTTTTGTATGTTTAATGTTCAGACCAAAAAAATATGACCATGAATATTATAGAATGTTCTGATCCCTTTGCGTACCTGGTCGGGCCATGCTCCTCCGGACAGTCAGGGGATCTTTACGTCTCCACTTGTGAAGCTCCTCCTGCATCTTCTCTACTTCGCCGGGTTCAGGGCCCAAAGGCAGCCCTTTCGGGAGGAGTTCCCATTCTTGTTCTCCACTTTCTCAAAGCATTTGTTCAAAGAGAGGTTGTGCCGGACAGAATTCTTCCAGCCATCGGTGCTGTCTGATGAATAACAAATGAAACAGTGGTTCATTATGGCATTATAAAGTGTTTTTTAAAGGTGGTGGAGTAGTTGCTATGTGGTTTCTAGATTATTTTAAGCTATTCACAGAAAGAACTGAATCTAAAATAGAGATTGCTCCAGTCATTTCTCAAACTAAACTTAAACTAAACCCTTCCCTCAGTGAAGTCAACACTGGATAGGTATGGATCTGCATGTTTACCTAATGATGAGCCAAAACAATGTCACATTGTAAATCCCTTTACCAGCACAGCGCCAAGAAAAGGGTGAACCAAATCATCAGGTATATAAAGATCATGCCATAACAGGCATATTCCACAAAGCCTGAGGAAATTACTCCTGGTAAATAACTCTGTTTGCATTCTGGATTTGTTGCATTAATCATGCACATACCTACTGTTCACTGTAGATCAATATATTAGATGTAGAAATTATTCTGAGATGTGAGGCAGTTTACCTTGAAGTAGGGGAAATTCTCCGTCATGAAGCTGTAGATCTCACTTACTGGTAGACTGCCTGTTTTGCTATTTCTCAGAGCCAGGAAAATGAGAATACTGAAAATATATATTCAACAATGAAACATCACCATCCATACAAGACTCCTGTGAAGCATTGGTTTATTTTGATTTGTTTGGATAAGTTACATTTTTATGCATTTTTATCCAAAGTGACATTCACATTCACATGAATAATGTTAGGAATGAAATCTTATCATTACAGATTTCTGATTGCATAGTTTAGCTGTCAGCATTTTAGTTTTTAAGCAGAATAATATACAAATGTTAAGTAGAATGGCAGCTAGTTTGAACATGTTTTGTTCCTGAACGAACCAGTTAAATACATGAAACTTTTTAGAACTAGCAAGTTTCAGATGACAACGAACAGAGGTTTCAGGGAATGAGCTGCTTTGAAAAGATGCCTTATTTTAGCAGAATAAAACAGGTGAGGTGCAAACGCGTACCTGTAAGAGTAGACAGGTTTAAGGTAGAGTGTCTGGACAGAATTCTCTTGAGATGTTTGTGATGAGAGGCTTTGGTTGTAATAGTGAGAAATAGTGTCTCTTCCTCTTGAAGAGTAAATCTAGAGACAGACAGGCACATAAAAAAATGAAAAGCCATAATAAATACCCATTTGTGTTTTGCATATTTACTAGTAGTTAGACATACATTTTTAAGCTTCCATTACATACTACATCTATGTTCAACAAGAGTGAGTCTTTGTTATTTGTTAGTCTGAAGATGTAGTAGAACTTCCTGCCAATGTTTTGACTGTGACCATGCATCCAAAACCATTTGATCATTTCTACTTTCTTACACATGCCAAGACTAACCTACAGTAGTCATTCTGACTTCCTTATACACATTCAAATAATTGATATATACTACTGTTCAAAAGTGAGTTCAAAAATATTTGTAATTTTTAAAAAAATTAGGAAGGAAGTGACAGTAAAGACTTTGATAATGTTACAAAGATTTCTATTTCAAATAAATGCTGCTCTTTTGAACTTTCTGTTCATCAAAGGATCATGAAAAAATATATCACGTTTCCGTATTATGCAGCAGCTGCTTTCAACTGCTTTCAACATTGTTAATAAATGTCTCTTGAGCATTAGATCAACAGAATGATTTCTAAAGGATAATGTGGCACTGAAGAATAAATTAAAATTAATTACCATTGAAAATATATCTATATAGAAAAACACATTTACGTCTTACTGTAAGTTAAGAAACTTCTTGTGAACATAAAAAATCCTACCAACCTAAAAACGTTGAATGTTAGTTTATGTAATCAGCATATCACACATTCTTTCCCTCTGTCAATATCTAGTGTACCTGATGCTGTAGAGGACTGATGGGACTGTACGGCTGATGGCTGTAGCCGGGAGCTTCTTCAGAGCTCGTCTGAGGCTCACTGTTGTGGTGTTGAGTTCCCTGCCCCAAGAACAGACCGTGATCTACTTAATGCGTACATATCATATGTAAAAGCGTCTTTAGAAAGTGTAATAAGGACATCTGCTTGCACATCTGCCTGGCAGGTTTCCTCATTTCCATGTCTTTTGCCCCTGGCCTAAATATACTGGCAAGAATTTAAAAGAGCTTTCATGCCATATAGGTTATCTTGACTTTTGTTATATGCTGTATGATTTTCCTTTCTTTTTAATTATTTTTCCATACTGTGCAAATTCCTCTAAACGTATAGGAAAATTCAATTTTCACCTGAACAAGAAATCTTAAATGTTTGATTGAATAGTCCTTCAGTCTCACCATGATACTGGTGCTCTCCACATCAGTGCTTAAAGGAGTCCAAGAGGATTGTTCCTCTATTCCATCAGTCGTGGTGAGTTTCCCAACTAATCCAGCTCTTCTGAGACAACTGAAGGTCTGGACCTCACTGATGGCCCCTTCACTGCATTGACGCCTGTATGGATGGTAGTGACTGTTCTCCATTAGGCCAGATTCTTGTCCAACAGGGCTTCCGTCTACACTGTGTCTGCAAAAGCGTTCAGCACTCTTCTGCCTGTAAGGAACG
The DNA here is from genome assembly GCA_027564155.1 of Gymnocypris eckloni scoliostomus. NCBI lineage: Eukaryota > Metazoa > Chordata > Actinopteri > Cypriniformes > Cyprinidae > Gymnocypris > Gymnocypris eckloni. Next base: position 9,887,959 of record CM050417.1, on the reverse strand, counting down.
CTTTCTCTTTGGGGGTACGGTGCAAACCCTTCTCCAACATTGCTCTGGTGACACTATAGAACAATCAAAATAATGCAAAAACAGATCTAATATCAATCAAACCTGCATCAATAAGAAACTGTCATACAACATACAATTGTTTAGTGTGCATATACATGAAACACATTCTATGTAAAGCAGCGCCACAGTTTAATTTCTAATTAATACATTCTTTAACATTAAGCAGTTTTCCAAGAGGTAATGCAGTAGCACGTAAAGATCTTTGATCTGCTAAAGAGTTCATAAAAGCATTTAATGTGACATACAGCCTTCCCTGGGGGGCATAATTTATATTAATATTAAATCACAAGGATTTGATGAAAAGGCAGGATGAAATACTTCTCTTTCTCCCCCTGGGTCTTGTGTCCTTGAATAGTGCCTTGTGCGGGGGTTCATGTCCTCATCAAACGGTAATAATTATGACACATGTCATAATCAGAGCAGCTGGTGAGCAGCAGTTTTTAAAAAGCGGCAACTACAGAACAGTCTGGACTGATGTTATAGAGCCGACGACTTATCAGAGATTTCATCTGGATTCACATACAGAAGATGGATTACCTTACATGTCATTTCTCCATCTATCTATCTATCTATCTATCTATCTATCTATCTATCTATCTATCTATCTATCTATCTATCTATCTATCTATCTATCTATCTATCTATCTATCTATCTATCTATCTATCTATCTATCTATCTATCTATATATCTATATCTATATATATATATATATATATATATATATATATCATGATGTAACTGGAAAAATGGAACAGTTGTATGTCAATAAAATGAAGCACTTCAAAACAAAGTAATACAAAATGAATTCCAAATGAAAACCAATTCTAAAATTACTGTAAATGGTTAATACCTGTGATTCTGGCATCTGAAAGCAGGAATGACCCAAGATGGTCAAAAGATTGTAGTTCGCCTGGAGAAGGAATCGGTGAGCTGCTGCTGCTGCTGCTTACAGATGGGAAAGTCAGTCTCTGGGGCTCAGAGGACATCGTCCCTATACAACCTGCCTCTTCAAAACACCAGAACAGGTAGACAGATTAATAGCCCAAATAGATAAACGATAATATGCAATTATGATCCCTTAGGATACTGTAAGAAAAAACACAGACATTTAGACTACACACTGACATTTACACACTCAAGTGTCAGGGTCTGTGGTTTTACAGCTTTACATACATCACAAAGGAATGCTGTCATTCTTATTGGCTTGAACCTTGCTGAATTGGAGGCACACGTGGTCCTGCTTTCAAGCTAATTTCACTAATACTGTATAGGAATAAACATCCAGTTACACATTCACACTTTGCACATATTGTTCCATTACCTCAGCATGATGTAAAATCATCCCATTGTAAATAAATAAACATTATTGATCATAATAACAATCAACCTTAAGTCATTATTTCCTCGAACATTGCCATAAAGATATATTACAAGTCTCCAAACAATGTCACCCTGGCTATTCGGCCTTTGGGCAAACTTACAGTTTTAAATGCCATAACTGTGTAACTGCCTGCCTGGAATGAAAATCCCTTTCCAACAATCTGCTGCTATGTTCTCATTTGCAGTGAAATTCGCTGTATTTCATTGCCCTGGCTGCTATCTGATCATAAACAGGTAAAACATTAGGCCACATAAGTATCCGGTATTCCTGGAAATTCAGGCCGCTCTCACTTACTGTCAGCAGACAACTGAAAACCTCATTAAAATCACCAACAAACCATGAAGGAGAAGCAGAAGTGTGTCAGAGACATGAAATGGAGATGGGGGAGTTTTGCCCCCTCTGAAACTAAGTGTAATTCAGTATTGAGAGGAAGTTGAGCTGGCCTTTATGGTCCATCACTGTGACTTTTAAACTGATCATTTGCCCTGTTATGGTTGAAATACAAGCCATTTCTACTCATGAGAGAAAACAGCTGAGTACGCAAAAAGGTTATGGGGTGCTTGCGTGTTTTTAAAAAAGAGAATAGTGCAAGCAAATGAGGCAGATAACCAGATTTTATGCTATATAAATTGTAAAAAAAAATTACTGTAATTAATCAAATAACAAAAAAATGAATAAATTAAGTATTTAAAAAATAAGTAATTTACACAGCTCTCTGCTTCTGATTGGACATTCACTACATTCACAATCTTGGCTCAAACAGATAACTGATATTATTGTAATGTTGTAGTGCTTCGTTTATCGCTAGACTGATGGTTTTGTATGTTTTAGTGAACTATTTATTTTCTTGGCAGAATCCTAAGATAATATACAGGTACGTTTAAAAAAAAATATGTTGTGTGTACACATTTATTTGGTCAGAAGCTGTACAATAATTTTGTACATTTTCCCTTCCCTTTACCTTACATAATACATTACTAGTTTAAAGCCAAATATATAACAAATATACATATTATATTCTGATCAAAGGCAAAAAAAAGTGGAATGTATCAATGTAAGTTCTTATAGTGTGTAAAAGCTGCAACTGATAGTTTTAGATGGTTTATCATATTTTGTCTTGTGCAGAATTGTTTAGCCAATAGGAAGTAGTTACTGTATGATTAGATTCAAGTTTAAATGTTTAGTTAATCACTGCTTTCATGTCAATTTAATCAAGTCTAACTTAAAATGAAACCGAATAAGATTCCACTCATGTTAATATGTCCACTGGGATAAAGTTGATTTTTTTTATTAAAAATATTAAATTAAATTACTCCTGCATGGAACTTGAACTTAGGACATTCTGCATAAAGAGCTTTACTTTGACCCAACCAAGTACTCAAAACATGCTGTACAATTTGTAAAAATGGGTTCTTATTTAATGTTAATCGGGTTGTGGATTAATTAATTTTTAGTTGACATTTATTTCATTTGTCACACTGAGAAGTTTTTATTTATTTAGAACTATATTTGCAGAAAATGTAACAATTAAAATGTTCCATCAGCATCAAGCAAAGGTCAGAATGATGAATGAGGTCAGTAAGCCATGTTATATAATCCTCTAATACAAGATAAAAAAAAGATTGTGTGTGTGTATGTGTGTGCGTGCACGTGCGCGTACGTGTGTGTGTGTGTGTGTGTGTGTGTGTGTGTGTGTGTGTGTGTGTGTGTGTAGATCATCTGGACTGAGTAAGAATAAAAGTGCTGAAACAGTTATATTCTAAAAGTACTTGATTTCAACACTCCTTCCTCTCTCAATATGATCACATTTATCTCACTTTGATCTGGTCTGTTGCATGTCCATACAGCCCCAGCCCTGCACTAAACCGCTCTCATCACATTTGAGTGGCATTTCAAATGGACTGTGCATCTTCCTTTACACCATCATCCATCAAGCAATTGATAGGATTTCTTCCCATATATCTATAACAGCATTTTCACAGCACTTCACTTTAAATTTTTATATATTTTATTTTTTTACTTTAGATGTAATACTTCCTACTTTTCCAAATGTAGTCAAATTGCAGAATACTCACATAAGGACAGTTCATCCAAAAATGAATAATCTGTCATCATTTACTCACCCCTGTGTCACTCCAATCCTGTATATTTTTTTCCCCTGAGAAATTCAGCAGAATGTTGATGCTGCTGTTTTACATACAATGAAAGTCATGGTGGCCAGCAGCTGTTAAGATACAAAAAAGGGTCCTGAAATGTAGTCCGTATGCTCTTTAGAAGCCATGCAATCACTCTGAACAAAGAAAAGCTGAAAATATATTCTAATAGCATCAATTTGTTTTTAGAAGGCAAGATTGTGTACTTTGTAGTTTGAGATCCCCTGGTCACCGTTCACTTTTATTACATGGAAAAGAGCAATGTGAACTAACAACTACTTTGGTATTCCACAGAAGAAGAAAAACATGAAGGTTTTGAATGACATGAGGCTGAGTGAATAATCACAGGATTTTCATTTATAATGTACACTAGTGCAATTAAGATCATAGTGTATGGAAATCCTACAAAATTAGCCTACAAAGTTTTGCACGCTGCTGGCGCTTTGCTGTATGAACATGCATCTCTAGTTATTTAGCAACAGTTATAATGGTTTCTGGAAATCAGTTTAATGCCAGAGTGTATTGATATAATGTAATACACTCTGGCATTAAACTCTGGCACTCTGGCACTCTGATATTGATATTTTCTCAATATCTTTGGCTCAATTCTTGATTTAGTTTTTTCTCTAAACAATCAGTTCAGATGTCTGAACAATTAGCTTCTTGTTCACATCAGATTGGAATTTCTTATTGATTTGAGCAAATTGCAAATGCTTTGGCACATGGGTGCAAATGGTAAGTACAATTGTCTGCAGTTTGCACAACAACTAATTGCATATGGCTTGTTGATCAAAACTGACGAGTCGATTCTCACTTACACTGTCAAACTCTTCACAACTTCTCAATCAATTTTCATTGTGCAAGCCATCACATTCAAAACGATCCATTCAATTATCAAAAATTGGTGTGCATGCATGTATATTCCATGAATATCTGACATTGACATTGTTTATAATGTCTGCTAAATTGGAAAATGACCTCTAATTGAAATATTATTTGAATCAACCATTCAACCATTTACTGTAACCAATCAAGTTTGGGAACATATATATGTAGATCATAGACCACAAGATCAGATGTCTCTGTTGGATGCCATGAATGCTGCATGTGAGGACATCACAGCTGATCATTGCAGGGGATGTGTGCTGCATTCAAGGAGATTTTTTCCCGGTGCATGGCAACGGAAAACATCAGATGTGATGTTGATGAAAATCTTTGGCCTGACCAACAAGAGCGACAGGATGTCCACCAAGAATAATTTTTTAATGGATGTTATTATGTATTTTTGTGTATTTGTGGTAACATAAGAAATATGAAATGTACAGTAATTGGACAAGCAAGATTTCACTTTACATGTAATACATTCGTACAAAAATAAATACACTGTATAGATACAAATGTTTATATAGTTTTTTTTCTATGTACCATTGACTCTTCTCAACAAATATCAGATTTCTTTGATAAAACCTTAATTTCCATGGTTGACTGGGGAAAAAACAACTAAACGTTTTGACCAGTGTGGCTCACACGATGACAAAAATACTTTATATTTTGGTGGCCTTGGCCAAATTACTGACACGATAACTAGGTTTTGAAGCATGAATGAAATGTTTTGCGTGAGTAACTACATTTTGCAGACATGCAATAAAGATCAAAAGTTCCAGCAAACACTTGTGACATTTGCTCTCAAAGCAATTGAGAAAAACTGTAATTAATCGCATCAAAAATAAAAGTTTGTGTTTACATAATATGTGTCTGTACTGTCTATTTATTATGTATATACAAATACACACATACATATATATATATTTAACACACACACACAAAAATCAATAATATATATATATATATATATATATATAAATACATAATAAATATGCACAGTACACAAACTTATATAATGTAAACTCAAACTTTTATTTTGGATCAGTAATTTATTTTGGATCATCAGTAATAAGAAATTCTCAGTTAATACTCTTACGATGTCTGACAAGGTTTTTAGATCACAGCTGCCATATCCGTGATCATATATTTGTAACATTAATCAGTAAATAATGAACTGCATTCATCAAATAGATCATACCTTGTAAAAATAAATCTCAGCTCTGAGCTTCCAACTGGAAATTTGTAAAAGGCTCAGTCCATTTGGCCCCTAGCTAAACTGTAGGAGCCACACACCCACATGAGACAGACCTGCTGTAACAGGTTTTCTCATACACACACATATACATGTGCACATACACATGCGCAGCCGCAGCTACACACACTTGGGTCACTGGCAGCTGGGAGCCTCTCGCAGAGCTAATGAGAGTATATTTTAAATGTTATATCAGACACATCCATAATCATATCTCAGAGAAAATGGGCACACTGCCGAACTTCAGGTTTCCTAGATGAACTTCTGCAGAGATTTCATCCAGGTGGAGACAAGCCTAGCATGAACCCTGAGGGACATTTCTTGATGCCTTATTTATTGGTGCCAAACTGGAGACAGTGTTACAATAGTATCTGTGTAAGTGAAAAGTAAATCCCACAGATGTTTACACATGCATACGCCTTTCCTTTGGACTTCTTATCTTAGATCTAGCTCTTCTAGAATGTTATTTTGCTCTCAATGAAACCATACCACAATGTGGATCCTAGAATGTACGGAATGGAGAAAAATGATGACTCTGTAGTGCATACTGAGTTAAAAAATTCACTTACCGCTGTGTGTGGTGCTTCCAGGCCCAGGTTGTAAATCTAAGACAGTCCACAGTCCACAAAGATACCTGTAAACCAGCTGCAGATCTCCTCAGAATTCACTTTCTGAGTTGCCACTCTGCTTTTATAGTGACTGACTGCTGACAAGAAAAACAACAGAGAGATATCTATAGTGAGAGCGAGAGAGAAAGAGCGAGAGGGAGGGAGGGAGGGAGGGAGGGAGGGAAAAAATGAATGTTAATACAGGTGAATTCTTCCACTACCCTCCTTGTGAACCTGGGAGGCAGAACCACGGCCCTCCTGAGCTGCTGTGTTAGAATCATATTCTAATGTGAATGGGAGCAGAAAAGCAAAAATAGTGATAGTGAAAGAGAATCGCTCACTAAAGGGCTTATGTTAGGCTTCATGTAAGGCAATCAAAACTAGAGGGAATGAGACAGAATGACAGAATATAGAAATGTCATCATGTGTGTTTTTCCTCATGTGGCTTTTAAATAAATGTGTTACTTTAATTACATTTTTATAAGAATTTGTTTATTTGTTTTTGATATGTGATTTGTTATGGATTGTTATAAAGATTTGTTTTAAGAATATTTTATGGTTTATACACTGTGATGTTTGTGAAGCTGTAAATCATTCCTATTATTGTTGTAGGTTTTACAAAAAAATACTATTTCAGTCTTTCTTCAAAATGACATCCTTAATTCAATGGCACTTACGGTTTCTTTTAATTGTTATGATTATTGTTTAAGAAATGTTTTTTACTATCAATAATATTAACAAAATGTTTTTGGCACATAATATTATATTATAAATTGTCCCCGTTTAAGAAAAATAAATAATAAATACATTTATATAAATACATTCATGTGTGTGTTATATTATATTATATTATGGTTTTATATATGTGACCCTGGAGCACAAAACCAGTCTTAAGTAGGTGGGGTATATTTGTAGCAATAGCCAAAAATACATTGTATTGTTTAAAATTATAGATTTTTTTATGCCAAATATATTAGGATGTTAAGTAAAGATCATGCTCCATGAAGATATTTAGTACATTTCCTACTGTAAATATATCAAAACTTATTTTTGATTCCATGTAATCCATGGCATGTTTCAGCAGTACTTATTCCAAACAATACATTACATTGCTATATTATATTTCAAGTTATCCCTCTTTGATTAGTCTTGATTCTGTGTGCTCTGCAAAGAAATCCTTGAAACAACATGCCTTAAGCCCCGTGCTGTGTAACTGATCATGGTGAATATTTTGGCACCAGGACATGGCACGACAAAGCACACTTGACAAAGACCTTTCTGCTAGTCTTTTCCCTCCTCCCTGGTTTGGCATCTCAACTCAAAAAGAATACCCTTTCATCCAGTAGTGTGCTGAAAATTATAAACTATTTATAGAGACCAAGAAAATGTTCATTTTTAATGACTGACTGTAAAGCTGAAAGATTACATTCTTGACTACTGGTTCTCTGCTGCTCTGTTTCTCAGAAAAACGAACAGATGATCGGAAATATCAAACATGCATAAACATTGTCTTTCATGACTGAACTATCCTGCCGTTTTGTTGAGGGTGACAAGATAATTAATGAGTTCAAAAATTGAATTCTAAAAACTCTTTGCAGCACCTGGATTTATGAAGTTGGGTGTTCACATTTGGCTTAACTTAATGGCCATAAAATGTAGAATGTATTTTGAGCGAGCATACATCTGAGCTGACGTTTTGCCAGAGAAGTGTCAATGTAATTCTTGTGAAAATACATTTAGCCAACTCAAGGAACAGGAACTGAAAAAATGTTAACTAGATCTCTTTAAATTTGGGTTGATTCTGATTGACTGTGCCAATTAACAGTGCCAATAGTCCACCTTTACATGTGCACAGCTTTTCATATCTCATCCTTGCTCTTCACTCATCCACTCAACCTCCAATTTATGTCATTGCATGAAAGGATTTACCTTCTGTCCCCTCCACTTAGTCCAAATCAGTCAAATGTCAATGGAGCAGGAAAGATATGTATGACCAACAAAGCACAAAAGCATCTGCATTTACCATGATGTCTGTTGTTAGTCTGTCTGTCTGTCTGTCTGTCTGTCTGTCTGTCTGTCTGTCTGTCTGTCTGTCTGTCTGTATCTATCTATATACATATATACACTCACCGGCCACTTTATTAGGTACACCTTGCTAGTACCGGGTTGGACCCACTTTTGCCTTCAGAACTGCCTTAATTCTTCATGGCATAGATTCAACAAGATGTTGGAAACATTCCTCAGAGATTTTGGTCCATAATGACATGTTAGCATCACGCAGTTTCTGCAGATTTGTCGGCTGCACATCCATGATGCGAATCTCCAGTTCGACCACATCCCAAAGGTGCTCTATTGGATTGAGATCTGGTGACTGTGGAGGCCATTTGAGTAAAGTGAACTCGTTTTCATGTTCAAGAAACTAGTCTGAGATGATTTGAGCTTTGTGACATGTTGCATTATCCTGCTGGAAGAAGCCATCAGCATTTAAACGACACTCTATTGGTACTAAGGGGCCCAAAGTGTGCCAATGAAATATCCCCCCATTACACCACCACCACCTGAACCATTGAGACAAGGCAGGATGGATCCATGCTTTCATGTTCTTTACGCCAAATTCTGACCCTACCATCTGAATGTCGTGGCAGATATCTAGACTCATCAGACCAGGCAACGGTTTTTCCAATCTTCTATTGTCCAATTTTGGTGAGCCTGTGTGAATTGTAGCCTCCGTTTCCTGTTCTTAGCTGACAGGAGCAGCACCCGGTGTGGTCTTCTGCTGCTGGAGCCCATCTGCTTCAGGGTTCGACGTGTTGTGCGTTCAGAGATGGTATTCTGCATACCTTGGTTGTGATGAGTGGTTATTTGAGTTACACAGTTATACCGTTGCCTTTCTATGATCTCTAACCAGTCTGCTCATTCTCCTCTGACCTCTGACATCAACAAGGCATTTTTGTCCACACAACTGCCGCTCACTGGAAATTTTCTCTTTTACGGACCATTCTCTGTAAACCCTAGAGATGGTTGTGTGTGAAAATCCCAGCAGATCAGCCGTTTTTAAATACTCAGACCAGCCTGTCTGGCACCAACAACCATTCCACGTTCAAAGTCACTTAAATCCGCTTTCTTCCCCATTCTGATGCTCGGTTTGAACCTCAGCAAGTCATCTTCATTAAACAAAACAATGATACAGAAGCAAAAAAAGAACAAAACAAGCTAAACAAAAACAGAACGCACATAAAACATAATTTTTTTTTTCTTATTGATCCCTTTGACAATTACTTCCAAATTTCAACTAATCTGTAGGCCATGTTTTTTTAACATCAATAACAATAAAAAAAACAATGCACATAAAAAGTAATCACTTGTTTTGTTTGTTTTTACAATTCCCTTTTTTCATTTTTTCTTGATCTCTTTGACAATAACTCCAATATTTCTTATAACCTGTAGGCCATTCAGAAGATCTGTACCATTCTGAGTCAGGTAATCCTGGAGCAGGAGCTTGGAGCTGACGGCCATTACAACGAAATGTTTATATGATTTCAAACTGAGCTCCATCATATTCGATTTAGAGTAGATTAATTTAATAAACTGTTGAAATGACAGCCTGTCACAGTGCTATATACCATATATATATATTTATGAACAAAGATGTGAAGACACGTTTGATTCCTAATTGCTAGTTCTCATTCATCAATCAGGCCCTCAGGGTGTGTGTGATGGTGAGGGCAGTTGTGCCGTCAGTACTGGCAGCATATCACATGTTCGGGCTCATCCCTATAGAAGGCTGCAGGTACCGCAGGTATAGAACTTTTCTATATTTTTCTCATATCACATTTATACAGCATGTTCCACAATGAAGTCACCAAAGTGAGATGAGAAACAGTGCGAGAAGGTGTTCAACAGGAATGACCACAGTCACCTAGAATGCCTTTAGGGGAACAATTCAATGATGTTTCCTGTCAACGGGAGCAAAGATGAGTGATATTCACACAAACAAACACTATACCATAACAGTAAGAGTGTTACAGTACATTGTTACTAAAACACAGCGCTTCAATTTAAAACTTCAAACTCTGCATTAAAACTATATACTATACTATAAATTCACAGTCTTGCACATGCAGAGGATCACAAAATATCTCGAGTCAAACAATGCTTATCTTTATAAAGGTAAAAGGATGAAAGACAGCAGCTAAAGTGAGAATGCCTCAGGCAAACTTGTAGTGCTCTTTTCTCACTGTGTGACAAACTGACAGCATGGGTGGAGCAGATGAGTAAATGAGGGAGAGACTCTATTATTACACAATTTGATAGAAGACAGGAGTAATGTGAAATAAACATTGAGCTATTAAAAAAGTGTATTTTATTATTATATCAAGAGGTTTTTTATCTTATGATTCAATCTAAGGAACATTCACAAAAGAATATCTTCATTTTACGGTAATGGTGGATTAGGGATGTGATTATCAAATTTTCAAAGATTTGTTTAATTTACTAAATGTTTTTAGTTGAGGTAAATTCTACAACGTGTGTGTGTGTGTGTGTGTGTGTGTGTGTGTGTGTGTGTGTGTGTGTGTGTGTGCGTGCGTGTGTGTGTGTGTGTGTGTGTTATTCCCTATACATTACTAAAAAGAAAAGAAAAGTAGTAAATATAGACCTTGTGGGGACATTTTTGATCTCTATGTGGAAAAAGCTTATAAATCACACAAAGTTTTATTGAAAATCTAAAAATGCAGAAAGATTTGTGTGAGGGGTAGGTTTAGGGGCATAGGGTTAAATTAGGGATAGAAAACACAATTTATACCATATATAACAATCACACCAATGGATGTCCATTTAAAACATAGAAACTAGTGTGCCCCTGTGTGTCAGTGTATATTACTGGATTGTTATATTACAATACAAGTAAATATATTGTCTGAAATACTCAAGGCAACACAGAATCTACTGTTCCTTGAGAACATGAAGAAAATTACTGAAAAACCATTCGGGCAAGTGTTTGTGTCTGTTACTGCAATCTGTCTTTAAAGAGGAGCTGAGGTGAATAGCTGTCATTACTTTGGTTTCATCAAATGATAAAGTGCACTTAAAAGAGGAATAGTCATCTTTCTCACTCTTTCTCTCTCTGTCACTGCAACATGATCTCATAGATATTATCAGAGGAGCTGGAGAGCTGAAGGTCCCACAAAGAAAAATATATATTTTCTCATGGCACTCCCATGTTAGGACAACGTGACATACATTTTACAGCTAACGTTTTAATGACTCAACACCGCAGGTTATTTTGAAAGCACGTTCTAAGTGCAATGTCCTCGAGGCACACTTAAGATATGTTCAATTTACTAGATTTCACCTTTCTTATCTCTGATAATTATTCAGAGATAAATTCTCAACCTGCATTTAAACTCACACAAAAATATTGAAAATAAATAACTTATTTTTAGTATAAAGTTTTACCAGAATTAATGTTAACAGCTGATCATGCTTTTAATAAAGCCACTACCATTCCATAAAACATTTCAGAGAATCAAAAACGAATTATTTATTCTATACAGTAAGATACATAGGTAAATATATGGTATCTTAATCATTATAGTACAAAGTAAATTACTTATTCACATCAAGTCGTGGATTAGTTTGAAATTGGATTTTACAAAGAGTAATTTATCTTTTTAAATTCCCGTGAGCAAATGAAATCGATATATCATACCAGCCTGCAGAGAAAAACGAATCCTATTTGAGAGGTTAAACCAGGTTCATTCCTCTTCAACATGATTTCATGCTCAAAAGCTTTTTCAATCCTATTATTACTTGAATCATGAGCTGGCATGAATGTAAATACATAAATAAATCATATTTCTACTATTTGTTACTTCCCAATGATAACAGAATTGGTTCACTAATACATCCCAATAGGTTTGTACTTTATCTAAATTGCTAGTAGAATATTTAGGTATTTTCTGTTATTAAATTTTGTTATATAATAGTATAATATATAACTATAATATATAGGCCTAATATATAATATAATATAATGTAATAAATACGTTTGTTATGCACCAAATAGGCCTACTATAAAAACAATTATTTACATATATAATAATATGGTTGGTCTGTTGTACCCAAGTACACCCGGTTGCAGCCTGCAGATCGAGGCGGGCTGCAATGCTTCTCTCATTGGTTAGTGGCAAAGTAATGACGTAGATCAAGGCGGGTCTGTATCTGGGGAGGAGCTGCACGTCTCGTCCTGCCTACAACTGTTATCATTGGTTAGACTCTAAACGCTTTAAATCATGGATGAATCAGACACCAGCTCTATTCTTGCGAAGTCGAATGACTCCAGCAAAGTCTGTTGTTGTTTTAAGGTGCCACAAAACAAACGACCACCGCCGTGTGCATGTCCGTTACCCGTGACCGTGGAGCCCGTTATTTTCCTGTCCATGTTCTCCATAGCTCTCCAGATGCCGCTGTGCACGCAGTACCTGTGGGATCGTATCAGTGAAGATGTGGGTTATAATGGAACAAAGGGAGGAGGTTGTTCGATACCTGGACGAGTGGCTTTTATGAGCCGCTCTGTTCAATGAATCAAATATACACAGCGCTACCAGTGTAGTTCGAATCCCGAACGAATGACTCGTGTGGGCCGGTTCTTTTTAGTGAATCAAAATATAATAAAATAAAAGCATACAGCAGAGTACATTTGTGTGGTCCGAGTCCCAAAATAAACACATTTTAAATCACAAAATTTGACTATCATATAACAAATCTAATTCTTGCATGACCAGTGTAGTTTGATTCCTGAACGAATGCCACTTATTTAGTTATTTTTAGTAAATAAAAAACATACAGCGCTACTAGTGAAGTCCGATTACCAAAGGAATTAACTTTGTGAGACTTTTTTTATTCAGGAAATCAAAAATATACAGCGCAACACGTCTAGTACATTCTTAAACAAATGGCACTGAGTTTGTCCTTTTTAGTGAGTCACAAAAATGGACCAGTTTACCCCAAATCAAAAACATATTGCACCACCAGTGAAGTCTGATTCTTAAACAAATGATACATTTACCAGTTCATTTTCCTAGTCAATTAAAAACAAAAAATATGACTCACTTTACCAAAATATTCAGCCGAAAACCCTCTCATAGAAGGAGTCTGCTGTATCTCAAGTAGCCTATTAAAGAAAACTACAGTTAATCTTTCTGAAAAGTGAACTCTAACCACTAAAGTGACATAAAAGATGATTTTATGTGATTTGTGTCCTTCATCTAGGAAGTGGAGACTCTGACTGCACACTGGAACCTGTACATCAATCTGGGTGGATTTGTAGTTGGGCTGATCATGGTGACCCTCCTGGGTTCATGGAGTGACCGTGCAGGTCGGCGTCTTGTTCTGATCATCCCTTCCCTTGGACTGGCTGTTCAGGCGACCGTGTATTTGATTGTAATGTACCTGAAGCTGCCTGTGTTCTGGTTCCTCATTGGGAGAATCTGCAGCGGCCTGTCTGGGGACTTCAACGCCATTTTGGCGGGTTGCTTTGCATATGTGGCTGACACGAGTGCCAAGGGTTCCCGCACCTTTCGTGTGGCGATACTAGAGGCTTGTCTGGGATTGGCTGGCATGTTTGCGAGCATCATCGGAGGACAGTGGCGAAGGGCACAAGGGTATTTGTCACCTTTTCATACATAAAATTTAATATTTCTTAGATTAAAAATGAAAAAAAAAATGTTTGTTTCCCTCTAGGTATATCAATCCATTCTGGCTGGTATTGGCCACAAATCTTGCAGCAGCCCTTTACGCATACCTTTTTGTGCCTGAAACAGTCACCCCTGACCCCGAGGCAAAGCTCCTCTCCACCAGGCACCACCGGGCCATCTACCGCCTTTATGCATCTGATGCACCGCAGGGGCGCAGAACCAAACTCTGGTTGTACACTCTCTGCTTCTTTTTGGTGGTGTCTGTACATTTCGGCTGCAGTGACCTCTATGTGCTGTATGAGTTGAGTGCTCCGCTTTGCTGGGGTCCAGAGCTGATTGGTTATGGCTCTGCAGCCAAGCATCTATCCTACCTCACTAGCCTGACGGGGCTGAGGGTCATGCAGTGCTGTCTGGAGGACTCCTGGGTGGCTTTGGTGGGCCTTACCTCTAACATAGTTGGCTTGATTGTGGTTTCCATCGCTAACACTACAGCTCTTATGTTTACAGGTAAGATCTCCTATTCATAATATATATATATAAAGAGTTCAGATGCAAAAGCCTCTAATTGCCATTTGAAATGTTCTTCTAAAATGAGCATTGTTATCAGGCTTCTATGTTTATGTTCGGTAATTTCACTTTAATGGCAATGAATAGGTTCTTTTCATTGCAATTTAAAGTGAAATAACTGAACATAAACATAGAAGCCTGAGAAAAATGACAATTTTAGAAGAACATTTCAGACAGCACCTTGAGGCTTTTGCATCTGAACTCTTTATATATAGTTTTATGTTTTTGAAAGAAGTCTCTTGTGCTCGCCAACGTTTCAATTATTTAATAAAAAAATGCACTAAAACAGTCATATTGCAAAATATAATTGGAAATGTAAAATCATTTTTTGTATTTTAATGCATTTTAAATTTTAATGTATTCCTGTGATGACAAAGCTGAATTTTCAGCAGCCATTCATGTGACACCAAAGAATCACATGATCCTTCAGAAATTATTTTTATGCTGATTTGGTGCTTAAGAAATATTAAACATCTCCTGTTATCATTGTTGAAAACACTTGATAAGCTGCTGAATAATTTTGTAGAAACTGTGATGTATTTTGTAAGGATTTTTGTTACATATAGAGTTCAAAATAACCAGAGGTGGAAAGTAACGAATTACATTTACTCGCGTTACTGTAATTGAGTAGCTTTTTTGTGTACTTGTACTTTTTTAAGTAATGTTTTTAATCTGTAATTTTACTTTTACTTAAGTATATTTTGTGGGAAGTATTGTACTTCGCTACATTTTAAAACACATTCGTTACTGAGTAAAAAAAAATCGCTCCGTGGAAAAACTGCAGCAAATAATGGGCAGAAGAAGAAACTGGCGCTAAAAATAACAAGAACGATGCAGACGGGCAAGACAGGCGTTTTAAGGGGCCGCTCACATATCGCGTCTTTTGCGCGCTTAAGTTCGTTATTTCAAATGTAGACGCGCGGTATGCGCGCTCATAATGGAAGCGACGCGCTCGTTTTTTCCAGGCGCGTCCGCGACTCATCGAGATAAAAACATCTCAACTTTTCAGAATGCCGCAAGCGCACCGCAGGTCATGTGACGAAATTTCCTTCTTGTAACGGAGAGCGCAGCTGATGGTTGCTTAGCAACGACAAACGCCTCCGGAGCGCAACCGCCCGAGCGCATTGGAAAAAAGGAGAAAGCAGCGCGCCTAGCGTTTTCCATGCGTTTTTAGGCGCGATATGTGAACGGCCCCTAATGGTGCAGACCCAGCTGAAAACCAAACCCCGTCATATTCTGCTGAAGTTGAATTCGAAGGAAATGAAGTGAACCCCTGGCCATATATTCATGCTCTATTATGCAGTGTTAGCTGTGTTTGCCTCGGGAGACCGAACTAGCAGCTTATAACATCTCGACATCAACCCTTCGCAAACATGTAGAGGTAACGTAAATACTTACATCATTGCATTGGTGGTTAAAACGAAGCTTTTAGCAAAGGTTTTGCACAAATGAGCCAAAAAGACAGTGGTGCAGGGTGTGCAATATCATCTGAGATAATATAATAATTGTTGTTTTAACGGAGTGCTTTCTTTCACTCGTGATTCAGTCTGTTAAAATGCGTTTAGAATGATCACAAAATTGAAGATATAGAAGCAGAAAATTTATATATTTATATAATTTAATATAGTAAGTCAACATCACACGAAGAATGCCGTTTTCTCAAAAATCACCATGATTACATAGGCCTGTAGTTTTGCTTTTTACAACAGTTAAAAACAAGAAGTTAATTAAGAGATTTTAGACACCATATTGCCTGTTTTTGCTATATTTCGACAACAAAAATAATTCCAAACACAGTTTTTGCGTCTCTGACTCTGAGCAATGACGTGTTTCATTCCTTGAATTAACCGCTTAAATGATTCTGTTCAATCACAATGACTCACTTATCAGTGACTTACTGACACCTACTGGTGGTTCTAATTTAACATTTAAAGTATCTTTTGATTATTATTATTTTTTATTTCTAATGACTATTTAACATTTGTGACCCTGGACCACAAAAGCAGTCTTAAGTCGCTGGGGTATATTTGTAGCAATAGCCAACAATACATTGTATGGGTTAAAATTATACATTTTCTTTTATGCCAAAAATCATTAGCATATTCAGTAAAGATCATGTTCCATTAATATATTCTGTAAATATCCTACTGTAAATATATACAAACTAGGAGCTTAATTTGAACAACTTTAAATGAGATTCTCAATATTTGGATTGTTTGCTCCCTCAGATTCCAGATTTTCAAATATTGTCCGATCATAACAAACCATACATCAATGGAAATATGATTTATTCAGCTTTCAGATGATGTATAAATCATAATTAGGAAAATGGACCCTTATGGTTTTGTGGTTCAGGGTCACATTTTATGTCTTATTTATCAAAACATTATTTCTGCATTTGTAACTGCAGGCTAAATGCATTCATGTCAGTGTGTAAATACATCTATGCCACTTCAGATGAAGCTTCTGCGTTTCCTCTGCATTGCAAAGATTAATTTTGTTGATACTGATTTAATTTGCCTGGTAACAGCCCAAATGTCTTATAATTCTAATTAACTGATTCCTTTAATTAAAAACACCTAGTTTGAGATTTATAGGCCCATATCCCAGGTGTGTCAAACTCTGGAGGGTGTTACTGGAGGGCCACAGCCCTAAAGAGTTTAGTTCCAACCCTGCTCCAACACACACACCATGTAGTTTTCAAATAAGCCTAAATGATTAGTTTAGCTGTATCAGATGTGTTTAATTAGGGTAATATCTACACTATGTAGGGCTGTGGCCCTCCAGGAACTGAGTTTGACACCTTTGGTCTATCCCATTTTCCCTCCCATTGTTAAAATGTAACTAAGTAATTTTACTCAGAGTAAATTTTAAATGAGCTACTTTTACTTTTACTTGAGTATATTTTTAGACTGGTACTTTTACTTGTACTTAAGTAAAATTTCAGTAATGTAATGGTACTTTTACTTGAGTAGAATATTTTTGTACTCTTTCCACCTCTGAAAATAACTTTTGATCAACTTCAAATAAATACATCAAATAAATAATTAATACATTCATCCCTCGTAAAAACACTGTAATCCTACCCTTTATTCAAAAGACTTATTGCGTATGGTGCAAAGGTTTGTTTATCTATTGCTTTAATTGCCTTCAGTGTCCTATAACGGCGTCCAGATGATAACAATTCAAAGGCATAGTTCAGAGGGTGCGTTGAATCTCCACTTATAGATAAAACTTTCCTCATAACTGCCACATCATACAGCTGATCAATACATTTTTGCTTAACCTCTATTATTTTGCTTGCCATTCTTATAGTACTGTTTAATTTTACTTTATTTACTGATGTTATTCGCCCAAACCAAGCCGTTATATTGTACCCTAAAACACTTTCAATTAAACTAATATAAACTCTTTGTAAAACACATTGGCTAACAGAAAATTCTCTCAATGTCCGTAGTAAATATAGCCTCTGATTTGCTTTCTTGCCAATAAAATCAACATTACCAGAAAATATTTATTTTGCAATCAATCATAATTCCCAAATACTTAAAAACCTTCACAATTCCCACTGGTTGATCACATAACGTCATTTCTGTTCAGGGTTCGCAAGGGTTTGTCTTCCCAACATTTATCAGTAGAGAACTTGCTTTACACCATTTTCTAATTTCAAAGCATGCTCTTCATACTTATAATCAATATGATCCTTCCATAAGAGTGCAACCAGTGCCATATCGCCAGCGTATTTATACAATTTATAATTTGTACTCAGCATTTGTATCTCATTTGTATAGACAGAAAATAATAGGGGTGACAAAACGCATCCTTGAGGTGCTCCTGTATTAGAAAACAATACAGAGTATAATTTCCAGAGTATGCATTTAAGGTATTAGGTTAATGTTCTACTATTTAGAGAGTGTTTAGGCCTACATTACAGGATAAAGGTCAAGATGCTGTTTCAGGATATTTCGAAACACAAGCAGTGTTGATGCAACCTCACACTGTCCTCCAGTGGCTGCAGGGTGAAATGTGCATAAAGGAAATGAACTTGCAGAAATGACAGAAACTGCTTATCTATCTGTCTTTGTCAGGATATGGGCTGTGCTTCCTTTTTATGGCTTCTACCCCAGTCCTGAGATCTAAACTGTCCAAGCTGGTGGACCCTTCAGAACAAGGTGAACAAGAACAGCCTTGCATCACAAAGAACAATGTTGAATGACATGGAACGTTTTATTTATTTGCTTTCTTTTACTTCATCCTAGGTGCTCTGTTTGCTTCAGTGGCGTGTGTGGAAGGACTTTGCTCACTAGTATCTAGTGGGGTCTTTAACTCTCTGTACCCTGCCACCCTACGCTTCATGAAAGGATTTCCCTTTATCTTTGGGGCTGTCATCCTCTTTATACCAGCTGGGATTATCGGGTAAACCCTCATTGATCATTATTTATGCTGTTAGATTGTAAAGTTAGTTCAGGATAATTGGGCCATATTTTACCAGTTATTTCAACGGCAATTAATACGGCCCAATTTATCCAGACTCACCCTAGATGAACCATATCAAAATAATTTCAATCCGATTTAGATTCAAACTGAATGATTTATGTCAGGGCTGTATATTAATCTAAATATTTTTTTTGATGTGTACAGGGGCTTGGGTTGCCAGGAGAAGAAAGAGAGCAGAGAAAACGGAGAAAGCCCGGGAAGATCCTGACATTGACTCAGAATAAGGGATGATTTTCTGCACAACTGGGATCCTAAAGCTGACTGCTAATAGAGCACTCAAAAGGGACTCGTGTGCAATATTAATATTTTATTCCTTTGTTTGAAATACATAATTTTATTGAGTAAGGGGAGCTTTGTCATCGCATAAATGACTTTTTATGTTAAAATCAAAAACACTCATTTAATTTTATAGTAGTATATTACAATACATTGTAATGTTTTACTGTATTTTTGATCAAATTAATGCAGTCTTGGTCTTCATAAGAGACTGCAATTTGTGAACCTCATCCGATTCCAGCATCAGCAGTATTGTATTTAAGCCACTTACAGGGAAAATAAGCCAAAATAAGCCATTTTCCCAAAAAGTGTTAACACTGTGGTGCAATCAAAACATTATTTCAGCATCCTGACCAGCCAGACACAGCAACATTATCTCAACCAATGGCGTCAGTTTGGGTCGGCTGAGTTTAAGAACCTGTTTTTGTAATTCTGTTTTATGAAAATTAAACATTTAAAACAACTGTGTGTGTATTCATCTTTGAATAAACAGCCATACTCGAATTCAGGACCCACGATCACAGCTTTAACCCACACAAGTACAATCACAGAAATGTCTCCTGTTGTTAACAAGCTTGTCAGTTATTTTCTAGATATGTCAAATCTGTGAAGCAGGTGATACTTTTGTTGATGTGAGACTGTTAAATTATGGCTGTGTGGTTTGGCAATATGCTAACAGGAAGTGAAACTTTGTGTATGTCTAAATTTGTCAAAGCCAGTTATCTCAGCAAGAAAATGTGCATACACTGCAGCAAAAACAAAATGTGTTCTAGTAGAATAAAGGGTGTTTTCCAAAGCAAGCTTTATTGCTGTTTATATCTGGGGAAAAGAGAAAATTGTATTATTTATTTGTACAGATTTTACACTGCATTACACCTGAAGGACACTCGGATTATTATCATAAGGCAACAACAGGGAGCTCAATAGCAGCATAGAGCTTGAGGTGTTAAGAGCTGTTAGTAAATGTCCATCCTCATTTTTCTTGACCGAATGCATTTTCACAGTGACTGAAAAGGTATCATTGACTCAAAATTGCTGCATAATATTCTCACAAATCCCAAGAAAGCATCTATACACCAGTCTTTTGAGTCCCGAAACTATTGTATCAGGGTTTGTTTCTAATACTGCATGAAGTGATTGATATTATGTAATATTATTAATATTAATAAGCACAATGATTAATCTTGAGCTTTATGAACTGTTTATGAACACCTTCTTAGAGGTGACAAATTAGTTATTTGCCTTTTGAATGATGCACTGCACATAATAACAAGAACTTTACGTAACAACCTGTGCACAAACCTATAGTTAGAAACAAAGCATTGACTATTTTGGGATTAACTAACTGAACTAGAATAAAGGAAATCAAAAAAACTGATGTTTAACATTTCATAAAGCTTTCTTTCAAAGTCTTAACTGACAATGCTATAATGCAAGATTATCTAGTAATATCGGACTATGGATTAGCTATGCTTAATTTTATGCTGATGTCATAAATACGATTCATGCAGAAATCGTTTCAGCTTCCTGAGTTACAGAAATGAACCAAAATTCTTGGAGCACAGTCAGT
This sequence comes from Gymnocypris eckloni scoliostomus, assembly GCA_027564155.1. Lineage (NCBI taxonomy): Eukaryota > Metazoa > Chordata > Actinopteri > Cypriniformes > Cyprinidae > Gymnocypris > Gymnocypris eckloni. Next base: position 9,867,012 of record CM050417.1, on the reverse strand, counting down.
ACAGTTTGATTACTAACGCACAATTTAAGGAGTATTCAATGTGATTTAGAGCCACAAATACTGTCGACAGACATTAAGCTGTAAATAACTCAGAATAATCTTGAAGGTGCGATCACATTTACTTTTGAGAAAAAACGAAAACCAGTGTATAGGTCTCCATCATGTGATGGTGAAAGATTTCCCATGCAGATTTCACAACGGGTTCAGATTAGTCACAAACTCACCACAAACCCACCAACAGACATCTTCTTGGTTTGAAAGTGACTTACTTATGTTATGATGCTTCATATATAGCTACACAGTTGACAAGATGGACCTTTATTACCCTGTAAAATATTGCAAAACTTTGCTAATGTGACCGCACCTTAAAAATTCCATTGCATCTTTGAGTAGGTTACACTTATGTATCTATCTCTAGACCAACATGCATACAACCAAAGGACACACTGGCCTCTGAGGGGTAAGCAGGTGTGTTCTGACTACGCGGTGGTCATTATTGAAAGCATACTTATTAGGCATAACAAAGGGCTTTTTATTGGTCAAATGTATGTTTTATTTCTTTTCTGGCTCTTTTTTGTCTGTTTTTGCTCCATCTGGTTGCTCTTGACTTGGGCATCCTTGGAGGAAGCGCAGAATCTTTTCGATAGTGGCTTCTTGATACTCATGGGACCACCTGTGACATTGAGAGAAGAGATTTACTTTAATTCTTTTTACAATTCTATTATTTTAGATTCGTGCCAACATTAAAAGCTGAATTATTGATTACGGATTTGGGCCTGTATACATGAAAAATCTTAGTGCTAAGAGTTGCTCCTGGTAACAAAATTCTAAGAAATGTGGGTGCTTCCTCTTAAAATGAAAGAAAATACCCTAATAAAGAAAAAAGTCATTCAGAGTTTTTAGGATGAGGACTTTTAAGGGGCTTCAGAGTTTCTTTAGCAGTGAAGAAAATGGATGAAACATGAAGAAGGAGAAGAAATGTGTTGCACACAATGCGTGACAGTGATTTAATAAGACGCTACATATTAGATCCTGCAGGGATCATGTTTGTGACCGGTCTTATTAAAGACTTGCTAACATCTCCGACACCGCACTGAAATGCCATGGTGCCACATATTTGCAACTGGAAAAATGCAAATATGCAGCAGTGATGATTTGGGTCTGTATCTGACAGCACCTTCAGAACCGTATTGTGTTTCTGTTCATTTACTACAAAATACGTTAAGTATGACAGCACGGTACATAAAAAATAAAGAATAGATATACATATATAATGTGTGTGTGTGTGTGTGTGCATGTTTATGTGGTTTATGAGGACACAAATTTGTATAATGACATGGGTATTACATAGGTATTACAGGGAGAAGGTGATTTATGAGGACAGTTTCAGTGTCCCCATTTTAGAAAGTAAAAATGCACAAATTTTCCTGTAAGGGGTAGGTTTAGGTGTACGGTTGTTGTAGGGCGATAGAAAATATGGTTTGTACAGTATAAGAACCATTATGCCTACGGAGAGTCCCTGTTAACCATAAAAAACAACATGTGTGTGTGTGTGTGTGTGTGTGTGCGTGTGCGTGTGTGAGAGAGTATGGAAAAATTACACCTGTAATTTCAAAGTGAAGGCTCATAATAAACCCTACTCTTAAAAGTGCTCTTTTATTTCCTTCTTGGACAACCAACCAATCACAGCCTTCAAAAGACTGTGTCATAGCTAGTAACAGGGTCAGCCCCGCCTGTTAAGTTTAATAAGTTTTGTCTTATTCTCACACAGAGTTGCTCTCAGATTGGTCCTGAATCACTTTTAAGCTCCTATTTAGAAATGTTTAAGCTAAATTAGGAGCTTTCTAAAATGATTCATTGAATCTTTAGGAATACGGGCCCAGGTGTACAATTTTAACAACTACAAGTTACTGAGCAGGCATAAACTAGAGGAAAGCATATTGTATATCATAGAATGATTGCACCAACATGTTGAGTCAGGCAGAGTGTTGACTTACTTAATTCCATTAAATTTGAGAATGCTGCTCATGTCTTCTGGCAGAGAGGCCGGATCAGGCCACACAAAATTTTCAGTGACAGGAACAATGTTCTTCTTCCCATTCAGGGCGGTGACAATCTCCTGTGGATAACATAAATCAAATAAAAATAAACATAAATAACATAAATCAAAATAAAAACCTAACCTCACAGGGTAAATATGGTTTTATTTTAGTGCTAGACAACGATTAATCACGATTAATCGCATCCAAAATAAAAATTTGTTTATATAATATACAGTATATATATTTAGAAAAAAATTACATATATATTATTTACGTATATATTTTTATTCATAAATATATTTAATATATAGACATAACATATTTTCCTTAAATATATATATATATATGCATGTATGTGTATTTATATATACACAGTACACTCAAATATATTATGTACACAAAAACCTTTATTTTGGATGTGATTAATCGTTGCCCAGCACTATTTTATTTATAGAAGTACTGTACAGTTTGATCAAGGAAGGATTTCTGCCTCTAACCTTATGAACCCAGTCTTTCATAGCCACGTCGCCCATGCATTTGTCCAGAGCGTTGGCTGACAGCACCAAGATGAAGTTGCGTGCTCTCTGTACACTCGTGATCAGCTTCTCCTCGAACCTGCCAGCTTCCAGTTTCTCCACGTCGATGAAGACACTGAAACCACGCAACTGTAGATGCACCTTCAGTAGGCTGCAGAGAAAGAGAGGAACAGGCGACTTGGGTTTATTTCAACCAATAACTGGCCAATATTACAATTATATACTACTTTGTGTAAATAAATGAAAAATAATATTTAGAAATCACTACATCATAATGAAAAATAGTACAACCATTTTTCACACAACAGTATTAAACAAGTATATTCCAAGATCAGAAAGAGGACATTAAAGATCACATTGAACAGTGTTATTAAAATTATTAAGCAATTTTAAATATTAAGTTATATGATGGCAGATGTAATCTAAATGTAAAAACTAGTGCTGTCAAGCGATTAATCACAATTAATCGCATCTAAAATAAAGGTTTTTGTTTACATAATAATTATATGTGTACAGTGTATATTTATTATGTATATATAAATACAAACACATGCATGTACATATTTAAGAAAAATGTGTTATGTTTATATATTAAATATATTTTTATATAATATAAAATATAAGAATATAAATATATAACTGTATATGCATGTAAATATTTCCTGTGTAAATATATGCTGTGTATATGTATGCTAAATATATGCTATATGAGTGTATGTATATATACATAATAAATATACACAGTACACACGCATATACTATGTGAACAAAAACTTTTATTTTGGCTGCGATTAATCGCGATTAATTGTTTGACAGCACTAGAAACATTTAAATGAAATAGGATAAATGTGCATGAGCATAACTACATATCTAATAATCAATATGTACAGATATATTTTGCATCCATTAACTGTCATTCAAATAGAACCTGTGTAACTAATAGGCGCCATTACTGTAAAGACACTTAAAGGGATAGTTCACCAAAACATTTTAATTCTGTCATTAATTACTCCAAAAATATTTTACAACTGAAATGTTCCAGTAAAAGTCCAGAAACATAGCAAGGAGATTGGTAAAATAATCCACAGCATACACTGTTTGCGTCCAGCGGATACTCTCCAAAATGGCGCTATGGTGACATGGAGGAAATAAATTGTTGAAGGAAGTAATTTTTTTTTCTTTTTCGCAAAAAAGTATTCTCGTAGCTTCGTAAAATTATAGTTGAACCCCTGATGTAACATGGATTATTTTACCGATCTCCTTGCAACATTTCTGGACAGTTGCATTGCTGTCTATGCAGGGTCAGACAGCTCTCAGATTCCATCAACAATATCTTAATTTGTGTTACGAAGATGAACGTAGATCTTACAGATTTGAATCGACATGAGGGTGAGTAATTAATGAAAGAATTTTCATTTTTGGATGAACTATCCCTTTAAGAGCCATTTCATTTGTGGTCTGACCTGGCAAGCTGTGAACCCGTAGTGCGACGGTAGCTGATGAACACGTCAGGGCCCGTGGGTTGGGAATCAGTTAAGCAGGGTTTAGCAGGGTGGCGGGCAGAAGAAAGGATCTTGGCACGATGGATTCCATTCTCCACATGGCAGTCAGACAGCAACTGTTGGTCTGTAATGTAGACGATATTGTTCCGATCGACTCCTGACTGAACCAAGCCGTAGGTGTACTGACGGAATCGTGGGTCTGTATCAGCTAGCCAGTCTGCCAGGTTATTGGGGTCACATGTGGAGTAGTTAGCATAGGTTTTCAGAACACGCAGATCTCGAAGAAACCTGTACAGAAGTGATCAGAGAACTGCTATAGGTTATGATAACAGTAAAAATGCTTCTATTTTGCTTATTTTAAATGTACATAATAACATTTATTATAACTTCTTCACATTTGTATTTATTTATTTAAATTTTGATTTTCAGTTTTAAGATTGAATGCATACATTTCTGTAAGAATTCTATGTTTAGCTTGAATAATAAAATAGCACTAGCCTCTTACGAGTGAGCCCAGAAGTCATGCCCAGATCCTGGCTCAGATCCTGTTCTGTGAAATTGAGCAGTAGATCTCCATCCACCTGCAGTTCCTAAAAGATATGGTACAGAAAACTTCCACCTCCACCTTTGTCTAAGGTCAACTAAACAGGAAATGGGAGCTGTGTACAAACCTGAAACCGTTCACTGAATGCACTGAAGCCAATCTGCTGCAGCCAGGTCTGTACCTCTCCGCTCTTCCAGTTGGGTACAGATGAAAGAATACGCCTCGGAACGTCCTCACTCATCATTGTTAAGGCCCGCTTAGCCAGAGAGCAGACTGTGGCGTTACTGGAGTACATGACAATCCTCTTTAGACTCTGAACAGCTCCAATCTCCTGAAATATCTGAGTAGAAAGATTCAGGAAAAATGTAGTTTAATTTAGGAATATTTTATATATTACAGTGCCCTGCATCATAACTTTTTTTTTTTTTTTGTACAAATTTTGGGATGCTGATTTAAAAATAGTACCTGTTTTGCTCTAGCACAATTTCTCACAAGATATGATGTGCATTTCATACCAAAACATCACAAAGACATGATTCCTATTAGCATCTAATAACTTGATCGAATACAAATCAGCAGAATGTTTTTAAGAAGCAGTGCTGTTATTTATGCTTCTGTCTATATATAATAAATATAATTTATTTTATATAAAGTATTATAATCAACAAATAGAAAAGGTCGTAGCACCAAATATTCGTCAAAAAGTCCAGTAGACCAATAATATAAGGTGCGTAGATCCAAAAATGTACTCAGAGGTCACTAAATTGTGCAAAAAAGTGCAAAGGTGCAGAAGTGCAAAACATTTTCGGGTATTAACAATTCCTCAGTGCTAACAGGCACACACCTGCGCTCATTAAACCATGTATTACCGTAATATAATTAATATCATGAAGATACAAAAAATGCATATATATATATATATATATATATCCCAACACACATCCCAATTTAACAAATACATTTAAAATTATCCATATATAATTATATCAAAAAAGTATACATATATACAAAAATTCTTAGCATCAGTTTTTATGTGCAGTAAGTAAACATCATACTCTTTGGAGACCCCCATATATCCTTAAATTATTATAAAACAATTCAAAGACAAGTCTTCATTCATACCAAGAGGGTCTAGACTTTTAAGATAACAAATCCACCTACATTCCTTCTGCAAGAGTATACGTTCTAAATTCCCTCTTCTACGAATCTGTGTCAACTTTTCAATAACGACAAAGTTTAGATCTAAAACCGAATGAGATTTTAAATCTTTCCTTCTAATAGCACTCATATGCTCAATGAACCGAGTCATAATTTGTCTATTTGTCTTACCTACATATTGTTTTATACACGGACAAGATAACAGATAAATCACATTAGTGGAAGCACATGTGACCAGTTGTAGCACATGGCACTGAGGAAGGGTTAATACCCGAAAAGGTTTTGCACTCTTGCACCTTGGCACAATATAGTTACCTATAAAATATTATATAAAATATGTTTAATATTTTATATATAGTTTAATAAAATATGCCACGTGCTGATGATACATGTGGCAACTTTTTGAACAATGTTGCTGGACAACTTTGGTTAATGTTGCCAGGTGAGACACAGGGCCCACAACCAATTTAAAGTATCCAAATAGAAATGTATTACCCATTCTCAGTGGGAAAGTGCCCAAGCACAATGCTCAAAAAAGTTGCCCGGCAAAATTGCTCAAAAAGTTGCACTGTGTATCTCATCAGCCTAAGTCACTCTCACTCGTTAGTAACACAGTGAAAGCATAGAAAACTTAATATATATGCCTGACCTTGGTATTACGGTGACGGGACTTGATACTAGTCTCCACGCACAGATAGAACGCAGCGATGCATTTCCCCTCCAGACGTGTGCCGTCCAGCAGGGGCAGTAAGTGCTGCAGGTCTGCAGCCGTACGGCCCTGCATGCTGTCTGCACTGTCCAACAAATTGCGTGCAAACTCTTCAGGGTCCAACGAGGCAATGAAGGGCTCCACCAGCTCCAGAGTACCAGACTTCACAACTTCTTTCTCTATCTCCCTATTAGCCGCCAGCACAGCCACGGCCAGACAGGCATGGAATCGGATCAGCTCGTCCTCTTTGAAAACGCCAGCGGGAACAGCCATTCGGCCGCCTGTTTTTCGATCATCAGCCGCTGGCAGCGGTGCCCACCGTACATGGCGCAGTTTGCCAGGGCTACGGCACAGTGCCGCAAAACAGTTGGGTCTGTTCCACGGCACCAGTACAGGAGGGTGTCCAGTGCCCCATTAGTGATGAGCTGCGCAGATGTCTCCTCTGTGTGTTTAAACATGTGCTCAAGGATGCCCGACACGCTCCGTGCCAGCTGGGCATCCTCCTGCTCACGGGTCAGGTTCAGAATCATCCCAAGCCCCATACGTGCCACATAGTCCCTGCAGAGAAATACAAAAACAAGCATTTAAAAGAATTCGGATGCATACACTGGAGCTCCTCAGGGCTGTGTTCTCTCCCCACTGCTCTTCTCCCTGTACACGAATGACTGCACATCTAAAGACCTCTCCGTCAAGCTCCTGCAGTTTGCAGATGACACCACACTGATCGGCCTCATTCAGGATGGTAGCGAGTCTGCTTACAGACAGGAGGTTAAGGAGCTGGCTGTCTGGTACAGTCTTAACAGGCTTAACATGCTCAAAACAGTGGAGATAATCGTGGACTTCAGGAGAAACCCCCCTGCTCTCCCCCCACTCACCATAATGAACAACATTGTGACTGCAGTGAAGTCATTCTGATTCCTGGGCACCACAATTTCTCAGGACCTGAAGTGGGACAATCACATTAACATTCGCCAGTTGAGGAAGTTCAACCTGCCACAGGAGCTGTTGATACAGTTCTACTCTGCCATCGTTGAATCCATCCTCTGCACGTCAATAACTGTCTGGTTCAGCTCAGCTACCAAATATGACCTCAGAAGACTACGGAGGGTAGTCCGGACTGCTGAGCGAATCATTGGTAACTGTACTCATCCAGAGTGAGCAAAGGGGCTGGCAAAATCACTCTGGACCCCTCACATCAAGCACACTCCCTCTTTGAACTGTTACCATCTAGTCGACGCTACAGCGCTCTGAGCACCAGAACGACCAGACACAGAAACGGTTTCATCCCTCAGGCAATCCATCACATGAACACTTGATATTAAACGTGGAACACACAACACTATTATACAATATTTATTCATCACACATACTTTTTTTTTCATTTCAAATTTGCACATATCAGACCTGTACATGCATAATTGTCTATATTATATATTGTGTTTTTGCTATTTTGTACATTGCCTATTTGTATATGTGTATAGTATTCTTTTATAATCGGTGTCCTGTCCTATTGCTGTCATTATGCTGCACTGTGTGGAGCTTCTTTCACTATAACAAATTCCTCTTATGTGTAAACACACCTGGCCAAAAAAGCTCATTCTCATTCTCATAAGCCTTTTATCCAACAAATGTGCTATATACTAATGTAATGATAACATATAATATATATATTGTTATAAGGGAAACAGGTCAATTTAGCTCAAAGGGAATCATTAATGATTTTATAGGGAATTTGAACAGACTCACTGTTTCACGGCGATTCACCGAACAAGCCGTATAACAAACTCTACACTGGATATTAAAATCCCAAAATATAGTGAAAACACTATTAAATAGCACAGTAACAAAATCGACAGATTAAGGCATTAACTTATGAGCACAAAACACAAGATATTTCTCTTTTCAATATAAACAAGACTTTATTTATATAATGCTAAGACATGTAAACTAATCTACACATGAACACAAGCATTCACACATTCACGCGTTGCAGAAAGAGAGAAAGTGAGGAAAGGATTAGATTAAGAGAATGAGAATTTGACATCCCACGTTTACAGCAATATGTGCAATTGCATAAACCTGAACAACCATCAATCACTGATTTAACACTCGCATTGAGTTTTCAATGAGGCTAAAATCTATTTTCAATATTACACCAGTTACAGCAAAGTCTGGGGTTTGTACTTGCGTAGCTTTTGTGTTTAAAGGATTCCCTTTGTTCTCCGTCTTTTCAGGAAAGGGTTTCTCCGAAGTCGCTGATTGGCTTAGAGTTCAGGAGTCGTTGAAGTGGGCGCTGGTTTTGCAGAGTCTTGGGCTTGTGTGGCAAACGCAACTTAGCACACGAACTCACGGAAAGAAAATAAACTAAAGTCAAAGAATAAAAGGAGGTAAAGAGACTAAGTGGTTTTTCTTCTTTTCATGGTATCAAGCTGGCTGGGTGTGGTCCAGAGCTGAAGAGAGAGTCAGTAGATGGCATTCTCAAGAGAGTGCATTTTCCGGAGAGAGAGAGAGAGAGAGGTCCAAGAGGACGGAGCATTCCAGAGCGTGAGGAGAAGTATTTAGAGAGTTAAGAGAGCGTTAAGAGAGGGATTTCAAGGGGGTGTCCTAGTATTTATTCTCGGCCTTTTAGGGACCTCCCAATGGTTGTCTTGACCAATTAGATCCCATGCTGACTCTGGGTGCCGCTTTGTAGCTCCACCCACTTAATAAATTAACATGTCATGGCCAGTCACATTGCCCGAATTTTACATTCTCTTGCAAAATATCCTTTTGAATGTGGTTTCTATAGCCAGAATATGATGCATTTGACAGGAAATCAATTAAAAGAAATGTTCACAGCTGGAATTATCACGCTCATACATACTAAACATGACATTAACCCTTAAGGCTTAGCTAGTCAATACTAATTAAAAGCACGATAAACACAATGATTAAAACAAGGATATTCAAATTTGTGGGTCACATACATAATATGCCGTTATGCATAGAAATGATTAGTTTCATTAACCATGAGCATGAAAGTCCTTTAAGATGATTTTACAGTCTGTAGCTGTGATTTCTATCACAGATTTACATGTAATGGTCACATGTTGCATCTCTTTGTCCATCAATATTTATTCCTCAAATGTATTACCGAATTCCTGCATTGGAATTATCATTGAGTGTTCCTTTGGTTTTGCAGGCTGTATTCAGACGGGCTGGCGCTAGGGTCTGATTTATGACTTCCTGCTGTTGTCTTGTGGAATTCGGCTTCTCATGTTTCAACCATGCTTGATCGAATCTTGATTTGCCAATTATTCGGTCCTTGATATTCTACACACCCCTTCGTTCGGCGAGGTGTTTTAGCAGAAGACATCGTCGGCTGGAAAAAAAGGGCAGAAGAAGCAGACAAAACACAGCAAACAACAAGACAACACCTCCATGACAGTTACTGTACTGGTGCGGGCATTAGGTTATTCAATTTTGGAAATTATTGTTTTAATTCTTCGATCAACTTTTGCGACTAGATTTGTGTGTTTCTTCTAAGTTGTCTTAACTTAAGAATGTTCACATTTAGTTTCTAGTGAACTAATTTGTGGTAAAATGAATCGACCTATCGTGCATGGAGCTCTCTGGCTTTCCTTCAGTCTAGAGTGGCTTGCGGATATTAGGTGTAGCGAGTCAATCCTAATATCAGACCTTTGACCCTTGCAGGGTGTCTAGGTGTTTCACCTACTAAAGAAAGAGGGGAAGGAAAAGGATAGGTAAAAGAAGAACAAAACAAAACAAAGCTGCTGTGGGTTTTCCTAGCATGATTTGCAACTACTGTTGAGCTAGGATGTCATGTGCAGCTAGGGGCCATGCACCTTAACTGTCAGGTGTTCTAACTCTTGTGAGGATAGCTATATGTTTCTTCATGGTGGTGTATGTAACTGTGTTGCGCTAAATTTGGATATTCTACTTGTGGGAAGAATATGTTTGTTGAATGTGTTATCAGTAGATGTGGTTACCTCTGGGTGTAGGTAATGTTGTGTGTGTTAATGGTGTAGTGTATGTGTGGTCAGATCTGTTCCAGTCTGTGTCGTCTCCCCCCTTTTCAGGTATGTTACATAAGACTGGCTCTCTTCATCCTTGGCTTGGATGTGGGCATGTCCATGATCTAATGGGGATCAGTCCAGAAAGGCAGGAAGTTCTTTAGCAGACAGTCGGAGGTAGTTTGGCATGGCTGTGTGAAGCTGGGCTGCAAACTTTGTCTCCTTTGTTGCATTCCTCTTGTGCTACCTTCTGGATGTGGCAGACTTTCTGACCTTCTGTGCTTTGGTGGTTGCTGTTGCACAGACAGGAATGTGGTTCTAGGAGTTGGAGTTCATTTAGCAGTTTGCTAGTGAGTGATGGGTGAGTGAGGTGATGTTCTCTGGTACCTCAGTTTTCATCAACGGTTGGTGAGAGACTTGCTTGTCCTGTGTGGTTGTTGAACAGGTGCTTGTCATCTCGGATATGGTGGTGTACCATGCGATCGTCGGCCTTCCATTCTGTCGCTGGTCAGCGAGCATGACTCAATTTAAGTAGTCATCCGTGTTCAGCTTATCTTGAAGGAACTCGTTCAGTTGGCTCATGACTTGTTCCATGTCTTCTGACGGTAAGCTGTATGGTTCTGGAGCATACTCAGCACTGTGCATGTCTGAGTAATGCTGAGGTGGGTTTCGTTGTCGCTTAACCCTACGAGATGCTCTTGAATGAGTCAGGCGATTACCTTTGGATGTCTGGTTAGGTTTCCAGTTGTTGCTATCTTTTGCGTTTCTTGAGAAGCGTGGCTGGTCCCATGGATTTTTCCAGAAGTTGGGCTGATAGCTTTCGTGGACATGGGGATCACGTTCTCTGTGCTCTTGATGGAGAACTCTGGTTTTGTGATGCATCTGGGTGTCGTCCAGTGCAAGGCTTGAGTCTTTGTTGACAGAGTTCAAGAGTGTGGATGTTTTGTCACCTTTCTTTGAGGCCATCTTCTGCTTGTTGTAGGCCTTCTGTGTTAGGTCACGCAACTGTTGGATGGTCATGGAGCGTGGACAGGCCATGACGCCTAGATGGTGGCTGACTCCAGGGTGCAGATTTCTTAGGAAGAGGCTTTTGAAGTTCACATCCTCTTCAAGGTCAGGTTCGTTGTGTGCACCAAAGTAGGCTTGTCGGTTGTAGTAAGCTTGTGGAGCCTCTGTCGACCTTGTTTGGTTTCTAAGGCAGTTAACAGTCCATGTTCGAGTCAGGGTCGGTAAACTCTTTAATCAGGACCTCAAGTAGCTGGTAGTCTGACTTCGTTCGACTGGGCTGTCGATCTAGGAAGTTTCGTACCTCGGAACTGGACGTGGCTCTAAGGAGGTATAACCTGTCTCTGTCAGTCACGTGAGGTCTCATTTCTAGATAGAAGTTGACATCTTGAAGGTGGGCCTGGATGGTGTGGCCCCCTGTGGAGTTCGGGTTGAACTTGCTGATGTTTTTAGACAGCTTGTCGAGGTCTTTGATGGTCATCCCAGGTGCAGCTCCAAGGTCTGCTTGGATGGGAGGTTTTCTTTCGTTGACAGGAAAGAGTTCTGTGGCGAAGGCAGGTGAGGTTTTGGGTTGTGGCCCTTCGCTTCTTTCGCTGTATACGAGTTCTTGGACATGGGACTCTGCTCTGCTCAGCAGTGGTGAGGCTGAGTGTGGTTTCTCTCGCTTTGGCTCTTGCTTCTGCGCATAAGCATGTTTGAGTTCTCTTCTGACCATGTAGAGCTGATCATTGGTATCGTCTAGTTGTGGGGTCAGATTGTCCATTTCAATTCTGTACCTTTCAAGGTGGTCCTTCAGGGCACTTATTTCAGCATTCTTGTTGCTGATGTCATGCTTGGCTTTCTCTAGTAGCTGGTTGGCATACTGAAGTCTGTTTACCAGGTCTTCCTGGGCAGCCTTTGCATGTTGTTGGTCGAGCTGAGCTGCTGTCAGGGCTGCTTGGAGCTCCTTAACTTGTTCCGTTGTTTGCTCGCTCTCGTTGGGTGCTTTGAGTTGATCTTGAACTTTCACTTCCAGCTTGTCTGCGACGTTGAGCACATGTCAGTTCCTCTTGAAGGTGGGTGATGTGCTTGTCGCTCAGTTTCAACTGGGTCATGAAGGCATAGCTTAGGGAGCTGGCAATTTTGACTAGCTCCTCATGGTTGTTATTCTGGCTTGAATCTTGTGTCAGGAATCTTCTCAGACCTAGGATTATTATTAAAAATAATAACAGTTCAAACGTCTTGGGGGTGAGGCTGTCTGTCGTACCTCTCAGCCAAGTGTTCACATCTTCTCCTTGGGCAAGGGGGTCTGCAGTCTGCGGCATGTTGGCACGCTGGGGAGAAGAGAGACTGACACAGATCTGTGTGGAGTGGAAGCTTATGTGGTGTGACAACTAAGTGTTATGTCAGTGATTCTGAACCACTGGTGAAGTGTGGTGATCACTGTGTTGGTCTCAGAGTATCTAGGTAGACTAGCAATGTGAAGACTTCGTCACTCTAATGAGGAAGAGGGAAAAGAGACAAAAAGGTGAAAAACAAATTTAATAAAAAAAAACAATTCCTTTTCTATTTTTTTTTCAAATGAAGAAAATTCTTTCCTTTTTTTTATTATTAAATGTTGTTATCAAGGAGGCAAACAATATTATTAAATCTTTGTCTTAGACAAACGAATATAATAATAATTCTGATATCTCTTTTCTTAGTCTGACAGAATTGACAACGCAACACCTTACAGTTGGACCGCTCACCAGGGAGGCTGTGAAGGCGCCAGTTGCTCAACACTTATCTCTATTAAAATTGATCTCAGCGTTGCATGAGTTGTTCAAATTTGGATTGCGTTTTAAATATAGGGAGGTTAAGAAGAACAAAAGTAGGTTTGATTGCAATCAAATTCGTTAGGATGATTCGCCTTTTGACAGGATTGTATATCTCATACACTTAGAATTGATTGATGGTTCTTACAGGTCCCTACAAATGTGAAAAGTGAAGAGGAAAGAAAGGAGGATAGAACAGGAGGGAAGAAAGCGACAGTAAGTTGAGTGGATCGGTCCACTAGCAAGCAGTTATGCCCGACTACGGCGTATAGTGTTGTTTTCAGTTGCTACACAACTATCAACAAAAATAAATTTGGGGTAAAGAGATTTGTCTCTCTAATTTATTTGAACTCGTAGTGAGGGATGACAATGTGTCCTATTAAGGCTCAGGTGGGTCGTTCCCAAGCTAGGATACACAGAGGAAAGAAAATGGTAAGACAAAGTAAAATTGTAAAGTAATAAACAGGCAAAATAAGCAAATATGAAATTAAGTAAATGAGGAAATAAGTAAATACAATAGTGGTTATGTGTATAACCAAAACAGGAAGAATTGGGGTAAAACGCAATAAAGTAATGAGTGAGTATAAGTCTGAATAGAATCTACTTATATGGGTAATAAATCAATTAGGTAGAATAAGTTTACTTAAACTTTTAAAGTTCAATACTTATTTGTACCTAAAATGATTATGCCCAAAAGGGAATACTAGAAGGAAGGATCATATTAAACAATATGAGGGGAAAATTAGAATGATTCCAAATAAATTTAATGTTTTAATTAAATTTGAATTTGGCACAATTAATAATTCTGGACTAGTATTTTCCTTTCTAGTAGAACTACAAATAAGTGGTAAAAGGGAGAAATAAGGAAGATAAAGACCAACAAGTATATTAGTTTAAATGTTTAAAGGGTTAAACCACTTTAGCTTCTCAAAACACACACTTTATTCAACCATTGGATGTTTAATGCTAACTTCTAACCTTTGAGGCTAATGGCTTTAGCATAGACTTCAATGTAAACACCACCGTGCCATTAGCAACAGCATGGAGCTTGTTTACAAAAGCATCGATGTACTGCGCTGCGCGCAGTTCAAAGTACTCGAAGTATGTTAAGACTTTCGTGTCACAACCGTATCTGTGGCAACCGACAAACTAGTGGCTAGCACATTAATGGTTGCATTACAAATACAGTTAAGCATGTTACATTAAATGTTGGCGCATCTCAACACTGTACAAATAACAACACCGCTTGTTCTGCGATGTGGCGCTTAAACTTTCAGTTCGTTCAGAGTTAAACTTAAACCTTATTCAAATAATAGCTTCGTGCTGCGGTTGAGGAAACAGTGAATCACAAGCCCGTGTCCGTTTATATGGACATAAACACAACAGGGTTTCTTCGCTGTTGGTTCAAAGGTAAACTTTACTTGATAAAGCTTTTAAAGCTCCCATTCAAATCACTCTCGGACACGCGCGGTGTTTCGCGAGATTTAATTCACTTTGTGAACAGTGTACACAAACAGGCAAGCATTATTCTCTAATGTTTAACCCAGGGAGTCATAGCATGTTATATGATCTGACAATGGAACACGCACTGACGATCAAACTATGAATAATAAGGCTTTGATAAAAAGAATTGAGGAACACGCTCAAAACTATTCTTTATCCACTGATTTATTTCCCTTTTAATTGCTGCAGTTTAGCTTCGTGCGGCTAACAGTTACTGAGATTATGGAGTAAGTTATAGCTATTAGATGACCTGGAACACGCAGGAAATTAATTCAGCTATAAAACAAGGCATTACAAGAAGAGAGGAACACGCTCATCTCCAACCTCATTCTCCGATCTCAAATGTTAACTTTGAGTTCCCTTACTGCAGTTAAACAAAAACGGAGAGGCTGACTCGAGTTACAGCCTTCTCTGTGCTCATTCATTCAAGGAGGCGCGCGCTGCTGACGTCACTCACTGGCACACACACACACCAGTCTCGATCTCAGATCCCATCCGTAAGAATATAAAAGATTAAATAACTTGGTTTATGCTCATAATTTAGATTTATCTGCCGCAGATCCTCCACCAATATGTAATGATAACATATAATATATATATTGTTATAAAGGGAAACAGGTCAATTTAGCTCAAAGGGAATCATTAATGATTTTATAGGAATTTGAACAGACTCACTGTTTCACGGCGATTCACCGAACAAGCCGTATAACAAACTCTACACTGGATATTAAAATCCCAAAATATAGTGAAAACACTATTAAATAGCACAGTAACAAAATCGACAGATTAAGGCATTAACTTATGAGCACAAAACACAAGATATTTCTCTTTTCAATATAAACAAGACTTTATTTATATAATGCTAAGACATGTAAACTAATCCACATGAACACAAGCATTCACACATTCACGCGTTGCAGAAAGAGAAAGTGAGGAAAGGATTAGATTAAGAGAATGAGAATTTGACATCCCACGTTTACAGCAATATGTGCAATTGCATAAACCTGAACAACCATCAATCACTGATTTAACACTCGCATTGAGTTTTCAATGAGGCTAAAATCTATTTTCAATATTACACCAGTTACAGCAAAGTCTGGGGTTTGTACTTGCGTAGCTTTTGTGTTTAAAGGATTCCCTTTGTTCTCCGTCTTTTCAGGAAAGGGTTTCTCCGAAGTCGCTGATTGGCTTAGAGTTCAGGAGTCGTTGAAGTGGGCGTTGGCTGGTTTTGCAGAGTCTTGGGCTTGTCGTATTTGGCAAACGCAACTTAGCACACGAACTCACGGAAAGAAAATAAACTAAAGTCAAAGAATAAAAGGAGGTAAAGAGACTAAGTGGTTTTTCTTCTTTTCATGGTATCAAGCTGGCTGGGTGTGGTCCAGAGCTGAAGAGAGAGTCAGTAGATGGCATTCTCAAGAGAGTGCATTTTCCGGAGAGAGAGAGAGAGGTCCAAGAGGACGGAGCATTCCAGAGCGTGAGGAGAAGTATTTAGAGAGTTAAGAGGGCCATTTCAAGGGGGTGTCCTAGTATTTATTCTCGGCCTTTTAGGGACCTCCCAATGGTTGTCTTGACCAATTAGATCCCATGCTGACTCTGGGTGCCGCTTTGTAGCTCCACCCACTTAATAAATTAACATGTCATGGCCAGTCACATTGCCCGAATTTTACATTCTCTTGCAAAATATCCTTTTGAATGTGGTTTCTATAGCCAGAATATGATGCATTTGACAGGAAATCAATTAAAAGAAATGTTCACAGCTGGAATTATCACGCTCATACATACTAAACATGACATTAACCCTTAAGGCTTAGCTAGTCAATACTAATTAAAAGCACGATAAACACAATGATTAAAACAAGGATATTCAAATTTGTGGGTCACATACATAATATGCCGTTATGCATAGAAATGATTAGTTTCATTAACCATGAGCATGAAAGTCCTTTAAGATGATTTTACAGTCTGTAGCTGTGATTTCTATCACAGATTTACATGTAATGGTCACATGTTGCATCTCTTTGTCCATCAATATTTATTCCTCAAATGTATTACCGAATTCCTGCATTGGAATTATCATTGAGTGTTCCTTTGGTTTTGCAGGCTGTATTCAGACGGGCTGGCGCTAGGGGTCTGATTTATGACTTCCTGCTGTTGTCTTGTGGAATTCGGCTTCTCATGTTTCAACCATGCTTCGATCGAATCTTGATTTGCCAATTATTCGGTCCTTGATATTCTACACTAATATTAGATAAACTATTATATAATCTAACCAAATAGCACTTGCAACTAAATCATACAAGACACTTTGTCCCAATATGATTTCAGTGGATTTATTAAGTGGCTTTAGAGCAGATTTATACACCCCCTAGAGCCGTGGCATAACTATGGGGAATATATTACTCTGTCAGATGAAAGCAAAACAAGTCAGATGTAGCTTTTCAGTCGCTTTTAAGTTCTCTTTATTTTAAATTAATTCATGTATTATTTTATTATTTTATATCTATCTTATCTTTCGTTCTATTCCTTTTAGGACAAATGCAGGACTGGACTGGGACTAAAACTTCAGCCCTGTCTATAACAATATCAATGTATTATGTCTGTATTAATTGACAGTTAAGCACTGATTTTGAGTTAACATAGAATTGCAGGGCTATGTTTAATTCTGATTTTATTAAATTAATTCTGACTTCTCCTAAAATTAAGTTTATTAGAACTGAACATATTTACAGAGAAGAAAAAGTTAGCTTCGTCCTTAATTCGTGTTTATCAGTCACTCTCAAATTCCGGCTTCCCATATAGACCGTCCACTGTAAATGTGCAAAATATTGACATGCAGCAGAAAGTGCCTGAAAGGCCTTCTGATTAGTTCAAAAGAATGTGACCCTGAAATTCAAAACTAGTCATAAGGGTCAATTTTTTTACTGAGATTTGAATAAAAAAATCTTGAAAGACGAATAAACACGCTTTCCATTGATGTATAGTTTGTTAGGACAATATTTGGCTGAGATACAACTATTTGAAAATCTGGAATCTGAGGGTGCAAAAAAATCTAAATATTGCGAAAATTGCCTTTAAAGTTGTCCAAATGAGGTTCTTAGCATATTACTAATCAAAAATTTAGTTTTGATGTATTTATGGTAGGAAATGTACAAAATATCTTCATGGAACATGATCTTTACTTAATATCTAATGATTTTTGGCATAAAAGAAAATTCAATAATTTTCACTAATCTCAATGTATGTAAAATTGAATTTACAATGTATTTTTGGCTATTGCTACAAATATAACCCTGCTACTTATGATTGTTTTGTGGTCCAGGGTCACATATGATATCCCAGGACAGTTATTTTAGATATATCTTTCAGGGAGTATGATTATTTTCTGCATACCAATTCAGCCTTAAATTGATAATAGCAAATTAAATTTGTATACTCTTTTACAATATATATATATATATATATATGTATATGTATATGTATATGTATATATATATATATATATTTATATATATATATATTTATATATTTATATCTATTTTATTATCATTCTAAACCAAATAAATTGTATGTAAAATGCTTGTGCCACTTTGTTTGGTATTATGACTTATACAATGAAAGACCTTCATATTTACAGTAACTGTAACTTGCTTGTCCAAATAGGCCTACATTTAGGGCCTACAACACAGTTTTCAAGAATGTTCCTTACCTGTTTTCTGAGACCAGTATCTGCTCAAGGAGCTTGGCAGACTCGTAAGTGATTTCTACAGCCGGTGTCTGCAGCAGCAGCAAGAGCAGCGCCAGACCCCCATCCAGCCGGATCCTGTTGCAGATCTCCTCCGCTACCTGCCGACCCACTGTGGGCAGGACCCAGGCCTCCTTGACGAGCTGGAAAGTCTCAGCAACGGCCCGGCGGGTCTCCTCCACATCTCCGGTGTCTTTGGAAGACTTCAGTGTTTTGATGGCGGAACGCAGCGCGGGGAGAGAGCCGTCCAACACGGCCTGGACGTCGGCGCTGATCCCCGGAGACACAGCCCTGGGACCAGAGCTCGTCCTCCGGTTGTGTAGCCGATAACTGACATATTCAGGAACCGTGAGTCTGTCGGTGCTAAACATGGAGATATAACGGCAAAACTTGCTGAGATAAACGACAAGAGACAAAAACATCTACCGTTACCAGCTGGTTCTCTGTTAAAACAACCGTTCTGATGTGTCTTTGTCTTTCAGGCGGGACAAATACCTGTCATTAACGTTACCAAGCAAATCATTAATGTATCATGCTTGAGAATCAGTTTAATTAATTAACAGCGACCGTTTACACTTACACCAAACCAAAAAATATAAACACAAATGACGTCAGAGCACTGGCAAAGCCTTTAAGATACGCTTTAAGAATACAAAAGGCCCATCGAGCTTGTTTAAAAACCATCAAATAACAAGAGTACGCTGTCAGAACGACCTGATGTTTTAAGAAAATTAGGCAGTAGCCGGTTGGTATCGCTATATAACGTTACTGGCAATCGATTGAGTTTTGTCAGACAAAGACGACTGTTTCCACTGTCCTTTTGCCACCCTCGGATAGATTCCTGTGAAAGCCAACTGAAGCGATGCTTATTCATTAAATATAACACTGTGATGCTGTTATATTTGAAATAAAGTCTAGATTGTTGATAATGAATCCTCAAGCATCCTCGGCGTCCGTTTATAGACCCGCCCAGTGTATCTCACAAGCCTAGAAGCGGAGAATCAACCTCAGCACCACAGTGCCACTTTAGTTCAACGCCCCCTGGTGGCAGTGGCGCCTCCTAGTGGGGGCCGGGGGCCATGGCCACCCCTAAAATGACACTGGCCACCCCATTAGCTCCCCCAACCAGAAAGAGTTTTTTAGAATTATAATTTTATTTTATAAATTAACACGGATATTGACGAAACACTATATTAAAAATAAATATAATAAATGTGTATAATTGATTTGTACTAATGTAGAATACGCTCTCAACCCGGCGACTTCGCGCACTCACGCGCACAGCCGTGGATAATAGACAAAGTAGCTGATGTGCTGAATATGTTTTTTATATTATAGGTTGTTGCACATATACAATGCACTAATATAACCTACTCCTTACAACCTATGCACAAAGATGCAATATAATAACTGTTGTGTAATGTTTAACTGTAATTTGTCCATGGGGTCATGTGTATGGTTAGTTTTCTTTTGAATGGGTTTTCTTTTGACTTTACTTGGGTTTTTCCCTCTTTAAATTATTCATTAAATTGCCAGAAAAAAAGTCTGTAAGCTTCTTGCAGCGTTAAAACAAGATGCTATTTATCTGAATGGATTTATACTGCACGTTTTTTTAAAACCAGGGTCAATTTTAGCTAATTTCACAAATTTTAGCTACGTTTCACACGAAATTTTGAAAGGGGAGTTATCATCTTGCTCCAGAGTACAGTGTTCTGTGCTAAAATGTTACGTCGAGTTGTTTAGCTAAAGACAATCAATCAT
Source organism: Gymnocypris eckloni scoliostomus (assembly GCA_027564155.1). NCBI lineage: Eukaryota > Metazoa > Chordata > Actinopteri > Cypriniformes > Cyprinidae > Gymnocypris > Gymnocypris eckloni. The sequence goes on along the minus strand of CM050417.1, from coordinate 9,846,704 downwards.
AAAGTGCCTCACTAATGACCTCATTAAATATTCATGAGATTGATATACAGCTGCATGACGCGGCAATGGCGCTATTCAAACACGCTGTAGTCACGTGCGAGAAGACGGCGTTTTTATTATTATTCATTCGCCGATTTACACAGGCAAGTTGGTATGGAAAGCCAAATGGTTCAGAATTCGCCTGGTTTTCACCGCCGTATGATTATTAAAACGCCGTTTCATAACGCTGCAAGGCGTTAAATAAGTGCCGTTAGGCGATAAGTTAACGGCAGACGCCACCACGCGTTAAAATAACGCCAGGCGCCGACCGGCGTTAAGTTAACGCCACACGCCACTTAAGATGCAGATTTATTCGCTTATCTCCATGGACACACCTCTTGTACGAGGAATCTCAAGTCTGAGCATCCAGTTTGCTACAGCGAAGATGGCAAGGAGAGCTTTTGTTTTGCAGTGTAAATACACTGTAAATGACTGCACTCACTTTTGCTGTTTGATAATCCGGGGCCTGTCTTTCAGTCATCATTAAACAGGTAAAGATTGTGTCTGTTCTCCAAAAATATTTAGTTAGATACCTGAGTTTATGTGAATTCTGTGAAATTAGTAAATTTAGTAAATTTTAATACTATTTAGGGCAGATAGTGGATACAGTATCTGAAAATTTCACTATTAGTTTATTAGTTTAAAGACCGTATAAAGTGCTAATTTTAAAAACAGAGCCTGCTGCTATAAAAGGGATATTTTTCTGAGCACTTTACTATTAGTTTATTATCATATGTCATGGGTTAATAAATATATTTTCTTTCAATTACATTTTGTGCTGTGCAAAAGGTATTTGTGAAGATGCACCTTTTTGTATTTTGTTTTATATTTTGTTTTATTTTATTGAACAAAATTCATGTGCATTTACACTTCACAGTATACAGTGTTTAAAAAAATTTTTTCCATCTTCGCGCTGTAGCAAACTGGATGCTCAGACTTGCCGTAGATTCCTCGTAGCCATGAGAGGTGTGTCCATGTAGATAAGCGAATAAATCTGCATCTTAAGTGGCGTGTGGCGTTAACCTAACGTCGGTCGGCGCCTGGCGTTAACTTAGCGCCAACGGCGCTTATTTAATATGGAAAGCCAAATGGGTCAGAATTAGCCTGGTTTTCACCGCCCGTGCGATTATTAAAACGCGTTTTCATACGCCACAAGGCGTTAAATAAGCGCCATTAGGCGATAAGTTAACGGCAGACGCCACCGCAGCGTTAAAATAATGCCAGGCGCCGACCGGCGTTAAGTTAACGCCACATGCCACTTAAGATGCAGATTTATTCGCTTATCTGATGACACCTCTTCTGCAAGGTGTAAACACACTTATAACTTCGTTTAATTGATTTACATTGCATGCATTTTCAGTATTGCATTCATTTAAAGTTCTAAAATTGTTTAAAGACATATGTCCCAATTCAAAAATCAGCTGTGTGCTATAACAGGGATATTTTTCTGAACATTGCACTATTAGTTTGTTATTATAATGTCATGGTTTAAATTGTGTAATTAACTTGATTTATAGGGCTAATTGCTATATTTTCTTTAAAGTATTTACATATAGATAAATAGACAGACAGATATATGAGGACCCAATAAAAAAAAAACCAGAAAAAAAACAGAATTATCGGTCACAGACTGGCATAAAGTTGGTTTGACGTTGGACGTTCGATATTCGCAAATTTAGGGACCGTCTCTAAAGTTACTGAAAACAAATTATTTACATTTTATTTTAATAAATATAAAAAATATAAAAGGTGCGCATTATAGTTGATACCTAGATGTACATTTTACAGTTGTTTTTATGAATGTAAGTCATTCTGCTCATTTGGTATTGAAGTTAGAAATATGTATACCAATATCGCATGTAACATTAGAGACGGTCCCTAAATATGCGAATATCGAACGTCCAACGTCAAACCAACTTTATGCCAGTCTGTGAGCCATACTTCACTATTACACTACACTGTGAAACATTTCACTATTAGTTTATTAGTTTAAAGACCGTATAAAGTGCTAATTTTAAAAACAGAGCCTGGTGCTATAAAAGGGAATTTTTTCTGAGCACTTTACTATTAGTTTATTATCATATGTCATGGGTTAATAAATATATTTTCTTTCAATTACATTTTGTGCTGTGCAAAAGGTATTTGTTAAGATACACCTTTTTTTATTTTATTGAACAAAATTCATGTGCATTTACACTTCACAGTATACAGTGTTTAAAACAATTTTGCCATCTTGGCTGTAGCAAACTGGATGCTCAGACTTGCCGTGGGTTCCTCGTAGCCATGAGAGGTGTGTCAATGTAGATAAGCGAATAAATCTGCATCTTAAGTGGCGTGTGGCGTTAACTTAACGTCGGTCGGCGCCTGGCGTTATTTTAACGCGTGGTGGCGTCTGCCGTTAACTTATCGCCTAACGGCGCTTATTTATGGAAAAGCCAAATGGTTCAGAATTAGCCTGGTTTTCACCGCCCGTGTGATTATTAAAACGCCGTTTTATAACGCCGCAGGCGATAAATAAGCGCCGTTAGGCGATAAGTTAACGGCAGACGCCACCACGCGTTAAAATAACGCCAGGCGCCGACCGGCGTTAAGTTAGCCACACGCCACTTAAGATGCAGATTTGTTCGCTTATCTACATTGACACACCTCTCATGGCTACGAGGAATCTACGGCAAGTCTGAGCATCCAGTTTGCTACAGCGCAAGATGGCAAAATTGTTTTAAACACTGTATACTGTGAAGTGTAATGCACATGAATTTTGTTCAATAAAATAAAACAAAATAAAAAGTGTATCTTAACAAATACCTTTTGCACAGCACAAAATGTAATTGAAAGAAAATATATTTATTAACTCATGACATATGATAATAAACTAATAGTAAAGTACTCAGAAAAAATCCTTTATAGCAGCAGGCTCTGTTTTTAAAATTAGCACTTTATATCTTTAAACTAATAAACTAATAGTGAAAATTATGGCTCACAGACTGGCATAAAGTTGATACGGCGTTGGATATTTAGGGACCGTTTCTAAAGTTACATGCGATATTGGTATACATTTTCTAACTTCAATACCATATGAGCAGAATGACTTACATTCATAAAAACAACTGTAAAATGTACATCTAGGTATCAATGTGCACCTTTTACATTTATTATATTTATTAAAATAAAATGTAAATAATTTGTTTTCAGTAACTTTAGAGACGGTCCCTAAATTTGCGAATATCGAACGTCCAACGTCAAACCAACTTTATGCCAGTCTGTGAGCCATAATTCTGTATTTTTCTGTTTTTTTTTTATTGGGTCCTCATATATCTGTCTGTCTATTTATCTATATGTAAATACTTTAAAGAAAATATAGTAATTCGCCCTATAAATCAAGTTAATTACACAATTTAAACCATGACATTATAATAACAAACTAATAGTACAATGTTCAGAAAAATATCCCTGTTATAGCACACAGCTGATTTTTGAATTGGGACATGTCTTTAAACAATTTTAGAACTTTAAATGAATGCAATACTGAAAATGCATGCAATGTAAATCCATTAAACGAAGTTATAAGTGTGATTACACTGCAAAACAAAAGCTCTCCTTGCCATCTTCGGCCAGCAAACTGGATGCTCAGACTTGCCGTAGATTCCTCGTAGCCATGAGAGGTGTGTCATGTAGAGCGAATAAATCTGCATCTTAAGTGGCGTGTGGCGTTAACTTAACGTCGGTCGGCGCCTGGCGTTATTTTAACGCGTGGTGGCGTCTGCCGTTAACTAATCGCCTAACGGCGCTTATTTAACGCCTTGCGGCGTTATGAAAACGGCGTTTTAATAATCATACGGCGGTGAAAACCAGGCGAATTCTGAACCATTTGGCTTTCCATACTTATTTAACGCCTTGCGGCGTTATGAAAACGCCGTTTTAATAATCATACGGCGGTGAAAACCAGGCGAATTCTGAACCATTTGGCTTTCTATAATTTAACGCCTTGCGGCGTTATGAAAACGCCGTTTTAATAATCACACGGCGGTGAAAACCAGGCGAATTCTGAACCATTTGGCTTTCCATAAGTTGGCTACAATCAGTGTTATTGTACGTGTTCGAAATGAACAAATAAGCAAGAAGTAGGCTATGCAGATAAGAACGCTAAACTAGGATTTACAAATCTACATTTTGAAATCTCCCAGCTTGGCTCATTCATGTAACGTTACAAATAATGTTTGTAATGAGTTGTGTTATTAGGTGATGTCTGTGTATGGACGCTGACGGGTAACAGAATGGGGTTTATGGATCTATTAATTATTCACTTTTCACAGAGGTCAATAGGGTTATTTCCTCTCCCAAAGTTTGAGCAATACACTTCCACGTTAGTTAAGTAAAGGACATCGTGGTGGACTTTGTTAAACAAACAAAATCTGGCATTTTGAAAGTTGTAAACAAGCATTATTTCTTTCTATACCTTTACATTACTCAAATAGTGTAGCCTGCCAAGAGAAAACATTCAAAGTAATTTTGAACGGAGTAATGTTATTATTAATAAATGTCAATAAAACTGTTACACAAAGTAGTGCTCATAAAACACATTTTTCAAATTGATATTATCAGACCGCAAAACCATTCGTGTCTGGTTTTAATAAACGCAGTTAAACAAAAATGCAAAACATATAGCAAATAAGTTCAAGTAAACAAAATCTGGTGAGTGACCTCTGAGTCTATTGATTCATGAAGTGCTGATGTCTCAGTTCTTCAGTCGCATTCACTGTGAGACGCCAGGATGAGGCTTTTTCTACTGCTAGGTCTGATTTACTTCACATATGCAGCTGAAGGTAAGATCACTGTCTTTCTTGTAATATTTTGATATATACTCTGTTTTATCTTGGAACTGTGCTCTTTTTTTCCTGTCAAGAGTCGTGTATTGAACGCTGTGAAAATGGTTTTGATGCCACCAAGAGCTGCCAGTGTGACTCTATGTGCACATACTACAATAGCTGTTGCAAAGACTATGAATCCTTGTGTCGTATTAGGTGTAAGTTTACCAGTTTGGTTTCTTAAACTCCATGTAAACAAATCAAAATTAAACATGTGAAATGTATTGAACAAAACAAGTGGATGAGAAACTGTTCTCGTTGCAGCTCGTGGAGACACCTTTCCTTCTTACCCTGAGGATGATGATGAGGAAGCAAACAGCACAGAGGCACCAAACAGATCCAGATCACAGCACAGAATTTTGACCCCGTCTCCAGTAACCTTTACTGAAGTATTCAGCCTTTTAACACCAGCTTCACAAATTAAGGATTTGACGTTAAGTGATAACCCAACACCAGAGATTGCCACTGCTGCCAGGCCAACTACACAATTCAGATTAACCTCCACCATTAAGAACCCAACCACACCTCCACGAACGACATCAACTTCTGAACCCACACCAACAAAAGCCAAAGACCCTGACGCCGAGGTCTGCAGTGGCAGACCCTTTGACTCCTTCATGCAGCTCAAAAACGGCTCTATATACGCATTCAGAGGTGAGTGGCTTACAGCAAAGACAAACAAAAATGTGAATATTATATACAATTATTTTCTATTTCATTTAGGCTCATTTTTGGCATTAATATAAAAATGTCCATACAAAATATTTTGTATAAGTAGAATTTTTAAAAACATTATACAAAATGATTAGGGGAGCTGCGTTATTTTATTATCATTAAGATACCATTCGTTTTTATTAGTATTAAGTTATAATCATTGTATTGTGTATTTGTTATTTATTAGTTGTTTTTTTTATATATATAAACGTCTATATAGTACAAATACTTTGTATTTCAGTTTTATTAATTTAGTACATCTCTGGAAAGTAGGTTAAAATAAAAAATGTATTGCTGTATTACTGAAACTATACTGTTATGACAGATTAATATTTGTTTTTCTTTTTACACATTTTGTTTCTAATTTAAAATGTGATATGTTTGTCTCAAGGACAATATTTTTTTGAGCTTGATGAGAAATCCGTATTACCCGGGTACCCAAAGCTCATCGAAGACATCTGGGGAATAAAAGGTCCAATAGATGCTGCCTTCACTCGCATAAACTGCCAAGGAAAGACATACATCTTCAAAGTATGGATGACCTCACATTTATATCTATTATAATTTAAGCCATTTAGAATTTCTAGCACTGTATACAGTGTGAAACGTTTCTCTGTGTTATTTACAATATAATAAATAATCACGATTTATTTGAATTTATTTAATTACAGTTAATCTAAATTATTTCATCTGTTTCACTGAATGATTGTAAATGACAATGTTTTATTATTCCCAGGGTAAAAAATACTGGAGATTTGAAGATGGAGTACTAGATGAAGATTTCCCACGAGAAATATCTGTGGGATTTGGGGAGATACCAGACCATCTGGATGCTGCCTTTGCCATTCCTGCCCACAGCCATCATGGCAAAGAGAAGGTTTATTTTTTTAAAGGTTTGTGCTTAACCTAAAGAATACATCTCGAGTTAATTCATGTTCATTTAACATTACTAAACAAAGCATACGTTCCAAAGCTGATCTATGTGCTTTCTTTCTAGGAGACCAGTATTACCAGTATGAGTTCAAGCACCAGCCATCCCATGAGGAGTGCATTCAGATGTCACTGAGATCTCCCTCAGCACTCTTCCGCAGATACACTAATATCTACTACGACCGATGGGTTGAGCACTTCAACCAGCTCTTCGGTGGAGGTATCATTTTTTTAGAGGAAGCTATCCCAATAAATTGAACCTTAGACAGCTTCCATAACTCGGCTTTTAATTACTTTCTTCTAGCTAACAGTGATCATGGTGGCCATCACTTCATCAACAAAGACTGGATTGGAATCAAGTCTCCTGTAGATGCTGTGCTAGCCGGCAGACTCTACGTCCCTCCGAGATGGCCCAGCAGAAGGCGTCAGGACTCAAATCGGCAGGATTGGGACCAGCAGTGGGGCCAACAGTATGGGCAGCAATGGAACCAACGTTATGGGCAGGAGTGGGACCAGCAGCGGGGGTCCAGACGCAGGCAGAATAGGTCACCATATTGGGAGACTATGGCTGAGAGGGGCATCAGCATTGGACAGGAGTTTGCACAGAGGTTTGGGCAGGACAGGTGGCGAGACCAGGACAGACGGCGAGACCAGGACAGACGCAGAGACTATTATCATAGACAAAATGACTATGATTATGACTACAGATACAGACCTTCTGAAGACATCGCCTATGACACACTGCGCAGGAGTCAGCCTTTACAGAGTGTCTACTTCTTCAAAGGAGGTACTTCTATGACATGATTTGTATATTATATTGTTCAAAGGAGGAACTGAAATGAGCATGATAATTTTATATTATATCCTAAGTTCTATCATGAAACTCTAGATGGCACAGGCCGATAGGTTTGAACTCAGTCTGGTACTATTACATCATCATTCACATGGTGCAGCTGATTGGTTTTATTTCGTATCAGCAGCCAATGAGCTTGCTGCTCAACATTCAATACTCAGTGCTTACTGTTGCAGTTTCAGCGTACTTCAGAAACCCTCCACCTTCCCCAGCTCCACCTGTATAGATATGTTACAGGGTTATTTCATGTATGTCATATATGGGAGTTATTTCATTTGTTATATGTGCTGCAGCAGTATTTAATTTATTATATGCTCACAGGTGCATGTTGTGGATGTGTTGGCAGTAGCAAGTCTTGCAATTGCTCTGCTGCACCAGCGTAGCAGATCTATTCTGCCAAGACCAAACACATTTACACTGAATGTTTATTACCATGCTAAACTCGCAGAGAGTTGTCATGACAGAAATGATATATTTCAAAGGAGGAACTGAAATGAACATGATTATTATATTATATTGTTATATTTATATATTCAGATTCAATCTTTTTTTTTACAGATATGTACTACAGAGTGAATCTCCGAACGAAGCGGGTTGACTATGCAAACCCTCCATATCCAAGACCTATTGGAAAATACTGGCTGGGCTGTAAAGACAAGCCAGGAGCAGAAAAGAGATGAGTCCAACTCTAAAAGACATTCATTAGTATTTATCAAACGAGAAAAATAAGCTGCATTTGTATGGTCAATGAGAAGGGTGATCAGCGAGCCCTTTTAGAATCCCTCCATAAATAGAATGTCATTCATAATATTCTACAGGTCATCCTCCTCTAGAGATTAATCTCTCATCTATATTCCTAATTTTGTTGATTAATTATTCTCAATGGACACCATGCAATTTTCAGTCTCAGACATCTCAAATAAACACTATTATCATAAAATGATACTCATTGAGCATTAAAAAAGGATACTCATTGGTTTTCGTTGAGCATTAAAGTAATTGCATGAGAGGAATAACTTTTTTATCTGATGCTTACAAAATCCTAAAAGCGCAATGAACTTTGCAACAGCTTTTAGTGAGGAACAGTTTTGCAATACTTGCAGCAATGTTTTTTTATGTAATCTATAGGTCATAATGACAATGTATACATCAGTTTATAAGGTTATATCTTTGAAAGCCCTCTTAAGGATATTAACTGAAATCTCTTTCTGATTTAGTCTTTTAAACACAGCAAAAGCCAAGGGTGTTTGTTTCTTGTCTTTTTTTCTTCTTGTCATTAGCTGCAAACAACCAATGCTATTTACATTTTCAGTCAGTGTTTTGACACAATTCTTCTATTTGTTGTGGTTTCTTGCTCTTTCCAAAGAAAACACTGAGTTTACTGCCAATATCAGGCAATTGAATTAATTTACATCACACTAAGTAATCATTGTCATGCTGCCAGGAACAACTTCGCTGTAGTGATGCATGTAAGGACTAATCCTTATTTATCATGCATAGAGAAAAAGATGTCAAAAACCAAGACATGCAATTACACAGAAACTTATACAGCCCTAAGAGAAAAGGCGTTTTGAGGAGAACCAGGAAGTATCTGTCAGGTTATTTCAAGACTATTCTATTTTTTTTTTCAAATTGTTATGGAGGTTATTTCATGCAAAATTGCTGCAGGGTTCATATCTTGGCTCAGGATTGATCTACACTACTGTTCAAAGGTTTGAGGTTGGTAAGAATGCTTTTAAAAGATGTCTCATAGTCTCACTGAGGATGCATTTATTTGATCAAAATAAAGTAAAATAACAGTGAAATTTTAGAATAGAAACAAAAACTTTTTATATTTTAACATGTGATGTCAAAATGAATGAATAAAATGAATTTTCAGCTGCCATTACTCAAGTCTTCGGTGCCACATGATACTTCAGAAATCATTCTAATATGCTGATTTGCTGCTCAAGAAATACTTTGTATTATCAATGTTGATGACTTAGTGTTTCTGTGGAAACCTTGCTATATTTTTTTCAGGATTCTTGATCACGAGAAAGTTTAAAAGAACAGCATTTATTAAAAAATGATAATAATATTCTTTACAGATGCAAAAGTCTTTACTGTTACTTTTACTTAAATTAGGGCATCCTTGCTGAATAAAACCTTACTGACCCTAAACGTATGAATGTCAGTATAGGTAGACATACATCAGTTACTAAAGGGCTTATGAGGGAAACATATTGATAAAATGCTTTAAAAACTGTAAAAAAAAAAAAAAAAAAAGCCAAGTAATGTTTTAATATAAATTATTATAGGGAATATACAAACAAACAAAACCGTTTTCTATGTAGATATGTTTATGCAGTTTATGCAAAACCTACATACAGTAATAAAACAAAAACTTTATTGCCCTTTAAATCATAAACTTTAAGATTCAGGAATATTATTATTTTTTATTTTTATTTATTTAGTCATTTAGCAGACGCTTTTATCCAAAGCGACTTACAAATGAAGACATTATAGAAGCAATCAAAACCAACAAAAGAGAAATAACATGCAAGTGCCATTACAAGTTATGAATGCTTTACATAAACATTCTCATAATTTGGCTCATTTTCTGCTTGGTCCACAACCGTCTCATTTATAATAATCTCTGAAGACGTGGAGATCCCATCAGATGGAGCCACAGTCTCATAAGTGTGCTCTGTCAGAGTGTCTGTCTCACAAACTACTTCAGTGTCTTGTTCCACCTCCAAACTATGGAGCGTATCACTCTCTGGAACACTTTTTAAAATGGAGGACAATGGCCTGTTGGGGTTGCAGTTCTCCTGAGTAAAGTCTGTTTCCCCCACTGGGCAGGGAGAGCTGAGGGAGATGTGTTTCCTGCGACTAGGTTTCCTCATGACCACCTCTGATTGGTGTGACCCAGTAGCTTGCTCCCACGCACTGGCCTGCACTCCCAGTTTCCTCCGCGGTGGCTTGGCAATCGCCTGCCCCCTTCCTTTGGGCTGGGTAGCCTCCTCTCTTTGTCTCTGTAGGCTGCCCAGTCTGCGCAGCACCGCCTGAACGGGACCTTCTGAGGGGGCTCTTGCTTGGCCATCTTTTGGGTCGTACCCACAGTCACATATACAGTTGTTAACTTCTCTGAATCTGCATCCAGGCCACTATCAGGTGGCTGGGCATTCTTCCTGGTATTGGAAAGTGTACGTCGTCTCCCATTGTGCACAGTGAGGTGAGTCCTTAGCGGGCCAGAACTGTATTTTTCCGAGTCAGTTTGTGATGTTTCAGATTCAGCTGTTTGCTCCTCAGGAGAGATGGTCTCTTGGTTGTTTTTCTCTTCTTTTTCTGTTTCACTGTGGTTTCCCTGTCCTCCTTGCAGGGCAGAGATCATCAGAACGCCCCAGGCCTTGGGTTTCCAACTTGATCCTGGCAGGTCTTGAGTCGAGCTACGGCGCTCTTTAGAACTGAACTTTGTGCCCTCTGCGAAAGAGACTGAAGGACGTTTGGATTTGGCAATGCTGGAGGTACGAGGGATACCAAAATCCTGTGACATGTCATCACTGCTGAAGGTTGATGGGTCAGGGAAGAAGTTACACTTAGAGCTCAGCTCCATAAGCTCTCCACCGGCCACAGTAAGAATATCTGTGTGAGGAGAAGCACATGTTTAATATGAATCAGTATACTCAGGAATACATTGTTGTTGAATATGGCGCATTTTTCCCAAATAATATTTTTCCAGCAAATATTTTCTGACTTAGTGTAAACGGTCAGAGATGGATTCTAAAATAATTAATAAATTTGGGGTCAGGTAAGAAATTTGTATTTAAATTCAGCAAGCATGCATTAAACTGATCAAAAGTGACGGTAAAAACATTTATGATAATACCAAAGATTTATATTTCAAATAAATGCTGTTCTTTTGAACTTCCTATTTATCAAAGAATCCTTATATCCTCATGGTTTCAACAAAAATATTAATCACCACAACTGTTGATAATAAGAAACATAGCTTGAGCACCAAATTAACATATCATAATGATTTTCTGGAGTAATGACTGTAATAATATTTCACAATATTATTGTTTTTATTATATTTTTTGTTCAAATAAATATAACAATATTATGTTTTATATCTTTTTTCCAAAACCTTCACAGTAAAATGACTTGTTTATTACTAATATTACATTACCTTTAAAGTTAGTGTTCTTCAATATTATATTTAGGAATAAAGTAAATGTAACATATAATATTAAATATCACTTTTAGCTTACAATATCAACTAAAACGAACAGCCAAAGCAAAACTCTAGCTGCTGCCCTAACTACAGAGTAAAAAGACACAGAAAGAGTGTGAAACTCGAAATATAACAGTTGTACCTTCCCTGGGTGGTTCACAGTAGATGACCTCTCCTTCATCATCAGTTTCAAATGAGTCAGTCACCCAGCCGGACGAGGGCTGCTCAATGACTCTAGAGGACAGATTTAACAGAAGATTTTCTTATTGTTTGATAAATAACAATACATTTTATATCAGCTTTCAAATAACAAATTCATACCTTTCCTTTGCTTCGACGGGCCGCCCACAACAGCAGCAGCAGAACAACAAGGCGAGTATTAAAATGCACAAGGGAATCAAAAGCCCTGCTAAGAGACCTGCCCTGCTACCTAGCAGACAAACACAAAAAACGGATGAGAGGGATGTGGATACCAGCTGTGAAAACCAAAAGTAGTGTGATGTCTGGACATACTGTTTGGACAAGCTCCTGTGGCTGGATGGCAGGCGTGATTCCCACAGTCACATGTGGAGGAGCAGTTGATGCCATACAGGTTTGGAGGACATGTGCTATTACAGCTACAACAGAGATTGAACAGTGAGGGAGACTTATCTTACTCTTGAAAGTTAAAAACAAACTTTAAATACCACTCTACCCTCACCTCTCACCCTGGAAGCCAGGAAGACAAATGCAGCTTCCTGTCACATGATCACAGTGACCGTGAAGGCAGGTCTTACACAGGAAACGACAGCCATCTCCGTATGTACCATCTGTGCAGGGTTTGTCACATCTGCAGAGAAGGAGAAGTCCAAAAGTAAAGTCATCTAAAAGATGTCGAAATCTAAAGTAGCTTAGCGGGTAGAAAATGTTATTATACACATAAGAAAAAATCATATTAATATTTACACTTGCCTCAAAATGTTTTAGGACACTTAATTTACACTTAACATGAATTTCATTGCTGTAGATAAATATTTTTTAGACTTTAAATTAGATGTTTGCATATTTTCCAATTTAGTTCAGTTCTGATTCACAAGAGCTCAATTTGAGTGTCATGATTAAGTTCCTATTTTTTAGGAAAATGTTCAGTTGTGCTGTCAATTTTCTTAAATATGAAAGCTATAGACTCTCAAATGCTGTAAATTACGCCATGCAGTGTTTCAGACTGGCTCATAGGAGTCATTTGTGAGTTTGACTGGTTGCACTGTATGTTTTTGATTCACTAAAAAGAACTGGCTTAAATGAGTACTTTTAATTTGTGAATCAGACAACACTTTTCACATTGAAGGTCAAAGGTCTATATTAGATGAATAGCTATTTTTAACTGCCTTTTTAAACCTCTGCAGTTTGCCATGGTATATAAGACAATAGAGTGTTTCCTTTCAGAACTGAATGAGATAAATCTGTACCTCGGTCCAGTCCAACCAGGATCACAGTGTAAGCACACTCCAGTTTCCGTGTCACATAGGTCCATGTTTCTGCAACGCGGACAAACCTCTTGGCAGAGGTGGCCATAGTAACCTGCAGGACACGGCTGGTCACAGCGAGTGCCATTCCACCCTGGTGCACAGGCATCACACAGGCCGTCCTGTTTAGAGCAAGACCTGCCTCCTTCACAGTGTCCACAGCTACATGCACACACAGATATAAGAACAGAAATCATGGATGAACCAAAAAGTCATATTTACTTATGCTGAATAATTAAACAGCAATTTCAAAGTAAACTTTAAATAAAGTAAAAATGCTCATATTGACATAATTGCATGCATTCATTATATCATCATATCAACACTTTCAAATCAGTGTTAAATCTTCAATACCAGAACAAAATACTACAGTTTAAAGTTTGGGGTCAGTATGATAGAATGGCAGGATTTTTTATTGAGAATATTTTTTGAAAAGCTCCCCAGGCTGTATTTATTTGAACAACAAAATGCAGTAAATAAAATATATTTAATAAATCACTCTAATATGCTAATTTGTCACTCAAGAAACGTTTATTATTTTCAATGTTGAAAACACTTGTGTATAATATTTTTGTGAAAACTGATAAAAACAATTCAGGATGGATTCACTAATGAATAGAAAGTGCAAAAGAACAGCATTTATTTGAAATATAAATATTTTGTAACATTAATGTCTTTACTCAATCAAATGCATCACACTTGGATAAATGTAATGCACTCTTTCTGAATAAAATCATAATCAACACAAACTCCTTTAATTTAACATTTTTACTAACCTTCTCCTACAGCCTCTGCCATACGTTCCACTCTCACAAGGCTCATTGCAAAAAGGCTCTTTGTAACCCGGGTAGCACAGACAGTTGCCGGTTTGCACGTCACAGTCGGCATGGCTGAGATTACAAATGCAACGGCGATCACAGGACGGACCCCACCAGCCATGCTGACACTGACAGGCCCCTGTGCGCTGCTGGCAAGGGGACACATAGCAGTTGCATCGCAGGCTGCACTTTTGGCCCCAGTAGCCTTCGTCACACAGGCAGCGTCCCGTGGCTTGGTCACAAGTGGATGTGGCAAGGTGGCACTGACAGGCTTTGGAGCAAGTGGACGTCCACCAGCCCTCCTCACAGGTGCAGTTGCCATAGACAGGGTCACATTTCCCATGACGTCCACATTTGCAGCTGTTCTGGCACAAGCTGCCCCAGCGGTTGGGCAGGCACGAGCACTCACCAGTGACTGGGTCACAGAGCCCATGAGGGTGACAGTGACAGAGCTCTCGACAATCCGGCCCCCAAAAATCAGGAGGACAAGCTGTGAAGAATAAAACAATTCAGAACTATAATAACTAGATATGCATTACTACATGTATGGCCAACAAAATGAATAGAGCAAATAATATGAAAATTATGTGCGACCTAAGCTGTTTTGATTAAGACAAAAGTATTGCCGAATATATCAGTAGTTGGCAACAAACTAGTGTCTATATGGATGAGTCACTGAATCATTCATTCAACTGACACAATTAAACACAGATGAATGCCACTACTGTGTACTTTCTAAGCATTGGTTACTTTCAAATCAGTTTAGTGCTTTACTCTTGCCAAGTCATGTGATTTTGATCAATCGGGCAACATTTCAAACAGTGTTGCCAACTTAGCAAATTGTTCTTCCAAAAGCACCTAGCAACAAATGTAGCTATTTTTTAAATGTATTTGGCTATTTTTAGCAACTTTTGATAATTGACTCAAACGATAAAAAGGCACACAATTTCCAACTAAATTACACAAAATTAGGAAACCAAAGGTGCCCAGCAGTACACATCATGTGAAATAAGTTAGCTGCGATTTGTAATTGTAATTGTAATATTAACGTAGTAGATTGTGCCCTATTTTTACAGACTTTTCTTAGAGTGTAGCACACTAACTAACTAGCCTACTAATACACTGCTTAAAACTATAATTGTTCAGAATGTGTAGCTTTACTAGTTTATTACCTAATAACAAAATTAATAATTGTAATGTTCAAAACTAGGTTAATCTTTTATTAATTCAATGAATTGTAATACTTATGGCTGCACAAAAGGAAGAAATATTTTTAACTGCGTCTAATTGTCCTAGTTTGCCAAGTAGTAACACACAAAGGACCCAAATCATTAAAAAAAGAACACACATTTTACAGAAACTTCATGTGAAATGTAATTTAATAGATTGTACTTTTGTGAAAAAAATTAAAAGGCGGCAATAGATGTTTTTGTTGCATTTACGCCATTTTGACCAGCAGGTGCCGCTTCGAATTCAAAGCAGTGAATCATTTTGCAAAGAAATTGATTCAAAGATTCGAAAAGCTTCGTGGTCGGATTCTGCTTTGGATTTTTGGAGCTATTTTGTTCGTCGGAGGAAAAACAGGCAAATTAGCTGGCATAATTGGGTCAAAAATGTAAGTCACTTAATATTAAATTCTTGTTTATATAAAGCAACATCATGCTTGTTTCAGGCTTGCTCGTGTGCTTTGAATGTCTAACCTAAAGTCCAAACGATATTACTCACGGGTTTTGCACTGGTACCCGTAAAATCCAGGTTTACATCGACAAAGTCCAGGATAAGTACACATTTCATCCTGCAGACAGGCCCTTTCTCCCTCACAGAGGGCTGAGAAAACAAAAAGATTCATTACAGACACACAACAGTACATGAAACCCCAGCTTAAAACTGCTGACATCTACAAACCCACAGGAAGCAAGCCTTTTGTGTCATCAATAAAACAACAATGTCACTTTTTATTAAAGTATATCAACAGATGGCATCAATACTCACGGACAGTGCATTCGTCACCGTTCTGACCCCACCCAGAACAACATATGGGAGAAGATTCCCTATTGAGAAAATATAGCAGACAGTATGGGATGTATTGAATGTGTGTTGACAATAAATCAAACGTTTATAAGACAAAAATACAACATTTTATAACTTAAGATACAGAATAGAAAAGACAAATCGCAAATTACATCTCTTTAATATCCAAGTTGTTTCTCCTTGACAGCAATGAGATTCGTTGGAAAACAATTTAGTAATTAAATCTCCTACATTACACTTTTTTGTTTTGTCCTGACAGAAATACCATGTAGTTTCAAAAGATATCTCAACATTATCTCAAGATGACCTCAAAACATTTAATTTCAGATTCTTCATATATTAATACTATAATTGTATGCCAAAAAAGTGACACATTTGCTTTTATTTTTCCTGAAGAATTTATAGAGAAACCTCTGAGACAAAGTTACTTCAGTACCTGACACTAAGGCAGACGTTTTTCCGGTCGGAGAGAGTCTCTGAGCTGAGCATTGGACCCACATGAGCATCAGCCCAAATGAGGTCAGAAAGGTGTCCATCCCCTCCGGACCGACCAAAACCAGGCCCCCTGTCCTACCACAGCACCAGTACAGGTTAGTTCTGTACTTCTAGAACAGACAAGGTCCAGTCCAGTCTCTATAGCAAACTGGGCTCTCTAAATCTCTTTGTTTCCTCTGCAAGTTTCCTGAGGAAGAAAAGCCAGCTTCCTCTAATTCAGTAAGCCACTGGTTGTTTAAAGACTAAATCGAGGCCCAGAATTTTGTGGGAGGAGTTGGGTATTTTTAATGGTCAATGTGTTTGCCAACATTTTCTCATCCTTACCAATTACTTTTATACATTAAAATACAAATATATATATTTTTTTAAATCACACACACACATTTCACAACACCACCTCTGGATTTTATTTAGATTTATAGCACTTTCCAGTAACAAACATTTTTACAAAAATAAAAGTCAATATGGGACTCATTTACTTTTATTTCCAAACGTCCAACGGTAAACAGATGAGTCACAGACAGCTAAGGAATATGGAATTCAGCTTCAGACCTTTGAGGCATACGGGCACCCATTATCTCTAATTTCCATCGGAGGAAACACAGACTTCCTCTCAATCAGGGAACACCTTAAGACTCATACAAAGTAGATTTGAATCACGTCCATATTTTGCCTCTTTTTTCAACAAAAATGCTATGGGACACACACGTTTGATCAGCAGAATGGCTGAAGAGGGCAAAGTGCCAACTCATTAAAAAGCTAGGTCACCAAAAAAAACATTCTGTCATCATTTACTCACCCCAACATTCTTCAAAATTATTTTTTTGTGTTCTGCAAAAGAAAGTCATACAAATTTGGTACAACACTAGAGTGAATAAATTATGACAACATTTTCAAACAATACATTTTTTGACCAATACATATTTTTTTCTTACATGTTTACATGCTTGTTTTAACATCTGGGGCCTGTACCATGAAGCCGGATTTGCTGGCTAGTCAGGTAAGTTTCAGTTTAGTTTTCACCAATCCTGGTTTTTAGGTACCATGAAAGTGGCTTGGCTTTTAGCTGCGTTCATTGCAATAGTAACTTACACTCCACGGCTAACCTGCGTTAACCTGAGTTAGAGATCTCAAACTGAAATTGGACCAATCAGATGTGAGCAAAGTGTCACATGTCTGACACAAAAAAAGTCAATCCCCCTGTTTCTCTTCCTACAAATTAAAGGTCACTATAAAGTACCTTAAAAAAATCCATAGTCTTTAATGATAATTACAATTTACATATGATTTATATTATTATTAATCCATTACACACAAGCACTTTTAGTTTAACAATTATTATAAAGCATCTATTTTAAATTAATATTAATATATAAAGATCATATGTAATATAAATAAGTGCTAGAATCAATGGATAATACCTTAAAATGGCTACATGTGAGTCTCGATCTTTATATAAACTAACTTCACTTGTGACTGCACTGATAGAACAAGATCATTTCCTTTATTTGCCCTCTTTCATGGACAAGTACTTTCTTCAGAGTAACTGCTTTAAATTCCTTTTATTCTTTAATCTCTTAAATGTGTTTTGAATCTCGCTGGCTCTCTCGTGAGAAGTGAATCACACTAGCTCTGTGTAGTGATTGGCTGTTCACCATGATGTCACACATTCAAGTGCACGCGCTTCACAAACTCAGGATCAAAGCCTGCGTTGACAAAGAAAGTTGATGATCTGCATCATGGTACCAATAAAGCTGGATTGGAGCTGTTTGGTTTTGTCAATTCGAAACTAATCCTGCAACTCTGAATTAGTTAATCTGCAATCATGGTACAGGCCCCAGGTTTACAATCATGGACATCACAGAACTAACTGGACATTAATAATATCATATGTTGGCTACGATTATTAAAATATTTATATGAAAACATGCGAAATATCCTTAAAAGAGATACAAAATGGACACTTTTTAGGGACAGCTAATGTTTTATAAGAAAATATATTGGAAGAACATGAATACAAAATACTCTAATGCCCCCTAGTGACATAAAGGGTCAGTGTGAGAGTCATGGCAATACAGTGTCAGTATCTTTGGTTAAAATCCATATTAAATATACTCTATAAAAATAGCTGCTATAATTCTCTGTAGCTTCCATCCAGACATCTAATATAATGCCAGGTGTATTATGATTATCAAAATATTGCAGATTATTCCCATGTTTTTAAGTGCACCAGTCTGTGGTCATGTGCACCACCAAGAGAAATGACAATAATGATTGTTTCAACCCTTCCATCCATCCATCCCTTCCAAGGCAATTTCCCGATAAACAGCTTATTACAGGAAGCCTTGCCCTAAACGCTTGCCATTGCTTAAGCCATAAGTGGACATGGTGGGCCCTGAAACAGCAATGTTTTGAAAGTGCCACAAAACCTTTGTTCATATTCTTTGGAAAATGTAATACTAACAGCTGGCTTTGCATATTAAACTCAGATAGGAGAAAGTGAATATAATTCAACAGTTAATCTTTAACCGTATATACCCTACTGTTCAAAAGTTTGGGGTCAGTAAGAGTTTCTCTTTTTCTAAGAAATGATTACTTTTGTTTTGCAAGTATGCATTAAATTGATCAAAAGCTGCAGTATCTTTTGACATTTCTATTCATCAAAGAATCCCTAAAAAAGATTCCACAAAAAAAGCAGCATAAGCTTTTTCAACTGTAATAATAAGAAATGCTTCTTAAGCACCATATTAGTGTGACAGAAAGATTTCTGAAGGACCATGTGACACTGAAGACTGAAAAAAAAAAAGCTTTACAGGGTAAAAATTATATTTAAAAATCAAAGTTAATATAAAATTACAGCTGTTCTACCAAATAAATGTAACCTTGATGATTAAAAGATTTTTTTTCAAAAACATAAAAAATTCTTACTGACCCTAATTTTTAAATGGTAAACAACAATCAATAACAATCTGTACATGACTGACACAATCTGATCTCATTTTCAGGTCATTGACCGTGACATTAGGCACAAATCTAGCTATCAGTTAATTAAAAAAGCCAAGTGCTGAATGATTTTATACTGAGAATAAGGTCTGCTTAGGCAACAACTATTAATACTATGTTCGTATAACCAAATACAAGAGTAGTCCGTTCTCCAGTTTGAAACCTAAATCAAAAAAGAACATATGTTGAACTTCTCTCTTCCAACCCAGGTGAAGATGAGTGGCAGTTGCTGTGGTTCTCAAGAGGAGCTGAGGGTCTGTGTCTCCTCCTCGCCTCCCTGCTCGTCTGGATCAAGGATTTCCCAAGTGGAGCTGGATGTTGAAAGCCCGGAGGGCTGGAAGTGGGAACCAGAGCTCCTAGTAAGACTGGACGGCGTCAGGTAACCAAATCTAAAGGTTTGAATCAGAGGAGATGGAGAGCTCTCAGTCAAGTAGTTCAGTAGCTAGTCTGCATGCTCAGTTACTAAGCCAAAGAGCAAAATGTGATGAAGAGATCTCTAAAATCAGTTTAGGATTTCACAAAGACCAAATAGTACGAATGCTGCCAAGAGCAAAAAATATACAGCATATATATTTGTATCACACAAATTATTACACACTATACACAGAGAAGAGAGTGGATGCTCTATAGAAGTCGTATTGAAAAGATGTGGAATACATGAGGCTCTCATCAAACAGAAATAAATCGTTTTCATACTTGAAGTCTCAACATACATTTTAAGGGAAAGTTTAAGAAGACTATGCAATCCAACCTGTCCCACAAGCTTCACTGCAAAAATGTCTGTTATGTAACAAAAAAAACAAGTGGTAAGAAATGTAAAAAGAAAAATGTAATGTAAAACAAAAAGTCGGTCAAGTAACTCAAATGTAAATGTAAACCTGAATTGTTTACAAAAAATGTACATGTAAAACAAAAATGTATGTCGGGTAACCAATAAAAGCAGTAAAATATGTAAACCAAAAAAATGTGTTTTTATCTAAATAATTTTTGGTTACAAAATTAATTCCTGAATATTTTATAATATGGAATCATTCTTCAGAATGAGTCAACATTAAATTAAACAAGTGAAAGTCATTAAGGATAAATTAGGCATAAATTAAGGATAAAATCAGGTAGATTTGCTTCTTAAATGAGTGTATTTTTGCACCACTAGCAGCAACATATTTTATAACGTAGAAGCCAGTAAACAACATATTTGAACTGCATTAGCACCAAGAGGAATTTCTGCTGTTGCTCAAAAACTACAAGAACAGCTAAATCTTTCACACTCATAATGTATTTATTGTACCAAAGACTGATGGCTTTTCCTATAGCCCAATATTGCTGAAACCAGTTTTCTGTTAAGTAGGTTAAGTACTTAAATAAGTTCTTGCTATAGGTCTGTAGTGTTTTAAGTGTGAATGAACTCACAGTTTTCTGATGCGTGATTCCTGAGGTCTGTTGTCAGTGCTGTCAGTGTCATTGTCTTCATTTCCACTCCTCTCAAACAAAGGCCCATCTGTCTCATCTCTGTATGACGGTGAAACTGTTAAACACAGCATTATTCACATAGACTGTATTACCAGTATGTTTGCGGCTTGCACTCACGTTCTACATTCGCTAACGGGTATGCCGAGCATTTTAGACTTTATGACGGTCCTCTGCTTCTTTATGGCAGAGCGCAGGGCATCCAGTAAGAACCCTGGGCATCTGTCATCATTCAGGATTTCCCTAATGAAACACAGAAATGTGTGTCCAGATTGAGGCAGGACGTTGTGCTGATAGAAAAGCTTAGAATGCATCACAAACACAACTGTCTCACCTTTGGTAATATGCAAGCTCCTCTTTGACCAGAAAGAGATTGGCCTTCAACTCATTCTTCTCAAAAAGCAAGTCTCGTATTTCCTGCTTGGTAAAACATGGCCGATTTGGATCTTTCAAGTCAATGATCATCTTATCTGTGAGGTCAATGGCTGAACTGCTCTGAAAGAGGCAAATGTGGAATTATATTAGTATGAGTCAAAACCATAAATGTCTGACTTGGGCACACCTGATAATCTGTTCTTTTATATAAAAATGAAAAATAAAAACAGACAGTTTGGTAACATTTTACAGTGTTCGCGGTACACATTTTCCAAGCTTAATTTAATAAATCTCTAAACTAATAACAAAAGGTGTGGTACACAGTGTTGCCTAAATAAGTGATTTCATAAGAAACATTCAGATTTAAACTTCAATTAAGTTCAAATTTAAAAATGATTAATAAAACATAAAACATTTTAAAATAAATATTAATTCAAAAGTAATTTTACAATTTTAAATGTAAAATATTTGAAAAACAATTGCTTTCTAAATAATTTATATTTGTGTCTGACTACATGTCCAATTCAGTGTATTAAAAATCCTATTTTGGAATATTAATATTTAAAAACATTGTTAATAACTAAAGGCTTATTTTTCTGAATTTAAATAATCACTGTTAAATGTCTGTTAAAAATAAATGAATTAACTTAAATTAGAACTAAATTTAACTTATGATAAATGTTAAAATAACGTTTTAATAATAAACAGAACAAAATCTTTAATATTAAAAAGTGATTTAATACAACATTTAAATATGAAATAATACTACTTAATTACTTAACATTTTGCATTATTTTCTAATTACTAAAAGCTTATTTCTGATCATTATATTTATCTCTGTTAATCAAGATAAAACTAAAGTGAAAAATATTCTGACAAGGTTTTAATGTTTAAATTTAATCAAGCTTCCCAAAATGTTAGTATGCTGAAGGGGAGTTGTGCACAAACATGTCCTTTCAACTCTTGTGAAGGCAAATGTGACCTATATATGCTTAATCCAACCAACCAAAGCGGAAATTAGGCCCTATGCTAGGGCAAGGGAACATACAAGCTTCTGTCTGATTATGCCTTTAGGAAATGCACGTAAACCAATACGAGACATCTAGTTTGTTAATAAGCATAAAGGTAATATTAATGTGACTAACCGTTTCAGCAGCAGTATGCACGCTGGCTCTTTCTAATTGTGAGTTCAGGTGCTCTATCTCTTTCTGTTTCTCGCACAGGTCGGCCTCCAGGTCGGCCCTCCTCTCCACTGCACTCTTCAGCTGAGTCTGAATGATGTCCTGCTTGTGTCTGAGCTCTGCGTTTATCTTCATTAGACGCTCCTGCTGCTCCTGGAGCTGAAGAAACATGTTAAATAACAGACACACTTCAACTCACTGAAAATAATTGATATATGTTGAAAATGTATACACGTGTAATGGGTTGAACTTAAATTAAGTTAAGAGCAAATTATGAATTAATGTTCATTCTGTTAATTTCTCTATGCAGCAGGCTACTGTGTGGTACCGGTCTGACCAGTTTCAAAACCAAGGCAAGGCAAACATAACACATAAAAAGGGAAAGTATTAACCTCAGCTACAAACCACAGCTATATGCCTCTGATGCAATTCATGAGCAGCTACATTTTGGAACAGAGTCACACACTGTGTTCCAAATTCAACAAAGAAAACCTTGATAGTTGCTAAACTAGGTTCGATAAAGAGATACAGTCTGTTTTACTGGGGGGCCTGTTTACCACAGTTACGCAATCCTTTCTAAAGCAAAATATTTTTTTTTAGAAAGAAAACACTCCCTAATGCATTTTTAAGTTTTTTTTTTTTTTTTTTTTATTTGCAATAGGTTTGTTTTCATTTTAAGTGCAAGATTTATTGTGTCTCTAAAAATAGCCCTTGGTTCAGATTCATGTGAGCAACTCAGCACAATTCTATCAGACCCATACCGCTTCCACTTCCTTGGACATGCTGGAAATCTCCTGCACTTTTGCTCTTAACTCGTCACGTTGCTTATCCACCACTTCCTTCAGCTTGAGCATCACCTCTCGTTCCTGGCGCTGTGTGCGGTCTAGAAAAAGGAACCAAATGTACAGTATGGCCATATTTTAAAATAGTCTATGCAAACAGTTTTCTAAGATGAGAATAATAAAATCTAACAACATCCCTGACTACTGAGTTGACAGTAATAAATGAAAGAGAATAACCTCCCGTAACAGAGATAACCCCAGCTTTATTCAGTCTGAAATATAACTCTCAGAAAATGAGAGCTCATATGCTCTGAGAAGTTGTATTTCTCTGATATAAGGATAGAAATAACATCTTATTTGGGAGATCTCGTGACTTTTTTAAGCACAAGCAATTATATTTTGAACTTTATACTGTACATGAAAGTAAATTAAATTGATGCAACAAGGAAAAATTATACAATTATAAAACCATAATACTCTGGATAATAATTACCTTAAAAATAAACATTTTATGATGATGTATGTAATGACAAATGTGTTATTTGTATTTTAAGGAAATTACCCTAAATGCATTGTATAGATCTTACTGTGAATTATAATTAAAAAAAATATTATTTGATCTAAATTCGATTTTCTTTTTCAACAAAATTTTGATCTCATAATTTTCAATCACTGGATTTTTCCATAAAATGAAAAAATTGTCTTTGGTGACAAATCCCAGACTTCTCCAATTTATTCAGTAATATTAAACTCCAAGAGTTTCTTAATATCAGCTGCAAGCTCACATTGATCTGACTCCATTTTTGAGTTCAACAACCACAATCAACAACAACTGATGCATAGAACCAAGTCTCACCCTACATTTTTCCTTTTCATTAATCTGAAACACTTGAATTTGAATTGTATTAATCATTCCAATAAGTGTTTTTGACTATCTAAACTGAAGAATGTATGGTTTCCGTTCAGAATGTGTATTTTATTTATTATTCAAATAGAGATGGTAATTACACTGATATAACATTTGAAATTATATTAACAATTGAATGTGTTAATTTCATGTTAGTTTAACCATCAGGTAATGTTACCTTCTTTGGAGTGTGTGCATTGTAACTGGGCCAGAAGCTCCTGATTCTCTTCTTTGAGCTGTTGCACTTGGAAATGTAACACTTCTACATTTTCCTTCAGTTTCTTCTCCTTCTGATACCAGTCCTTAAGGGGGAAAAAAAATAAAACAGAATCATTGCAAAAAACCTTTCAAACCACAAACACATAGGAAGACTTACCAGGTGTCACCCTGACATTAGTTTCAAAAGCCTGACCAATATTACAGGTCACTTGAGAACACAGTGGCTTAAATGTAACTATCAGGACAGAAAACCTGACATCGTATTACTTTAGAAGTTATTTGACTTGGACATCTTAAATGAAATGAACAAATTATGATTTTTAATTAATAATTCCTTTAAGTTATCATTGTGTTTATTGTATAGCTTGGTGACTCGCAAAAATGTTCTTAACGCTTGTTAAAGTGTTTTTACGATTTGGTTAATCGACTTAATGATTCAATGGCTCGTTCATAACACAAAATATGTAATTTGTTGCCATTCACTGGCAGAATTATTTAACCTATTTAATGCATGGGTAATAGTCACTCGTGAAAATCAAGCTCAAAATCCCCACCACTAATGGACAGTACATGTTCTCCAAAATGACATGTATTGAAACCGGAAGTGCCCTCTATTGGCATTTCCTAGAAAATCGATTAACGTGTCACGATTCGAATCAAAAGTCCATCTGGATTAAAGGCGTTATGTTGGAGTACAACTCTGTCCACACAACAGCCCCGTCCATGACATTAAAACACATTTGTTCTAGACATCTGAAACGCAGTTTAAAAAGCTAGTCTTGCTACAGTAACATTGTTGACATGTCGACCATGTTCTTCTTACCCCACTCTCTGTAACGTTACTGTTGCTAGTCTCGTCGCACTCCTTCACGTGTCGTTTCTTCTGCTGCTGTAACTGTAACGTCTCAAACGCCTTCAATAGTTCATCTTCCTTGCACTTGTGAGCTTGGTTTCTTGCCGCGAAACTCTCCAAGAGCTCCAACACTTTCACTATGTGAGACACCAGACCCTCCACACTCGACTTGCCGTAGCCGTCGATGAGCTTCTCCACTTCTGCCCCGACCGCTTTAGCGATTTCATACACATCGTCCACTGTAATGGATGAACACGTCCTGTCGAAACACGAATATATCTTGACGATATCGTTTTGGTTTTCCTCGACGGCTATCATGCAAGTTTCCATAATGCACTTGAGATGAACTTGAACTCGAACAGCGACTATCAAACCTCCTGTTAAAACGTCGAATTTAAACGTACGTTTAGTCCGAACGCAGATGTTTTTTTTGTTTCACTTTTATACGCAGGCATTTTGCTCCAATAAACACGAATGAGCTATAAAACCAACATGTCTAAGCGGCGTAAAGAGTTGCATGTCATAACCTGAAGATGTACGCCCATGTCACTATCATGTAGATGAATTATGGCCGTCCATGTTTGCATACATAGTATTTTATAAAAAAGTAGTTGAACAGAGGTACATCTATATGACAGCCCACAGTGCTCGATTGCCATGGTTGTTCCCTCCTCCTTTTCTGACCAATGCAGCCTGAGAGTTTTAATATCTCACACATATGGCAAGCTGGCTTTACATTCAAACAAGCATCTGTTACTAGGCTACTTATTTTTTTAAAGGGGTCATATGATTCGATTTCTATTTTTCCTTTTCTTTAGTGTGGTATGTAGCTGTGTTTTGCATCTGCACGGGCGGACTTACCCATTAGGCAAAGGTAGATGACTGCCTTGGGCCCCCAAAAACGCTTTTCATATACGAGATGCGCATTAAGCGCGGACACGTGAACAGTTTACAGTGTTTATTACCACGACATCCCTCTGCATCTAAGTTGAATGTGCTTCTTGTGTATCCTGCTTGTAGCAAATTAAAATATGCATCTGAAGCTGACGGCCGTACGAGTGCGATGTCTCTCTCTCTCTCTGCGTCTGCTCTGAAAGGAGCTGCGCTTTCAGTTAAAACACAGATATGTTGCTTCTCTAATTTTGCATGCAAGTATAGTCGAAATCACAGCACAGCTATTGTCTATCTTATGTGGAGCCTATTTGATTTTATCAGACGACGGCACGATTATAAATCAGATTTTTGTGCAGATTAACATCTTGGAAGGGAGAGCTGGTTATGTAGTCTTAATGGTTCCCGTTTCAGTCACTATTTCATATTCATCCCATTGTCTGACAACAGAAACAGTAAAATATATAAATGAATACAATTTTGAGAATTCAGCTGCATCAAAATACAGTATGTGGCACAGAGAAGCTAACAAATGTAATAATAAATAATAAATGTACATTCTGCATGTTCAGAAGAAGTGAGCTGGCCTGTCGTATACATTTTGTAAATTTGTAATGTAATATCAAATGTAATAAATAAAAGACTACTATTCAGAAGTACTTTATAGTTATAATTATAATATTAACGAGATATCTTTTTTCACAAAACGTTACAAGCAAGAATTTGGACACTGGCTGCTGTCTACATGTCTACTGATCTGAAACCTGAAATGGATACTAGATACTAAAAACTACTGGAAAATTTTTTAAAGGGGTGGTTGATTGCGATTTCCCTTTTATAAAGTTAGTGTGTAATGTTTGAGCTTAAACAATATCTGCAAAGTTACAATGCTGGAAATTCAATAAAAACAGAGATATCGTCTTTTACAAATGCCCAGAGTTTAGTGACTACAAAAACAGCTCGTAGGGACTACAACAAGTTACTTCCCGGGTTTGTGATGTCACAAAAATACATTTACATTAACCCCACCCCCGGGAACATGCAACAAAGGGGCAAGGCCATGTTGAGCTGGAGGGTTTTTTTTAGAGAAGAGGAAGAGTTGTTGCCAGGCCATCAAAACTAGGGGTGCACAAAAATCTATTCATAAATGAATCACGATTCTGTCTTCCAACGATTTTAATGGATTCACAAGTTTCCAAATCAGTGTTCTTAAGCAGCGGTTCTTCTAAATACTGTTCCTCACGCTCTGCATCTCTCTCATTCAGATCATCAGCTCCAATAAACTGTTCCAATTATACACCGTGTATAGACGGACAGATCATTTTCACAAAGTTACGAGAAGTATTAAACATGGCGCGCATGTGGTTGCCGTGTTGTATTAAAGCTTTAATCAGGATAAAACGTATATTAAAAGCTAACATAAGCAGCAGCATTTACAAATAAAAGCGTATCTAAAAGTATGTAATACATAAAGCGATTAATCTTGAAGAGGCAAACAGACAGAGGAAGTGACCATAACACCAAGTCTCAGGCATTGTTCAAATAAGTACAAGCTAGCAAGAGAAGGAGAGAAAGAGAAAGATGAAGATTTATAAAAAGTGAATAAATCACATTTTTGATAAAGAGAGGTGTAGTCTAGGGTTAATCTAACCCCTGTCTGTGTGTCTGTGAAACCGAGCTCATGTGTTTAGTGCTAATGGCCAATCCAATTATTAATTGGTAATTTTGTATTTTTATAAGTATCGGTTCAGGTACCGTTTTAAAAGTATCGATTTGGCACCAGTATCGAAAAACCCCAAACGATACCCAACCCTACTGAATGCTACCCCATATAGTCGTGCAATGTGAAAACAGCAGCGACTAAATGCTACCCCAGATAGCCGTGCAATGTGAAAACAGCAGCGACTAAATGCTACCCCAGATAGCCGTGCAATGTGAAAACAGCAGCAACTGGATGCTACCCCAGATAGTCGTGCAATGTGAAAACAGCAGCGACTGAATGCTACCCCAAATAGTCATACAATGTGAAAACAGCAGTGACTGAATGCTACCCCAGATAGTCGTACAATGTGAAAACAGCAGCGACTGAATGCTACCCCAGATAGTCGTACAATGTGAAAACCGCAGTGATCCGATGACTTTGAAAATCGTGCAGTGTGAACTCGGCATAACGCAAGATCATGCTCATATTATGGTCTGCAAGTCTTCCCCGAACACGCAGTAATTAACAAAGATGACTTGCTAACATACATACTTCTGCTGGGAAATTTTTCCCTCCACGAGATTCCTGCTGCTCTGTATCCTGCTCTCTCATTGGCTGCTCTGGGTCTCAATCGGGCTCAAATTGAAAAGCAATATTGATGACGTCATTGTTTAAAACAAGCGGAGCGCATTCTGAGGTAAGGGGGCTTGAGGTTTAGACACACACTGGCAGTTTAGCGAATCAGAATACTGGGCCAGCTAATCAATCTAAGCACATTGTGTATTCAAACTCAAATTAAAATAGTAAGTAATTACTCACCTCATGTCATTTCAAACCCATAAGACCTTCGTTCATCTTTGGAATACAAATTAAGATATTTTTACTTAATTCTGAGAGCTTTCTGACCCTGCATAGACCGCAACGCAACTACCACATTCAAGGCCCAGATAGGTAGCAAGGACATCATTAAAATAGTCCATGTGATATTATTGGTTCAGCCTTAATTTTATGAAGCTACGACAATACTTTGTGCACAAAGAAAACTAAAATGATTTTAGTCAACATTTACTCTTCCGCGTCAGACTTTAACAAACTATCACAGTACTGCGATCAGAACCAGTTGTTTTTTCTGATGTTTTCGTGCAACATTAAGCATTAGTCACAATGTACAGCCATTTTATTGAATTTATCCAATTAAGATACTATCTTTAAGGAATAAATGTTTAAACAACTTGCCATATATGTTCTGGGCTGAGCTGCTCAGTGGACTGTAACATATGCATACAGATTGGTTTGCTCTGAAGGCATACAGTGTCCTTGCTCTTTAGATAGAACAGCGAATGTTCCTTCAGTGGACACACTAATAATTTAATCCATGAAACCAACAGAAATGACAATGAGATCAAGCTCAAATTCTTATAAAAGTGGTAATCTTTATTTAAACCCAAACTACAGTGTACATAACAGATGCACAACATAGCTACAGACAAATTATTCTGGATTTATAAAAAACACAATGTACTACAAACAACTACGAAAGGGTACAGATATTTTTAGATGAGAATTAATTCAGAAACAAAGCACAAAATGTGCTTTCAGCAATGCGCATAATCAACTCAATGCCAGGGAATTATGATAAAGCAATAAGCAGATGACATGCTTTGAGTTTCTAAGCATTTACATTACTGTAAACAGTATAGAGCAAGTCTTGGTGACAAAATATTACAAAAACATTGCTTTAGCCTGTTGGGTGCATTTACTTTATATAGTCACTGTTTGTACTTTTATGCATACATATCTTCACGATCAGCATTGTAGATTTCACCCTCCTGCAGAGAAGCAAAGTTGAGGAAGTGAGATGGCCTGTGAACTTCATGGTAGAACTCTTTCGGGTTGACCAACTGTAGGTCATACTTCATGTTGTGATCATGGCGAACACCTAGAATGAAAAGGGAGAGGTTAGAAAAGCAATGTTGTACCTGCAACTTACAAAAAGTGAAAAATCTCTTCAAAATGTATCATTATTTAAGTTTATTCTCACCCATGAAGTTGTAGTTCCAGGAGACTTGGCCAGGCACCATGAAGAAGCCAAGGAAACGGTCAGACAAAAGCATTTGGACTCTTTCATAGTGAGAGGGCAAGTAACCTTTGGGGTTATTTCCCTTATCTGTGTTTTGTCGACCCCACTCATATCCACTGGGAGTCAGCTTGTAGGCCGTCAGCGTGCAGGAACCAGGGGTGAAACTAGATAATAAAAACCAAATGTTTAAAACCAACAAATGCAACATTGAATACATGACAATGGCCAATCTTTACACTCTGGGATGTTAAGAGTGCAGCCACAGTGCTAAATCTGTACCTGCAAGTAATAATGATAGTCTTCTCGCCATCCCAGGAAGGATTGTCAGCCATGACCTTTGCATGGGTGGTGACATCCTGAGGAGATAGCTGAGGCGATTCATTGGGCTGTGTATGGATCCATCCAAGAGGCTCCATTTCCTATGAAATTGAAGAGGCATTCAAATGGATTGATACGGCTATGTAGACTGCTGATAACACTAAACTATAGACGTATGCATGCAAGTAAAATACTGACCTTCAAGTACTCGTGTTGTGGCAGCTGGTCGGGCAGGTGAACGGTCTGATGCGTACCCCACTGTGGCACCATCACGATACAGCGAATTTCCTTTACCTGAGGGTTATCTGGAGGGCTGGTTCCATACAGATAACCTGCAATCTACAGGAAAAAATATGGATACAATAAAAATTCAGGTTTAGAATACTACTGAAGAGGATTCACAAAAGAAAACGTGTTAAGAAGTTGGTTGTTCTAACCTGAGCACGCAAATCTGAGATGCAGATGAACTTCTTCAGAACGTTCTTGGGCAGGATGTAAGTGTAGCCAGTTTCTTTGATGTCATCCGATGACACGTAGATGTGGTTAGTACGTAAGTGCAAGTTGGCAGCAGAGATGGCCCTGTGAGATCAGGAAAACAGTTTAAAAAGAAAGTCTAGCTGTGTTTTAACAACTATAAAGACAGGAGTTTTTTCCACACCTAACTCTCCATTCGGTTTTGGAAGAGAAGGTCTGAGTCTCGTAGTTGCTGGTGGTGGAGGTGATAATCTCATCTCCGTGTTTGTTGATAGTGCGAGTTTGTGTGGCTGTTAGCTGAGACTGCTCCTTGGTCTGCTTCTCGATCTCAGCGATCTGCTGTCTCTGCTGGGATGGAGCGGAAATCTCCATACCCAGGATGATGTCCCTGATTTCAGACTGGGTCAAAGATGCCACATTCACACTGTGGAGAAGTAAGCAAAATTAATATCTAAAAAAGTGGACTATTTCACATCTATACATACATTTTCAGTATATACTTAGAAATCAGCATTTATCATCTAGTACTCACTTGTTCTTCTTGCCATAGTCAGCCAGGATGAGATCTTTGAGCTGCACCTCCACTTTGATCCACTCCTCATCGGTCAGAGTGGGCCAGATGTGGTGGGGCTCGGTGATTGTGGTCTTGTCAGGCTTCAAGATAACTTTGGCTCGGTCGTTGTTGACGTGAAGTGCTCTCAGGATTAAGATCAAACGAGAGAATGCCTAGGTAACAAAAACATTCTAATTTTAGACATTGTAGTAATGAGCAGTGCAACCCTCAGAAGCTACTTATGATTTCAGTCAGGTCAAAATTATAGTATAAGATCTGGATTTACAGTGTAAGAGGAGATGGTCTTCAGCCAGTCGTCGTACAGATTGAACAGGACCATCTGAGGCTCTGTGGCCTTCAGAATGAGGTCTCCAAACTTCTCCACTTTCAGACAGGCCTGGAAGGGCAGCTGGAGCTCAGAGCCCTTGATTACAATGTTGGGGAAGTCCAACAAGTGCACCTGAGGAAAACAGACAGCTGTTAACCAAAAAGTTAACTGGTAATAATTTACCAGTGCTATAAACTCAGCTACTTTGCCTTTAACAGTTTTAATGGGTGTTTCTAACCTCAAGAGGATCCAACATGCCCTTCCTGGTCACAATAATCTGCTTGGGCTGCTCTTCAACAGGCAGCGATCGGATCAGGGCAGCCACTTCTTCAGCAGTTTTCCACTTAGCCAGCTACAAAAACAAATGCAAAATGTATAATTCGACAAACAGAGACACATGAGTGACTGGTTTGTGCAGATCACAGTAACCTCATGGAGACAAAATACACAGCGACAGACTTACCTGTCCAAGACGCTTTTGTCCTGCCCATACAGATGTGTGAATGATTTTCAGGAAAAGCTGTCCAGTTCTGGGGTTGAAGATGAAAATTGCTCCATTGATAGGTTTTGTGGTCAAGTTACCTTCAAAGGTCTAAAATGGGAAATTAAAGATTAAAATACCTGGCACACAACCTACAGAGAAATCAATAAGACAATAACACCAAGAGGGACATCTGTATGAAGTTAAATTAGCTTGCCTTGTGGATGGTGACTCTATACACATTGGTGTCATCCACAAACCAGATGATCTGGTTGGAGAAGAGTTCTCCGTAGTTCTGGGAAGACAGGTAAGGCTCAGTGGGCTCTGAAGAGTAGAGTTGCAGACCCTTGCGGATTCGCTCTCTCAGCACATAAAGAGCTGGGTTGGCCTTCATTATCTTCGCCATGGCCTGCTGGATCAGGGGCTTGCCTCCAGGGAACCAGTTACCATAAGCACTGTAGAGAGAGAAACAAACAAATCATAAATACTTGCTACTCTGTCACAGTTTTGAGATGTGTAACCAAGTTGTATTTGGCTTTGGGATTTAAATCACCTACACGATATGTTATAAAATACTGACCTGTGAAGGTTGTAGGCCAGATCAAGGGCAATCAGGACTCCAGTGGGTGATGGGTAAATACTCATGTTGTCAGTGGTGTAGTCCAAGAACTTGGCCCTGGCATATCGCTCAATATCATGGGAGTCGTAGTCTCCCCATCTGAGCTGAATGTCAATCCAGTACTTCTGCGTTGTGGTGCTGTCCATAACATCTCTATAAAAGAATCAGACATTTACCTTACCATACAACAGGACTATGTATGGCTTCAGTATGATTTTTACATGCAAGTATTATGTGCGAAATGTTTTCATTTTTCCTCCTGATATCTTGGATGTCAATGTATTAATTCATCTCAATCACACATACTTTGAATCTGCTAGAAGCGAGGGGCGAGAGACATTCCACTTGTAGGAGGCAAACAACAGAATATCAGCACAGGAGGAATTCATCTTGTAAGACTTCCTAGGATGGATTGTCTCTTTCTGGACAGTCTCGATCTCCAAAGCATCCAGCTCCTGGTCAAACACCTACACAGAGCAGACAAAAGTTTACTGATGGCACTATTCTGAATAAGCCAATTGTTAGTAACAGTTCAATCTAAAGTGTGAAACCACACAAACAGTTTGTACACAACAGTCTTGTTGAATAAGCAACGAGTAATATTCACTGCGTAATATCTTGACCAATTTATAGGAAGCACATCTGATTACCTGACAGAGATCCATGACGACGCTCTCATGAATCTTCTGCCACAAGTGAGCTCTGAAGATCTGGATCAGAGAGATCTTGAGAGTTGGGATTTTACCATGCATAAAGATTCCAGTGAGGTCCAACTGCACTTGGAAACCCACATATACCTATGAGAACATCAAGAGAATGAGTCTCGAGAAATGAAATTCAGGGAAAATGCTGTCTAAATGCAATGGCTTTTCATAGACATACATTGGCTCTGTTGATTGTAGGAGACCACCATAAGGTGAATCGTCGATTAGGAATCTGGTTCAAACCAGATCTCTGAGCATTGGTGAGTTTCTTCCATTTCATTGACTCTTCGAAACCACTGGCCTTCTCCCTATAAGAGATTAAATAAAATGTTGAGCAATTGAATCTTAAAAATAGTCAAACAAATAGCATTAAACATACTGAATGTTTGTAAACATACAAAGATCTTACCAGAAGAGACCCTCCCAGGTGGGGAAGTAGGTTCCCTTAAAGAGCGTGTGCTCAAGAATGCCTTCCACTCCTCCAAGTGCCTGGATCATGTCAGTACGGTAGTTGTTTAAATTCCACAATTTCCCATCATGCCTTTGGTGAGTCCACCAGAATGGATTTTGCTTCAACACCTGAAAACAATCAAAAACCTTTATTAAAATAAATGTAAAATAAAATACAAAAATATATAAATCTAGGTGATATCCGGCGCTGCTTTCAAAATGCAATTCATGTTTTCCAGAAGGAAAGACTTTCACCTGGTACTGCTTGAAGTCTGTTCTGACTCTCCAGCCCTTGTCATAAGCCAGAGTGTGTCTGTCCTTCTGGAAGAGTGTGTTGATACGTGGAATACCTCTGTCCCAGGAGTCCTCCAGATCCTCCAGTGTCAAACGTCTGAAAAGTATCAAACTCCTTAATAATAATGAACCCATCAACATAATTAAGAATTGGGTTTGGTTAAGAGGACAGTACCTGTTCTGAGCAATGGCCTCCTGTCGTTTGAGGGCGTATTCGGCCCAAACTCTCTGGGAGTCAATAAACTCACTCTCCCATGGCTGGATGTAGCGGTACAGATTAGGAATAAGCTGATCCTCCTCATGACTCATACCGGAACGGAAATGAGTGATGCCCACATCGGTCTGTTTGGACCACCTGAGAAAACACAGAAGAACATTAAATCAAATCGCCTGCATCCATGCATATTCATTTCCATTAAGTTACTAATAAAATAAACTGCAATTAACTTACCTAAGGTCAGACTGTGGAATCAGTACGTGTCCCATGGAAAGCATTCCCAGTCCACCCAACTCCTTAGGGGTGTAAAACACCACAGGAGGGAAACGACTAGGCATTTTGGAGTTCAACCCAATCTTGATACGGGTTTGGATCTTATTCTCACACTTCACCAGCAAGTCCAAAAGCTCCTGAGTGTTGACCACGGCTTCACGGAAGTATGTCATCAGACCAATCAGAGCAGTGTTCCACTTGTTCACAATCTGAGAAGAGCAACATTATGTAAAACCATGCACAAAATGGGAAATACAAGTTTTCCATGGCTGTTTTCATGTTAAGATTCAGGGCTCATACCTTGGTAAAGGTGGTGGACCCAGAAGCCATCAGAATCTGTCGCACTCTGTTGTGGAACCTCTGCATGGACTCATCATCTACACGCAGGAAACACTGTGCTGTCCTTTCCTTTGTTACCTAAAAATCAAACAATTATCCACCATCCTTTCTGACATGCCAACAGTTATTTTTAATCAATAATTAGCAATTTTACTTACCTCGTTCTGCAAATTCCACACACCATCTTTGTGCGTAAACTCCTCATAACTAGTGCGACATTTGGGGAGGATGCGACACTCAAAGCCACACATGTTGAAGAGTAGGTTGGGGTTGTCCTTGCTGTACACAGACACAAAGCTGTTCTCCCACTGAATTGTGGTCACAGAACGAGGCAGGCGATTTTTGATGTCCCAGAATACAGCACGGCCCCTGTGTGAATATAAGGAAATCAATCATCATACCACAAGAATCATACCATGTGCATTTTTCTCTTTATTAAGGAGTTCACAATGACAAAAGTCTAGAGCACTTACAAGTTCACATCATGTTTCATCAGTCTCATCCTAGCATCTCTTGGCCAGCATTTCTTATTATTGTAGCCCACAATGTTCTCATTGTTGGGGTCTGGGTGCTCGGTCAAGTACCTTTGGATCAGATCTCTTGCCTCATCAGCAGAGAACCTACACACAGCAAAACCACATGTTCATAAAACTTATACAACAGCAACATTTGGAAATAAAATCTAAATTTAGCACAACAGGACACGGGAGACTTTTTTATCAGGACTACTAACCTGAAGAAGATGTGAATGCGGTCTATGTATCTGCAGTAAAGACGTATAGGATGGGCACTCTCAGTGGGCGTGTCCTGGAAGCTGAGGAAGTCATTGGGCATCTGAGGAGGTCCAGCCATCTCACTGGCTCTGTGCAGACCCAGCACCAGCAGGTCCATCACCAGCCCATAGTACTGCACGATGAAAGATGCAAACTGCAGGCCACGGATGATACCATACGAGTTTGTGTGGTTCATGTCCTGTTAAGAGAAAATACA
Organism: Gymnocypris eckloni scoliostomus; assembly: GCA_027564155.1. Lineage (NCBI taxonomy): Eukaryota > Metazoa > Chordata > Actinopteri > Cypriniformes > Cyprinidae > Gymnocypris > Gymnocypris eckloni. The sequence continues at coordinate 9,810,738 of CM050417.1, read as the reverse complement.
GATATCTAAAATCAAACAGGGCAGTGAAAGGAAATTTCTAATATAATTTCTCAAAAGCTTTAAGACAGAAATATTAATTTATTTAACTATTTTATATGCAACAAACAGACCTTATAATTAATAACAACATTGTTTTTGGCTGTCATGTAATCGGCAATGTTGTGATCAACAATGAGACGCAGAAGCCTGTTCAGTAACGTCAAGTCAATCTTCTCGTACATCTTCTCATAGCGAGACTCCAGCATGACATTGCATTCGCCTTCTGCTGTCTCCCACACATCCTGCAGGTTGTTGATTCCTAGCAGACATAATTCGAAATGTTAAACAAAATGAAATTTTACATATCTTTGATCTAATCCTCATTTATCCAGAGTATTATGTCAAGATCCCTAGAATAACATTACGATTGTTAGATATTTTATCAACAGGACTCACTTTAGAAGAATAATTTTTATTTGTCACATACACAATTATTCAGAGTACAACCAGCAGTGAAATTTGTGCTCTGCCTTTAACCCATCCAAGTGCACACACACCTGGATCAGTGGGCAGCCAACGCTGCGGCGCCCGGTGAGCAGTTGTGGCCTTGCTCAGGGGTCTCACCTCAGTCGTGGACAATTCCTGACGGAGCCGAGATTCGAACCCACAACCTCGGGTTACAAGTCCGACGCTCTATCCATTAGGCCACGACTTTGTCATTAAGTCATTGATGACTTTAGTGGTCAATGATATTTGCCTTTTTTAAATTGGCATCAGCCATTAAGTTTTTATTTGGCAGATAAATGTTAAAAGCAGGACCTTAATTTTGACAGTGATAGGACTTTCATTCTAAAAGCCTTGAGAATGCCAGTGCCTGAGAATGGATGCACATTTATTATTAGGCTGAAATGTTAAAATACAAATAATTATTTGTATTTATATATTATTTGTATTTAGGGTTGTGCCGATAGACGTTAGTATGGTGTATCGACGATAGCCAGAAACATGGCATGTGGCTGATGTCTTTGACCAGGGTCACCAGACACAGTGCTGGAGGGCCGGTGTGCTGCAGTTTAGCTCCAACCCTAATTAAACACCCCTTAAGCAGCTAATCAAGCTCATATTAGGTATACTTGAAACTTCCAGGCAGGCGTGTTGAGGCAAGGTGGAGCTAAACTCTACAGGACACCGGCCCTCCAGGATCAAGTTTGGTGACCCCTGCCTTTGACGATATCAAGACAATTACTATTATGGCTTATTTGTTCCATTATATTTCTTTTTCCACATTTTTACATTGTTGCACATTATAACCAATTACACAGGGTTATGTTGATTTTATGAATGCAATGGCTAATCAGAGGCGTTCAGATTAATCATAGCTGAGATTGCCAAATTTTGTTGTTCAGTGCACGCTGACTGAATTCTGACTCGTGAATTCTCTCATTATAACCAGATATATTCATCATGTCTGCTTCATTTTTGTGAAGCACTCCTGTTCAAGACTGGGACGGCAAATCAGCCAAAAAAATACAGAGATAAATCTTTGCTCATATCACCCAGCCCTACCAGGTTCCCATTACTTTTCTTTCTTCGCACTGAGCAATTTACTTACACATGCATGTTAACATTATTTGCAGGACAGGGCAGCTCACTTCTTCTGAACATATCAATACATATGCATCTCTCTCACCTTGGCACCATTTGTACACCAGCAGTGGAGGTGGCTCTGTGTCAGATGGTTTGATCCAGGGTGGAAAAAGTCTGCGTTTGTCTGCCTCATACCACAGGTACTGATCCAGGTATGCATCAGTGATCTTTTCCAGAGGTTCAACATCATAAACCGGCACCAAGTGACTGTAGAGGTCCATGAACTCAATGCCCACCTAGAGAGAAAAAGAGCCACTTTAAAACGCAAGCTAGGACCAGTAGCGGGCTAGGAGAACTCGTGTGGTTATATTAAGTGTGCTGAAATGAATGCAACCAAACCTCTTTGAAGGCTCTCTGAGTGAGGAGGTGACGTTTGATTCTGGACAGAGCCTCGTGAGGGTTGTCATAGGCCTGCTCAATCAGACCCAATTCCTCACGCTGTGACTGGTTCAGCCTTGACTTCACACTAGATACGTGAACAAAGCAAAGTCAGAAAATTTGCAAAAATCTAACCAAACCCAGTGCATCCAATCAGCTTGCTTTTACGGGACTGGCCTGACCTGTAAGCCTCCTTGAGTCTCTCCAAAGCTAGGATGAGCAGCTTAGTGTCATGTTTGTAAGACAGAGGAGGGAAGGGGATCGGAGAGAAACGACGACTCTCCAGCCAGTGCACTGTGGTGGTGTAGATGGCCACGGCCTCCTCAGCTGTGATGTAAGGTCCATCCTATAAGATAAAGACATCACTCTTTAATGTGTTCTGTATCAGTAACAGCAGCCTGTTCAAAGATATTTTATGTAACTCAAGAAATGTACCTTCAGGTAATTGTGCTGTCTCTCCTGCTCTGCCTTTAGATAGAGTCGAGTGAGACGTCCCAGGTTTTTCTTGCACACAGTCTTATCCACAGTGGCTCCTCTTCGGATTCTCTCACGGTTGTAGTGGGCTGTGTTGGTCCACCAGTCAGCTTTGGCCTTCACATAGCGGAGAATCATGTTCTCAATGGGGGTTGGAAGCCCAGGAACCTGAAAAAAAGAAAAAAATCCCTTAATGATAAACTTTCAATTTTAACCATAACATTGATGGGTGGCAAAAAGTTCTGAAAAAATAAAATAAAAATACTAATAATTACCTTCCAAGGGATGTTGGCCTTCCAGCATCTCCATGACTCACTGAGATGCTGCAAATGGTTCTGGCCTTGTTCTGCTTGATACCCTCGGGCATCATATCCAGGATGTCATGCATCACAGCAGCTCTCAGCTCCAGATCAAAGTGAGATTCAACACGCTGTTTGGTCACAGTCTTTGCAACACCCTTGGAGTGTCGACCTAAACAGCATTACACAATGGATTAGTATTTTCTGTACTTGAAAAGTTTACTCCAGCTTTCAAAATGCTTTTTGCATATGAATAAAAGCAAATTTTACCCTCAAACTGCCTGGCCAAAAGATTGCCAAGCCACCGCTCGAGAAGTGGAGTGATGCCTCTCATGAAGAACAGCCAGACTCTCCATCCTGGAGCCCAGAACCCACAGCCTGGACCTTTTCCAACAGGGCCCTATAAAAACAGGTCACTTCAGATGCAAGGCATGGCACCAATTCAAACAATCGCAGAAGAACATTGTACATTTATGCATTTAGCAGACGCTTTTATCCAAAGCGACTTACAGTGCATTCAGGCTACACATTATTTTTTTTTTTTTATCAGTATGTGTGTTCCCTGGGAATTGAACCCACATCCTTTTGCACTGCTAACGCAATGCTCTACCACTGAGCCACAGGAACACGGGGGTATTTGGTTGAATTGAGTGTTACTCACTGTGTTGAAGCGGTAGTAGATGAGATGCTTCAGGTCTTTGCACATTCTGATCTGCCTCATGAGCTTGTACTTGTAGCGGTACATCCCAGTCAATTGACCAACATGGGCGAAGATGTACTGCAGTCCATCTGACAGCTACAAAGCAGATAAAAGACTTTAGTAACGAAACAATCAGACAATGATAACAATTAGCTACACAGAAACTGCAGTCATTATTTCATATTATACCTGGAAAGAGTCAACGTTTCCAAGCCTGTACTGCACATGACTGTCCACCACAAGCTTGCTCAAACGTAGAACCTCACGGCACAAGTGGAACGCATTCCCGAATCTCGACTTCTTACGTTCCTTTGTGGTGAGGGTTTTCACAGGCTTCAAGTTGAAGTTGTAGTCCAAGTGCAGGTAGTTGAGGTTCTTTCTATGAATTAGCAGGTTCAGCATATTGTAGCCCTGCCGGCACACCTGGAGGCCAACCTCTACCCAATCCAGCTTTGTGGACTGGAAGAATTTGGTGGCTTTGAAAGAGCGGAACAGGTATCTAGAAAAGATAAAAGAAAATACAATCATTATTAAATGCATCAACATTTTTCAACAAAACAAGCTCTGGGATAGTACCCTCACCTCTTTTTCTGTGCTTTAGGTGGTCTGTGTTTTAGAGCATTCAGCACATAGTACTTCAGCAGCTTCTGGTAAGACACACGCACCTTCACAGGCTGGCCTGCAGGACAATGCTCACGATACCTGAAAAAGAGAGCCTCTATTCAGAAATTATAGTCTTGTTCTTAATACTCAAACAAACCTTACATGAGTTGGGGCCATTCACACAGAATGCATGTTTAAAAATGGGAGATGCAGGGCAGCGAAATGGGAAAAAATTATGTGTGACACTGCAAAAGACAAAGGTCAGAGACATTTTTCTAGTGCATGTTTACATAGATAAATTCAAAAACTTTTGAGATTGGCCCCTTTCAGTGAGCAAATACAGTATAGTGTTTAATACAAACCAGTTTTTGATGAGAGGCACATCAATGGCCCTTCTGGTTCTTCCTGAGCGGAGATTGAATGGACGAGGCGCCCACAACAACGCAATTCCATTGGCTGTGTTGTCAGTGTAGAGAGGCGTCTCCTTCAGGAATGGCTCAACATACTCCGGCAGTTCAAACTCCTCATCATCATCTGGCAGTGGCTCTTGGCTCTGTGGAGAAATCAGAAGCTTGCAATTTGAGAGAAGAAATCAGGAAACTTACAAGCACAGTTTAATTAAACAGTTGAAGTTCTGACCTTGACGGAGTGCCTATGAGAAATGGGGTTGATCAGAGGGTCAAAGTAGAAGGCGGGCAGATCAGGATCCTCAGTCTTGATAAACTCCACGTTAGGTGTGTGGTACCTGCATGGACAATCATAAATCACTGGTTCAGCATAACAAGAATTTGTATAGAACAATAAAAATGCAAGGGGTTAAAGCAAAACAATCCTGAGTCTGAACTTTTTCCCCAGGTGGGTTTGGTTGCAAATACTGCAAAAGGAAATTCCAGGACTTTTCAAGCACTACTTTTTAAAATCAGAGATCTCACTTATCAAACAACATTAATATTATCTTTCAAATTCTAAACTAATACAACAAAATGGTACAAATAAAGTGCAGCACATGCAAAGAATGCATTGACTGTGGCAACTTTAACATTTGAAAGGATACTATGGCAAAGTTATCACTTTTCTTATTCATTATGATTGACCTGAAGAATTAAATATAGGCTATATTATACACTTGGAGAAAATTAGGAGCTATATCACCGCTTATCGATCAAATTTCCGTCACGCACACTGTACGCCATCCCTCACGTACGCATACAAAGTAAAGTATACTTTGGCCTTAAGTAACCCAAACTCACAGCAGAGGAAGAGTTTAGCGCCTTTCACACACAGTCTTTTTTGGAAAATTACTGGTAAGTTAATCATTAAGAAATCATGTGTGAACAGGACCTTTTTAAAAGTCGTTCTGCCAATCATATAATTTTTATTGAAATGACGTGATTACTATGAGCTGTTTACAAAGCTCCGCTGCTTTTTAAATAGCTTTCTATGTAAATATGCACTAGTGACATCTTTGACCATTACGCCTCACAGCTTTTTCAAAGTGTCGCATTCGAGACCCAGGCTCCTTTTCCATTTATCAGGGCTGCGGCTCTTGATACTATTATGCGCGTCTCGTGTCTAAGAGCAAAAACTTCTGAATGGCTAATATTAGTTTGGTTGAGAGTGAAAGCTGTGCTACTTCCAACAATGATGAGGCCGCATACTTGCATGAGGTGGAGAGACTCACATCATGGTGCCAGGACAACTGTCTCTCTCTGAATGTGAGCAAAACCAAAGAGCTGATTGTAGACTTCAGGGAGAGACAGCAGCAGCCCTACACTCCTCTTATGATCAGTGGGACCCCTGTGGAGAGGGTGAGCAGCTTCAAGTACCTCAGTGTAAACATCTCCGAGGACCTGACATGGACTGCACACATCCAAACACAGGTCAAGAAAGCCAGGCAAAGACTGTACCATCTGCGACAGCTGAGGAAATTCAGGGTCTCACCAGCTATCCAGAAAACTTTCTATTCAGGGGCCATAGAAAGTGTTCTGACTCAGTGCGGTATAATAATGCCACAAACCAGGACTGCAAAGCTCTACAGAGAGTTCTGCACTTAGCTGAGCGCATCTCAGGGTCTGCTCTCCCCTCTCTGCAGGACATCTACCTCAAACGCTGCAAAAGCAGGGCTGCTAAAATCATCAAGGACTCGAATCACCCTGGTAACCATTTTTTCATTTCACTGCCATCTGGCAAGCGCTTCAGGAGCATGATGGCAAAAACTGAAAGACTGAGGAGGAGTTTCTTCCCCCAGGCCATCAGGCTCCTAAACTCAGTCTCATAACATCCACAGGACTCAATTTAATAAACTGTAAACATATCCATTATTCTCCATCATCCACACTGCTGCTGTGTGTACATACCCGGTACTAGGGGTCGACCGATATGTGTTTTTCAGGGCCGATACCGATACCGATTATTACAGATCAAGTAGACCGATAACCGATATTTTGAACCGATATACGTGTCTGGTGTAAAAATGAAAATTAATGCCAAAATTAATAATAACAAGAGCTCTGACAAAAACGTTCTTTAAATGCTTTTAAACATGTCTTTAATTCTGAAAACTGTTAATAACAACAACATTAAATACACAGTAATATTAAAATATTAATAATAACATAAGTACAGAGATCACCCAGAAGCATTCTGTAAACATTTTGTAAAACTTAAAGTAAACGTATTTAGCGTGACATTGTGATTATTCTCAACAAAAGTTGTAATAATTGTTGTAGTTGTATTACCTATACAGTAATATATTCGCTAAACCGAACTTATATTTTGACAGGTTGCCATGAGGACATTTTAAGTTTCTGTAGCCTATGTATATATGATATGACGATCGCTTTACTCAAATGAAATGGTCAAATGCTCATGAAGTGACTCTGCGAACAGTTCTGGGGATGTTGTTCATGTATTTATGTCCTCATTTAGTGAGACGGCAGACGCTGAAGTCACTGAGCGCCACATGCGCTTCAGTATGTATGTGTGAGTAAATGAAACCGCATCGCCTGTGTCATTCATTAACTGAGATGCAGAACATGCAGGATTCATATTTAAAGTGTTTTTCTGAATGTGAGCAATATTTATAGATACTAGTCCATAGCGAGTGATTTAAGTGTACTGACCTACTTTTGATTCATTCATCCAAACTGTGGATGAGCAGCCAAGTTATACGGTAAATTCCATTATATGACTGCATTCCGTGATTCCGCCCGCATTTTCGCACATCGCGACATCATGGGTTATATTGAGGTGTTTTGCAACTTCAGCAACGCCTGCTGCTGCTTTACCTGAGAGATAACTGATGCGTGATCACTGGCCAGCGCTATTCATGGGCCGGTGTGAGACTGCCTTCAGTTTTCCGCGTGATTGGTCGGACTCGTGACTCTCTATATATCAGATGAGCTGCGGAGATTGCTCTCAGAGATTGAGAGATCGCCTCACCTCACAGAGTGTTGAGCTCAGACAGGCTGCATCGAGCCAAATAGTGCATTTAAACATTAAATAGTTTCACCTGTATTATTTATTCACCAATAAATAATGTCACCTGTAAATAGTATGTTTGTTTGCATTAAAAAATTAAAAAAAGGAGGAGTTAAAAAAAAATTATCGGCAAATCTGTTTTAAACATGGCCGATATCGATAATCGGTAAACTGTTTAATATCCATTATAATCCCAGGCCGATAATCGGTGACCCCTACCCGGTACAACCTATTTGCACATTCTCTTGCACATCCGTGTTTATATTAATATTTATTAATCCACAGTATACTGTATTGCACATTTTATCTCATTGCACATCTTACTCCTTATTTTATTTTTTGTTCCGATTCATTCTCACCTATATTTATATATATATTCTCTTGTGTTATGTTTCATTGTTTTATTGCTTTTTATTTTTTGTTGTATTTTATTCTTTATTTTTTTTTGCACTTTCCATTGAGCGGACCTGTCCTGACTTACATTTCACTACTGATTATACCCTGTATGATTGTGTATGTGACAAATAATAAAGAACCTTGAACCTTGGAACCTACTTTCATACCATTGGTAGGCAAATTCGTTAACTCAAACTGATATCAACAGGTTGTTTAAATGTAGGACTCTCTCCTTTTTCTTTTTTACAGCCGAACACACGCTAGAGATCCGGCACGGTGCCGGGGAACTTTAAGCCCTGCTGTAAGCATGATGAAGTTTCATACCAGGTGAGGTGCACATAGTGTGGCAGGTTGTTGTATAGGTAAGGGAATGCAATTTTGTATTCCGTCCTGATTGGTTGTCTGATGATGATCTTGTTGATGTCATTGAACTCATTCCAGTCTTCATCCCTAAAAACAAACCAAGTTAGACTTCTGAAGAAAATTAAAATTAATGGTAACTTTACTACAGGATGGACATGGTACGTACTGGAGATTAATATCTCTGACAAGCGGCTCAAATTTGGGTCCCCCTGGAATGGCCATGTTCAACGCTTTAGAGGTAAAGAAAGCCTTCAAGTCAAACAAGTAGAAGTAGTTTTTATCCACCAAGTCTGTCAGCAACTGATTAGCCAATCGATACAGAGTGGACATCATTGGCAAAGTGAATTGCCAGCGCCTGTATGTGGTCCCGTTCACATATCTGTGGAAGGAAAAGAAATCATAAACAAAAGAAACATGAAACCATATTTTTTTTACAAGTGTCATCAACACTCACTTCGTGGAATCTTTCAGAGGTTGATGCTCATAAAGCCATTCTGCAACAGAAGAGTCCTCCTCAGGATCCAGCTCCATCTGGATTGCCTCCAGAGGCTCAACATCCAGGATGTTGTCTGCATAATCCAAAGGAGGCTCTTCATCATCAAATGGAGGAAAACGCATGCGCTTGAAGTGCCGTCTGTCTCGCTTCTCACGACGCATCATGATCCACATCGAGCTGGTGAGAAAAAAAAAACATTTTCTGTAATTATTACAGCTATACAAATCTGGAACTTTCAAAACGGAAACATTTTTATTAGAAAATATAATTTAACAAAACGTGCAGCCCAAAGTTTTAATCTCTGCTCTGAAAGTCATGTCAATCAATCACCGTCACCTACCCCCACTGAGCAATGTACACCGGCTCAATCACCCATGGGATTTCATTCACAAAGGAAATAGCGCCTGTAATGTGGTAGAGCACTGGAACATCTCTGATCTGCTCCCAGGGCATGGGCATGTTCTCCAAAAGTTTGAGCACTGCATGGGGCATATATTTCAGGGCCCTGCAGACAAAAATAAATAAATCAAAAGATTTTATTAATAATGATCATACATAAATATAAATGATCTAGTCAACAACACAAATGGTCTTACCCAAGGTAAACCCTCTTGTCATGACGAAATTTCCTGTTCGTCATGTCACCATGATCCCTGATGATTTTACGTACATGCTCAGGTGGCATGTCCTCTTTCTGAGCATCCACAAAGCCAAATTTCCTCTTCTCCGAGTAGCGTTTGGCCTGAAGCTGCTGCCATTTCCGAGCTATAACAAGCGGGGTTACCCAAACAAAAGCAAAACGTGTCACTAAACTTTCAGAGCACACAAAGAAAAATCAAAGTGCACGATCAAGCCATGTGAACGCACCTTTCTCTTGCAGTTTCTCCTCAGTCATGTAATCTGGTATTTGAGCAACAGCAGGAGGTGGGGAACACCTGGAGGCATTGTTCCAGGAACACCTCTGTAGGGGAATGCAGCTGCCATGGCAGCGTATTCTGCAAAAGGAACAGTAATACACAAAATATGAGTTTAAACTGCAAAGCACGAGTACTGAAACACGTTCAAAATTATAAGAATACTCCACTACAAATTCATTCAAAGAACCATAACAACGTGGAAGACTTTAAGTGAGATCTAATAAAAGCCAAACCTGTTGGTAATGAAAGGAAATCAAAATGCAATTATTTATAAACAATTTCTAAAGCACAACAATGAACCTCAACGACTAACTTGGCAATAGCGCCTGAATAATTTTCGTACCGAATGAAACTGGCAAGCTACTTTACTGTTTATTCATTAAAGACACCATATAAATAATAGGTACAATTTTACATATTTTTCAGGTCAAACTAAAACTATATATTCACATATTTATGATACGGATACATGCAACACTGTTTTCGGTCTCAATAAAGCAGGAGTTAGCATGTTAGCTTAGCTTACTACGTTACATATTACACAACAAGCAAACTGTTTCCGCAAAAAGCATTACCAAGAAAAAGGTAAACTTATTTTAAAATAGGCTAATAAAAATCTCTACGAGTTCGCATAGACCAATAAAACTTACTGTATTAAAAGCAGTTTCTCGCCAGTGAATGTAGCTGTGTGCTGGGTTTGTACTCGGCGGAATGGCGTACCATGCACGTTGTGCGTATGGGCTTGCGATTCGCGAATACTATTTACGTATCTAGATGACTCCGTCTCAACGGAAATTTTGTGTTTTTACGACACCGAACGTAAGAAATGCGTAACTTTAGTGCCAAACTTCCGGATGTGACACCGGATATAAAAACATTTATTTGTCCTTTTCAAACTTGTTTTATTCTCTTAATTTCTATTCTGTTTAATATTGTTCCATGACTGATTTATTGAATAAATACAGAATAAAATACATGAAAAAGAGAGACGATATTAATAAACAGACACGACATACAAACTCACTCGTGCTTCTGCTTTGTTGGATAACGTTACACGAGAAAGAGGGACGAAATTCATAAACAACAAGATACAGAAAAAGACCAGGCTATTTAGTGCTATTGAATTTAGCGTTTTTTCTTTAAGCTATTTTAGTTAATTTTTAGTTGTAAATTGGTAAATTACATGTGTTGATTTGTTCAATGTATCTTACTAGTGTAACAAATTGATAAGAAAATTACACACATTTTATATTGATTATATCAATGTATCACATAAAATGTGTTATTAACCGTTAAACGGGTGTGTTATTAATTTATTGCTATTTTTCACATACTAGTTCTTCTTTCTTTTCTTTTGTTTCTTGTCACTTGACCTGAACTTAAATATTTCTCTCAGAAATACTATCTCTTCCTCCAGATTTTAAATGTGTATATCCTTACTAAGTACCAAAGTGTGATTTGAAATGTACATCAAAAAATGTTCTTCAAAATGCTTTTACAGAAACAAGTCGTAAACAGGTCTAATAAACCTAAATATTTACATTTAAAGGCCAAAATTAAATTAATGCTTTTGAAGTTCAGATTAAAAAAGTACAAAAATAACTGTAAAGAATAATATGGAATAACAACATATTCTCGTTGCATTACGCAGGCTTTATATTTTAGAACTGTATACGTAACACAACGCACCTAGCAGGTGGTGCTGTTACGTGTATTGCTTATCACCAACCATCCATTCAATCAGACTAATCGTTTAATCCAGCTGCTTGTAAATAATACATAGGCCTATTTAATTAAAAATAGTACAGACACAAAACATTCTCTTCCAATCTATTCAAATCTATTTGCAAATCAAGTAATACCATGGCCACATTTTAAGGGAACAGGAAAAAAGTACTGTTGTATGAGAGAAAAATACATTGAGGGTTGTATCTATTCATTTTATTGTTCAGATTTATTGTTCCAGTCCCAAGAAAAACTACAACTTTTGAGAAGAATACTGCAGAGAAATGCTGCACGTTATGTTGCAAAAGAACAAGAGTGTAACAGAGGAAATGGGATGTCACTGAAATATGTGATGCTTCCTTTTCCTCTAAAATAGCCTAGCTGTTGCCAGTAACATTCAAGAGAGCTATTCTAAATGGCCTTTTACATAACTATTGTAGTACTGTTTACCAGGTTAAAACAGCCATAGTTATCCATTATCTTTTCCCTGTCCTTCACCCATTCTCACCTATACCACACCTCAAATTATCCCAAGATTTCCCTCTTTTACAAACAGGATATCATTACTCCAGTATTCAGAGTCTCGTAGTCTAAACCAGCTGCAGTTCATCTGTGTTTGGTGGAGATCTTTCATTCAGTTTGTCACTTCTCTTTGCTCTTATGCTGACCATCTGTTGTTTTTAGTGATCACGTATGCAGGCAAGACAACTAAAGTCATTAAACTGCCATCATAAAAAGTCAGTGTTATGCTATGCTGACAGAGATCTGTGTCTTTACCCAAATTTAGATCATACAGTGTCCTGGGATGCCAAGGCCACTCTTTCCTGTTGATGTCCAGAAATCATGAATGGCTCAACTAATGTCACAGGTCAAGGGATGTATGTCTCTGTCATTTTCCCTCCAATAAGCTATATTTTTACAGACACATTAAACACTTACTAACAGTAAATCACATTTTCTGGGTATATATATACTTAAAAGCACTCGAGAGAGACAATAATGTGTTATTTTGTAAACAGAAACTCCCAGCAAACACTGAACATTCCCCTAACATTAGCATATGGTTCTAGAATTAGAATGTATTATTAATGAATGTGGAAAAGACTATTGTAGATATAGATAGATGGATGGATGGATGGATGGATGGATGGATGGATGGATGGATGGCACCTAAATGAATGCTGAGGTCGGAGTTGTCAGGCTAAAGGTCAGTGGGTTGTTTGTATCAAGACTTCATTGTCTGTCAACTCATGTTGCAAATACAAAAAAGTTTTAATCTCTGCTCTGAAAGTCATGCCATCAATCACCGTCACCTACACCCACTGAGCAATGTACACCGGCTCAATCTTCTGTATCTGATTCAAGTATGTTCAAAGGAAACTGACTGGGCTTCTCCGGTGTTTACCCTGGGAATGTCGAGGACAGGATGCTGAAGCCTAGAGGAAGCCCTGACGGCAGACTCTCTGTGCTCAGAGCAGCTCAGCGTCAGGAATCTTAAATTATAGTGCACATCTGGCTGTGAGACGAGCCTTGGACACACTTCACACACCTATAATAACTTCCATTGACTCTCTTTTGGTGACAGGTAAATTCTACTACAGCACCAAACAGCCTGATTTACTTTATCTTTCTTTGTTTGTATCTTGTTGTTTATGAATACCGTCCCTCTTTCTCCTGTATCCAACAGAGCAGAAGCAGAAGGGTTGAAGCGCCTCTCACACAGAGTGAGGAAGGACAATCGTACACAGTCAAAGAGACACAGGACATGATGGAGCTGAGGATCCAGCTGATACCCACCGGAGAAATCATACTGCCTCCAGGGAAAAATGGAGAGTTTTACTGCCATAGCTGCACTAAGGTAAGACTCACATTAGATAAAGCTTCTGCTAAATGAATGCATGTGAACGTACAAATAGTCTTCTTTGCAGTATCAGAAAAGGATTAAATAATAATTTGCATAACTAAATAAATACAACTGCACCCAGCAATTTCTTAACAAATTACTTTATAGCTGTCAGGATATTTTAGGTGCAACAAAATGTGCCATGATTTGAATGCCCTGAAACCGAGACTCATTAGAATATTCCATGCTCTAAGCAAAATCTTGACTGTCAGCACATGCCTGTTTATAATTAAGCAACCACAAGAGATACTATAATGAATATCTGTGGTGTTGATTATGGTTCAAGATTAACCTTTTGAATGAATACCAGACTACAGTTTTGTTTTCTACAAAACTCGATACACTGATCCATCTCAGAACTATTTGAGCAATTATAGAAAGTACTTGGAGTACATAGATGGCTTTTGATATGGAATATATAATCAGTATATTGTATCTGTGAGAGACTTTTATTTGATTTTGAGGAATGGGTCTGGATTACTCCATTTAATAATAACAGTCCAAGGAATGTGTGTCTACACTAAACTCTGACTGTGTGTGAGGAAATTTACCATTAACTCTGACAGATGTTTGAATGTTTCATATGGATGGCAATACATGTTTCTAATCTGGTTGGAAAAAGGAAAATAGCTCTTTAACTCAAAATATGCACTCTTTTTTCTTTGTCTGTTCTCTGAGACTTGTTTTGTTCTGTTTGAAGAACTTTCGTCATGGTTCATTTAATACTGGAATCTAGTTGATAAGAATCTGTTTTGTCAACCAAAAGCTTTTCTAGTTTGAGAAACACTTGAGTTTAGTGTACATTTATTAGGGGTTGGAATGGAATGCTACTTGGATGAGGAAATGACACCAAAAATTCCGGAAAAGCATACTTTTCCTGATTTTATGGCAAGGTCATGTCACCCTTTCTGGGTGTGTTTGAGTGAGTTTGAGATGGAAAAAGAGAGGGAGGTGCATTAGTAAGAAAGAAAAATGCTGTACTATTATTAAATAACTGATACAGGCAGGAACAATAACTTTAATGCCCATTTCCACTCGAACGGTGATAGGAGACATTGGGCACACCCTTTAGCACAGCCTGTCTGTTCCACATTGCCTTGTCAACAGGATACAACCTTTCCTCTCCGGTCAGCCGGTGCTTAATGTGCTTAACGTGGGGTTGGGGTTTGGTGGTCTGGATGTAGAAGAGCACAAGGGCAGAATCGATCACTCCACCCTCTGGCTACTGCATGACACTGCACTTCACATGGATAATCAGGGGTGAGGTCACCTTGACAGGGGGGATTTTGTTTCAGCAGTATTTATTGATGCAGTCAAATGTTTAGACACGGCTTTCCTTTCACAGGCATGTGTTATCCAGTGTGTGTGGACTGAAATCGAGAATGAATGGCTGTGATTCTGTGATTGAGTCACATTTGCTGTTTAATAATTTGCTATTTGACCACTTTGGTCAAGTCAAATAAAATCTGAAAGAATAGTTGTATTGACCATAATAATGTCAGTGGTAAATCTTTGTTTTAGATCAAAAATATATCTTTAGCACATTTAAAGTTTACTGATTAATTTGAACACCATAAGCATTCAACAGGGGGTCTTCAGCTCCTAAGGGGTCAGAGTCAGTAATGCAGGGAGTTTGCTAATTATTGCTAAAGCTCAAATCATTTTTTTGTAAAAATAAATAAAAGTATAGCTAAATTTCAGTTAAATGTTTTATTGCCCTCAATCATTCAAATGCATTAAGTAAAATGTAAATAATTAAGTATATGACTCTACCTATTAATAATGATTTTTCAATGGCTTAGCAATCTTGAAAAATGTATTAATATATTAATGTAAATGCATTCATATGGCATGTTTTATAGGCCAGATTTATAGTATGTAACGCTTGCTTCTTAATCTCTCCAGATTATTATAGTGAATTAAAACTAAAACTATTAAAAATCAGTACTTGAAGTAAAATGAACTTATTTTCTTTCAGCTATAGTTGCCAAGCATACATCTCTCATTTTCATTTAGTTTAGCTTGATGTAGCCTAAAGTAACTAAAACAAAATCTGAATAAAAAATTGGAGAAAACGTATATCAAGGATTCTCAAATCTGGCTCGCGAGATCCACTTTCCTGCAGAGTTTAGCTCTAACCTTAATCAAACATACCTGAGCATGCTAATCAATGTCTTCAGGATCATTAGAAAATCACAGATAAGTGAGTTTGATCAGGGTTTGAGCTAAACTCTGCAGGAAAGTGGATCTCGCGAGCCAGATTTGAGTATCACTGACCTATATCATAAACATATATCACATGATATGCCACAGCCGTATCACCCTGCAGCCCAATACCGGCTGCCCACTGCTAAGCAGGGTTGAGCCTGGTCAGTACCTGGATGGGAGATCATCTTGGGAAAGCTAGGTTGCTGTTTGAAGAGGTGTTAGTGAGACCAACAGGGGGTGCTCACCCTGTGATCTGTGTGGGTCCTCCTAACTATACAGTTAAAAAGCACTGTCTTTCAGATGAGATGTTAAACCGAGGTCCTGACTCTCTGTGGTCATTAAAAAAAATCCCATGGCACTTCTCGTATAGAGTAGGGTAGAATAGTACAATAGATAGATAGATAGATATTGTCCAAATTCCTTCCACTGGCCCTTGTCACTCATGGTCTCCTAATAATCCCCATCCACTTGATTGGCTCTTTAACTCTCTCTGCTCTCCACCTGTAGGTGGTGTGCGCACTGGTGCCGTTGGCCTGTGGCAGCCCAATGATTGTAAAGTGCTTTGGGTGTACAGCAATACACAATAAAGCACTATATAAATGCATCTTTCATTCATTCATTCATTCATTCAATCATTCATATAATATATTATATGGACATAAAAACTAATAAAATGGCAAAATAAAGAATTAAAACAATTAATACAAATTAACTAAAATGGGGCCCTGGTGTATAGATTCATTGTCGTGTCATTTTACTAGGGGGCATAGGAAAAGACCGAAGACCTCTTGTAATGCAGTATTTGACGGTGCTCTGTCTCCTCAGAATTGTCAATAGAGGGCGATATAACGCTATAGCTTTCCAGTAACACCGACCTCATCTAATAAAATGCCACATGTACGCAATCATACCGCAAGGTTGATATATTTGTCACAATAGTTATTTTAATCTAAAATTACACAGAAACGAGTATGTTCATTCTGAATTATCACGTATTTTATGTGAGGAAAGTAAGCAGTGCTGTTATTTCTGCTTTTAAATAAAACAAATTATCTAATGAATGAAATAGGCTAGATTTAATCAAAACGCACCCTATGTTCATTAAACGGTCTTATTTGTATTGAGATAGAGTGAAAGTTCGGGATATATATATGATTTTATATTAGTCGTGTGATTGCTCGGGAACTTCCTGGTACAGCGTTCTTGAGATAGAGAGAGAGAGAGAAAAGAGAGAGAGAGAGAGGGCGGGTGCCGGTGTGTGGCTGCTAACACCCGCTTCAAACCATACTGAGTACATGTTCCATAGCACAGTACTCACATTAAAATAGAGCATTACTATCTGTTTTTTAAAACATAAATCTACAGCAGTTATTTTACTACATCTGCTTAAGGGACCTAGACAACGGTAAAAGCGACTTTTCAGTGTCCCACTGAGGTAAATATTCTCGTCGGTGGGATTCACACAGGAGGGAAAGGTCCAGATTACAGCTCAAGTTTGAGAACAAGTTTTCCATCACTGCTGGGTTTCTCTTATGCAGTATTACAGTGAGCGACCGGTGCTTCTGGACGTTGCAGGATTTGAAGTCGGCGTGCTTTAATCAAGGTAACGTAACTTACGTTCTTGACACGACATTCATTTCCGAGAGAATCAAAGCACAACGTCAGTTTACGCTTCACGAGTCCGCATGAGTTTTGAATTCACACGTGCGTATGTGAGTCAAGATAATGTCTCTTAAGATTGGGTTCTTGCATGTTTGAGATGGCCGGTTGATAAACGAGTCGGATCTTTTCAATGAATTTGTTGAACCACAAAACCGGACTGAACGATTCCTTCGAGAATCAGAGCAGTTCGCTCAGATAAGGAGTGATGGTAAGAGCGTTTAAGCCGTGGAATAAACGATTACTATATAGTTAGCCAAAATTAAACATAAATATTAATCAAATGAAATCTCAATAAATAATCATTTTGAAGCGTTTTTTGTAACAAACTGTCGGAAATGACTGATTCGCGAAAAGAGTCAGACTTTCCAACACTTCTTGATCATCATATTTTAGTGAGTTCCCTAGATAGACAGCATTTTTGGGCGTCATAGGCGCGTGGTAGCTCACTAGGGTTTGATGCACAGCAACTTTCATGTGTTTATATGACCAAATGGATCTCACCTGTTATTTTACTCCATGTTAAACTACCCTGACCAGGTCTTGATTCATATACAAGAGGGTTATACAAACAAACCCCATCTCCAAAGCTTAAACATGCAAAACTAAGTTCCATTTGTTTGATTCGGGCGGCTTCAGACCACATTGTTTTCCAGGACTCCTCAGGGTGAAATTACAAGGGGAGTTAAAGGAGACCAGCTGTTGATTATCTGTCATTCCAAACTAACCTCCCTCAATACAATTACATTAGAAATGCCATTGGGGATATACTATCAGCTTCACCATGAGAGGCCAAGCTTGTCAAATTTTGTTGAATGTGTTATTTTTCTACACTGTCTGTGTCAGAGCTCATAAAAGAGGATGTTTCTTTCACCTATACTGCCAGCTGAGCAGCACAGTGCTGATGACATCTTAAGGTCGTTGTCAGGTCATGTCCTCAAGTGTCATCGTTCACATCCCGCCCTTGTGCATTATTCCTTTTTCCATGTATTGCAAACGTATTATAGTTTATACGCCTGTCAAATGAAATTGATTGCTTGCAGTGGGAGATCTATTTTATTGTGCAACACTGCATGGATGGTGTAACTAGTATAATTGACAACAGTTAGAAGCTGACAGTTGCTTAGGCTTCTGTGAGCGGATGAATAATGCAATAATAGTCATGCTTATGGTGTTTGTGCTGTGTGTTTTCCAACAACAGTGTTGTCATACGGTTCTTGGAATACAACGGTGTGTTTTTCATTTAGAATGGTTGTGTTAGTTAGAATCATAGTTCACCCCATATGAACATTTGCATACATTTGACTCCCTCGGGCCATCTAAGATGTTGATGATTTTGTCTCTTAATCAGAAGAGTAACATTTTAGCATTACATCTTTTGCTCTCCAGCGGACCCTCTGCAGTGAATGGGTGCCATCAAAATGAGAGTTGATAAAACATCCCAATAATCCACAAGTAAAATGCACAGATCAAGCAGTGTTTACAAGTGAAAACAGTTCTAAACAAATGTGTTGGTGGATTTTGATGAGAGAGAGATAACAGGCAATTAACTTTTATGGATTTGTATTTTGGCCAGAACATGCCTTAATTATTTTTTTCTTGCAAGCACGCAGCTTTTCATTTCACAAGACATTAATTGATGGACTGGAGTCTTGTGGATTGCTTGTAGATTATTGTGATGTTTTTATCAGCAGTTTGGACTCTCATTCTGACGGTATCCATTCACTGCAGAGGACCAAGTGATGTAATGCTAAATTTTCTCAATTTCTCCAAATCTGTTACATCTGAGATTTTGGATGAAATATTTATTTAACTGATAGTGTCAACTGTGACAAAGGGAGATACTTTGGGATAGAGCATATTTTCAGAGCAGCGGGATTCTGGTTTTTGGTCAGAGGCCGGGAGACTTTGTACTTGAGCTATTTTCCAGCTGTCCCAGACAATTAACTTTCTACTTCTGTCAGCAGTGAGCAATACAAGTGTGCCGTGTGTGTTCACTTTACCATCGTGAAGCTAACTTTGTGTTAGACAAGAAACATTTGCTGTATCGGCTGTTGAGACTTCTTGTTTAGTCTGTTTCTTTATCTTCAAATTATTCTCCATTCATTGTGTTTATGAAGATGGTGAGATTGCGGAGGAATATTTGGTTTAGAGCGGGAGGGCTGGTGACATGTGACTGTGCAAACCCAGACCTTTCCCTCATTGCTGGTCTGTCAACCAGCCAGCTGTCAATGTGTCCCAGAGAGATCTCAAAGGGGATACACCTGTGTCTGAAACACTCAGAACAGGAAGTTCTCAGGGTTAATCAACCACATAAATGTGTCTCTCATGCTTTAAGCAGAAGTTATGTTCTGCATCGTTTTGAGTGTAAATTTGTTGACACTTTTATATGAACTTAACCCTGTTTACGTTGTAATGCATGTTGCTGTTCATTTGTCTTTGTAATCTTTCATAAAAAAAAATCAAGCTCTTTAAGTCCCACACTGCTTTTTGTTCTTGTTGAATATCCTGTTTTGGAGATACGTCACATTGCTGGGTTTCCAACTCCTTTCATGGTTGCTTTAAACATTTAGCCTTGCTCAACATTGCAGAGTCTTTCTTCAGTAGATAAAAGCATTTGTGTAGTTGTGGTTTGAAATGTTTGCATAGAGGAACAGAGTATGAGTGGCAGTAGCCTTGATAGCTTATTTGTTTACAGCCTAGCCGGTTTTAATGTAGGTTTTGGCGTGAGAACTAGGTGGAGACACTGTGATGAGTCATGAGCACATTGTAGGATCTGCAGTTTTTCTTAATTTAGTTGTAGCCTTTACAGGTTTCCTGTAGCTCAACTGGTAGAGCATGGCGTTAGCAATGCCAAGATCATGGGTTCGATTCCCAGGGAAAGCAAGAGCTGATAAAAAATGTAGAAACTGTAACTTGAATGCAATGTAAGTCACTTTGGATAAAAGCGTCTGCTAAATGCATAAATGTAAACAAATGTACACTTGAAATTTCCCATTGAGGGCCCTGCCTTTGGACAACGCTTTGCTCCATATCAGGGAAAAACTGCAAAGGCCATACCAAAGCTTTTATCTACAGCTCTAAAACTTTACTGGTCTGGGCTGCGTTTCCCAAATGCATCGTAAGCTCAAGTACATTGTAGACCCATTGAAACCAGTGGAGCTACGATCAACTTAAGCTTACAATGCTTTTGGGAAGCGCAGCCCTGGATGGATCATTTGAATTGCATTTCAAGATTTGTATTTATAATATTCATTAAAAAGTACTATGACTTTTCTATGGCTCAGGTACTTGGATGTACAGTGGCCCCAAAAGTATTTGGACACTTAAACTAAAGTGTATATGGTCAATGAGATTTGTTTCTAAAGAAATTATTAGTTTTATTCAGAATTGGTTGATAAAGTGACAGAAATATTTGGTAAAACCTAAACTTTATTATGTGAAATGTATTGACTGAAAAGTGTACGTGTGTTTTTTATTTTATTATTGATGGCACTTGTGTTTTTATATTTTGTTAAATATTATTTAAATTATTATTTATTAAAAGTGTCCAAAAGTGGCCACTGTGTATCCTGATAATAAATTATTACCATATTCACGTACAGTCATACTTTAAAACTCAGAAGTACCATGGTATTTTTGAGGTTTTAATACACACCTGAACTATCAAGAAAAATGAGGCATTTTTGCTTGGCAGAGAGTCAGTCGAACATTTTCTCTTATTTTCATAAATTGAGTGGAATGGCTGTCATTTGAGATTCCACATGTGATTACCCGCTCATATTACTCGTCTTGTGCTGACTGTGTGGTTTGGGAGCTTAAAATCCTCACTTCGCTTGACACACACACACACACAAACACACACACACAGACTACTGATTAACCTGATGGTGTGAGATATTCTGTAATCCATCTGGGATCCTTTCACTCAGGCTTACAGTTTGTCATGACTGACAAGAGCGAACACTGTGTTTGGAGTCAAGGGATTATTATAACACCAACTCTCATTACATTCCTTCTGACAGAGGTGCACTTTGAGATGAAATTTCAGTGGTGAATTGCATCTTTTCACCGTACCTCCATCAGGTTGTTCATGCCTGCTTGCATTTATTGTGTTACAGCACACATGCTTCACAGGCAGGAACAAGTCAGGCGCCTGCTTTAGTTCCTTCCCGAACACGATGACCTTTGTGACCCTCGCACACTGAAGATAGAATCGTGATGCCCTTGAAGCATGAGAACGAATGCCATTCTGTGTGTTATCTGGTTCATGGTACCATCCTTCACATGCTTATGTCGTCATCCTGTTAACCGCTCAGGATAAATCAAGTTTTAGAGATCAGTAATGGTCTTTATCAAAGACCTTTGAAGTGAGTACTTTGAGCTCCCTTCTCTTCTCACGATCACATTGAGATTTGTAAGGCATGGGTTAACCTTTAACCAGGCTCTCTCCTGCATGAAGATAAGTCATGCAATCTGGGCCAGGTGTGGCCTTGCACTGACCACAGAGATATGCATATTGTGCCGGAGCGCTCCAGAGTTGTTGGTCATTTTTATGAATATATTGTCTAAATAGGGGTGGTGGTTGGAAAATCAATGATTGATTGAAAACAATATTTGTAAAGTATTTTACAAATGAAACTGTTTAGACTACATTCAAGCAGGTGCTGTTTTCCAGTTCAATTAAATAATGTTTCAGAGGTGTGATGTTATTAAGTTTTTCAAAACATACTACTGCAAAATGGGATGCAGCTTTAGAAAAAATGTAGTTGGTATTTACAAACAGTGTATACTCATACTAGCTTTACTTAAGGAGTTAGAAGAGTCACAGGTCATAGGCTCTTGCACCCTATAGGGAGGCATGTTTAGGAATTTTATCGCATGTTGATCTAGCGATATCGCAGTAGAGTGTGTGAAACTCAGTCCTGGCATGTTTCAGAGAGTTCAGCATCAGCATGCCTACTACACCTCATTAAAGCACCTCATTTCAAAGACATGGCAGTTGTTTCCAGACGTGGAGTGACTCAGTTAAAAAACAAGTGATTTACTATCGAAGACATGCGGTTTTAAGCTCTATATGTATATATTCCGTATTTCATAGTATTTCATAATATTTTTACATGTTTTTTTGGTTTTTGACTTATTTCAACAGCCAATCACATCTTCTTGAACGTTAATGTACAAGATGCTAAAAAGGGTTCAGTTCGAGTCCGACGCAAAAATAGCAAAAGCTCCTGCCCCCGAGTACTTAGACATAATGACTAAAATGCCCATCCCTATTATGCTTATGTCTGTGTATACACTCGCAGTGGGTCAGCATTAACACTGGCCTAAGGTTATTTGTCTGTTTGCCTTCCCTAAGGGAACCGCTGGTATTTCATAATTATGGCTGTAATGTGTGGAATGAATGGGTGTGGTGACTCTGTGCATGAAACTGTCATGTCTGGTCAGCAGCTGGCCATTGTGCCAAATGGTCTGTGCCTGAACGGTGTGTTTGTGTGCACAGACGTTATGTGATAACCTCACCCCATGACTTCCATTTGAGCCATGCAAGAAAATGAAGTGATGTTGTCATGCTCAGGCATAGCTGCGATGATGTTGTAATAGGCCATCTTGTTCACAATGGGATTCCAAACTGTTTGCTTTATGCTCGGGTTTCTCCTTAAAGGTTAGATTTCAATATAGTCTTATTATGAAATACTGCATTGATTAAGTCAAACTTTCTTGAATACCTGGTGACCTAGTGACCTCCAGGGTTGTGCATCATTCAGAAATGAGCTGAGAATGCCTTTTAAATTCAATTTCCTGATTTTTAATCAATGTAACAACCTTTTGTATTGGAGTTTAAGTAAGCTGGATTAAAATTGTTAACGAATTTGTTATAATTTAACTAAAAAAAGTTGAAATGTTGCTTGATGGACTTTGGCTCTAGCAGTTTAAGCAGAGTCCTTGAGAGGACTACTGCATTTATAATGACTGATCGTTTAAAACACATTTCTTCGAGTGGGACAGTTCGAGGTGAGACGGCCAAATGTAGGCCCTCGGACTTGGAAATCAGCAACTGCTCTTTGTGTTTTGCTAGAAAGTCTTGATTGTTGCCGATCACGGACCTCTGAAGAAGTGGAAAACACTGAAAACAGGAAAGCCTGTCATCTGTATTTTGGCAGCATCCTCAAGGATTGTTATGCAAGCCATTTCCAGTGGATGTGGTGTTGAAAATTAAATATAAGCATCTCTAATTGACTGCTCAACTGCCTTGACTTATCAGAGGAAAAAATTGAT
Source organism: Gymnocypris eckloni scoliostomus (assembly GCA_027564155.1). Lineage (NCBI taxonomy): Eukaryota > Metazoa > Chordata > Actinopteri > Cypriniformes > Cyprinidae > Gymnocypris > Gymnocypris eckloni. Next base: position 9,787,229 of record CM050417.1, on the reverse strand, counting down.
ATAGAGGAAAACATTTCAGATCATATCTTAACACATATTCAAAACTAAGAGCACTCTAGGCTAGACATGCATAATATATTGGTACCAATTTGACTACAAGCTGATCTTTTTTCACTTCTATTGGATAGTTATATATAATGCTAATTTATAGTAGTTTCTAACACTAAAATGTACTTCATAATATAATACTAAATTTGCTGTTAAATTTGAATTTTAGACAAAATACTAAATAATGGCAGTGGCTAAGTGCAAATAGCATATTTACTTAGCGATAGATATTATTTACACTAACTGAAAATTGCAGTATTTTTTAACGATATGCTATTTACACTAAGTGCAAATAGCTATAGATTCTATTTGTACTGTTAAAATAGAAATATTTTCTGCTAGTTATATACTACGTATTGCAAATAGTGGCAATTATCTGTACCTCAGTATTGTAGTACGTTATAAAAAAGTACGCAATAACGTATTGTGTAAATTTTAGTTTTAATTCAAATTATTAAATTGATGCCACCTTATTAGAACAATAAAGCCCTACTTAGACCTACCCTAACCCTACCAGATACTTTATTTTCAATGTTGGTGGGCAGAGTTAGTGTAAATAGCCTTTGCCAACAAGGTGGGCTATTTGCACTTAGTGTAAATAGACACTCCGTTTAATAATTGAACTCTTTTTGTATCTTTTTTTATGTATATTTATAGGACAGTTCAGTTAGAAAGAGAGGAAATGGCAGTATCATCACTGTTCCATCCTCTATCCGCTCAGCATTGGAGAAAGACTGGAACCCTTGTGGGAACCCACTGTCCCACGCTTATAAGCATAACCTGCCCTTATAAGGCATTGTGGGTATTCTAAGATCTCGTAGGAGGAGATTTCAGGCCACAGCATTGCCAACCCAGCTGCTGTCTGAAAGCAATGGGAGATCCAGCTGGCCCTAAGCAGCGGCGCTGTACTGTGCTGTTCTTCCAGGCCAGTCCTGGAAAACACATGGCCACTTGGGGGTTGGGTACAGGGCTTTTGCATGAGTAGGATGTTTGGAGTTCATCTGACGAGTACAGTCTTGTCCACTTGTACCTCATTGCAACAACTCTGGTGAGAAAAATTAAGGCTTGGATGAAGTAATGCTTGTCCTTTCCTCTCCTCCTCCCTTTTAACCTGTTGGATGAGGAAGAAGTGGGCGTGTCTCTGGTGAATCTCGTTCCCGCCTCCAAACATGTTGCTCCGCCCACTAGAGCTAGAAAGAGAGGAAAAAAAGGATTGATGTTGTTTCACTAGAGATTTCTTGCCTCGTACACCTTTTCACCTCTGTTGGAAAGCATTGATGGATTATTTATTCATAAAGCCAAAGGGAATGCCAGTTTTTGTCCCCATCTGCCAAACAATTTCAAATTATTATAATTTTTTTCTTGTATGGTATATTTTGAAATATAGAGTGGAAAAATGTGCATCCTTTTATATAAAGAACACTGAATCCATGGGTTTTCCTAAGCATTTGAATGATTGATGTGCCATGGACTTAAGCCCGGTTTTGTGTTTTGGATGGGAAACTTTTTTTCTGTTCCAGAAAACACATCATTTTAGAGCCTCAAGGTTGTCTGGAAATGTCTAAGCCCTGTTCAGGGAAGCGAGCAGACACTCACACCAGCATGTGAGGTACTGTATGACTCAAAAAAGCCCAGATGAAGAAGGGATGAGAGGAAACGAAAGAGATAAAGCAGTGAGCTTCACTCTCTCAGTCAACATACAACTTCCTGACTTGCGCATTGCCACAGTGACCTTGTTTAGTTATATCACAACATTGGTTACTATATTTTGGTGTGACAGCGATAGGTTTCCCCCATCTTTACCTCTCGCTCTCGCACTCTTGCTGTCCCCAGTCCTGTGCTGACTGTTTAACGCCCACATTACATTCTTCTGTTCTGACATCACACACTCTCAGCTTTCCCTCTGGGTTTGTTTTTCGCCTCCCTCATACACCTCCCCCCCTTATGTACTGCCTTTCAAATATCAGGTCTCATAGGCGTCTCATAAGTCCCTTTCTTGGTTTATTTTCTCTGTATGTCTCTGCTTCCCTCTGCGGGATTTATAAATGTGAAATTGTTCACGAACCGGCCCTCATCTCATTCTCATCTTTCACTTCCTGTGATGCTTTGGGCCTCTTCCCAGTGTCAGGCTTTTCTCACCACTCCCATTGCTCAAGGCTCTGACACATTAGTAAACAAAGAAGGAATTATTGTAGTTGTGTTGTGTTTTCACTGTGACCATATTCACAGGGACAGTCTTAAAGATAGTTAACCCAAAATTGTGATTGAAAACATGTTTGACTTTCTTTCCTGCATGCATTTCTGAAGATTATTCTGGTAATTAGGGGCGAATGGAAACTAGACTTTAACAAAAATGAAAAAAAGTGGAAGTTGATATGGTCCATATGACTCATACTCTATTCTAAGTCTTCTGAAGTCATTCGGTAGCTTTCTGGGAGAAACAGACCAACAACTGAATTGATTATTCATAGAAAATCTTAACATCCACCCAAAAACATTCTTACAGGTTCACCAGGGCAATCCAGTTTGTGAACGAATCATTTCTGTGAGTCAAATCCTTTCAGTGAATTGATTGATTTAGTTCACAAACCGTTCACAGTTTGAATGATTCATTCACAAATTGAAAAACTGGTTCAGTTCTTGGGTTTAATTCACTGATACTAATTCAGTGATCCTGTTTCAACAATCAACAGTCCCTTTTAGGGGAACTTTGCAAATAAACAGTGACTTAAATTAGGTCTGTTTGTTGCACAAGCATACTGCATGGCTTCAGAAGGTATGTTATATTGTGCATAACTCATACTTTTATTATGCTTTTTGGTGTTTTTGTGTCTTTTGAAGCTTGAAAGTTCCAGTCCCCATTGACTGTTATTGCGTAAAGAACAACTGGAACATTCTTCAAAATGTATCTTCCTGTGTTCTTTGGAAGAGAGAAACGTGTGGCCATTTTTGGGTGAACTATCCCTTTAAATCATGAACAAATACAACAAATAAAAAGAGGGACACATATAAGTAAACAACAGCCTTCTAGAGGTGAAAAGTAATTTAATTGTTATAGTCAACTAGAACAGAGAGGAAGTATGTTTCAAATTCTAACTCAACCATTTAAACCCAATAAGAAGAGGACTTTAAAGTTCATTAATTACACAGGATCTCCTCTTTGTATTTTCTTAACCTCAATGCTGGTCAGTGGATTTATTTTGTTGGAGTAACAAAGCATAACACACCAATTAAAGTTCCTAGCTTTGATCTTTGGTCCCTCTGTACCGTCCTCTACTCGACACAACAGTTTCTACAAATAGATCTGTCCTGGTCTGAGAGTATAAATAGGTCTGTGACAGAGTAGGCGGAGGGAAGGAGGGAGGGGCTGAGAGAGAGAGAGAGAAAGAGAGAAGTAGAGGAGGTGGGAATGGAATGACTACGTGCAATAACCAAACATTTTCATAAGTCTCATTACACATAATTTGAATTAAAATGCCTTTCGCCCACATCATTAAGTCCTTACCAGGATCCAATTTCAAATAAATAATGTGGACAGAAGATTGTGGTCGAGAACAAAAGGGATTGAAAATATATTTGTTTGTGCATGGGTTAATTGACTTTTCCTAAAGCGCTGCCTGGAGACTCAGAGGAGGTGAACATGGAGGAGTCCAGTGACTGAACTCTGACTCATCTCTGATTCGTCAGCAGCAGGCGTAACGTGCCGGGCAGCATGCTCAGACTTCTCATTAAAAAGACAATGTAAAGAGAAAATATAATTGAATTTCATTTACATTATTAAATGTTTTCCCAGTGTTTCAGCCTTAAGTGAAATGTTTTGGTATACAACTCTCACTCTATGTACATACTATCAATCATATACACTCTGCTTCACGATGCATAGAAGAACCTTTTGTCTAAATGGTTCCATAAAGTACCTTTAACATCTGCAGAAGCTTTCTGTTTCACAAAAGGTTCTTTGTGTCGAAAGAAGGTTCTTCAGATTATAAAAAGGTGAGGAAGATATGGTTCTTTAAAGAACCTTTGACTGAATGGTTCTTTGTGGAACCAAAAATGGTTCTTCTATGGCATCGCTTGAAGCACCTTTATTTTTCAGAGTGTATATTCAGCAAGATTAGAATTTGTACATTCTGGAAAACAGTATCATCCTTAAGAAGGAGCCGGATGGTCGATCCTATTATTTCAGATGGCTTTTTGAAGTGTGCGTCCATAATTGGTTCATTGCTCCTTGTATAACTGTTATTGTTAAGTAATAATACATTTAGCTAGATACCATTGTTTACATAAAAATGCAAACCATTAGGTAGTAGGACACATTTTCCTGATGTGGTGGTATATCTAGCACTTTTTTTAAAGGAAATAAATTATAAATTTTATTTAGCAAAGATTCAATTATTGTAATTCCATTTAAAGTAAATGAAAGCATAAAAGTTACCTTAAAACAGCAACATTGAGGAAAATAAAAAGACGTAGTTCAAAAAATGTACCAACCTCAGACTTTTGAATGGTACACTCCTAAAAATAAAGGTGCTTTACGATGCCGTAGAAGAACCTTTTTTGTCTAAATGGTTCCATAAAGAACCTTTACCATCTGAAGAACCTTTCTGTTTCTCAAAAGGCCATTAGTTGGAAATAAAGGTTCTTCAGATTATAAAAAGGTAATAAAGAGATGGTTCTTTAAAGAAATTTTGACTGACTGGTTCTTTGTGGAACCAAAATGGTTCTTCTGGCATCGCTCTGTAGAACATTTTAAGCACCTTTATTTTTAAGAGTGTAGTGTAAATACAAACTAAAATGCATGTACTTTCCCCTAACCAACAAACTATGTACTTTTAGTGCATAGTAGACTGTAAAAATACAAATTGGGATGCGGAAAGTGAGAAATTTCTGTATGCGGGTGGTATCTGTGGGTAACCCACATGTGTTTTGATCTGTAGATTAAGTAATAAAGAAAGAGGAAGTGAAGGGCAGGGGCCCTGAAAATGGTTAATACGAGTATAAATGGGGTTAGAGCACAACAGGCATCCAGCCAGAGTTTCCATTACTGATTTCCCATGGATGTCATTTGACCACTTAAAGGAATAGAACGCCCCACATAACAAACAAAACCTCAGAGTGTTTGTTTCTCTGCCAGAAGGCCATGTGAGGATGTGCGAGTCCTGTTCTTGGTGACCTGAAGGGTGACTTTGAGCACAGAGAGTCTGACTGTTGTAAACCTCTTTAACCTGTCTATGTTTCACACAATGGACAATGTCTTATGCCATTTCTTAAATGATTGGTGCATTCAAAAACAAGCTATATGTGTTTAAAACTCGTATGACTTTCTTTAATATGTGGAACACAAAAGAAGATATTTTACAGAATGTCCAAGCTGCTGTTTGTATTCAAGAGACTGAATAACTGAATAAATATGAGGAAATGTAAGTGATAAAACTAATATACTGCTATTCATTGATTAAAAATATATTAATTTATGAATATATTCATCAAAATACATTCATTATTTAATACTCCATATGCTTTTGTTGTAGGGAAGAAACAGCATGACAATTCTTCAAAAATCTCTTTTGTTTCACATGGGAAGTAAAAACTTGGATTTTAAACATTAGCTATTTCTAAAGATCTGTCTATCTCTATCAGGAGAGCTTTGTACCATCATATTGGCCTCAGTTTTAAGTACAGTAAGGTGGAGCGCTAACAAATTGCCTTATTGCCCGAGATTAAAAGATGGCAGTAAGATGGATCAAAGCGACCCTGATCAAACAATGGGACGATTTAGAAACTGTTTATTAGACATCCATTGACTTGCAACCGCTTGTCATAAATTCATAAAGTTTTTACTAGTGTACACACACACACACACTGCTAGAAAGGTGTGCACACAATGAGCAGATTGCAAGCAAAGCTACAATGCCCAACATATGACATAATTCTGACTTTCCCTGTGCTTCTTACACCATAAACCTGTAATGTCAGTGTTCCCAGAGAGAAAGAGAGAGCAGCTCACACCGTCTGGAAAATATTACTCCGATTCCAACAGGCGGGGTCTCTGATTATGTTGGCATAAGTGAGAAAGGGAACGAGCGAGAATGAGAGATTGATAGAAAGAACAGAGGATTTATACTTCTCACGGTGTGTAATGCTGCACGCCTATATTGTGCAACTTCTATTAAATCCAGAGCATTTCTCTAAGCTTCACTGTGCTCAATTATATTATTTGGAGTGCCCAGTAGAGGGCGCTACTCTGTATATGCGCAGTAGTACAGTGACCTTGGTAAAGGTTTTACCTGTGTGTGGACTGAACAGGTGGTGTGTTGTGCTCTTACTGGGTGGAAAGGAGAAAATGGGGTGTGTCTTAATACATTAACTCTGTCCTACACAAAAGACTCTCTAATTGCTGATGCACAACCATTTTCAGAGCTTTTTGGTAATCATTTGCGGAGCACTTTTGTAAGACTTTCTCAGTTGTGTAAATATTGCAATTTTCTTCTGGTTTTATCATTCTTGCGATCTGTTTCTGTATGTGTTTATCAAACAGATACTACAGTCGTAAATCAACCCTACATTAAGGTGATACACCTGGGACATCAGGTTATAAACTCATAAAGCACACCACTATAAGTGAGTGTTACCTGTGCACGGTGAAGTGCTTTTGGCCCGTTTTTCTTCTTTAGGCAGCTGAGCCAATTTAAGTGCATCAATCTTACCTCCTTGACGGATGCTTATCTGAAATCTGCCTCAAATCTGCTTCAGCATGCACTGGGGCAGCGGAAAAGGAAGAGGAAAATTCACTTGGCATAATTACTAGCTACATTTTTATCTAACACACAATGCTAGTTACAGAGAGAGTTCCCAATCCCAAATCGCTGGTTCTGCGAGTGTGCCAGCACAAGCTGGAGTGTTCATGTGCTGTTTCTTGAATAATTTTTTTGATTTTTGTAATATTTGCTAAAAGAGGCACATGCAGGGCTACTACAGAGGATAGTAGCTGTAAATCCCATTGCCCGACATATGACATACAGAGCAAGTGAGTCCAGGGAGCTAGAGAGGGGGAGTGTGTCACTTTTAGAAGGACTAACTCGTGCCTCTGCAGGCGGCGAGGGGGGAGAGAGGGAGTGAGAGAGAGAGAGACGCAGGGAAGGAGAGGAAAGTTAAAGCTGAAGAAATGGCAGCTGGGACGCTCCCACACATGGTTCAGAAGTTGTTGAAATAGTAACAAACTCTGCAAACTTTCATAAACGAGTGTTTTGGAAATACTTCAAATTCATATACTTACAGCAACAAGCTGGGAAGATTGGAAAGATGAAGTATCGAGGCATGGTAAGAACCACAGCATGCTACATACTAAACAAAAGCAGCTGGGAGATTTCTGCAATGTCAGTCAGGGTCTTATGAAAGTGAAATATGTGGTTCTGGACCAAAGTCGTCGATTTATTTTGTGTTTAGATTATGTAATGATTTTCTAACACAGCTGGAATGCAAGGTTTACAGGGAATCATGGATTATATATTAATTGTGACCTGATTTTGCAGGTAATCACAAAATTGATTTTATAAAATACAAAACTAATAACAAGAGAGTAGGGTGGTCATTATAATCGTCTGTCTGTCTGTCATATACACATATACATAGGTGGTATGTGTATTTTAATAAATATGTAATTCACTACACACACACACTCAAATATAAATAAACGAATTAAATAAATACAAATTTAATAAAATCTCTGTGAGAATTGTATACATTTGGAATTTTATAAGAAAATTATTATACCAATTGTACATTAACACTGTATAGCCTATGTCATCTACAAATATAATAGTTCATAATATAATAGTAGAATTATAGTATTTTATGTAGTAATTTTTAGTACTTGAGGAGTTACACTGAAACTTTTTAAGTTTATATTTGTATAATTCTGTATATTACAAAATACTCTGTAAACAGCAATTATGCATTACACATTGACTAGGTTCATAAGAATGAGTTACTTCAGCAGTGCAGGCATGAATATTAGCTGATCTCTAATCGCTCATGTATAGTGAAATAGTAATATAAATATTGGAAGTCACTTTTCCTCTGGAAAGAAGGATTTGGAGTTTGTCTATCCTGTCAGGCGCTGATCCTATCTTGGGACCCTCTTTAATGCCGGACATTCTGATCAGTTTGTGTTTATGCCATAGTGTCATCTCACAGTGAAGCAATCTCTGGCTTTGAACCAGGAGCAGTCACTGTTGAATTCCAGGCTAGAGAGAGAGAGAGAGAGATAATGAAACTGGCGTCTGTCATTGGGCCTTTCCACCCTGCTACATTTCTTCCTGTCTCTGTCATCCGCGACCATCCTCCGAAAGCCAACAGAAACTTCAAGAACAAGCACTCAAGATAAAAAAACAAAAACAAAAAAAACATTAAATGTCGTGATACGAGTGTCGTTTGCAGAGAGAGCATCATTTCACATTCAAATAAACACCATGCGGTCAGTGATACTTTAGATGTGATCGAATTTCGGCACTTTTCATCATAGGCAAATAACTGCAGAAGTCTGAAGAATGGCTGACAATAGATGTAGGGTATCTGGTGCAGTTTCGCTCGAAATTCTACTGAATTGCTAAACCGCTGCACCGCTCACAGGAAGAGCCAGATCTCAGACAGAGGAAATTAAGTTTACATAATGCCATGCTGCTCGGAACGACTGAGGAGATGTGAGATGATACCCTGTCCTGAGATATTGGGGAAGGCCATAGCTATACATTTATATGTGATTTGATGAGAGACGCTGTAAGAATGAAATACTGTGGCAGTCCAGTAAGCAGTTTACACTTCTCCCGACTCGTGCTCTTCATATGCCCTCTGGACATGAATGCCTTGCATTGTCTGGACAGGCTGGAATTAAGGATAACTGGTCATTTTATATCTTCTCCAAGTCAAAAAGTATGTGTCAGAAGTTCAGCATGTGGAGGGGGTGCAAATCTTCACCTGTTTTGGCAGAGCCAGTCACACCTGTCTGTCAACTTTCCCCCTGAAGTTTAACAGCCACCAGCTGACTTTCCAAACCAACCCAGCCCCTTTAACACCAGGACAGCCATCGACTCAGCAGACCAGCGTGAATTACAATGCCACCCATGACATTTCTCGCCATCTGTGTGGCGGTAATTAAAGGAGCATTGTAAGACACCTCTTTAAAAATGTAATGATGAATATGGCTTAATTAGAGAATGCTATGTGGTGCGCTGCAAAGCCCATGCTGGGGTCTGTGTACAGCTTTGTGAGTATGTTTTAAGTACTTACAAATGTTTCATTGTCATTGTCATGACTATGCAATTGCAGGCATGCAAAATAGGGGCAAAAAAGTTGCATTACATTTGGAGAAGTGCTAAAAAAGATCTGACCATCTGCATGAAACAAAGCTGCAGGAATCGGATCTTTTTACACTCCCTTTAAAAAAACAAACAGATATCCACACTTCTCACACATGTGCCATGTGTTATTGGTTAATGTTGCGGGAAGCCTTTTTTAATTTATGCCTGTTTTTTTGTGTTTTTTAACTATGGGTAAATAGTACATTTAATTTTTTTCTGAAGTGTAAAAAAGATTTGGGCTGCAACTAACGATTATTTTGATAATCGATTAGTTGGCCGATTATTCTTTCGATTAATCGGATACAATTATTTTATTGACAAAAAACACACTATTCCACATTCTGCTCAATGTCTTTCAAACAACCTGAATGCTATGAAAACATACAGTGCTTAATTTATTAGACCACCTGTCATAAAGAGAAAACAAATATTTTAGGAATCTGTCAAAAAAATTGTTTAAATCTAAAAATGTTATTGTCATTTATTGGGAAAATTACAAACAGAAACAACTAATTAGTATTTATAATAACAAAAATGGCCTCATAACAGCTTGCATTCTTGCTTGCATTGTTTATGTACTTTTTGACTGTAATTGGGTATCTGAAAAAAACACTATAAAGTGCTCTGCCTTTCTTTCATAGATAACAGCAATAATTATATTATAGCATTATAAATAGCCTACTACGGTTACTGAAGAGCTTATGCATTTTGGAGGACTAACCATAACAGAAAGCTAAAACATGATTTTGGTAATCACCAATGCTGTTAGTTTAGAGCCTTACCTAATTCGTTAAAAACCTTACATAAATTTGTTATGCATTGTATATAGTGAATATAGTTTAAATCTCTTTTAAAAATGTAAATAAAAATAAAGACAACAGGTGAGGAATGTTCTGCAGGAACACACATTCACTTTGATCACAGTCATGTCTTACTGTCATTTATTTATCCTGTAAAAGGCGGTTATGGAGCGTCTCATATTTATTTTCAGACAATTACATGCTGTTATCCCTTAACAGTTCCTATTCTTATAAAATATTCACACTGCATGTTGACTTTTAAACCTTAAATTAACTTTCAACAACAGATAATTCAGCACAATGGATATGTTTGCGCTGAATAGCCTTTTAATTATCTCCATCTCTGTGTTACGTTTGTCTTTAATCTTAACACAGGCTGTCAGGAGGGACCTTTATGCTAAAATGGAAATGCTCGTGTGAATTTGTGACATTTATAGATAAGGATATGACCGCAAACTGAAAATGTTTGCTCTGAGGACGCACACGCATGTGTCACAGCACCTGACAGGGCAAGCCATTACACTAATGCATTAACTTAAAGCTCAAAATAAAGAATTCTCATGTTATGGGCAGCTTGGATCACGTACTTCTCCCGCAGCATCTCATTCTGTTTCCGACACTATTTTTAGTCGATGATTTTCATTATCGAAAATAATCGATTTTATCGATTAGTTGTTGCAGCCCTAGTAAAGATTCATCACAAACACCTCAACATCACATATTACGTATTGTGTTTGACAGCTCACGGCATGGAAATGTTTTTAAAATAACTACTAATTTAGCACTTATACTTTTGTATTAAGGGTAAAATTGTTGGTTGTGATGGTTGTGAATTGATTCGTGTAATTTAATAATTGTAATAATTATTTGATATCTGTTTACTTTATTACATTATTATTATTATTATCATTCACAAATAATATAATACACCTTATGCCCATTATTTATATATTAATAATATATAATATTATTAAATATTCATAATAATTTAAGCCTCGGGCATGGGTAAACTGATAAAAGCTGCTGAAAATAAACAATGTAAGGTAGGTCGTAAATAGTTCTTAGGACTGTTTTAATCTATTCCTGATATAAAAAAGGCAAAAGTTGACTTTTGTAGTTTTATTTAATCTGTTGGTACAGTAATAGTGACCATACTTGAAGAAACACCTTTATGTATTCATCATCGTTTTTAATGTAGCTGTGCCTCTCCACACGTCTGGGTGTCTCCACCCCTTGTTCTTTCCTGAGGAAAGTAGAGAGAGGTAACAAGTGAGCCAGATGACTCAATCAGGATGGAAACAGTTGGTAACCTCAAAAGCTTAAAATCAAAAGCAAGCAGACAAGATGTGCTTCCACCATTCTCCACTCTTCCTGGTGAGAAGGGGAGGAGTGCATGACTATGCTCTGGATATCTAGGAATTTGCCCTTTATCCACTGCCTTCATTAATTATGAAAAAAGTGCAAAATACATTCTTCTCCTTCATCATCCTTTGGTTATATCTGGAGTTGTTAACTGGACAGAATCGCTGACTTGTCCTTAGAGAAATGAAATACTGGAGTGTTTTTTTGCACATTCAAAAATCAATCTCTGTAATCAAAGTCCCTATTCGTCTGTTTCCGAAGACTGCTATGTCTTCTTGCAATGTGAGAAGTGCTGACGAAGGCAGCTTGACTCGGCAGATCTCCCTGACGCAGCTCTGCTCACAAGAGCCCAGCGACTCAGTAGGATGTTAGAAGGTCACGTGAAAGGCAATTATTGTTCACAAAGAACAAACCGCTCCCTCTTTGATCGTTCTTTTTCAGAGGTTGGAGTGAAATTGAGAGTGAATAATTTGCCCACGGTCGTGTATACAGCTTTTCAGTCCATTGTTTGCAGAGCAGGATTTGGAAAAAGTGAGCACATGGCAAAGGCTTGTAGCTTGCCTTATAGGCCTGGATGCATGGGAAAGGAGACCAGGATCAGGGGTAGGAAAGAAAAATCCGGAAAGCAAATCAATGAACAATGCCGTAATAGAACCTGTTTCTGGATAAAGTGCCATAGGAAGGAGTGTTTGGGGGGGCAAGGGTCTGCTTTCTGATTATGGCATATTTATTGTTCTAAATGAATGGTTATATTTGTTTATACTGGCTTTTAGCAGCTCTAAGTGTTTCACGTCTAGCTGATACAGAGATAATATTTGCTAATGTGCACAAAGAACCCTCAGACAACTCTTAATCCAAAGATCAAATTACCACAATCGTGGCCCAGAAAAGTATTTAGGACATCATTAAAGTACATGTGACATCAGTGGTTCAACCATAATTTTATGATGCTGCTTGATTACTTTTTCTGCACAAAGAAAACAAAAATAACGACAACTTCTCTTCTGTGTCAGTCTTTAACGTGTGTTCATGAGAGTACCACGACGCATAACATTGCTGTTGAACCACTGATGTCACATGGACTATTTTCAAAGATGTCCTTACTAGCTTTCTGTGCCTTGAACATGTCAGTTACATTGCTGTCTATGCCGGGTCGGAAAGCTCTCGGATTTCATCAGAAATATCTTAATTTGTGTTCCGAAGATGAACGAAGGTCTTACGGCTTTGGAACGATATGAGGGTGAGTAATCAATGACAGAATTTTCATTTTTGAGAAATCTGTCCCTTTAAAGTTCATTTTTAAAAGCATTAATAATTTAATAACACTGTTCAATGTAATTTTTACATATCTCAAAATAAATATCATTTTTTTAAGCTGTGTAGTATGTGTAGTCTGAATTTCCAAATAATTGATTTGCTATAAAAAATAGTATTGAACTGTTTTTCAGTTGGCGGACATAACATAAAAATAATTATCTCCTCAAAAAGTAAATATTTAATCAAAGTAAAAGCTGTCTGCATTATGCAGGTGTTGCAGTCAGATCTGTATTATACAAGTGTCTTGGAGTAAGTACAGTAGGTCCAGTGGAAATGATCTGTTAAAGGGCAGGACATATAATGCTTGAGCTGGCCAGCAAATGATGTCATGGTCTGTCTAGCCAGCGTGTTTAGTTTTGATTATGACTCCACCACCAATTATTAACTGCCAGTTCTGTGTGAATGCAGTAGAATAGACACAAATTAAGAGAGACAAACAAGTACATGTGATATAAGAAAAGTGTGCAGTATGTTCACTGGACATGTTTCTGATTTGGTTTTCAAATCTGATCTGCGGGGCTGAGTGTCTGCACTCTTATTTTGATTAAATCAAATATGTACACTACCGCTCAAAAGGTTGGGGTTAATAAGAGATTTTTGAAAGAAGTCTCTTGTTCAAGGATGCATTTATTTGATCAAAATACAGTGAGAACTTTATTAGTTTCAAATAATATTTTTGAGGAAACCATATTTTTTCCTGATTTTGTGATGAATAAACAAAGTATCTTTACTGTCACGTTTGATCAATTGACTGCATTAATAAAGGCATTGATTTCTTTAATTTATTCTACTTACCACAAACTTTTAAATGGTAGTGCATGTTCAGTATAACTTATATAAATGTTAAAACAGATTGAAAACCATCCCATACATTTAGACTGAGAGACTCTAGCATATCTAGAGAAAATAATAGAAATATAAAGAAAATAATTTAGTAACATAATAATTATATTTTTTTTACTTGGGCCAGAGTAAACCACATAGCTATGCACTATCCACTCTAAACACCTTGGCACTGCTTATATTTGTAATATTTTTCATGATATATTAAATCAATGTTTTGTCCTAAATGACAACAACACTTGAATTTTGATCCGGTACTTATACATTGCATGTAAAAGCGGATTGAGTCTGATTTGTGAAAACCAGATTTGAGCTGGATATGCAAAACTGACCTAGGGAGCGAGAGCGCAACGGACGGACATGTTAGACTTTCAGAGATGGTGCAGCTCTGTTGGTGCATTCAGCAGGCTGACAGATTGGGAAGGAAGTCACTTCCTGGCACTACACTTGTCGACTGTTCCCGCTCACTTTTTATGTGTTTCTTTCGGCTTGTTTTTTCCCCACAGTTAGCCTCCCTCGCTCTCGGTTCTGTTGTAGTTGGTGTGCATCAACTTAATTAAAGTGCTTGCTCAGGTGTGCTTCTCTCTCTCTCTCTCTCTCTCTCTCCCTCCAGGGGATGACCGCTGCTGTGTCAATAGCAAAACAACAGCCATTGCAGCTGGTGCATTCACACAATGTGACTGTGTGTTTTCGATGCATAATCACGCATTTGTTCATCTGAGTGTGTTTGTGTGTGTGTGTGAGTGGGTGTAAGTGCGCTTTTCTGTTTCAAGCTAGGAAGCGTCACCCATAGTCCTCTTTAATCAGGATTACAGGCATCAGATGACAAGTGACCTGTTAGAATTTAGTACATTTGTGTGTCTTCCTAGTTAAAGAGCATCTCTGGACAAGGATAGACAGCTAAAGTTTTTTCGACACCATGGATTTGTCAAACATTGGGAATCTAATGCGGAAAGCGCAGGCCTCCATTGGGGAGAAGAGTTATCTCTTTAAAAATACAGATCTGGTTGTAGATGTGAGTATGACTGTGTTTCTGCTGTACCAGCACACTTGGTTTTGGGTGGAGTTTGCACTGATGGAGTTGTCAGATGTGGTTTAAGTGTGAAAATTAATGGTTTACAGTATCTTGTTTGATAAAGTGATGTAATCAAGCAAAAGATGTAAAACAGCATTGTAGCCTTATAAAAATCGCTGTGGTGGTGCCATTAAGCAATGATGGGATCAGATGGTAATACTGTGGTGTTTAAATATAGTACTTAATGATGATCGTATTTTTGTATCGTATGTAGTACTTAATGATGATTGTATTTATAGTGTTTATATGGTACTTCCAGGAATACCTTGTAGCTATTGTGACTTGCGCTTTTTGGTTTAAATATATTAAAAATAAAACACCAAAAACTAAAATCAGTTGATTTAAATCTAACAAGGTCATATAAAATTAATTACATTTAGTCATTTAGCAGATGCTTTTATCCAAAGCGACTTACAATTGGGAGTACATAAAGCGATTAATCTTGAATCGATTAATCTTATTTGAATTATAAAAAATAAAGGTCACTAATTGAAGCAAATTAGCATGCAAAATAAGATATCTAGTCCAATATCAATTAATATTGATAAATTACAAAAATCCAATATAGTGCCATTGTTTGTCAGAAGTTTGTTTTTTAAAAGAAATCGCTTATTCTCACCGAGGTTGCATTTATTTGATCAAAATACAGTAAGATTAATAGTGTGAAACCTTATTAAAACATTTTATTTTTTAAAACAACTGCTTTCTATTTGAATATATTTTAAAATGTTATTTATTCTTCACTTCCTTTCTTTACTTTTGATCCGTTTTTGTCCTCGCTGAATAAAACTGTTAATTTCTTGCAAAACTTTTGAACTGTAGTGTATCTTGCTTTCCTATCTGTATAGTAATTGTAAGCAATGTAAACGTCTAAACATTTCTGTGGTATTATTGTGGTACCTTATCAAAAAAGTCAAAGTAGTACTTTTAGAGTTTCAGAATATTAATTGTAGCTTAAAATTGAGCTTGACACAAATCCACTGTTTAGATGGTGACATTTTCTTCACAATGGTATTCAGTGAGAACTTTCATACGAATGCTTTAAAATAAAAGCTGGGTTTCAAATGAGCTGAACTCTGAGTGTTGTGAAATGGGAGGGGTCATGATGGAGTTTATTCAAGGCTCTCCAGAGGGCCTTGACATACTGTGTGTTGCAGTGTTTATATATCACCTCGCGCTGCTCTGTGTCTGGAGAGTGGAAGTGTGATTCTGTATCTCATTCTGCTCATTCTCTGTCAGGCTGTGGGCAGTGACGGAATCCGGGTCATGATGGAGAGCGCCCTGACAGCCAGGGACCGGGTGGGCGTGCAAGACTTTGTCCTGCTGGAGAACCACACCAGCGAGGTGGCGTTCATCGAGAACCTCCGCAAACGCTTCAAGGAGAACCTCATTTATGTAAGCGCTGTTCTACCGATTCTATTCACTCTTAACGCTCAAAGCCCAGAGTATTGATCTGATCTCTTCCTCTCACAGACGTACATTGGTTCAGTGCTGGTGTCCATGAACCCCTACAAAGACCTGGAGATCTACACTAAACAGCACATGGAGCGATACAGGGGCGTCAATTTCTATGAAGTCTCACCTCACATGTAAGCCATCAGCAAGAAGTCATCATTACCCACAATTCTGCTCTCTTCGGTTATGCAGATTAGTCCAACTATTAGGCAAATAGTTTCTAATTTTTTGTTTTATTTTGTTAAATCAGGAACAATTGGCTGATTTGTCAAGCATGTAAACTCACATCCTTATGATAGTTGTAGTCCTTATTTAGCAACCACAGTTTTTTATTTTAAATAGAGCAGCTTCAGAACTCACATTTGAGGTAGTGGTTGACATACATATCATCAAGGCTGATATATCGACCAATGTTTGGCATTTTTAATCATCGGCATCAGCGAGTTTATTTTGTATGTGGACAAGAGATTTCACCTGTCACTGCACACTAGATAAAACCCTTGATTTCAAACTTTGCTGTACTATTTCCAGTTATTTTTGGGGGATTTTTTTTTGTTGTTTTTTTTTATTCACTTTTAATTCATTTTCAAATTATTTATTTCTTAATTTTGTAAATATTATATTAAATAAATATGCAAAAACATGAGAACTTCCAGAGGAAACCAATGGCTCATAAAACCAATTCTCTTCCATATTTTAGGATCACCAAAATGTCAGTTTTGTTGATTACTCCTTATTAAATGCAAATTGCATTAAATATGTATTAGTATTTAGATATGGGAAATGCCATGGTGGAGCTTGTTTATCTTCATTGTTGTCTTATGTTAGTGAAGAGGAAGTTCTCTTGGGATATCAGTGAGCAATGTTGAGGACTATAAACTGAAGTTCTGCTACAAGTGTAACGTTCATAGACTCTTATCTGTCAGGTGTATGTGTGTGTGGCAGCTTTCAGTTATCCGGAGGGATAGTGAAGGATAAAGTTATAGTTCATCTAAAGCAGACTGTACACCTGCTGTACCACTGTGTTCATCTTACACTGGTGGTAACAGACGTGTAAAAGTGATGAAAGCATCATCTCAGCTCTCATCCAGGCTGAAAACACACTGACCCTCTCTGGTGTAACTCTGCTCTTTCCTCATGAAAATCATTGGCAACTCCATCTTCACTGGGCTTTCCCATTGTTTATACAACAATGTTACTGACACCTGAATGTTCATTTAGGCTCTACCAAAGGAATGTGTTATTTTAATGCTACCAGAAAAGGAAGCAACCATACATTATAAGACCCAGAGAAATTATTAGAAATATTAAGGGCTGCATTTTAATTAAATACATGTACTGTAATTTAAATAATAATGTAAAATATGTATTTATATTTAGTTCTTCTATTAAGTATTATAAATATTAATTGAATGTTTTAATGTATTAAAAAAATTCATCCATAATCTTAATTTTTATATACAAAATGTAATCTATAATTATATTTTTGTATCTACTTATTATTATTGTTGTTTATTACTTATTATTATTTGTGTGTAAAATTTTAATGCAAAAATTCTAATACAAAAATGAAGCAATAAGATTACTCTATTGCTTTTTTATTATCTTAAGAAAATGTATTTAAATACATTTTTATTTATCTACTTAATTTTATATACTTTTACATTTATTGTTGTTGTTGTATTTTTTACATAATCTTTCTGTTTTGATCAAAATAATTTATAAAAAATAAATATTGTCATTTGTTAAAATACATAAGCAAGCACTTATGATGTTGACACGTTCCCTATACAGTTATGCCGTGGCTGATAATGCGTATCGCTCCATGCGGACTGAGAGACGGGACCAGTGCATCCTCATCTCAGGTGAGAGTGGTGCTGGCAAGACCGAAGCCTCCAAAAAGGTTCTGCAGTACTACGCCATCACCTGCCCTGCCAGTGAGCACGTGCAGACCGTCAAAGATCGCCTGCTACAATCCAACCCTGTGCTGGAGGTAAACATGCACACAGCACATCTAACCCCAAATCCCAGTGTAGATCAGTATGGGCTGTAATTGTTGCCCTGGACTGCTGTCACAGAGGAAAAATTCTCCAAATGACTCTCACGATGCCAAGGAAAAGATGCCGAGTTTATTCTGAGCAGTTTGTAGTCCTGGTAAACCTCGCCAGTAATTATACGCCACTGTTATTATCTGTGCGATAAAGACTGGCGCATACATGAAGGACGTCTAAAAATGGGAAGGCCATCGGAAGCAGCACAGACGGCCATTAGGCCAGATGTTTTGCAGATGTGGTGCTTCCCTGTAAACTAGCAGTGTGTGCACATCTAGTAAAGCGTGTGTATAATGGCATTTGTCTAAAATTAAATAGCTTGTTTTTCTATACTTGTAATATTCATCAACTTTCCTTCCCATCATTGTGGTTTTTCTTCTCTTAGGCCTTTGGAAATGCAAAAACTTTACGAAATGACAATTCCAGTCGCTTTGGGAAATACATGGACATTCAGTTTGACTTCAAGGTTAGTTCACTCATATGTTGTTATTACAATATTATTGTCATTAAATGATCTTCAAACAAAGCTCACGTCTCAATTGCTGTGATCCACCTTCTGCGATACACCTTTACCCTTACAATGCTCTCCTTGGTTTTGGGGATTTGGCTGCATCCACCTGCGTGTTTACGTGTTTGTTTGTCTGTGACATTATGCGTGTTTGCATGCGTGTCAGAAACCCGGTATTATCCCCTTTGCTTCTCCCTTTGGGTGTCCCCGTTGGCAGGGTGCTCCCGTAGGAGGTCACATCATTAACTACCTGTTGGAGAAATCCCGTGTCGTGCACCAGAGCCACGGCGAGAGGAACTTCCACATCTTCTATCAGCTTATTGAGGGAGGAGAGGAGGATCTGCTGAGGAGGCTGGGACTGGAAAAGAACGCCCAGCAGTACCAGTTTCTGGTGAAGGTGAGAGACGGACCTCACACTGTTGATATGATTAAAGCAGATGTCTGAGGTCTAAAGAAAACTGTACGTTTAAGAAAGAGCTGTTAAAACACATGCTTCAGCAACACTAGGTCATGCTGGTCAAGTAGGCGTCGTCTCGCCATTAATAAATAAAGCCTGTTTCCACAGAGTAAAAAAATGAATAGGTAATTATAACTTTGTCTTCTACTTGTATCTTTTTGTACACTTCAATCTCTGCTTCTGTCTTGCAATCTATCTGATTTGTTAAAACGTTTCCCTTTACACTTGGCCACATAAATGTGTCTTCACAAAACGGATATAAATCTGTTCTTCAATTCATGCGCTATATGCAAATTTAGTTAATGTCAATGGAAGCAATAGATATGCGCTGCATTTTATTCATTATCAGCTGATTTCAATATCCGAGACCGCAACAGGAGAGAGCGGGGCATCAGCACTGGAAAGATAGGTTAGTCTCACTACGTTTAATGAAGATGAATGTATGTTAAGCATCTGTGACTTACTTTCAGTTTCATTCGCAGCAGTTCATTCGCAGCAGCCGTTATATCTGACTATAACATGCCATATAGCCTATAAAATGCTCTCACACTTTTATTTTTTAATATTTTGGGAGGAGTAAAATTAGCATATGTGGTTTCAACATCCAGATGCATTTACACTTGTCCAGTTTCATCAGGAATGCGGCCCAGAGTCTAGTGGTTTGAGCAATCAGATTTAAATGTGTGTCGAAAGCATTTCAGAGGGCGTTTACACCTGGTCTTTTCAGTATCGGATAGCTAGCTATTCGATCAGAAAAAATACATGTGTAAACAGCCCCTGTGATTGTCATTGTCTGATTCTCCTTTTCATGACTGGTCAAACATTTTCAATAGGAGTCAGATCTGGACTGCAGGTCCATTTCTGCTTATAATAATCTTAATCTATCATTATTGGCACTATTTATCTCATAGTTTCAATTATTTGCAACTTATTTCTTACAAGTATTCAGGAATGTCCCTCTGTTGCCTCCTCCCGCTCCCCTGGTGTTTAATATAGGAAGTCAAGAGGAGCCCCTCCTCCCTTGGTTTTCTCTGTTGAGCTGATTGAGTGTGTATGTGGTGTTGTTTTTTTTAGGGTAACTGTCCCAAAGTGAGCTCCATAAATGACCGCAATGACTGGAAGATGGTGAGGAAAGCCCTGAGCATCATTGGCTTCACTGAGGATGAAGTGGAGGTATGAAAGACAAACCGACCAATCACAACACACACCCACACACTATGAAGAATGAAAGCAATAGAAAGTTCTCCTTTATCTGGGCAAACGGTCCTTAGTTTTGAAATCTGGTGACAGAAATTACACCCACTACCTTTTAAATTGTGATCGTTCCTCTAATTCACACCCATCCCTTTCTCTCCACAGGAGCTTTTGAACATTATTGCCAGTGTACTACACTTGGGGAATGTCCAGTATGGAGGAGAGGACAGCGGCAGTGCCTACATCACCACAGAGACACAGATTAAATACTTAGCCAGGGTAACAGGACAGTTTATTTATATCACTGGTCTGTGGCCACATGTGTATGACCTCTGTGTTTAAACCTCTAACCATGTTTCCTCACTTGAAATTAATTGTCAGGGGTATTTTTGACTTTTGTGTGTGTGTGTTTGTATTACTGCAGTTGTTAGGTGTGGATGGCACAGTTTTTAAGGAGGCTCTAACACATAAAAAGATCATTGCCAAAGGAGAAGAGGTATGTTTTCAAGTATTTAGAGTGAAATATTAATTATTGCTATTGCTAACAGACAAATATCACTATTGCTATTGCTCATACTTGGAGTTAGGGATTTTTCAAAACTTGTTTGTTGAGGGGAATTCTGCTATTACTGTTGGTCATATTCATGATTTTTAGCAGTTGGTAAAAAGATCCCATAGATTTACAATAAATTAGAAATTTGAGTCATAGGGAGCAGAATATCATAGAGACTTTGATGTAGGCGGTAAATATTACATGGGAAAACATGTAATATTTTACATGTAATATGCTGCTTTGCTTTAAAACCTTTTTACGAGTGTTTAGTAGTTCTGAGTATTCAGTGTAAAACAAATTGTGTACAATATGCAATGATTACTATGAGT
The DNA here is from genome assembly GCA_027564155.1 of Gymnocypris eckloni scoliostomus. NCBI lineage: Eukaryota > Metazoa > Chordata > Actinopteri > Cypriniformes > Cyprinidae > Gymnocypris > Gymnocypris eckloni. The sequence goes on along the minus strand of CM050417.1, from coordinate 9,765,878 downwards.
GGTTCCCATAATTGTACTGTCTGTGTTTGTGTTGTAGCTGATGAGTCCTTTAAATCAAGAGCAGGCCGCTTCGGCACGGGATGCCTTATCTAAAGCCATATACGGTCGTACTTTTACTTGGCTGGTCAACAAAATTAATGACTCTCTGGCCTTCAAGGTATGGACTCGTTCTGTTGTTAAATACACTAGCAGCTCCATGGCTTTGCATCTCTCTGGTAGAGGCTTGTTGCTAAATGTGGATGTTTGGTGCCCTCACATGGAGAAAGCCTTGCAGTGACATCTCATCGGATTACTCCGGTTTTCCGACGACTGTTATTAGAACACATTCTCTCCATATGATCTTACAGGCTGTGTATGTTTTGACTGAACGGCACGCCACAGCTGTTGTTGAATATTTCTGTGCTTTTAATGTGTCTCAGGATGATTCATTCAACAGTAAGAACGCCTCTGTCATTGGTCTGCTGGATATCTATGGCTTTGAGGTCTTTCAGAACAACAGGTAGAGTAAATTACATTTCATTTAATATTTATGTTATAAAAGTCAACAATTTATTTATGCTATATATTATATTTTGTTACATTCATATACTCTTTATTTTATACTACTATACATATTTTGTTATCAATTTAAATAAACAACAAAATTCCATTTATTATTGTAATATTCAATGACATATGTTTTATATTATAATCTTAACCCCCTCTATGGTATACATTGTTTTAACCATAAAAATATATATATATATATATATATATATATAATTGCTGTAATCGCATTAAAAATAAAAGTTTTTGTTTACAATAAAAAATGTATTTGGACTGTATATTTATTATGCATATAAATACACACACATGCATATATATATTTAAGAAAAATAGGTTACATTTGTATATTAAATATATTTCTATATAATATAAATTATATAAATCATGTGAATACATGTAAATATTTTCAAATTACATACTGTATGTGTGTGTATTTATATATATATATATATATATATATATACATAATAAATATACACCAACACACACATATGTTACATAAAAACTCTTATTTTGGACACAATTAATCGTTTGACAGCACTAATATATATCATATTAATTATCAAACTAATCATATTTGATTAATAGTTTTTACAATATTTTCAAATAATATTTCATACATTACATAGAAAAATAAAGTCTTAATTTATTATTTTGGTTATCTTTGAATCTAAGTAACTTTATCTATTTATGTATTGTTAACAAGAGTATAATCATACTAATTGTCTGTCTGCCTCTCTTTGCCTGTCTGTTTAGTTTTGAGCAGTTTTGTATCAACTATTGTAATGAGAAGCTGCAGCAGCTCTTCATTGAACTGACTCTGAAGTCGGAGCAGGAGGAATATGAAGCTGAGGGAATCACGGTGAGAATTCCCTGAAACACATAACGCATATGCAATACTGTATACACACACACACACACACACACACACACACACACAGCTCAGCATATGCAACTCATGTGCAGGGTGCTGGAATGGTGTCTTACTCACAGCTCAATGGGCACATTATGGGCAAACATATGTCGTGGGCTTTATTTTTGTGCTGTTATTATGATAATGCTGACCTCTCGCACTGCCGATAAAACATTGTGATGCATAGACTGTTAAAGAAAGCCTGTTTGTGGCCTGGATTTGCGGGTGGGCTGGGAATGCTCTTGTTACTGCATTCCTTGAATTTTATAGCAAAAACAACATTGTCAATCTTGAATACTTTCCTCTTATGGAAAGTTCAAATGCAGTAATGCTCATGTTTTTGTATTCTCCAGTGGGAGCCTGTGCAATATTTTAACAACAAAATCATTTGTGATCTTGTGGAGGAGAAGTTTAAAGGAATCATTTCCATCTTGGTGAGAATGCTCTCTGTGAACTTCCATCAAAATATTAAACTTTTTAAAGCTGCATATATCTAAAATGATTTACCGTTCTTTCTACAGGATGAAGAGTGTCTCCGGCCTGGAGATGCCAGTGACATCACCTTCCTGGAGAAGCTTGAGAACACTGTCGGTGGCCACGCACACTTCCTATCGTCAGTCATGCCATCCTCCTTTAGCATTCCATCTAACACCTCAAATTATATCTTAAGCATTTCAAAACTAATAGATATGATATTTATACATCTGCATCTGCTCTACATTACAGTCACAAGCTGGCTGATGGAAAAACCCGTAAAGTGATGGGTCGTGAGGAGTTCAGACTGATCCACTACGCAGGAGAAGTCAACTACAATGTGAACGGTCAGTTACTGAACAGATGGCGGTGATAAAAATGAAGAAACCGAAATCGAGCGCATCGTTGAACAAAAGCGGGCACTTATGCCCACAGATTTTTCCCAGGCTGAGCGTTGACTGACGTCATTGTGTATATTCCAACTTCTAGGCTTCCTGGACAAGAACAATGATCTCCTTTTCAGAAACCTAAAGGAGGTGAGGGAACAGGCCCAGAAAAAAATAATGTGTATATATATATATATATATAAGTACACCATATCTGGGCTGAAATATCAAATACGAAATGTGTCTCTATTTTCAGGTCATGTGTATGTCCGAAAATAAAATCCTCACTCAGTGTTTTGACCGAGAGGAACTCACAGACAAGAAACGCCCAGAGACGGTATCTATCTATCTATCACCTATCTGTCTGTTTCAATATTATCCATCTGTCTGTCCATCTATCCATCCAGTTATTATCCAAAAAGTAATCTCTCTGGTACAATTAGTTTTTACTTAAATACTGCTATTTCTAGAAGGTTAAATATATCGTGTCAAATGTTGTTTATGTTTAAACAGAACCATAAACAACAAAATGTGTTTGTGAATCAGTTACTAGTTCATAGTGGCATTTATACATAAACCACCGCAGCTTGGCCTCAGTCCATGAAATTGTGGATCTCTGCCTGCCACCCACACTGTGAGGAATGCCCTGACACTGGTACCTCTTCACTCCATGTGACTGCGTACAATCCTGAATCCCCCCAATCGCAGTGCCCACTCCGCACAGCTCCATTGGTTGAGTGTGGGTGGGCTGCTGTTTAGTTGTTTGCTTGTATTGTTGACCACTGGCTTCTCCCACATTGTCACTGCCTGGCTGGACTTGCACACTGTGGCTTGTGTTCTTGCTTGTTCTCACTGGCCATCTGTTTTTCTTAATCTCTCGTTCCGTTGGATCTCTGTGACCAGGCAGCAACCCAGTTCAAGACCAGCCTGGCGAAGTTGATGGAAATCCTGATGTCTAAGGAACCGTCTTACGTGCGTTGCATCAAGCCTAATGATGCCAAGCAAGCAGGTTTGTGAGCAGTTTTCTGTACTTGAGTTTTAATGGCGTTCATCACTTAGAGATTGTTTTTCTCATTTGTGCTCATTCCTTGCACCTGTTCCCTTACAATGGGACAGTATTCCATCAAGGGATATAGAAAATAGTATAGTATTATAGGACATGAGAATTATTCGTATTATGATTTATTGTACAAATTATAATTTATTGTAGAATTCATTGAACTTTTTTTTGTCATTAAACATTTACCAATAATTAAACATTGATGAACCAAACTGCTGTACATGTCTAAAAATGTAATTGATTTAATGAAAAATGTAATTGTCTTTTCTGACTGTTAAAGTGCTCAAATATATCCATCTATCCCATCTATCTATCTATTTTGAGTATATATATATTGTTTTTTTTTAGTTTATTTGTGCATCATTTTTCTTCTTCTCCATGTGATGTAATGATTCATTGTTCAAACTGCAGTCATTCGTTCCCTCACACTGATTCTCTCTTACTTCATCAGCTCCTTTGTTTTGCCCTTGTCTTTTGTTGATATTTGTTAGCGTCTTTTGTTTGTTAATAAGCTCTTATCCTCATAAATACTGGCAAATCTATAGTTTTTTACATACGTTACATTTTATGCCTCGTTAAACTGAAATCTCTCTGTCTCTCTACAGGGCGTTTTGATGAAGTCCTCATCAGGCACCAAGTAAAATATCTTGGTCTGATGGAAAACCTTAGGGTGAGGAGAGCTGGATTTGCATATCGCCGTCGCTACGAGACCTTCCTCCAGAGGTTGGCATCTACATGGCAGAAGAATATAAGAACTTAAGCCCAGATGAACTGTTTTTAATGATAATCTTTTAATGGCACAACCTGGTTATTATTTCAAGTGTGGCTCTGTTGGGTGACCAAACATACCTCATAATGGTAACCCACAATACTCTTAACTTATAGTTAGCCTGAACCAATTTAGCAGATTTTTTCATTTTTCAGCGAAGCTCTCGCAAAAAAATCTTATTTGTAACTCTTCGCACTTTCTAATCCTCTTTTAAAAAGCTCAGCCCTTCCGGTGGACTTCAGTGATAATTAGGTCAAAGGGAACAAGCAGTGTTGAAAACAGTGATTCCTCTTTCTGCTTAAGATGAAGTTGAGTTTTGTGTGTAATGCTTGCGATTTCCTGTTTCAGGTATAAATCCCTGTGTCCAGACACCTGGCCGAACTGGGAAGGCCGTCTGGTCGATGGAGTTTCCACACTCGTCAAGCACATCGGCTACAAACCTGAGGAGTACAAACTCGGCAGGTTGGTTACACATATAAGTGTTTAAAATTCTAACTTTAATTTTAAAATCTGTATCCTTTCTGTGGTTCCAAAACAAGCCTTATTTGTTTATTTATTTATTTATTTTAAAGGACCAAAATCTTCATCCGCTTCCCTAAAACCTTGTTTGCAACTGAAGATGCTCTAGAAGTCCGGAAACACAGCCTTGGTATGAGCCATATTCAGAGACGTATCATGTAACTCTTCACTGGACGTTCTGCCCAAACTTAACCTCAACAAACTGTTATTCATGCACAGCTACCAAACTGCAATCATCCTGGAAAGGCTACAGTCAAAAAACCAAATACCGTAAAATGCGTCAATCAGCTATCAAAATCCAAGCCTGGTGGAGAGGTATTCTGGCCCGCAGGGAAGCGAAGCGTAGGAGAGAGGCGGCCAACACCATCCGCAGGTCTAGTACAATAGTCAGTGATGTGATTCTGTCCAGTTAGAGAGCCTAAGCCCACTTTTGTTTTTACCATCTGTGGTCACTGTTACAGGTTCATCAAAGGCTTCATCTACCGCCACCAGCCACGTTGTCCAGAGAATGAATACTTCCTGGACTACGTTCGCTACTCGTTCCTAATGAAGTTGCACAGGAGCCTTCCTAAAACTGTTTTGGATAAGAGCTGGCCAACGCCACCTCCCGCCCTCAATGAGGTGAGATATATCTTTCATGAATCAGTCATCTGTACAATCATCGACTCCTTTAGATGTGAGATGAGAAATGATGCCTTCCTTTCGTTCACAGGCTTCAGAGCAGCTCCGCAAACTCTGCATGCAGAACATGGTGTGGAAGTACTGCAAGAATATCAACCCGGAGTGGAAGCACCAGGTGTTTGCTTTGTGTTTTTTACTTTATTTATTTTAATTTTTTATTTATTTTATTTTAATTGCATTTTTATTAGTATTTTTTATTGTATTTATTTATTCATTCATTTGATTGTAGGGCTATTGTAAATTAACCTAGAATGAAAGTAGCTGCTGTACCATTTTACATGTTTAAATATTTTATTTATTTATTTTATTTTTAATTATAATTATTTTAATTTATAACTTATGAATTATAATTTATTATTAGTCCAATTTAGTATTTTTTATATTTGATTATTAGTTTATTTTTATTGTTGAGTTCCTGAAATAACTGCTTTATTATCTATTAATGCAGTTGGAGCAGAAGATGGTCGCAAGTGAAATCTTTAAGGACAAGAAGGACAACTATCCACAAAGCGTCCCAAAACTTTTTGTGGGCTCAAGACTTAGTGAGTTTTCAGATTTCATCTTACTTTGAAGACACATTTCCAGTGTTGTATATTCTAATTTGTTTTCTGCGTGTGTCAAAAGGTGGCGAGGACATCAATCCTAAAGTGCAACAGGCTCTGGGGAATGATAAGATGAAGGTTAGTTGTATTCTGGGATATTTGTTTGGGAAATCTCTCTTTAATGGGGTTCAGACTGTGGTTCACAACTACATCCTCTCATCGGTCTCCCCAAAAAAGCCAGAAATGTGTAATTTTACATGACTGAATATGTGATCTCCTACCTTATTTCTCAGTGTTTGCTCAGACAACATACAGTACTAGACACAACAAGCATCTATGATAATAGGCAGTATGTGAAAAATAAAAGTGATTCTGCTAATATAATCCATCCTTCCCCACAGTATGCTGTTCCAGTGACTAAATATGACAGAAAAGGATATAAAGCACGCAACCGACAGCTCCTGCTCATGGCGGACAGTGCCATCATTGTGGAGGAGGCCAAGCTCAAACAGCGTATCGACTACAGCTCACTGAAAGGTGAGCTTAAACCGTTTTTACACTTAGTTTGACTATATTTTGGTATGATTTCATTGTAAGTGTAATATACTATATTAAGACCAATTTTCATATCAATTGTGAGGCATACCAGTCACATGAAACAAACCAGAGACCGTGTTTTCAAAGCAGACTTAAAAGCTTTACTCAGAATTTTGTCCAAACTGAATACGAAAAGCCACAGATTGAAAAAAGTGAACCACAACCAATTAAAAAGTGACACTGTTTTATCTGTAGGGATTTCAGTCAGCTCTCTTAGTGACGGCATGTTTGTTCTCCATGTTGCTTGTGAAGACAATAAGCAGAAAGTAAGTCTCATTTGCTTGTAATTTCCTTAAGCGCTAAACCAACTGCTTTCAGAGTGAATATATAAACTGTATTGGTATCACAGGGTGATGTGGTGCTTCAGAGCGAGCATGTCATTGAGGCGTTAACCAAAGTGGCCATCTGTGCTGACAAGATGAACAGCGTTAACATCAACCAGGGAAGGTGAGTTGTAGATACAAAATTATTAAAAAATCTAATTATACTATTGAAGTTTCAAGGCAGACTTTGGTTTATGAAATGATTATATTTTTATGAATAAAAACTATTGCTTTCTCTCTTATGGACAGTATACAGTTCAATGTGGCACAAGGAAAAGAAGGGATCATAGATTTTACATCTGGCTCAGACTTGCTGATAGCCAAGGCTAAGAATGGACACCTTTCTGTGGTGAGCACTGCTGACTAAAACACTTTTATATCAAGATTATTTCAGTGAGAAGATAAACGATAACGAACATTTTTTCATTTCTCAGACTGCCCCTCGCCTCAACTCAAGATGATGGACGAGTCCTGACCAAGCTCTTCCTGCATTCTCACAGGATCTTCATCAATCACATGACTAAAGGCGGAGCTTCTCTCTGCCAATCAGACGCCAGCCAGCTGCACCAAAGGCCTCCGCTTTAAGTTGTGAAAATCCAGCAAACTTATTTATGTTTTGGGGGATTAATACTGTTATATGAATATTATGATTTGATATGTCAAAGCCAAGAAATAACAATATATATGTGCATTTCCTGCACTCTGTCTTTATCTAGCTTTATTTGGGAAATGTTGATTTGTTAGAGATAGTGACCTAAGTCATGCTAACGAGGTAAATCAGGGTTCATAATGAGTAGTTGTTCGCTTCGGTTCTATTTATGTTCATCCATGATTACATTTACTTTTCTATGAATTCTGCAATCCAAACCTACTCAGAACCAATACACTTTTGCGTTCATGGGAATGGTATTAATTACTTTTTGCATTGAGAAGATGACTGGTTAAACTTGTTTGTGCGACATAATTTTGCTCATAAGTTATTAATATTAGTTGGTGTGTTAAAAAAGGAGGACAAACTTTTAGGGAGCGTATACCAAGTGCATTGAAGGTGTGTGTCATGTATGTAAAGCTACGAAATAAATCTTAATGTTGATGGAAAGATTTCGCACGTGATCGCAACTATGCTAGAAAACCAGCCTCGTTTTTTTACAGTATGATTCATTCATTGGGTTCAATCTAAATTCAGAGATCAGTAAATATTTATTTTCTCAGTCCCAAATCTGTGCCTCAAAATGTTAGGGTTAGAAAGTATCTTTGATAAGATAAGAGTTCCTGTAAAAATGAGAAAAAATTCAGTGATGGACAAAAGAGAGATTTTTGAGAGCGGTCTTTTCTTATGCTGTCCAAAGGTAAATCGTTCAGGCTTTGTGCTCCTAATACAATGAACACCATAATCTCTCAAATTACCGCCATTTACCGCATTAGCACTGCTCCAAACTCACTGCACAGCTTGTGAGAGATGTTGTTAGCCATAATACTAGGGTAAGTTGTATGTAATCTACAAAAATATGTAACTTGGCTTGAGGCAGGTTTGTGTATATAGCAAACCTAAATGTTTTAGAAACTAAAAAGTGGAAATTTGGCATACCCTTTGCACTGTAGGATTTCAGGCACTAAAACTCTTGATGGAACAATTGTTTGATATCGCCTTGATGTCGAGAATGTTCAGAGAAACATTGAGCATGTGCCTGTCATAGCTGGTGTCATATAGTTGAGGATGCTTAGAAGAAAACACTGAAAGGAAACGCGTTAAATGCTGGTGTATGCATAAGTGCCGCATGTATTTAGAAAAAATATCTATTTTTGACATTTATATATAAAATAAATAATACCCCAATACTTTCCACACAAACTGTTGGCCCCCCAAGTTGATATATAATTCACACTTGTGATTTTGTTTTATACTATTTGTGTAAATTACCCATATGAAATCTGTCATTTTGAAGCAAACTGACAATGTATTTGAGCATATTAAAGCTGATAAAAAAGCATTGCCTTGTCAGCTCTGTTTTTTCATATGTATATGTATTTTTCATATGTATGGGAATGGGTATTTGTGTTCGCTGTATTTTTTATTAATCTAGTGGAAATCTAATTTGCATTTAATAAAGGCAATATTACTGTTTGCTTGGCAGCAAATTGTCAAGTTTTGGTAATATGATCCAGGAAAGGAAAAGAAAGACAGGAAATGGAGAAGGAGAGACTGGTGATGTCACTGGCAATTATGTTGTTGTTTTTCCACACAAAAACTGAAGCATTTTGAATACGTTAAACTCTAGGTGTTCATTACTTATAAATGTATGATTGACTTCAAATAATTAGTGAACTCTGGTAAACAGAGACGGAGAAAAGCACGAGTTACTGACTGTGGGCGGAGAAAGTCTTGTATTCTGCTATTGCACAATATACTGTGTATCAGGTGACTTTAAAAGGAATACATACGGAGTATTTCATATTTTAGACTACTGAAAAGTGTGTTTTACTATAGCGATAAATATGTCTTTTTAGAATCGGCCTACAGGTAATCGACATAACTTATGATGTGTAAATATATTAATAATTCATAATAGGCTTTCTGTATCAGTCAGGGTAGTTTCACTTTCAGCAGCATTAAATCAAGGAGATTCTACGGAAGTGTGGGGATAATGCGTGTGACCCTGTAAGTTCGTTTATTATTATTATCATTTATTAATCAATTTCGCTTAGTTTTTTTTCGATGTGCTTGTTTGGAACTGTTAATATATCCATTGGATGTACATAATTATTATATAGTACATTTAATGGCGGTAGACTTTAGGAATTTCTGTTTGTTTTCCGGGCGTGTAACGTTAGTCTATTCGCGCGAATATTTTGTTGTCCCTGTCAGAGTTTATCATCAAGGACATTTTAATCATTAAATGTGTTGTGATTATATTTGTGAATGAAGTTATATTCATATACATTTTATTCATATACAGGTGCATCTCAATAAATTAGAATGTCATGGACAAGTTCATTTATTTCAGTAATTCAACTCAAATTATGAAACTCGTGTATTAAATAAGTTCAATGCACACAGACTGAAGTAGTTTAAGTCTTTGGTTCTTTTAATTGTGATGATTTTGGCTCACATTTAACAAAAAAACACCAATTCACCATCTCAACAAATTAGAATACTTCATAAGACCAATAAAAAAAACATTTTTAGTGAATTGTTGCCCTTTTGGAAAGTATGTTGATTTACTGTATATGTACTCAATACTTGGTAGAGGCTCCTTTTGCTTTAATTACTGCCTCAATTCGGCGTGGCATGGAGGTGATCAGTTTGTGGCACTGCTGAGGTGGTATAGAAGCCCAGGTTTCTTTGACTTATCTTTGAGCTTGTGAAAATATATAGGCTAAATAAAAATTGTGAGCTTGTGACTTATGTAGTTTGTGAGTTGTTGTTATTTGCTTCTGAAATACTTAAGAATAAATACTTTAAGCTTTGACTTTTAACTAATTTTCTTTTCTTTGGGGGCAAGGTCAGGCCTTAATTAGGGGGCCCCAAACTCCCCCATAACCAGGAACCTTTTAAAGTGATGGCAGTTGGACACTGTAGCACAGAGATTCAACAGCGGCGTGTGGAGCTGGTGGAGAACTACAGCGAACACCTGACCCGCCTTCTGGACGTGCTGTTTAACGTGGGGGCAGTGACCGAGGAGGACCTCAGTCTTATTAGAGGTTCGGCTGTTCGAGGTGAGAGAGAATGTATGAGAATTCTGCTGGATGTGCTAAATGGGAGAGGAGAAGAATCATGCAGGGCTTTCCTCTACGTACTACCAATTGTTCAAGATAAAACCACCAAACTAGGACAGGCCAACAGGCAAGAGCATCTAAAAAACACAAGGACATCTTGGCAAGACAGCATGGCCTGGTGGACTATCTCAGCATCAGAAGACGGACTTTGGGACAGGATGAGAGTGGGTGCTTAACTGATATCACCTTCTCAAGACAAGCTGGTTATGCATCGTCTTCTCAATGCCGACATGAGTCAGCAGGAGTTGGGGATGCTTTCAGGACACGTACGGATGAGATCTGTATTTTCAAGGATGTGTATGAGAATCTGCTGTGCGACCCAGAGAGTGGTGTGAATATGCTGTCAGGAGTTGCTGGAAGTGGGAAAACCACGGTTGTGAGACGCCTGGTGCGAGAGTGGGCTGCAGAAACCAACTCGTCCAAGATTGTGCTATCTCTGTCATTTCGTGAGTTGAACCTCATAACTCAAGAGCAGAGTTTGCAAGACTTGCTCTCGGATCACTACATCCAACTGAAACCTTTCCTGCCCGAGTTACTGAACTCAAACCCAACACAGTTTTTACTCATCTTAGATGGTCTGGATGAATTCTGCTACCCTCTTAGTTTTGAACACACTCCCAAGTGTTCAGATCCTGAGCGGGTGCAGCCTATACAATCCATTGTGGTGAACTTAATCAAGGGAAATCTGCTTCCAGGAGTGTCCATTTTCCTTACTTCGCGACCTCATGCGGCCTCCAAAGTTCCTCCAGTTCTGGTCAGCCAATTTTACAGTCTGCTCGGTTTCTCTGTAGCTCAACAGAAGCAGTACTTTGAGCAGAACTGCAGTTCTCCCGAGGCTGCCGAGGCAGTGTGGGCTTCAGTGTCATCCCATAAACCCCTTCTACTCATGTGCCACATTCCCGCATTCTGTTGGATCGTGTCTACCGCCTTGCATGATGGCGGCTCCTGCCTTTATCCTGCAAGTGCCAATTCAGCAGAAACAGGAGGCCTTGAGGAAGCCAACCAACTAAACTCTTTAATAGGACCTTCTGAGGAGAACTCCAAACCAGTCACAATCTCTGAAATCTACTGCTGCTTTGTTAAATCCATCTTGCTATTCCACGTGCAAGGGCGTAGCGAGGGCTCCCATCACACCAGGTTTCAGCATGCCCCTCACGTCCTTGGCGAAATGCAACCTGTACTCAAAAGCCTGGGAGCTATGGCCTTCAAAGGCCTCCTGGAGAGGCGGTTCATCTTTGAAAGCTCTGATTTGAACTCTTTTAATCTGGATAGCACCAAACTCTCACAGGTGTTCCTCTCAGAGATACTTAAAGAGGATCGGGCATCCCTCACCTTTGAAAAGGGCTTTCATTTTATCCACACCAGCGTGCAGGAGTTTCTGGCTGCCCTGTACTATGTTCTCCAGTCACTCTCAGGATCAGATCCATTTTCAGGCCTCAAACCAAGCACAGGCCGCTATATCCAGTATGCATTTAAGCAAATGGCATCAGCCGTTAACAAATTCAGCAGACCGCAGCGTCTCATCCGCAGACGCATTAAGAAAGCCCTTCGCTGTGGTGAACGACATCAGTCTGGACACATGGATCTTTTCTGCAGGTACCTTTTATAACTGTTGTCATATTAAATGCATTTTATTAGCAGGTCAATGCTAATTTTCTTCTTTTTATTCAAAAATCCGTTAAAAATGCGATTCTAGAATGCAAATCTTCAATGGAAATATCATTTAATTTGAAGCTGTTATGGTAAGGAAAGGCTAGTTTAGGTTGTAAAATTTAGATTTACTATGACATTTTTATAACTGACCAGTTATTTCCACTTATCCAGGTTTGTATGCGGCTTGCTAGTTCCCAGAACACGTCTCATCCTAAATGGATTTTTTCATGATGGGCCCAAGATGCATCTGCTCCGTTGCCAGCCCTCTCCAGACCCGACTCCACCTTTCCTTCTCCATCTGCTACACTCTCAACTCCAGAGCTCCACCCTCAGCCCAGAGAGGCAGGTCAATGTCTGTCACTGTCTATATGAGGCCCAGGACCATGGTTTGTCGCAGCGGCTACAGAGTTGGATGAAAGTTCTTTCACAGCAGGCCTTAGATCAATCTGGTTCGGTAAACAGGGACTGGAGCGAGCTAGCCTTCCTGTTACAGCTCAGTCCAGATCTGCAGGTTTTAAATTTAGATGCTCAAGGACTCGATGCTGATGGACTACGCCGGCTCCTACCAGTCCTTCCTCTTTTCACAACGCTCAGGTAAGTACTAACAGTAGGCATAATTGTTTGGAGGCAGATGGGATGCACTTGCACATCTGAGGGTGGATAATTATTGTATGTTCTTTATATAAAGCCTGGGCCAGAATCCTCTTGGTTCAGAGGGAGCATCTGTGTTATCCATTGTTCTGAGAAACCCAGATTGTCGCATTCAGAGGCTGTGGTAAGTGGGGTCGGGGGTTGTATTTTTAAATATAAAGTATTTAAAAAATATCAAGTAAATCAAAATATCATAAAATCAATAAGAATGACATTGCAAATACTGTATAAAAATAAATTAATTATTAAATGTATAAATAAATATTTAAAATAAAATAGTCATTATTCCAATATATAATGGCTGTGTATGTTCACTCTAGGGTGGTTGCGACAGGACTTGGCTGTAAAGGCCTGAAGATCCTTGTAGAAGCGCTAAAAGAAAATCGTACTGTGACTGATCTCAGGTGAACAATGAGAGAAAAAATGTTCAGTTAAAAATACACATATGTTGCACTTGACTTAGTGTTTACAATATCATTCTTTCATTAGAATGGCCATCAATCAAATTGGAGATGTTGGAGCTGGTTACCTTGCAGAATTGTTGAGGACGAATTGCACACTGACGGATATCAGGTAAAAGAGATTCATCTCCATCATTTCGATCTCTTGAATCATGTATTTATTTTAAAAGTTCACTGTGTTGAAATGTTCTGCATCCTATAGACTTCGTGACAACCTAGTGACAGACAAAGGAGCAGAAGTCCTCATGACTGCCCTGAAAGAGAACACTACATTAGAACATCTGTGGTGAGAAACATTTAGAGCTGATTTAATATACTCTATTTCCTCATGATTCTGTAAAACAAATATATTTTCTGTTCATCGCAGGTTGTTTGACAACAAGTTTACCAAAGATGGCGTCAAGAAACTCAAAGAATTTGCAAAGACCAGACCAAACTTTGACATTAAAGCTTGCGTCTGACCCACAACCAACAAACCAGTGGAGTAGCAAATGCCATTTGCATTGCATTAACTGGTTCATGACAAACATTTTCATTCACACATTTTATTCATACATTACTTTACATATTGGTACTGATGTATTACTTTTGAATACATATTAGACTGTTAAATGAATAGTTTACCCAAAAATGAAACATTGCTGAAAATGTACTCACTCTCAAGCCATCCCAGATGTAGATGAGCTTGTTTCTTCATTTGAACAGATTTGAATCGAAATGTAGCATTTCATCATTCGCTCACCAACGGATCCTCTGAAGTGAATGGGTGCCGTCAGAAAGAGAGCCCAGTTGATAAAAACATCACAATAATCCACAAGTAATCCAAACAACTCTAATGCATCAATTAACGTTTTCTGAAGCAAATTGCAGCATGCTTGTAAGAAACAAATCCATCATTATGGTGTGTTTTCGGTGTAAACAAATATTTATTTAAATACTCTACTACTACTGCTCTCTGCTGGACATTTAAGGAACTGTTATTTGTTTGCCACATTTGTACGTTAATAAGCAATATTTTTAAAATCTTTTTAACTTTTTCAACCGTTTTTAAAACACTGAATTGCATTTATTTATTTTGTGCAGTAACTTTTTTATCAAATCTTTTACCGTTTTTTAACACCTAGGGCTGTCGCGGTTAGGAAATTTCCCTTGCGGTTATTATAGGTGGCTCAATAGCGCGATATGCGGTATTACCGCCGTTTAAAAAAAAACAAAAAAACTTATACATCATGATTTTACTGCATACAAAGCTCTATTGCTGAGTTATTATGTAGCATATATTGTTTCTTTTAACTGACAGAGACACGTTTAAAACATTTTAGTTTATTTTTAATGCCAAACAACAATAAGAACATGCCTTTTCCAATTTAAAAAACGAAATAAATCAAATAACTCTAAAGAAGGCTATCACATGAAAACAAACAATAAGAAAATCATTTTTTCAACTTGAAAAACGAAAGAATTCTATATCACATGAAAACAAAGTGTTGGCCTAAGTGATAGTACAGAGAATAAACGAAATATTAGGCCTAATTAAGCCTTAACACGTTATTTAAGCCTTAAATAGGCTTAAATAAGGCTTAAATAATAATAAACGAATAATAATAAAATTATAATAATTTTTTAAATTATAAAAATATTATAAATTATTATAATTTTTTTAAATAAAAAAATAGGCTTAAATAATAATAAACGAAATATTAGGCCTAATTAAGCCTTAACACCTTATTTAAGCCTTAAATAAATCAACTCTTCTGATAGCCGGGATTTGCTCCAAAACCCTGTCCACCATTTTCTGTTTGGTGCCCCATCTCGTAGCGCAGTCCTAAACAGAGTATTGACCGTTAAATCGTGGAATAAAAATTAGCCAATGACAACATCTACTATTTAGGCTAATTAGCTTACCAAAATAAAAATATAGGCTACATTTTAAATTATTATTCGTTTCAATATATTTTACTAAACAAAAAATACTATTAAATAATCCCGACTGCAAAAGAATGCATATTCATTAAATGTGCACAGACAGATATATGGACATTAAATTGAGCTGAAATTAGCCTAAATATGTTTTTTTCTTCAATATATCCTACCTTTTGTAATAAATTTAGTTCCAAAATATTTATTTTTAAACGAAAAATAAATTTAAATCCAGCAACAGACATGCTATTGTAATAGTATTGTTTAATTATTATAATTTAATTAATATTATTTCATTTTTATTTATTGCCATTTTTATTTATTTATTTATTTAACAACATGGCCAATAAGTTATCAAATAGTTTACATTTTATAACTTACCAGTATGAGGCCATGTTGAGGGATTTGAAGTTCTGCTTGTGCTTTGGCCAGATCTCTTCTCCTGAACCAGCTCTGAGAAAATTTACTGACCAAGGTGTGACACAGGCCCATTGCGCGAGCAGTGCGGTCCGTAACGCTTGCCATTGCGTTTGTAACTGCCAAATGTAAATTGTGACCAAAGCAGTTCAGCCACGGCCAGTTCAACTTTTTGACTGCTGCAACGATGTTGGCCCCGTTGTTTGTAGTGATACAGGCCAACTTCTTCTCATCCAGGGACCACTCTTCAAATGCGTGTCGGAGAGCATCTGAAATATTGTCGGATGTGTGGTTCTCGGACATAAACACTGTTTCGAGGCAACGTGATTTCAGAGTCCATTCCATGCTGAGATAATGAACCGTTAGACTCATATAAGGAGTCATATTGAGTGATGAGAATTGGTTTCTTTTTGATGTTGCTCCACGACCTGATGCTTGAGGGGGCAGCTGCGCTTCAATGGCTGGATGACAGTTAGCGAGATGACACCTCAAATTAGATGTATTGCCGCGTGTCACAGGGACCCTTTTGCCGCAAATTTTGCATATCGGTTCATCTAAATTAGCTGGCTCTCCCTTTTCATTGGGTTGAAAGCCGAAATGTTCCAAAACTGGCGATATGATATTAGGTTTTGGGATGAGAGCGCCTGCCTTTGTTTCAGCATTCAAAATCAACGAAACCCCCGGATACAAACAGTTAGCGGGAAAATGACACTCGTAACACTCTTGTATCATTATTAATTTATTTAACATTCAATGCACAGTGATGAATTGTAAAACAAGATGAGCCTCATGAAAAAAAAAAAGAAAAATAAATAAACTGCGGTTGCCGCGGTTTCTGCGGTTGCTTTCCTTCCTCTGCGGTTGGCTTGTCAATAGCGCGGTATTACAATATTGCGGTTAGCGCGACAGCCCTACTAACACCCTCACTGTCAGATTTTACTTAAGCTTATATAGTTATGTCACACTTTGCCCTAAAATGGCTTTTCAACACACATCTGTTCTTCTCGTAGCTCTTTATAAATTATTGTCTTCTTTTACTTTTCTGCTATAGTGTCTCAGACCAGTTCGACAATAATTATGTCATAATTACTGGTTTATTACCCATGTTTGTGGGTTATTTTACATGTAGAGCCCAGGGCTCCTCTTAGATGCTTCAAAAACAGAAGTAAACATGTAAGTGTAAAATACACAAAGCCAGAGTATTCTTTGGTTAGTAAATGCATTTATTTTAAAGATACTACCTTTATTTTTATTCATTGCCATGTTATCCATGTCAGATAATTTATTTTTGAAACATTACACACCTGTCTTCTCTCTGAAAATTGCTAAATATAGGTTCATGCATTGTTATATCATTAATTGTCATAATATCATGAAATATGCATTGTATAATTGCTTAGCAATGCGTACAATACAAAGTACAAGTGTTGTTAAGCAGCCGTCAAAACAAGGTATACAAATGTTCAATAAAAATGATCTGGATTCTCCAGATTCCAGTTTGCTTTGGTAATGAGTCTGTGGTTTGTAAATACTTCAAAGTTCAAACTGTATTGCTTCAGGAGCAATTCCATGTATTGATGACTGCTGCCTTGAATGCAAAAGCTTACCGTGCATGTGCATTCTCACGTCTGTTGAGATAAGTCTCAAACATTGCCTAAGTGTATCGATGGAGGGTGGGGTGGGGTCCTCTGGTTCCGGAGTAACATTTAATATAATACATTTCTCATAAAATAGCCCGCTTCTATCTTTATTTTATGTAGTTACCCATTTAAACCACCAGATGCCGACGTGATATTTTGTGACTCATGTCACCTCTTTGTTCAGTCTAGTGCTTAGAAAGAGTACAAGAAACAGTAAAAAGTATAATTAAGAGCTTTGTTCATTTGTTCAGCTGCCCTGCATTACGATATGTTATTTTATATTTTCTACTCACTTAGCATGTTTATACAATGTGAGTTGTATAATAAATGCGACTGATATGCGACTTCAGAAGTTTGAAAAGAGTGTTCAGTCTTCCTGTGTTTTTGCAGTAGGCCTAATATAATTGGTGAATATCAGCGTGGCTATTATGAGAAATCATGAAGTGAGGACAGTTGTCTTTGTTCCGTTTTTATGTGTTTTATGAATATTTAAAAGTCATAAGTGGTATTTAAATACTGTAGCATTGTAGCAGCGACCACCACCGCGCACAATCCGGTGCGTTCTGTGAGTGTTCTTTGAGCTGAAGCAAAATATAAAGTGAAATTATTTATATATATTCGCCGAGCGGCGCTCTGATTGGCTAGTCTCATCTCTAGCTCAGGAGCCAGCCAATGGGGAAGTTGGCTTGTTTGTGTGAAGCAAGCGGTGCAAATATAAAATCGAGAATAAGAGATGTTGGAATATAAACTGATGCATGAACATAACTCAAAGAGTGAACTCGGCACCAGAAGGTTGTTTATACCTTTTCTACTCTGAAGACAGTCGAAGCGAGAGCTTGGTGAAGGAAATAGGTATGACTTTTTATAAGGATGCTCTATTGTAAGTTTACATCTTAAGGCTGTTGATACTGTATTAGTATTGCATTAGTTTACACAATCATTTCTGAATACGTATTTGTATTGTTTTAAACCGATTAGATATTGTTTTAAACAATGTTTAAAAAATCACAATTGTGCCATATGACAACGACTATAGCACATTCCCACTATTCTCCAATAACTATATTTTATGATGTCAGAGCGTGTTTTTGCGTTATGAACTGAACTGAGACGCGTTGTTTGATTTCTATATAACGCGGTGTATTAGTTTAATGCCGCAACTTGTTCAATGTCTTACCTTATGTTTTACATTATACTTGCACTAATAGCTTCGACAGTTGTTTATTTCCGAAAAATGCTTAATGGTTGCCATGTACGTGGCCTTTTCTTTGATTATTGTTGTTGTACTGTTGTTATACGGGCTTCAGAAACCGTGTTTTGCGGTTTCATATGATAAATGGGAAATATAATTTATTGTACATCATATAATAGGTGTATATTACAATATCCGCATTTATACAGCGAGTATTTATATAGCCTAGTGCAGAACAACAGTGTGAAGCGATGACAAGGAAGTGCGTTCACCGCGTCTGTTATTCAGAGAGTATACACAGAACAGCTGAGCTCTGCATGCATAAGGAAGGAGGGGAGAGGGCTACATACACACAGGCGGAGGCACTGATGATGATGATGCCTGTCCAGTTCAGACCAGTTTTAGCGCTACTTGTTTTCCGCAGGATACTGTTATCGTTAACACAAATGAGACACCGCGCGCAAATCAGGAAACAAAATGAACGACCAATTCCCAATGCTTTTTATGCAGCTCAAATGAACATATACACCAGTTTGTGCACGATTTTCATTTGCATCCCACCAAACTGGTCATTTATGCAAAGCAAACAGAATCTAATCGTATAATTATGACGTAATATCACTTCCCCTGTGCTTAAAAAGATTTTGCACTAAGATAACAGCAGCACAAAGCGTCGACTCGCGCCGCACTGGTTCGAACCGGCTGGATCTTGGTCTCACGTGGAGCTGCTCTCTGAATCTGTTTATCGCGTAGCCAATGAGGGGAGAAGTGAACGGTCGAACAGCCAATCGGAAGATATCAGGGCGGGACTAGATGCGTGCCAATGGGCGGGGTTTCAATTAACTACATTCTCTTTTGGAACTCTTTTTTTGTTTACGAGCTGTTTTGTAGCTAAGCGAGACAAAGAAACGGGATGATGTTCGGAGGGAGTTGCGGTTATAACAAACTGCCAACAAATGAACCTTCACTATATGCTGTGAATTACAATGTTGTGAAATCGTTGGAAAATAAAAAAATGAAAATGTATCATTATATATGTGTATTTAATATGTAAGTGTATTTAAAATTGAATAATATTATTTATTATTTACCATTAAATATCTAATACCCAACTCTATTGGCACTTTCACAGGATTTCCCAAAGTGTAGGGGTTTTCCTCTGTATTACCAGCACAGACTGTATCATCTCCTTCAGTCATGGCTCCCTCACTGGCCACAGCCTTCTCCAGGCGATGGTGGATGGCGATTACTGCGGTGATCGAAAACCTGTTGTTCTCTGCTGTCCTGCTCGGATGGGGCTCACTGCTCATTATGCTAAAATCAGAGGGCTTTTACTCCTACCTCTGCAGAGAACCAGGTAAGAAACAGGAGAAAAGACCTCTTAGTGCAGGTTGTGTTACAGAAACAAACAGAAATGTATTGACATTCATAAAGACTTTAAATGCATTATAGATGCCAGATGGAATGCTGAAAATAATTACGTGAACATCAAATGACTATATTACCTATATACCACGTTATTCCCCACTCAAATTTAAACAATAAATGCTTGGCTGCTTGACCTAAAACATCTTTGGGATGCAGTTGCATTAAGATGTTAATTTGACCTACAAAATGTTCTTATTTCGCAACAGAGGCTGCTTTCTAAAACTGCAAGAGTTTATAGATTTTATAATCACCCGATTGTGTGAGTAAATGTAATACAGCATTGTGAAAAGAAAATATATATATTATCTGGCACCCATCACAAGGCTTGTGGAGAATCCAAACCTGAATATCAGTCGATCACTGAGAGTAAGAGCACCTTATTTGGAAGCCCTCTTGTTGCCATTAGGAATTACAAACAGCATCTACAAGCTTGTTTGGCATCAGAATGTTGGCAAGGGCGGTCTAGATCATTTGAAGTCTGTCACAGGGTTGATTTCATGGTAAACAGACTAGAGGACATCAATCTGTTTAGTTTATATAATACAGTAGATAATCTTCCAAGTGCATCTGTAATATGAAATAAATAGTTAAAACAAACAATACATCTTGAGAAAACTTCAGAGGGACAGTGATATGCTAGACTAATTGGTTAGATATGAGTATTTGTGTATCCTGAACACACTTTACCAAACACATGCAATGATACATGAATTAAGGATTTTCTGAATAGCTGAATATCTCTTAATAAAGATGGAGGCCCACTGTTGCATTAACTTATAATTATTAATATGTTGTACTTTAAAAGCATGGGCATTGCACTTACACTGTATTTTTGTCCTGTTTTCCAGTGTAAAAACATTCTTATAGATATTGACTTCTACAAAATGATATTAACAGAAGATATTGTCTTTTTTTTAACGTTAAGAACATTTAATACAAAATATAACTCAAAAGGAACTCGAAAGAAAAGTTGGTTTTTGGACATTTGGCAGATTTTTTTTTCTTGTTTTAAGTATAAAGTCAATTATTTCAAAACTATTAAAAACAAGACAAAAATTCTGAGCACAAAAATGATTTTTGCTGAATAATTAATCCAGATGAATGCGTACTCTTACCCGTAAAAGACTGTTCAGGTCTGCTTACAACTCTTGGCAATAATGTGTATCTGGGTCATGACATGTCTGGTACATCTATGAAGAACAGTGTGTTCCTACTGATGTCCAAGATTAACTTTACTTAGTAATGCAACCTGTATCCATTTAATCATGTACTGATGCCCTTAAAATGCTGATGTCAAGTACATCCATGCTGCTATAACCTTTTGGGTATGCACTATAAATATATCCAACATATATATGTAAGGGGAAAAGTGTGCAATGATGAATAAAAGCTAGCTTTTTGATTTTTGTTGACCTCCTGTCTGTTCTTAATGTGTACTGTCATGTGGCAGCTGGCAACTCAAGATGGATGCTAAATGGTTTCATATTATCTGCTTGTTGAAACCAGTTTGAGGTTTCCCGAGCTTCACATCTTGTTCTTTAAAGACTTATTTCTGTACTGCATTGATTGTGTATTTTTCATTGAATGAGGTCAGGAAACTCAACCGTGCTGCTCTGAACTGGCCCTGATTTATATTTCCACTATGAAATCTGCCTCTTAAACTATTTAACACGCATTGGTGAAAAAACTAATTTCCGCAATTTGGAAGAAACAGTCTGGCTACTCTGATATCTTATGACCCATTAGCACAATATCTAAAAGTAAACACCATGGCCATGATATAAAGTGCACGTCTGTCCGGCGTTCTTCACTTACTGTATCTGGTGTTTGAGAGTTTGTGGTTCACGCTGTGATGTGAAGTGTGAGGCTCAAATTTCCAAACACAAGAACCTGGCTTTTTTCCTCCTCAGAGGCTGTTAGCTAACATTGTGTAATAGCTTGCACAACACCATTTGATCACTTTTATTGATGTGATATTGAGGGAGGACATTCACACTTCCCTTCTCTCTTTCGTTTCAACTGTTGTCAGCATAGTTCAGAGGTTCCAGACACCAAGCGTCACATGCCTGATGACACAAGAAAGTAAATGTGGCTCAAGCGTTTGCTCAGTGTAAATATGAGATTATCTTGCCATTTCCTTACCTACTTATTTTCCTTGGATTCCGCTTTCCACCGCATGTTATCAGCTGGTTGGTTCTCTTTAATCAGCAGGCGTGAGGAAACACTGATCTGGAAAATGCTTGTCTGGCTAAATGCTTTGTCCTGGAGTCTGAGTTCATGACATTTTTGTGTTTCAGATTCATGTTGAATTCTCTTTCTGTTCTTCTCTCACTTCTCCATATCAAAGCAAATGGAAAATCAGGCCTGGCTGTGTCTGTTTTTGTGCTGTCGCTGATTAGATCTAGTGGAACAATGGCTTCTAAAACATCAGAAATAGCGCTCCTCGCTCATCTGAACAGACCTAAAAGGTGAATCCAATAAAACCTGTCAAGAACATCTGCAAGTCATATTTCACCCCAAAAGCAACGGAAAACACATTTTGCATAAAGAAAATGGACCCGGTTTTGTGTATTTTTTATAAAATATTTATACATTTTTATGTATTATTAATTGACATTTAATTTCTGAAAAAGTATACTCTACATTTCAAAAGTTTACTGCCTGTAAAAAATAGATTATATGTTTTTGAAAGAAGTATCTTATGCTATCCAAAGCTGCATTTATTTGATCCAAATTATTAGATCAGTAAGTTCGTGAAATATTTTTACAATTTATAATAATTCAAGATTATTTATAATAATTTAGAAATTAGTTCTAAAATGCTAAATATTGAATGTAAAAACAGTTGTTTTTTAAATATTTTTGTAGATTATTTGGCTCAAAAGAACAGCATTGATGTAGACATTTGTTTGTAATATTATAAATGTCCTTGTCACATTTGATTAATTTAATGTGACTTAAACATATCATATATGTGTGTGTGTGTGTGTGTGTGTGTGTGTGTGTGTGTAATCCTCTCTGTGAAACCCAGGCTAAAGTCTCAAAATATAATTATAAGATAACAAGTATCAATATTATAGTATAATTAACTATAATTTCAATCTTTGACATGACCTTACACAGTCAATATTAAAGATATAAAGGTTACATTTTCACAGAATGTTCTTTACCATATGAAGGATGATTTTTTTTAGTAGAAACAGCAAATCACAAAAAATGTATGTACTGACCCCAAACTTTTGAAAGGTAGCGTAACATTATATAAATAGAACTTAATGTGATTTATTTTTTTTATAATGTAACAAGGTAAAAACTCGTAATAGTCTCAAAATAGTAATTTCTTTATCCATTAAATTTTGTAAACCTTTTATTTCCTTTTTATTTAAATTTGAGATGAAATGGCTCAAACTGTAGACTTAATAGAGAACAACCTTTTTTTAATTCATTAATTTAATGAAAAGGAGTAAAAACACGGTACTTTTGTGTCAGTCTGTAACTGCTAACTGCAGCAGCTATTGAAACTGGTGTGAACTGACTTAAGGCAGCGTCTCATTTATTACTTATTACAAAACATATAAAGCTCAGTAGATATGTCCTCTAAAAATCAATCATCTCTGCTCCATAAACACAGCTCATTTGTTTGTTTACTGATCACATTTGATCGTTTACTGGCTCTCTGATTCTTGCTCATCCTGTTACGTTCATAACAGCTTCCTCCATGTGCTGCAAACAGCCCCATCCCTCATCTGTCCTTCTCAGAACAAGTTATTCCAGAACACAGAACAAGTTATTCCAGAACATATTCAAGGCTGTTTGCGTAAAAACGCATGGATAAACAGTTTTTTGGAAACTTGGTTCCCCAGCCAAAGCATGATTATTTGTAGTCAAAATAACCAGGGAAGCCTGGGTGAAACAACAGGGTTAAATGTTAGTCAAGGTGCTCATGCCTTCGTGGTTGTGAGAATGTGTTACTTTTAGGAGGCTGAGCTCCAATGAGGGTTCAGAAAAACTCTCGCTATTTCTGCTAGTTGTTTACTGTGTATAGCAGCTTGTTTATTTGGCCCTTTGCCCAGCGTCCTGGCGGCTTTTCGAGGGGGGCGCGATGGTGGTTGCTATATCTCACAAAGGCATTTCCTGTTATACTTCCCAGAGTGTCATAACTGGTTTCCTAGAAGTCAGGGTTCCAATTAGTCCAAAGAGATTTGCTGACTGCTGACTACCCTGCTGAAAAGACCAGCTTAGACCGGCATGAATTTCCATGCTGGTCCATAATGATTAGTGCTAGTTTGGTGATTAGTTTGCTCAGTTTGGGTTCATTCTGTCTTGCCCTCTCCAATTCTCCAGGTAACGGTACAGGACAGAACGTATCTGAGAATGAAAACGATACGACAGTTGTCCCAAGAGTTGAGGAGGAGGATAATCTTCAGATGAATGGCTGGACCATCTGCAAAGAGCAAGATGAGATGCTGAACCTGGCCTTCACCATTGGCTCCTTCCTCCTCAGCGCCATCACTCTGCCCCTCGGCATCATCATGGACAAATACGGCCCACGCAAATTAAGGCTGCTCGGCAGGTATATGAGAAAATTGCACTACATTTATGTGGTGAAAAATATTCTTCATTTTCTATTCTATTATCTATTATAATTAAAATCTCATATATAATAAAAATAACGTGATATAATCTTATTCCTATTCCTAGTGCCTCGTTTGCCCTCTCCTGCGTCCTGATTGCATGGAGCAAGTGACCCTAAAAGTATGTATGCAAATCCACCTAAGACCACCATTCTGTTATTACCTGTCTGTCTCTGCTGTCTTTCACCTCCTTTGTCTGTTTCTTTCACAGATCTTTCCCTCCTGATCTTCTTCGCCCTGGCGCTGAATGGGTTTGGAGGAATGTGCATGACCTTCACCTCACTCACAGTAGGTGCTCATGTCATATTTGTGGGTCTCCATGGGTGTCCTCTGCGGTCCTTTGCACAGTCTCACAAACTGGCCACATGCCACTGTTTCCTGCTCCCAAACATTGCTGCATCATCATTTATTCATCCTTAAAGAGACTCTTTTTTTAAGCTGGATTTCCAGCATTCTAGAAATGGCCTGATATTACTGACTATGTTTGAAATTGTTTTTCACCCTAGAATCCACCAAGCAATGGTATAACATCCATGTTGAATATCCAAACAACCACATGGCAATGACCTAGCAATCACCCAAAGCACCTTAGCCTTCTGAATAAATCAGTGTTTTTGAACAAATTAGTAGAGTAATTATTCAATAACTCACTCTAAAAGACAGTGGCTGAATTCCAAATAGCATACTATTCTATTTCTGCCATATAAAAATATAGGACAAATAGTAAGAATAGTATGTAGTATGATACTTCAAATTCAGACAGTCACTTTATGAATGAATAAATGACTCACTCATAAATAAAGTTACTTGCTGCCACCTGCTGATACAACCATGTAACCTCTAGTACAACCATGTATCCTCTACTAGATACCTCATAGTATCTAGTAATATTCGTCGCTACACAGATCAGTGTCTGGAATCTATAGAGCATTCCAAATCAGTCACTGATGAAGTTCTGTTTTGTATGCTGCCTTAGAATGAAGCCACAGTAGACAGCAAGGTCGTTCAGAGCTGTTGTGTCTCTTTATCTAGTCATATGTTTAGTGTAACATCTACGGTGCATTGAGTTCATATTGCAAAACATCACCAGGAGGTGTAAAGAGAGCAGACAGGGTTGAAGTAAACAGGAAGTTGTGCTCATTGCCTGCTGAAAGGTGGTTGTCTCTTGTTTCTGCATGCTGATCTGAGGTCATAGAAACCCTCACTAGGGTCTCGAGAGTTCATAGCTGAAGGCACAGCCGTTGCCACAACCAGTTTATCTGCTTATGTTGTTGATGTTCTGTATCGGGTTCTTACATTTGCAACATGCCCCTGCCTGTCGAGGCAACCCTCCATCTGTTACATACACACAGAGTGAGTGAACTGGCATGCATGAGTGCATCGTGGAACAGTATAGACTGTTATCTCAGCTGTTGTGCTCTTATAACCCTTTCCCAGCTGTTCTGTATACTGTGTATTTTACACTGCTGGTTGTTGTGGTGAGGAGTTAGAACCTGGGGTTCACCGTATAGTTCTGACTATCTGACATCTGTTGTTTGGGTGTATCTCTTAATAGCTTCATCATTGTTACTATTTTTGATTTATTAAGGAACCTTGCTAAGGCTGTTGGTCATCCGTTGTGTTATGCATTTAAACACACATCTAAACTTCAGCACATAACTGCTCCTACACCATTTGTGTTACCATCAGACATAATTATACCTCATCTTTTTATGTGTTATCTTTCTCAGCCATTTTTCCTAGCAATGACTTGGCAAACAACTAGAACAGTGCTTTGGCAACTACACAAAACCATTGTTCGATGTACCGGTATTGATGATAATCGTGATATTTAAATAATTAAATATCGTTATCTGTTAATTAGTGGTGTTGCAATATACCGATATTGGCGATATTTGAAAATGAATAGTACACATACTATAATAAGCCAGCAGCAGTGCTATTATGGAGCGTTAAACTCTCACTTGTGATTTGTTTCATTCATACTCGACACCGGAGGGAACCCTCGCACAGAAAGTCCACAAGCAAGACTCATATGAGTAATACAACACACGATTACAACATATGTTTTATATGTTCTTAAAGCCATCTCAGGTATTTTCATAAGGATAATGTATATTTATATTGCTATGCCAATCGACACATCCTTTATTACTGCATAGAATACTATAAAATAATAATCAGTTCATAGAAGGAAGTTATTTCAAACACTCGATTGACGCTATAACACAAGTTATAGGAGTAAAAATATGTACTCTCATAAATTGTCCTACTTTTACACTGTGCTAAGCTAAAAACATTAGCATTTTGTATCTTCTGTTTAGTGTAATTGTTCCTTTTGTTTGTTGTAACTTTATTTATTTACTATTATAATTTGATTTTTCAAGATTTCTATAGATATCACGATATATCATTATTGTGAATTTTTGAGGCCACGATAATCTTAGCACCGTAGCAACATAATATTAACGCTCCGGAACGCTCTTGCATCATGGCGGTGAGTTTTTCGCAGGCAAGTACTGCTCACATTTACTTCAAAATCTAGTTTACTGAACTGCAGAAGAGAACGTTTTCTGCATGTTGTATTCTAAACCAGCTTCACATTCTGAAGACAAACCCTAAGATGTTAGGTGGAGTTGTCAATTTACCGTTCTTCCTCTTTTATGTCTCTCTCTATCTATCTCTCTGTGTTTGCTCACTCGGCAGTTAATAACCCAACTGCAGTAGAGTGCAGCAGTGCTTGTGTTTCCTCCCAGGCCAGCACACCTCTGATGTTTTCCCGTACACTGACTCAGCTTTCTGTTTAATGGCGGGACTCTCCCCAACCCCCTCCACCAGCAGCAGCGTCCCATCAGCCCCTGATTCACTGTCTGCCCTCAATCCTTCATCTGTCCATTCCTCCAGCTCTCTTCCTCTCCAGATTTAGCTCTCTGTCTATCAGTATCTGGCTTCCAACTGACTCTGTGACAAGCAATCATATCAAGTCCTTCCCAGCACAGCCTCAGATGTTGGTTGTTTTGCTCTTAAAACCATCGAAATCCGTTGACCAATGGGCTAAAATAAATATAGCTATATTATGTGAAACATCTTATTGTCTTACACAATTTAACGTAAATTGAAAATATATCTCATTTTAGAAATGTTACAGTATTTTTACAGAGAAAAACAAGGCAGTGTTTAAGAAAAAGACAATTACAACAAAATTACAGAAATTTTTAAAGCTCTATACTCTTATTGTACAGTATGTCATGAATTATACTCATATTATATGTTATAAATTATCCATTTATATCTTCTTAGGAAACTAATATGAAATAGCAAGCTATAAAATATTATTGGGGATATCTTGTTCCTCTGCATCTGAGCTCTGTGTCTCTCTCTCTTATGCACTAATGCTATTTTTTCTTCATTTCTGCCTTCAATCCATTTACAACCAATTTCTTTAGAATGCTGAGTCATGTGAGGATGAGAATAGAAAACTGGCTTATAATGGCGGAATAAGAGCATTAGACTCCAGAAAACATTAGATTAAAAACACTCATGCATCATTATTAGAGGCACACATTGGTGTTTCGCAGGATGTCTATTGGACTCTGGCTCGAAACGAGGTGTGAATGTTTTTATTTTATAATTAGACATCAATGCACCAGTGTCACCCAGTCAGCTAATTTAAAAAATAATAATAATCAAGTGCATATTAAGTAAGATGAATATCACTGACAGGCAGACTCTCTGGCGGTTACATTTGGACTTTGCAATGTGATCTGGCCAGCCTTTACTTGCCTTGGAGAGTTTTGTCTTTCTCTTCTGTCCCTGTGTTCATTTCCTCTCTTGTTGTCTTTCTCTCATGGTAGCAAGTATGATTTAGCCACTTCATCGCCCTCCCCAACCCATTTACAATGACTCACCGTCCTTCCTCACACAGAGACAGAGAGCTGGGAAAGGGATTTGACAGCTTTCTGTGGTCATATGTTGCACAAACGGGGATGAGTAAGCCAGATTCATAATGACGATGGGTGTGATTTCTCATTAAAACATTCATTGATTTGTTTTTCCACGAAACCCCAACACATAAAGCAGTTTTGACAGGTGTTTTTTGGAGATTGGGACACAATACCTCGGGCATTTCAGAATTTCCCTTGTTTCAACAAATCCATCAAGTATCGCACTCACTGACTTTAGTACACATCAAGCCCATTAAATCTGCTTCTGGGAAGCTCAAGGCTAAAAATAGCACTCAGTTTAAACAATTTACAAGTTCAGAAAACCCCTTGCCAACAGTTAAAACACCCAGTGACACAAAAATAGCACTATTTTCTAATAAACACTACTGTTCAAATGATTGTGGTAAGATTCTTTAATATTTTTTAAAGAAGTCTCTTATGTTAAGTAATATTTAGAAATATTATTACAATTTAAAATAGATGTTTTTTTATTATATATTTTAAAATGTAATTTATTCCTGCGATGGCAAAGCTGAATTTTTAGCAGTCATTACTGCCGTCTTTAGTGTCACATGATCCTTCAGAAATCATTCACGGATGCTGATTTGATGCTCAAGAAATATGTCTTATTTTTAGCAATATTATTAATCAATATTATGTTGAGAATGCTGATAATTTTATTAAAATACATCTGTACATTATTCAAACTTATTATTATCAGTATTGAATAGAAGAATTCAAAAGATTGAAAACTGAAAGAACAGTGTTTGTTTGAAAAGAAATATCATAACATAAATATATTTAAGGTCACTTTTAATTAATTTAATGTGTCCTTGCTGAATGAAATATTGTTGTTAATATATAAATCTAAAACATTGCTGAGTAATATTTGTTTTATTGTTATTTAATATTATTTTCTATGTTGAAAGTGTTGGTAATTTTTACTATCAACATTTTATTATTCAAATAAATGTGTGTATTTTTAAAACATATTAATGTTGAATAGAAGGTTCAAGAGAACAGTATTTGTTTGAATTTGTTTTTAATATATTTATTTATTTTGCAACATCATAAATATCTTTACGGTCAATTTAGATTAATTTAAAATGTCCTTACTGAATAAAATATTGTTATTGATATAAAATATAAAATATTGCTATTTTTATGTTGAAAATGTATTTTATTTTATTATCTACAGTTTATTATTAAAATAAATGTATATATTATTAAAACTGATTTTTTTTATCAGTGTTGAATAGAAAGTTCAAAAGAAATCGTAACATTATAATGTCTTTGAAGTATTTGAATGTTTATGCCTCACAGGTGGCATCTGATAAGAAATGATGTAATATTTATTTTATATAGTGATAACATTTTTTGTGTTATGAGATACCCTTTATTGTTGTTTTACACAGTGGCATTTATGTTTTCTCTGTTCTGGTGGCTGTGACTTTGGGACTGTTTTGTCTCAATAGATTCTTCTGCTCTTATTGACTCCACCGAGTATCGCTTTACTTGGAGACTACCAGTGTTTGTCAACAACTTTTAACGTTTTGTTTCCATCCCTAGTCAATCTAATTGCAGAGCAAGCAAATGAAGACAGAGCGATGCTAGCGTTATAATACAAGATAAGTGTAGTGTCAGTAGGGCCTTTGTTTTAGGGTGTCTTTGTGTCTCACATCACGTGACCGCCTGCGGCTGGTGAATGTCTGTGGAAGCAGAAGAACATTGTGTTGTTGAAACAGTCTCTTGGTACTTCACATGTTACTCAACTCCAAGAAACAGCCATTACTCTCCGTCTGACAGGCCCATCATGTGGAGCTCTGTTCGTCGTTGGCTCTGTTCCAGTCCATTAGCCAAAGCCGTTCATACACACAGCCTCTCCAGCCACAGGCACAACGGCCTCTGGGTGTGTGAGAGTTATTGTAAGTGTCATCTGAGATGTTTTGGCTCTGAGATGACCTTTACTCTAATTAGAGACCGTGAATGACGTCTGGAGCTTTCCTTCAGTCTTGTCTCTAACTATTTTAAACTATGAAGCAAGCGTGAAGTGGAAGATGTCCAGAGAGTTCTTAGAAAATCTTGAACTGTGTGTTGTGGAGGAGACGTCATATACAGTAAGACGCTGTCAGCTGTCGACGGGTGGGATGTAGATGAAGGATTTGTATACAGAGAAAATGGAAAATACATAGAAAATAAGAAACATGTACTAGAACAATATGACACCCTGCAAATCTAAAAACAAACAGTTCAATAAAATAAATATAATGTGTACAATAATGAATACTCCATCTAAAACTATTTACTAAGATAATTTAACAAATTATTTTACATTTAGTGCAACAATTAATTGCGATTAATCGCATACAAAATAAACGTTTTTGTTTACATATGTGTGCGTTCTGTGTATATTATGTATATATATAAATATATGCACATACAGTGTATAATTATATACATGCCTATATTTATATTCATCTAATTAATATTGTAAATATATAAACATAACATATTTTTCTGAAATATATACATGCTGGTGTGTGTGTGTGTGTGTGTGTGTGTGTGTGTGTGTGTGTGTGTGTGTGTGTGTGTGTGTGTGTGTGTATATATATATATATATATATATACATACACACACACACATTATTATGTAAACAAATACTTTTACTTTAGATGCGATTAATCATGTTTAATTATTTGACAGCACTATATTTATACATTCAGGTTGACACAATAATACTTGGAACATTTGTACTAAAATAAAAAAAGTTTTTTACGAATAAAATTTAAAAACATACACAAAAAGAATATTACAATTAAATTTAAATAAAATAGAAAATAAAAACCTAAGTGAATAAAGTTATTTTAAAAAATAATAAAAATTAATATATACAATTATATTAATTATATTATATATTACATTATATTTATTATTAATTGTATAATCTGTGTCTTGGTTTCTTTCTTTCTTTATTATATTTTTTTTTCATTTGTGTGTGAACTGGAATATTTTGTCACCAAGATCAACTTAAATTTGAATAAATAAAAAATAAAGTTATTAATAAATACATTTAAATGTACATTTTAAATAAATCAATTAAGAATGAATAATAATAAAATAAAAAATATATAAATTAATTTAATACAAATTCTTTAAGAGTACTTTAAGAATATTCTCCTGGAGAATACACTCTTGCTCTCTCTGCCTCACATCCCCTGTGCGTTCAGGCTCTCTTCCTTCCTCTGTATTTTCTCGGTGGCGTCTGACAGTTGTTTACTCTGACAGTGCAGTTTGGAACAGCCAGTGCTGTACTCCTCCGCCCAGCTCAAAGACAGCAGCGTTATGCAAGCAGTGTCCCTCACACTTTCTCTCGCTGCTAAAAATATTCCCGGCATGCAGTTGCCTTTCAAATGATGTCCCCACACCTACATGTTGCTCCCACCAGAGAATCTCACTGTTACCCTGATGTAATGTTTACTTTCATACCTTCTGCTATATCTGACATGTTTTGTCATTTACAGCGGCTCCTGTTACAAGACATCTGTGTTTGTTTTGCTTGTGGCTCGAATATTATGTTCACAATATAGATAAATAAATTTGAGCTTTTTATACGATGACGGACACTGGACCCAAGTATAGTCTATAATAAAGTTAATATTTGTTTTAATGCACTCGAAGAGTTTTAATCCCCTGTTTGTCTCTTCTTTAGCTTCCCAACATGTTTGGTGATCTCCGCTCCACTTTCATCGCACTCATGATTGGCTCGTACGCTTCATCCGCTGTCACCTTCCCAGGAATAAAGGTAAATCTGAGTCTCAGGTTAGACTTATTTAATAAGCTGAGCTTAAATCAGTAATATAATTGTTGCTCTATCAGGTGATCTACGACCTCGGTATTGCCTTCATCACCATTCTTCTGGTGTGGGCTGGCTGTGCCGGCCTGGTCTTCATCAACTGCTTCTTCAACTGGCCACTCGAGCCCTTCCCAGGACCTGAGGACATGGATTTCACGTATGTAGTTCAGCGTCTGTGCATTACTGTTGTTTTTGAAAGGAATTAGTAACTAAACTGAGCTTAAATTGCTTAAGAGTGACAGTAAAGACATTTATAATGTCACAAAAGATTTATATTTTAAATAAATGCTGTTCTTTTGAAATTTGCATTCATCAAAGATTCCTGAAAAAATGCCACACAGCTTTTTTCTATGTTGATAATAATAAGAAATTTTTCATGAGCTGCAAATAAGTACATTAGAATGATTTCTGAAGGATGATGTGACACTGAAGACTGGAGTAATGATGCTGAAAATTCAGCTTTGCCATCACAAGAATAAATTACAATTTAAAATGCATTACAATATAAAACTGTTGTTTTAAATTCTAATAATTTTCACAATATTTTTGTTTTTCAATTTTACGTATTGTGTATCTCACGCTCAACCTTGTCTCTTTAACAGTGTGAAGATCAAGTTCAGCTGGCTGGGCTTTGACCATAAGATCACAGGGAAACAGTTCTACAGGCAGGTGACCACCGTTGGTCGGAGGTTGAGTGTTGGCAACTCAATGAAGAACAATCCACAACAGCTGGCTGCTCAAGACGGCAATAAACTCTGCCTATCAACCCTCGATCTGGAGGTCCAGTGCAAGTCTGAGGAATGTGAGTATCATTCTTACTGACCAGTGTCATTTCTGACGATCTAAACCGTCAAAACCACATTCAAATCTATGTTTTGGAATATTTTTAAGTTTTAGGAAATTTAAAACAAAGAAAGGTAAAAAAAAAAAAAATAAGAGCTATTAGAAATTCAATCAAATTAGTCAGGTCAGATGTTCTTGCAACAAACACAATTCATTTTCATTTTCAGTTGAATTAATTTAAAATCATTCATATTGATTTGCTGATAAATAGTTTTTTAAATCTAAAAATAAAAATAAAAAAATAAAAATAAAAATAATACAATAAAACAGTATGTGTCATTCAGGTTCTATTTTATTGAGCTGGTGACATGAGTGCCAACTGCCAAGTAATTTAAAGTTATCTGTAATGCAACTTGATTGTTAATTATGAAGGCAGAATAGTGGTTATTGGATTACCAAATCTAATTTATTTCCATTGTTTTAATGTGTTGAACAAAGTCCTTGTTCATCAGATTGAAGTGATTTATATAATCACGAATTCATGCGTATTTCAGAAAGAACTGGACAGAACACAGATAGACTTAGCTCTCGCTATTGTACAGCATCTTCTCCCTCACTGCGCACCCCTTGCCGTCCAGATAAACAGGGAATATTCGAACACACGGGGGGCGGTGTTAATGAACGCTCCTCAGTAAATCCTCTTTATTGTGCATGGGGATTCCTTCATTAGCCATACGCCCGGTTTCTGACATCTGGAGGTTGCCAAACCACTCGAGGCTGCAGACACACGCTGAGTTTGCACTTTGCTTCTACTAACCCAAATCTGTGCCGGGCAATTATTCCAAATTCACCTCAAACTTGTCAGAATACTGCAAACTCACTCACTCCCCACCAGCACCTTTTTTTGGGTTCTGCAGCCCTCGGCGGGGCTCCTGGTTGGGCTCTTTTGTAGTAAACGGAGCGTGCAATCGGTTCAGACTGCGTTGCTGGAGGACCCATGGCACTGGTGTATGTCTGGGGCTAAAATTGGCAGAGGTGGAGACGGTGGCTAGGGAGAGGGCGGATTGTTTTAGAGACCCAGCTGGAGATGTTTGAGAAAGAGAGACTGATGCTGATCCCGTCTTACTGTCATCCTTAGAGTGCTAATGCCTTCATCACCGGTGTTTCCATTGCTACAGTCAATTACTGACTCACTGTAGACGGCTGGAAAGTGTGAGTGTGTGAGAGACATAATGAGGTAGTTTGCTTGTGTATGTGTGTGTGTGTGTGTGTGTGTGTGTGTGTGTGTGTGTGTGTGTGTGTGAGTGTGAGTGAGAGAAAGAATGTTTGTGTGTATTGTGTCCATGTGTTCCAGAGCGTGTCAGGTGCATTGAGGTCAGATTCTCAATGTACCAGGTAACAGGCGCTGTAAAGGCCTCTCTAGTGCTGGTCGGTGGATGCATTTATGGCACTCGAATTAGTGGATTATTAACAAAGCCTCTGTGTTACTGTGCTAGGGATTGAAGTGTTGCCTGGCCATCCAAACACCAGCAGAATTATTTTCCATGTGAACAGGACCCTGTTGACTCTACATGCTTTTGGCATTTTTAAAGGCATTGAAGCATCCTGGTTAAATAGAGATGACCAAGTTCCCAGTGGTTTTCCATGAAAAGATGCTTTTGGAAATGGCATGGAAGTACGAACGGGTGCACAATTGAAGGCATTGGGTATCCAATCACAGTGTAGAATTTTGACAAGTAACTAGAATTTTCTATAATAAAAATGATTGTTATTGATGATAGTTTTATTGAATGTGTTTTTCAGCCCAGTCCTTCACGCGGAGCATCTTTAGCCCCATATTCATGCTCAGCCTCATCACAATGTGTGTGACTCAGCTCCGTCTCATCTTCTACATGGGGGCCATGAACAATATTCTGGAGTCCCTTGCTGATGGAGACCTAAACAAAGGTATGTATGTTTGACAAACACTCACATCATTCTGTCAAACAAGTTGTGTGATGCTTCAAACTAATATCCGTTTCTGTTGCTCAAACGCTGAAAGTCATCTGTGGAACAGAGAGCAACAGTTGTTTTCCAGAAGTAAAGCTCTCATTCATTTTCTCCATAGAGAAATAGATTTTTATGATATCATACAATTTGCTGCAACCAAAGAGATTTATATATATAATTACAGCTAATTTATTATTTAGTCGATATTCTATTGTTTTATGTATATATATAATAGTTTAAAATAAAGTAATTTTGTTGTAATATTTAAATGTGTATAATTCTGTCTACTTATATTTGAAATCTGAATAGTTTTCACTAAATTTATATATATATATATATTCGTAATTATATATGTATTATTTTAATACAATATTGTAATACTAATATATTAATTCATTATAAATCAATTATATTTAAATAAATTACTATCTGATTTTTTTTGTGAATTTTTGCAGTATGTAATGAATTGTATATATTTTATATCCTTTTACACACACGCACGCACGCACACATTTATATAAAGTAAATATTAGTGCTGTCAAATGATTAATTGCGATTAATCGCATCCAAAATAAATGCTTTTGTTTACATAACTTATAAGTGTGTACTGCGTTTATTATGTGTATATAAATACACACATATACAGTATATATATTTGTGTATACATTTATATTATTATATTATACATAAATATATTTAATATATTAACAGCATATTTTTCTGAAATATATACATGCATGAGTTTGTATTTATATAAACATAATAAATATAAACAGTACACACTCATATATTATGCAAACAAAACCTATATATATATATATATATATATATATATATATATTTTTTAGGCAATAAGCTATTCATATATATATATATATATATATATATATAATCATACACAATTACAATCTTTTATATACATTTTTGCTTCAAATGTTTGTAGTGTTATGATTCATCTTGTAGTTGTATAGTTTGGTTCATGGCATAGAGCTCTTTATTGAAGATTTATTTGAAATGCTTATGGAGAAAATGAACGGGAAATGGGAAAAAAGCACTACTGCGCTCTAGTCTTGTCCTCTTACAGCTTCCTTCTTAAATGTTCTCTGATGTCACATGCTGTGATTGGCTGCCTTACACTATTAATCATGTGTTTAAATGTAGTCGGATGGCCACAGCAGGTTCACGTTGCTAATTCCTCGCTGTCTGTCTCTTGTCCTCTGTTTGCACTCTCTTCTGTCATGCTGCTTGCTGTGTTTTTTCAGTGGAAAGGATGGAAATGGGTAAGACTGCTGGCAAAATGAGATGTATTCTTGTTTCACTTCTCTCACCCTACCCCCTACCAAGTTCCTCCCTCCTTCACCTCCTCCATTTGACATTGACTCATGTTGTCATGTAAAAGCATGAACCCGGCCCTTGGTGGTTAGAGACTGACGGGATGCAGTGCACAGTATAATGTCCATCCAATCATTCATCGGTCCACCTAACTTTCATAGGAGCAAGTCACGGGTCATTCCATGAAATTATTGTCTTTTCCATTTCTAATTACTGTAAAGTTATGATTTTATGAGACAAATCATGAGTTTCAGTGTTTATAAACTTCATTATTCTCAAGTTATAAAGATACATTTTAATATATTATAGTCTATTTTATGTAAACATTATTGTCAGTCTAATTTGACATTAGGTCCCTTTTTAATTATTTACGTTTACCATTTTGTCCACGTTTTTACTTCTTAGTGATTTACCATCTTATTAACTATTGAATGGTAGCATATATGTATTGCAGTAGTACAGTATAAAATTAGGCTGAAATGAACATCTTTTGATGTAATGACCCTTAAAACAATGTTAAAACTCAACTTTATTCCTCTCTCAGTGAGCATGTACACATCTATCTTCGGGGTGCTACAGTTGCTGTGTCTCATGACGGCTCCTGTGATCGGTTACGTCATGGACTGGAAGCTCAAAGAGTGCGAGGACGAAAATGACAAACAAGTCGCAAAGTGAGTTTAACAATAAGCGTCCTGCTGCCTATTGCATCATTTTGACACTTAGAACCAACCAGTCCGATCCGTAATTATCATTTGATTACAAGCTTAATGTGGCATTGCATCTGTGTAATGCACTTATGGCTTTTCCTTCAGGGATCCTACTCAGCCAAAGAAGCGTGACAGACAGATCCAGAAGATCAGTAATGCCACCCGCGCATTCGTCTTCACTAATTTGCTGCTGGTCGGCTTTGGTATGTCCTGCCTGGTGCCCAATCTTCATCTACAGGTAACTGAGAGCAAAACATCAGTCTTGTTGTCTAGACAGTGGTGCAGAGCCACTCACATGTTACTGCAGCTGATGGATTGAGATGCAGTAGCACAACAGCGCCTCTCAGTGGCAGCACTAACTCTGACTTTATTTTAAAGCTAGCTACTAGTCATTATTTATGCATTAAAAAGTAGTTATTTTTGCTTTGGGAAAGAACTGAGTAACCTTGGTATCTTGTTTTCCTCCCAGGTTTTGTCCTTTGTGTTGCACACCATTGTGAGAGGCTTCATCCACTCTGCCGTCGGCGGCTTGTATGCAGCTGTGTGAGTATGGCTTTGTGTTCTGGGTGTGGATTGGAGTTGCTTTTAATCATTATTAAAGAACAAGGTTTTTTTTATGAGTGCAGGTACCCGTCTTCTCAGTTTGGCAGTCTTACGGGAATGCAGTCCCTCATTAGCGCACTTTTTGCATTGTTGCAACAGCCTCTCTTCATGGCCATGATGGGTCCGCTGTATGGAGATCCACTCTGGGTGAGCACAGTCTGTTACTAATATTTAGATGAACATTTGTGATAGTTCATCCAAAAATAAAAATTCTGTCCTAACTTATTCACCTTCATTTTCTTTCATTCATGTAATAAAGGCAGAGTTCACACCAAGAACGATAACTATAAAGACAACGATAAAGATATAGTTCTGAAAATATTTCTCAATATTAAAGAATTCACACCACAGCTATAACTTAACATAAACGGACGATATCTGCTGATGTAGTTATCTTTATAGTTATTACTCTTGGTGTAAATGGGCCTTAACGCTGGCAAAAGTTTCAGATGTGCAAAATATAAACCCAGAATTCTGACTTTTTTCCTCACAATTCTGTTTTTATCTAGCAATTTTTACCTTTTTCTCAGAATTCTGAGTTCACATATCGCAATTCTGTTGCCGCCATGGGATATTTGTGAATTTAAACTCACAATTCTCGCAATTGCAAACCTCTCAATTTGGACTTTTCTTTTTCGAATTACGACTTTATATCTCATCTGGCAATTCAGATTTTTCTCAGAATTCTACATTTGAAACTCACTATTCTGAGTTTATCTAAAAAAAAAAGTCAGAATTGTGAGATAAAAAGTCACAATTAACTTGACGGAAACGATCTTCCATAGCATATAGTGGCCAGGCTTCAATAAGGCACCATAAACGGATAATAAAATTAAGCACAGGGGGACAAATATTCCGATCAGTGGTTGATCATTGAGTTTTGACGTCTAAATGGAAAATGTACCTATTGTTTAACTGCATTATACTGAACAAGCCCATCATTTTAAATCAAAACATCTTGACTCAATTTTCCAGTGAGTTGTCTGACTTCTCTCTGATGATGTATACCAGACTTCCCCAGTCATTTTGTCCACTTAAACTCCGCCCTTTCTTACAATCAATTACAAGCTTGCATCCAGATCTGCCTCCATATGCCGCCCTGCCTTTCCTTTAATGATAATCTATTTTACTTCAAATTTGTGCTTGCTCATATCTAAGCTCTAATGTCTTTCTTTCTGCTTAGGTTAACGTGGGGTTATTGGTCCTG
Organism: Gymnocypris eckloni scoliostomus; assembly: GCA_027564155.1. Taxonomy (NCBI): domain Eukaryota; kingdom Metazoa; phylum Chordata; class Actinopteri; order Cypriniformes; family Cyprinidae; genus Gymnocypris; species Gymnocypris eckloni. The sequence continues at coordinate 9,726,876 of CM050417.1, read as the reverse complement.
AGCATGCTGGGATTCTGCCTACCCACTTATCTTCTGTGCTACGGCAGGCGGCTGCGCCGAGAGAAGCAGGAGCGCGAGGAAGACCCCAAGATCTACGTCCAGATCAACAACGACACAACCCCCGAGGCCTTTGTCTAACTGAAACACACAAATGACAGCAGCTAGCATAAAGAGCAGGAAGAAGGAGGGTGGGAAATAAAAGAAGAGAACTGAAAGTCACAAGAAGAGTGATAAACACTTCCCTGATCTCTCCTTCTGTCTGTCACACACATTCATGTATTCCCAACAGGCACATAACACTCAGACAGGCACAAAATACAGCCAAAGCAACCGAGAGTCTCACAATGTGCCACACAAACACACGTTTACACGCAAAGGACTGAATGGACACTTTGAAAAGCAGGTCTAGAAAAAAAAAAAAAATATGCCCTTGTCCTTGAAACAGACAAGTACTTCTAGACGTTAAATCCTGCCTGACAAGAAAGAAGAGAAAGGCCCTCTTTTCTCACGGTTTTACCTTTTGAATTTCACACCACGACGATATAAAAGACGAAGACGATTCAGTGAAATTCTCTCAGTTTTGAGGAAGCCTGATGAGACTTCCTGAACCAATCATTACTACATCACTAGTGTTCAGCTTTGTTGCCAAGCTTGTTTCAAACATTTTCTGCGACTATAAACCCATTTGTGAACTGATTTGAAATCACTATGAACACTTTACATTGCTCTCAGCTCATAAAGCTGCTGAAAAGCAAGACGATGATCCTCCATTGCGGTTTGAATATGACAAACTGACAAACTACCTTAAAGCAGAATGACTCTGCTTGTTATCTGTCCCATATGGGTTTTCAGTGGATTTTAGATTTTAATCTCATACAGTATATACAGTATCGGCATGCTTTGGACAGCATGTGTATGAAACTACAGCTTTTTCTGAACTGGGCTGATTTTAAAGGACTTTCGGACCATGGCACCTGAGGCTAATGTAACCTAAACACAATTGTAGTATGTAGTAGAGTTGTACTATTATTTGCTTTGACATGCAGATTCAGTACATCTACGTGTGAGATAATGCATTTTGTATATATCAGTCCATTCAGAAGGTTGTAGAAGCCATGTGGGTCTAAAAGTTTGGATTAAGGCGGTATTTTGAGGATTAGCCTCACATTTCGATCAAGAGTGACTGATCTTCACCAGCGATACTCGTACCGTTCCCCATGCAGTACTACTGGTTGAGCTTCACTTGTTAGTGTTTATATCCTTGTATTGACTCAAACAATTATTCAGGGTGTTTCACTTTTAGAGAAATAATTCATATCATATGTATTCACCTGCAATATGATCCCTTCAAGCTTTGCTTTGCCACTTATGCGTTGAGGGGTATAAAACGAGACACAGTGTACTCTCGGTAAAGAGATTAGATGCCATTATCGTATATATATATATATATATATATATATATATATATATATCTTGCGCTACAGGGTTTATAATTACAGAGGTGCTTAAATTAGCCATTACGGAGTATATGCGTTCTGTTCTAACCTCATACATACATGAAAACCACGTTAGCCATACAAGTTAGAAAATTGTTGTGCGTTCTCATGATTTCTGGGTTGATTACCATTTAACTACGGTGCTCAATAGAATAGAAAAGCAAGACAATGTCTGTGTTGGTCAAGACACAGAAACCGAATCCAGAATTTAGTTGGCTACTCAACCTTGTGGTGATAAGGACTTGAATTGAATTCATAGCGATTAAAAAGGGAGACTTTTGAGACCTGCTTGACGACAATCCCTTTGGAAAACCCATATATTTGTAGCTTATAATGGGTTTCAGGCCAGTATTGTGCCCTGTGAAAGATAAAATGTGGTAACTACATAAAATGGAGTGAAATTGGGTCTTTTAGACTGATATGTCACATGACAGATGGTATTTTCATAAACTAGTGTGAAATATTATGTAAAATCAATCAAATATCTTGCAACCCTTTTCCTCGATTCCAGTGTTGTAGTTAATATGTTTTGCGTAAATCACTGAACATTTCTCAACCAAAACATTGATTTGAAAGATGGTAGGGTTAGTCGCAACCTCGCATACTTTAACAGTATTTTCATTGTAAACTTATCTGAAATTATGTTTGTATGAGATCCTGGATGAGCAAGTATCTTCTCAACAGTGGCCATAAATGTGACCTTATTTGATGACCCCTCTGAAGAGGAACAGGTCAGATCCACCTAGCAATGTCTGTCACGTTTTCGTGAATATTTTGTCAGAGCTGAGGCTAGACGTGAGTCCTGAATGGACTGTATTCGCTGGCTTGAACATGACTGGATATTGCAAGTGAATTCCAATCTAAAGCAGTACTGTACTAAGCATAATGAATGTGAGCGCGAACCCATGTGCTCTCGGAATGAAAGAAGTAGCACTTTTTCTCACTGCCATACCTTAGGTTTTCATTCTTTTCTCACGTCACGATCACATTTTATGTTATTTTTAAATGTTGATTTATTATACCCCATTGTACATGTATGAGTGTGGAAAATGCCCATACGCAGTAAGAGGGAAGAAAAGTGGGAAAGATCAGCTTTAACACCAATGTTTTCTCTCTGTATTGTATTTTTTGTGTAATTTGTTGATTATTTGGTTGATTTTTCTACCCTGTAGTTTGTGTTTCCAGTTATGTGTAAATAATTGTTCTTATTTTTGTGGGCGTTTTACTGTATATCTTTTGGTTTTCTTAATTCTATCACTATATAGGAACTTTTTGAATAAATGTCCCAACTCCCAACAAAATATCAGATATGTGAAATGAAATAAAACAGATTAATTTGTATGAAATGTTTGTTTTTGCATTTTTTCTTTCTGGTAATGCATAAACCAAGGTAAAAATTCAAGTTTATGAACTGCTTTTGAAGATCAGAAAACAGTACAGTAGATGGCAGTGTGAGTTCATCTGAACATTCTCTGAGAATTCATCTGTTTGGAAGATTGGCCAACCTTTTGCACTGTAACTGTTACCTTTTATTCAATATGCTCTACTTATGTTTTACTTAGGACACCAGACTGTCAGGAAATGAAGAGGATGAAACCAAGGAAATAACTTGAGGGTTTACTGTATATAATATAATGTTGTACAAGGGTGAAATATTTCAAACAGAGAGAGAGAAAAAGAGAGGAAAACAATGTAAACATGCAGCTAAAGACGGTCTAAGCCAAGGAATGGTCAGTTTTAATGGAATAGGCTGCTAACTAATACTATTTCTATGTTTATAAATTTAAACGAAATCATATTTTATCCACTATATTGAGACTAATACAGAAGAAGAGTAGAACTACAGAGATACACACACGCTGAACATAAATTCACGTGGAACGAGAAAGACTCGTTATTGGAATAGGAGGTAAATAATTCTTGGAATAACTCGTTAGTGGAATAGGAGCCAAAACCTATGACCTTATCAAATCAATGTACACTGAAATTAAATTTGGTGTACAAATCAACACCAAACATACAAGGTATCATTCCCAAGAGTGCGGAGTCAGACAGGGCTGCTGCTTAAGCCCAACATTATTTAACATGTATATCAATGAACTGTCGCTCAGTCTGGAGCGATCTGCAGCCCCTGGCCTCACTCTACACGACTCACAGATCAGATGCCTGCTGTATGCAGATGTACTGGTTCTGAACCTGGACCTGCTGGAGCAATACTGCCAGACCTGGGCCCTGACAGTCAACCTGAAGAAAACCAACATTATGATATTTCAGAAAAGTTCCAGATCCCAGAGAACACAACACATATTTACATTAGGCACTAACCAGATAACACACACATCACACTACAACTACCTGGGTTTGAAAATCACATCCACTGGAAACTTTAATCATCCTTTGAATGAACAGATATAAAGTACACAGGGCCATAAAACGGCAATGCCCAATAGAAATCCCTATTAGAATCTGGCTGAAAATATCAGTAATTGAGCCCATTGCACTCTATGGCTGTGAGATGTGGGGTCCACTGACAAATCCAAGTCAAGATCACCAAATGGGAAAAACAAATAAAGCACACTTAAATTGCCAATAGAAAAAAAATTGTGGTCGTCATACTGACTGGAAAGTCAGGTCTAGGACAGGACATGCTTAGATTGAAATACAAAAACACCTCCACACCCAAATCCGTCCTGTTGTAGTCTTATCCTAAATTTAAAACCAGCGCAACAAGAACATCTACCTGACATCCATGTGGACGCACAGTCACCGCTCTGTAAACCTGTGCTGTTTGTGCGCGTTAAATATCTGGCCAGGGTGTGCCGCAAAGTTCTATGCGCGGCTCTTGGCCAATCAGATTCGCTCCTGCTCCGGTTTTGATGCTTGTGGGTGTGGTTGCCGTGACGACGCGCCGCTCCCGTCGACATCTTTCAGGAAATGAATTTAAAGAAATGAGAAATCCAGGAACTTGAACTGAAAAGAGTCGCGGCGGGTTGGACCGAAGAGTCGAAGGATAAACTCTCTTGAAGTTAGTTTGAATGGTGGGCACGCTGAGCAGAAGGAGATAACATGTTGATAAAGGAATTGTAAGTATTTTAGTATGATTTAACTGCGCTGAAGTAACGTTATTGATCCGCGCTGAACTTAACTGACTGGCGTGTTTGGCAACTTTAACTGGCTGCTGCCTAATTAAGTGGATTTATGTAGATTTTTGACTAATGAATTATGGATATTTTTCGGTAACGTTATATTAATAAAGTTATGTCACTATTTCGGATTATATTATTTATATTCCAGTGAGGCAACCCACACGAGCAGTTATAATAATGAGTCATCTGTTTATTTGCTTTACAAAGTGAAAGAAAAATGCGTAACGTTACTTTTTTCAAGTTACAAAACTGCTGAACTGCAGTTTTTATGAATGTGATTGTCATATGTTATCGTTTCGCCGGTCACGAGTCATAATGCACCGTTGTTCACGTCATAGTGCACTTTGAGACTTATGTGCTGTAGTATATACATATTAAGTGATTCAATAAAAAGTCCTATTATGACATTAATATTCATATAACAAGCAAGATGAATTCTACCCGAGCTGTAAAATATGACATTAGACGTCGCTATGTTGACGTTATGATGTTATTGCTGCCATATGGCTTTTATAATACTTGGTGTTAGCTGAATTTGGTGATGATGAACTTTTAATTCGCCAAGATTTCCAACGTCATGGAAACCTGAGAATGATCTGGGGATTTAAAAATAACAGAAGGGGTTACAATGTGAGAAATAATCCTGGTTTTAAAAGATTAGTATGCGCTTTAGTTGGAATAACATTTTCTGCAGGTTTAATCATTTTCAGTATGCAGAAATCTAAATTGTGTTAACTTTAGTTTGTGACCAGATATTTTACCTATAGTAATTTGAGACCACTCAAAAGAGTAAACTCATTATGAAACAATATTATCAGAACATTGCTGTTTTATGATTTCAAACATCAGGTTACTGAATAAAGCAACACCAGTTCTTAAGAACTAAACTGCTCTGTTATTTATAAGATTAAGAAGATTATTAGTGCAATTGTCTTCAGACGTAGAAGCAGGGCTTGTTGGCATTCCCAGAAGATACCGAGTCGTCAGGGATTTAAATGTGATTGAATGAATGAAAAGAGTTCAAAGGTTACCTCATGTTATTTTTTGCTGACTCGATGGCATTTCTCTTTTGTTTTTCAGTCGAATCGTCCTGCCCATTTCTGTTGAAGAGGTATGTACTTTTACAGGTGCTTTTTTATGGTTTATATTTATAAAACGTTTCGATTGGAGTCAGTTTTGCGGCTCATGGATGTATTTCTGGCAGAATTCTTCCAGTACTGTTGTTGTCGTGTCTCCACCCAGTTTCTTCTGTTGGGCTGGACAGTTTAGACGTTGAAATGATGAATTGAAACAAATAGTCCTAGGTTTGTGGGAAAGTGGCCTAGTTAACTGCAGGCTTGTATAGAGCAGACAAGGACAGACTATAATTACTTGTAACCTGAGACCGAGATTATTCAATTAAATTCAAGATTATTTGTATGGCGCTTTCTAGGATACAATCGTTGCAAAGCAGCTTTACAGGAAATTAAGTTTCTACAACATATTGTAGAAACTTAATATATTTAACTTATGGCAACATTTGGTTTATTCTGTATATTGTCTGAGGGTTGGCTTCCTCTGAGTTCCTCTGAGGGGTTGGCATCATCTCTTCTCGGGTGTTTAGTCATCTCAGATCATTCAAGGTTAGATTAAGTTTATCAGACTTTATCAAGTGTATATCTTTGCTCCATCTTTCTAAGCAAAGGCTGAATTTGTTTTGTCCCTGTCATTTCTTGCCCTCCCTGTCGTTGTAGTATTTGTTGATGTAGTCTGGTGTGTTTTCATACCTGAATATATGAATATCTTGTTCTGTATCTGTTGTGTTTGAATAAGAAATCATTATTGAAGAAGTCAATTGTTCTTGTCTAAACGCAGTAAAGGTTTGGCATGTGTAGTTGCATTCCTTTCTGTTCACCTGTGCAAAAGACCATAAAATACAGACTGACAGGAACAGGAATGACCTGTAGGATGTTACATTCTGGACGCTGGTTTTGTAGATAAACTGAGTGTATATGTGGTCGGAGGTGCAGTCTGCATCATTCATTTATGTATGAGTCCAGTTTCCCTCTTTTCTATCATCCGATTATGGGTTTTGAACACTTCCTCTATAATTTGTCCGTTTGTTTATGGCACACCAAACTGTATATGGCTATTTGTCTATGTAGATAATATTGAATCAGCACTGTACACAGCTATGACATGCAGATACACTTGGCAGAATGCATTCACTTTCAATGTGTTTTTGTTTGTCATTTAGACGTGTTATACGGTAATTGCCATATGACGAAGTGAAGTTAACATTATTCTCTCATCTGCAGTACCAGGTGGGTCAGCTGTACTCGGTAGCAGAGGCCAGTAAGAATGAGACGGGAGGTGGAGAAGGGGTGGAGGTCCTGCAAAACGAGCCGTATGAAAAAGATGGAGAGAAAGGACAGTACACACACAAGATCTACCACTTGCAGAGGTAATATATCTTTTTTTAGGTCTGTTATCTATTCGTAGTGCCATAGTATTATAATTTTGTTTAAGGGTTATCTCATACTGTCATCAAGCAGAAAAATGAATCATAGTCTGTATCTGACAGTTTCTCTCAATCTCTCTGTCTTATGCAGTAAAGTGCCAACTTTTGTACGGTTACTCGCCCCTTCATCTGCCCTGAGTATCCATGAGAAGGCCTGGAATGCTTATCCTTACTGTCGCACAGGTACCAAGCACAACAGCACAGCTTTACTGATATACACATTCATACATCTATTAAACAGAGCTCATCATAAGAATGATGAAATTTACAACTGTGTTTTTTCTATTTTTCATGTGCTCACTACATCATTCATCACTCCAGTTCTTACGGTGAGTTTGAGACACTTGTGTGTAATTCAACATTATTATATTCATATTACTATTAATAATAATATTAAGAATCAGCATTTTATTCTTCTATATCAGGTTTTATTCTTATAACATGTATACAATGCCTTTCAGAAGTTGAACGTTTTTGAAAGTCTCTTATTCTCACCAAGGCTGCATTTATTTGATCAAAAATAAAATCATAACCTTATTATTGTATAACTTTATTACAGTCTAAAATTAATGTTTTCCATTTGAATATATTTTCAAATGTAATTTATTCCTGTGTTTGTAAAGCTGAATTTTCAGTAGCCATTACTCCACTTTTCAGTGTCACGTGATCCTTCAGAAATCATTCTTATATGCTGATTTGGTGCGCAAGAAACATTTCTTATTATCCCTGTTAAGAATACATTTGCGCGACTTATTTTTGTGGAAACATGGTACATGTTTTCAGAGTTCTTTGATGGAGAGAACATTAAAAAAATGCTTTAACCCTCTACCGCATAGTTTGGCCATATGGCAACATACACTTTGTGTTCATTTCCTGTAAGAGAACATTCTCGTTTTTTTTTGGAAAGAGAAGACCTTAGTTTAGCCAATGATGTGCTTCGGTTAAGTCACATGGGTCCGTGTACGTTTTGATAGTTTGTTTTTCAATTAGAAATAAAATAGGCAGAAACGAGAAAATTATTTTTTGTAAAAAATGACAATGACAAATCTGATTAAGTTCATGCAGTTAGGTTAGAATATAAATTTCGTTAATTTAATTATTTACTGTCATTCATGTGAATGAAGTCTATTTTGGGGCTGCCAAGCAGCAAAACTGTGTAACAGTGGAATGATATTATTGCAATAGTGTAGCTCTGTTAAGCTGTTACAATAACGTGATTCATGCTAGTGAAATAATGTTGATTAGTTGTATGTTAATGGAATGTGTAAAATGGATCAAATCAAATTGAACTTTTGTACAGCCTCAAGTTCATCGTCTTCCTCTCATAAGATTGCGTAATGTTGAATTTTCATGAACTGCAGTGCTTTTGGTTTTATGTCAATGTTTTCTGATACATGATATACAGTGTTATATTTGTTTTAACTGTATAAATTTGAAATTGAAAAATGAAAGGAAATTCAAAGAATATAAAGCATTATTCAGCTAAAAAGAATGGAATAAATAAAAGCAGAAGTTGTTTGTTGTTGGAAAGTATGTATAAGGTTAGAAGTACTGTGTTAAAGCTTATACTAGCACCAATTGAATCACCACAAACCTTTCTGAGGAAAAATATGAACTATTAGTAAACGTACATTTATTCTAAGTTAGATCCACTATTGTATGTTGTTACCGTATGGCAACATATCATAAAGTACCTTAAAAAAAATCCCCTTTTTTTTTACAGCACTTCAAGTTAAGCCATTCTAAGAAAAGAAAAAGTCAAATATTTGTTCAATAGGTCTATCATAATGTGTGCGGCAGAGGGTTCATTTAAATTTGAAATCCTTTGTAGTATTATAAATGTCTTTACTGTGACTTTTGATCACTTTAACTCATCCTTGCTGAATAAAAGTAATAATAATAATTTAAAAAAGCAGACAGAGCCCAGATTTAGTCTGTGTATCAAATGTGTTGTGTCTGTGTGTGTATTTATAGAATGAGTACATGAAGGACAATTTTCTAATCATGATTGAGACGTGGCACAAGCCTGACCTCGGTGAACAGGACAATGTGAGTAGAGAGCCGACGTTATGCAGATATAATTTAAATAAGCAACAAATCAATATTGAATTGCAAGAAGCTGTGAGAAACTTGTAAACGAACCATGTCCTTCTATTTTTATTTTGGTTTGTTTTTGAAGGTCCATAAGCTCGACCCCGAACAGTGGAAGAAGGTGGAGGTGGTACACATTGACATTGCTGACAGGTCTCATGTGGACACTAAGGTAAGGAAAACTGAGTTTTTACTTCGATGCGTGATCAGACTGAGACATGCTGACATTTTGATCTTCTTCACAGGACTACAAACCAGACGAGGATCCAGCCACATTTAAATCACAGAAGACTGGTAGAGGGCCGTTAGGACCGAACTGGAAGGTGTGTATTGTTACATGAATTATTTATAGATAAATATCTCCAGTCATTTTTTAAATCGCGTTTGTTTCTGTGTGTTGCAGAAAGAACTTCCTCAGAAGACGGACTGCCCTCATATGTGTGCCTATAAACTAGTCACTGTCAAGTTCAAGTGGTTCGGCCTGCAGAACAAAGTGGAGAATTTCATTCACAAGGTATAAATCTGTAAAAATACCTCATGCTGTGTTCAGCGTGACTCACTTTTATATCAACAGAATGTCCATTCTAACATCATAGAGGTGTGGTTTGTTTGTTTAGTTTATTAGAGGGTTTGGTCTAATTTTAATGCGGTGACTCATGAAACATTATTTGTGTGGCTTTACTTCAGCAAGAGAAGCGTCTGTTCACCAGCTTCCACAGGCAGCTCTTCTGCTGGTTAGACCGATGGATCGATCTGACCATGGAGGACATCCGCCGCATGGAGGAGGAGACGCAGAAAGAACTCGATAAAGTGAGTATTCAAATCATTGAACACGGTGAAGATAGTTTAACAAAATGGTCTCTAATGGTCACCGGTTTTAAAAGAAGATGCAGTACAGGCTTATCAGTAACTAAAACTAATATCAATTGTTTAGAATTGTAATATATAATTGTTTTTGTTTGAAATTGAAATAAAGCTGAAATATGAATTTTCGATGAAAAACTTAAAACACATAAATAAAAATGTTGCCTTTTTGGGAAAAGTTTTTTAGAAATTTTGCCTTGGCTACTAACTATTGATTCACCAATATTAAAGTTTTGTCTGATACCAATAATAATTCATCAGAAGATATTAGAAATTATACTGTTTGTGCTTAAATAAATTAAAACACTTAACTAAAATCAATTAATATGTGTGCTACAAAGGGAAATTAAGCCATATTGTAATGAAAAATATTTATTTAGAATTTTGCTAAAGATTACATTTAACAGTATTAAGTGATTAATAGTAAAAGTAAAATGAGCATGCATGATTGAGTATTCTAATATTAATAATCAAATATTGACGAGTCTGAAATGTTTTTTTTCTACTACAGATGCGAGAGAAGGATCCAGTGAAAGGGATGTCTGCCGCAGATGAATGAGATGCTGGAGCTGATTCTGTGAGTACAGCTCAACCGATGCTTTCATATAGCTTAATTATCAATCATTTCATTATTTTACACTCTTAAAAATAAAGTGCTTCATATGTGCTGCAGAGCGATGCCAGAAGAGCCATTTATTGTTCCACCATTCAAACCATTCAGTCAAAGGTTCTTTAAAGAACGCTCTCTTCCTCACCTTTTTATAATCTGAAGAACCTTCTTTCACCACAAATAACCTTTTGAGAAACAGAAAGCTTCTGCAGATGTTAACGGATCTTTATGGAACCATTTAGACAAAAAAGGTTCTTCTGTGAAGCACCTTTATTTTTAAGTGTATATAACATTTATTTTAATAATGATTTTCTTTATATTATTTGTATTTGTTATTGTTTCATATTTATATTTTCAGATGTTGCAGTTGTGTCCTAGTTTTGGAAGATGTCTCTGCAGTATGATGGGCTGCTCTCTCTCTCTCTCTCTCTCTCTCTCTCTTCACTCCAGTAGTTTTTCTCTTTTCTTCACATCTGCACCCAGGACATCCCATTCAGATGTGTTTCTTACAATAATAAATAGCAACATCTTTTTTTCAGTCCTTGTTTCTGCCCTATGTCTAACTTTTATTTTGAAAGTGCATCATAAATGTTTACCAATCTTTTAAAAAACAAAACAAATTTGACTGACATCAGCACTTGTTTAATTAACCCCTCACTACCTGTGTGATGCACCTCAGCATGTTTACATGTTTCTCTAACAGACGGTTCCACCCTGGATGTTATTTTCTATTCGTACAAGATGAAGCTGCCTCATGACAAATCTCCATGAGTTTATGGTATTAGTGGGTTGCAGCTGACCCATTGTTACTCATAAGCCACTTTTCTCAGGGCTTTCTGTATCTGAAAGGACTGAGTTCTACTCATGTGGTAATTCCAGGTTTACAGTCATGACATAACAAACTTAGGTTGAGTTGAATTTCCACACAGAATATAGGGCGTTAAATATCGTCATGTTGGGTTAGAGATGTATTAGCACATGTTTTGAGCTACGCATTGTGCCTCTGCCATACAAGGTTTAATAATGTATTCAGTTTTCCGTATTCAGACATTTAAATGGTGTTCTGTTCCACTTTCTCCTTTATTGGGCTCGGATACCATGTAGTACATAATTATGCCTCATGACCTGATAATGAAATTAAAAAGAATTTATATTATTAATGTCTGTAGTGTGTATTCATTTATTGGTCTTTCTGGTGTGCAGAGATGTCGAGAACTCGTTTAGTAAATACAAAGTCTTCGCATTTTCTTCTCGCATGGATAAGATTTCAGGATTTACCTGATCTGAGAAACAAAACCAGCCCAATGACAAATTAAACTAACCCCAAAACTCAAAATATTCCACCCCCGTCACTATTATGCATTAAACAAAATTTGAACTTAAAAATCACTTTCGTAATCAGACTGGATGCGGTTAACAGTTATTTGTTGTAAGGGGGTGGGAACTGTTTGAAAATTAACTAGGCCTCCTAGAAACAGTCGAACACGGTTTTATAACTGGTAGAATGTGAACTGGGCAGAGTTAAATTATATATATTTATATATACAATAATGTGCAAAAAAAAAGTCCCTTGTCAAACCCTAGTTCTTATATTCGTCAGCTGGTGCAGACTTTTCTACAAACGCAATCTAAACCACGATCATAAACTGAGGCTTTATTTTCATAACTCCTGTTTGTCTTTTGAATCTGGTTCTATTTGCACTTTTATTAACATTTTAGAAGTAAAAACCCTGTAAAATACCGTAGCCTTCATCCCCACAATTATAATACCAAACAAAGAACAACTCACAGGAGACAACGGATTTTTCTTTTATTTATTACAAATGTACAGCTTATGAGTCTTTATTACGATTTAAATGGTTTTAGTCTTTTATTTCATTTCTATATTGTACAGGTAGCCTCTGCCCATCAGGTAATCTCTCATGTAAGAACCACGTGATAAAGAACAGACATAATTATAGTGCAGCCAGTATGACTGATCACGGAAATGTGTGTGTGCATTAATCTATTTAAAAATAATTTCACCGGTGCATTACGTGAGCATCTGCAGCAGGATGGCTGGGAAAATCTACAAGGAATCCGATTTAGAGTTGGACATATGAGTGTGCAATGACTTTCTCAGATACCTCTGAATTTAGTGCTTATTAAATAATGGCCCAAACTCTTTCTCCCAAGTCATCACCACAGTAAACCACCCGGACTTAGTGGAAAATTAACAATCTGGGATTTATTTTATTGTAAGCATACAATGTTTTACTCACCATGTGCTTCTATAGTGTGGAAGAACAAGACATCAGTCACATGATTACTGATTAAAGTCAGTCTAGCAGATGTGCAAAGGCAATGATCAAGAGATTTTCAGACAATCTTTTTGACACAATTTCAGGGGACTCTAACGTTATCCCATTCCCCAAGTTAAAGAAACAAAAAGGCAAGAATTAAGAAATGGCTTAACTTAAAAGGCTGGTGGGTAAAACCTATATGGAAAACAACAACAAGTTTAAGGCTTGTAGCATGACGTCTAAAATGCAAAGTAACTGTACAACAAATACTTGGTTTGATCGCGCTCGCACACACAGATGTTCATCTACATGTGCGTACATCCTGCAAGCTCCAGTTCAACTCCTCTCCCATGAACATCAACATAGCGAGGGACTCGTTTCCCACAATTCTCAACAAAAGTGACCGGATCGCCTCGACAGAATGTGACTTCACTGGTCCTGATGCAGCAGATGGACATCCTCATCCACGAGATGCGTTTTCCCTGTGACTGTATGTGAAATGTTAGTGATGAGAACATTGATAGAGGTCATCTACAACCATCAACATTCAACATGCTTGTAGCTTATAAAACATAAGGGTCTTCTTACATTAATATCCATTCATTTAAGCTTGATTAAAAACAATTATAAAGAACAAAGAAATCAAATATTCTCAAAAGGAAAACGACCAACAAAAAAAAAAACTGGTCCTGAAGTGAAAACTCCACCAAACCGACAAAAAAAGGCCATTTGATTATGTGCAGAAAGTGAACATGTTGTCCCAAAGTGATGGTTTTGTCCTAAGCTAATAAGCTAAAGACAATGTGATGATTGTGCTAACACGTTTGCATTGTTCTGATACGAAACCCACTAACGGAGGGATTGAGATGAGATGAACCTTTTCTGTACATCAACCCCGACCGCCATCTTTGTGCTCGAAGACGAAAAAGAGGGATCCGTAACTAGTGTCATCAATCCCCTCTGCTCCTTTGGCTAGTGTTCAACGCATTTCGACAACAACAAAAAAGTAGCATTCATAGTAAAACACTGAGTGAGTGAACCAGTGCTTCTACCACTGGAGGACGGGAGTGTTCTGGGGTGCGTTTCACAAAAGCCTTTGGTCATAAGTTCCGTCATTACCAATAGAGTTCAATGGGACTTCCCACCATAGTTAGCTAACGATGCTTTTGGGAAATGCACCCCTGGTTAGTTTTCAGAGGTTACTGTTCACCCCTGTTAATGTTCACAAAGCTCTGATTTACACCGAAAATAAATGAAACAAAAATCAAAAGAAGACATCCATAATTGTAACAATAATACGAAACTTAAGTCATAATAATTAAAATAACTCCAGTGTTGTTGTTTAAAGTCAGTACATTTGTCCCAAGAGAGACAGGCCAATGGAGCGGCACTTAAAAAAACACAACATCAATTGAAAGACAGAGAAAGAAAGGACAAATGGAAAATAAACGATTTAGGAGGAACGTTTCTGGTTCTCTGATGGTTAGGAGTGCATGTCAATTTCACAAAGAAAACCAAAAAGTAGTCCATGTGCTAGCAGACCATCAGCACTGAATTGTGGGTCTGCTTGTATAGTGTTGTTATATTTAGATGTGTAGATGAAAGAAGATCCTCCTGAAATAGTGAAATGAGAGAAGAAAAGGAGAGTAAGGAAAAGCAGGCCGCTCCATTCGGCTTCTGCCAAACATCTCTGCGTCCGTGTGGCCGCAGCTGGATTAGTCACCCTTTCTTTTCCCGTCTACCTGACCAACGATTCCCAGCCGTCAGTTTTCTCCGGTTTCTCAGTCTTTGCCCCTGCCCGGTGGACGGAGGGTCACTGTTTTTTCTCACGGGTGGTGATGGTGACCAGCTGCTTGGCGGCTTTGGCGATGTCGTAGGCGCACTGGATGACCTGCTGGGTGAGGAGCTGGAAGTCCACCGTACTGGCCGACGAGTCGGAGGGCGCCGCTTTACGACACTCCACCTGCAGGCGGGACGCACTGGCCGCCAGGAGCTTCAAGGAAGAACGTACTGCATCTAGCGCTGGTCTCTGAGAGAAGCAGGCAGAGCAGAGAGATTTAGTGCGTCTGGTTGGATTTCTTGAGGCAAAGTTTCACAATATGACGCATTTATTTACCTTGGGAAACAGCAAGGCCATTTCTGTCACAGCTAAGTGGATTTTCTCTGAGCATGGCACAAAACTGCAACCAAAGATCAATTTTTTTTGTTTTATCTCTCCATAAGTTTCTATTAACTGTAGCTAAATGACTTTGCATTCAGCTTGAGGGGTGACGGTCCGTCATACCTGTCGTGTTTAAACTCCTGTGCTGCTCTCAGGAGCTCCTGGATGTTCTTGGTGACCTGCTCGGTTCTGAGGATGACGTCCTCTGTGCAGGGCAGCGTGGGGTTGGGCTCACACTCTGTGTCCTCCACATCCCCCCTGCTGTCATCTTCACTGCTGCGGCCCACACTACCATGCAACATTAGAAAACAACAACACATACACAAACATGAACACACACACAAGCACGCATAATAAAAAACCTCACATTTCTATGCTAAAAGAAAGAAATGTATTGTCTGTTATAAGTTCTTGTAAATAATAATAAAAAATAAAGACAATAATATTTGTTATATATTTTACATAAAATTATAATACAATTTATTACAACAGCTATTCGTTATTTAGTTAATAATAAACTACTATATTGCATATGATATAATGGTATTTTTAGAAGACAAATATATCACTATTGTGATATTAATATTGTAATATCCTGTACTGTATGTGGAATATTTTTTATTAAGAGTACAAAAAACACTACAAGAAAATAATAATTAGAATTAATTATACAATTAAATATAATTTTTTTTCTAAACTGAAATAATAAAAAGCATTCATAATAACATAAATAGTATTTTTGTAATATTACTTGTACTACTTATAATAACCAATTATCTTATAAATCATTTGCTACATATTAATCCTGTGCAATATTTTTTTTAATCATGAAATAAAAATGAAATTCATCATTTGAAAATGTATATTATATGTTATCATTCATAATATGAAAATAGATGTTATTTTTGTAACATAACTTGTTTTTCTGAAGACAAATATATTACTCCTGTGCAGTAAAAACAATCTAACATTAAAATGACTGATTATACAAATTCATATTATTTAAATATTATGATTATAAATATGTTCATGTTAATAAATGTTAAAATTAATAGAAATGTAATAATACATCACATTAATTATATTCATATATTAAAAGTACAACGATAATACTACAACAGCAATATTTCTCTTCTTAGTTTCTTAAGACAGTACACAAGTTCATTTTTAGTTTTATTACTCTTATTACAAATGAATTTCTGAAAACCTCGGTCCACAAACTCCCCATGTTTGAAATGAATAATTGTAAAAAGAACCTGGTGTGCTTTGTTTGTAACGGTAGCTTGCACTCACCCAAAGGAGACGTCGTATGATTGAGAGTTGTCATAGTCACTATCAGTCCCGCTCCCATACTTCTCTCCCGCTTTAAGAGGCTGGACAAGACAAACAAGCGCAGAAGTCCGTTACACATCACAGTCTGTAAGTCACATGTCAGTGTAGATATGAATGGACAGAAGCTCTCACATTATATCGGCCGTCAGTGGAGGCTGACAGGTGCGGTCCTCCGTAGGGGGTGGGACCCGCAGGAGCGCCCTTTCGCACCTGAACATGAGCAGAATGAGATTAACAGAGGAGAAAAGCTGACAGACAGTCAGCAGGCAGAGGATGGAAAGGAAAGAAGCAGCTTGGATAGCCATTTCTGCCCAGGACTGTTAGATCTAAGAACATTTGTGGCAAAACTGCTAAACTGACGACTGTAATTCTGTTAGACACAAGTAACTTAGTGTAGTGGTTTTAGAGGATATCACAGAACAACACGATTCTACATTAAACTGAATTAACAATGCAATAACATCCACTTGTCTAAACTAATGAAAACACTAAAAACAGACACTCACTCACTTAATAAAACAGGCACAACGGTGCATCCCAAATACATTAACCACAAACAAAATAAGTCTATACTTCACTGTCAGCAATGACCCAAAAATGGGATATTGCATAATCAAAATAGCCTATTTTCAAAACCCATTAAAGCAAATCATTAAAATATGATTTGTACCTCCTACATATCTATGAATATCCACAAACAGAGGTCGATTTCTCATTTCAGCGCTGTCTGGTGCAGCACAACAATTCACTGCACCTTACAAGAAATCATTAAGGGTTTGATGTGTGCCATGCAGATCAACTCGTTTGACTTTCACTAATCAGGCAACCATCAATCAGTTTCCTACACATTCCAGACACGGCATACTGCACAAGACAAGCATATCTCTCAACGAGAGCCTCTCTTGGCATATCAACCCTTTCAAGAACAATACGGTGCAATGCATGCCACTTCTATCTTCCTGTGCTAGATAGACAATACACAAGACTTGGGTCTCAAAATGTATGGAGCTGCCTAGCTACGCAACCTTTTTGAGCATTATAGGCAAACCTGATATTAACATGCATTCTGGGAGAGCCAGAGACAGACTGTGACCAGGTTTTGTTCAGAGCGGCTATGATTTTGTGATATTTGAGCCACATTAAATTAATTCTGTATGGTGATAACGCTAAATAATTAGCTTTTTAAAGAATTTTAAAAAGTATAATACAAATAAAGAATGACAATAAATAAACACACAAATAACTAAATAAATAAAATAACATTTTAAAATCTTCCCTAAAAAATTCTGCATGTTGATCAATTAAAAAATGAAATACTTTTTTTCAGGTCAATAACCGTGATTTAAGAAAAAAGTACAAACTAAAAGAATAAATACAAATGTAAACAATTTTGGGAGTAGTTTACGATAAAGAAATAAAAAACATTTATAATATATGATACATTTTTAAATCTTCCAAAATAAAATTTCTGTTCATTGAAAAGATTACTGAAAATAAAGCAAAAATGCAAATCAATTTGGGAGTAGTTTGTGAGGAAGCCAAAGAACTAAAGTAAATAATAATAATCATTTTCCCTCAAAATTTTATTTCTGCATGTTGAGAGCTAATACAAAATTAATTAATACATTTATGTAGAAAAGAAAAGAAAAACCAGAAATAAAAATACATTTTGGAGTAATTTGTGAAATAGCACAGTCTACTTACAATCAAATCATGCAAAAAAGTGCTTGATAGCAGGTGTATAAGAGACCCATGATGCTCAAAAATGTTGTGTAGCACACTGAGTTTTTAGACAGCCAATATCTAGAAAGAGAGAGGTGTTATCAGGGCAGGAAGTGCTCCTGTTTTGCCATAAGGTGGCGGTAGAGAGCAGTGAGAGAGTGGAAGCAGGTGCTCCAGGCAGCAGCAGAACACCAGTGTGGGCTCAGGTAAGCAGAGGGAGAAATAGAGCCCAACAGGAAAGGGAAGTTTAAAAAAAAGATCAGGCCACCACTAATGCTCACACTTACGGGGCTGAGAGGCTGCAGGCGGTCCAGGGCTGGGGTGAGAGCTTTGGGGGTGGTCCCCACAGGTTCATACATAGAGATGGCTTGTCTATCCCGACGGAGATGGGCAGACGAGGGTGTGTTTAGGCTGGAGTCTCCACCTACTCCTCCGCCCTTACCCCTTACCCCACCAGGCCACAGCCCTGGGCCACCACCCCCGGTCAGAGAGCCCCTGGCCCCAGCCTGGGCCCCCCGCAGTGTGCTGTTCTCCGTCTGCATCCGCGTGATCTACAGGGATGGAGGGGCATCACCGAGAGTCACACACACATACACAAACACAAGGACCAAAGAAAACAACAGTTGCAGTGTGAACGGTTACGTCATGCTAGGGCTGATAAAATGGGGTTGTTCTGATGGACAGGAAGTTTAATGTTTTCTGAACAAGGAGGGGCTTCATTCTCAGTGGGAAGAGCATGGTATAGGATAGCTACGTTTTTTTTTTAAGTTTGGGGTCAGTACTTTAAAATAAAAAATCTATTAATCATTTTATTTATTTATTTAGAAAATATGCATTAAATTGATCAAACGATGACAGTAAAAACATATTACAAAAGATTTCTATTTAAAATAGAATTCTGAGAAAATGCACCCACATAAACATAAAGCAGCACAAATCTTTTCAACATTGATGGTAATGTTTCTTGGGCAGCAAATAAGCATATTAAAATGATTTTTGAAGGATAATTTGACACTGAAGACTGGACCAATGACTGCTTAAAATGTCCTTTGTCATTACAGAAATAAAATATATTCAAATACAAAACAGTTATTTTACATTGTAATAATATTTGACCATATTAGAGTTTTTACTGTATTTTTGATCAAATAAATTCTTGGTGAGTATAAGCAAAGCATTTTTTTTTAAATCTTACTGACCCCAAATGTTTGACCAGTAGTGTATATTAATACTGCTCAACTCTGTTCGATGGTTTGGGATCAGTATGTAATGGTGAGCAGTAGTTCATGGCAGCATTTCATGTCTTTCTGTGTGAAATGATATTAATTTTAAAACAAAGGCACAGTTTTAATCCAGTGGGTGGCTGTACCTCCTTCTGAAGCCTCCGCAGCTCCTCACTCAGGTTGTTGTTGACCTTCATGAGCTGCTGAACTTTGGCCTCTGAGGAGGCCAGTGCTTTCTTCACCTCCAGATACTCCTGTAGTGTGATGGGCCCATCCGACAGGTCCGACGAGTCCATGCTCTGATAGACAATCAAATCACAATATACTGTCAATTAACAAACAGTAAAGGGTGACAGGTTTGAACAGAGAGCGTTTTTCCTAAACGAGGTACACAATTACGTATTTCATTAATTTATTGCAGTGTTTACCACTGTTCAAAAGATTGGGGTCAGTACGATTTTTTTTTAAAGAAATTTATATTTTTATTCAGCAAGTATGAATTAAATATATCAAAATGACAGTAAACACTATTTTAAATGAACACGCTTTTAAACTTTCTTTTCATCAAGACTGAAGTACTGGTTGCTAAAAATTAAGTTTGCCACAAGAGGAAAAGATGACATTAAAATAGAAAACAGTTCTTTTAAACTGTAATATTATTTCAAATTACAGATTTTTAGAGATTTTGTTTAAAAATAAACATTTGAACAGTAGTTAAAAAATCTACAATGTATCCTCAAACATCTTTTTGGAGTGCTGTTTATCATTTCACATCCAAAAACAGTATGTTCAATCTCTTAGAAGACTTACAGCACAAGGGATGATTTTAGGTATCACTGACGTCCATATGTATATATAAACCTAACATTAATATGGAGATTTTAATGAACGTTGTTATAAAGCATACTAAATAGATAAAGTTTTATTTTTATACAAAAAGCACAAAACTTTGCTATCATAAGATAAAAATGAATAAGTGTACAATATAACAAGCAGTAGTGGTACTGGAGAAGGTTTTAAACCTCACATTCCTCAACAGGGTTTACTTTGTGCTCTCCTAAACTCAGCCATGTCACTTCCTGTATGCGGACTGAGCATGCTCAGACAGCATCCCGTCTTCAGCTGCAGAACAATAGCTTCACTGATCACAGCCTTGAAAAAGGGGATGATGTCATTCTGCAAATATGAGGCAGGGCTGCTGCTGCTCTTCCAGCGGTGCATGCTGGGACATGACAACAGTGAATTCTGTATTTCTGAAAATACTAATTTGCTGGTCTGACAAAACCAAGATCATCATCTACCAAGGCCTAACCCACAGTAAAAGTAATTAAACATCTCTTAGGGTTCAGTGGATTATCGAAACGTGTTTCTACAAAGGTTTTATGATGCTCTTCAACTCAAAAGGATTCATTATTAAGAATGATGTACATCTAGCTGGATGAACCTCAGGTAAACACCCAGTAAGTGAGTTAAAGGTTTGATGAGCTCACCTTGGCCCGGTTGTTGCGCTGGGTGTTGTTGTTATTCTGTGCAGTTAGCTCACTGTCTGTGTCTTCATCAGACGCTACACTGTCATAATCGTGCTGGTCATCATCCTCCTGACTCAGATCCAGCGGGTCTGAAAAACAATAACCAAAAAACAAAAGATAACATCATTAATATGAGGAAACACTGAGAGAGCAAGAAACTGCACTGGCTTAGCTATATCCATCTATTCTGAAGCTGAGTTATCGATATTCCCTAAAATCTCAGTTTGAAAACTGCAATGTTGGCGTCTCACCTGTGGGGCTTGTTAAGCCCTTTCCATGCTGCCGTCGCTTGGCATCACTCAGAATGTCGATAATGAGGGTGGCGAATTCTCGTGCGTTAAAGCGAGCCAATTTCTGCCGCCCCTAAAATGACAAAAAAAAATGTATTATATATATATATAGACAAACACAAATACACAAATAAATAAATACTTATTCTTATTTAAACATAATATTATTAAATGTAAAAAGGATTAAATTGATTGTTGTTATAAAAACATATTTTTGAATGGTAAAGGCTGTTCTTTTATATATATATTTTTTTTTTTATCTGAAGAACAAAAACAAAAAAATCACAATTTCCACAAAAATATTAAGCATTTCAGCATATCAAGCATTATTTTTTACATTAATAATAATAATAAGAAATGTTTCTTGGGCACCAAATCGGCATAGCTGAATGATTTCTGAAGGATCATATGACACTGAAGACTGGCTGCTGAAATCAACATCATAAGAATAAATTAAAAGTTTTAATATTAAAATAAAATATCAAAATTTATATTTTAACATATTCCAATAGAAAACAGTTATTTTAATATTCTACAATATTACAGATTTTACTGTGATCAAGTAAATTCAGCCTTGATGGGCACTTTACATTAAATAAATGTACCAATCTCAAATTTTTTAATGATAGCATAAATCATTCATGTTTTTAAAAACAAATAATCTGATTATAAAAAGATTAACAGACCCATATTAAATCACTTGAATGTCACATTTTTGCAGACATTTAGGCAAAATCTGTGAAATTCTGAAGAATAGATTGAAACTTTGTAAAATGTGTACTAGACTAAAGTCCGAGACAAAATTAGCCTGAATATTTCATAAACAAGAAAGATGTGGGGGATGTATAGATTTGTATGAATGATTTCTGTACAGGAAATGTTTCTGTGGAGCTCTGAAGGTTTCAAATTGGCAAGTTTTCCTAAAGTAAGTTTTATTTAAGCACTTAGTCGCTCATCAATAAGTATGTCATTACAGAACTGTCCATTCTGTAGAGGGCGACATGGACATGTTAAATACTGGAAAACACTGCCACATCAACAGTTCAGCGTTCCAACTTTTGACCACTGGGTGTGCGTGTCCCTCCTCCCATCATCTCTTTCCATGTCTCAAATCCTCATGTATACGCAAAAGAACAGGAAATCCTCAGCCTGGCCAATCAGCCCGCAGGAAAAGTACCCTTGAGTAAACGCACTTAGTAGTCTCGCTGTATAAAATAACTATTTCAAGCAGTGGTACAGAGAGGGTCATGCGAGGATGCCACTGGAAACGCTGAGGGGGAGGGAGCCGCTGCGCGTCTGCAGCAGTTACGCAGCTGGAAAACATCCATTCGTTGGTTTGCCGCCCAAACCTGAGCCTCAGACGTTTGCACAACCACAAATTGTCTATTTTTAGCCCCATGTCGTTTGCACCCCAGATATCATCTCTCCTTTGTGCCTCCATCAAAAACAGGCCCGCATGGAAGTGACAGGCACTTACGCAAGGGGGCAGCAGGAGCAAAGAACCTCCTCCCAAACATACTTCAAACACATCCTCTAAAATGCTGAGCATTACCTGGTTGCGTGTTGCTGAGTATTCAGGGTTGAC
Source organism: Gymnocypris eckloni scoliostomus (assembly GCA_027564155.1). Taxonomy (NCBI): domain Eukaryota; kingdom Metazoa; phylum Chordata; class Actinopteri; order Cypriniformes; family Cyprinidae; genus Gymnocypris; species Gymnocypris eckloni. The sequence goes on along the minus strand of CM050417.1, from coordinate 9,704,045 downwards.
AGGTAAGAAGGGGACAGCGCTCCGTTCGGTCACAAGCGTACTGTGGTTTTGAGTTGTCAGCCACACTGAGAGAAACAAAATGGACATATATAAACAAGACAAATATAAACAAACAGACTCTGATGTCGTAGACTTGAGGTTTCAGAGAGTTCGCATCCACCCCTCCCGTTCAGTTTATGTTTGGCCCCCTGCCTCGCTCCTAGCCCTGCTTACCATCAGAATCCCAGTCTGCCACCCCAGCATGCTACCTCTTCTCCTCAACAACCAGGAACGAGAGTAGAGAGAGAGCGAGAGAGAGAGGAGGAGGAGGAGAGAATTCCTGCGGCACTCCCTTGCTCTCGCTCCCTTTCACCCTCCTTTCCATTTGGCGTCTCTCTCCCTCCCTTCTCTACAAGCTGACTGCGCTGCTGAAGTCCATCTATAGCCAGTGTTTATACAACACACCGATCACTGCGTCTCCAGGGACACGGATACAACTGTCCCCACGCCTCCATGACTACATTAGGGAAAGAGTGAGAAGCCGGGAAAGCTGGGACGGGAACAGATGGGGGTTTGAGGCTTACCTGCATCGTTCTCTCTACGGTCCACTTCATCGTACACATCCATAGCCAGCTCCTCGAACAAACGGTTATTTAACTGCATCCACACACACACAGACAGACACATCAGTATGTGGTATTAAAATTCAGACATAGGGGAAAAACACAACATCACAGCAAAAACTGGGCACACACACAACAGGAAGACATCAGTGAGAAGACAAAAAGCAGCATGCTCTAACAAGGCACTAAATAAAGATCAAATGCAAGCTAAGGGAATTCAAAGCATCTGCTAAATTTATCTACTGGATTTCTAAGAGTTTATCAAACATATTCCTCTAAAATCTCTCAAGAAAAGAGGATAACCAGGATTCCTGTGACAAGTAATTGATATGGCCACACTGAAATAAAAATGTTGTGATACAACACAGGTTTAGGCAATAAGAATAATTTATATTTATGTGCAACAAAATTTTGGACCAATAAGATTTTAGTTTGGGCAGAACTTCACAGTGCAATAATATAGGAATAAAAAACAAATATAAACAAATATAATGTCTTGTTTACTTGACAGAGCTGGTTAAGGCAGAAACTCAGAATTAAAGTCCACTTGAAATCAAAATCGACCCTATTTTCTTTTGTTAGTGCACATTACTAGTCTTGTGGTGAATAATTAATCCATGGGTGACCAGACTCAGTCCTGGAGGGCCGGTGTCCTGCTGAGTTTAGCTCCAACCCCAATTAAACACCTGAACCAGCTAATCAAGGTCTTGCTAGAAACTTCCATGCAGGTGTGCTGAGGCAAGTTGGAGCTAAACTCTGCAGGACACCGGTTTGTCAAGTTTGTCAAATCAAGTTTGGTAACCCCTGAATTAATTATTCAGTATTTCATTTTACTCTGAAATATGTTATAAGTAATTTCAGTCACAACTTCCGTTAGACAGACTTTGGACTTTAAAGGGACAGTTTGCCCCAAGCTTCTGTCATTAATTATTCACTCTTCATGTCGTTCCAAACTCACAAGACCTTCGTTCCTCTTCGGAACACAAATTAAGATATTTTTGCTGAAATCCAAGCGCAATGCAAATTAAACATTTGCAGGACCAGAAAAATGGTTGAAATTTTACTCTCATGAATAGTGATGGACGGTCACACGAAAGAGAAGAAAAAAAATTATTCTTGTTGCTTTTTTTCTAAAATTACGGTTGAACACTGATGTCACATGGACTATTTTAACAATGTCGTTATTACCTTTCTGGAGCTGGGAACGTTTCAGTTGCATTACTGTCTATGCAGGGTGAGAAAGCTGTTGGATTTCATCAAAAATGTCTTAATTTGTGTTGATGAACGAAGAGGGTTTGCAATGACACAAGGGTGAGTAATTAATGACAATTTTCATTTTTGGGTGAACTATCCCTTTAAGCCCTAAATATATTTTGCTATACTAAGGGTATGTGAACAGCGCATGTCATGTAAATTTCATCATCAGCATAAGTTGCAACCCTGATTGGTGGTCAGTGGTTTTACATTTGAAAAAGAAACTAACAGAAAAACAAGACAGCCGTGTTGACAAGGACTTGTGTCAGGGGGTCGGGAGATACATACAATTCAAATTAAACTGAAATATACTTTGGGATTTACATGGAGAAGCTTTTATCGCTTGTTGCTTTGAGCTGTGCCTGTCTAAAAACTCAAATTCCCATTTTTCTCTGAAGCAGCTCAGTAACCTGCATCACTCACCGCTTGAAGCTTCTTCTTGGCTGCCTTGGCCAGTTCAGAGAGGTCCAGGCTACGCAATGACAAAGACACAGACACAAGAATAAAAGGATGCTGGCGGCATGCGGACAGAGAAAGATGAGGAGGGAGGAAAAAAGAGAGGTGGATGAATGGATGGATGCATGGATGAAGTGTGGCGTAAGGAATGGGACAGCCAGAAAAGATGAGGAGGAACAGGAGTGTTTTTTACTTAATTTAATTGTGATCCATACTAGAATAGTATGACCTAAATATGAGCTTACAAATTTTTTCCCTTTTGCGTGGCCTAGATGACATCTGAAGGGAAATTTGTTTCTGAGGTGGAACAATGAATAATAACATGCACAGAATTGTGCACAACATGACAAGGAATATGTATTTAAGTAAAAAAGGCCAATTATGATTTAATACTGACTTGGGGTCAATGATGGGGTATTGTACAAAAACATTTGTTTTCAGACTCCTGTAGATGTATTTCCAGACTCCTGCCTCATCTCTCCAGTCACCCAGATAAAGGCATGTGAGGAAGAAAGAGAGCAGGGTTTATGAAGAGGGGGATAAGAAGAGAGAGAAAGAGATACCTCTGTGTCGGGCACTTAGGGCGAGCTCTGCCTCCAAAAGCGCAGCAAGATGGAGAAAACAGAGATCGAAAAGTGAGCAGAAGACAGATAGAGAGAGAAAGAAAAGGGATAGACCCCATATCAACACTCCCTCTGGACAGGTCAGTAAAGGTCATTCAGCTGTGGTGCATTTGAGCAGTGCCGATCCTAGTCTCCGAACCTGTGTGTTTCACTCAGTCTCGAATCGCGCTCGTGGAAAGCGCTCCAGAAACAGTATCTCTTCCGTTGCTCAGTATAAGCTTTAAACTCTTTGTTTTGTTTTTTTTGTCTCGAGCCTTGGTCAAAAGACTGTACGACATTCACATTAAATAATTTGACTGATTTTTAAATAGAGAGGGTGACAGCGCACCGCATTAAAATAAATGATCATTCATATTTTCACAACCGCTTGCTAAACTCAAAAACGATCTAAAATGAAAACATCTTTGAGAGCAATGGGGCCCCCTGGTGTTTCGGGGGCCCTACGCAGCTTGTGTATTCTGCGTATAGGGAGGATCGGCTCTGCATTTAAGGTAGTCAGCACTATAGAGGTTGAGGACACTCTCTGCCCTAATGCAAACTGATTGACCGTGTGGCACAACCTGCTGGCCAGCATACACAAATACACCCGCTGCAAACTGATCTTAGTACACTGTATCTACCCTTTATAGGTAGCAATAAGGAAAATATTTGAGGGAGGATATCATGACATTAATAAATACAACTGCACTGATGAGCTTAAATAATTGTACACAATGTTTTTTTAAACACAATCTCATACACAAACAACATACCTGTCTGCCATCTGAGGGATGATATAATGACCGTTCTTGTGATCTGCAAATACAGACACGAGAAAAACAATGTTGAAATGTTCATCCTCAATTGGGCAGACAGACTGGTCTGTTTCACACCACACACACATCCAGGACATATTTATTTTGATGTTCAAATTAACAGGTTACAGTTTTCGCACTGCCTCTGTAAGCCACACAGCAGAAGCGTTGGTGTAATAAGAGTTTCAGCGCTGAGTCTATTTTTGTGTTGAATGCGCACTGAACTCTGCAGAAAACCTGTTAATCAGCACCTTTGCAATTTAAATATCTATAAGGCAGCACAATGCATTATGGCCATTGTTCAAGGAAATATTATAACAGGTACTCTGAGCTCACCTGGCCGACGGCCACACAGATAGAAAGCCAGCCTGTCTGTGAGCTCATACTGACACTCTACCAAGCGCTCGGCAAGCTCCACGTGACCTGATTGCCTGCAAGAACAAAGTCACATTACAAACCAAAGACACTAAATCCTTTCAAAAACATTAGCTAGACAAATGGAGTGACAAAACTGCAGACCGACAGAGCAGAAGAACGTCAGACCGACAGAACTATAAAACGACAGACAGACAGATGGAGAGGTAGAACATTAGACCAACAGACAGAATGATAGACAGACATACATGATTTGATATTTGATTTATGATATAGATGGATAGATAGTATGATATAGATAAATATATAGATAAATAGATGGATAAATAGATAGACATGGTATGATATGGATGGATGTACAGATGTATAGATGGATGGATGGATGGATGGATGTACAGATGTATAGATGGATGGATGGATGGATGGATATATGGATTGGATGGATGTACAGATGGATGGATGGATGGATGGATGGATGGATGGATGGATGGATGGATGGATGGATGGATGGATTGGATGGATATATGGATTGGATGGATGTACAGATGTATAGATGTATAGATGGATGGATGTACAGATGTATAGATGTATAGATGGATGGATGGATGGATGGATGGATGGATGGATGGATGGATGGATGGATGGATGGATGGATGGATGGATGGATATATGGATGTATAGATGGATGGATGGATGGATGTATAGATGGATGGATGGATGGATGGATGGATGGATGGATGGATGGATGGATGGATGGATGGATGGATGGATGGATGGATGGATGGATGGATATATGGATTGGATGGATGTACAGATGTATAGATGGATGGATGGATGGATGGATGGATGGATATATGGATTGGATGGATGTACAGATGTATAGATGTATAGATGGATGGATGGATGGATGGATGGATGTACAGATGTATAGATGGATGGATGTACAGATGTATAGATAGATAGATGGATGGATGGATGTACAAATGTATGGGTAGATGGATAGGTTCCATCGATCAGTACTGAGGATCTAGTGACTTCTGTGTTTTGTGTTTACCGGGCATAGTCGATAGGTGTGCGGCCATTGATATCTGGAGCTCCTGGATCCGCCCCGTACACCACTAGCAGTTCGGCCTGCAGAACTTGCCCCGCTTTGGCGGCCACATGTAGAGGAGTCGTGCCCTTTTCCTGTGGAGGGAACATCAGGCATGTGACAGGCGCTGCTCACTGTGCTGTTTTCAAATAGAATTTTGGACCGACTCTCTGCACTGCTGTTTCGCAAGTAATGAAATCAGAACCGTGTTATTGTTTTTTTTTCAGACAATCTATATTGTTCGCCACAGTAATAACATTAGAGGCAAGACAGAACAGGAAGCTATACATATTTTGGTTTGGAAAGTATTTATATACTTTGGATCAGATTTGTACAAATCGGATGTTATAAACAGTCAGACAACAAAGTTCATAGTTATGCACAGAAACATTCTCAGATCCCACAATAAACAACAACAAAAATGATATCTAACAATTTAGCAATCATAGTATCTGTTTTAGTTATGATGTAGAAAACCTGACAGAACAAAGACAGAACTGTGAGAGATGGCAGATCTTACCGGGTGAAAGAAGTTGGCTTGTGCCCCCAGTGACAGCAGCCGTAAACATGTCTCCAGACTTCCTGTCCGCACACTTGAGTGGAGTTGCTGCAGGCAAGAACAAGAGAATGAGCGAGCGTGTGAGAGAGAAAAAGAGAAGGACCCAGCATGAAAGACACAGAAAGAGAACAGACCTCTTGCTCATCCTCTCATTAAGGCCATTCAATAGCACTGAGGAAGGCACATTTATTCACTAGCGGGGTGTCATTTTAAGGGCTCTACTGCAAGGGCACAGACAGTAGGGAGCAGAGAGAGGCCAGGGAGGAAAGATGGAATGAGAGTGAGAGGGAAGAGACTGAGATTAAGAGTCAGAGATGATGCCTTTGGGAGGTCTAACCTTGCTGAGGTCCTTCGTAGTGACCCCATCATCATCACGGCAGGGCAGCTTGTGGACGAAGGCTAACATCTGGTACTTGGCGCGAATGAACTCTGACTTAGTGGGGCTGTGGGGTGAAAGACACAAACACAGAAACAAATGGAGATACATTTCAAAATCAATGAATCGATGTAAAATAGATGCATTGACAAATAGTCCTGCAGACACCGATAAAGTCACAACTGAGATGTAAGTGACACACTTGATTTAAATCAAACCATGCAAACAATCAGTTAAAGATCTGGAATAAATCATATTCTTTCTCTAAATAAATAGGGTCTGTAAATGTTTTCATATGACATGCACACGAAAATGAATTTTTTTTAGTGTTTGTCAGATTTTTGAATTATAAAAAAATTATAATAAAAAGGTAAGTATATAGCATTATGTACTTTTCATTAAAGTGAAAAATATTAAATATATTTGTTATAAAATATGACTGGTTTAATATATATATATATATATATATATATATATATATAATATGTGTGTGTGTATATACTTTTGTGGCCAGCGGTTTAGACATTAATGGCTGTGTGTCGAGTTATTTTAAGGGGACAGCAAATGTACACTTATACAAGCTGTACACTCACTACTTTACATTGTAGCAAAGTGTAATTTCTTCAGTGTTGTCACATGAAAAGATATAATAAAATATTTACAAAAATGTGAGGGGTATACTCACTTCTGTGAGATACTGTATATATATATATATATATTTTCTTTTGTCATTTCTAGGGGCGGCAGAAATTGGCTCACTTTAACGCACAAGAATTTGTGTGTGTGTGTGTGTGTGAACAAGTTGATTTTCTAAATTCACTCACCACTGGCAGGTGTGGCAGAAAGTAAATTTTGGACCCAGATTATAATGTCTCTTGGGTGTCAGGTAACATTGTACAACTGCTTAGACCAATATTAATAAAGTAATTAGGCATTTAATATACATTTATTCATGGATATCTGCCTTTTTATCACAGGTACAATGAAGGTGGCACAGGAAATTCCTCAAACTTTCTTCACCTGCATGAGATGATAATTCATAATGAGACTGGGCAAACCACTGCACCACTGCTCTGACAAATTACTTTTTAATTACTCTCTATTTTACTTTAAAACCTCCCTTCATTTATTCTGAGTGAGCAGATTAGCTAGTCTTGTCTCAGAGGTCTGCTATTCCATGGAGCTCCAAGAGAACAATTACATACAGCACAGACCAATAAAACAAGAATTACACCCCCAGTCTGCTGTTTTTATGACATTCTGGTATATGATGCATGAATGGTTTATGAGATGGCTTACTGGATTTTATCTTGTGGATTCGGTTTCCTGCGCCCACTCTGAACTTGTGCTGGATCCAGCAGAGAGTGTTCCCAGATCGAGTTTGCTCCATTACTGGCCAGGGTCTGCACCATCTGAGATGGACACATGTATGTATTAGGCTATAATCCTGAGGAAAATGACAAATCTGTGTGTGAGAGGCTCTTTAGTTACCTGCAGTAAGGAAGGAGGCCAGCCGCTGTGTCGCAGGTGTTTGACGATGGAAATGTGACGGCCCAGGCTCCGGTGCACAGAACAGCACTCATCGCAGATCAGAACTCCTCTGTTTATACTGCTCCAGCCTGGATCTGAACATACATGACAATGCACATTTCATCAGAGAGAATAAGCTAAAGACTATGGTAGGATGTTTCCGCCAAAGGATAAAAAAAAATTAAAAAGGTAATTGCGATTTGATGTCACAATTTTTAGTTAATTTCTTTATCCTGTAAAAGGCGGTTATGGAGCGTCTGCATTTACATTTATTATATTCCTATAAGTGCTTGAAAACATTAACATCTCAAACGAGAGTTTCTCTCTGCTGCTCGTAATGAAATTTCATGCATACACTCTAACGCTCACACTCACGGCGCCATTCAGCCCTCAGTGGCAATGCAATTGACAATCTTCCACACATTCATTCATACCCATAAGCCATAATACATATACTAGAATGCATCGCCTGTCAGCCCGCCTCCTTCTCCTCCTCCTCCTCCTCCTCTCTCACTCTTCAGTTGCTCACCTTCTGACACACTCTCCATTATCTACATTCCTACAACATGTCAAACACGAAAATGACAAGCTCTATTAGCACCGCAGGACAGACCAACACAAGGACACCGAGTGTGTGAGGATACAAAAAAGACACACAAGCCCTCAGATGTGGAGTCGTCGGCCAGGGCCACCGGTGACAGTGCTGACGGCCGAACTTCGAGCATGACCGCAGGTAGCTGAGGAGGTGAAACAGAACTAAACTGTCAAAAACAAGATGCGCTCCCACATACACGTTCAGTCCTGGAGAGAGAGCAGCTGTGGATGAGGGAGCAGCTGTCATACCCAAGTACCAACCCATGGCCTCCCTCATGGGGACGGTGAGGCAAAATGAGCAAAGGCCAAGGGTGGGCTTGAAGTGACGGCACAGCTGAGAGGCATCACAAATATGTTTCGTAAACAACTGATGCTTTATTATGTCCTTACTTGCTTGTAAACGTATTGACTGAGCACTGCATTTTGGGACAAACGGCTAAGAAAAGCCAGTCAAACATAGGAAGTTACTCTTTATTTAAAATATAAATGCAATGCCAACTTCCATTTTTTTTCCTGTAGCATTTAGGAAATGTTGCCTCGTCCAAGAAGGGCATAAGTGATGGGATTAAAAATGGATAATTATGAACAACTCAAAATGATAGACTACTCAACTATGTAGCAACCTTCAACAAAATAGGCCTATATCAGAAATAAATTAATAAATCATTCCTGTGATAAACATTACAGGAATACTGTACTGATCATTTTATGAAGGGCAACTGTGTTAAAAACAGCTTAAAACAGCATAAGGCTGGTTTGAGGTTTTTAGCTGTGGCCCAGGCTGGTCATACTGGTCTTTTGGCTGGTCTTTAGAGGGGTTTTGGGAACTTTTCAGCTGGTCATGCTGAGAGACCAACTTGAAGATCGGCTGCACAACAGCTTGGCCAGACTGGGAGACCAGCTAAGACTAGTAAACCAGTTTCAACATTTATTTTCCAGAATGAAATGTAATGTTTCAGTTACGTGAGCCCACTTTAAGAGCAATAAAGAATAACAAATAAATTCACTTTCAGAATTATGCAACAGCATACAGAGATATCCCTGTTGAAAAATATTATGTTAATATACTACACTTTGAATCAACATATCGTACAAGTAATTAACAAAATACATTAAAAAAACTAAATAATAGTCACTAAACACTACCCACAAAAACGCTATCTAGAAACAAAGTTGCGTACAAACACAAGAAGACTGACCCACGTAACGTTACCTGTCAATCTGCTAAGGCTAGTTAGCTAACTCGCCTCAGCCCAAGTTAACTAACGTAGATTTGAAACAGTACGGGACAAACTGAACTAGTCCCTCTCGTAGCTATAATGCATTTACAGATTGTAAACACAGAAATATGTTTTCAAAAACTGGCAAGGCTGTCACACGAGAATCCGCAGGCTACTTAGCAACCGTCAGTTAGCATTGTTCGATACAGAGCCTGTTTTGTGCTCAATGTGAACGAAAACTTACTTTTAATCAACATAATGTGATATCACTACAAAATGCGCATATAAAATGTTCTGCGTATAGTATAATATAGTGCTTTTAATTGACAGCACCTCACAGTATAGTAAATTAGCTAAGGATAGGTGCTAACAACATTGTTATAAAACTTTATCCACGGTAACATTGGCAAAGCTGCAAAACCACTCAAATTTATAGTCACAGAAGTTTAGTAAAGGATGTAGTTTATGGACACCTACAGTTCTGTTGTATTACAACCCACATATTGATTCAGTTCTAAATGTAAAGTAGGTTTGGGATAGCTGCTTTGTTGGGCCGTAGTATCGGCCTTAATTTTCGGGCATTTTCCTGACGCGTTTAACCGAGTATCCCTGCGCATTTGCGGGCTTGGTGTTCACCCGCTAGCCGCAGCGCTCGAGCAAGTCCCGGACAGTCATGCTCACAACAACGCCTCAAATCCATAAATCTCAGCCTTACCTGGTGCACTGCAGTCGGCGCACACCTCGCTTCTTTGGACTTTCCTGGACATCGCTGGAACAAAATCTACCGCTTCCAGAAATGTTAGTCCAATATTGAAGCTATTTGGCTTGCTTTCCCCCCACGACCGACGCCTGCGACTTCAATGCCGCCCCGAATGTCCGGAAGCCGGCGACGAGCTCCCCAGCACTCCCGGTTCTCACCCTTCTCTTTTTTCTGCGGTATCTTCTTTCTTACCTCTTCAAAGACTTTACGATTCCTTAAAATGAATCAGATTTTTTAGAAGGCCCCTTACGTTATCAGATTATTTAATTTTGGGTGTCCCCACTAATATTTTCCCCGATCATCCAAGCCCCGTCTCTGTCTCTCGCAAAAGGGGGTGGGAATAAGAAAAGAATGGATACAGTACACGGGTTTATTTACTTCCACTGCCCTATACACTTCTAGCAGGCTGCATAGTCTCCCTCTCTCTGACGTCTGTCTCTCGCCCCACCGTGGTTACAGGCGGGGGCAGACAGAGCAGAGGGACCATGCAGTCATGCCCACCAGTGGAGATGAATGTTACATAAGATTATTTGCATATCTACAATCCCCAAATTAAGTATAATAGAAAAAGCAAGGATTTTGTATGGTTCCATCAAAAAATGAAAATGTACTCACCCTCAGGCCATCCAAGATTTAGACGAGTTTGTTTCTTCATTGGCACAGATTTGAAGAAATATAGCATTATATCTTATATCACTTGCTTACCAATGGATCCTTTGCAGTGAATAAAAACAGCCGATAAAAACATCACAATAATCCACAATTAATAAATGTGACTTCAATGCATCGGTTGATGTCTTGTGAAGTAAAAAGCTGCATTTTTGTAAGAAATAAATCCATCATTAAGGCGTTTCAACTTTAAACCATTGCTCCTTCTCTAAATATGCCCCGATAATCCATAATAATGCTTCATCTAGTGAAATTGACAAGATGTGGATGGATGAGTTTGTTTCTTCACTGGCTCACCAATGGATCTTTTTTCAGAGAATGTGTGCTGTCAGAATAAAAAAAATCACAATTTTCAAATTTTTGGTGGACTATTCCTAAATACATGTGCACATCAACAGCATATGTATATATTTTTCTGGATACCCCTTTGAAACACTGCTTTTTCCTGAAAGTATATGAAAAATCCAAATAAAAACTACAGTGACACTACAGACAATAAAGTATGGGGCAAAAAGGAAAGGTTACATTTACATTACATTTATTCATTTAGCAGACACTTTTATCCAAAGCAACTTACAATTGAGGAATACAATAAGCGATACATTATAAAGAGGCAAACCAACCCGTTAGACACAGGAAGTGCTTGTAATACAAATTTCTAGGCATTGTTCAGAGCAAATTCTAGCCAAACAGTGAGAGGTTAGGGGGAAGTGTGCAAACATAAATAGACAAACATACTTTTTTTTTTTACTTGAATTTCATGTTTTAATGATGCTTTGAACCTGCAATTGTATAATGTGAGTCAATTAGTTACTTCAAAATTGTGCTCTGGATTTCCACTGGCAGCACACGAGACTACTGACATGTTTATATTGTCATCAGGTTTTATGCGAGACAGCAAAATTATTAATGAAGTTGATGAAAAAATCTCTACTTGATCATATGCAGTTGTGCTAATATTAAATCTAGTCCCCTGTTTAGATGGGTGGATGGGCTGGATCACTTTTTGCTAAAGATATTTATAATATCAGCACTACAGAAAATAAATAGTCAATTCTATTCTAAGTGGAAGTACAAGATTTAATACAACTCCATTTGATTATTTTTGAGTCATGGTTATTTATTGAGACCAAATAAAATTGATGAAAACATAGGTGATTCATTTTATTTGTATTCAGTATAATAGAGCAGCAGAAGTTTGAGTTTTGACCAATTGATTTGGTCATATTGTATAAGGTTAATTAAGCATCACTGTAAAAAAAAATCGTGATTTTAACGGTAAAAAACTGTGAAAATGCTACAGTAAAAACCTGCTAAATGGTTAACGGTAAGTTCCCCTATACGGTGAAAAACTGTAATAGACATTTCATGTAATATTTCATGTAATTTTATGGTAAAATACAATTTTTGGAAGTGAAAAAGAATGTATAATTTACAGTGAAAAACCTTATTTTGACGTTCCCAGAATTCCCCGCGTTCCATGTCAAATTTAATGGTTTTCTTTAAAATGGTTTTCTTAGTTTTTTTCTTATCAGTTATGTTTATTTGCGTTGTATTTTACAACTAATGTTGTTAAAGTAATGTTTATTGAATATTTCTGCATATTTCATATTTCATTTTTTTTACAGTGATGTTATGGATAAAAGAACACATAGACAGTAGATATTAGTGACAAAGTCAGCACAGAAATAGCCTACATACAAACACCCTGTTCTATTATCTGTTCCATTAAAAACAGAATTCTAGAACTGAATTTATGTTCTGTTAAAATATTCTGCATCCATAAGATATTTATTAAGTAAAACTAAGTCATAGACGGTAAAATAAGATGCTCTCTCTCTCTCTCTTACCCATGGCGCAGTGATCAGCATCTGCATGTATGACAGAATCACACACTGAAGTTCAATGGCTTTTAGGTGTGACCGAGTCGCTTTCATCGGCGAAACGAGAGCCCTGCCTCAGCCTCCGCGAGCGGGCGTGTGCGCGCGCGCGTTTGAGTGTGTGAGGAGAGAGAAGAGGGAGATGAGACTAGTCTATGAGGAGCGGAGAACAGAACGGAGAGCATTCATGCACAGCTTTAAATTGCCTTCAACACAGACACACTGAATGCCAAGCTACTATGCAAAACCCGAAACTGGATTCGAAAAGGGAGAGAAATGTCCTTAGCGGTCGTTTCAGCAATAATAATATAGTACGCGCCCTTTATAAAAGTAATTGATATCGTACAAAAGCAGGGAAACGGAACGGGGGAGAGAACAGCGTCGAACTATGCTCCGAGGATGATTTCTGCCAGAAAAACTCCGGAGAAGAGTCGCTACCACCTGCATTATCTGGTGTGGCATAACAAACGCCGGCAGCTGGAGAAAGAGCTCTCAGCGCGCGAGCAGGTAAGATGCTTTCGTTTCCGCGTGAGAGTCTCGCGGTGGATGATGCTGTTGAGGAGCGGGCCGTGCGTTTGTCTGAGGGAACTGATTTGGGTACTTCATTCGGCTTGCAATCTGTGATGAAAGGGCGAAAAGTGATTTTCATCGTCTGCTGGTTCATTATTAACACGTCTATTCAGTTAAGTGCTTATTTATTGCTGATATGTTTACTACAAACAGAAATGCGTGTCAAAAAACCCTCACACCCTGGCTGCGTCTTAAAACCTAGTGAGTTGCCTACCTAGTCCGCATTTTTGGGCGTATAACGTTCGAACGCGTATAAATGCTGTCTTTTTAGGTAGCTCACTAGATTTCGACACAGTCTCTGTTTTCCAAACCTGCTCATGTTACACGGTGGGCGGAAACATGATCCCAAATGTAGTTTTATTTCGATCTGAGATGGTGTAAAACACAGAGAGGCTGCAGAATAAAGTGGCATTGCACACAAAGGCTGTGGGTGAATGATGATTACAGATCAGCCTGTTCACCACTCACAGTTCCTGAGGATAGATGGTGTGTCAGGAGAGGGTGTGTTTGTCTTTCTGATCAGCCTTCTTCAAAAGAATTATTAATGCAGTAAATTATTCCACGAATCATTGTGGAATTAGTCTGTAATTAATTAGAATTTGAGATTACTGTTCAGAACTATATATAGGCCAAAGGCATTGAATGGTTGATTTGAATGTATGGGAAGGAAATACATAAATAAATTGTTAATACACCAAGCAAACAGACAGATTAAAACATGACTGGGTTAGTTCATAAACCTATATTTCGACATCCTATTTGATCATATTCTATATGAGAGACGTACAAACATGAATAAAACTCCACTTGATTTTATTGCAACATCTATGAGATATTAAGTAATATTAATACACAGATGGCAGCATGAGATGTGCAGTGAGCATCAGCATGTATGACAAAACCACTGATTACACACTGAAGTTCAATAGCTCATATATAGGTTGATTTTGTCAGGGAAGGAGACTGGTTCTTTATGATCAACCTTCAAAGATTTATTGAAGTCAACATGAAATAGAAACTCACGCTATTTATTTTCTAAATGCATATTACTGATCTTATTGTGAACGATTCATCCATGCATACATTTAATTTTTTTTTTTATTAATTTTGTAGTTTTTAATTAAGATGCCATAATTCAGTCATCCTAGTGAAGCAACAGACTTTTCTCTGATGTATGCCAAACCTCTTCAATCATTAAGTTCTCAAAAAAACACCAATTTCTTACAATCTCACATTCAGATCTACCTCCATCTATCTAATCAACAAACACTGGATAGAACCAAGTCCCGTTCTACATATTTAGTTTTTTCAATAATCCATTTTACTCGGATTTATGTCACAATACAGAATAAAAGATATGTTGCTACTTCCATTACATCATAATTTTAATGCAACATTCATTTACAGATTCGTAGTCAAAATTAGTGTGACATCAGTGTATTCTTTCGAAAAAAATATAGACAAATAAACCAGCAGACACATAATAAGAAACAGCAGAAGTGGAAAAACAAACAAATAAAAATGTACTTATTAAAACATTGCTCTTTAATGTAATCCCGCTTTAATTTAAAATATACAATTTTATACGATAGTTTCATTAAATAATACTCAATCTGATGTTGACAAACGTCAGGTTACTTATAGTATAAAGTTAAAGAGCTACATCATAATGAAAGAACCCAAGATGAAAACTGAAGGCATTTTTCTGTAACAAACAGAAGCTTATGTAAGATTAATTGAGTCGAATCAAATGCCCACTTCAGGTAACATCAAGGCCTGTGTGCTCTAGTTCACTATTCTGATTTAACTCTCTCCTTTATGAGTAAATAATTTCAACTCATCTGAGCGAAGTCTTCCATCTCAGTTATAGCAGCCGTTCGCGATTCTATCTTTGCAAACACCAAACAAACTGTAACTCATTCCAAAACCAGCCATCTTATTCCTGTGCCGGTTTTTATTGCTCAGGCTGATGTAATAATTCAGACCCCTAACCCTCTCGATGATCACCGTGATATAAAGCACTTCCAGTTTAGAAGATTTACAGGCCGCTGACAGGATAATCTAGCCACGTTTGGCACGGTAGGGGTCTCTCGATGAGTCAAACCAGGTCCTTCCGGGGATGGCACGAGGTGTGAAGGGAGGTCAATGCTGTCTCGATCATTCCTCTCCAGTGAATGAGGCACGTAGCCACCCTGACAAGGGGAAAAGTTGCTGCACCAGCACACAGGATTATGGGATAGATGTTAGGTGTCAGTGAAAGAACAAAGGGGGGAAACTTAAGCTATTAGGACAGAGGAGGGCACGGGACGTGAATAGCAAAGAGATCGGGTGCTGGTGGAGGAGGAAGAGGAGGGGTAAATAAAGTTACCGAAGGGAACAGAAGCTCAATTTGCAGTTTGCCTTGACAGTGCCATAAAACAGTCACGGGGAGGAAGTGGACATATGACAGCTTGGAGGAGAGTGGCAGGAAATTGAGAAAGAGCGAATGGATAGAGTGGGTGATTGAATGAGCAAGCCAGAGGGAAGAGCCATTGCCGGCTGATGCATCTACAGAACAGAGTCCAAAAATAAGAGAAATTATCGAGCAGCATGTGGATTTGTGTTTCTTTGAGTGAAGTCAGCAGTGCCTCAACAAATACGCAATAACACGGTGGCAATTTCTTTACCCGCGGCCCTCTATCAGCACATTTGCCGTTGTCCACACATCTGTTCAGTTTTCCCGTTTGATATACTGCCTCTCTTCTTCAACGCTCGCCCCATCCTGCTCTCAACCCGTAACCCAACACTAATTGCGACAGAGCGTTGTCACAGGGGATGAGCGTTGTGCGGCTGGGGTTGCTGAGATTTAGTTAACTTATGGGAAGCTTTTAAGAAAACTGACAAGGACAGTGGTAGACAGAGCTCGTGAAAGGCCAGCAAAATGGGTTGTCGAATTGAAAATATGGAAATGATAGGCAATTGGGTCTAATTTGATTAGAGTTTATGATCTGAATTTACCATAAAAATAATAAGTAGCAACAACAGGCGCACACATTCAAATCTATCAATTGTACGAGACCCGAGAAGGCGAGCTGTGCTGCATTTGCCTACTGGAGAATACTACTAGGCTCTATTTCATAAGAACTACTCATCTCTATGATTTACATGGACGCATGTTTTTCCAGTAAACATTCCCCTATTCTAATTTGGATAAGCAAATGTAACCTCAAGCCATTCCGTGTGAAAACCGTAGGAAGTATGACATCTAGTACGTCAGTGTTCTGCTTTTAAAGGGATGGTAAAAAAAAAAAAAAAAAAGGAATTCCGTCAGCATTAATGCACCCTTGTCTTTCCCTGAGTTGTTTTTGTAAGTAAAACTTCAACTATCAAAAATTATTTCTAATAATTTAAAGGAAGCTGAAATAATATAAAATATAAGTATTCGATGGAAAACCTAAATAAATGAACAATGAAAGAGAAACTGAAATCAAATAAGTTCAAGTTGATGCAGTAATAAAAATGAAATAGAAATAAAGCTAAATAGAAATATAGCCTATCAACACAAAAAATATAATACAAATCACAAAAGGAAATCATTAAATTACATTATTTATTACTAAAGATATAATAAAACTGAAATTAAATTCAAAATATTTATAAATACTTGGCATTTTGAAACAGTTTGTGTTTTCTGATCCCAAGGACTTTCATTGAATGGACAAAAGAAGTCTAAATGTTCTTCAAGATATAATATACATATAAAATGATATGAAATATAGTAAAATATTATCTAAAAAAAATATGAAGTAATATATTATATTTAAAAATATATAATATTTTAATATTATTTTTGTGTGAACTATAATTTTTAACTTTGAAAGGGTTCCAGGATGACCTCTCTCACTTCGTCGTCTTCTTATCTCAACCCTGCAGCTCTGTGGCATTTACCAGAGTAAAGCAAAGGACATGTCATCACCGGCACAGTCAGATTGCTTGGATTTCCAGAATGGACTCTGAGCTGGCCATATCCGAAACACTTTTGAATGTGAAATGGTCTTTTATAAAGTCTTTGTTGTCCCCTTGTGACGTTCCTACATTTAGTTCAAAGTGATGGCTGTAGCATTGTGTTCTGGTGAAGCTCTGTTGGTTTCTGCCTCCCACACTGTGAAGCGGTCGTTTTAGCCCTTATAGCCGAGCCCTAGATGTCGATCTCCAGAATATGAACTGCATTGTGGGTGTGTGTCAACCTCCTGTGACACAATAGTGCATAAAAGTCGAACAAGGGCCCATATTTCTCCCTCTCTCCCTTCCTCGCAATATGTCTGTCTACCTAGACTTATTTAAAGAATCCTTGTCTATGCATCCTTGTCTATGCAATTAATTCTTCTGCCATATCACAGCCTTTAAGTGCTTCTGTGCGTTGATGTTTTTCTGTCTTCAAATAAAAGCCGATTTAAGTAAACGAGCCAAGGCACATGATTCCATTTATGTGTAAAACAGATTGTGCATGTGGAAATCTATGCATGTATGCACATTTTTATGCATAAGGCCACACAAGAGAGCCTGTGCAAAGTCTTCAGCGGAATCTATCACATACTGCGATATGCACCCCACACACACATATGGCTTTCTTTTGCCTGCCTCCCACATGCACCGTTTGGACGTCCAATGAAAGATTGATGTTGGTTTAAGTAGCTGCCAGAGAACATTAGCCAAGGCAGAAAGAGTGCAAGAGCAGATGCACCAGCCAGATATGACTATCAATAATGCAGTCTCCAGCAGGCTCACAACTGAGAGAGAGGAAGAAGAGATGGGATGGACAGTTATGTGGAAGAGCATCCATGTGAAAATGTGAGGATGGACCCTAGATGATTGTCACTTTCAATGTGGTGGGGATTAGTAATTAACATGAATTTGAGTTAGTGCACTAGTGTCTGATGCAGTGCATGCATGTCAGCAGGAAAGTGTGCTTGCTTGTTACAGGGCTGTCAGAAAGATGCAGTGTAGGTGGGTTAGACGAGTTCCGGTCACTGTAACGTGTAGGTGTTTCAGGTAGGATTTCTATTATTTCTATTATTCTGAATGCTGACCCTCACCACTCAAGAAGCCTTACAAAGATTTACCTTGGTAACTAGTTTCCACTAAAATACCAAAGTTATGTCAAAAACCAAATTTTCTTTTTCAGTTATATACATATAAAAACACATTTATTATTTTGAAATACAGTTGTGTGTTTGTGATGATAGATTGGATAGATGGATAGATGGATAGATGGATAGATGGATAGATAGATAGATAGATATGCAAACACTAAATGTTCAAATCTTTTTCGAGGCCAGTGAAAATATGGACTTGTCAAGCACAAAAGGCAAAAATAGTTTTCTTTAAATTAAATATAGCTGAAATAAATTCAAATATCTGATGAAAAAAACACACAAATTTGAAATGTTGCTTTTGGCAAAATAGATAACAGTATTCTTTTTGGAATTTTTATGTTTAAATTGGTAAAACTAGAACAGAATATATAGACTTTACACATATATATATATATATATATATATACATATAACTTAAAAGGAAAAACATACATTTTAACAATGAAAGATAATTCATATATACATATATCAAATATTAATAAATACTAGAATTTAAATACTATAATTTATTTGACAAAAAAAACCTTTATAACAAATGTATTTACTGGCAAAAAAAAGACTTAATACTAGTAGTAGTAGCCTATAGTATAGTATTATTTTTATTAAGGAATACAATTTTTATTAAGTTTTGTTGAAATTATACAAATATATTATTAATGAATTAAGCCTTATACTATGTAGAGAAACTGGACGGATGCCTTGAAATATATCATCTGATCGATGTCTTGAGGTGTGGCAACCGTAGTATAAGCAGAATAATTGACTCCGCTTCGCGTCGTGGCCGCATCACCACCTCGGGTGTGCATTATTTTTCTAATAACGGCTATATTAACTTTGTTTTTACAGTGTTAACAGTAGAAATAGAAGATAAGTAAATGTGAGTTTCCCCATGCAGACCTCACCACCATCATTCTGAGGTCTTGTGGATGTTACTGGAGTGTTGCTTTGTGGTTAGCAAGAAAAAACTCCTAAGTGTATATTCTGATTCCTAAATATGGCTCGTGTCCCTCCTTCATTTAAAGGCTGCAGGTGTTCATGCCCGTTTTATTGTGCGTCCATTCGCATGAAAATAGCTTGCTTTGAAAAATAGATTGCTTACAAGGTAATAGCACAGCTCCAGTCGAAGAAAAAACAAAACCCAGCTTTGCACCAGCCATTTGCTTACTGATGTAAAACTACAATAAATTAACATGTATTTCATTAATGCAATTTATAAACTTTATTATTTAACATTATAAAATTCATAAAAATGAATCAAGCCAAATTAAAGTAATGATGTGGTAAATTAGCTCCAAAAAAGAATCTGCATAATTTAAAGTGTCATTTATGTCCCTCACCACAGCCCATGTAGGACAAACAATGAGACAAAATTCAAAAGTGTTAAATTAGTTTTGGTGGATGCCATGGTAACTCTTTGTAAAACACAGGACATGATGACAGCCACAGTGTTTGTCTGTATTTGGATGTGGCTGTGTGATCAGATGAGATAAGGGACTGTTTGTGTTTGTGCTATTGTGTGTGTGTTGTCTAGCGTGTCTCAGAGGGGTATATATAGCAGCATTTCAGGTCACCAGAAGGCCAGTCTGTAACAACTGATGTTTCCCGAACCCTCCTCCTTTGTTACGTCCTCCTCTCACAGCTGTTAATCTGTCTTACCCGCGTTACACGTTTCTCTCCGTCTCTCCCTGAAGCTCTCAGAACCAGTTATCAATCTCATTCAGTCCCTCACTCACCGGCTCAAGCATGCACACCTGCTTACAGTTATCTCCTTCTCTCTTTCCCTCTCTGTCAGTCATCTGATCCTTCTCTAGTGTCAGGGTTGATCGGAGATCCCCACAGGACCGATGCGAGAGCCATCATTCACTCAAAACTGTAGTTTTCACTCCTTTGGCCTGCGTCTCCTACTTGTACTCCTCATCCAGGGTTACCATAGCAACCCCCCACCCCACTGCATATCCACACCCTTTTTCTCATAGCAATCATCTCACTCCGGGGACCAGGCTGCTGTTTTTCTAGCTAGAGGCCCCCAGTTGTTGCTGGTGAGTGCTGTTATGATGTTGCGAAAAAGGCCAGCTAATTACGGAGCAGGGTGTCGGACGCACTGGAGTTTTCTTCAATAATAACAATAACATGAGTGTGATTTATTTTGCAGCATGATACACATCATACACAATCAGGGCTCAACAATAAGGATGGCTCTCTGGCCCAGGACCAGTGTTTTTTGGGTCAGCTGACGGAACTTTTGTTATGTCGAGATCACGAGAAAATTCAAAGTGAAAATATAAAAAAAGAAAGTTAATTCAAAATATTAATAAATACTATGGAGTATGTAATTAATACTGAAATAACACTGATATATTATTATATTATATACATATGAATTACGACATAAAATATTCTGAAGAAATTGTGTGTAAATAATAATATACAAATTAAAGCTTTGTGTATGCTGAAGAAATTAATGTGTATTCTTATGAAATTACAAAAAATGATGCCTAGGTGTTGCCATGTGGTTACCAGGGTACACTGGGTGGATTTTAGTGTGTTGAAAGGCAGTTTCAAGCAGGGTTTATTTTATTGGTCAAAGTTAAAAGAGTCCACCCTCAAATCAAAGGCTCTGTGGGATTTATTACCTATTTTATGAATGACCAGGGAAAAAAAATCACAAATCTGAACACTTAGAGAAGTTTGCTGAGCTATGTGCTTAATTTGAATACATAAAATAATGTAAGGGTTTAATCATGAGCAACTGTATTAGCCATACTAGAAATAACTATGAATAAATAATGCACTAGACACACATAGGCACAGAAAAGAAAACACAAGAACTCACACATGCACCTTGAGCGAAGTGTAAATAAGTGCACCAAGTTAATCAGTACAGTACAGAACTCTAAAGCAGCCCTCGCAGCACAAGTTAAGCCCTTGGGTAATAATGTTTCCATTGCCACACAGCAAATCCAAATGCTTCATTAAAAACAGCAAACATGGCTCACATACAAGTCTCTAAATAAAGCTGTCCTGACTCTCATTTCTGCTCCACATACACGATTCAACATGCACCGTCTGTCATGACCTTGCTTTCGGAGTGTACGCTTATAAATATGTCCAACACGACCACGGCCAGCCAACTCATCAAATAATGATTAATGGGTCATCCAGCATCTATAAACATAAGCATATTTACTGAAATGTGTGGTAGCGCGTGGAGGTGAATGGAATGATTGTGTTTGGATGACAGTGAGCGATGATCTTATTATAAATAATCCTCCATAAGGAGAATCATAAACTTTTTTGAAACTCTCAAGACTGTCAGTGACATATTTGACTGGCTCAAAGGGGCCGAGAGACCGAGAGAGACCACTCCGATGAGAAGCTGGAGGAACAGTATGGCACCCCGCTGCATTTCACAAGAGCGGAATCACAGTGTGCTTAGCGCGATCTCAGTTTTAGTGTGGAAGTATTTCTCACTGTGGCTGTCGGGTGTCATGCTCGGGTGTGATGCCTTAATTATCGCCTGTCACTTCTCTTTTCCATCGCACTCTTTCACTTCTGCCTTCTTTTCATTTTACCTGTGATTCTCTCTGCATAGCAGGTGGCCAGATGTGTGTTCTTTCCTTCTTTCTGAAGGCTTTCTCAAGATTCTCATCTATTGCAAGATTAGGATATTCTCATATCTCCAAAATCTTCATGACTTTCTTTTTCAGTGGAACACAAACTAGAATATTTTGAAAGCAAATGGGGTCCAAAACAGCACTGAATTTAACTGTGTAGACAATGACGCATAGTCATTCTTCTAAATATATCTTAATATCCCACAAAGGAAATTCATTCAACATGAAGGTGAGAAAATAATAACATAAATGTAATTTTTTGTTGAACTATACTTTAAAGACCTTATCTTTTAATCGTACCTGCATGTCTTTCCCTTTCCAGTTGTTTGGAATAGCATACTAGTCATTCGTTTCATAATTGATGAACTCTGCAGCATCAACACTGCTATTAAACTGAATTGAATCAACACTGACTTGAGCTGAATAAAAACGCTATTGCCTTCTGTAGAGCTTCATATAGCTGAAATAAACTCATCATTTGATGAACTTTGCGCTACTATTGAACTGAACTGAATCAACACTGAACTGACTTGAGCTGAATAATGCATTATTATCTTATAACTGTTTTATAACTGAATTCATTTAACATTTATTCTACACACTTTGAACCAAATTGAATCAACATTGAATTAAAATGAGCTGAGAAAGTCACTATTGTCTTTTAAGAGCTGCTTTACAGCTGCAATTTAATTATTTCCATAATTGAAAAGATTTGCAACATTAATAATGTTATTGTCTTGCTTATTACTGTGAAGCTCCTTTGAAACAATATGTATTGTATAAAGTTCTATATAAATAAATATGACATAATTTGACTAGTTTGAACTGTTCTTAACTGAACTTCTAAACATTGATTAACAGAATGGCAGAAACGAATCTCTCTGTCTTAAAGGTTGATTTAGAAGTGCTGGACACCTGGCCGCTGGGCCATTGCTAGTCCAGCATGGAGCCGATGTCAGCAAAGAAAACAGAAATGGCTGGACAGGTAATACAACGAAAAAGCCTTCGCATTTTGGGAAGGGATGCAGTAGTTCTGGCCAATATGATAAACTTTTAATTATTAACTGATTAACTGATAATTAATGTTTGGGGTCGGTACGATTTGTTTATTTATGCAAAGATGCATTAAATTGATCAAAAGTGACAGTGAGAATATTTAAATGCTATTAGGAATCGTAAAGAAATGTGACAGTTTCTTTGAATATTGATAATAATAATAAATGTTTCTTGAGCAGCAAATCAGCATATTAGAATGATTTCTGAAGGATAATGTGACACTAAAGACTGGAGAAATGATGCTGAAAAATCACTTTTGCCATTACAGAAATAAATTACATTTTAAAATATATTAACATAGAGAACAGTTCTTTTAATTGGCAATGATATTTCAATATTGACAGTTGATAACTGATAATTGGCATAGTATTAAAGTTCTATTATTTTGTCTAAATAAATTCCAAATAAAATTCCAAAAACTAAAATCAGTAATTTTGCTACATTGAAAAAAAATGATGTTGAAACTATTTTTACTCAGAAATTGCTAGTAAACTTCACAAATTCGTTGATTAAACGTGAAATAAAATGCAGAAATAGTATTTTCTTGTAAAACGTACTCCAATTATCTTTTTTATTTACAACTTACAGTATACATGTCAATTTCAGTATCCTAATGCAATAGTACATTGTATTAATCTATTTTTTGTATCAGTATTTAGCTCTTTAAGTGAGCATTAGATGATGACAAAGCAATTCTAAATGTAATTATCACACATCCCTAATTTGACTATCCATTTAACCTTTACCTTCTGTCTCAGTGCTGCAGGAGGCCATCAGCTCACGTAACCCGGAGATGGTGCGGCTGGTGCTGCGTTACCGTGACTACCAGCGCACCAGCAAGCGACTGGCGGGGATTCCACGCCTGCTGGAGAGACTCCGACAGGTGTGCCTTAATAAACCCTGAACCTGCTAATGACAAAACAAGCCACCAGTTTAACAAACAGCATCTTAACAACCACCTGCTGCCTGCACACCTGAGCCCTTCAGTCCGGTAGATTCATGCATACAGATACACAAGCAAACAGGTTTACGGGAAACTGCTGGGTCTATGTCGTTGTTTGTTTTGCAAGAACTATCTTTTCCCAGTTTTCTTAAACACTGGGCGCCCCGTAGCTTTTTTCCTTTTGTTTATGATGGATGTGCTCTCTGGTTCTCCCCGGTCCTCATCTCTCAGGGAGTTTTATTGTTCATGTGTTTCGCTGCAGAGCTTTCGCCCTCCCACAGTACGCTCACATTCATTCTAACCTTCTCTGTCCCGCTTGTCTTTCAGGCACAGGACTTTTACGTGGAAATGAAATGGGAGTTTACGAGTTGGGGTAGGTGCCGCATGCATACATATGATGGTATCAAATTTTCATGTTGCGATAATTGCTGAAGCTTTTATTGTGGTATAAGGCAAGGATCAAAGAGAAATGATGATTCGGTCAGTGTGGAAGAACTTGACTGGTCTGCAGAAAACCAAGTCCTAATCCCAGCTGAACACCTCTGGTGTGACTTTGAATGCAGACCTTGAGCCACAAATTCACCACCAAACACCAAACAACATTGACTTGTACATTCATTATATGGACAAAAGTACTGGGACACCCCCTTCTTTAGAAGAGAAAAAGGCACTTCCAAACTGTGGCAACAAAGAAATTCATGTTCTTAAAAATTGTATTTCCCCCTCTGTTGCAACAGTTTTGAAATGACTGTACCCATATGTACAAGTCATTAGTGTTTGGTAATGAATTTTTGGCTCACGGTCTAAATTTAAAGTCGAACCAGAGGTGTATATATATATCGTATTACCGAATACTGGCACATGTCTAGCCATAACGATGTGTAAATGGCATGTTTGAACAGTGACTTCCTCTTTCCACATCCTCATGTCCTGCTATTGTTGAACTCTCCCTCTATTTCCAGTTCCGCTCGTATCTCGTATCTGTCCGAGTGACACATATCGTGTATGGAAAAGCGGCCAGTGTCTGCGGGTGGACACGACGCTCATGGGATTTGATCAAATGACCTGGCAAAGAGGCAATCGCAGCTTCATATTCAGGGGTCAAGGTGCGTGTGATGGCTTTTTCCCTGCACTGAACAACCTTTTCTCCGCCTGCTGCCTTCAAATCAGATTTGGGTTTGATCTCTGCTTTAGTTCTCGATGCCACTTCTCGCTCAGTGTTCTTTCAAACAAGCCGTCATTGGCATGGAAACAACCTCAGTCTCTCTTTGCCACAGTCTCTAATTGGCTTCCATCCATTCGGTCTCTCTCTCCACCTGTCATTCAGACTCTAGCGCCATGGTAATGGAAGTGGATCATGACAGACAGCTGGTGTTTTGCGAGACGCTGCCGTGTCTCTCTTCCTCTCCTGCCTCGCCCTCCACCAGGCCGTGCACAAACGCTTTGAGCCTTGTGGGGGCGCTGCAGCCCAGCGACGAACAGGTGGCGGCCCGTCTATCCGCTCCCGTGGTGGCAACGCAGCTAGACACAAGGAACATCTCCTTTGAGAGGTGAGCATTTAATAACAATTGGCAAGTCATTGTCGCCAATTGAAATGTTTAAAAGCAAGGGCATCATAACCCTTTATTGTGGCTTTACTGTGAATCTAAGAGTGTGAGCCAGCATTTTTGGGCTAAGCTTCATCATAAAATGTGTGATATTGGACTCAACTCTGTTTGTACGGCATGTTGGCAACCTGGTAACGTGCCCGAATGTCTCTGCAGGAATAAAACGGGCCTTCTTGGCTGGCGTAGTGAGAAAACGGAGGTGGTGAATGGGTACGAAGCAAAGGTACGGCTCATGTCACAAAACAACAGTCAGTAGAATCCAAATGTCTGAGACCATATTGAAAATTTGGGTTTAAAACTTTCACTAAAAGTTGTGCAGATAATACAATTTATAATAAGATGTATTAAATAAGAAGAATGCAAAATAGATGCATGTTCAGACTTTTGAATGGTTTAAAATCGCTTTAATGTTCAAATTGGCATATTTGTCTGTTCAAGAGCAAGAAGAAGCTAAATAGAACTTAATTCTGGGCTTTCTGCGTTATATGCACAGAACCTAGCTTGTGAGCACTGAATTAAGTTATTTTACATCTTCTTGTGCTTTAAAGCTTTAAAATTGCTTGAATGTTTAACCTGGCAGGACTTTAATGCACGTGCAAATGATAAACATTTGTGAAAATGCGCTGTAATGATCAATCGGGCTGTCAATCAACTGTCCCATGCATATGTCACGCTGGCCCATTCAGCTGGTTAAAATCGCCCGGGCCCCCCAACAGCCTTGGACCCCCATAACGACGACACCACCTTTCACCCCACTATCTATGGCCCTGCCTACTTTACCTGCATACATACTCATGTAAGGCAATATATAATATAAAGCAAATCTCAGTTGTGTGATTATTTAGGCCTATATCGGTGCAAAATGTAAGCTGTATTATCACATAGCTTTATATATACAGTTGTATTTATATTATATTCAACTTTATTCACATATACACAGTAAACTCATGTAAAGTGATATATTGTACATAGCAAATATCAACTGCCTATTTTTTGTCTTAAAATGTAACTATATTATCACACAGCTTTTTATATAATGTTGGATATATGTCCAAATTTATCGATTTAGCGATACTCCATGCATGTATATACTATATACGAAATATACTATATAGCATATCTCAACTGCTTGATTTTTTGCATTATTGCTAAATGTAAACTATATTATCACCCAGCTCTAATCTGCTAAATGTGACTATAAGGCATTGAGATATTAAGATATTATAAACATTAATATCATGGTTTTCTATAAAGCTGCTTTGAAACAATAAGTAGTGTGAATAAATTGGATTTCACTTGTATATGTACGAAAAGGCATGGAAGAATTTAATTAAGAACCACTACATAATTCAGAAAAAGAAGCACTGATGCATGACAAAGGAAATTAAACACCTTAGATGATAAAGCTTTTTCAAGTTGATTGTCTTTATTTATCTTGGCTAATAGGAAGGCTGTTAAAGTGTGTGTTAATTATCTGGCAAATTGACAAATCCGACTATGGGTGAAGGGTTGGCTTATGAATATTAATTAAGGTACTTGACTGGACACTCCTGGAAAGTTATCAAGCAACGACTCTGTGACCCAATTAATATCCATGCACTTATGCCTTGATTTGCATAGTGTTACACAGTTGCAAACTTTTTCATCTGTTGACCTGATTGGAAAGGAACCAGTTTTCGGTTACACCCGTTATATACTGGAAGAGAGGCGACATGGCAAAACTAGACCACTCCCATTTCAACCGGCTAAACTGTCTACACTACAATCATGTAGAGAGAGTAAATGCAATATGAGCATTTCACTGTAATGCTCAGACAATTCTAACACTGCTTTAAGGTTCTCCATAATTTGAAATGTCAAGAAGACATGAACAGCATGAGTGAGTGTTGTATTTCTGTCAGGGATATAACATGGCAGATTAACAAACAAAAACAGAGTGAACTAAACTCATGTTCTCATGTCTTTGCTTCAGGTTTACTGTGCTTCTAATGTTGAGCTGATCACACGAACACGTACCGACCATCTCACTGACCAGCACAAAACAAAACCCAAAGGTACGGTTCACTGAAGGACTGACCAGTTTGTGACTCAGATCAAAAATCTTTTCACATTGACATTGAGATATATTTTTGTAAAGTTTCAATCGCACATTCATAATAATAATAAATAAAAACATCTTACTGGCTACTGAAATAAGGCAAAGATTGTACAATTGTGATGATTAAAATTTTGTTTATAATATTGTTTGTTACCATAATTAAGGTCATATAAATTTTTTATATAATATTGTAAGAACACATTGTCATTCTTCTTTTTTATATTTTGTATTTTTATGAATTTATTTAAAAGTATATTTTTGTATTATTATTAATTTGGTTAATGTACCTAATTGTTGTGTATATTTACTCTCTGAGAATTTCGGTACCATTTATTTGTAAGCAAATGCTGAAACTAATGCAATAAAATATAAATATACAAATAAAGATTTTTTTTTTTTTAAATCAAAACATTACTGTGCAAATATTTGGAGTCAATAAGATTAAAAAATATATATATTACTACTTTTATCCAGAAGGAATGCATTAAATTGATTAAAAGTGACATTAAAGACATGTATTATGTTACAAAAGATTCTTATTTCCAATAAATCCCGACCTTCTCAATATTCTATAGAAAGTTTCAACTTTCACCAAAGAACCCTGAAAAAAGTGCGTCATGGTTTCCACAAACAAACTAATCAGCACAGCAACAGTTTCAACACTGATCATAATAAGAAATCTTTCTTCAGCAGCAAGTCAGCATATGAAGGATTTCTGAAGGATCATTTGACACTGATGATGACACAGCTTTGATCACAGATTTAAATTACGATTGAAAATATATTGAAATAGAACAGTTATTTTAAATTGTAATGATATCTAATGATATTACTGTGCTTTTTATCTAATGAATGCAGCATTAGGATTAAAACAATGCAGATTTAAGGACGAAAATATAGATAAAAAAAAGCAGTTTTTAAAACGCATGTGCTATTTTTTTATAAAAAACAATGAGCGTGTGTATTGTTGGGCATATCTATCGTAGTGAATATGATGATTCAGTATTTCTATGCCCACTCAAATGATTCCCAAACAAATAGCGTCTTTGTCTTGTCTACGGTTACTGTGATGTAATACAAATCCTTGGGATTGTGCACGTCTTGTGTAATGTGACCTGCTGTGTGTTGTGCTTTTGTCTCAGGCGGCAAGACTCCTCTGCAATCCTTCCTGGGTATCGCTGAACAGCACATGGGGCCTAACAACGGAGTGAGTGAACAGAGCCTGTCAAGAATTTGTTCTTTTATCATTAAGACACCTAAAGTGTGTGTGTGTATGTGTGTTTTATAGAACACTATGGTGACTCAGATATCATGCCCTGCAACAAACCCTTTGGCCGTCACGGCAGAGGAGTACTTTAATCCCAACATGACTCAGAGAGACATCGGCCATCCCGGGCACCTCACCACCAAAACACAAAGGTAGTGTATCAATCTAACACTGCTTTCATTTTCATTTCCTTCTAAATAAAATGATTCTTTCATATTGCTATGCAGTTTGTATCGCGTGCTGATTGGCTGCTTATTCCCGATCCCATTTCACTCTCGCTCTCTATTCATTTCTTGTCTCTCCTCAAAGAGTCTTAATAACCATGTAACCATATAATAATGGTACTTACCCATAAAAAAACATTGACCCGTGTGGTGTTCCTCTTCAAATCGTTTTCGGATGCTTTCTTCAAGTGCACCTGGGAAGCTTTCAAGTTGGAAACATAACACGGACGTAGCCTAAAGAAAAGAATATATATTGTGAATGATAAACCCAAATAACTATCTGAATTGAATATTATGAAAATTGATCATTTCCATCACTTATTTATACATGGTATCAAAACTAAATGTTTATCAATTTAATAAGACTTTGCTTAGTCATTATGTGCAGTACTCGTAATTACAGTAATTTCAACTCTAGTGTGGTATGTTGTTAACTAAAACTGTTAAGCATTGTTGCCAGTAATTGAAATAAAACTGACATAAAACATAAATATCAGATTCAATGAAAATGGCTTTGGCAGCCAACTTAAGTAAATAAGCTGAAATATTAACATTATTAAGATGAAAAATATAGAAATATATCTATATACAGAAATATATAACATATAACACAAACTAATAAAAATGACATAAGCACTTTACAAATGTACTTAATTAAAATGAAAACTGAGAATATATAAATAAAAGCTCATTCAAAATATACATAAATACTATAATAGTATACAATAAATACTACATAAAAGCATTGCTCCACTTGAAAGGCATAAGAGATTACGTGGCTTTTTTTCTGAACACCAATTGACATGTGAAACAAAAGTGCTAAGACTGTGTGAGGTCACACAGGTGTCTTATTTGTTCAGTTTGTTTTTTCCTCAGGTTCAAAGCCAAGCTGTGGCTGTGTGAATCACACCCTTTATCTCTGTCGGAGCAGGTGGCTCCTATCATCGACCTCATGGCCATCTCCAACGCACTGTTCGCCAAGCTTAGGGACTTCATCACCTTGCGCTTGCCTCCTGGCTTCCCCATCAAAATAGGTAAGAGAGGAAAAGAAACTACTGAGAAGGAACGTATGGCTAGATTACAGCCACACAGACTTTTAAAAGAAAAGTTCCCAAAAATCACCCTCAGGCCATCCAAGATGTAGATGATTGTGTTTCTCCATCAGAAATTTGGAGAAATGTAGCATTACATCACTTGCTCACCAATGGATCCTCTGCAGAGAATGGGTGCCGTCAGAATGATAGTCCAAACAGCTGATAAAAACTTTACAGTAATCCACATGACTCCAGTGCATCAATTAATGATTTGTGAAATGAAAAGCTGCATATTTGTAAGAACAAATGCATTATTAAGAGTTTTTTTCATACAAATGCTTTTGGTTCAAATATGAATCCTCTATTCATAATATTGCTTTGAAAAAGTTGACTTTTTCACTGGAAGTGTTAATATGGATTATGGACTAGTATTTTGACCAGAAGCAAAGTTAAAATGCCTTAATGGTGGATTTGTTTTTTATAAACAGCTTTTCGCTTCACAAGACATTAATTTATGGACTGGAGTCGTGTGTATTACTGTGATGTTTGTATCAGCTATTTGGACTCTCATTCTGACGGCACCCATTCACTGCAGAGGATCCATTGGTGAGCAAGCAATGCTATATTTCTCCAAACATGTTCCGATGAAGAAACAAACCCATCTTGGATTGCCCGAGGGTGAGTAATTTGTCAGCTATTTTTTAATTTTTGTGTGAATTATACCTTGACTATCGGGCTAATGCAACAATACCATCTCACCACAGAAATTCCCATCTACCACATCCTTAATGCTCGCATCACCTTTGGGAACCTAAATGGTTGTGAAGAGGGTGGTTTGCCCCGAGTGGATGCGGAAGGGGACGGACAGAAGGACAGCCCCGGGACGGAGACACCATCTCCAGGCAGTGACTCTTCCAGTGTGTCCAGCTCTAGCTCCACAAGTAAGAATCAACCTGCAGGGAAATGTAACTGTTAGAATCCATTTAAGATGACGATCAGCTTGAAAAATATGGTGTTACAAAGTAATACAGTGTTAAGCACTTGCCATTTTTAATGGCCAGAGAGGAATTGATTGGATAAATGTTTAATGATAGCATTCCTTATAGCGCTGCCTGTAGTACAGATGTAACTCAGATCTGTTGATCAATATATTTGACTACAGTAATCTGCACAGGGCTTCATGAATGTGCGTTTGTGTATAAATCAGACTCGTGCCGTGGAGGAGAGATCCCACCTTGTGTGTTTGAGGCTCCGCGAGGCTACAGCATTTTAGGAGGAAACCAGAGGGAGAACATTAGAGAAGAGGAAGAAGATCTGCTACAGTACGCCATCCAGCAGAGCCTCATAGAGTCTGGATCAGAATATGACCAGGTCTGAGATGCAGTCACACACTTGCTTGTTAACAGATACACAAAAACCCAGATTAACATGAAAGAGATACAGTTAAAATAAATTGTCAGTTTAATGTGTCTCATCTAGTGCATGGAACATGGTGTAAGACTTTTTTACTCATACCTGATCTCTCTGCTTCCCTCACAGGTGACGATCTGGGAGGCTTTGACCAACAGTAAACCAGGAACACACTCTCTGTCCAGTGACCCCAGCCGGCACGAAAGGTCTGCAGTCAGTATTCAACCATCTCCTGTAGTCACATCTCATCCACAATAGGCAAAGACAGCATCACGCTCTCATCACATTTACAGGAGCTATTGACACAGGCTTGACTGTCAATACACAGCCTCAGAGAAGCTCATAGAAATTCACTCTCTCTCCTCACCTTCATTTGCTCTTCATGGAGTTTTAAAGCAGGCTAAGATGCGCTGTCTGTGGCAGCCAAGATTAATCCAAAACAGTCATTATTCTTTAAGGTTTCAGTTTTAGCACAGGACAACTGCACATAGACAATCTGTAGTTTGCAAGTGACAAGGACATCAATGAAAAACATTTTAAATTGTAATAAATCCGTTGTTTAAATTGCTAATTTTACTGTTGACAAAAATACAATGTTTCTGTTAGCAGAGGTCTCAGTCACTGCTTTTCTTCTCCATTACCCAGAACCCCACAGCACAAACCCAGCCCTGTGGAGAGCCCTCGCAGCACACCGACCAATAAGCCACCGCGCAGCTACGACGAGCAGCTACGCCTAGCCATGGTGCTGTCCGCCCGGGAACAGGAAGAGGCGGAGATACGTCAAAGACGAGAGGAAGAGGAACTGCAGCGAATCATTCAGCTGTCACTCATGGAGAAGTGACGGGTTAGTGGGAACTGAGGGGTGGGAGAGCATGTCTCGGGATCTGGAACCAACTACGTTGGCCGTTCCCAAATGCCCCACCCTCTTCTTTCCAAAGAACTGGATAAAATAGACAGATCTCTGGTCCATTCTCGATTTAGTCGTTCAGAATCACAGAGAAACCTCTTTCTTCACTGCAAGTTTACAAACACAAACTATTAAACTCATGGCAATCCACTGAATGATCAGCACCGCTCTGGTCTCTTTAACGAATGGTAATGTGCATTTATGACTGTGTGGAGACAGTCCACACTGAGTAACTTGGCATCGTTTCTAAAAGCCATCATTCGAGCACTCGCCCAGAGTTGTTGCATACTCACTGGTAGGTGTGAGTTCTGGAGGAATCTTGCCACTTTCTTCCATTTTACATTATGGACGAACATTCATTTTGGTTGCTAATACAATTCAGAGTCACTGCACTTGGATTGAGGAGCCATGATGTCTCCTTATAAAATGTGTGAGGACATCTAAACACAAGAGTTCATGCTGCAGCTCCATCGATCTTGATGGGGATTCTGCATTCACAAAAACAGAAGAAAAACTTAAAGATTTTTGAACTTCCATTATACAACCAAAATAGCTTAATAACACAACATTTGGTTAATGTCATTTTGTTAAGAGCTAAACTTTGAGGATTTCATACAGGAGGGTATTAAAAAGTTTCACGATTTGATTTCAAAGACCGAATTTCGGCATGAAAAATTCAGTCCGAGATTCGCAAGCAATTTGTCTGTTCAGACCAATATGAAAAAAGCTTTGCTTTTCTTTCTGAAAGTAAATGGCGATTATGGAAAGGTATGGTACAGGGGACCAGTGATGCCCACTTTTCCATTTTCGACAACTGCTTGTCATGGAAGTTTATGGTGTGTGCAGACCAAAAGCGAAATCTAATTATTTGCGCAAGTATATTTCATTCAAATTCAAGTTATTCTCCTCAATCACATCTTATGTGCAAGTTTAAAAATTGTAATCTTGAGAGGAAAATTTGCATGATTCATTGTCGCATAATCCAATCAGAGACGGTTTGACATGTCCGGTTATATCTGAAAACTGTTTTTATTTATTTATGTTTTTAAGAGTTATTTTTGCTTTTATTCTGGTAGGACAGTAGCAATGCCAGGAAGAGGAGAAAGAGAGTGGGGTGGGATTGGGAAAGGTCCATGAGCCGGGATTCAAACGTGGGACGACCGTAGCGCAACAGTTCTATTAAAGTTTTATTTACACAAGTGATGTGAAAACATTCCAAATAATCCAGAGCAAGTAACGCAATGTAAATGTTCACTTTGCTTTTGGTGTGCACACTATTAGAGAACTTGAAGGTCCAACCACACCCTAACTATAACCCTATCCCTAAACATAACTAGGTCAAGCTCCACCCATTAGGTCCACTGAGGTGGAGCTGGACTAGGTCAAGCTCCACCCATTAGGTCCACTGAGGTGGAACTGGACTAGGTCAAGCTCCACCCATTAGGTACACTGAGGTGGAGCTGGACTAGGTCAAGCTCCACCCATTAGGTACACTGAGGTAGAGCTGGACTAGGTCAAGCTCCACCCATTAGGTACACTGAGGTGGAGCTGGACTAGGTCAAGCTCCACCCATTAGGTACACTGAGGTGAGCTGGACCAGGGTCAAGCTCCACCCATTAGGTACACTGAGGTGGAGCTGGACTGAGGTCAAGCTCCACCCATTAGGGTCCACTGAGGTAGAGGCTGGACTAGGTCAAGCTCCACCCATTAGGTACACTGAGGTGGAGCTGGACTAGGTCAAGCTCCACCCATTAGGTACACTGAGGTGGAGCTGGACTAGGTCAAGCTTCACACATTTGTACCTGCAGTGAGCACCACGTGGAGTTTTATACAACAGCAGCGGCTCCAGGCACATTACCAAAAGTGTGAATCTTGGTTGGCGTGTAGCAGCGTGATGGAAAAGAGATGAAAATATCTCTATAATATATATATATATTTTATTTCTAACCCTAAAAATGGATTTTGCGCAATCCTGTCCATAAAATCCTCCAGCACACTTTTTCTAGTGTAAGCGCCCTAAAGTGAATGCCAAAACCTGCGTTATGACAGAAGTTTGGCAGCAACCCTCTGTGTTTGGCAGCACTGTCAATGGCATGATATTTTTAATTATTAGTCAGACTGATAATTCAAACACTGGAGAAATTATTGTAATGATACACTTGACAGTTAATAAGAAGATTGAGTGAAACAAGCCATTTTCAGGAACATGTAGTTTATGACTCAATGATTCCATTGCATCTGAATCAAATGCTCATTGTAATATTCATAAAATGTGTCCTAAATACTTTTTGGGGAAAAACATTATGTGTGTGTGCTCTACTTCAAATGGTGCTAAGTTGATATTTCATATTAACTCTTGGGTATGTTAATCAGAGTAATTGTCACGACATGCATTCATCCGTTTGTTGAATCACTCGACAATGTTTCTTTCAGTGCTTCCTTCAACATTACCATCAGAGCTCATTGTCTCATGACTGGAACACCTGCGGTAGCTAATCAAAAATCAAATTGTGCTTTCATAAGGGGTGCCAGTTCTGGAAAAAACATGAAAGGAGGAATCACTCACAGAGATAATGCCCTGAGCAAAGACGAAGCGGAAAGTTTTATTGCAGAATCTTAAAATAGATGTTTCTCCTTAGTCAGATTTATTCTGGGCCTGAGTGACATGCCCTCAGGGTTTGATGTTATTATCAGGTGAATCTGAAAAACTAATTAGGAAACATGGCCATACTCAACATCTGAAAAGCTTCAACGCTAAAGCACAAGGGATTAAGCGTCAGTTTTCAAAGGAAACGGATCTGATGAAGGTGTCTGGAGACAGGAGTCCTAATGAACATGTAGGTTTGATCGTATGATTGTGCAACTCGTGAATGCTGGGTTGTCATTAAGAAATGCTTGATATGACTCAACGTTTTAGTAAAACATATTCTAAACAGAATTATTGATATTTCTTTTATAATTTGACTTTGGTTGATGCTGTGGTTTGTGGAGTGCTGCTGTTGTTTGTATATGACTGAAATATATGGTTCACATTTGTAACAAAGGCATTCAGAATAAAGGATATCTAAATTAACATGAATTGTTCAAGCGCTGTGAATGAGTGTCATTAACTTTTTTGTTAATATAGCATGGTATTGTTTGAAAATACCTTGGACCACTATGGCATTATACACACACAAGCTTTGATTTTTATTTTCAGTTTTAATTTTAAATTGTGAATTTAAAATTGAATTGTGCTGTTAACCTTGGCCTGCTAAATATGTATTGTCACCTAAAAACTACAGGGGAGATGGAAAATATTTTTTCCATCTCCATCCATTCAAACATAATTTTAAATAGATTTTTGTCATTTGCAAAAGGCTTCAAACATCTTCATTCCCATGATTCTTTTGGGACTATCGGGGGAGTGTTTTAAGCATCGCTGTGCCATTTCCAGTATGAATCAGCAGTCTAGAGGAAGCTTTGGCTATGTGATGAGTTAACCGTAGTGAATAATATTAATCTGAGTCAGTCGGCGCAGGTACCATGATGAGAATATTCAAACCTAATAGCCACTGATCCCAGATGGAGTTAAAAATGGACTGTTGTGAAACACTATGCTTAGTCTTTCATTACTTTCACTAATATGCATCAAGGGTGTCCTCATAAGCACACAGTACAGCAATATAATGGCCACAAAGGGATGTTACAAGTTATTTTAAAAGCCTTTGACAGAGCTTTTTAAAAAAGGATTTCAGAATATTTCATATTGCTTACTTGGCTTGGTTAAACATTATGAACCTCATTTCAAATAACTTAAATTACAAGAAAAAGCTGAATGTTCAAATAATGCTTAAAGGCTCGCATGTAGTGCACGTACAGGAATCGCCAAACACAACCACAGCATTACATCATAATACAGTACTGCTTCTCACCACATTGTGGCGCTAATCTTAAGCCAAATTCAGATGACAATAATAAACTAATGAATTAGTACCTTTAATAATAATTACCATCACCACCAAAGTTTTACCGCCAATCCTAAATGTATTAACCTGTCAACAGAACGAATAACTGACAAAAATAATTAAAATAGTGCAGTTTTATTTTATAATAGTCACAGCTAAAGCACAGGATAAAAAAGGTTTATCAAGTTTACCTTGGCTTCAAACAGAATCACGACTCCACATGCTGTCGGACATACAGTCAACTCTACCGTTCAAGACAGTGCAAAAAATATTCCAATAAAAATGCTATCTAAAGAAAACAAATGAAAACGAGAGAAAAGTGCATGTTTTAAGAAACAACCTCCTTGTTTGAGTTGCTACCTGAAAGATTCTGAACAAAACTGACGTAGACTCACACATGCACACCTACAGTAGCATACATTTCAGCATACAAATTTAGCTTAGTTTTCACTGAATGAAACTGGAATTGGTTGCGGTCAGAGTCCTTCACGCCAGTGAATACCAGCGTGTGAAAGTTCGTGGTTACATGGTGTTGTACAAAACAGTGACAGTCTTTTTCTTGTCCAACGCTTTGCGGAAACGACGAACGGGTTGAGTCTTTACATGTGGTCGCGTGGACACTGAAATGGTGGGCTGGACAGGGGTGTGTTCAGGGGGACTGGCTCCACCCACTTGAGTCTGCTGTGGGCATGAGGGTGAGAGGTGGGCGGAGCCTTCAGTCCTCCCGCCTGAATGGCGCAATCAGGGACCTGAGGTAGAACGCGCTGTTTTTTATGGGCGTCATCTTGGCTGTGGTTCAGTGGCAAGGAGTCAAAGGTGGATAAAGAGGAAGAGGGGGGTTGATGAAACCCTGCGGTGGCCGGGTGGAAGTCCCAGTTAGTCAAGTCATTAGTAGATAACTCTAGCCTGTCCAGTTTAGCGAGTGAGGCAGAGCGTTTCATGAGCGAAGGAGGGGTGAGTCCGGCCTGTCTGATACGGGCCTCGATTTCCATGGCTCTCTGCCACATAGCAGGTGCTTTGTGTTCCAATCGCTGCTCCCCATGTATTGAGTTCTGCTTGCCCTCAGGCGACTGGTTCTCCTTAACTTGTCCAGTGCATAACTCCAGTCCTCCAGCCTCATATAAAAACGCCTGGAGCTCTTGAAGAGTCTCCTGGA
Organism: Gymnocypris eckloni scoliostomus; assembly: GCA_027564155.1. NCBI lineage: Eukaryota > Metazoa > Chordata > Actinopteri > Cypriniformes > Cyprinidae > Gymnocypris > Gymnocypris eckloni. The sequence continues at coordinate 9,666,295 of CM050417.1, read as the reverse complement.
TCTTCTGCAAGTCCTCACTGCTATGTGCCAGTCGGACATGGGGCCTTAACGGGTCGTCCACATCTGTCTCCAGCTCGGTCACACCTTCTAGCCACAACAGAGAGGAAGAACCAGAGCTGGGCTCAAGAGTGGGGTTCAAAGTGATCTGGTCGGCCTCCACTGAAACACTCCCTTCAAGATACAATGAGAAGGAAGGATCAGGGATTATACCAGAATCCTCATCATCTAGTTTTCCATCTGGAACCTTTTGGGGCTCAGTGCAGGTCAGAGCTGCAGTGCCCTCTGGCTTACTGGAGTGTAGCTCTGAACAGTCCAAACATGGGGAAGGAAGAGGAGACCGAGAGGAAGGAACCTCTTGACCCTGACGTAGTATAAGCTCCAACTGCTCAGTGGCCCGGCGCACGGATCCTGAGGGCCTGTCGGTGGGAGAATGGGGAACCGAAGCCGTTTCCTCATTCACCTCCTCTAGTGTAGCTGTTTGAGGTGAGTTGCATGCCAGTGGCAGACTGCAGGTGTGTGATATGGATTCCAGTTCAGTAACTATATGACGCACGCACACACTGTTGTCATTGTGAGGGAGGTGGGGCATGGCATCGCTATTGGTCTCTGAGTGGGCGGGGCACTAGGAAGGAGAAATGCAGAAATTACAAGAGGTAATTGCATTGTTCTATTTCACTCTCAATAAAAAGAGCTTACCACATTAACGTAAATGTTACCACAGTAAAGGAACAGTTCACCTTAAAATGAAAATAGTTTTAATTCATCATGGCATCATTTACGCACCCTTACTTTGTCCCAAATTCAACTTACTCTTCCATGGTACATGGTACATAAATAAGAACTGGCCAGAACTCCATGTTTTTCAGAATGGGGACTTCAGCTGTCAGAAAGCCCAAAATATAGATTTTATATTCTTCTGAAGCTACAGTAGAATGGGCATTTTTCCCCATACTGTCAAAATTTGGTTTAATCCTCACACAAAGTTTCAGAGAATTGACATTTTAACTGAAAGCCCAAATTTTGACTGACTTCTGTGGAACACAAAAGGAGGAACACAAAAGGTTTTGAAGGACATGAGGGTGAGTAAACGATGACAAAATTTCATCTTTGGGTGAACGGTCACTGTAAGTGCAATTCTAGATTAGACCAGCAGAAAGCAGTGTTGTACTGGTGTCCCTTGCCCATACTTCCTTTATAATTTACTGTTGGATTAATAAATGAGTCATTCCCATTTGTGTTTAATCATTTATCTTTCAGCATGACAAATCAGGAAGTGCAATGATCTCTGAAGTGATGGCCAACTCTTACCTCATCAGCTTCCTCACTGGTATCATCCAAGGGCGGGGTGCATCCGGATTGAGGTGGCGAGACAGCAGACGTTTCAGAAAATGAGCGAGGCCGACTGTCCTGGGACAGACAGAGGAATTTCTCTCTGGCACTAAAGAAGTCAATGCTATCTCTGCTGAGGCAGGACACGCCAGCATCCACAAAGTCGTCTGCTGTTCCCAGATCTGCAGTGTTGGGGTTGTTGTTATCATCACTGGAGTCCAGCCCGGGCGCCGCAGGGGCTCCTGAGGGGCTGTCAGCCTCAGGCGTGCTTGGAGAAGGCAGGTTCCCTTCATCTTTACTGACAGCACTTTCCAGACAAAGTTCTAAATTTTGTGACACTTGATAGGAGTCATTTTGATCAGGTGTGTTTGGGGACAACTCAACACAGTCTGTTTTTGGCTCAGGCACATAGTGAGATGACTGGGCGCAGAGGTCTGAAGTTGTATTGCCCTCTCCCTCCTCTGGTGAAAGGACATGTAGAGAGGGAGGCGGATGGCAACGAGCAGCAGGCTCGCTCACCGCGAGGTTCAAACGAGAGTTCCTCACCATATTATACACCGGCACTACTGTGGCCGCTCGTTGCCTGGGACGAGGCGGGAGAACGGGGTCTTCATGTGCCAGCTTTGACTCATCCAATTTGGTATGAGTGTTGCCCGTAGCAGACGGTGGATTGGTAAGGGACTCTATCACAGCAATTCCCAGCATCTGCTGAATGGAAGGAGGACCGTTGTTGTGAGGGTCTGAGCGGTCCAGCGAGCGTGGTGTTTTGCACAGTGGCTCGTGAGCCTCTGACAGATCGCTGTCTGAGTGGGAACGCCACAGCTTGTTATGCCTCTGTTTGCTGAAAACATTAGCAAGCAAAAGAGAAAGAAAGAGACACAAGATTGTCAAATGAACGTCTTTCATTAATGTTATGGAAACATTAAAGGTCGGCTGAATCACTGAGGGTGGTGACTGATCTTTTAAACATACAAAATTGTTCAGGGTGTGTAAATGGGAATACAAACACGAAGGCAAGTCTGACAGTAAAAGCTGCGCAACAAAAGGAATGTGGAGAGACCTGCATTATACACGTGCATTAGATCACAATGGCAACGAAACTCAACGCCATTAATTCATAAGAGAATTTACTCAACTCTCTGCTGACCTTATTTTTAGAGAAAAGTATTGCATGAAACCCTAAGGTCAATGCGTGTCAGTAAATCTATTCTTTGGCTCTTTATTCAAAAGGCAAGGGTGTATGGGACAAAGGGAAATTAATTCTGACCTAAGGCTCGATCTGACCTAAGGCCCATACCTGGCTAGCAGGATTCCCTGGTACTCCTCAAGCTGCTTCATGAAGGATGGGTTTGGTTTGGTGACAGAGCGCCGTTCCTTCACATGGTCAAAGGCTCTCTCCATGTCCCAGCCGAACTCCTTCATAGCGTATGCTATTACGGTGGAGGCAGAACGGCTCACCCCCATCTTACAGTGCACCAGACACTTCACTCCAGCTTTCCTGGGTGACAAGAGTTCTATTAAAGCACACTTCCATGGGATGGATTGGAATGTCAAAGCAGAAGCAGTCTTTCTACATACTTGGCTTTGGAAATGAACTTGTAGGTGTCATTCCAATACTCCAAGAGGTTTGTGGCCTCCTCGTCATACACTCGGATGTTGTGGTACTCGAAAAGCCCGGGGAAGAAATTGTCAATCTCTCGCGTCACATTCAGGATGTAGTGAACTCTGAGGAAGTGGGGGTGGTAAAATTAACAATGACTGCATGCAGCCGAGCGGATGTATTTGTTTAAAAAGAGAGGCCTGGAATAATAATGTCACATACCCACTGCTCTGGAGCTCATCAAGATTTGAAGCATTCCACTCTGAACCCTGGAAACACAAACAGAAATCGAACATTATATTTGATACTCCTGAAGCAGGGGTGTCCAAAATTGCTCTGAGAGGGCCAGTGTCCTGCAGAGATTAGCTCCAACTTGCCCCAACCCCCCTGCCTAAATGTTTCTAGTATGCCTGAAGACCTTGATTAGCCGGTTCAGCTATGTTTAATTGGGGTTATAACTAAACTTTGCAGGCTAGTGGCCCTCTAGGAGCAGGACTGGACAACCTTGTCTTAAAGTCCATAGTAGATTAGTTCTCTTCAGAGATGAGTATAGACAACTTGGGAGACCAACCAAATAGACGTGGTCAAAGATCTCCGTGGGGCTGTCCATCTGGCCCAGGATGACAATCATCTCATTATCGATGAACTCCTTGAACTCCCTCAGGTTGCAAACCATTTGCATCTCCAGCTCTGTGCGAATCTGAAGGGAAAAGTTATCCATATTATTGATGTGAACCTCAAGATCGACTGGTATTATTTAAAGCATCAAGATTGTGTTGGGTTTTACTTGGTTGCATACAATATGCACAATGGATGTTTGTACCTCTTTCGAAGTGACGTTCTCCAGGTCTTTCTGCATCATGATCTCTCTCAAGCGGGTCTTAATCAGTCTCTCGGTGCGCTCTCTCTCAGTTGGCCTGTATACATGAAACCCAGAATCATAAATCATCCAGTTTGGTCTCAATGTGAGGTGTCTCACCTCTTATGATTATTTGTATGTCTGTGGTTTTTGTGAAGCCATACTAAAACAATATCACAAAGACTTCAAAACAAAGCTTTTGTTTGATTTGAACAAACAATTTGAAATCAAATCCCAGCTTGTTGTAGTACGTGCAAATGGTAAAGGTGCGTTATCCCTAGGCCTCTGGTGTTGGGTTTACCATGGGACAAGTGTCTCTTCACTGATAGCAACACAAGCACTGATTAGCTCCCAGGGGACTGAACTATTTTCTTAATCACTACCAGTAACCTTAAAAACATGCTAATGTCAGTCAACACCTTCAGCTGGTGGCTGTGCATGAGGGTAACAGGTTTGACAATCCGAGGGGCAAAAAGCCCCAATGTGGGAAAGTTAAACATGTTTACACATGCCAGCTTGATTGACCTTTTAAGAAAAGAGTTATAGTGTAGAGCAACGTCGGTCCTGGAGTGCCGCTGTCCTATAGAGTTTAGCTCCAACCCTAATCAAACAAATCAAGGTCTTCAGAATTACTAGGGCTACAGGCAGAGTTTTTTCCAGAGTTGGAGCTAAACTCTGCAGGACGTCGGCACTCCAGGACCGTCATTGCCTACCCGTTGTAGAGTTAGAGACCCTTCATATTCCCATGTATATCAATGAAAACACCCATATTAAGTTATAATCTCACTACCTTAGCGTTGTCAGTTAATCTAATTCAAATGCATTTAATGGGCACCATTCCACAGGATGTCTAAAAAGAATATATCAGTCCTCTCAACTCTCCAAGAAAAAAATCTTTATTGCTCAACCTCGTTGCCCTGTTTTAGGATCACAAAATATCTACTAGATCGACAATATTCACTCCCCTGCTCAAGCCACCTGTTTCCATCCATTCGCCACTCTACACATCTATCCCACCCATTTTTCGACCGTAAATCAATCTATCTCAGCTTGGAGCTATAAAAAGCAGGTCATGCATTTTAAAAACATGCACGTGGAAATGCCTCCGACTATGGGGAAATTCCCCCTACAGTCCAGGCAACATCTTAGAAGGATTACACCATCCGGCCACTGTGCATCTAAGAAGTTAGAGTTCATCTCATCAATTTGGCAATAACATGTCGATCTATTCATGGAACGGCATGCCTCCTTGTCTTATTCTGATGCAAACTAGCCTTCTTGGCCTATACGACTGAACTTTGAGCTTGCATCAGACAGCTGCTTGACCGTATGTGCACTTTTCCAAAAACAAGGATTGATCTACAAATCAAACACTGCAATTCACCACTATTGCCTATTAGAGAACTTGAGTTTTGCAAACATTAACTTGGCCCTAAATATGGAAAGCACAATAACAATACCCTTGCTTAAGGACATTGACCCATATTCCACAATACCAGAGCAAAACAAAAAAGTGAGAACTACTCTAGTATTCAAAAGTTTGGGGTTGGTAAGTTTTTTTTTATGTTCACCAAGGCTGCATTTATTTGATCAAATATACAATAAAATTTACTAAGCCAAAGCTAGCATAGGTGTGTGTTACTCACAAGTCAGTGAACAGCACGGGCGAGTCTGCGCGGTGAGACTGCACATCTTGCATTGCATTCCACTCATTGATGAAGTGTTGATCGGAGGTCGCACGGCTCTGATAGTAACTGACCCAGGTCAGGAATAGACTCCCAGGGTAGTAGTTATGACATCTGGCCACCTCGCAAACCTTATGCAGGGACTGCAAAGCTGACCTGTGAGTATGTGCGAGAGAGTAAATCCACTAACACTATGTTTAAAAAAGTATGAAAGTGAAAAAAGCTGTCTTTATAGACACTCACCACATGGCCTGCACTGAGACCGGTTTGAAGACATGGACTCGGTTAACGGTGGACACACTGAAGCCCCTAATTAGAGGAATACAACACGTTCAGTTTGAACACTTTGTAAAAGTGGTTTAAAAATGCAGAACTTGGTTTGTGTGTGAACGTTATGCCTCACCCGTCTCCATCCAAGTGTATAAGCGTATCGCTCCACAAGGGTAAAACCAGCCCAACTGTGCAAGTGCTACAGGAAACACATGTTCACATGTTATGAACACCACCTTCTAGAGCAGCAACTACAAAACGAATGTATCAGAGCATTATAATGACCTGTCTGAATCGCTAAAGTCCATTCCCAGAACCACACTTTCTTCAGTGTCCTGTATACCGTTTGCGGAGATGATGACCATGTACCGTGTACGCAGGGCATAAGCGCTCTCTAACCGGACAGCCTGTGATGGAGACACGATCAGCATTCTGTTGCCTGTGTTTTGATTAATAAAGTCTGAATGGTGGTAGTTACCAGGCGGATGGTGTCTTCTGGGCGCAGCAGGGTGAACATAGTCTGCAAATGTTGCTGAAGGTCACCTGCGAATGAACCATTAACAACTATAAACCTCTTAGAAAATAATGCTGTGACATCTGCATACTACACCATTTACTCAGCCTCACTTCGTTCCAAACCTGTACGAGTTTCTTTCTTATATTGAATATATAAGAAGATATTCTGAAGAATGCTGGTAATCAAAAAGTTGATGGTCCCCATTGACTTCCATAGTGGTTCCCTACTATTACTAATGGCGCTTTTCCACTGCATGGTACGGTACGGTTCAGCAGTTTAGTACTGCTATAGAGTGGGCGGGATTATTCACACGTCGTTATAATTGCGCCGCCTCTACTGCCGTGACATCATCGTAAACGCGCCACAAACAAACTCACAACAAAGAAAGGAGACGGAATAGTGTTCTTCACTCTCGGCATGTGGATGTTTTTAACAGCAATGGAGAGGTCTATGAGCTTGTGATTTACCCCAGCAGCAGAGACTGTGGTGACAGTGACCACGGGCTGTAGAGGAGGAGGGCAGAGATGTTCGTGCAGGTGTGCTGCGTTACTTGATTAAGTTAGTTAACTACTCATGTAGGCGTGTTCTGTAAAGTGAATTATCAATAAACTTTAGAATATTTAAAAATGTACAATGTATCCCTTGTTTTTTTATTTATGTGATGGTTTTATAATCGGCATTAATCATTTGTCTTTTCAAGAGGTTCATTATTGCTCATACAATAATACATATTTAATATAGTCTGGAGGTACACTTAATCAGATTGTTTTTAATTGAAGCAAAACACAGATACAAAGGTAAAATATAAACAGAAAACATACTCTGAAAATATAGCAAGTTCAAAAGTAACGTTATACATAAGGCTTTTCCTTGGCTCGTGCCATCAAGCTCTCACTGGATCCGCTCCTCGGCTATCAACGAGAGGAACGTCTGAACTTCCTCAACAGACAACAACACTGCTATTTTGTGGTTGATGCAAAAATGTGCGTTTGTTGAAACAAAAGCTGCGTCCGATCCGTCGCTGGCTGTGCTGATTTAAATCTAGCGGGTCTATGGGTCTCATGTCGCAAGTTCAGTGATGCAGTAATGACGATTCTCTCCGGCCAAAAAGTGATCAGTAGAGTTTACACGTCACGTTTTGGTAACGGTACGGCTCGCTTGGAACCTCGGCTGAGGTGGTACTAAAAAAGTACCAGGTACAGTACCCAGTGGAAAACCCCCCAAAAGTGAACCGTACTGAACCGTACCGTGCCATGCAGTGGAAAAGCGCCATAAGTCAATCAAGACCGACAACTGTTTTGTTCTTCAAAATATCTTCTTTTGTGTTTAACATAAGAAAGAAACTCATACAGGTTTGGAACGACATGAGGGTGAGTAAATGATGACAATTTTTGGGTGAACTGTTCCTTTAAATTACTCATGGTCAAGTTCACTTCCTCCCATATGAGGCATATGTTCTTTGTCAGGCTGGAGTTTGATTAGCTCAAGGATGTAAATCATGAATAGAAATATTAAACCAACTGGAGAGTTAAAAGCAAGAAAGGTTAATGAGAGCTGTTTAAAGTGAGCTCAAAACTGTTTTTGCACCTAATAATCAGCATGAAATGGAAACTGCAATAATCTTATCAATTATGACGTATATCGAAATGGCAGTTTCTGAACCATTTTAACAGCTTGTTTTTATTTTATATATACCATTTAATTTGATATTTTGCTCTCTAATGTAATATATTTAAGTTTGACAAATGTGCCAAAGATGTTTTTGGGAACCCTGTTTATCGTTACATACTTTTATTAAAAAGGTTAAAGACTGAAGAATAGAAAAGATAAATAACAGAATAAAATGTACTATTGCATACTGTTTTATATAATGACTGACAGTTCCTAATGCCCCTTCATAATGCATTCCTGTTAGCTAATGGGTCTCATAATGAAATCAATGTCTATCTGCATGCACAGCGGTATGTCTATCAACATGAATGCAAATGCATGCGCAAAAATATTCTTCAGTGACAAAATGGCCTTCATCTCCAGGTCTTACATATTGGCATATGGTACAACTCAAAACAACAAATACAGATTCCATATAACCATTATACTGAGCCGCATCTGACAGCTGGAGAATCACACAATGAATGTGTCAAGAGAACTTCATACCTGTGTGTTTGTTCCACCGCTGTGTAATGCGGGGTGCTGAAGAAGGGGAGGAGCCATTTCCCCGTGGGAGGAAGAGGGCGGCACCTTTGACGGTTAGGAAGTTCTCGCTGATACTGATGACAAACAGCGATAGAGAAAGATTATTATTATACATATGACACTAAAGTAGAAAAGGTAGTGAAATGGTCAACATTTAGATTTTAAAATGGTACAGATATTTGATATCTGGTAGACACAGTGATGCAAAAAACGCACGCCAATTCCAAATCACCATACATTCACATCTACATTTGCGCTATAAGAGACCTCAAAGTAACATTGTGAAATAAGTGAAGGGGTTCATGCTGAGTGCGAGAGAGATTGTTTCCAGAAATCACTTCGGAGACACTGTTGTTTATCAGTTTGACTGTGGCCTCTGCCCGGCAGAGGCTCGGTAACAGAACGGGCGACGTTTGACCCGTAACAGCTGTCATTATGAAGCAACAACACCTTCAACTCATCACTTACAGTGTCCCGAGGTCACGCTCATAAACTGCTGCTCCTGTATCACATGCCACAGGCTCTGGACTTTCCATGTCTGACTCTGAAAAGTACCCTCGGAGTAACTTCCGAGGAATCTGGGTAATTTTGTGGAAACTAGCACTCAGTCTCAGAATTTTGTGGGAGGAAGGATTGCAGAATAGAGGGAACACGAGAAGCCCCGGGCAGTCACACCCAGATAAAAACACAAAAAAAAAAAACATCAGGCTCAACTGAGCTCATTTCCCACATCCCAGTCACCCCTGACCCAGCTGTTTCCTCCCTTCTCTAGTCTCAGTTTTTCATCTCCTGTCTATCTCATGGCCTCTCTCTTTTATAGTTGGCCCCATGGTCCAAAACTAACACTTGTTAAGCACAAAATGCAAACAAAAAATGTAACTTTATCAGTAAACAAAACATGTTATAAAGCAAATTATTAAAAAGCTAGTTTTACACTCACTGATGCAAGTGAGAAAAACATACATTAAATGAAAAATATTTGGTCAAGACTATGTGGTTTCATATTTTTTTAATAAAATCTTACTGATCCCTTACTTTTGGGCCTTATTTTAAAGAAAAGGAATTATTTAGCAAAGGATGCAAAACTGATCATAAGCGACAGTTTGACTGACACTTACACTATCAAAATACATTTATAATATACAAAAGATCAATTTCAAATAAATGCTGTTCTTTTAAACTTTCTATTCCCCATGTGAAATGTTTCTTGAGCACCAAATCAGCATATTAGAATGATTTCTGAAGGATCAAGGAATGGAGCAATGGCTGCTGAAAATTCAGCTTTGCCTTTACAGGAATAAATCACATTTGAAAATCCTATTTTAAACTTTATTAAAAAAGCAGACTCCACACTTTTGAACAGTAGTTTATATTTTAATAAAAATGCAAACAGTTTGATGGCCGGTACATGAGGCACAATTGCCATTGGCAGCTGTGAAAGTGTTCACTTTGGACCCTGGCTGCCACTAATATTGTTAAGAGATACTTTGAGAAATACTTTAATAGGAAGCTCTTGTAGATATGGAGAAAAACAAAAAATCCAAGAGCAAGACAGACAGACAGACAGACAGAAAGTGAGAGTGTAGTGCAGTCTCTCTTCATGCTCTGCACTTTGCACTTTCATGCTTTCGGCATCATCTATCAGCACATGAGGGGATATGAGCTGCAGACTGGGGTAGTGGCTAATTTTACAAGCCTAAAAATAAACGGCAGAGTGAATGAATGTTGATTGACTTTTACAGTGTTGGTAGCTACTGTATATCATCTCATGTAACCAAACACGAAAGCTGAAAGAGACTTTGGGATGAAACTTTGTAAGTTTGTACAGAAAGCATGCAAACTGCTTGATTACTGTGATAAAGATTATTCTTAAGTTAAAATATAAATCTAAATATTCAAGCCAATATTTTTAGTTTTCACCGTTTTTAAATAAATATAGGTCCTGTGATGTGCCAAATTAATTTTCAAAAAGTAAAAATACTCCATGTAATCTCTCAATTAATGCATATTCATAAAATATTGCTTAATCATGCTTACATTTATTTTATTGTAAAATGGTTTGAGATGGAGTATAGTATTTAAAAAAGTAATCCAGGTTAATTACCAATATACTGAGTGCAAATTGCAGCCTACTAATCTCCAAAAGCTGTGACACGACACCGTTTCAGTGACATGTCAAAAATACGCCTTGGGAAACTACCCTGGGCTGGTTTTTGCAGAACAAGCTGCGCAGTATCCATGTGCAGGGAGCGGAGAGGGCACTGGGGACATGCGATGCAATTTCTGCCCACTGGCATTTCACCGAGGCAGACATGTAAGGGCATACACATCCACGTCGACACAGGAGAAAAAGAAGGCCCATTTTGATGGGTCAGACATGCAAGAAATAGATGACCTGGCTGCATTCGTCTACACACAGCTTAGGGAGGGAGAGTGAAAGTGGGTGGGAGGGTCATCTTTTGGCATGAAGCACTGGACAGTATTTGTTAGGGCACAGACACAATCATCGCTATGTAAGGGGCCAATGAGAGCCACACAACAAGCTGAAGATGCTTGACCCCCACCTGTCCCTGGCCATATTAGTCACTCTCCCACTAGGGTAGGGATAAATATAGGCCCGGGCTGAAGGCCTTATGAGTTCAGGCCTGATAGAGATTCAGAGCGAGAGCAGTAGATGGCATTCTGTCACCTGAGATAGAAATTAGGACCCTTGCCACTAATAAAGAGACATAAATAGACAAACAGATATATATATAATAGAGGAAGGTTTGGAAAACACAAATGAGGACAATCAAAGAGTAAAACTTTGACTACAGGCCTAGTTTTTAAAATGAAATGAGACGGCAAGGCACTATTCTGGTTCACAGTTCTGCTCTCTGATTGGTGCACATGGGTGACCAACCGAAGTCACACTGACTATACGGAGGAAGAGAGGAGGGTTTCTGGTGGAGGGTCAATCCAGAGAAGAAATGTGTGAATGAGGCCAACGAAGCCACTATTTGAACTATTAAATGAATTTAAACATTTTGGTGTGTAAAATTCTATTTTAAGTTTAAGCAATATATTGATAATTGAAAAAGTGTTTAAGCACTACACAAGAGTACAAAATAAGATTGGGTTAGCAGAAATTAAGTCAATTTGGTAAAAAGAGTTGCTTTTTTCTGAGGTTAAATTAAATATGAGCCTGTTAATTATTTAATTTGACACTATAATCCTGTTATCGAAATTTGAACTTAAAACTAAAACTATTACAACTCATTTCCAGCAACTGCAATAAAGCTGAAATAATAAAATACAAATATTAGATTAACTTAAAACGTTTCCTTGGCAACTGAAATAAATAAGTTTACTAAAATTACTAAAACTATATTAGCATATAAATAATGCTAAAATAACACTGACATAAATACAGTTTAAATGTTTTCATATAGAATTTCTAGCCATAAACAATGGATTATGGTTATGCCATTTATTAAATGTTAGATAGCAGCTTATATAGCCTACTTGTCACTCTGAAAGAGCATGGAACATAGTATTTTTTTGGACATATTTAGCATCATCTCAGCTGGGTTTGATGATTCAACACCATTTTCAAGAGTTAGGAGGAAGCAATTTTACAAAACCAACTACGCCCTATATTTCAACAAACCGTATCAAACCCATAACAATGCCAACCCTTAAGCTCTACTTGGAAGTTGTTCAGCTTCTCTACGTCACAGTGTTTGAAGCCAAGGCAAGTACAGCAATTCTGTTTCTCACCGCAAGTTTCAACACTACTCAACTTCCTGCCAGTACATCACACCTGTAATTTCCCAAGTTAATCATTAAAGCTCACCGACAAACACAGACCTAATTTTAGCTTTGTTTGCATTGGCATTGTATGAGGAGTAATGGAGGTTTTCATATGCTTAAATATCAGCACAGTAATTCCCATCAGGTATCATCTGCCCTATCTGAAAGATCAAAGCAAATTGACAACGTGGATTAAGGTTCACTGAAAATGTAATTCCTCATATCTACTGTTTGCAAGATAAAACAGAACTCCACCCCAGTGGTCAAGTCTTTCATATTAACACAACATAAATGACATCAGTACTGATTCTTCTGCATTAGGAGGAAAACGGATGATGCCATAACACTACTGACAACACAACAAAGCCATATATCTCTGCTCTATGCACTGAAACATAAAAGAAACCAATCAACTGGAGTTTAAGCTTAACTCTTAAGATTTCACTGCTGGGGTGTACAGCAATTGGATTTAGTACACAATGTTCATTTTGAGGTTTCATGCTGTCTGGGGTCTTGGACAGATGCAAAAGCTGTGGCTGAAACTACAATGTTATGCTATAGTGTTATGCGAGTGATAAAAAAAGCAAAAACAAACAACATATGCAAACATGAGGGAAAATCTCATTCAAATAGAAGTCAACGATTGACGTAAGAGCTCAGTTTAGCTACAGCAAGGTTTGTTGTGAGATCCACACACATTTTCATAATTAATGCTAACATCCTGCCAGAGCAAAAATAAATAAAAATTAAGTCTTGAGTGAAACATTAAAAAGATTTCACTTCAGATATTTACGTTTGGTCATTTCATGCATCTTAATCGATTGCTCTCTGATGGGGTACATACTGTACTTCACACTTACAAAACAGATACACGTCATATCTACAATCCTTGTGCAATATGCAAATTTAACGGAGTTCACTTTTTTGATAATAGTACAAATGCTGAACAGCAAAATTTTGCAGAACTTGACCCAGCTCACCAAGTTCTGCAAAATTACCTTTATCGACACTAAAGGAACAGTTGTTATAACTGTCTTTGGAGTTCCTCAACTTCTGTATAGCCTGAACAATTTCATGCATTTACACTTTGCCTAGTCACATCTTTAGAATGTGCCTCAAACCACTTCCTGTATCGCATTGATATCCATCAGAACTTGAAAGCAGTTTGGAAAACATTTACACTTGATCTTTGCATCAAAAACCACATGATCTGATCTCTATCTTGATACATTAAAGATTAACAAATCAAAACGTATATGAAATAACTTTGAGAACAAATCAAACTGCCTTATGTTCATATATTTTTCAATATGAGAAGCTACCAAATAACACTAACAGCTACATTTTTCATTAAACTGCAATTACAATTATACACCATTTTTGGGTCAATAAGATTTTTTTTTTAATTAAAACTTTTATTCAGCAAAGTATTTTTCTTACAGAGCCACACACCTTTTAAACACTAGTTTATATTTTAATTATACAAATATAAAACACCATGTATCACCTACTACAATTAATACAAGCCGATGGCATCTACTTATGTTGGTTTCCTGAAAAAAGTACTAGAGACACCATCACAATATATTCATGACTTTATATGGTTATGGTAAAACGCTGTGGCACGGACGGTTGTAGTACGACTCATCTTTTAACCTTGTCTACAGGTTGGTGAATCACATCTCTCTACTGTCATCTTTCACAACACACACAGTTACGTCACAAAGGCTTGAGAAACATCCACTTCTGCTTCCAGATGTGATGAGAGGTATTTCGCAGTGTATTTACCGTAAGCAGTTGCATTCGTGGGAAAAGTTCTAGACTTGATTATCAGCGTCAGTGCAGTGATAAAAACTAACTATGCTTGTAAATGCGGTGAATTCGTTTAACTTTACTTACAGCTGGTTGATCTGGTTTTGAGAAGCGACCGCGTTGTCGGAGAAGTAGGGCATGATTTTTGCCCCGCAGCAGGAGCAGAATCCTCGGGCAGAGGAGCTCTCCGTGACCGCCTCACTCTCCAGGGTCATGACGTAGGATCAGAGAGCCGGATATCCTCAGACAGACCCCTCTGCAGCCATTATTCTCCCCCGAGTAATAAATAGCTACCCAAAATAAATAAATCGGGTGATAAACGCTTTGTCCAGTCTGCTAAAATAGTATTAAAATGACACGTCCATAAGGTCTTAAAAGGACACCGACGTGGCCTGAAAATAGCGTAATGGTTAATAAAAACAAACAAAACCGTCTCAAAAAAAGTTCACCGTTTCTTTTCTACCCGGTAAACACAGCCCCTAAACAGGGAAAAAACAACAAATGAGAACGTATAAAACAAAATCTACATGTGTATTTGCTTTGGCATGAGCCGACGAGCTGCTTCAATCACAGACACACTGTATGAAAGATCTGCGGTGCGGCGCACTAATGCTTGAACTGAGGGAAGGAGGAGCTGCTGACATGTGGTTCAGGAAGGGTCCACTGCAGGACTCCACAGACGGCCGACACTTTAGACACCCGCGCAACGACACAGCGCAGAGCAGGAATACGACCTCAGCTACGAAAACACGAGTCTGGAGTGCACTTCAGATCAGACAGTTGTTTTTCATGGGCAGTCAACTGGCTCTATGAATAGCTGAGGTTTAAAAAGAACGTTGGAACAGGGGAAAATAAATTTAGCATGCCAGGTTTAAACCGGCAACAAGCTTACATTTATGGGTATTTACCAAAACATATCTAGGTTTACAATCTACAAGTTTAACACCAAAATCACAAGGTTTATTTATTTGCTTTACTAGCTTGCTTTAAAAAAGTACATTTCTAATTAATAATATAGTGTATCCAGGCAATTTATATACATATTTTAAATTTAAACCATAAATGTCAAGATGCATACATATCATTTACAAAAAAAATGTGGCCTTTTATTTGATTTTGAGGTTAAAAGAAACACCCCGGGAATGTGTCTTTTACAGGTTTTTGAGATTCACCCATGCTCTTTTAAGACCCTCATGAGAAATGTTGTAATCAATAGCTTTGGTCAATTGAGGTCTGAGTGATAGACCTCTCAGATAGGAGAAAGACCATATAGCTTCACACACTCTAGTTTATGGCCTGTCTAATATAAGTGAACACACAAACCAAACAATGCTTTTGTTGTCATACGAAGTAGGAAGGGCTTTGAAGAAAAAATATTATCATAAGGACTCAAACGTCAGCACATACTTTAGGTTTGATTCAGATTTTAGTTGGAGGACCACAGACATTCATAGACAAAAAAGGGGAGTGACTTGGACTGCCACCAGCTCTGGCAGTAAGGAACTAAATTCTTCAAATACATCATTAAATCACATTGATTTCCCGATTCATTAAAAGGAAACAATTATTCTTTGCAAAACACATATTTGACCTGTCACAAGATTCGGTCTGTTTTTTTCTGTGTGTCCTTGTCAAAGGCAATGACCTGACCCAGACCTATGGGAAAATCTGTCTTGTTTAAAAAGGCCCAACATGACAAACAGTAAATCTCTCATCTAAATATCCGAGTTCTTACGCACAACAAGTTAGTTCTACTGTCATATTATTTGATTCAAAATATATTTATCATCATCTTTGGAGATTTAAAGCAATGTGCGCTGTACACTTAACACACACCACTGCCATTTAAATTGGAAGATGTCTTAATAAAAGCCTCAAGTAGATCCAAATATTTGCGTAATGGCTTGAAAGAGAAACCTGGCTAGTTTGCCTCAGTGCAGTACTCAGATGTCTGGGTTTGATAGATAAACATCAGTCAGTACAGAGTAGAGGTCTGCACAGGCTTAACTGACCCGTCCCGACCTGAGCACAGTTAAATTTAGAGCCGAACTCGACCCAAAATCCCCCCCCCCCACAACGAATAGGCAAAAAAAAAAAAAAAAGACATGATGTTGCATTTCACGACTGCATGCAACAGTCAGTAAACAAATACAGAAAGAAACAGATTCATCAAGGCTCGGCCATTTCACAAGGCAAAATAAAAAAAAAACACTTACCAGTTATGGAAGTTTATGAACATCAGGTGCAGCGGTCACATACATTCTGCCGAGTTTTTGAATGCTTTTATAGGACAAGACGATAATCATTTTTGTCAGATAATTCTTGCTAGCATTCGGCCTACTTTAAATCAGATACGGAGATGTAGATATGGTAAGATCGTATTTATTTGAATGAATCATTTTTTGAATTAGCGAGAGAGAGAGAGGGATGAAAGTTGTGTGTGTGAACCTGCGTCTGTGCATCTCTCTTTATAAGCAATGAGGGTTAGTTACTTCAAAAACAGCTATTTTATCCCCTCATTGCAGAGAAATAAATTGTTGCGAGTCAGTAGCCTATCAAAGTAGCTATTTTACTAATAAAAGTTTCCGTGCTGTTGTGTGCTGCACGATCGCTGATATCTGTGTGTAATTATGTGTGTGTGTGTGTGTGTGTCTTTGAAAGCAGCGTAGCCTCTGCATATAGTTTTGGTTTAGCTACAAACCCGAACCCGACCCAAAGCCGAAGCTATCCATTAAACATTAACCCGAACCCGAAAGTATTTTGGTACCCTTTGGGCTTGGGTCGGGTAGCAGACCTTTAGTACAGAGACCAACTGCAACTGAATAAAGTCAGATAGCTGTGATTTTTGAGAAACTAGTCAATTGTTCCCTCAAAGTCATTAAGACTGCTTGTTTAGAGCACTGTATTCTACATGTCTAAGTGTATTTGATTTAAACACACTTAAATCTAAATCAAAGACAGATCTGCCACACATGTGAATGCATGACGTAGGTTCTCTGTGTTTAAAGCTGATGAGTTCGATGACAAGATGGTTGAAACACACCCATCTCCTTAACGTTAATACATCATATTCCACATTCCAACGCATTTCCTCTCCTGACAGCACACAACATCTGAAGCCTTCTTAAAAAAACACCTCTGGCCTGTTAGCACACTCAGGGTTGTGTAAGCCACTTTGTGTTTATATCAGAGTTTTCCCATTTGACTTTCTTGGCTGGTAATTTGAGATGTTGCTGTCCTCATGTCATGTTTACAAAATTATAAGTCCCTGTTGTGCAACGGCTGTGTCTTGCATGCAATGTCCTGGACAAGGTCACTAATGCTTCCAAGATTGTGGATGCTCCCTTGATTACCCCCATTTCATGACCGCAGTGTTCTTAAGAGCCAGCTGTTTCCTATACTTGGAGCTGGGAATGTGTCTGATACCAATTCCTACTCCATTCAAAAATGGTCAGCCAGGTGGGAAATCCAGTGGGTGGTACAACCAAAATTATATACTGTGGTATGAGTAATTTTATTACAGTAACAGTAAGTGTTTTTCACAACTCCGCAGTTGTTGCTGGAATTTTTAGTTAATGAATTAAATACTTTAAAAACTAATAAATATACACACCATCCCATGGGTGTATATTTTGTAAAAAAAAAAAAAAAGTTCTTACATTTAATAAAATAAAGAACAAAATCAAATACATTTGAATATTTTATAACAAAAATGTAAATCATATTAAAAATTCATGTAATTATATATATCCTTATATGTATGTATATACACACTGTGATATATTACATGTTAAAATTACTATTATTACTATATATATATATATATTTATTGTTTTGTCCTTTTTCTTTTTAGGAGGACATAACCCGATGGACACAAACCAAAATATATGATTTTAAATGAATGACAAGTCTGGTTTCACTGTAAAATCAGATTAAATCTGTAAAATGCATGTAAACCTGTGACTAAACATCAGATGAATTCTAAATCCACAAAGTTTTAAATGTCCCTTAGCAAAGAAAAATTACTTACAATTCATATTGGACATGTGGTGCATCTCAATGCGTCAAAACCACATTTTTAGCTACATTTTTAACAATGCCATCTACACTGAAGCCAGCCATCTGCAATAAATGATGCAGCAGAAATACAACATTATAAATAGTCTGGCAGTATAGCTCTACCGGTTGATTTACACCTGACCTGGTAAGAAATCTAGGTGAGAATGAGAGAAACTCAGGTATGAATACACTTGCTTTGCCCAGCCCTGTGAGAATCAGTCATCAAAGCGAATAAATTTACACACACATACATAAATATATAGTTGTACGTGGTCCAGAAGAACTTGTTGGGCCACACTGCTTTGACTCAGAAGGGCCTTAATTTCTCTGAAGTTCTTTATATGCTGGATCTATTTTTCTATTCTGTTTCCTGGTGCCTGTATTTCCTGCTTTCTCTCTTAACCACCCCCTTCTTCAGCCCCAAGACTAATTTGAGCTGCTGGAATGAGGCCAGGCTGGCTAAGACCGAATAGTCCCATAAAAAAATACAATAAATGCACTGAAGGCCTGCTATGACTCAATAGTCCCATAAAAAAAATCAATAAATGCAAACGCTGATGATGACGGTCTGGCTAATATGCATCACAATCCAGACACGCAGATTCAAAAATATATTTAGCAGCTACAACTTTTGCTATATATTTTAATACATTTGATTTGTTTTAACCATGTTTTTATTAATTAAACACAATATTCTCTGACCACATTGGGTTTTACAAGCACCAAGTCCAGTTTAAAATGCAGCCAAGATTCAGACCACATATTGTAGTTTACAAAGTGAGATATTTTGAGATGTAAATGTATAACAAGTGGCAGACAAAATGTCATGTTGAGGAACACTACTGTTCAAGAGTTTTAAATGAAAGAAATTAATAAAGAGACAGTAAAATACTTAGCAACACAGCTGTTTTAACATTATTAAGTGGAAATGTTTTTAAGCACCAAATCAGCATATTAGAATGCATTCCTGAGAATCCTGTGACACTGAAGATTGGAGTAATGGCTGCTTAAATTTCAGATTTGCCATCATAGGAATAAATTACATCTTAAAATATATTCAAATAGAAAACCCTTATTATAATACATCACAATATGGCTGTATTTATAATCAAAGATAAAACATCTTACAGACCCAATTTTAATGTACATGGCAGCATTAAAAAGCATTTAGTTTATATTGTGTTCCTGAGAGTGCTGCAGATCCCCTCTGGACCCCTTGAAATCTTAAGTGATTTTGCACTGCAAAATATACTTTTAATGCAGGCCAAATGTTACGTAAACCAGGGTCAGGTTGTTGCATGGGGGTGCCAGTGGGAAAAAGCAAATGAAAACACACACAAAGCTCAGAGATATGAGAATATTGCACAAGAAATGACATCATACTCATCATTGGATTACCTAACGTGCCGTGTAATTGAGGACATGTGTGGCACAGCATTAAGAGTGCCAAGTTTTGGGGTGTCTTGTAAGTTTGACCTGAGGGTTCTAGTTTTGTCTTGGATACTACACAAACAAAAGGCTGATGTCATACAAGACCCTCCCAGACAAGTCCAACAAGCCAAACAACGTTGCATTACTAAGCTTGAATTGTTATCGGTCCACCAGGATTCTCATGATTCAAATTAGATCGGAGTCTGAACCCTGTCCAGACCCTCTAATGAAAGCCCTGTCAGCCATGTGCTGCAGACCTTCACAGTTATCTAGTTATCTCAGGTGTGAATGGAGAGCAGGTGTGTTCAAATGTTATTGCTCTCACTCTCTCATACTGGTCACTGGAAGTTCAACATGGCACCTCATGGCAAAAAAACTCTAGCCGTGTTTCCACTGTCAGGTCAAAAGGCATGCTAGTGCGTGCCAGGGCCAGTCGCATTTCCACGGTCACTTCCGGGGCTTGATCGTGCCTCGTCTGTGCTTCCTCAGGGCCAACGGACCTGGGATTTTTGGCCAGACGAAAACCTTAGGCCAAAGCAGGCCAACTGGGGCTAGAGGAGTGATTATGAACAAAGAGAGCATGTCTGGAGAGTATCAGCACCGCAGATCATTTCATAAAGTTACCAGCTAGGCTATAACACTAACATTAAAGACTTAAAATAATTTTAGCTTAAAACTCACTTTCAAACCACAGCGGGTGTTCGATGTGGATTATGATCACATTAAGGCAGAAATAAGCAATGCAAAAGACTATGCACACTAGCATTACCATAGTAAACATGGTAAAAACGTCCGCTTGAAGAAATAAGAGCTTCTCAGTCAGCTTCTCATTCAGGCAATCACAATCGTATATTTATCTGTCATAAGTGTCGCCTCGAGACTTCCCTTTTCATATTTGTGATGAAAAAAAAAAAGTGATGTATTCTTGACTACAAATAAACAGAAACAGACTCGACTGAAAGTTGGGTAGGCTATGCGTCCTCTTTCTTTTGTGAAATAACGCTTCATACCGCTTTATTTCTGTATGACTAATTTTCAATCCTGCTTAACTCGCTATGATCAATGTATCACTTACTATTGTAAAACAGATGCTTTTGGATTAAAATATTTTACACAATATCTGGCCCGACAGTGGAAAAAGGAGGATCTGAAAAAGAACCTTGGCCAGGCCATAAGAAGATTTCCAAGACATGAAACTGTTAGTTGCAGCACGGTGGCTCAGGATACAGGTGTGTTCAAATGTTAGGTTCTCACTCAGAACTGGTCACTCGCCAAGTTCAACATGTTGAGTGCCTCATGCTCAAAATACTCCAGAGGTTGTCTGTCGGGAAAGAGGCATGCTGCAGAGGTTGAGGGGCGTCAGCTCGTCAGTCAGACCATACGCCGCACACTGTCATCCGGGCTTGATCTGCCTCTGGCTGTGCTTCCCCAGAAGGACTGGGATTTCTAAAGATGACAAAACCTTAGGGCCACAAACAGGCCAACAGCAGAGTAAGGACATGTGATTATGAACAAAGAGAGCATGTCCTGTGAGTATCAGCCAAGATCTTCTGTAAAGTTAGCAGTATATATAACATAACATTAAAGACTTTTAAAATAATTTTAGCTTAAAACTCACTTTCAAAGAATACAGATATATGTCGATTATTATCACATTAAGGCAGAAATAAGCAATGCAAAAGACTATGCACACTAGCATTACATAGTAAACATGGTAAAACATCCGCTTGAAGAAATAATAGCTTCTCAGTCAGCTTCTCATTCAGAGCAGAGCACAATCGATATTTATCTGTCATAAGTAACCGAGACTTTAAATAAATGAACATGTTATAAAAAAACTAATGTTTTTGTTCAGGATGCCCTCTTCTACTCAGGTTTTGTGATGAAAAAAAAAATGTTGATCTATGTATTTTTGACTCACATTTAGCATAAACACAATGGTGATAGACTGAAAGTTGGGTAGGTATGATGTCCTCTTTCTTTGTGAAAATAACGCTACATTTCTGTATGACCTCAATCCTGATTAACTGATATTATGATCAATTTATCACTTATTATTGTAAAACAGATGCTTTTGGTTTATTAAAATATAATACACAATATGCAAACAACGGCCGCTTTTATCACGTTAGTATTGATTGTGACATCAAATCATAGTGTATTTCCAGTTACTTTAGTTTCTGATTTCTTCACTGTTGTTGTGACGTCTGGCCACAGAGGCAGATCAAACAATGCAGTTCTCAGCTGAAGCTTGAAATAAAACATTAAAGCCCAAAGGTGATTAATGTCATGTTCTGTTATTTAGTCGGTGCTACAGGTCCGAGATTACTGGCATAAACTGAATTAAAAGCACTGCTCGTACTGCTTTCCTAAAAAGGCAAAAAGAACTGTTGCTCTACATAAAGATGGCGTAGGCTATAAGAAGATTTCCAAGACCCTGAAACTGAGCTGCAGCACGGTGGCTGAGACTCATCTTTAACAGGACAGGTTCCACTCAGAACAGGCCTCGAGAACGACCAAAGAAGTTGAGTGCACATGCTCAGCGTCATATCCAGAGGTTGTGTTTGGGATGAAATAGACATATGACTGAGAGGTTGAAGGGGGTGGGGTTCATTGAGGTGAACCATGAATTCCAACATGTACTGTGACATACTGAAGCAGAGCATGATCCTCCCTTTATGCCTCCGCAGGGCAGTATTCCTATTTGTAACGACCACTGCCTTGCTAAAGAAGCTGAGGGTAAAGGTGATAGCAACACATTTCTCCAGACCTAAACCCTATTGAGCATCTGTGGGCATCCTCAAACAGAAGGTGGAGGAGCACAAGGTCTCTAACATCCACCAGCTCTGTGATGTCATCATGGAGGAGAAGAGGACCCAGGAGGCAACGTGTGAAGCTCTGGTGAACTCCATGCCCAAAAGGGTTAAGGCAGTGCTGGAAAATAATGGTGGCCACACAAAATATAGACACTTTGGGTCCAATTTGGACATTTTCACTAAGGGGTGTACTCACTTTTGTGGCAAGCGGTTTAGACATTAAATGCTGTGTGTTGAGTTATTTTGAGGGGACAGCAAATGTACACATATACAAGCTGTACACTCACTACTTTACACTGTAGCAAAGTGTCATTTCTTCAGTGTTGTCACATGAAAAGATATAATAAAATATTTACACAAATGTGAGGGGTGTACTCACGTCTGTGAGATACTGTATATAGATAAATAGATGCAAATATGTGAATGTATAAATAATTGTTATAATTGATATTAACAAAGAATACAGATACATATAGTCTAAAGATTAATTAATTACAAATGACTGAATGAGCTATGTTCAAAGTCAAATATAAGCCTATATAGTTTCCCTATTTCTTGCAGTAATATTTGTTATTAAGTTAAATATAACAAAATGTAGAGATCAGAGTACAAAAATTGTATTAGCATCATTAAATTAACCAAAATATTTAAATAAATGAACATGCAGTGTAGAAAATGCATAGATTTTTGAATGATGCCATTTAAATTCTGCAGAAATCAGATTTTGTCTGGGAATCTATGTATAGATTTGGATTTGACGTCCAATTTAGCATAAACCACAATGGTGATAGCGTGAAAGAATTGGTAAAACAAACAGGTATGATGTCACTTACATACGTGTGTACTCTAAAATACACAAATATTGCTGACCTCAGATACAGAAAACTGATATTCATGCAAATATTCTAGTGTACTGGATTGCACAGTCACGTACAAATTGTAGTCACAGGTCACCATCTTCCTGGTTTCACTTATATAATTAACTAATCTTTTGGTTTATTTAACACAAAAGATATTGATTGTGACATCAATTGCACATGTATTCTCTAACTGCTAGCTTTGATTTCTAAACTAACACTAAGCCTATATCTGGCCAAAACAAGCAGATCAAACAATGCAGTTCTCTATGCTGAACTTGAAATAAACATTAAAGCTCAAAAGGTGGCAGGGTTTGAATATTAAAGTCATGTTCTGCTATTTAGTCATGTACTGTTCGGAATACTCCCCCTGGTGGAGATACTGCATATCATAAACTGAATTTAAAAAGCAATGTGAATGTTTTCCTCAAAAACCAAGGCAACGGTTAATTAATATGAGAGACATAAATGTGAATTTTAACATTCTGATGCATGAGATAAGGTAAGATGCATGTACCTCCTGGGCTGAGAGTGTCGGTCATCTTCAGCACTGCCTGCCTCCTGCAAAAGAGACAGACAGAGAAAGAAAGAGATACAGTGGTAAGACCAAGAGTACTTCACTTAGATTATGATGGTCCAGCATGAAATTCAACCCACTCAACTTTCTGTAACCGTACTCCTGCCAGTACCAGTTTCTGCATCGTCAGGCTGATAAACCAATATTTTTTTTTCCATTAAACTTTAGCAGCAATTTAACAAGTGACAGAATGTATCCTCCACTTAAAATATGCCTCTACACTTTGACAAATAATAATAATATTTAATGTTTTTCAAGTTTAGTAAAAACAAACTGTGAACTGCAGTATGAATAGCAACACACCTTCCCACTATGGCTAGAAAACCAGATAGCATAATATTCCTCAAATAGCACTATAACAAGCAATAATTAATTTATATTTCATTCTTAATTTTCATATCATAGCTTGTTTATCAACAAATTAAGAAACAAATATACACGACTGATCATCAAGGCTGCATTATTTGATAAAAATACAGCAAAACTGCAATATTGTGAAATATTAACACAATTTCAAATATTTGTATTTTTTATATATATTTTAAAATGTAATTTTATTCCTGTGGTGGCAGACCTGAATTTTCAGTAGTCATTATTTTAGTTTTAAGTGTCACATGAATGATCATTCTTAAATAATTCTAATATGCTGATTTGGTTATCAAGAAACATTTATCAATATTAAAAACAGTTGTGCTGCTTAATATTTTTGTATAAATCATGATTTTATTCCCCCCAGGATCTTTCAGGAAAGTTCAAAAGAACAGAATTTATTTGAATTATAAACCTTTTGTAGCATTTCAATAACAATTATTCTATTTGGTTGCAGCACAATGGCCTGCATGTAGATACACTTAAGATTGTTCTCAGCCTATCTTAAGGTGAATTTGTTGAGGCAGGTTGTCTCAATTTTAGGACTCAAAGCAACCAATAAAACACTTGATGAATTTATCACAGCTTTCAGTTGACCGCTTGAATATACTTACAGTATGTTCAGAACAGCATACTACCATATTATTTGTAATTGCAGCAGTATGCATACTGTGCATAATATGGATTTATCTTGGAGTTTACTTAATCAAAATGACATTTCAAAATAGCTCATACCATTTTTGCAGTATGTATCCTACCCAATATCAACCATGATTACAACCTCATCTTACTCATTATTGGTTCAGAGACCGCATCATATTTGGGAGAATTTCAAGTAGGTAGTTTGCTTAATTTTTTATATGACACTTTCAAAATGTCATGATACTTTTTGGCAATATGAGAATGAGATTTATTGCCAGGTATGTTTACACATACAAGGAATTTGTTACAGTGACAGAAGCTCCACAGCGCAACAAAATGACAGCAACAGGACACAGATAATAAGAATAACGCACAAATATACAATAGGTAATGTGCAAAAAAGCAAAAACACAATTTATAATATAGACAATTATGTATGTACAGGTATGAAATGTGCAAAAATAATAAGTATGTGTGATTAGGGCTGGGCGATAATTCGATAACGATAATTATCGCGATATAATTTTCCTCTAAAACGATATGACTAAGTTCGAAAAATGTTCGATATAATGTTTATGCGCCAAAAGCGGAACGAAACCACGTGACTCATTTGAATCGCGCCACACGGACCGTTTATCCGCTCGGATCACAGTTCAAACTGCCGCGCGGCACGAGCTCACTAGAGCAGATGCGTTTACTCGGTCACGTGATCACTAAGCATTGCTGTGAGATTCAGTCAGTAGGCGTGTTCGACTTAAAGCGGCGCTGTACAGAATGGTCAGTGTAAGACATCAAAGTACCGCGAGAGCCATTCGAAAGTATAGGTTTCATCTGCTCTTATCGCTCTCGTGGTACTTTGATGTCATACACTGACCACACTGTGCAGCCGCTTCAAGTCGCTTAATGTGAGAACACAAGCCAAACATGAGAAACACTGTGCAACGAGACAGTCAGAAGGCTTTTCAATATGCACATCGCCATTATTTACCATGGATTTACTGTATTAACATTCACTGCACTATGGTATTGTGGCAGAAATGAGGGATATTCACATTTAATATTATTACAGGAGTAATGGTATATAATTATAGTAAGTATGTGTGGTTAAGGCAGCTATAGCATGTGTACATTTATACTGAATGGTTTTAGACTACTGTCTTTCATACAAATAGACTACTTAAAAACCATATAGTTATATTTTGACCATGTTATTGAGGTGCTATATGTGTGGCTTTAACTGTTTATCATTATTTAAATATATGCTACTATATGAGACCAATGCTTAATAAAAATAAAAACTTGGTCAGAATACATTATACCATATAAAACTGAGGTTGCTACAGATGTAAAGATGTTACTGATTTTGATAATGAACAAAAATGTTACTGTGCATCCTAACTCAAGCTACGATCAAATGTGTATTTCTAAGAGACAA
The DNA here is from genome assembly GCA_027564155.1 of Gymnocypris eckloni scoliostomus. Classification (NCBI taxonomy): domain Eukaryota; kingdom Metazoa; phylum Chordata; class Actinopteri; order Cypriniformes; family Cyprinidae; genus Gymnocypris; species Gymnocypris eckloni. The sequence continues at coordinate 9,640,049 of CM050417.1, read as the reverse complement.
AAAAGTGATATTATTATCATTCATATTATGAGGCAACCCAAACCGGTTTCTTGATTTTGAAACAATATCAACTCATTAGAACATGCAGAAACTAAGAAATACATATCTATTTAGATAATTATTGTGTTAAGGAAAATTAATGGTCTGGTTTCTAAAACTTTCACTTTGGAGCAAAAATATGGCTTTAAACTTGAAAGAAATAAAGATTTGACATTTATCGTGATAATTATCGATATCAACTGATATGAAAATAATTATCGTGATAATTTTTTGGGCCATATCGCCCAGCCCTATGTGTGATTAATAAATAATGTATAATAATGTTGTGTGTTTCACGTTTATTGTCAAGTGTTCATTAGATGGATTGCCTGAGGGTCAGGGAAGAAACTGTTTCTGTGTCTGGTCGTTCTGGTGCTCAGAGCTCTGTATCGTCGACCAGACAGCAACAGCTCAAAGAGGGAGTGTGTTGGATGTGAGGGGTCCAGAGGGATTTTGCCAACCCTTTTGCTCATCCTGGATGAGTACAGTTCTTTGAGAGTGGGGAGGGTTGTACCAATGATTCGCTCAGCAATCCGGACTACCCTCCGTAGTCAGTCTTCTGAGGTCAGATTTGGTAGCTGAGCTGAACCAGACAGTTATTGACGTGCAGAGGACGGATTCAACGATGGCAGAGTAGAACTGTTTCAACAGCTCCTGCGCCAGGTTGAACACTCAAAACTGGGCTGCAGGGCTTACAGATCAAAATATCATGCCATGGGGAGAGTCTGTCACTGAAAATTCCTCATTCTACACCATAAGATGTGACAAAATGTGACGTGGGCTTTACATATCTAACCCACTTTTCATGCGCCATCTCCCCCTTTACATCAGCATACGTATTCAACTGAACAGTGTTGTCCAGATCTCAAAATAGTGGCTATAAGACAAAGACTTAGTAAACATTTTTACAACCACTTTATTGATGGAACTCTCAAAGCGCAAGTCATTTTAGTATAAAAACTCATTATGCTGCATATCTTTGAGTTGTCAGCAGGCACAAGCAAAATATGTGGCAACTCATGGTCAGTCTGTGCAACACAGATAAACATTAACGTTACATGTTTATGACACTTGCTTGTTGAACCACAAATCTAGTGAATATAGTGACAGTGAGTTTGTGAAAAACCTTAAGGCATTTCAGAAAAATTAGGAAGTTGTATGAAGCTATGGGGCTGGGCTACTTTATCGGATTGCAACTGTTGTTGAGAAATATATAGTCTGCGCTACTGGATTAGGCCAAAGCATCTACACATTTGTACAAAAAGTACAAACTTTAACCTCAACTGAGAAGGCAGTGAAACCGTTTTCACCCAGTGAAACGACACATGTCCCAGATATATCCTTTAAGTTTTAGTTATGTAAAATAAAATCTATGTATTTTGTGTGCTTTCACCATATTTCTGGTTAACTATGAAACGTTTCCATTATTTAATAATCGAACTATATTAATCAAATGCAACAGCATGACAGTGCATTACAATGCATGCAGTTTCTTAAGTCCAGATGTCACTGAATATGTACTGCTGCAGATCAGCAGCTAGCAACTAACGTTAACGGTTAGCTAACAAAACTATCTTCCCAAACTACAAAAATCGACCGCTTTTCCAAACTAATAAATCACCAACTTTAAAAGGAGTAAAGTTTTAGTGATTTTAAAATAATATTCAAAATATCAAAGCATTAAAATACGAACGCTTAAACAGAACAAAGCGGCTAGTTGCATGTTAACCACTGATAAGCGCTGTACTGTTTGTGCGAATGCGCAGACCGCGTGAACATCCTAGCTGCCGCTACAGCTCGGACATGAATACAATAATCGAACAAGTAGAAACAAACAGGTGAAACGGATAAGAAACTCACCGACACGCATGGACTAGAGGTTGTACTAGGGGTTGGCGACCGCTGTACGGTGACCAGCGCCATTCAAGGTTCAGGAACACGAGATGTAAGAGAAGGTAGCGGCGAAACTCACATCATTTGGTGCCGTTGCACACAGGAAGATGTGCGGCGTCTTCGAGGTCGCTCACTTCTGTTTGCTCTGCGCATGCGCGATGCGTACCAGCTGTCAAACAGTAACTTAATAAAGGGGCGAGGCCTCTCATACCTCTCCTCAGTCTCCTGTTAGTTACCTGATCTCTCTAAATTACTTTAAATTACGCTAAATGTTGCGTTACCATGAAAATAACGTCATCATAATTGATTTTATTTTCTGTGCCAGTTGAATAAAACTATTTGAATCAAATTTCTCTTTATTATTTTATAATTACTGTAATGGGGAACAGGGAGTGTTGTACCAATGGAATGAGTTGTAACATCACCAGCTAAAAAAGCTTTACAAGTCAAATAAATGAAGTAAGAAAGTAGCCTATATTATTTTATTATTAATTGATGTACTTTGAATCAAAGTTTATACATAATTCATGCACACTTTGCTTTTATTGTTTCAACCCACCCCAGTATGTATTTCTATGCTACTTTTATTAAGCTTTTATTTATTTCTGAGCTACATTACTTCATAGCAGATAAGCATGTGAAATATTATATTAAAGTTTGAGACATGCAGTTTTAATTTCTTAAAAATGTATTTTCTCTTATAACAATGAACCTAAAATACCTCTAAAACGGATAGTTCCGGTCCTTGGTTCTGATTGGTCGAGCCGCGTTCGAAGCTGTTGTAAATTACTCTACAAACCCACACCTTTGTTTACTTTGTGTGTTGCTTGGCAACCACTTTGTTGCAACCACAGCTGTTTCTGAGGAACTACACTGTTTGGTGGAAGAATACTGTTTTTATTAAAATCATTACACTTTATTTGCTCTGTTTTACTTTGTGAAACCTTACTACGTATATGGCATAACCGTTTTAGAAAAGCAATAAGCCCCATGAAGCCGTGGTTTACAGTGAATTTATAACATCAAAGGGGGTTTTAGGCAACAATGCCCTTTAGCTGTTATAAATTCACTGTAAAGCACGGCTTCTTGGGGCTTAATGCTTTAACTGTCATGTCCATATTATTGTTCAACTGATCTAAACAGAATACCTTCATCTAATCTAATATTTAATCTAATCTGAACAATATTCACAGCTTCATTTAAAACCTTTGAACTCTAAGTGATACATGATTACCTTCTTTAGCTGTGTTTTAGGTGACAGTAAACAATCCACTCCTAGATGACTGATGCGAAGGTCATGTTTCAGTCAGTCCCTAATCATCCTCATTAAGACTGGAAACCTGTTCCCCAGTCAAGACAACTGATATTGACACATTACAAACACCATGTGTGTCACTCAAATAAGAGGAAGCCTGTTTATCAGCTGCCAGTCTTTCAAAGTCTCCTGGGTTCCACATGGCAATTACACAAATAAAGAATTCAAATAAAACTGGCTGTTAATTGAAAGTGAGTTTGACATTCAAATTCAGACTTATATAAGGTGTTGATGAAGGAGAATTTAACTGAACTGGTATTTATTTATTTAGCCTATTTATTTATTTAGCTGATGACTGTTCTCAAATGTCTAAAATAATATATACAGAAATACAGAATAAAGAATATTAAAATAACACGTAGCTGCTTATTTTTTGTGTCAGTGTGCTGCACAAATTAAGCGGTAAATATGAAAGGCTATTTATTTTTTAGCTGAAAGCTTGTTTTCAAATGTCTAAAATAATATATAAAAGTACATATAAATACAAATGTAAATAATGAATATATTAATTTATTTATTTTGCCAATGAAAGGTTATTCTCAGATAAAATAATACAATTTTATTTTATAATTTTTGTGGGGGGTATGTATGTGTACGCATGTATTTATTTATTTATAGTTATTTTTATTGCTGATGAACAAGTGTTCTCAAAATGTCTAAAATAATATACACATTTATGGAAAAATTGTTAAATAACACCAAGCATAAACAACTATTTTTTCTTTTTTTTCTGGTCAGTGTGCTGCAAAAATCGATAATTTCAAGAATACAAGAAGAAAATAAGGATGTGATAAAGAAGTGAGTGAGCAGTCAGTCATAAAACAATACAGCACAAAAAATGCACAGACACACATAATCATGTAAAAGTCTTGGAGTTTAAACAGTGTTCTGAAAATGGCGGCAATCATGAAACCCCTGAATTCCACAGCCAGACGGCAGCTAGTGAGAGACCTGTCACCCATGTGTCATATAACTACATATTTACAGAGGAGGGTGCTATTTCCAGGGCTTGATCATAGGTCTAGAGCTGATTGTTTTATCCAACAGCTTTCTTTATCCTATTTAGAAACACTAGACTACTGCAAACCAATTCAGCTGAGATTTTCCTCCAAATATTAGCATCACTGTATGTAGAAAAAATCATCAAATCCTTTAAAATAGCTGGGTTACAGATTATTGAACCCCCCATCCCAGCAGATGTAAAATGCTGGTGTTTTAGAGAACGTGGGAAAAACACAGCCTAGAGTCAATGCAGACTCATTCTGTCAGAGAAAACAAGCAATCAGCGAGAGATACAAAACATATTGATTAGCAATAAGAAACCGCAAAAAGGGGGAAAGAGAAAGAGGGGTAAAAAATAAATGATATTGCTAGGTGTGGGTGTTTTGACATTGATTAATGGATTCATCTCACCGCATTATTGCTTTCAGCGGTCGAACGCCTTATTGGTTATTCAACGCATCACTATTCCTCATATTTCCTCCATTCAATTAAAACTTAAGATAAAATAACCTGCGTTTTCCCCCTCAAAAAAACAGCCACAATATATGAGGAAATGCAGAGCCATTGTTTCCTGTGTCTCCATGTAAATATTGTTTTTCTGCTTGGACACGTCTCACATTCTGTCTGTTATCACATGCATTACGCTGTCTGCATCTGTCAGTGACCGTATCTCTGTCTCTCTGTGGATCAGCAGGGAGAGCAGGAGATAAGATTGAGATTAGGGGACACTGACTACGGATTTTAAGACAGACAGATGAACAGCAGTGTCTTTTAATTAAAGCTTGACTCTAAGAGCTTGCCTTGGTGATAGTGAAGGGGGATGTTGGAGGGGTGGATTGAGAAAAAATGCTCCTTGAGGATTCACAGAATTATAATGCTCTCATTCACAACAGACATATATATCATGGTAAAAAAAGCTAAATCTAAATAAAGCTGAACCACCGAAATGTGTAACATTTCATAATACGTAGCACTGAACACCCACTTTAGTATTTTGTGATATCAGTCCTAATGGTGTAAAAATCCTATTTAATCTCAGTTGAGAACTCTTCTATGTCAGAATGACCTAGGAAAGGCACAATAAGTGCAGTGTCCACACCGTGAAAGCAAAGAAAAGGTAGCAGCAGCATTTATAGTTGCCTATAAATGAAAACGAATTACTCTAAATGAGCACTAGTCCATCAAACGGTTGTCTACTGGAATTGCAGATTTTTTGTAGTTCCTGTGATACAATTATTGAGTGTAATAGACCAGCCAGAGTAGCACCATATTTTACAAGGATGTAAAATACATCGATACAGAGAGAGAAAGCTTTCAGTAAATGAAAACTCCATAAAACAGTTTGGAAAGTTGTGAGTTTCCAGTAGCCCCTCACTGCAGTACACACGATCCATCCTGGAGATGGGTAGGTTTAGGGATATGTAGGAGGAGTCTGATTTGGGTCCCTGTCCCCTGGATCTTTGTGTTAATACTCAGTGAGGACAATCTCAAAATGTTACAATCTAAGGACCTTTATACAGTTCATGCCATTGCAAAGACCTCACAGCCTTGTTTTCTTCTGCCTTAAATTCATTATGGCATCTAGCCCTACCTGATTAAGGAGTAGATATTGAGCTCATGTTCTTGGCTAATCAATAAATCAACATAACAAAGAATACACATTTGAATTACATAGGCCTACTGTTTAATATAAATATTAATATAATTGGAGAAAGCATACAAAGCTCTAGTTTAAAATGTTCTTTTGTGGTAATTCAATAGGGACACAATTCATTGCAGGGTTCCCGTAATTTTCTCGGCAGTGAATTTCCATGATTTTCCAGTTATTCCTAATTTTACAGAGACTGCTGAAGAGTATTTACATTTGTATGAAATTTAGAGATGCAAGCTCTACATCAGGGATAGGCAACTTCAGTCCTGGAGGGCCGATGTCCTGCAGAGATGAGCTCGAACCCTAATCATACACATTGATTAGCTCCTTCAGGTGTTTGATTAGGGTTGGAGCTAAACTCTGCAGACACCGGCCCTCCAGGACCGAAGTTGCCTATCCCAGCCCTACATCAGCATACTTGTGTACAAAATATATACAAAAATGGCCTTGGAATTGTTCATAATGAAGGCCAACAAAATGCTTCCATGCAGAACATTTAGAAATGTTACATGTCCGTGTCTTTGGAGATTTGTTTGGAAGTCATTTTTCTAAAGGGGTAAAATGTTCCCATAGTGGATCCAACACTGAGATCCATAAAGTTCACGTGTTTCTGTTAGCAGTCATGAAATACTGTTAGCAGTCAGGGAGAGGTGTTCTTCGGTTCTGTTTCTTCTCAAGCAGCGCGTTGTAGCGCCCGGTGGAGTGTAAACAACCACAGCAAGAACGATAATCACGACGATGATCAGCAAACTCAATCCCACCGTCAGACCTGTGGAGGCATTTACTCTTTAAATATTTTAAGATGAATTTGCACAATATCATTAAGTAACGTTGATTATGGTTAGAACGCTATGATACGCGAGCAGTCACGAGAATGACAAACCACAGAAGACGTGCCTATATATCTTAGAGCGTCTGTGATTATATTAAAATCTTTATTTGTTTTTATTATGACGACAACCATGGTGTCTGATTTTGTTTAACGTTACCTATATGTTGTTCTCCAATTGTGGTCGCAAGTCGGTCCATGATTTAGCAGGAAATTTCACCGTCCAGTTCGATGGACTGAGGGAAACTCTTGTCCTGATGAAGACACGCAAAGACAAAGTCCCTCCTGTTGGTAGTCACGTGGTAGTTATAGTTAACAGATTCAAGAAACAATCAAATCTAACGGAATTATGAAACTAGATTGCAACATGTGTATTTTTTATATTTTTGTTAGGTGTTTACTTTGTTATTTTTCTATATCTACTTGTTATTTTTCTGTAAAGTCATCAAGAGAAGTGCAGATATGGCCGATAGGTGGCAGCACTTTGTGAATTCTGAGTTTGACTGTTCTTGGATAGAGAAAGTCACAAGATGGATTCGAATTTATTGTCTTCGTCTCGTGTAAGGTAAATAATATTTGTGGTATTCGCGTCCAATTGGAACCAGGAATTTTATAAATATCTCCCTAAATTATCAGCTAATTTCATTATGAAGACTTTTAATGCAAGTTCTCCATTGTTGACATCAACTTCTGTAGAAGAAAATATATTTATCACGCCAGAGCGGAAAAATTAGAAAAGTCAGAGAGGGTGCTTTCAATTTTATAAAGGATAATTAGCATGAATAAAATTAATTAACATGAGAAGGTAATGAAAAGTGATAATAGCGTATGTGTTTGTGCTTATCAAACTAACTCCACCAGATGGCGCCACTTCCTAGATGATGACAGAGCAACAGTTGTGAAATGCTTATTACAAGTAAACTATCGAAATGTTTATTCTAAAAAATATATACAAGGTATTATCTAAATCAGTTTATGTTCCAAATTTATCCAGACTGTACTTGCATGTTAACCTTTGACATCAGAGATACCACCATCATCACCTTTTAGTTTGTAGCCTATGTGTCTTTACTCTCAGCACTTCAGGCTATAAAGAAGGTGGGTGGAAGTTTAAGTTCTGAGCCTTATGAAAACGATCATACTAACAGTGTGTTGAGAGTCCCCGTGTGCGTGTGTGTATTTGTTGAGATAAGAAGGTATTCTATGCACAAAATGAGTTCATTAGGCAGTGGGCTGCGATGAAGAAACCCAGTTGCTTTTGATAAAGGGGCTGCAACTGGGGAGGAATGAAAGATTTCATTTCCTGTCTTCACAAGGCAACATATCACCCAGATCAGCCAGTGGCAGGGTAAAGCTGGGGAGGCTGGGTGACAGACAGGAGAATCGAGGAAGAGGAGGAGAGAAATACCAGGATTCAAGGAGCTATTACATACAGGTAGAGAAGAAAACGTATTATATGCAGAACATGCATGATATGTTCACAGGTGGGTTTCAGTAACAGAAACACACTTATATATAAAGAAAACAAAAATAAATCATATAAGCTATATGGATTGTAATGAACTACACTACACTTTGATATTAAATGTGCACTATTCATTTTCAGCCCACTATATGGAATCTGATTTTGCTAATTAAATCATGTTGCTCTGACATTCTTACATTGTGTTTCTCATTTGCTGTTTCTTCGTCACACCTTTATAACCTCTTTGGCACAGGTTAGAACACTGCCTGTGATGTTTATGAGGTATGATGTGATCTCTCCATTATATTTTCCAAGGCAACGTAGCTTTCATATTCTGCCAGCTTTTGTGAGGATCACTAAAACACAAAATAAAACATAACTTAACTTGTTTAGAATGCAACTATTAAAATCAGCATTTTAAGCCCATGATGTAGGCCTAACGTGCTTGTGCTGCCATTCGTTAAGCTGGGTGTTAAATGGTTACAGCACTTTGTCTTGAGTTGATCATTTTTGTATGAATAGTTTCAGAGAAGTATGCACATTTTACAGTGACTTTATAGGTGTCGAGTCATTAAGACATTTTGCGTGTTCCTTGAAGAACTACAAACCCATTTTTGCCTGAGAGGGAAACAATTAATGTAATCCTTTAAAATAGTATAAAGTGCAAAACAATCTAAAGCAGCAATTATGCGATTCGTTTATTTTGTCTGAGGTGGAAATAAGATTTAAAAATATTGCTCTAAATCTATAATATAGTGTATAGCAATGGGTTTCTTTATTTTTAGCCTATTTAAATTCTAGTTTTGTTGGTAATGATCGATAATGCAAAGTGTTTGGAAGGTCTGCTGTTATTATGATTTCTTTCTCAGTTGAATGTCATTTATGTCAAATTCACACTGCAAAGGCGGTGGCATAGAAGCGCTTCTGAAGTGGCATTTAAGTGTTTTCACACAGACTGTTTAATGCTGCTCAGAGGTGGCATACACAGTAATTACTACTGTATATTATAATACTGTGGCCCTAGCTGGTTACAGCAGGTTTAATTTAGTCTGGCTTTTATTCTGCATTACATCTTTAGACAGAATTTTGAGCAGGCACAGAGCAGCCTTAGCTTAGCTCTGTAAATGTAAATATAAATGTATAAGTAAATAATAAATGTACTTGCAGGTAAAACTTCCTATAGTAATTTTAAGAACCCCAACCCTTTTCATTTTGACTTCTTTTGGAGGTTCAAACCTTAATTACTGTTCCCTGCTTTTAAATGGCCTTTTGTCAATAGTGTAGTCAAGTGAGATGAAGAGTATACAACTGAGAAAGCAAACTTTCTTGAGCTAATATCATCGTGAAGGGTCAAAATCACCAAACAAAAACAGTAAAGCAAAAATATGAGCAGAGGCGTGAGAAAGCAGACGGACCGATAAAGAGATGGTGTGATCGTTGCAGGGGAGAGAGGCAGATGTGACAGGGTGTTTAATATAGATCCTTCAGTCTGATAAAGCTGACAGGAGGTTCCCATCCCCAGAAGAGCAGGGACTCATAGGAAATTGCCAGAATGAAAAACAGAGAGAGAGAGAGAGAGAGAAAGAGAGGAGGATTACGTGACTGACACCCCTCATTACTCTGTATTTTTTCTCTCTCTGTTTTCTTTTTAGAATTCTCTAGAATATGTTACTGAGCTTTAAAAGTATTCAGATATGGCTTTTGTTCAAAAATAAGCATGGTATGGTTGTACAACTTGATTAGTGTTAACACTGAGTAAAAACACTGAGTGAACCTTGCATTGCAGTTCACATCGTGTGAAAGCAGTAACTCAACACTGTGTGCATCTGAGTTCAGCTTGTGTGAGAGCAGAGGAGTGTTTGTTCAGGCCCAGCGTTTACATGCAATGTACTATAGATTAGTCCTTGATGACAGAAACTCAACATTACTGCTCGTCACATGGCTCTTGTTGCAAATGCAATGCCAGAATTTGAGATGTGTTTGACTATTAATGTACCGAAAACAGAAATTTGAATCACGAATTTATGCCTGGTATTGTTCAAGATTCTCAATGCAATTTAATTCACCATGAATTATATAATAGTTATCATCATTGTATAATCAGAGAATGCTTTCATTGTCAAATGTCTTAACTTACATATTAGATAATGTCATTTATAGTTTAAAATAATTTAAAAATGGCTTCTGGGGTCTATGAAAACTTTGTATTTTGAAATATCGAGGGGAAAATAATTGTCTATTTAATTGACTTTCAAATAATTATCCTAAATAAAAGGATACTTTGTCATAGCTTGAGGACTTTTGTTAAAATGAAAAAATATATTTTTATCATTGTGAATTACAATTTCAAATAGCGGTTTAATATTTTAATAGCCTGTTTGTTCTATATAAAATCTTTACTGTCACTTTAGATCAATTTAATGTGTCCTTGCCGAATAAAATGTTTTGTTTACTTTAAAAAATATATCACTGAAATATTTATATATTTCTAATATAATATATTTTATATTTAAATATTAAACAAAGTATCTAATAACAGTATAAATTATGCTGATGATAATGATGATTATTATTATTATGAAAGACAACAATCCAAATGGACCCTATTAACTTGATACTATGGTTAATATTTAGCAAGACATTTAGTCCATTAAGGATATTATAACTCTACACACCCAAACTTATTTGAACCCAGATATGAGAAAGAAATGTATAATTTAAGACATAAATGCAGCTGGATTATGTCCAGTGCTTTGATAATGTATCTGTAAAAGCAGAACATCATCTTTCGTTCACTATGTGGAAAGGGTGAGGAGGACGTGACTGACAGCTCGTGTTAATACGAGGAGAAGCTCTGACTCTCCTCTGTGGACCAGTGTGTGTGTGTGTGTGTGTGTGTCCAGTCTGCTCCTTAGAACATCTGTGAGCAAGACCTCATTTCTGTACGCTCAAACCCACCTGATAACAGGCTCTCAGGGAGGAGTGTGTGATAAATGGGTTTTCTAAAGATGGAAGAGAGGGAATACACATGGATTAGCTCAAGGGAGAGTTAGACGGGATTCAACTGTAATCAAATTCAGTCAAAACATGTATGCAAGTTATTTTTTTATATATTATGTTTTGTCATAATTATGATGTGTGGGGTAGGTAATATTTTAATGATTTTGAAAGGTCTCTTATACTCACCAGGGCTGATTTTATTTATACAGTAAAAACTGTAATATTGTGAAATACTATTACAATTTAAATGAATAGTTTTCCACTTTGAATACATTTTAAAATATAATTTATTCCTGTGATGGCAAGCTGAATTGTCAGCACCAGTTTTCATGCTCCTTTGTAAATCATTTTAATATGCTGATTTTATGCTCAGTAAAGATTTATTATTATTATCATCAGATCTGTGCTACTTATTTTTATTATATTTTATACTTATTTTTATTATATTTGGTTATATTTTTCAGGACTCTTTGCTGAACAAAGTTCAAAATAAAAATGATTTTAAATAGAAATTGTTTATAACTATTTAAATATCTTTAATGCACTCTTGCTAAAAAAAAAAAAATCGGAATAATTAAATTCTGAATAGTGTATATTTATGATTTATTGAACTTAAATATTTAATTAAATCACTTTGAAAGTTAAAATAGCCCAATTAAATCATCCAAGAATATCAGTCAGACAGATCCCTATTTTATAGATTAAACACAATAAAGACACACACCATTATTAATACATATACCTTTATTTTATCTCTAATAATTAATATATGTATTTGACCTATACATATTTTCTCTTAACAGTCTCGGAGACATACATAGATCACATTTGGACTTTATAAAGTACAATAGATTTTCAATACTTTGATAGACAGAATATTAAATATAGCTGAGAAAGAAGAGGAAAGGTCAGCACTGGACTGAAGCGCACACACACACACACACACACACACACACACACAGATGCACAATATAGACTCACGTCTACGGCATGCACACACACACTGATGGAACTGACCATGGATTATTACTCCTCTACCTCGATGTACAGCTCACACATGTCAGTTCGACAGAGAAATCGACGTCCTCACATTTGCCCACTCTACGAATTCAACGAGTCAGCACAGAACGCCGGACCACACGAACAGCAAAACTCACAAAGTACACATGCACATACTTAGATGTCCAGTCACACCAAGAGGATCAAAGCTGAAGCATTTGTAACAAGCACATTAGTATTTGGTTTCTGCTACTTAGTGTAACTCACATAAAGAAATATGTAGAAAATAAATGCCAAAGCCCCCCATTGACATTGAGGAACATGCTAGTGTTCGATCAATATAGTTTTTTTCTTAGATTTTACATTTGGTCCCCCCAGTCCTGAATATTTGGTCCCATTCTTGTAAATGCTACATGTAAATAGTAACCGGGTAGGCAGACAAAGTAAACAAAATAAGCATTATGTGAAAGAAATGCCACAAATGTCCCACAAATAAATACACATTTGCTTAACAATTGGTACATAGCCTCCAAAAGTAGGCTAAACACTTAATATCTGTTACATTTACGGGCATGGTGGTCAAAGACGCACTCATACACACATATCCACTCACACACACACATACACACCTGTGCAAAAAACATTTCAAAAATGTATGATTTGGGCCCTTGCTTGTCTCATAAGAAACATTCTGTTACATTCCTACTTTTACCTTTTCCACATTTGAAATGTAAAATAAAAAAATATTTAACAAAAAAGAAAGAAAATATATTCACAATTAGTGATGGATTCAGTCCACAAATTTCTATAATGACAATAAAGAAACAAAATCATTTTTGGCCTTATATATAAATGAGTACATGTAAAATATACAATGAGTACATGTAAAATATACCTGAAATTGGTCACAAAACAACTATAACAATCTTTATGTATTTAGTTACTATTTAAGAAAAAATAAATATTGTAGAAAAGCAATCTATTTAAATTTTTGATTTTCATAAAGTAAACTGAAGCACTTATGCGTTCCATTCCTGTTCTTATTCCAAACTTCACTAAACAGATATGCAAAAGTTTGGAGTTGGTGAGATTTTTAATGTTACATGATCCTTCAAATATCAATCTGATGCTGATTTGCTGCTTAAGAACATTGGTTAGGTTTTATTTTAAGGTTACAGTGTAATTATACCTTTAAGTACTGAGTAATATTAATTAATTACATGTACTAACTATATGGTTAGACTTAGGATTTGGTTTACTTGCATGTAATTATGCATAATTTATTGTTATTATAATAGTAAGCACATGTAACGTGTAACAAGGACAACTTAAAGTGTTACCGAAACATTTCTTATTATCAATGTTGAAAACTGTTGTGTAAACAGTGATTTTATTTTTAGATGAATAGAAAGTTCATAAGAACAGCATTTATATGGAATAATCTTTAGTAACAATGTAAAGTTCTTTACTGTCACCTTTGATTAGTTAATGTATCCTTGCTGACTAAAAAATTTCTTTCAAAAAACAAAACAAATCTTACTGACCCCAAACTTTTCAACATAAGTGTACACGAGCCATATATATATATATATATATATATATACATTTTTGTAGAGATCTAAAATGAACAATAGAAGGACAAAACACAAACTCAAGGACTTGCTACGGCAGTCAGTAACTCGTATGAGCGCTGACAGTGGTCACGCATGGACGGCTAGAATAAGAATAAAACGATGGCTGTATTCGGAGGCCTGGCCTCACCGTCACGCAATACAGGTAGCAGATTCCTCTGGGGTGAGGTGTGAAGGGAGGTCAGCCGAGGCCCTTACAGGAGACACGGGTCCCCTGCGTTTGTGCTGCGTGTCCAGCAGAAGAGGAAATGTGTCACACGGCGTTGGTGATGACAATTGTGTCTCTCTGAGGGCCGCTGGACTCAGGGGTAATGCTCTTTAGCAGACGCTGCAGGGGTAAGCAGTGAGAGAGGTGAAAACTGAAAACATTTAAGCTATAGGAGGATGTTACTGTAAGTTGAACAGCTCAACTACAAATAAATATCTTGGAGATTAAACAACAGTGATATGTTGCAACTCTTGTCAGTTGAACAGCAGTGGGCTAAAACCCTACTCTGTGAGGCACATAATAACTCACCCCAAACCTGAAATGCCAATGACACTGATAGTTACATCACAGAATCAACAAAGGTTAACCTTGTGTCATTTTTCATCATCTGCTAAACACACATCCTGTGACTAAAGCACACACACACACTCATGAATGTATACAGTGACTGACAGCCATGTGCCTTGACTCCCTTTGATGTCTATCTTCACGTCTCAAACAGAGAACATTTACAACGTTATCAAGCTGATGCGTTGCAGCATAATTGCATTTGTATCTGTTTTTGTCTGTCTAGGCTCACCTGTTTGAAGGTCCCTTTGGTGGTGACTAGATGGTAGACCATGTAAGAAGGCACACAGATGAAGGAGGAGACTCCAATACAATAGCCGAGAACTGTGGTCCAGAAAGGGTACAGGTAGTCAAACAGCCTCAACTCGGGAGGGAATGCCAGGAAACTCCCAATAATGAACTACAGACATGAAACAATGAGAAAAATAACACAACTGTATTTGCATTTATGACATGCTGATATCTGGCAGCAGATAACAAATATCATAAATGAGAGGTTAAAGGGATAGTTCAGCCCAAAATTTAAATGCTGTCATCATTTACTCAACCTCATGTTCTTTTGTGTTCCTCAAAAGAAAGTCATACATGTGAAAATTATGACAGAATTTTCATTTTGGGGCAAATTGTCCCTTACAGTGTATTTGCATGTAAATGCACTCTCTGGACTGGGTTTCTGTAACTCAGACAGCATAGCATATCAAATCATGGGTATGAAGGGAATGCATGAACTGATAAAACATATACCTTGAATGCAATGTAAGTTGTTTTGGTAAGACACAAAATGCATAAATGTAATGTAATAGACTGACCAATAGGAAGCAGGGACAGATGGCTACCCAGCAGACCCTCCAAAACAGACCAGGAGCAAAGCCAAGCATCAGCTTCACGTCGTTGCAGAAACGTGTCGTCCCTGCACATATTTTACAAACAGACTTAGTGCACATCGCCTGAAGCAGCATATCGGATTACGAAACTATTGAGGTATATGATAAAATCTTGGAACTTATAGACGGTAGATGAATAAGAAAGAACAGATGGACAACAGCAGAGTATAAAGTGACAGAAGTAGCTAAACAGTTTTATAGTTTGACATTATGACTTCTCTCCCTGCTGTAGTGACTAAAATTTGTATTTTCTTAGACTCTCAGGAGGCTAAAGGGTGCACAGTCCAAAATAAAGAAATATAAAAACTAGGAAGTTGAACAGTAATGTTAAGAATTTTTATTTTGATGTTTTGTGGGAGTTGAGGAACAAAAATGGACATATCAAAAGCATACGTTTTCCGGCACCAGCCCAAAAGCCTCTAAGGGACCGTCTTGTCTAGACAATTCATTAAGAAACTACATAGGGGTTTGTTTGCTTCATCAAACCAGCATGGATTCATTCAAGCTGCACAGTCAAAACTAATTAAATTAATATTTTAAATGATTAAGCTGCAATCCAATACATACCATAGAACCAGGAAACAGCAATGACCTCGAGGAAGACCACGGTGATAACAGCAGGGCCTGTGGCATACTCCTCAAATAGTTTAACAACAAACGCACCTCCCTACAAACACATTGCATTAGTATTAAAAGGAATCATTAATGTGCACACTTTGGAAAATGGCGTGCTATTTTGGTAATATTCAAATTTGGTCTCTGGACAGTATTTAAAGCCTATTAGAAGTTGAACTGAAGGAAAATCCCCCAAAGCAAAACTACATTTTTGTTAGCTGTGCTGTTAGACTTACGTAGGTAAGAGTGGAGAGGGCGCCCAGATAACAGACGCACACAAGGCCGAGCACAAACCATTCTCTCCTCCTGGCCAACAGGTGGGGGAACTCGTCCAACATGGCTGTTATTACCCCTTCCAGACCTGCAAACTGTAGTGCGCAAACACACACAAGAGAGGCATGGGATGAGAGAAAAGTAGGTCAAGGACCGATTTAAGCGTGTACAGGCATTCATTCGAATAATGCTCCTTATAAGGGAAATACAGCAATCAGTGGATTTTGACATTACAATCAAACAGAAATAGACTGCATATAGAGTTATATCATTAGCAGACTGCATTAATCTATTCCTGACATGACTTCCTTAGTAAAAAGATAAATATACTCAAATGTATTTGAAATACATTTATTTCATGCTAAGTATACTACAAATACATTTACATAGTTATGAACTTTATAAAAATACCCTGCAATTGTACTTTTGGTATACTAAACTAGTATACATAAAGTCTGCTAAACTGGAACAACTAATTTTGTAATTAATGCATTTTAATTGTGCTGAAGTAGTGCTGAAGACCAATTAAAGATATACTAAAGTATATTTGATTGTACTAAAGTGAAACTACTGCAAGTATACTTTAAGTACAGTTTCAATATTTTGCATTTAAAGACGATATTATTCAAAGATTAGAACACATATCAGGCTTAATATTAAGTACTATGTATTGTGCACAAGTAGTACTCCATATAAAGTAGAATTTTTAAATTAGTAAGTCCAGAGGGATATGTCAATAAATATGTTAATAGATATGAGCTATGCTTAGTATGAAATACATTTATTTTAAATATATACTTTTTACTGGGGTTGATCTGGGGTTGATTGTGTGTGAGTAGTCATTATAGGGACATGAATGGGTTAACTATGCATGCTGAAGACCTAATGTAATGAAACACTGTTGACAATACATTTTATTAAATTCAGAAACAATAAGCTGAGTAAACAGAGGGAAAAATCTAATTCATTAAGGGAAAATTAATTGGCTGGTATTTCAAGAAAGCAAGAAAGACTGACCGTGCTATCCAGCCCCAGCATAATTATCATGAGGAAGAATATGATGGCGAAGAACGTAGCAGCCGGCATATTGGCAATAGCCTCAGCATAGATGATGAAGAGCAGACTGGGACCTTAGAGCACATGCATCCAATCAGGACAGGTAAATCAAATGTAATTTTAGTGTAAACTGCCATATCACATAGTTTCAATGCAATGATTTGCAAGGTTTTAGTAATTTCAAAAACAATATTTAATTGGTACTTAATTGAATGGGAAGGTGCCATAAAGCAAGAATAAAGAAATTAGGTAGAAAAGAAATGCGGTGCTTACCAGCATCTTTAGCTACAGTCTCCACACCTTGATGGCGCATCTCTGCCATGTAGCCCAGCACGGTGAAGATCACAAAGCCTGACAGGAAACTGGTCAAACAGTTCACTGAGCTCGTGATCAATGCATCTCTGCAATTCAAAGAGACATATAAAGATCTGAACAAAAAGAAACATGATAACAAGATAAATAGCTTAAACAGGGAGCGACAGAGACAAAGGATAATAGAAAATAAAAACTAGATTTTTAGAAAGCAAGCGATTGAGAAAAAGTGTTGTGGTGATTTCAGGGCATTGCTATGGTTTTAAGAAAGGTTCCTAGGTGGTTTCTTACAGCACCAAGTCAACAGAGTCCACCTCCAAGTCTCTATCATATTCTGTCTTAGATAAGTCAAAATCATTTGTTTCACACTTTTTTATCATAAATAAAGTTGCTTAGAGAAGTAATAGTACTCCTTTCCTCAACAAATCTAATGATTCATGGTATCATTTTGGCTATAGTCTGAACAATGCTGGAAGAGTTATGCACCAAAGTGTAATACTTAGGATTAGGCCAACGTTAAACCTGATTAGAAACACATGCAAAAAGATTCTGGAAATACAGTGTGAATAAAGTTCACATTTTAAGCTCAAGTTTGTGATAACAGAACCTTAGTGCAAATAATAGAAAATGACAGCAGGATAAATGTGATCCAGGTGTACTTGTAGCAGTTGTTATGAAAGGGATTGTAGCTGGCAAAGGCCAAGAGAACACCAAAGCCTGGACCCAGAGAGAAGAAGATCTGTGCAGCTGCATCAAGCCAAATCTGAAAAAAAAACACAGACGGAGTGATTTGTCTGTAAAGATTTTCATTCATCCATATCATGCCTGACAGATGGCATGAAATATGTGTTATAGGGGAAGAGGGACACAGCAACCAACATGGATTGTGCAATGTCTTAGTATTTAGAATGGTTGATTTAGTTGCCACTCACTGTAGTGGTTAAAAGTTTGCCCCAATCAGGTTTCAGGTAGAAGACCACTCCTCTCCATGCTCCCGGCAGGGTGGCCCCTCTTATCAACAGGATCAGCAGCACCAGGTACGGAAAGGTAGCTGTCACCCACACTACCTGCCAGAAAGAGTCACGAAGAAGCTGCTGATAAACAGTTTTAACTCAAAGTTGGCAATTCTTTTTCTTTGAGGTTTCCTGTATATCTTACCTTGCCGGAGGTCTTGACCCCTTTCCAGATGCTGAAGTACACAACAATGAAGATGAACAACAGACAGAGGGCTAGTTGCCAGCTCACCCAGCCCAACTGATGAAGTCCAGGGGACAGATGAATCTGCAGGACCTGCCGTCTAAGGACATGAGAGAAGTTGGTTGACAGTTTATAAAGACAAACATAAGTAGAAGCTACTACTGGGTGATAAAGGTGTCACAGAATAATAAAAAGGGTAACACTTTAGTATAGGGTATACACCAATTATCACATTAGCTAGTTGCTTATTAGCATGACCATTATTAACATATTGGCTGTTTATTAGTATGTAAAAACCATATATTCTGCATGACCACATTCTACATCTCTAATCCTACCCAATACCTACACTTAACAACTGCCTTACTAACTTTAGTTCGTTTATTGAGGCAAAAGTCATAGTTAATGTTTTGTTAATAGCAAGAATTGGACCTTAAAATAAACTGTCCAAAAAAAGCTTAGTGAGTAGGAAAGGACTCATGAGTGCAAGACAGTTAGATAAGAACAAGAAGCAACATTTATATAGAAAACAGGAAATCCCGGCAGCACAAATAAAATGTGGGAGCTATCAACAATATGAAGCCTCTAAATCTCTCCTAAAGCAGCGGATACACAGACCCAGTCCCCCCCTGCATCTTTCAAGAGAGAGCAACACATTCTCTCTAAATCTCATTAGTTCAAGAAGCCTAGCAAATGCCAAGTTCTTAGCTCTATCCCTTTCAACCTGGACTTGCACTTACACGCACTTACTTATAGAACTCTTCAGCCGGAGAGATAGAGTTGCTGGTCCAGGAGACATTCAAGTCAGAGGACAGGTAGTGGGTGCAGTTGGGAGTGTTCCACTGGTTGGTGCAGGTGGTCCAGGGCAGTGTGGCACGAAAGGAGGACAAGAGGTAGTAGAGAGCCCAGGCCATTATGGTATTGTAGTAGAAGGCGATGTAGAGTGCAATGATGCAGATGGCATAGCCTATACCTACAAAAGAACATGATTATGCAAATGTTTCTAGCACCTTCCATTTTGGGGCAGTGGCTGACATTTTGGACAAAGTTGCATTTACATAAAATCAAGTTTCTTAAGCAGCTGGCATTTTACCAGGTAAATGTGACAATTTCCATAACAGAGTCTTAGTTATCAACAAAGAGAGAGCGGGATCGTAAGAAGTTTAGAGGAAGGTCAAGGGAGAGTGTACTATCAACAAGGCACATGTCAGTCTGCCGTTATCTGTCTGACCCTTAACCCGGGTTCTTGGTCTCAGAAGTCTGAGCCTTGTGAAGCAGACCAGTCTTACCCTTGAAGATGGGGCAGATGTGTTTCCAGATGGAGATACACCCGCTGCGGTGAAACTGGCCCAAAGCCAGTTCCATGTAGAACAGCGGCACGCCACCAAACACAGCCATCAGCATGTACGGCAGAAGAAAGGCACCTAAACACAAGGATTTAGACAGGAAACGGAATTGAACTTCACGGTTCCATTGCAGCGGTCTTAACACATCCTGAAAGCACTATTGTACTTACAGAAAAGACGCTAACATACACAAAAAGTTCCTGTTCAGACAAGCCCCCGGATTCTTGATTAAAGCTTTAAATGTGAGCTTTTGACGTGAATGCTATAGCTGTTGATTGAACAGCAGGGAGACAGATTATTAAGCAATATGAGAAAGTCCCACCCATGAGAGCCACAATTAATGGTGTTGGTTGCGGTGAGTGTCTCCCTGCCCGCGCTATCACTCATGCACTCCCTTTGCATGGTGAAACAGGAAATTACAAAGATATTATTACTTGAAATTCAATGAAAGGAGACTAAAGCCTGTTTGTACTGACGAGGCGAGCTGGATCGCACAAAGACAGGAGGCAACAGCAGAATTCCCCATTGTCTGTTAGTTCTTTTTAAGCAAACATCACCTAGTTGATCTTGTCTCAAAGACAGAAATCTTTCTTTTAATCTTTCTCTACACAATATTTGTTTAATTGCATCACACTTATCTGTCTCAGAGTTGCCTGCGGCTTTAGTATCACTATTGCCTAGCATGTTTGACCTTACCCCCTCCGTTTTGGTAGCAGATGTAGGGAAAACGCCACACATTGCCCAGGTCCACTGCATACCCGATCACCGACAGCAAGAAGTCCATCTTTTTGCTCCAGGTCTCCCTAGGTGGATCCAAGCTAGTCTGCTGGACCACCAGAGTCTTGAATGCCCCAGGGGTGCTGGCCCTGTCCGTCCCAGCACCCCCACCGTCCCTAGGGCTTTGTGGGGATGTGCTGGGATAACCGTTGGAGACTTGCCCAGGCCCGGAGCAGGATTTCTGATCCTTCTCTGCAACGCTGTCCGCAACCAGCCTTCCGTTTTCTTGTGATTCCTGTTCCTTCTCACGCTCTCCCTCATCGTCTTGGTTCATCGTCACTGGTTGTTTCATCTCCATGGTGAGGACTGCTGTTAGGGTTGAGACGGTGGTCCTCTTGCACTGGCTGATATCGCGCCCATGAGGGGATAGAGAGCCTGGAGAAGAAGGACTGAGTTTGGAACGGAGCAGGCTGGGATGGAGAGAGCAATGAGAGTGTGACCGGGCCTTAACCTGTGCGTTTTAACAAGCTCAGGTGGGAAAACAGGGAAACACCACTCAGGCCCAGCTGCAGAACAAAGAGAGGGGAATTTCAGATGGCGCTGGAGGGAATTTAGCATAGATTTACCCCTGTCATTCTCATACAAACTGTTCTTAAGAAATGACACATCATCTTTGCCAGAAAAAACATGTTGTTTTGAAGTTCTGGAGATTTTGATTAAATATGCTCTTACAACACGGGGTTAAAGCTGTAAATGCTAAGTGAACTCTGTACATGCCACAGCAACATTAAGCCTTCGGAGCTGCCAAGACAGTTATTCATTCTCATTTTCCTTGACACTGTTGTTACTTAACTTAAAATAAGAGACTGTACCCGATATTACACACAGATGCATTAGATTACAAAACATACACTTAGCACAGCCTTTTCCCTAATTTAAACTGATCTTATATACATTTATGGTACTCTTACGTTTAACAGTGAGAGTTAAGTAATTCCAAACATTACGACATGTTAAACAAACACATGCAAGGTATGAAAGACTATTTGCAACATTTGTTTTAATAGTTTTTATTTCAGGACAGAAATGAAGATCATTACCAATAATTTATTACACTGTGTTTTAAAGTGCACTTCAGCATCCAAAATTAGCAGGAGGGTAAGTTGCTTCCAGCAACAGCCTTATTTTCCACCATTCTGTGAAAGCTGTTTGTAATTACTAGTTAAAATTGATGGGCAGTGATGCAGGTGGGTGAAAAGATATTAAGCAACTACTATTCATCACAACTTAATGATCACAATAATGTCAGGAATAATTGAGAGGGGAATACACCTTTTTTTTCCCTGCTTGCCTTTTCCTCATACTATAACAGCTAACGCATTTAATTTAGTTTCCATCAGGGGATTTTTTAACGCCAAAATTGTTTATTATTTATTCAAAGTGAATCATTTGTTCCTTTAAAACCCATTTATAAAAAGTCAAATCTATGAATGATTTTATGATGGATATGGAGAAGGTGGAAAGTGTTCCGCACTATTAAAATCAGACAAAAAGCGAAATGTTCAAATGTTTGCACATATCCAGCATGGCAACTTATCAATACAATTCATTTGTATGTAAAAGTTGATTCGTCCAACATGACTCAAAAATTACGCACAGGCATATTTTACATGGAATGATTTGAAAAGTTAAAGGAAATTGCCATATTATCAATCATTTGTAAATGTTGACACAAAAAAATTTAATGTTTTACAGCTTCCACCACATATCATTTTCATCCAAGCGTCACAAGAAGACAAGATAAAAGACATTGAATTACAAGTTTTATCTAAGATGTTTTTCTCGACAGAGATTATCTGATTGGCAAACTGCCTGATTTTTATTATTTACAGTCCTATCTCTTTCTACTTTCTGTACGTTTTTCTTTGCACGCACTAAATCGACCCACAGATCTGCTCTCTTTCACTCAAACTAAATCAACTCTCCTTATACTGAGCATCTCGGACACCTCGGCTACATTTTTTTTCATAATCACAGATAATAGCGAGGTCAAGATCAGTGCAGCTATGTTATGTAAAGAGTTAGTTCGGTTACCGGGATCTCATGCCAAATGTGCTTATCTGTTACTCCACTATCTTCATTATTACACATCTGATATACACATAAATGCCAAATGAAATAAAGTTAATACGAACAGTTTTATAACCGATAGATATTCAGATAAAACACTTCCAGTCCCATTACAGCACCATTAGACTCATTACAACGAGCTGCCAGAGTTCTTCAGGGTTCTCAAAAACCTCCACTACAGCAGAACTAGACTTCCACATTTTAATGAGCTGAAAATATCTGTTAAAGTACAACTTTATCAACATTAAACTGTTGACAAAGGCTCAATGGCATACATAGCAACATCAAAATTCCTCCTGTTACACATGCAGGCAGTACAGACACACACAAGCAAAGACTTGCAACCCAAACTCGCTTCATTATCACACACGGAGCAACAAACACCATGCACAGTGCAACCCTACCGTGCTGCGGTTGAGCAGTTCTGTGGGGGTCTGTGTTAGGGTGGTGACCAACACCGTCCCTGGGAGCCTGGTGCTCAAGACACACCTCTTTCACCCCTTCTCGCTCTCTTTCTTTCTCTCACTCAGTCTTCCTCTACTTTTTCATTTACCAAAGAGTCTTTAACTTGCTTTGTGGTAGTCACCCTAAGGCACTTCACATGTAGTCACATAGAATTAAGCTCAATAATAAAATTATGACCCCTGCTACCAAACATCTGTTCATGGAAAACACAAGAGGAATGAATGGAGAGTGCAAGCCCTCGTTTAAAGCACATCCACATACTATTTATTTGTGTCAAAGGAGGCCTGACCTACATTCGCAAAATCCCACTAATATATTTGACTTACACATAGATCTTAATTTGACATCAGATTCAAGAGAAACTGCCAAAAAGTTTAAAAGAATCACATTTACAATTAATTGTAAACTCATCAAAATTATGAAAAAATATTCCAAACAATTCAGATTTATTCAATGAGTCTTTACTTTAAGCACTTGTTGCCTATTCTTAATTATCCAGTCCAATCTCTCTCTCTCTCTCTCTCTCTCTCTCTCTCTCTCTCACACACACACACACACACACATATGTGTGTGTGTGTGTGTAGTTTGTAATTTAGCAATTTATAAATGTGTGTGATAAATATGTAAACAACTAGCCTAATAACTAATTACAAAACTAATTTCAAGCATATAAGCATGACTCAGATCAAAATGTTTTTAAATGATGATAAATCATATAAGTTTATCCTCAATTAACTAGTCCAACTCACACACACACACACACACACACACACACACACACACACACACACACACACATTCTATTATTATCATATATATGCATTTTTTACATTTATAAATATGTGTGTTTGTGGGTGAAAATTATGTAAACAACTAATACCTGATTACAAAATTATTTTCAAGCATATAAGCATGATTTCAGATCAAAATGTTATTAAGATGATAATAAATCATATACATCTAGTAAAGTGTGTCTAGACCTTTGACTGGTAATCTATATATTCTCAATAATGTGCAAACAATTATGTTGTTTTGAAGGCTCGCTGTAAAAATAGAATAAAAACAGTTAAAATACAGGCCTTGTTTGTCAATTCATCTTCTAAGTGCCATGGGGAATAAGTGAATTACGCACACAGTTAAGTCTCTAATTGTAAACAAGATTTTAGAGATAAATATGAACACACAATGTGGTTTCCACATGGATTTTAAGCTGGACATGTAACAATGTAAACAATAATGGTTAAATCAACAATAAAAGATAAATATACTACCCTTATTTTCTTCTGAATGATCTCCGATCCAGAAATACCACAGCTAAGATTAACGATGGACACAAAACCTATTATCTTTTGAAAATTAAACACCATACACTACAACACAACTGACACTCATTGCCTTTGAACAATTCAAAAACTGTAAGTTGTCCATTTCTTAACATAGCATTAGAGATTATTAAAATGCCTTTGTTTACTTGAATAAAAGCTATCACCTCAGGGCAAACACAAACAAACCACACACACACACACACACACACACGCACGCACACGCACGCACAAAACAATAATGTAAGATTTGCATTTTGGAATACAGAGGAAGTAGGTCAGAAAGTCCTAAAACTGCCATACAGTGTGCAACCTATACATCAACTTGCGGGGTCAACTATTTTGATAATGATTATTATTATTTGTAAAGAAATTCTACTACATTAAATTAAACCAAAGATTATTTTCGTGGTGTTAAAATGTGCCTTGTACAGTGTAAATTGTATTTAGGTGTTTTTTTTTAACATAAAAATCTGTTATTATGTGATATCACCTGAATTTTTTTTTAAACTGGTCCTAAGGCGATTTTTGGTGATTTTGTAAGTTTATACAGGTGTCCTAGTAGAGTAACTAAAAGTGTTCTTTAACTAACTATGAAATTGTCAGGCAACTTTTATTAAATATTACTGGCATATATAGGCCTATACATAGCCTATTTGTATCATGTATTAGAGAGAGGGGGTATGTTTTATTAGTTCGTCATATTTTTATGCAATTTTTTTTAAGTATTGAAAAGTTTGTTTGAAAGTACTGTCTTTTTCTCAAAAGTATCTTTTAGGCGAAATGAAATGAGTAACGTTAAATGATGTTGCTATCACTTGCATTTCTAAATACTTCAGTGTCATAATACGAGTAGAAAACAAGACGGTTGGCAGCTTTGCTTATCTCTGACATATTGTTGTCTTTTTATTGAGAAGGATGTTCTCTGGACATGTTTTAGGGAGAAACAGCGCCCTCTACAGAGCAGCGAGGAACTGCAAACACACTACCAAGCCGCTTTTACAGGTACAAATGAACCTTTACGTATGAAAGGCAGACGTGTAACGTGTTAGTCAATAACCTTTAAAATATTAAAACATACCTAACTAAACACAGTTTTTAAATATTTGCTTATAAGCGTACCTAAGAGAAAGATAGAGAAAGTGTGACCTACCTTACTGACGTCAAGTTGAGTTCTGCGGTTCATGCTAATTTGAGATCTATGCAGCGTCACTCAGGTGACAATACAAATAATTTCCCCCGCTTTTTACACGCTAGCACTCACACACTGTTTAGCATACACAACTAATGTAAAGCACCACGAACATTTGCTGAGGATCCATTACATCCAGTTTCTCTTGCCCATCTGAAGGCTTTTGCTGCCTCAAATGTCAACGAAAGGCTGACTTAGTTTTACAGCTAGATATAATACACGCTACAACCCTGTTTTAAATCCTCAAAGACAAACACATGTATGATCCAGCAAACATTCACAGTGGCTCTGAAAGACACAGTTACACTTACACTTGTTTGGAGAACAGCAAGTCTTTCCAATCTGTCTGAGCTAGTAGGTTAATCCGCAATGTCCAATGAACTGAAAGGCTGGAGGGAAACAGAGGGATTGGGTGAAGGCATCTCAACTAGGCAAAACTGATTTTAAAGGAGGTAAATAAGAAGCTTAGATTGTGTCTGACAAATGCACTCCCCTTTAAATTTATTGCTAACCAGTGGCAGATTTGGATATGAAAGACCTAAGAGCACAAGAGTCCAGAGTCCCATTTCAGCACTCCACTAGACTTCTTGGAATCACTCTCTGTTGGGATGAGGATTTAAAGGCATAATTGTTTGATGGAATGGCCAACAAAAAGGTACTGTTCCTCTGAGGTCTTTAAAAGCCTGTCCATATTTGAATCTATTGTGGGGCCTTGGTATTTCCTATGACCACAGTCTTTGCAAAGTTCAAAAAGGTACCGTCTCTACAAGGAAGTGGAAAGATTGTGTTAAATCCATGCAAAATAATCTGATAATAATATTATGTTGTTGGAAGGTGCTCGGTTTAAGTCTTAAAGGGACAGTTTGCCATAGCAAAAGCATTTTACTGAAACATCTTGGTCACAAGGAGGACTGAAACTGATTTGGAAGAACAAAAATAATACATTTAAGAAATAAATTCATTATCAGATTGCATCTACTGTGTGAAGAGCCAAATCTGGTAATCAGCCAAAAATATGCATGACTTATCTCATATTGAAATGACCAGTTAACGTGTTAACTTTGGCAACCCTAAAATACTACCGATAAACTACATATTCATATTTAATATTTACAAAAATATAAATAATTTTGTATATTTTAAATTGATCAAAAACTGAATGTAAAAAAACTAGCTAATAAACTATAATGAAGAAAAACTCAAATGAAAAGGACATTCAAAAATATCAAAATAAATTAAAATACAAATAAAACTAAATTCTAAACGAGTAACTTCATTATGTGCTCCTTAATCTTGGCTTAACCATTAGTTTACACTGAGCATAGGGTATAGGTGCGTGATTATAAAATAAGTCGTTTATATCCCTTTTCCTTCATACACACTTCTATGTGGGTGTAATTAAGGAGAATTACCTCCTGTTAATTAGATTTAACACAGATCAAGCTGACTCAATTCAATTTGTTCAAGTTTAATTACAAATCGATCTTTTATGCCCCTTAAAACTGGCTAATTTTAGACTGAGACTTGAATAAAGATCCGCAGAGATGAGATGGCCTTCAAACAAAGTACTATAGGAGTGCATATGTAGCTTTTTCTGCAGGCACGTTCTGAGGTGAACTCCAACAGATAACGTCATAGATCTCAAGCCATGGTTTAACACATGCTGCGCTGACAGTCTTCCAATGGGATCTCATAATCCTGTCTGTTGGTGGCGAGCGTTGCACTTAGGATGATGTTGTAATGAAATTCTACTACATAACCCAATAATGGGAAACCACACAGAAACACACACACACCAAAAAAATGCTCACAAAGACTGCAATTATTTGATCAAAATTACAGTAAAATTGAATATTAAATCTATTTTAAAATGTATATTATTTATTCCTGTGATGGCCAAACTGCATTTTCAGCATCACTATACCAGTCTTAAGTGTCACAAGATCATTAAGAAATCATTCTAACATGCTGATTTACTGCATAAGAAACATTTCTTACTGTTATCAATGTTAAAAACAGTTGTGCGTTTTAATATTTCTGTAGACCCAACGACACATTTTTTTCCAGAATTATTTGATGAGTAGAAATTTTTTTTTGCAATCCAACGTGTATTTTTGCAAGTGTAACTTTTGATCAATTTAATGCATCCTTGCTAAATTAAAATTCAGATTTCTTCCACACAAATAAAAAAAACTTGAATGGCAGTATATATATCTCACAGATGCCAGAATTCAAATCACGTAATGCTGATTAAATCAGGAATTATATTGAGCAAATGATGCACTGAAATGATTCCACACTCAGACTCCAGTGATAATTAAAAAAGAGGCAAAAAACTTTATTTTTTTATCTCTAGAGTAGGCTTTTTGTGAGAGGGTAAAAACCAGTTGGAGGCGGAGTCAAGCAGACCAGTGCCTGCGGCTCCCGTGGTTATGCCAGGGCTCCCATGGGGTCCCAGGCCGGGAGGACGATGGGGTCCTGCTGATTAACATCCAGCACTTCAGGAGGGAGGAAATTCTTATCCACCACCACCTCGTACACATACTCAGAGAACCACTCGTCTGTCATGATCAGATATCCTGCAGGAAGAGGCAGAGATGAGGCACGGACAACAGACAGAGATAAACGGGTAAAATGAGAGATGAGCACAAGATAGCGGGACGGAAGAGTGGAACACCATTTAATTTGCCGCAGCAGAAGCTCTTATGAGAAACTTCAGCTTAGCTCACTAGGTTTGAACAGAGCTCAATCTGCTAATTAAAAGTGTAACTAAGCAATATATGGCGGTATATAAAGTCCAAGTCTGAGAGATGTCCGATTTAGCGCCCGCCTCGTGAGACGGGATTTTTCGTCACACGCTGAAATCCGATTAGAATTGCGAGTAAAACTTTAACAGCAAACAGTGTTTAACGCTGCCAAATCTGATGTCAAATGAAAACCTGATCCCATTAGCTCCGCACAATCTCCATTGTTCACATGGAGGGAACGAGCCACACCTACTCTAGATTGCCCGTCTCACCACCAAAAAGGTTTGGTTTTTAAACAAGCAAACACACATTTGAACAATATTTTTAATTCAGGATGTGTCAGGATCTAATCGTGTTCATTAGTGGCTCCTGATAAAGCCAGTTCCTCTCTTAATCTCTTAAAGAAAGTAGAAAAACTTGACATCAGGAATGTTTTGCCCTGTTAAAAGCAGGATGTAGATGATGATAAGCTTTATTTTACTCCGTGTTCACTCCTGGGCCATGACTGTTGACTAGGCCGAATCAAACACCTAGTGAAAGAGAGCAGAACATACTGTGCAACAAATGAAGCAGTAGAGCTTGGATTTCCATGCCTCGCTACCTCAGCTCAATGCTTTGGTTATCAGAGTGTGATTTTTCTAAATAGTCTAAGTGTGTGCAAATGGGGCATTGTTTTTGGATAAGAACAGACTTTTAATGAGGCTGAGAGAAGCCTTAGAGACAAACGGTTCTGAATATGAGAAAACAACCAGATTTTTGCTACAAAACATCACGTTTATTTGAGTAGCTAGCAGTCTTTGATTGTGTTTGTAATACAAATCATACATTCCTGGGGGATCAGGAATGTACAAAGCATCTGAGAGAATATTTACGTCTCTATTCATCACTCCACTTCTACATCCATAAAATCTACCAGCTTCAGGGGCCTCCAGTGAGCCATTGACCGCATTATAAATATTCTGTCAGAATCAGTTACACAATTACCCCTCTTTAAACTCTTGTGCGTGCCACAATATGCAAAAATAGGCCAGAATGAGGCAGAAATGATCAATCTTACAAGCCTGAAGCCTGTATTCCTTCAGAACGTTTACACAGCCCGCCTGAATAGATCACATTACAGTCTAATCTTCAGGGGAAACAACTGTTATGACCAATTTGAGAGCCCTTAACCCCTTCAACCTCAACAACACATTTTTCTAATTCCCTTCCTCGTCTAGCTGTCAAACACTGTTGCTGGAAAACACAAAAAGTTCTGATTTATGTACTGCAGTGATGTTCTGAATTCATAAACAGCTGTGATTAGATGTGATTCCTCATTTATTAATACGCTGTGCGCTGTAAGGCTGATATTTTGAAAACATTGGCGGATCGTTAACGGTGAAGCGTCTAACTACTGCTCTACCAGTGTGATGTTGGAGTTGCTTACGGTGTTGAATATTAAAATGATATACTTTTAAATAATGTCTAAAATTAATAACTTTAAATGCTACAGGTGGATTTTTTTTTTTTTGAGCTTTGCTGTCATAATTGTGCAAAACATACGAACACCAAACCTTTTGAACGTTAATATATGTGCAACAGAAATAGCAATGCTTGCCTTAGAAACACCACAGAACCACAGCATTTACACATTTTGAGGAAGCCAACCAATGAAGGCCTTTGTATCTCATTAAACCAACAAAAGAAAAAGTATTTTAACATGGAAAAAATGACACGCTTCACCTTTAAGGCAAACTTTGAACTTTTTAAATGAGCAGATGAAGTAACCTGCAAGGAATCATTTTCTACTAAAAACGAGCAGGCCAAAATACCTATAATCTTCTGAGGAATTCAGGTCTATGGAAGCGGAAAGAAAACGGCAATGTGTGCGTGTCTCCAGGCAGCCAAAGCTAATTAAACAGCCCCTCGATGTTGCGTCTGTTTTAAATAAGACGGTGGGTATGGACATGAGGTCCAGCTGTGAGCGGGTCTACAGATGTGCCTGGCGCGAATAACACACACAGCATGCTCTAAACCTCTCAATCGAGAGAGCCCCAGCAAAGACCCCACGCTAAATCAAATATCCTAACTCCTGGTGTTCTCAGAAAAGAGTTAAATTAAGTCATTGAAGAGCGGACTAAGGAGCCCCAAGAGGTAATCCAGCTGCAAATTGAATTATTCAATGTCAAAAGCTAAATATCTGTAAATTAGGAAACATATATAAGCAGCAGACAGATGGTAACCCCTCACCTTTATTCCCACGGTCGTCTCCCCACGAGTTCTCTACACGCCACTTCTCATAGCATTCCTCCTCCTTTCCATTCTGTGGACAAGATACAGAGGTGATTAAAAAAGAGAGTGAAAGTCCATCCCATACACATGACAATCATAGTGTAGTGGAAAGTTTTTAGGTTATCAATGGATGATATGTAAACTATTGCCAATGTGACTCTGGGCAAAGCACTTAATCCCAGGTGTTATGTGTTATTTATTATAAAAGCACATTATCTTTAAACCTAAGCTATCTTTTGCTTATTAATTAAAAAGGGCAAATAAGTCCTTTGCTTTACAGCACATGTTCACTGATGCTGCCCACCGGGTGCCAGAGAAGAGAATAATGAAACTCTGGACATGCATATGGTGACTTATGAGGGCAAAATAGTCAGTAATCTCAAAAACTGCTTGTAATTAAACAGGCCGGATGTCTGCAGAGGGAGGAAGAATCTCGAGGTCACAATGACTGCAAGTGCCGTTAATGAGCATTCAGGGTCATGACCTGTGCGATATAGTGGTCTTTAAATAACTAGCTCAAACTATCCAATCCAAGCATGTTCAACAATGTTTTTGAGCATGCTGTTCAGTCAATACCTTGTCAGTAACGGCAGTCAGGATCATGGCATGGGTCATCATAGAATCTCCAAAGATTAGCCTTTCTGCCTTAGACAAGTTTTTCACTGAGATGCCGAACACCAGGTCATGGTTAAACCTACAAAAATACAGAGAATCCTTAGTGTCAAAAATACACTCTTACCTTTTAACGGGCAGAAGAGGCAATACTCACACATTCATGTCATTGATGCCCAGTTTGCCGTGGAAATGTTTGCCTACGTCACAGCCGAACCACACCGCCTGATGCCAGAAAAATACCAATTAAAACAGACACACATAATTACAACCACTATTTTTGACTATCAACTTAAGTGTCCTATGTTTTTCTCTTTTTGTGCTGGTTAAATGGTCAGGACACAACATGCACAACAAGACTTTAAAACTCCAGACAGAATGCAATATACTGAAATTGCAAAAAAACTATTTACACAGGTATGTAAACCTCCGAGTGACACAAATATGTGAATAGTTTATATTTGTATCATTTAGTGATGTAAACAGGGTCATTAATTTTCATCCTGATATAATATTTATCTGGGAATAAGGATAAGAGACTAAATTATAAAGCTGTCCACCAGCAGGCTATTCAGTTAGTTAAGTTTATCAAGATTTTTTTTTAGCTCAAACATTTTTAGCAGTAGTGCTTTGTAGATGAATTTAGAGATGCAAATGATGAGGCAAAACTGCTTCTCAATTCATTTCCACTACAGCCATCAAAATGCAGCATTTGTCCCGAATTGACCACCTTCAACAACCACTATTAAACTTCACAGGTCTCTTTAGTCATATGGGAATAATTGTGTACAAACAATAATAGCCATTTAATCTGTTTATTCCAGGGCTGTTCAAAAGTTTGGGGTTGGTTAAATTTGTCAATTTTCTTTTTCTTTACTTAAAGTTGCATTTATTTGATACAGTAAAAAAGTAAATATTGTGAAATATTATTACTAGTTTAAAATAACCTTTACTATTTAAATATATTTCAAATTGTAATTTATTCCTGTGATGGCAAGCTGAAATTTCTGCAGCCATTGCTCCAGTCTTCAGTGCTACATGATCATTCAGAAATGTTTACAATACTTTGATCAACAGCATGTATCTGAATTTTATATATAATAAATATCTTTACTGGCACTTTTGATCAATTTAAAGCATCCTTGCTAAATCAAAGTTTTTCCAAAAAACAAAACAAAACTTGGTATACCTAAACTTTTGCAAGGATGATCACATGACCCTAAACCAGCCTAATTATAACGGCAACCCTTCGAACCCAACTGATTTTACCTCTCCACCCTTGATGGAATCTGCAGCAGCTTTCTTAAGCAGCTCGATGGGCTGGTTGTTGTAAAGCGTTCTGCGGCCGCCCACCATGTTTCCTAGAAACTCCACACTATACAGCTTTCCATAGGGGTTTTGTGGCCGAGGGTCGTTAACGAGGCAGATCTGCATAGAGATTACACAACCTGTGAGTGAGGACTACAACTGACTGAAGCTGATATGGCCTGTGCTGCTCTTACCTTGTCCTGAAGATTATAGAGGGGCTTGACGTGCTTTGTGTAAAACTCCAGAGGAGTTAAAGGATCCATGCGGTGGAAGGTCTTCTCCTTGTCCCGGTATTCCCAACAGATGGTGTCTGGAGGACTGCCCAGACAAACACTGGCCACTCGAAACACCTGAAGACATCAAATAAAAGAGAAAAAACATGAAATCATATTGCCCCAAAACTTTTGAACAGCAGTGTGCAATGTGCATAGCAGAAACTCTCAAGTTTTATGGCTCTAATAAGCATTACAAATTCAAAAATGGTTGATTGAAGTTTGAACTCTAAAGATGGATGGCATATGGATGTGATATATTAAATAAGACCTGGGAAAACAAAACAAACCACATTAGAGAAAGCTCTGGCTTTGACAGGATGTAGCTGAGATTAGCACTAAGAACACAAACACTGTGTGTGAGGCGCCCAGTGTTTGACTCTGGTACTCTTTATTCTGAACTCAAACTGTTTTTAGTTCTCAGAACTTAGCCTTTGTTACCCAATCCCAGGCATTTCCTGCCCTCTTCTGACCGCGACCTGAGCTTTACATATTGGAACGCGGATTTCTCGTAGCCAAGATTAACTTGACCTTGATAATATACACTTCTTGGTCAATCGCAAATGCAGGAAGGCAAGAAACTGGACAGATAAGATGTGCCTGTCTTTTTTTCTTTTGGCCTATGCAAGTAGGCGAATCAACAAAGACGTGACACACAAAATGTATTTTAAAGAGAATTCTGGTTGACTTTATTCACACTATATAAGATTTTGTTTGTCTGGACTTCACAGAAAAGTCAATAGAAAATAAAAACATGAATTATGGATGACTCCTTAAGATTTTTTTTTAAGGAATAGTTCACTGACTAATGAAAATGAAAACTTATTTACTCGCTCCTCATGCGGTTTCAAAAAGGATATTTAGCAGAATGTCAAAGCTGCTTTATTCCAACAAAAGGGGATAGTTCTTTAAACTGTCAAGCTCCAAAAAGGCAAGACATTTGCTCATGAGATGTGAAAAAAACAATGACTCTTGTGCAATGCCATGCAAGCTTGTAGGAGATTTTAATAGGAAAAATTGGGAGAATGACATTTTTTTAAGATGGTATGAGAAAACACTTGACATTTTTCTCTAATTTTCCCTATAAACCGAAGCACAAGGCAAAGAACCTCTACATACCAAATAAAAACACTATATATACACAAACTATATATTATGTAGAAAAAATGTGGTCTGTTCATCAAAACAACATTTTTTAATAGAAATGGACATTGCCATCACAGAACTTTAATAAAAAAATATATATATAATTAACCACACAAAGCTCTGTAAAAATACATATTCGGAAGACTCATAATGACTACTTTTAATGGTGCTTTTTCATCCTATTTGGAGTTTCACAGTGTAAATCATCAACTATCATTTGCTAAATATCATTTTATGTTCCACAGAAGACTTTGGAAGAACATAAGTCAACATTTGTCAATTTATTGTAATCTTTAGATGAGAGGTTTCAGAAGAGAGCTAGATTTTCTCCAAGTAACCAATCTTCTCTCTCACCCTATTCCAGCCCAATCCCAGAAAGAAAACCATTTAGCATTAAAGTTTGTTTTCTCTATCCAGTCTTCCCAGAGGGAGAGTAAATACCGGCGGCGCCCGGCCCTCTTTCCTCCCTGTTGACCCGGCGTTGGACCCAGATGCTCCAACCGCACAAACACCCTCTGCGTCGCACGCTCTGACATCCTCTCCTCCTTGGCAGGTTAGATAAACTCACAGGGCTGCCCAAACAACATGGGCGCCCGTTTTCCCTGTTGAAAAGTGCCACTCACTCAAAACAATGGCCGAGGCTCACTGACGTCAGTACGGAGTCAGCAAGTCAATATCGAAACACCTGTCTGAGGCTGGGTGGCCACAGGGCAGCAGGAAGAGCCGAGAGACACATCTAGGGATGAGCGGCTGGCTCACAGGCCAGGAAGAGGAGCATGCCACAGCACAATGTAAACCTTTTGCTTAAGGTAAACACAATGTCTCGTCCAAAAGCACTAAATCTCATCTCCTCAGGCTGTTCCGTTATGCCTTGACTTTGGATAATGCAGGATCTGTGCAGCAACTTAACGAGAGCAAGGTGTATGGATGCAATGTTTAAATTACTCTAAAATCAAACTTGTATGTGTGGAATAAGCAACACGCATTGATGTGAAAGGTGCAGGAAACCCTCATATGCCATATAAATAAATTGTCAAAAGCATTTGTGACATGTTACAGGAAAACGTTTTAGTTTATTCCAAAGGGTCAGAGCTGTGGCCTTGTCATAGTCTTGAGCCATGGTGCTTACACAGGCATTATGAGATCAAACATGGCTTATGACAATTCCGTGTTATTGTCCTATAGATAGCAGCAGTAAAAAAAACACCTAGATCAATTAAGCAAAAACAAGTAAAATGAAAAATAAATAAAACCATGAAAAACTAAATAGAAAACAATAAATGAACCACCCCCCAAAGAAATCAATTAAATTACAAAGAATAAAAAAGACAAAATAAACAAACTAAATAAAAAACAACAATAGAAAGCTAAACTAAATAAAAACAAAGCAGATCAACTAAAAACTAAATAAAACAAAAACCAGCAAAACAAAATGAAATAAAACCTCACAAACCTAAAAACATAAAAGAAAATTAAACAAAACAAACAAATCAAAATCCATACAGAAATAAACGAATTACAAAATAAATGCACAAAATAAAATAAACTACAACTAAATAAAAATGTCAATAAAATAAATAAATAAAAATAAAACCAATAAATGAAACACCCCACAGAACTACATATAAAATACACAAGGAAAGTGACAAAAAGTAATTAATACGAAAAATAAAGCAAACAAAATGAAAAAGCCCCCACCAACAGGGTTAAAAAAAATTACACAAACCGAAAGGAAAAAAATTAATTCTATTAAAAAAAATTCTGGTCACTTTTAGTCAGGCCCAATGCCACATGCATCACGTCTCGCTCTACTGGGTTGAGATACTGGCTTATCTGGAACAAGCACCTTCTCCTGGGTGTGGGCACAAGGCGCTCCAGGTATGAATATGGCAAAAAGGCCTAGGTGTTTGTTGACAAGGAATGCAACATTCTGGCTGGCTGTCTCACATCAAAGTAATCCATGTGCACACAATCAGCCATGCAAATCGCTTGATGTATGAAGATGCAACATGGCACATTTCCAACTACCTGTGGGTAGCTACGTGTAACTGTTTACAAGATCTTTATCATAAACATTGCATTTCTATATGGTTAGATGCTGCTTCTCAAGCACAGCTTTGCAATGAAGTAAACAGAATGAAGTTCAACAAAGAATGGCGTGTCGATAATTGGCCTTTTTCTTTTGTCACATGGCAAAAATGACAACGCAAGCCAAAATATAATTTAGAGCATGATCGGATGATGCATTAGAGGCTGTGGACAGCTGACAAATACATTTGATTGATTAACTTTGTGTAAACAAGAAACACATTTGTTCCTCAGACAAGGTTCAACAGGGGATTTCAGAATGTCTTTGCAGAGGATTATCCACAACCACAACACAGTGATGAAACAGACCTCAACCAAAAAAACAACAAAACTGCACATTCCTTTATCATACATACACAGTCTTCTAGCATGTGCAAACAAACACTAAGATATGTGACCCTGGACCACAAAACCAGTCATGAGGGTCATTTATTCGAAATTGAGATTTATACATCATCTGAATAAATGAGATTTTGAGGTTTGGACAATATTTGGCTGAGATACAACTATTTGTAAATCTGGAATCTGAGGGTGCAAAAAATCTAAATATTGAGGAAAATCACCTTTAAAGTTGGTCCAAATTAAGTCCTTAACAATGCATATTACTAATCAAAAATTAAGTTGTGATACATTTATGGTAGGACATTTACAAAATATCTTCATGGAACACGATCTTAATGTCCTAATGATTTTTAGCATAAAAGAAAAATAGATAATTTTGACCCATACAATGTGTTTTTGGCTATTGCTACAAGTATACCCCAGCGACTTAAGACTGGTTTTGTGGTCCAGGGTCACATATGACAGATGAACAGAATGTTTATAAAATACAATCATGATTAATTGATTCTGTGATTAAAGCAGTTATATCAGCAAATTTCCTCAAATACAAAATTGCTCTGTTGGCAGTGGAGTCAAGACATTTACAAATATGATTAAAAGATGAATATGAGACAAAACCACAGAATGTCACATTTTATTATTGGGTGATTCAACACATGTTTTACCAGCTAAGAAGTTCAGCACTTTTATAGTTTCACTCCTATCTGATGTGAGCATAAGTATTGGAACAGTTGCCTCACAGGTATTTCTAAGTGATCAGCTGTGTCCTGTTGCATTAATTCTTCAGATATTAAAAGCAGGAAAATGCCATATCAGTTATAGCCATTACTTCTGTATTCTGAATCTTGCATTTGATGATGACACACACAAACCAGGATGAAGATGAGGGAGCTGACTTTGAGAGAAAAGCAAGCAATTTGGATGCTAAAAGATAAGAGGAAGTCAATTAGAGCTATAGCAAAAACAAAGGGCAAGGAGAAATCAAGAGATTGGAAACCACCAGCGACACCAGCAACCAACAACTACCTGATCGGCTGAGAAAACAACAGTAGTTGATGACAGACAAATCAAAAAAGCTGTGAAATGAACCCTAAAAGACGTGTCTGTAAAATCAGCAACAACTTGCTCTGACAATCTATGGTCCTCAAGAGACTTTGACACAGAATTACAGATGCTACACAGCAAGATGCAAACCTCTGACCAGCACCAAAAATAGAACGGCAAGATTAGAGTTTGCAAAAAAGCACAAAGGTGAGCCAGAAGAGTTCTGGAACTGTGTTTATGGACCGATGAGACAAAGATGAACCTTTATCTAAGTGACAGAAAAAGGAAACTGCAAAAGATCCCAAGCATACAGCCTCATCTGTAAAGCATGGTGGAGGTGGTGTCATGGCATGGGCATATATGGCTGTCTCTGGAACAGGCCCTCTCGACTTTACTGATGACTTAATGTATGAGGACAGTAGCAGAATGAATTTGGAAGGGTATAAAACTATCTCACCTTCCAATATTCAAGAAAATGCCACCAGATTCATTGGGAAGTATTTCATATTGCATCAGAACAATGACACCCTGCCAGTTCAGTCAAGGAATTTATAAGGACAAAGAAATGGAAAAGTCCTAAGAAAAAGTCTTAGATTGCACAAGTCAATCTCCAGATTTAAATCTGACATGAATTTCACCAGTTGAAGAGGACAGTAAAAGCAGAAACTCCCCAAAACAAGCAACAATTGGAATTGGCTGCATTAAAGGCTGGGAAAAGTATTTCAAAGGATGAGACAAGAGTCTGGTGATGTCTATGTGTCACAGACTCACTGCTGTGATTGTGCACAAGAGATCTGCAACTAAATAGCTTTTAATATTTTATATCTGCCTTATGATCAACTGTCCCGATACTTATGCTCACATCAACGAGTGGGAACTCTAAAAGTGATGTTCTTTTTATTTGGTAAAACATCTATGTGTTGAAATATCTAATAATAAAATTTGACATTCTTTAGTTTAGTCTCATATTCATCTTTGAATCATATTTGCAAATGTCTTGACTCCACAGCCAACAGAGCAATTTTACTGTTCCAATACTTATGGAGGGGACTGCATATATATATATATGTGTGTGTGTTTTAAGGAAGCATTTTGAGTTACCATATGAAGCTTCACAAGAAGTGGTTAGTTTAGCAACTTTAAAGCATGTCCTGCAGCACACAGGTCTGTCAGATACAGTCCTGTGATTGTAAAGAGTGACACTGTCCAGTCCAGCAGTGCCAACACATCAGTAACTCCAGTTAAACAAGACCACCTTTGATCTACTTGTGTGATTATGAATGGAAATGACAGATAGAAAAAAAAGAAACAAGATACGAGCTGATTTTGAACCTCATACAAGTTCTGTCTTGACTTATTTTGTCTACGCTGGACTAGCATTCAGTCTCAATTACGTAAATATGACTTTCCAGCATATGATCTCATCCACCGCAACTCACCATTTTAATACGAATAAAAACAATGTCTCACCGTCTCCCTATTAAATAAACAAACCCACGTCCCAACAACTCCACTGCCAGTGAAGTGCTATAGAAAACAAACCTCCACCAGGTGGACAAACAAACATCCCGTCGAAAACAGGACATATGCATCACAACCAGATAAACAGGGAAGCAAATCATAATCAGGCATATGCTTATCCTGGGAGAGAAACGCAGAGAATGAGCTTAGAGATATTAACTTAGACGTGTGCGCTGTGCGTTGTCCCTCCGCAGATGGTGGAGGTATAGTAATAATGCCAGTGAGATTGCCTTTGCCACTCATCAACAGGCACCGGGCGATAACAATCATGTTTGTGGAACATTCTGTCATCGTGTCCTGCAGGCGCTTGCTCTTTCTCTCCGTCTAGCTCACTCTTTCTCTTTCCTCTGCTCACACACATAAAAATGCGTGCAAACATATAAAAGACGTTAAAATACACATACGCAGGTATTCACAAAACCAGGGCACAAATTGTATGTGCTCATTTTTGTTCACAGTTGGGTGACGATGTTATTGCTCAGCTCAAAGGGGTTTAATTATTGATGTCTATGTTTTGTCAGATCCATCACTTATGATATTTACAATATGTCAGTACTTACGTCATTGCATCACTTACAGTCTGACATACAGACGGGTCCTGAGACTGTTTAAAATTTAATAGAGAATTGTTTATTCTTTAGAATATATTATAATAGTATAATAAATTTGTGTACCTTCAATCAAATTGCTATTTTTTTTTATATTTAAAATTCCTTTAACATATTTTTGGACCCCACTGAATGTGTATTTTAAGAAGCAAGTTTCTTTTTTTTGTACTTTTAGTTTGTATATTTAATTATATACATATTACATGTGAAATGTTACACTGGTTATATGCTGATCTTTGTGAAAAATGACCTTTACAGTTTTATGGACTGAATTATGAAACTGATCAAATGTCTGTTTGTTGATTCTGGAAATGTGTCTTAAAAAGCTTTTATGTTTCCTAAAGCGGATATGTTGGGGGTGTTTTCAGAGCTGGCAACTGCCGATAAGGAGCAAACAGTTGCAAATCCCATAATTATAAAAAGTAAGCTTGACAATCCCTTATCCAAAATTTTACAGTTCTCTCTGCTTATGTGAAATATGCAAGAGTTTGCCGC
The DNA here is from genome assembly GCA_027564155.1 of Gymnocypris eckloni scoliostomus. NCBI lineage: Eukaryota > Metazoa > Chordata > Actinopteri > Cypriniformes > Cyprinidae > Gymnocypris > Gymnocypris eckloni. The sequence continues at coordinate 9,599,706 of CM050417.1, read as the reverse complement.
CAAGCCTGTGAAAGATAACCTTGCAATATTGTCTGGCAACCTCTAGTGGTGGATTAATAATCAGTCAAACAGCGCTCTCAACAGGGCTATAAGAACAGCACTATTCTGTTACCATTCAAAATAGTTTGTTCAAAAATAGTTTTTTATTCATCATGTCATTCCAAACTGTTATCTTTTTATGTGAAAAAAAAAGAATTGCATTTTTAAATTTAATAAAACTATCAAATCATTATGTTGCCAATATCTTTAATTATGTAATTGATGTGAAAAGAGGGATGGAATGACACGAGGTTGAGTAAATATTTTTTTCAGGCTGAACTATACCATTGTCATAAAACAGAGGGCAGGTTTGCTCCAAAAAAAACAAACTCACCTCCTCAATCATGGTGTCTATAGTGTCAGAGAGCTCAGTTTTAGTGGCCTCACTGGCCACCATGTTCCTCAGCCTTAGACAATACTCCCTTAACTGCAACACACACAAAAAACATGCAAATTACAAATCACAAAAATAATTACACTGAACGGATGATGCTAAATAATGTGTCTAATTATATACAATCTCAGATGTTACTTATAACACATCTTATAAATCCCTTAACGGTTAAGAGGTTTATAAGATGTGTTGTAACATATCTGAGATTTTATATAATTTTAATTTGAAAGTGAACTAATCCTTTAATCACAATTTTTTCGTAATATAACCCAAGAGTAAACAGTGCTTTATAAGGCCACGTAAAAAAATAGCCTTTCAATCTTTTCAGATTAGTGTTAACTAAAAATAACCTAAGATTAAAAATAGTTTTGGGTAATTGAAATCAAGTAAACTGGCAACAAACTGAAATAAGTTTAAGTACCAAAATTACCAAAACAGAAATAAAAATAAATTAAAGCTAAACAGACATAAAAAATTATAAAACTGGCAAAACCACATCAAAACTAACTTGAAGCTTGAATGAATATAAATACCAATAATATAAAAATAAAAGCTAAAATATGAAAAATATTATGAAAGTAAAAAAATTCTAAAATAACACTGGTTACTTTGATGAATATTTTTTATCTCGTATTTGTTTTAGCGCTTCATTAAATGTCATGCGGGCCGAAACGCCCATCTTCCTCATTTATCTACAAGACAAGGGAAGAGACCTTAGTGACTTTATCCTCTGCTCAAAGAGTGTTTCTGTGATGGAGCCACCAGCTTATACGCAGCCACTAAATCCCCGTTCGGTAAATGTCAACATAAAAGCTTGAGGGGATACACAGCGCTGCAGACTGACAGTTGTTTTCAAGGGTTGAGATTAACTCACCTTGTGATTGAGGATATCGTTCATTCTACGGGAGGCCTCAGAGCTGTGAGACTCGGGGAAGCACTTCTTAGGGATGACGCCGTATTTTTCTGAAAAACACATAGGGTTTTAAATGCATCTTGAATGTGAAGATGTACAAAGATTTCATTTCAATTCATACATTTAAACCATTTTTGGTCTGAAGTGAAAAGATGCCAATTGACAAGTAAATGCTTCCCCTGAACAAATGTGAGTTTAGTTCAATGCAACAGAGCTAAACTGACCAATAAGGTTAACCAGCATATCCCACTGCCCGCCATCATTAGTAGGATTTGATAGCAGGAACTGAACCAATCTGCCATCTACTGACTCCTTTCTCTGGGCTGTCTCCACACAGGCATGCAGAAAGTAATAGCATCTCTCCACCTGAGACAAAAACAGAAATACAGATGATTAGGGGGTGTGTCCCATCAAGGTGAAGGGGCAGAGGATGGAAACAGTGGTCCACAAACATCCAGGGAACACAATACATCTCAAACAAAAAGAGGATTTACTGCACTTTTACCATTAACACAATGAGAGCAAACGATAGACAGCAAAAACAACACAGCAGAATTACAACCTGAGAGACTGGTGCAAATAAATACAGTTGATTCTTAGATTAAACAGTAAAGACTAGTGATCGACCGATATTGATTTTTTATAACCGATACCGATACCGATATTTATAAATTTATGTAACCGATAACCGATATTCAGAACCGATATTTATTTACTGTTATAAACTAAATAAATAACAGAGTGAAGTAGGCTTGCTGCCATAGACGTGATGACGGTTATACTGGTGTTAAGCCGCAACACTATTACATCACTTGCTCACCGTGGCACTGTCCCCCACAGTCGTTTAGATTGTTTTTATAGTAATAAAAATAAATTCCTTCAGATAGAGGACACTAAAATTAAAACTGAACGCACCGAACAAACGAGAGTCTTGCATCACAGCAGTCTAGGTCTGCATTGCCGGCTGTTCCGACCAGATTTCTTACTCCGCTGTCCTTGAAGGACGTGCAATTCTCTTTCCTTTTTTTTGTATTATGCTTATCCTATCATTTTAAATGACAGACTGTGTCGAATTTATTTATTTTTTTCTCTGCTGCACTTTTCACTGTGTTAACAGCAAGATGTTAAATGAATTTAGTGTTTTGACAAGACTAATAAAATAGCTTTTAGGCTAAACCTACATTTTTTCCTATTGTGTTGTAGGCTGAATGTTAGCATAAACGAATTATATCCTGACAAAACAAATTATAATAGGGATTACAATTTTTGTATAACTTTTTTCCTCTCTGTGAAACTTTATTCCGTGTTGGCAGCAAAATGTTATTGACATTTATCAGTCAATAAATTCAAGACTCTTGACAAGACGAATAAAATAAATACAATTTTGTTAGCCTATCTCTGTCTTTCATCAGAAATGTGAACAAACAGAATATATCGCGGGAGCGGGTGTGTGCCGAATACAACCTAAAATAGTCCCGCGCAGACCTCTACATCACAGATCAGATTTCATTTATCACGTGAAGAGAGATGACTGACAAGAAGAGTGAGGTGACACTGACAAGACAAGATGTGGAAGAGTTTCAAAACGAAATGTAAAAGCACCCGTTTTTAGCCTGTTGACTTCTGAGTCTGACATTAATCTAAGTCAAGGAGAAAACTCACCGAGATCTACCAAGTGAAAAGTAAATAAATGATAAAATACACATTAAATAAATAATTAAAAAGGCTTGTTGTGATGTATCTTTATGTTGCATTAATTTAATAATAATAAATAAAATAGTGTTATTATTATTCACTATTCACGTCGCTGTATTCAACTATATACTGAGCTGTATTCAAGCAGAAATATGATGTTATAGTGATCGAGAGCGCACATACACGGTTCGTTTGCGCGTCATTTATAACGGACATAACGCACGATCATGTCACTGTAATCAGCTTTACCTTGATTACAAAACTTGCCCATCCAAACTTGTGTGTACTAGTGTGACACTGGCTTCTTTTATCCAGCGAGAGCAATGGTTTGTGTATCATGTTCATACAGCGGCTTTGAGCCGCGTTCAGTCTGTATTCACAGCGCCATGAGAACCGTATTTCTCCTCCTAAACACAGAATACGTAGAGAGGTGAATCGATCTATTACCCCTGATCTAAGTGATAATGTTTAAAAAAACATTCGTTTCTCATTTATTTGGTTCCACAGTATTTGCTGATTTTTATTTTAAACACTGCTTGATGCGGTGCTGCTGATATTAAAGTCAAAGTAAAAGCACAGCTTACAGGCTTATTTAAAACCTAAGGAAAGCAAGGAAAACTCAAACAAAATATCAACTTCATTTTAAACTACAGTTTTAGGTTCATAAGCTGTTATATTCTCTGGAATATTGAAATAAGCTATAACAAACAAAACATTGTAGGCCTATTTTATTGCATTGCTCAACTGGCATGTTATATCAGAATTATTCAAATGTTTTTGTCATTCTAGATTATGAAAACTGCTGACAGCGCGGTTTATGCTTCCCTGAACAAATGTGAGTTTAGTTCAATGCAACAGAGCTAAACTGACCAATAAGGTTAACCAGCATATCCCACTGCCCGCCATCATTAGTAGGATTTGATAGCAGGAACTGAACCAATCTGCCATCTACTGATTCCTTCCGCTGGGCTGTCTCCACACAGGCATGCAGAAAGTAATAGCATCTCTCCACCTGAGACAAAAACAGAAATACAGATGATTAGGGGGGGTGTCCCATCAAGGTGAAGGGGCAGAGGGTGGAAACAGTGGTCCACAAACATCCAGGGAACACAATACATGTCACACAAAAAGAGGTGTATTGTGTATTGTTTACTGCACTTTTACCATTAACACAATGAGAGCAAACGACAGACAGCAAAAACAACACCGCAGAATTACAACCTGAGAGACTGGTGCAAATAAATACAGTTGATTCTTAGATTAAACAGTAAAGACAGAGTATGTCATTTTTGAAAACCCAGACCAGGCGAAGTGGTAACTTACTTTGTCCCAGAAAAAAAGATATGACTGACTGAATTCAAATTCTTCAATGTTAAACTTCTTCATCAATGGAAGACGCATGACATTGAGGCATGAGAAGATCCAACATCTCCCTGATGGAAAAAAAACAAGCACAGACAGTGAGTTCGGGTCAAACCGGAAACTACTTAAACTGGATTTGTTTGTTTTTTACTTTACAAAGGTTCCTGTTTTAAGCCATTTGGACCTTTTTCATATTATGATGATGTACTTATGTATGCATTAATTCATCTAGCATTTTAAACAAATATATTTATTAAAAAGATACATTATCATTCAAGTTGAAGTTAAAATGTTTTTGAAACACGTTCACCAAGTCTCTTATACACAAAGCCTGCATTTATTTGATCAGAAATATTGTATATAAACAGTAATATTGAGAAATATTGCAATGTAAAGTTACTATTTTGAGTTTTAATATATTTTATAAAGTCATTTCTTCTTGTGATGACAAAACTGACAGCAGTTAATTATTAATCCAGTCTTCAGCGGATTTGCTGCTCCAAAAAAAATGTCTAATTATTATTAATGTTCAAAACAGTTCTGCCACTTAATATTTTTGGAGATTTCCAAAAATAAAAGGATTCTTTGATGAATAAAAGCGTTCCTGCCCCCCAAACGTTTAAACTGTAGTGTGTATATATATATATGTGTGTGTATAATCCTACAGTACATCATCCAGGCATTACATATACATACATACATATATTGAAATGATACTTAATAATATGGTATTTGCTATGCAAATATTATTCACGTGTACTTCTATAAAAGTTTATCTGCTATAGGTTACTTCCTTGTTCAAAAACCAGAACTAATGAAATACATATGTGAAGTGGTGCACCAAGTCATTTTTGTTGTTTTGCTGATCCTTTAGAAAACATTCAGCAGAAGTCTTGAACTTCATTGTGCAAAGACACAAGTTTTCAGTTACTCTTATTTAACTGTAAGCTTTTTCTAGACCATTAATATGACCGACACTTTCATCTCATGTGGGCCTAGATTATTTTACAGAATATCTGTCAGATGCACCATTCACCTGCAAAACTTTACTTCTCAATTTTCTCTCACAGTGTAGTGTACCTGAGTTTTTCTGGTTGGTGACAGGCTTGCCCTCTGTGGGAATAGTGTGCTGGAAGACGTGTACTGTGTCCTGGACCGTCTGCCGGTGCAGACACACCTCTAACGGATCAATGCAAGTCGAGACGTTCTGGGCGAGCAGATATCGTGGCTCCGAGCGAAAGCGCTTGATAAAAGCTGATGTTTTCTCCTGACTCAGGCCTGGGCAAAAACAAGGACACAAACACAAAACAAGAGTTCTCAATTTACAGACCAGAATGGACATCATTGCATGTCACATAGGACCTCACCTGGACCACCAACACCATGTCAATTTCCAAGAAGGCACAACAGTGCCTACACTTTCACTTCACCGGCTGAAAAGAGCAAGTCTCCCTCCACCCATCCTCACCACCTTCTACAGGGGAACCATTGAGAGCGTGCTGACCAGATGCATCAATGTCTGGTATGGGAACTGTAGTGCAGCAGACCGCAAGACCCTCCAGCGGACAGTGAACACCATCGGTGCCCCTCTCCCCTTCATCCTGGATATTTTCCTTACACGATGCTCCAGCAAAGCCAATAGTATCGTGAATGAACCCACCCATCCCTCCAGTCTCTTCCAGCTCCTACCATCAGGAAGACGGTACCAGAGCATCAGAGCCCACTCCGCCAGACTGCTCAACAGCTTTTTCCCCCAGGCTGTGAGAGCCCTGAACTCAAAATCACCCGCCCCTCTCTGAAACCCCATACAAATCCCCTACCTCCTTAAACAGGGACACAGGACCTTTTTTTTCCTGTGACGTGACGACACTCTCCTCTATTCGCACTAGACACTTTCACACACTACTGTGTGTACATAAATCCCACAAAAGACTCAGTAATATATGTATGTTTACATGCTCATGCACTACAAATCACCTTACACTGTTCCCCAGCCAGCTGCTTGAATGCTTCTCTTTTTGCACATGTACAGTATTTGCTTGGCATTTCCACAGTTTGTATTTTTTTAGTTTATGTATAGGTAACCACTTTTATATATAGCATATGTATAGTCAAATCTGACAGTAGGTCAGTTGTGTATAGGTTTATACTGTTTTACTTCATTGTTGTATGTCTGTATTCATGCAGCACCGTGGTCCTGTGAGGCACGACATTTCGTTGCACTGTATGTCCACACATGTAACGTTAGCGGAATGACAATAAACCTCAGCTTGACAATGAGTGTGATGCTGTGCCATTAAACCTCCACTTATATATTGCATAATCATGAATGTTGAGAAATACTGACAAGTATGACTTTTTATATTCATGTGACACACAAGAGTTTGATAGAATGATATGTCATTGTCAGATTCTGTCTGAAATGATTGACAGCCAGCTCTCTGACTTCAGTTTGACTCTATTCAATGTTTATGTAGTTTACCGGTGTTTAGCTTCTCTTTCACACAAGAAACTTTTCCATTTCCAATAATTACACGTATGCACTCGTTTTAACCGATTCAAAGCGTCACTCCAGTGATTTAACTCGAGGATACGCGATCAAGAGTTAAAAGTCGATCTCACACCTTTGCTTCGTCACTTTGAGCTGTAGTAGGAAACAGCTCGGGCTAGTTAGCCACACAATGCTACTCCAGTCACATCAACATTTGTGAAGCTCTGAGCCCTCAACCCACACCTACGAGCTGCGAGAGACAATATTTACACATACGCACCAGTGTCCATGTTTGCAGGTGAGGAGAGGAGGTGTTGGAGTCTGATTTGTAGGTCTTTGTTTATTTCATTCGCCGACAGCCAGTCAGTCAGTGCGGAATTCCGGAAACAGGAAACCCTGTGAAATCGCGTGTCTTTCTGTCGAGGTTGCCATATCTGAAGAAAACCCTCCTACCTGGAGCTTCAATGAGGGATAATAAATACCATGATACGGGGTCCTCGAGGTTATTTTTCACGAATACGGTAAAAAGCATGACCGGAAGCGCTTAAACGATTAAATGCAATGTAACGGTCCTTTTTAACAATTATAAGTGAGATTTTTATTTAAATAACAAACAGAGATTAATGTTAAACATGCCCATAAAAAATCTACGCCGCTAGTAAAAAAGAAACGGGGAAAATAATATAATTATTTACAAATAAGAAAAGTATATCTCCGTGTTGAAATGGTATAACACGAAAATCCAGTATGGAGGAGGTTCTTAAATCGATTGTCAACTTTAGGTTGTCCAACTGAATTGAATATGATCTGATTTATTATCTGTTAATTCTACATAGTTTTTTTATAAGCAATAAATGTCTAATTTAAATGTATAACAACACTAGGTATGGTAACATGGTAGGACATTTAGTCTTAATTTGGTCACTCAGTAGGGATTAGCCAGTTTGGGACCAAATTTCAGTTTGCAGCATTTCAGAAACTTGATAAAGAACAATTAATAAATAAAATGTGTTTCACATTTATTCATTTGAGACACTTTATCCAAACTGATTTACAGATGTTTCATGGTATATGCTTCTTATGTGTGTTTCCTCGCTGGAGTCAAACCTATGATATTGATTTATCAAGCATCATTGTTAATTAGTCTTGTTATTTTTAATCCTTATGTATTTCATTGTGTTAGGCCTTGTTCTTCTTTAGACTTTTTCTTTGGGGAGTCATTTCTTTTCAATTTTGTTGTTTATGGTCTCACTTTCTGGATTCTTGTCTTGCCTTGTTTGATAAAATAAGCTTTAACAAAATCAATCTTTCCTCTCAGAGACTCTAATTTGTAGCATTATGGTCAATGTGTTGTGTTATGCTGCTATGGTACTTTTTTGTTTGTGCCATGATAATGTTTTGTATTTTTTAAATTGTTATGACTACAGTCCCAGTTTCTTTGGTGATGGTTTTTCCCAATAACATTTCAGACTTAGTTCTGAAATCAACATGTCCCCTTCATGCTGAAATTGTATTACACACAAAAATAGATCTAATCTATTTTTAGTTGATAGGTTTGCCCAATAAAATGTCAGACTTTGTCCTGAAAGTGTAATTTCTTTTTAACTTTGGACATTGTGTGGAAATTTTAGTGTATACCACTTAAGTCTGACGTATAATCCATCTTATTTCAGTAAAGCACAGGAAACAAGGTTGAAGTTCATTCCGATGTAACATTAACAACATAATATCTGCAATAGATTCTTATAAATCATTAAACCAAGCTGTTTAAACTAGGACTGACTGTCTTTAAGATCAACCACACATAGCAATAGTATAGAACAGAACAGAACAGAATAGAATAGAAAATAATAATACAAAAAATTATTCATAAAGAAAATAAATGACTTCTTGCATTTTGGCAATTTTCTTGTCAAAATGGCCCTGCACAATTAAACTAAATCTATTACGATTGTCACAAATAAAGTGAAAATGAAAATAAAATAAAAAGTTTCGACCATGACATTAAATTCAGATCTGCTCAGCTGCATCAGATTTCTTTTTACTCATTTTTACAGCGTTCAGCATTATTTCCAATCACACATGATTCTGTTGAGTTTCTGAATGAAGCTTTCAGATGAGTCATCACTGAAACACCAGAGTTTAGTTTAGCGCCCGCTCACTGACTGAGTTCTGCTCTCTTGTGAATTTTCTCATCATAAACAAGTCGCAGATGTACAGACATGGTCAGAATTGTTGGCACCCTTGGTAAATATGATCAAAGAAGGCTGTGAAAATGAATCTGCATTGTTAATCCATTTTGATCTTTTATTAAAAACATTCACAAAAATCTAACCTTTCATTTGAGTATAAGAAGTTAAAATGGGAGGAAATATAATTATGAAATAAATGTTTTTCTCTAATACACATACAGATTGGCCACAATTACCAATACCCTTTTATTCAATACTTTTTGAAACCTCCATTTACCAGTTTAACAGCTCTAAATGTTCTCCTATAATGCCTGATGAGGTTAGAGAACACCTGACAAGAGATCAGAGACTATTCCTTCATCCAGAATCACTCCAGATCCTTTAGATTCCCAGCTCCATGTTAGTGCTTCTTCTCTTCAGTTCACCTTATTTTCTACCGGGTTCAGGTCAGAGGACTTGGAGGAGCTTGGTTTTGTGCTCAGTGACCCATTTTTGTGTTGTTTTTGAGGTTTGTGTTTGGATTATGGATTATTGTACAGTTGGAAGATCCAAACATGGACCATTATTAGATTTCAAACAGAATCAGTAATTTATAGATTTTTTAATCTGTTGGTATTTGATAGAATCCACGATGCCATGTGTCTAAACAAGATGTCCAGGACAGAAAAATAGGCCCACAACATCAAAAATACAGCAGTGTATTTAATTGTGCACATGGGGTACTTTTTATCCCTGTGTTCACCAAACTGAGGGTTTGCTGCTAAAAAGCTAGTTCCAGTCGTGTCTGATAACTGAATATGCTGGAGTTTGTTTTTGGATGAGTGAGGAGAATTTTTATTGAAACGCTCCCGAACAACATGTGGTGATGTAGGTGCTGTCTGACAGTTTTTTAAAAGGGTTTCTGACCCCGAGACTCAACTATTTTCAACTACTGTGATGCTTGGAGAGTCTTTAGCCACTCAAACTCTCCTTCTCACCGTACATTAGGATGATATAGACACACGTCCTCTTCCAGGCAGATTCATACAATTTTATGTTAATGGGAATTTTCACTGCTCTAGCTCTTTTCTTAAAGCCACTTCACTAATTTGTATAGCTTGATTATCTTTTGCTGCATATCAGAAATATATTGTTTGATTTTTCTCATTGTGATGGATGATTAAGGGAATTTGGACTTTGTATTTCTGTGAAACAGGAAGCTATGGCTGCATAAATTCATGTTCATAATAATCCTGGAGTGCTCAAAATTGTAAATATGAATGGGAATATACTTCAGAGATATTTTACTCATAAGACTTTCTAGGGGTACCAATAATTGTGTCCAACGTGTAGCCTATTTGAGAAAAACATTATTTCATAATGATATTTTTCCATTTTCAATTGTTTTAGTTCAATGAAAGGTTAGTTTTTTTGTGATTAAAAAAAATAAAAGATAAAGAGGAATAACAATGCAGATTAATTTTCACAGCCTTCTTTGATCATCATATTTACCAAGGGTGCCAATTAACAATTATGACTATGCCTGTATGTATGTAATCTAGTATATGAAATTATTTGACACAGCTTCGTTAATTATTACGGAGTTTATTGAGAGTGCCAAAACTCGTGCTAGGCTTAAGTGAGTGATATAATGTTCTTTGATAATGTAAAAGTTACAATGTTTTTATTAAATTGTGATCACATTCAATAAAACATATTTAATGACACCCATATCTGGTAATTGCCTAAAAAGACGGGTTTATGATGTGCGTATGTGAAATGATTGCACTAACATTACATTTTACATTGCATTTAGTCATCTTGCAGACACTTTTATCCAAAGCAACTAACAATTGGGGAATACATAAAGCGATTCATCTTAAAGAGGCAATTTCAGGCAAACAGACACAGAAAGGAAATCACTTTTTATAGTTCATTAATCAAGTATAAAAATTGTTGTTTAAACCTCTCCAATAAACCTGATCTGTAAACTATCTGCATTTTGGATACTGTATCTTTAAAATAGCCTACATTATCCTGAAAAAGGGACTTTATTTGTTATTGCTGAATATGCATGCATCCACATTACAATCGAAATTAACTAGCTTTATTATCATAAAAAGATGGGAATTCAGAAATAAAACTAAAATGCGATGTTGTGAGACTGCTGCCCTCTGGTGGCTGTAAGTCACGTGAACGATTCTAATGAAATGTGACAGGTTTTGCCACAAGAGCAAACACCCACAGCTGCATTGCCTTGAGTGAATACAACGTTTATTAATAGTTTTAATATTAATCCCAATATACTCCAGTAATACTGCATCACATTGATTTTGTCAGGAAAAAAGATGATGTGAACACTGTTGAGTAAGTTGTGGCTTTACTTTACTCTGGCACTATATCCCTCTGATCAATATGTGCTACATTATATTACTATAATTAAAAATATTTTTGGAAAAATAAACCGTTTCTTACAAATTTATGTGATTTCATAAAATACATAATGCAATATAATCGTATATGTGTAACAGCGAAATTACAGTTAGCTTCAAGCTACACATGACAATTAATGAGATTAATACAACACTTCTTGAATGTCATGATCAATCTCTATTGAGTGTCTGTAATCACTTCTGACTGCGGTGGATTTTGGTCAAATGGTGAGGAGAAGATACACAGTTACAACTTCTGTGGGGCGTGAAGTAAAGGTAATATAACTAGTAGTGTAACTAATTACTGTTGTTAGAAAGTAATAAGTAAAATAACAATATTACTTTTGAAAGGAGTAACTAGTAATGAGTAATATATCACATTCTTTGAGTAACTAGCCCAACACTGTTGATATGTAACAATAACTATAGCCTATATTTAAACAGTGCAGTTGTGTTGTAGTTCAGAAGGAGGCATCAAATATGAAGAGCCTTGAAGACTTAAAAACAATATTTATATATAAAAAATTATTTTAAAGTTATTGTGTTTGTCATCTCAGCAGCCTATTTTTATTTTTATATTTTTTTGGTAACACCAGACAAAGAAAAAGCTCTTCTCAGTCTCTTTGACTGCTTCCATAATTCACCCACAAGATGGAGACTCTTGTTTTTGTCTTTTGTTTCTTATGGTTGATTTTGGCCTTGCAGTTCTGATGTTTTAATGCTAGGAACTGGTGAAAGATCCATCTCTCATATAAAAATACTGTGTATGCATGATAACTGAAATGTGAATGATTTGTAAAGCCATGTTATATAGAATGAAAATGAATTTAAATAGCATTTAATTTAATTACCAACAACGAAGAGACATAGTTTAAAATTCACCCATCTGGCAAACAAATAATTCCATTTTTTATTATTCTAGCTAAGGCAGATATTAACAATGGTTAGGGAGTAACTCAGTATCCTCATAGGGTTTATTAGCAGTTGTTTATTTGTAAAAACAACTTGATAATGATTCCAAAAAAGGCAGTTTGTGCCAGATGAATTATCAAATGCCCTTGTCTCCTTTTAAACCTGCATAGTGCCATGTTGTTGCTCATAAATAAATGTGGAATTCAATGCCAGATGTTGCCCAGTCTGGCCAATTCTTCAGGTTTTTCTGTGTTAGTTGCAGAAACAATAGTGCAGGTGCTCTTATGGAGAAGGGGGCAGATGGGGTCCCTCTTCAAACAATGTGTGTAGAGTGGGGGAGGGTGTTATGCATTGAAAGTCATCCTCGATGAGATATCACCCTTTCACCAGTGTGACAGAGGGGGGGAAACTGCACAGTTTATGTTAAAGCTCATAAACCCATATTGCAGGAATGGAGAGCTTTAGCCACCACCATCTGTCTGAAATTAACATTTGCGTGCAATGCGTTGCTGGCAAACAAAACCTGATTTTTGTTTTGCTACAAGCTTTCATGGTATGTAAATATGGACTAATGAAGTCTATTATTTTTGTCAGATTGGGTGCATATATATGGTGCATTTATTCTACACGGAAAATAAATACAAAAATTAAATATGAAAAAAATGTAGTATTAAAATATGTAATATCTGTAAATTGTTTATTTAACCATATATATTACATAGTAAATTCTGAAAATAACCATTTTATTTGTTTGTTTGTTTGTTTGTTTTGCAAGAAAGAGTATAGAATAAGCTAAATATTTGCATTTTATTAAATTATTTTATTAGGTTATTTTTTATCCACAGCATCGTTTAAATGTTACACAGATAAAATAAAAAGAATAATATATATATATATATATACAGGTGAATCTCAATAAATTAGAATGTCATGGAAAAGTTCATTTATTTCAGTAATTCAACTGAAATTGTGAAACTTGTGTATTAAATAAATTCACTACATCAACAAATTAGAATACTTCATAAGACCAATAAAAAACATTTTTAGTGAATTGTTGGCCTTCTGGAAAGTATGTTCATTTACTGTATATGTACTCAATACTTGGTAGGGACTCCTTTTGCTTTAATTAATGCCTTAATTCGGCGTGGCATGGAGGTGATCAGATTGTGGCACTGCTGAGGTGGTATAGAAGCCCAGGTTTCTTTGACAGTGGCCTTCAGCTCATCTGCATTTTTTGGTCTCTTGTTTCTCATTTTCCTCTTGACAATACCTCATAGATTCTCTATGGGGTTCAGGTCTGGTGAGTTTGCTGGCCAGTCCAGCACACCAACACCATGGACATTTAACCAACTTTTGGTGCTTTTGGCAGTGTGGGCAGGTGCCAAATCCTGCTGGAAAATTAAATCAGCATCTTTAAAAAGCTGGTCAGCAAAAGGAAGCATTAAGTGCTCCAAAATTTCTTGGTAAACGGGTGCAGTTCAAAAAACACAATGGACCAACACCAGCAGATGACATTGCACCCCAAATCATCACAGACTGTGGAAACTTAACACTGGACTTCAAGCAACTTGGGCTATGAGCTCCTCCACCCTTTAGCTGATTGGCATGTCACCATATTCTAATTTGTTAAGATAGTGATTTGCTGGGTTTTTGTTAAACGTGAGCCAAAATCATCACAATTAAAAGAACCAAAGACTTAAACTACTTCAGTCTGTGTGCATTGAATTTATTTAATACACGAGTTTCACAATTTGAGTTGAATTACTGAAATAAATGAACTTTTCAACGACATTCTAATTTATTGAGATGCCCCTGTGACTATATGTTGTTTGTTGTATGTGAACATGCTAAATAATTATAATCTGAATATTTCCCCAATCCCACACCATCAGGCCTGTATTTGATTGCGGATCTGTGGAAGCGCACTCCATTTTTAAGCAATTGCATCATGTATCATAATTCTCACATTACTGAAGTTTTGTGGTCTAAATAAAATAATCACCCATTTGATTTCACGAGTAATGAGCTTTTCTAGAATGCGACTGGTAGAAAAAACAAAGCAACTGACTTTGATTGTTTCACATGGATTGCATTTCATGGCTGGCCAGACTCAAAAGAAAACAACTGTTTTATAGTAATTTATTTAGCTAAATTTCCCCCAGTAAATAACCAAATGTCTCAGTAATGGTTTACCACATGCCTCCACTCAAACTGAGCATAGGCCTATGTATTTCGGATAACACTGGCGCAGTGCTGAGTTTTTCCACAGAAATGTGAAATTATGTGAGGTGGCTCTTTGTGTGCATGCAGTAGACGGTGTAGCATCACCTTGATGCGAATCTGGAATAAGAGAAGTGCACGCCTCTGGCCCTGTGTTGACACAGGAGGAGTGTGAATGTGTGTGACATGAGGATACAGAGAGTCTTACTGGCACTGAGGACAGTACAGTAAAAAAATGTTTCACTATAGAACAACATATTTGCATCATCCATTTAATGTGCATTTATATTCAATTTAAAAGTATTTTTAAAAAGCGAGTTTTTATTTGTAATTTAAATACAGTTTTAAGTTCAAATACTGCATTAATCATCAACATTATCATCATCATCGTAAATGAAATAGTTGAATGTAATACTACTATTACTTATAATAAAAGTAAAATTAGGGCTGCAGAATGATTGATCGCGTTCAAAATAAAACTTTTTGTTTACATAGCCTTACTACATGTGTATGTACTGTGTATATCTATGTAAATACACTCATAAGTGTTTATATATATATATATATATATATAATTGTATATAATTTGTGTTATATATAAATATTTTATAGATCAATTTAATAATTTTCCTTAATATAAACATAATGTATGTGTGTGTATTTATATATATATATATATATATATATACATAATAAATATACACACACATGTAAACATAAACTTTTATTTTTAATGCAATTAATCGTGATTAATAATTTTGCAGCCCCAAATATAACATAAAAAATATTGTTTATGTAATTGTTTGTATTTAATTTACTTATCAATTTATATACCATTCAATTTATATAAATAAAATGTTGTTTAATTTTGTATGTAATTGTATTTTTATGATTGTGATGATTATTATAAGTATTAATTAATAATGAAATGGCAAACAAATGTAAATAAATAATTAAATAAACAACTACTACTACTACTACAAAAAAGACAAATTGTATAATAATAAAGTAACAGTATTGTTATTGTTTAATTTGCCATTTGTATTAATATTATTGCATTAATAATTAATAACATAATTAAATGTAATACTACTACTAGTAATAATGATACAATTATATAAGTTAAATAGTATTATTCTTTCATTTTGTATGTAATTTTAATTGTATTTATATTATTATTAGGTAATAGTAAAATTGCATAAAAAAGAAAACAAACTAACAAACAAACAAATAAATAAATGCACTAATACTTTTAGAAAATTAATAATACAAAATAATAAATACAAATACAAATCACATAATAAAAACAATCATTATAATAATATTACATTTATTCATTTACCAGACGCTTTTATCCAAAGTGAATTACAATTGAGGAATACAATAAGCGAAACATTATAAAGAGGCAAACAATCACAGGAAGTGCTTGTCATACAAATTTTCAGGCATTGTTCAGAGCAAATACTAGCCAAACAGTGAGAGGTTAAGGGGAAGACAGTAAACTTAAGGAAAGAGAGTGAAGTTTTTTTATAATAATAATTATTTTCTAATAATAACAATGTACTGTCGTATAATTCTTGTGGATTAGACAGAGACGAGCTGCGCATTTAGAATTGTATTTTTTCCATCCCTGCGCCTATGCTCTCCTCCTGTATAGTCATGTGACAGGCAGGATTTATACATCGCTTTGCCGGAGAAAATCAAATCTCGACCAATCACCGCTCCAGGTGGGCGTGTCTGTTTCTACACATTTGACAGCCGCGGTCTCGGCTCCAAGTGACGTCACCCGCTGCCCTGAGCTCCAGCAGAAACGCGCAAAGATGCTCTGAAAGCAAGACTGCAGCATCTCCGAGTCAGAGCCTACAGAAAACATCGCATCTCCTCCAAGCGCTCGTCCAGCGCGTCAACGCCATCCAGCTCTTTCTGCAGGGTTTGCCCACCTGCATGCGGGATCCGCTGTTTTATTCTTTCGCCTCTTGTACATTTCCCGTGGTTATTTATTATCCGCGCACATCTTCCCAGTTTTGAGCAGTTCTGCTGTCCACTGAGGTCACATATTGTACTCAGCAGGAGAGCGCCATCGCAAGCCACGAGCGAGGACGTTTCCCCACATCACTTGTTATTAATATCAGTACAGCCCGAGCATAACCGAGCCACTGGATATCGATGCGTCTTTCGTTCTGTATCTAGGCTGCTACGGAGGATCGACGCACACCAAACATTCATATCATCGTGGTTTCATATTTAGAAGCGACCGTATCTGCGTATCGCGTCTAGGGAAAACGAGAGCGAGCCTAAAGCTTCTTTATAAAAAATGATGGCCGGTGGGGCAGTGCAGCAAAACGGGATTTTCTCCAATCCGCATCATCACAATCAACAGCCGCACATGGAGTCTGATCCCCCCGATTCCCGCAAAAGACCCCTGGAGACCCCGACGGAGGCCAGCAGCACCAAACGCACAAACACAGGAGGTAAGACCCAAAGGTTATCTAGATAGGCAACTCGCTTGCCAATGAAATAGCGACTCTTCCCAAAGACAAGTGCTTTGATGTAAACCCATGGAAGTATAATCGTCCATTGCAGGTTCGCTTTCGCTTTCCACCGAGCATCTCACCATATAACGCGGTCATGCTTCACCAGACATGTGCATCTGGGATTATATTCATATTTACAGTTCGCGTCCATTTTAAGTGGCCCAGAATTGGTGGATGCGTCTTACGCACCACGTTTACCACATCCTCTGTATTGCTAAATGAACGGCGTATGTGTGGAATAAAGCGGTTGTGTATTTCTAAATATAGGCTAATATTTTTAGCGCGTACCAAAACATTAGAAAACATGGCTCGTTGCGTTTACGCATCCTTGCCATCACCGCAGATGACCTTGCGTTATGATCTTGTGCTTTGAATCTATAATCTCTTATTTTAAAATTTGACCCTGAAAAATAAAGTTATGAATGATAAATGATTAGATTTTTTTTATGAGATGTATGATGATAGTGTTAAGAATTATTATACCACTTGCACTTTAAGATTTAGGCTATGATACTCAAAATAATGAAGTAAAAGCCTGAAATGTTTTGTATGCGTGCTTCGCCTGCATCACTGATATTCGACATTACAGTGCTCTGAAGTGCACCATACCTTACATTTTGTACTGTAGCCTATTGTTTATACTGGAGCCATGCTTGCTTGTTTATTATGCATTCCGGCAGATGCCATAAGAAGACTTGTGTGCACTACACTTGTCTACTAAACTGTTAGGCTAGTCTTGTAATTAATCAGTTAAAAACAAAATATGCATGTATTTCTTAACCTTTAAGTGTTTTAGCTGATCGTAGTTTGGTTGCAGGTTAACATGTAAACCATTGTTGTTTTCTGATCTGTGATGGTTAAATCCCCAGCTTTAGTGTCATTATGCAAACCATCTTATTTGGGTCTTTTTGAACTTCATCACATTAAAGGTAGAGAAGAAGAAACATCTTCATATTAGAAATATTAGCTGGGCAATAAACCTGCGGTCAATATTTATATTTACTAAAGGTCAGAATTAAAATAGAAGCGCAAGAACAATTTATTTCATCTACTAAAGGGTTTTCAGTAAAATAAGTGTTTGTAGTTACAGTTAAAGGGATAATGGTGCATTAATGAAGTGATTTGCGGATGTTTACATGTGAAAGAATCGATGCAGAAAGCGTTATGATTTGTCAGTCAGAAGAAGCATGCTGGACTCGTGGGAGGCATAACCTGCAGATCCATTTGCTCAAATGAAAAGACGTTGATGCTTAAGAGATCTGGGCTTCACTGGAATTTATTTGCAGAGGAATTATTCTATGGGGTGTCCAGAGTTATGGAAGGGAATCTGGACTTTTTAATATTGGTATTTACAGGCCTGAAAATGTCAAAGAAATTCGTAAAATCTTGAAATGTCATGGAAAGATGGAATTTTCTATAGGTAATACACAATTTTCTGTTGTTATTTTGATATATTAAATGTAATTATATAATTGCTCTCTGTGCATGCAGTCTCTATAAATGTTAGTCAGTCAAGTAGTGTACAATTGAACCGGTCTAAAGCTGTTGGAGCCTTGATTCTATTTAAATACTCAATTAATTGACTCCAGTTCATTTAAAATCACATATAGTTACAGTAGTAGAGGAATGAATTAATATTACAACACAGTCCTTTTAGTATTGTAATATGACACTATCGGTCTATTTAAGCATCTATATGTATATTAATTCATTCATATTTATTAACTTAAATGGCTCTCTGGAAAATGATAAAATCTAAATGCTGAATAAAAAAAAATGCTTAATTTAGTATTTTGTATCTTTAAGAGTTGATAAGACTTATTATGTGGAAGGTAATGTTCTAGTTTTCCCATTTATATTAAAAGAGTTTAAACAATATGGCTTGTATTAACATGGTTGAATCTGTTGAGGGTCAACGTGTACCCGTAGTTTCCACTTTGTGGTTTATAGTTAAACACAAGACGTTAGACAGGCCAAGTTATGTGAGTTTGAACCATTTTCGTAGTTTTTGGACTGCTTTTGAGTTGAAATTAAAGAATCCAGTCCTACGACAATATTAAGTCTAATTTGTTTTCTTATAACATTTACTGTCTTTGATTTGGTATTTACATACTTTTTGAATTAGTGTCATATTTTGTGTGATTTGCATATTGTTTGAACTCTTTATTTATGGGATTTAATCATGATTCGGATGACAAATTATTGCATTTTAAAGGCTGACTGAAAAACAAAGTCATAGGCATTAAGAGGAAAGTCAATTGGCTTAAAACCAAGAATCATTTTCCTGCCAATTGATCGTTAAGTCTTCGACTTCAAGTTCACCAAACAGCCTCTCTCCACGTTCTGAGCTGTCTCATAAAATGTAATGCTTTAATTTAGCAAATGGATGGACTGGCACAGTACAGTGCTTCCATTTACAAAAGGTTGTTTTAGGGGACACAGATGTCCTAGCTGGACGGCGTGAGGGGACTGTGACCCTCTAAGGCTGGAAGAAAGCGTGAAAATGTGTGTGTGTGTACGATCCAGTGTTGTTTTTACTATATAAAGACATTTTCGCTTGCTGATCGGCACTGAATTTGTGACTAGCCTTTTTTTAATTCTCTTGCTTGTGCTTTTCTGCCTGCAGGATGAGAAAATAGATGCGGGATCTGTCTTAGAAGGGGTTGTTACATAAACATGATTTGCCAGCTGTGTTTGAAGATTCACTTCCACCCCCTCAGACATTTATATGGGGGACCAATAACCGATTCATCGCTGTCGCCCACCTCGCTCACTCACATCTTACAATGCAATACTCCCACCGGTTTTCAAATTAAGCGCACAGGTTTTTGCTACGGCTGTTTTTGATAGGTTCGGCAGAAATACATTTAGGGTGCGCTGCGGTCTGCTCCCCCATCGTTTGTTTGTTTCGCCTCTAATCACAGTTCTGGGTCGGGCGATCATTACTTCTTCCTTCCTGAGTCCATCTCTCTCATTTCCCATCAATAGAAGCAAGTTATTGATTATCCAAGCAACGCTCTGTCTATTGATTACCATAAAATCACGAAGGGGGCGCTGCTTCGTTTTTTTCTTTAATGCACTGCGTCAAAGAAAAAAAATCTCATGCAGGATAGTGAGGATTTGGGAGGGCGTTGTAAAAGACGGCCCCACATTGGATGATTCGCTCGCCTCTCTTGACTCGTCTGCCGTGGAATGGAGGACGGGACCTGAGATGAATATGGATGAGATGAATGAAAGAAGCAATGCGAAAGCGTCTCCTCAAGCCTTCGCGCTTGTTAGAACAAAGCATGCTGCTTTCTCTCACGTGCGGCAGAAAGCGAGTAGTATGATTTATTCCGAGTGCAATGTTTATATCGGAAGCCATTTTGGTCAGGCAGTTGCTTGGACAGCCGTGCAGGGAAAGTTGTCCTTTCATCACTCCACTAAAATTAGATGTATGTTTGTTGTACTTAAGCACAAATGCTATGCAACTCAATTATGAATCTGTAATCTTGTATGCATTTAATACATCTACAATCATACAATAAAGAAGAAACAAAGTGTTGCTTTGTGCCTGTTTTTAAGGCCCCCAACAAAAGCCCACAGGAACCTTCAATCCTCAAGCTGACGTTGCTTATTCTGAACCACGGCTCTCTTGGGAGCCTCTAGCAACCAATGATTTGTGTTTACACCCACTGGTTTATTATGAGTAATACCCATTTGGGCTTTTTTATTAATTATTTTGAATTCTTAGTGAGTGTGATGCATGTAATCATATAGATGTACACACAAGACAGGGCTTATTAAGATATTTAGCTGGCTGGAGGGAAGAATAACAGCACCAACTTGTTCTTGTTTTGTTCCCGGTGTAGCACAATGGGAGGGACTCATTTCCCTCAAAGGCACTGTTACGGATATGCGTGTAGTGTAATCCACTGATTTTTCTCAGCCAGGGCTTTGTGTTGACAAGTGACAGGAAATACGTTTAATCCAACTCAAACTTGGGCTGTAGATGCTTCATGTTTTAGAAGAGAAGAAACTGAGAATGTCTTTTGAAATCAAACAGATGTTGGTTCATACTGTAGGCTTATTAGGAATATTCTGGGTTCAGTAGTTCATTACAAGTTAAGCTCAGTCAACAGCATTCATGGCATATTGTAGATTACCTTAAAAATTTTATTAAATAAAAAAATAACATCGACTTGTCCCTCATTTTCTTTAAAAAATGGAAATATTAAAGTGAAACACTTGTAATGGAAGTGAATGAGGCTAATATTCAGAGGATTTAAAAGAAATACTAGGCTTCAAATTTGACAAAAGCTCTTTAATTGTTCAGTTAATTCTGTATTATTTGAGCAGTTCTTGTCATGTTTACGGTCATTTTAGGGGTTTAGGTGTTACACTGTCATGTTGTAAACCTGGATATAATGGAGGTTAGTTACTAAAATCATGTTAACACATGTATTGTTTACATCTTCTGACTAAAACTACTGACACAGTGAGTATTTTAATGTTCAAAGGTTGGCCCTCATTTATTTCCATTGTAAGTGCCTTACTTTAATTTGCTTTGTTTAAAGAAAATGAAGCATAATTACAAATGAACACATTTTTGTTATAATCAACAAGTGCTGATTGAGTTTAACTTGTATTGAACCTGAATGTATTATTCATTGAATAATGTCATCAGGCTATGCTTGATTTAAAATAATCATGGAGATGATTGGAAACAAAGAAGTCATTGCTATAAAGATCATTATTACTTCATCCTGTATCTTTATACATGACATCAACGTTCACAGGTATGTTCTTGATTCTTGGTTTAAAGGTAGACTCGGTCATTCTTCTGCATCTTGTTTTGTTTTTCTATCTGACATTTCCACAACGATTAATTTTCTCATTCACATTCTTTTAGAGAGATGCAACCAAGCGGCCATCCATGATCCACCATTTTCATCTGATTTTGTCGGATTTCACGGTAATTTGTTTAATTTTCTGCAGAAAATGACATACAGATTTTGATGCCTGCAAACCAGAGTCTACCTTTAACTCTGTGATATTTCTTTCTTTTTCACTGCATAACTACCAGAATGCTTTGTTATATTTTGCTGCTCATAATTAACAAAGTAAAATGTGTAACCTTCAAAACAGCATAATATTTTTATGGAAATATGATGCTTAACATAATATCATGTGTTACATTAATTCGATTTTGTCAGTTATAGCCAGTCTTGACGCAGCCTCTTGATCCAATTCATGACAGACTTTTGTTAGATGCTTTTGAAGAGAGAATACTTATGTATGCATGATACACATTATTTATGAACCCTGCGCCATATTAATCAAGGTTAAATTTAGACTCATCCAAATCAAAAGGAGGACAGTCTTAGCTCAGTGAGAAATCTGGGTCATTGCAGAAAAGCGTGTATCTGTAGTGTTCTGTAGACACAGTTTGAACCGCCAGTTTATGAAATGCGAAAACAACGGCAATTTTTAGTATGTGAGGGAAAAATCAGGATTTGTCATTTTAAGGTGTCTGCAAACCCTGTTCGGAGGGAGTACATTTATTTGTGTCACAGTAACCTCCATTATTCCCTTGTTGTTTATACAATTCATAATCTGGTGGTATCCAGTACAACTATTCTGACTAAATCTGAGCATATACTTGTTTAGTTAGAGATCCATTTCATTACACATCCAGATCAATTGGCCTGTGATTCTAATGAGATTACTTCACGAAGACTTAAACATTGTTAAAATGATCTCATTCCTTACTGTTAAAGGGATAGCTCACTCCAAAAATGAAAATACTGTCATCATCTACAAACTCTCAAGTCGTTCCAAACCTGTATGACTTAATTCAGTGAAATACAAATAGTTTTAAGAATATTCAGACCACTCTATTTAATAATAAAAGTGAATGGGGACTGTGAATCCCCAAAATGACAAAAAAGCACCATGAAAGTGGTCCATACATTTGTGCATTATATTTGAAGTATTCCGAAGTCATACAGTACTTTTGTATGAGAAACAGATATAAATGAAGTCGTTATGCATTCAAAATGTTGACGTGTGTTTGACATTTGCAGGTTTAAGTTATGGCTGAATCATGAAGAATCAATCTGTTGAGTCAGATCCTTTCCATGATAAGCTGATCCACATCACAAAACCAGTGTGAATGATTCATTCATGAATCAGACTTGAATTCAGTTCTTGAGTTCAACTCACTGAATCCATGATCTGCACTGAATCCATGATCAATGCTTACTAGCTCAGTGACAATTACAAGTTACATTTCGCTCAATTCGCCACACAATTCTGCACATGAACCTACTTTCATGGTTTATCAGAAAGCTCCATTTCCCAATTATTGTAAATACATGAAAAAGTCAGATTATGTCATTATTCAAATTTACTCCTTTTGTGCTCCACAAAAAAGGACAGTTTTTAAATGCTACAAGGTGAGTGAATAATGAATTTGAACCTTAAAACTAACTAACCCTCTCTATGATTTCCTGCTCAAAACAATCCGATCTGTCACGTCCATCTTGTTAACAGAAAGCTAACCCTTCTCTTAATTTGGTTCACACATAACTACAGACATGTGTCATTACTTTGCCACTGATGCAGTTAAGTCGGGCCTTCGACCAAAACATTGTCGTCGTTGCCATTGTTAGCTCATTTGTTTTTCCAGCTGCACTCTGACATTAATACTCTGTCCAGTAGTCTCTTTCAATTTTACCCAATCATCAGTATTAGGCTGCAAGCGCATGTAGCTTAGCCTAGCCATCAGCCTAGCTTGACAAGATAAACTGCTTCTCCAGAATAACAATCTAATCTAAAGCGGCCGTCTTCTGGGAGCCGACACAGATTAATTGTGGTGGAATATTAAGCGCGTACCCAAGCGGCCCAGGCAGAAGGATACAATGTCATGTTAAAGTCACGGTGAAGAGACCATGTACTGTGCTTCTGCTGACCTGGATATGCAGCAGTTAGGTAGAGCCCAAGAATAGATGAGGTACTTTACTGCCCCACCGCTGCTCCACTTTCAGGAAAACCTTTGCTGACCTTTCTCAAGAGGGATGGGGAATCATGATGTCTTGTGCTATATTATATGCACCTTACTATTCACTTGCTATAAATGGCAACTTTACACTGTCTAGCTTGACAGTTACATTGAACGTGAGTCTCTTAATACGTCTTTTCAAATTCACCTTCTCTTGCACTTACTTTGATTGACATGTTTAACAAAATGTGCCCTCATCCCGGATCTGTCCTACTTACATAACTTGCAATTTTCTTGTTCCGCTAACCTATGCTAGAGTTTTTGTTCTGCTCTTGACTGTTATCAGCCCTGCTTAACTTTAGTGTTAATACGTGTGGTTCAGCGTTAATTACTACTCGTTAAGTCCACTGATCTTATTATAGTGGTCTTGTAGTTCTTTGCTGGTATAGTATATCAGCTTGACTTTTATTTATAGCTGCCTTCTCTGATCGCCTTTTGCGTTTTCTTAAGTCAGGCATTTAAGGCGTTTAGCAAGAATGTGAATCTATGCATTGTGCAGCCATTTTTAATATCCGCTACCATTTAAGAAAATTGGACTCACCTCCTCAATCTTTATCACTTTATTCTGCATTTCATAATAGTAATAAGCCATAATATCTGTGATGCAGCACAAATTGAAGGATGGGACTTATTTAGTGGCCAAAAAATGTTAACTCATCTTATATTTTAGCTTGCTTAGATTAGCCACCCTTTGCTAGATTACAGTCTGGGCATTCATCCAGCTACATGAGGTGCTTTTTAAACTGTATATATTATTAAAGAAGTTCCCATGTATCCTGAAAATTGTTGGCTGCTTTTTCTTCTCTCTCCCTGCTCATATTCATCCATTAAAAAATGTAAGCATAAATGCATACAATAAATGAAAATGTCAGATTACAGAAAAATGCATATATGTTATAATAATAATAGTTGTTTAATGGAAAAAATTATTTTAATCTGTTGCAAATATGTATCTATTTAAATAATTAATCTATATGTTAAATTGCAGAATTGATTTGAAAAAATCTATTGAAAATTGATCATTATTAGGAATAGCAGTAGTAGTAGTAGTAGTATAAATGTTATATTACAGAAAGTTTTATTTAAATCTGTTGTGTATATATTTATTTATTGTATGTGTCAAAAGAAAGTGTAAATCTATTGCAGAGTTCATTTTTTCTCTCTGTTTCTGTTTCCAGAGGAAGGCGAATATTTCTTGAAGGTGCTGATTCCAAGCTACGCCGCAGGCTCCATTATTGGCAAGGGTGGTCAGACTATTGTCCAGCTACAGAAAGAGACAGGGGCCACCATCAAGCTGTCCAAATCCAAAGACTTCTACCCGGGTAAGTCTTCTAATTCCAGAAAGCTTTGAAGGGAACCCTCGTCAACCTCCTCTTGTTTACTGCACCACCATCCAGACATTAAACAGCACACATTTCAAAGCACATGGATTATGTTATAGCTTAATTAACCCATGTTATTAGTCTATGCTAATACATTACCAAAGGTACCTCGTTCCCAAAGTCACTGTGACTCATTCTTAATGAGAATCATATGGGGCGCTGTCACCTTTGGGCTTGCGGCCACACCATATGGCCTTTATCAGAGCTCAGGTTGCAAAGAGTGCCAGATCAAGTTGGGACAAAGAGCCAA
Source organism: Gymnocypris eckloni scoliostomus (assembly GCA_027564155.1). Classification (NCBI taxonomy): domain Eukaryota; kingdom Metazoa; phylum Chordata; class Actinopteri; order Cypriniformes; family Cyprinidae; genus Gymnocypris; species Gymnocypris eckloni. The sequence goes on along the minus strand of CM050417.1, from coordinate 9,573,869 downwards.
GAGACTCACAAACGAGCAAGTACAGAGTTCAGAGCTTAAAGAAATGCTGATGCAATGTTTGAATGGTTCCTTTCTAGTAATGTTTATATTTAGAGAGGAAAGATAGGCATGTTTTGTGTCCGTGTGTGTTGGAATTCTTTCAGATGTTTTTAGGGATGGAGTGACACGGAGGAAACGAGAAGCGGCGGGGGGCTTCTGGGCTCTTACTTAAAAGGGCTTTGTGCGATTTGCTCATCCTCCCATCGTTGGCACGTCCAACAGGACACCTCTGTCCCATTCCCCTTCGGATGTGGAGCACAGAGCGATGGCCAGCCATGGCAGATGCCAACTGCAAGACACCTCCTACCCACCCCCCTTTCAATGGTTTTGGCAATCTTGTGTGCTCCAATGTCTAGAGCAGGGGGGTTGCGATGGCTACTGAATCAAGGGAGAGGAACGTAGGGGAACAGTCGCCGGTGCTGTGTTAGGTTGTTCGAGTGCTTAATGGGGGGTCCTTCCTCTCCAGTGAAGGGGGCATCTGTATGGAAATTAGTTTGAGCTTTTCCTTGGGTGCGAGTCAAAAGATCCACCTGCTGTGCTGCTCTCACGGCGGGGAAGGAGGGAACTTTTTAGCCTGTTAAGGGAGAAGTGTCTGGTATATCTAAATCGCTAAACCGTCTAAAGAAGTACATCATGTCTCTGAAGATACCATTTGTGATAGAAGCTGAGCTGGCATTTAATTTTTGGACAAAGCAGCACTGGCCAGACTCAGAGACATCCATTATTTCTGCAGAACGGATTTATTAGTTGTCTTCGATTTATTAGTTCTCTTCGCGCTAAATATAGCTCCTGCAGCATTTATTGGGAAACAGCCATATTTCACAATAACCTTGCATCTGTGAAGTACACTGTTCCATCTTACAGACACAATAAGAGACTGTTAAGTTAAAAGTAGTTTATATGTTGTCATTTGTATTAACTAGCATGCAAATTGTAGAACATAAATTAGATATTACAGTTAAGGGGCCACTACTTAATCATAGTTCACCTAAAAATGAAAATTCTATCATCATTTACTCTCTCTCATGTCGTTCCAAACCCGTATGACTTTCTTCTGTGTAACACAAAATGAAATGTTTTCAAAAATATTTTCTTCCACATACTAAGAAAGTCAATATGGTCTAATGTTGTTTTGGACCGTAGTGATTTTATTGTATGGAGAAAAACAATTGAAATATTTTTTATATATATATTTGTGTTCTACAGAATCATTCAGGTTTGAAATTACATGTACAGAATTAGAATTGTTCAGTGCTCTTCCCCATTCAATAATGTAAAGTTAAATGTAGTTTATATGTTGTCATTTGTATTAACTAGCATGCAAATCTGGGATGCTACAGTTAAGTCTGAGGTGCCTAAAGGGACAGTTCACCCAAAAATGAACATTTGGTCACTTACTCACCGTTATCTCATTCCAAACCTGTATAATTTATATTTATGTTTAATATTATGTACTGTATAATTTTTTGTGACACAAGAAGATATATATAAAAAAATCAATACAAAGAACATCAATGGGGTCCAACGCTGTTTTAAAACCACTGACGACGTTTGTATGGACAAAACAAATTCCTTTATAAAAATATCTTCTTTTGTGTTCCACAGAAGAAAGTAAAAAAGAAGAAGGTTAATACAACAAAATGAGGGTGAACAAATGATGACAGATTGCGTGTGTGTGTGTGTGTGTGTGTGTGTGTGTGTGAACTATCCCTTTAATTACCAAAAAATACTTATGTTCCACTGTCATTTGCATGAAAAAACAGCACCTAAAGTCACACTTTAACGCACAATGCTTGCTTGATTTTTCTCACAGCATTTTCAGACATGAGTCCAGAGAGTTGCATCATCCTTTTTTCTTTATAATTGGCCAGCGTTCTTCCTCTCAGGTTTCCTGAGTCTGTGTCCATTCTGACTTTTCCCTGTCCAAGTCACTGATCCCCATCCAGCCTCTCTGTCCCTTTCAGCAGAATGTAGCACAATATTAAAGCTCACTCCTAATCCAGCACCATGATTGCAGTTTTTCAGTGTTTAATACCCAGAGAGCCATGCGGCCCTCCCCCACACATTATCAACATTACTGATTTCTCTGCTGTGTAATCTGCTTAAGACCTAAGCTTTGTGGCCAAAAGATGAAAAGCCGCAATATTACATATCTAGGGGTAGAAATTCGTTTTCTGCATGTTTATTTTATTTGTTTGCTCCCTTTCTTCAACCTTACTCACTTAAATAATTCATTTTTATTTGCAATGACCTTAGTGTTGCTTATTTTAATTCAAGCCGAGTCATGATTTCTTTAGCACACTTTTAAAAACAGTGCTTAATTGCATGTTATTGGAAATGTGTTTTGTATTGAAATTAATATATATTTATATTAAAAGCAACTCCTTAACCATTATTCTCAAAAAAAAAAAAAAAAAGATTGCTAAAACATCAATAAAAATGCACTTTAAAGTACATCTTTTAATTTGACATTATTATAAAGTGTAATATTTCTTTAATCAATATTATATTATATAGTTTAAATGTATACTTTTAAGATTTGACGCTTTTCATATGGAATGTGTCTTAGTATACTTTAGTTTGTGTAAAACACTTTTGTTACAACAATGTAACATGGCATTACCATGTTTTTGTACTTTGAAGTACCTTATGCTCATAGTATGATGTAAATATCAAGATATATATCAAAGTACCTTCAAATCACTGTACTATAGCACCACCAGTATGTTTTAAGTGTTGACACTTTTATGATTAGTTTATGATAGAGTTAGCCTTTATTGCTACTGAATAAGCAAATGTTAGCACGGGTTAGCAAGTAATTATGTGACTTTTGCTGTGTTTTGGATTTGGCCTGTGGAAAAGTGTCAAAAAAGCGTGAAAGATTCACACTCGAGGAGTGTTATGTTCAGAAGGTGAAGTTGTTTTGTAGCATTCTAGCGGCAATGCCAACTGAAATGGTCTACTGCTAAAATGTCAATATGTCTTAAAGCTTGCGTTCTAATTAATGATTCAACACATTTTAGTGCTTGTTAATCAGTCCGTCTGTGAACTTCATTAATTGAGCGCTATGTGTAAGTGCTAGCTTAAATCCTAGCATGTAAAAACGCTATTGTCAGAGACGGCGGGATAGTCGTCATCTGGGCTGTGGAGGAGAGACGAGGTACTCTTAATCCCCGTGGCTTTGTTTTCTTTTTCAGGCACGTGACGTCATTTTCTGTGGCCGCTAGCCCTCAGTGCCAGCCAGTGCCTGAGACTCGCACAGTCAAACCATCTTGTACAAAAGAGCCTTGCTTCCCAGAGCGAGTTTGACCCGAGTCTCATCATAGACAGAGCGATATAGAGGGAAACACTTAGCGAGGGGGGTGATGGGAGTGATGGCGCAGACAGTGATCTTGTAAATGATGAAGATGCTAGTACATCAGAGTACATTTGTGATATAATTAGCATGTTTGCCACTTAGCGTGCTGAGGCTTTCAATTAGGTATGATCGTCAAAAGATCTTCAGAATGTGACATCTTTCTTCATTTCTTTTTTCTATCTATCAATCCATGCATCATCCATCTTTCTTTCACTGTCTACCCTTGTGAAAGAAGTGTGCTTAATTGTTATGCAGTTATAATTGCAGTGTGTTATTTAATATTACATTTAAAGTAAATATATTTTAAATGTACTAAATCCCAACTTTGTCATAAAAAATGTTTTGTTGCATATATATTTAAATACATGACACAAGAGTATATTTTAGTTTACCATACATGCGTGTCAGTACCATATTTCAATGACAATAGAAGTAATTATGAAATTGCATACTGTAAGTCCCACTTAAATATACGTCAAAAAAGCATTTAATATAAATTTAAATTATTGTTTTTTTTTATATAAATGCAAATAGCGCTAAATTGAGTTTCTGAAAACAAATACATTCAGTTCACACTTAATTATATTTTTTAAGTAAATGATTTCTGTTAAAGTATCTTCCTGCTTTACCCCCTTCTCTTTTGTACCTCTTCCCTCTCGGGTGTTGTACTTCTGCTTCTGTAATGTGCGGCTTTCCATCAGATGTAATAGAAAGCCTCAGAGGGACCTGCCATTAATAGAACACTGCAAATTTATTCCAGGGATCAATTTTTGCATCGTGAGAGTGGTGCCTTGTCCTTTACTCCAGCCCTCTCTCTTGTCCAACCACCATCTCCCGTGCATCTCCATGAGGCTTTAGCACAAATAGTATTGATCAGTCATGCCACTGCAAAGAGACACGATAAAGGATCAAATTCACCATGCAAACTGATGAGAATAGCAGGTGCATTCCCTTCAAGTTTGAAAAGCCAATCTCTTTCCACCCAGGAAGTCCACTGACTAAATCATTTTGATAATTTACTCCTCGATTCAATAGTGTCGGCAGGGGATGTGGGTAACATCATGTTAAAATTCAGTCTTTCCATTACCCAGCTCAGAAACACTACATTAAGAGGCAGACCTACATTAAAGGGATAACTCTGTCATTTACTGACGCTCATTCCAAACCTATATGACTTTCTTTATTCTGAGGAACACAAAAGAAGATATATTGAAGAACACTGGGGTTTAAAAACATTGGACCCTATTGTCTTACACTGTAGGAACAAAAAACCCTGATAAATATAAAAAATATATTTTGTTTTGCTTCAATGTGTCAGAATATGTTGCCTTATATTTCAAATTTTTTAATTACTGCATTGGCCGTTAAATTCGTCTGTTTGGCCATTAAAGGAATAGTTCACTCAAAAATGAAAATTCTGTCATTACTTATTTGTCGTTCCAAACCTTTAATACCTTTGTTCATCGTCAGAACACAAATGAAGATATTTTTGATGAAATCCAAGAGCTTTCTGTCTCTGCTGCTAATGTAGGAGCTGGTGCTCTGAAGTGTTTTTGCTGATCAAGTTCAAGTTTTATCAAGTTATTTCTAAATTTTATAAATATTACATAAAATTAAATATAAATTTAATTGCAAGAATTTGCCAGTGTCAATTACTATATTCAAAGTAAATAATGTGATATGTATCGGCTTTATATTGGCCAGTGGCCACTCTTGCTCTCTATATCATCATTGGCCATTAATAAAAAATATATTGGTCAACCACTACTGATATGTTCATACGGGTTCAAAACAACATGTAAATGATGACAATTTTTCATTTTTGAGTAAACTATTCCTTTAATCTGACTCTTTTTCTGAATTCCATGAAAATCTTCTGAATTGACTTAAACTGTTTAAAATGTGTTAGAATCATCAAATCATTTGAAATATTAAATATTCACACACTCAAGTTGTGGATGGAGCTTTGTGAATATTGACTGAAAATCTGCGGGCATTGATGCAGTCTGAGGCTAGTATTTCACACACAATAGTGCTTGTTGTAATGGACAATTCTCATCACGTAATACGTAATGTTTTCAATAGTTTCACATGGAAACGGTGAAAAACAAGTGAGCTGATGTCAGCCACGAGAACTGAAGCCAGTTATGAGATAACGGTAAACCATTTTGTAGATCTGAGAGCCTTTAATCTAGCATTCCTGTAGGTCTGAGCGGCGTTCCCTGTCTGTCATCCCTCAGACTCTGCATCATTAGATCAGGCCCCGAATGGGCGAGAGCTTATGGGCACAGATTAGGACCTCAATAACTGTCCCATGCTTGGGTGATGTGGGGAATAGTGGATTTGGACAAGGAGGATCTTGGATTTGAGAGCTAAAAATATCCCTTTGTCTGTAAGTTTTTCCTGTGGTCTACATAATTACCTCTATGACACTGAGCTTACCACCTGACACTCTTGTCATCGCTCATATTAGACTCTGAGTTGTGTATGTTTGAGTCTTTGACTGAGTATATCAAGGGATTTGAGATATTTGTGACAGTGCAGTTATGTCTGATCCCTCGGAAACTCAGGGACAAAAAGATGCAGACATGGAAAGAAGTTGAGAGGGGAATGACACAGTGAAGGGGGAGGAGTGATTGAATATCCAGTTGTTTGAATGGTCATTGATGTGTCTAAACTGTGTAGGACAAAGAGGAGTGGTGGGCCACTCTTAATGACAATAGAAGCTTTTGACATTGTTGACGAGTCCACGACACAGCTCCTCAAGTGCGGGGGGAGGTGCAGGCGCGCAGGCTGGTCTCCCATCTGCCGGAGGAGGTGTCGGTGTGTGTGCGTGCGGTGATGGAGAGACAAAAAGCAAGAGTGAAAGAAACAGGAAAACGGCAAAAGGGAGAGTGCTGTGCACTGTGCAACTGAAATGACTGAGTTTGTTTAATACTACATAAACATATACATTTTTAATGTGACGAATGTTTACATTTTTAGTTTACTAAATGAAATTGCTTTTGTTGTAAAATGTAATTTTTTTATTTAATATATTTTATAATCAAATGCTTCCCTGAGATATAATTGTTTGTGTGTATGTAAAACTTACATATATACACACACACACACTGTATATACACACACTTTGTTGTATATTATACATAATATATATATAAACAATGTGTATTTATGTATGTATGTATGCATATATAGAGAGATAGATAGATAGATAGATAGATAGTCTATTTATTTATTTATTTATTAGATAGTATTATAGTTTATAAATTAAAAACATAAAAAAATTGCAAATTTGGGGTTGCTTTCCTGGTAAACTTTAAGTAAATTTTGTTATATTTTAATTTAATTTAATTTATTTGACATGTTTTATATAGTTTTTATGTAGTTTGATATATTTGATATACTTTATATATTATAATTATATATATATATATATATATATATATATATATATATACTCACACACACACACATATCAATTATATATATATACAACATAAATAATAATAATATATACTATTTATATTATATATACATATAGTTTATTTATATGTGTTTGTTTATTTATTTATTAGGTCATTATAATATAAATAAATTTCAACATATAAATCTCAGCCAATAGTTGGCATCATTAAATCATGTATATATCAGCATTTTATCAGCCATTGACCAGCCAGCTGTCACGATATCAATCCCTGAAAACCCCATATCAATGAACTACTAGTAATAATGCTGTGCCAAATAAATTCTTATCAATCATAGTGAACAGCAAATGTCTATAACTCATAGTAGTGCTAGTAGTTGTATCGAACGAGTTCTGTTTTTTATAAAATGCATCCTGGGTGTCAGTGGGAGTCCTGACGTGTTACATAAGCGGGCCTGTCTCTGTGCTTTTGTCTGAGGCTGTCAGTGGAGTAGAGATGATGAATGTGTCAGTGGGAGACAGCCATCCTCATCTCTCGCTGCGTTCACTCTGTCATCTGCTGCACATTTATGATGAGCTCATCAGTAAAACCCACCCCCCACGCTCTAAGCTCAGCAATTCAGGGCCTTGACAGATTTTATTTATATGCACGGATATATACATACTTTTGGCAGGAGAAGCTTACTTTGTCAAAAGTTAGTCTCTTGGGATAAAACCACTTGCTAAATGAATACATGTAACGTAATATATATCGATTTCAATAAGTGGATACAGAAATTGATTGTGTGATACTGAAATCATATGGCTTTCCTATTCACATTTTTAAAGAATAAACATTGTTTTTATATTTTAAATTAGTTAAATAATAGAGACTCATATGATAGTATATTTAAAATAAAATTGTACTTTATTGGTACAATTGGTTTATTGGTAATTTTTTCACCTCTTGTTATTCTAAACAAAAGCTTGATAAGTCGATCTAAAAAACAGCATTACATTTTCTAGCCTCATCTATGTGCAGTGTGACTCATGTCTTATAGCTGCGCGCAAGGTGCACGGGATCTGTCCCACAAAGGTGGGACCTCTCCTGGGGTTTGGTGCAGAGCTGACAGGGGCGACACCCCCCCATCCCCCTTTGTCACAGACACACCCTCCTCCCTACGGTTTCTCACTCTCCCCTTTGAGACAAAGCATGCTTTGTTAGTCTCTACACTCGGTTGCCTCAGAGATGGGAATTAAAGTGACAGCTCCAGAGGCAAGAGGTTCCCCTCTACCATCATCATTATAGCCGTCTATATGTTTCCCCAGCTACACCAGGCAGGTAGACAGGCGACAAAGATGTCTCTCGCTTCTGTGCCGATGTCTGCCTCTGGGCTTGGGGCGAGACAGATGCGTTGTCTGAGAAATAGACAGAGAGAGTTAGCCGCAGTAAGGATGGATACTCTCGCAGTCCGGTCACGTAGAGAGGCCACAGACTCCCACAGCCAATCGCATAGCAGCAGGGCCTCCATTTTGAAGTTCCCGCGGAGGGAAAAAAGCAGTGGCAGATGTCCTGCTGCTCTCACTGGCCGTTTAAAACATAATGTAAACAGCAACAGTACTGAGAAAACAATATTAAAATATATCAATTTGTATTAATATAAGTATATATTTGTATTAATTTTATCTTATAATAACTAATATATTTGTATTATTATTTACATTTAGAAACTATTATTAAAAACTAGTAGAATATATTACAATAAAACAAATTATTTACTTGAAAACATTACTATATTTTAACAAGGCTCTTATTAGATTTCTGAACTAACATTATACAGATAATCTCAAAATGTTCAGTAAAATATTTATAATTGATCAAATAAAAGTTTATATAAATTTGAGAGACACTATCAAAGATTTATATATAATAAAAAAAATATTCTGATACTTATTACACAATAATTATTCGGGAGCAATCTTTAATCAAACATAGCCATGTTAATCAAGCCATTTGATTAATAATAATTTTTGCATTGAAGCACAACCAAAAGACACAAAGGCCTCCAGAACATTTCTATAATCGCAGATCCACCGTAATGACACATGGCCTGCCAGTTGCTGTGGCTTTCCCTCCCGTTGCATAATGAGGTTATAAGTGCAGAATCATTTAATGCCTGTGTCCTGCACTGGGGCAATTTAGCATTTGCACTGAGACATTTGGAGCTTAAATAAGAAAAGCCCCTTACATAAGATTAGGACAATGGAAAGCTGCATTGTGTAGAGTAGGGGGGCACCTTTCCTCTAAAACGGAAGGTGGTGAGGGATGACAAAGAGGAGTATTGAGTGTTGGCGGTGGGTTTCTTTTGGGAGCAGATCCAGCCTCCTCATAGGGGACAAAGCTCTCCCTCTGTGTCTCAACAGAGCCTCTAAAGGCACCGAGTTCCGCAGCTGCCTCCCGCTCCGCCCATTTGCCTCCCAAAATGTCTAATCCCCACTGAATGACCCCCGAACTCCCTTTCCCTCTCTCATACGCTCACTACCACCTTGAGCCCACCAGACCAGTGATTCATTTCTCCTGCATCCCCCGTCAGCTGTCCAAACGTTCCCTTCAACACAGCGGCTGTATGCTCGTATTAATTGCAACAGATCGGCCACGGCTAATTATCTTTGACCCCTTTAGCCTCGTAGGAGTAGCGTGTGTCTATGCATCGACTATGGGTCGGAGAGCATACAATTGGGAATTTGCGTGCACAGATATCTAAATGTAAGACTGCTATTTGATATGTTCATATGAGATAGAGTCTGTTTGATCACTGGACCATAGGTTGGTTGAGCTGTTTGTGGGTCAGCTTTGGAGCTGGAGAGAACAGTTGTTCCTCAAGGGGACATCCTGAGATGGTCATGTGACCATGGCCTTCTAGAATTATGTAGCGTGAGGGAGGGGTGCGGCCCACTGAACTTAACCAATTGTCTCGGTCACTTCGACTTGGCATCTTTTGTTGTTGCAGCTGTAATTTTTGCCATCAACAAAGAAAACATATAAAATAAGTAAATAATATATAGTTTTGAAATGAAATGCAATGCAATATATTTATTGTATATTGTTTTATAGTATAACATTTATATATTTATATACATATATTCAGTTTATAATATAAAACAATATACAATAAATATGTATCACATTGTAGTGTTTAGATAATATTGTAGTTAAATATTTAGAATTAGATTTAATTTGTTTATTTTCTGCTTTCAGTTTAATTTGAGTTAAAATGTTAGTAATTTTGTTGTGTTTTGTCATTTTTTTATCGAAGGATTTGTTAAACTAAACTAAATGAGGAATGTGGTCTTGTCAACTACAGTTAAATATTTATTTCACATAACTAAAATATATAATTATAAAAAAATATATTATATTATTATAAATTGTATATTACATTAAATTATATATTATAAATGTATATAAAGTTTAATATCATAAAAGGTATTTAAAATTATTGTGAATGTATACATTATTATTAATATTATTTTATATATAAAGTTGTTATAATATTTTATTTAATTTCATGTGTATTTAATGTAGGCTAAAACATTTTAATTGTTTTTATTTTAGTTGAATTAACTTTCATATCCAATATAATTAGTTTAGGTTATTCTGTGTGTGTATATAAATGAATAGATCATTTTATAAATGGCAAAAGACAAATGTATGAGTGATGGCATATAATATGTTAATGCAACTGCACTCGTTAGTAAAGTTCAAAAGAACATTTGGCATGTCTTTGTTTTTTGGAACATGGTTATAAAGCTAATATCTTGTCATTCCTGTGATTTAGTCATTTCTGGCCTAGAGTCTAGTGAAACAAAGACACAGATTATAGTTTGCTATTCTTGTTGTAGCCAGATTGTATGATGTTGCCTTTTCAGTCACATGAAACCTTCGACTGCAGACACAAAGAAGATTGCTAATTGCTATTTTGCTGATTGCTAATTGCTATTTGCTTCTCAGCTATCGCCAAAGCCAAATGTTCCCCAAAACATTTAGTTGATGCACCACTTGGGCTTTCCCAAAAGAGATCAAGCAAATAAGTGAGAATAAAGCCCTTTAAAACACTGAATCCTGTTTGTCTTTGACTACTAACCTCTTAGTTTTCATGCTAAAACCTGAAGCGGAAAGGGGAAGATCCACACGTGCATTGAAGACTTCACAATCAGTACTTTCAACCTTCATACACACTGTTTCACCTCCTTTGCCCACGCAGGGCAGGTGCAGGCAGAGGGGGCAGCGTTTCAGAGCCCCCTTTGTCATGAAATGTTAGCACTTTACTGCACAGGGGTTGGCCGGCCAGCGCCGTGAGCTCCATGCCAAATTTCAAGAAGGAGGATGAAAGCCAAGTCGATTGTGAGACACCCACACCCTTTAACCGTAGAAACAAGTGTAATGCTTCTCTTTTCCTAACGGGGAGCTTCTTCATTCGGAGTGGTGTTTGTTAACTCCCGAAACTCCCTCAGCAGAGCTGGACAATAGCTCTGGTTACGTGTGCGTTTTGGCAGCCGCAGCAAAATGAAACGTCTCCTGACAGGCAGTGCTGATCGTGTCCTTTTAGACATGAGCTGTGCGTTAACCTAAGGCGGCCTAAAGGGGTTTTGGAGCTGAATCCTAATTGTACGGCAAGTCAAGCGACTCCATAGTGCGGCACAAGCTGACCTGAGGCGGTGTTATGATTGTCCCTGAGCAGCAGGGTTGTGCATTGTTCAGAATTAATTCTTAAATACTTTCTACATTTGAATTGAGTTTAAATTGAGATAGCAATCAGGATGCAGAATTGCTATTTTAATTTGAATGAAATGGAGTAGATTTAAAATGAACTAAAATTCAGAAATTAATTTAGCGTAAAAGCAAAATTAGACAATTGCAGCCCTAGTAAAAAAGTAATATATTTAAAATACATTTATGTCATGTATAGTTGAAATCTATTAACATATCTACTGACTTATTGTTTGAGACTGATATAACATTTTAATTAAACTTTATTTGAAGTACTACTGCAATGCACATTTCTTATTATTAAGCCTAAACTTGTTTTAATGTCACTATTTATGAGAATTGTATTTGAATAATATCAGTCTTTAAATGCATCACCAATCCGAGAATCGAAACTAGCAAATTGAACCAAAATAACACTTTAGGTGCCTGTGCCTACTCCCATGAAGCACAGCAAACTACTTAAATAACTGTATATGTGTATATTTTATATTAAATGTAAAATCTATTATTTCTATATGTGTAAAATCAACATCCTTAAATTAATAGTTTTATCAATTGAATAGAAATGGCAAAACAAATGAAATGTTGGGTTCTGAAGGTAAAAATCCTATTTACATAGGGATGGGTATCGTTAAGGTTTTAACGGTATTACTACTCTTACCGGTACTGCTTATCGATCCGGTACTTTAACGGTATTCTTATCGGTACTTTTTGTTTTATGTATATATATATATATATATATGACAAATTAAGAGCTGAATTAACATTGCTTTATATTCTGAAATGTAAAATAAATATTTAATGAAATGAATATAAAGCATCAATTTGTAAATGCACATGTGTGCAGGCATTTTTGTGTTTTATACATATTATAAGATACAGTAAGAACATGAACAAAGAAAAAGTAAAACAAACTGAAAAAATAATAAAACAAATATACAACTGAAAAGAAATAACAGTGCATTTTTTCGTGAAGGTCCACTAACATTACTGTTCAGGAAAGTAATAGCTACAAAATAAATCTAAAAGTATTAAAATGTAAAATGAACACTGCATAGTTTTCACTGTATGTATTGATAGATTGATGCTTATTAAAGCTATAACGTTATACAGATTAAGAGCTGTGAGTGATTTTCTCTTCATTTTGTTCTTTCATTAACATTGATGAAGCGCCAGTTTGTCACTTTAAGACAATATATTGACACACATCAGATTTTCTCCCAACTGTTCTCGCCCACTTAAGACATAAACTGTGTTTAAGTGAATATTCTCCAAGCTTGCCATTTTGACATATTTTGTGTATCTTATCGACTATGGACGCCTCAAGCTCAGTGTTTTGGTGCGCCCACACGCACACACACACACACACACACACACACACACACACACTTCAGCCTGGGGAACAGCTCTCGTGGATTGTGCTTAACGCCTTTATCAAACATGTCCCGCGATGAAGCAACAGTAAAGACGGTATTTACAACAATCACCGATTGAGCTGATTCTGACGTTAAGTTTGGGTTTTAGGGAGGAACGAATGTGTGAAGGAAGAAGAAACGCCGGCTATAATGCTTAGAAGCCAAAATCGAAATAAAAAATACAATTAGCAGTCAGTAGCCCTAAAGTGTAAGCAGATATTTAAATGTTTAGTTCTCTCTTCTATCATAATTAAACCGCTTTCATGTTGCGCTGAAGCTCCTCCGCATGAGCGATCTCGCTTGAATTGCGAATAGCAAAAATGCATCATAGACAAATGTTTTAATATGAATCTATATAAAAACAGCAGGCGACTCTGATGAGATAGAATTTGCAAGATAATGTGTATATATATAGCAATAATAAATGTATGTGTGTTTTCTTAATTTCTCCAGTACCGATAGCAGAACCGTTAACGTCAGAGCTTATCGATACTCCGGTCTTTCATAATTTAGCCCCGAGACCGATTAAATACCGGGTTTCGGTACCCATCCCTATATTTACATCCTTAATGGGGAAATAGATTTGTGTAAACCGTTAAAGACGACCTACGTGAACTACGAGGTTGTTAATCAATGATAAATGCCACATTATTTCAGCTTTTTTTATTTATAATTATCGTGTTTAACAACAGGAATCCTGATGAAAAACTACATTACCCATGATTCTGCAAAGAAATCTCTACCAATCCGAGAATCGAAACTAGCAAATTGAACCAAAATAACACTTTAGGTGCCTGTGCCTACTCCCATGAAGCACAGCAAACTACTTAAATAACTGTATATGTGCATATTTTATATTAAATGTAAAATCTATTATTTCTATATGTGTAAAATCAACATCCTTAAATCAATAGTTTTATATTTTGTAATTGTTAATGCTTCATGGGATTGTAGTTCTTTCCCTCGCTGACACAACTGTCTTGTCTTTTTTCTGCGTTTCAAACCTTGTGATTCAGCTCGTAGCTGGTTGCTGTGTTTTATAACTCTGTAATGAAGACTTGGAATCCCTATGAATCCATATGGGAAGCATGAATGTAAAAATGACTTCCATAACCCAGGCTGTTGAAAAAGTGGGTGGGCACACAAAATTCACCAAATTTCCTCTTCCTACATTCCAGTTGAACTTCCAGTGGGGTGGGGCCAATTCAATTTACATCCACACTCACGAATTGAAAAGAAGCCAGTTCTTCAATTAAACCCAACTGACTTCTGAGAAGTGACGTGGCTGTTACCAGAGCGCAGTTTTTGGACCGCCAGCTCTGCGTTACAACAAATGCCTTCTGTCTGCACATCTGCATGCACATGCGAGATCATTCATATGTTGGCAACTGCACGCAGTGTATGTTCATTTCAAACACTCTGTATTTCTGCACGCCTGTCAGTGTATTCTCATGGTGCTGAGAGACTTAGAAGACAGTGGGGGTGTCTTGCTTTCAGGATGAATTCTCCGGCCTCGCATGGCTCCGCAACCCCATTGCCTCACTCCAATTCCAGCTGTACGAAATGGGGAACAGATTGTGTGCATGATGTAAAACGGCAGGCATTCTCCCGTTGCTATGGATAAGGTCATCTGTTGAGTAAACTCTGAGCAGATTAATACACATTATAAAAAATGGAAAACTAAAAACATGAGACAGAACAATCATATTGAAAAAAAGCTCTTCTGTTGGTCACTTGTAGCAGACGAAAAATAAAAAGTTAGTGCTAAAGAGTTGCGATAAGAAGTAGGCTGGAGACGTAAACTTGGCTCAGGGTTTGGAGACACTGAAAACACTGATAAAGAACCAGAGCTGAAAGCTGGCTCTGGATCTTCAGGTCTGAGATCCACGATGGGCTCGGAGGAGATGACTCACAGGCCAGCGGAGGAGGCCCAGACCAAAGAGGACTCTTAGCAATTAGCGGTGCTTGGACATGACAGCTTTGTGGGAAGTGGCAGAAGGTTTGGATGTTCTTGTTGTAGGTTGTTTGGAGCAGCCATGCCAGCTGACTCAATCTGCCTATCGTTCAGGCGGGCAGTGTTTAGACATCTTTGATGGACAGCAGGCAAGCAGAGACAGGTGTGTGTTGGGCTCCGAGCACTTGTGTGGAACCCAATCCCTCCGCAGGGAGATGCGCTCAAGGAGTTGAGGACACTGAGTATGTGGACGGAAAAAGCATTTAGATGTCGATTTAGGAAGGAAACATTTTGAGGATTGCAAACAAGCTAGGCTAAGTTAGCATTCTGATATTGTAGCAAAAATGGCACGTTTTCCTGTTGCTCAGCGTCAATGTACTCATTTAGCTTTTCTGATATGAGGTTTTGATCATGTAAATGCAATCTTCCACTCACATTAGCTTGTAGTTTATGGATAGCAAAGTGTGCTAATGTGTGCTAACCCTCTGTGTTTATTCATATTGTAAAGCACAGTGCTCATTTTCCAAGTTACAGGACAGTTGACGGCTAGTAGAATGTTAGCTAGCTGGTTTCACCCAATCTGAAAAACATTCAAACTGAAACATAAATAAAACGACAGTATGCAGGTATGTGATTTTTTTTCTTTTATTTACACAAATTTACGCATTTTCTGGGAAAAGAAAAATGAGTTTAGGAAATTTAATATTTGTACACCAAAATAATTTAATAATCTTAATTTATAAAATCTTAACACATAATTATTGTAATTTTAAAGTGTAGTTTTACGAAATTAAATTATAATATAGTATTATAATTATTAAGTACTTTACATTACAATAGTAATATTGCAAAAATAATACATTTGTATATTGATTTTGAGTATTTTTGGCATGTAACTAATAATAATAATGAATTATATAAATAATATAAAAATATAATTATAAGTAAATATGGTATATTTTTGTATAACAGGCCTTCCTTATTTTTTTCTCCTTATATGATCACATACATGATTATGTAAACATTGTAAATTTTAATATTTTAATGGCACAAAATCCTTAGGCTAAGTAGACAAAACAGAGGTATTGACAGACATTTACCAAATGGCTTAAGAGTTTCATTCTTGTTATTAGCAAACTGTGAATGTGATGACAGATGGATTGTGACAACCTCTCCATCATCTTGCTCACTTTTCTCATTTCTACAGCTTCTATACTAAAGTTTGGACGGACGAAAGGAGGCAGAGGGGGATCTTAAATGGGTTGTCCATTCACAGCGTACTGAAGTATGGGGGCCAGAGGGTTACTTTCTCCTCTGTAGCCTAACGTAGATGACCATCAGTCACTGTTTGAATCATTTGTGCAAGCCCGGAATTCACACCAGCTCCGGTTACCACACTGGCCTTTGGAGATTGTAGATGCACGCTGGGATACGGTGGTGCACATTAAGTGTGTGTGTGTGTTCGATAATGATGTAATTCCTGCTCTTGTAGCTTAATTCAAGCTCTGATACATGATGAATAATGAATATGGCTATTGTGTAGGTGTGCAACAAGCAAACATTTCAGAACATGAGCGTATTCCTGCATGTGCATGCTGACGCGTGGGTCAGGCATTATACTCGGGTTAGCGTGCGTTCAGTATAACAAGCTGTTATGCATGTGTTGGATATCCTTGTATTTGGCTGAGCAGTTGTTTGGTTGCTCGCTACAATAAGTAAGCTGGACCAATGTGCTAACTAAACATCCACAGGAACCTCTTGAGGATAGATGGTTATAATAAATCTCCACAAACACAGATGCAATGGATTTGCAATGGAGTCTCAGTCCCAGTGTTCAATGCATGTCTAGAAACAATACAAAATATACATAATCCTTCACAAGTGTGTGGAAGGTCTGAGGGAAACTGTAGTCTGTATAACACTTGAAATCATTTCAGCAGTGAATTCATTGGCTGTAAAGCAGAGTCTCCTCTAACAAGGAGCAAACACTAAAGCATCTATGGATTTGACACCTTCTCTCCATTCCCCTGCAAGGCAAAGGCAGCTGTTCTGTTTATATGTCAGCAGTCATAAATCAAGAGACTGTAACTCTTAGAAACAAAGATCTGCTGAAAACTTGATTTTGATATTTTTATTAGAAGACATAACTCATGCAGCTATTGATTATGCAAACGCCAGAATCGTGAGTGTTAAGTGAAATGCTGCTCAGACTAGTTTGTTGAACCTTCAGTTAGTGAGATTGAGTTCATGTTGAGAGAACCATCTGTCAGACCGTAAGGTGTTTGTCTAGAAATAACATCACATTCTTATTTGACTTATAGGTTTGTATGCAGCAGATTTATGGCAGTAAATAGCTGCGTGTGATCTTCAGGGCTTAGGTTTGTGAAATGTGAGTTTAAGAAGCGAGTCACATAGGATTACAGACTCAGATGTGTCTTTAGAAACATCCCATTTTGGCAATTGTGTCCTTTTCTTTTTTCTGTCCCTTGAGATTAACCATCTCCAAATGCAGTTCCCTCTTCAGAAATCTGCATAACACACCCGCGGAGTTGGCCTTAGTTGCCTCTTGAGTCATTTCCTCACCAAGAGTGAGTCACTGTCTAAGCTCATGGACCCTGCTTTTTTATTCATTTCATATGTGAAATCTAAGAAATATATCTAGGCTGTCATTCGGTTACTTTTGTTAATTACGTGAACTATTACATGAAATTACCAAATTACCACAAATCTGCAGAGAAAAGTCTACAAATGAATACAATTCAAAGATATTTCATTAAAAAAATTCAGTTTCAAATAAATGTTTTCTATTCTTCAAAGAATACTGAAAATTTATCACAGTTTCCACTATAATATTAAGCACAGCTGTTTTCAACATTGATGATAATAATAAGAAATATTAGATTGATTTCTAGAGGATGACACTAAAGACTGGAGTAATGATGCTGCAAATTTAGACTTGCATCAGGAATAAATGTAATTGTAAAATATGTTACGTGTTATTTCAAATTGTATTTATTTCACAATATTACTGTTTTTACATTATTTTTATCAAATAAGTGCTTTTCAAAATCATTAAAAAATTGTACCAACTTCAAACATTTTAACTGTAGTGTAGGCTACATCTTTTTGAAAACAGTAATATCAAACATTACTTTGAATATTAAAATAATTTTTGTTGTTGTTATTTTTATTATTTACAATATGTATTGTTTTTCAGCATCTTGCTTCATGAGCACCACTTTGAAAACGTATCTTGAGACCCTTGCACTCCCCCCCCCCCCAGCTGCTTTTAAATGAAAAAAAGCATCCTGTATGATTCATAAGAACATTACGGTGGTATTTCAGTTATGAATTGCTCCAAATATGTATTTTACACACAGGGCCGGGAGCATGATTAACTGTTTTTTGTGTGTTTTTTCTTAAATTGACAGCCCTAAATTAATCACATCGCATCTAAAATGCACAGATTACACAATTTGAGGCAAATATCCGCTCTTAAGCTAAAGTGGATAAGCTCCCGGGAGCCTTTGAAATAAGCACCTGGCAGAAAAGTTTAGACCCCCCTTCCCATCTCCCGCCTCTTTTTTCATTCTTCATCTTTCTTTTTGGAGAGTTTAGTTTCTCACTGAGTAATGTTACCCCCTCTTTCTTTTCTTTATTAGTGAGTTGGACATATTGAATAAAGAATCTCTTTTATCGCATTCCCTCTCTCTCTCTCTCTCTCTCTCTCTGACTCGCTGCCTGTTGTTTTGTCTCTCGCGCTGTCTTTGTCCCTCTGTTAGGTCTTGGAGGGGTGTGCAGGAAGGTCTTGAGAGGGTGAGAGAGAACATTAGAGAAAAAGATGAGGACAGGATCCCAGCCCAGGCATCTCTTCAGCTGTTTGCACGGCATGGGCCCCGTAACCATGGCGACGTCACTATAGATGTTGGGGGGTGGGGACGGCTTAGGTCAAACTGAGGAAAAGGGGTGGACAAACCCAGCACTTCTCAATAGGTGTGACATCACTGAAGAGGAATTCACTCTTTCTTCCAGATCCTTTGTTATTCTTTGGAGACCCTTAAATCCTTCCTCTGCTGTTTAGAGAAGCTTGTTCCATTGGAAAAGCAAAGTTGAATTGACTGAAAGGATCATTTATCCAAAAATGAAAATTTACGCAAATGTATGTTGTTTCAAACCTGTATGATTTGCTTTAATTTTTTTGTCACAAAAAGATCGTTTTTTTATTGTTCATACGATGAAAGTCAATGGAGTCCAGTGTTGTTTTGGACCCCATTAACTTTCATTGTACTTTCTTCAAAATAAAGACCCCAAAGGGGGAGTATTTGTAGTGATGTACTTGAAGAACCATTTTGGGTTCCCCATTGAACCTTGCTATTATTTTTCGTAGTGTAAAGAATATTTAAATATTAAAAATTAAATCTGAAGAACATTTGTCCGCTATAAAAACCTTTGGTGTACAGGAAATGTTCCATGGATTTTAAAGATTCTTCATGGAATCATCGATTTATAAGAAGAGGTTTCATTTTTCATTTTTGGGTGAACTATCTCTTTAAGAAGACTTGGAAAGAAAGGTTCCCATCTGGCCTAGTGACATGGGGTAGTGTAGGCCCGTAATGAAACGTCTGGATTTGGAGCGTCCATCCAGCCTGACAGACTATAAAATACAGTTTCAAAGAGCATAAAGAGATTTGAATGGAAACTCTCTCCGAATTTCCAATCCCCATCTTTCTTCTTCCTCTTTACTGTTCGTGATTACATAAGCACATGCAAAACCCCGTCCTTTCTGTTTTAAAATAAAAACACATTACGTCATCAGCAGCTGCCCCACAATATTGTCAGGGTCTCCCAGTTACTGTGGTGATGTATCTTATGGCCCCCTCCCAAACATTCATGTTTTTATTAACATAATGGTGCACACTGACACCAACAGGACCCGGGTGTCCCCTGTTTTAATCTGCCCGTCCACGCAGTCAACACTTCATCTCGTAGTGGGTGCGCCATGTTGAAACAATGACCCATGTGCTCCTGTGGGACTCGTGTACGTGGAGGCTGCAATCAGAAGCCCTTTGATGAGCAGACAGGAAAATACGAGTCACTGAGGAAGGGAGATGGCTTTTTTATCCCCCACCTTCCCAACCTATTCTTCCTCTCTCTCTCTCTCTCTCTCTCTCTCTCTCTCTCTCTCTCTCTCTCTCTCTCACTCCCCCCGTCTTTCTTTCTCCTAACACTAAATCCAGGAAACATCTGTAACCTCGTCCATGGGCAGGGTCGTATGTTCACAAAAGCTCTAGGGCCACTGTTGGACTATTTGGAAGGAAGGCAATCAGGAAGCTTGTCAAAATGTTCTCGTATTGTGATACAGTGTAGAGTTGTTTCTTGGACAGTCTTGTATGGTGTGTATTCTGAAAGATTGTCTATGTGTCCTAGCAGCTGGTGTCATTTGTCATGCGGTACGCAGTAGTTTAATTGGTTATTGAGCTCGCTGTTGTCATTTCTATGGGTTCAGGGTTCTGTCAATCAATGAGTCAGTCCATCTTGCAGCTTTGGTGTTGTGGGAGCTTGTGATCAGCATTTGTGATCTACATGACAGTGCACTATTCTCTCTATGAGCTCTGGGCACCTAGTTTAGGAATCATCCACCTTAAATTATTAGTTATTTATTAGTTTTAAGGTAAGCTAAGGTAACAATAGTTATGGTAACAACATCTACCTCTTTAAACCTAATTGTGATTTAAAAAACATTTGTTTAATAATTTTGAGAAACATTTACTTACTTTATACTCATTATTACTTAATAATTTAGAATACAACATTTACTGCTTTAAACCTGATTATGATTTGTATTATTATTACTATTATACTTTAATAGTAAAGGAAACAACATCTACTACATTAAACCTGATTATGTTTTGTCATCATTATTGTTTTTAGAAAACGTCTACTACTTTAAACCTCAGATTTTTAAAATCTATTTTAAACTAATTTAGGAAGCAACATGTAACATATAACCTGATTTTGTTTTCATATAGATTAAGACAAAGCATCTACCACAAAACCTGGTTACAGCTTTATTATTTTTCAAAATTATTAATATTATTAAAATGGTAGAGTATGGTTTAGTATAACATAAAAAAATGTCCCCAGATTTTTGTCAGAAATCCTATCCTACCATGCCTGAATACAAAAAAAACTATTGTTCATACAAAAATTAAAATGTTCTCATTATTTACTCATGACGTTCCAAACTAATAAAAGTTTCTTTCTTATGTTGAACACAAAAGAAGATTTTCAAAAGAATTTTGAAGAACCAAACAGTTATGGTCCCCATTGACTTCCATAGTAGGGAGAGAAAAACTATGGAAGTCAATGGAGACCATCAACTTTTTGATTACCAGCATTCTTCAAAATATCTTCTTTTGTGTTCAACATAAGAAAGAAACTTATATAGGTTTGGAACCTCATTAGAGTGAGTAAATGATGACAATGGTCATGGCGTCATTTTCAACAGTGCCTACCACTCTGACAGCAACTTGCCCCAACAACACTGTCTCTGAGTCTGTGGCAGCAGCAGCGCTCTGAGGAGAGATTAGAGTGCGCTCCTTTTCAAACAGATAGACAGAGCTGTGGTCTTGAGACATGTTTCTGCTGGACTATTTTTAACCGGACACACCTTAAAAAACAGCGTGCGGCCATGTACGTCAGTCTGACGTCTGTATAATGACCAACAAAACAATGCAGATCTACATTTCTCTTAAACCATCCCACCTTCTATGAAATGATTAATCTCTATAGTACTCGAGTAAACAAAATGACCAAAATATCCATCCATGCTGTGAGCCACCATGTTTCTGTCCTCTCTCGAAATAATTAGCAGGATCTAGGCATTACCTCACATTGCTGCACTATTTACCTTGTTTACTGGCTCTTTTTTATTGAGCTAACATTACATTCCATAGAGTACATGTTAATGTTTTGTACAGGCTCATGTGGTTTTGTTTAGGGGCTCTTATGGACATTGTCTTTTGCTGGAAGTTTTGAAGTCATGATGGAGTTTAAAACAG
This sequence comes from Gymnocypris eckloni scoliostomus, assembly GCA_027564155.1. Lineage (NCBI taxonomy): Eukaryota > Metazoa > Chordata > Actinopteri > Cypriniformes > Cyprinidae > Gymnocypris > Gymnocypris eckloni. The sequence continues at coordinate 9,551,865 of CM050417.1, read as the reverse complement.
CCTTCCAGACACCATCACTCACACAACTACACAAAACAGGCCTCAACCCTTCCTCTGTTTTATATGCTTTTGGATGGAAAAAAAATTGGCATTACTGTAAAGAAAGATAAGAGAGCCTGTGCCGTAATAATAACAATAATGATGTTTATCAAAGTTCTCAGTAGCTAAATCCCCAAAGAGGTGCTCCATCTAGAAACAAGAACAAGGAATGAATGACTCATCTACTTAACAACTGTATAAAAACAATTTAGTACAAGAGTGAACAGAGCCAAGTAGGCATTCCCTAGGCAACAATATAAAACACCTCCGCACTGCCCAATACCTTTTCTTAGTTTTAACTCTTGGTCTGTACTGTAAGCTGTATGCGTTTCCTTAAATGCCACTAGCACAAAGTTTGCACTTATTCTGAAATCAGTGATTAATATGTATATTAGTCTCTCCTCTGTGTCTGTATGGATGCAGACCAAACCCTTTTCAGAAGCAGCAGTGACTCACAGGCCCTGTATCAGAATCTACATTTGAACTGCCGCCTGCACGGCTGGCATTCGTTCACTGTGTACTAGAATTAAAATTATATTTCTGAATGTTTTTTAATAATTTTCAGGATATGCATTATATATGTATCTATCTACTTATTTAATTGTATTTATTTATTTGTTTTAATTAGAGGAACTATTAGTTCATAGCAAAAGACAGAATTAATGTAATTGAAAAATCTGAATAAAAGCATTTAGCTTTTTATTTGACTAAATTAACAAAATAAAAAGGTATATAATGTAATAAAATGAGATGTATTAATTAATTATTATTTTTCAAAATTAAACATATCAAAGATGCCAGAACATGAAAATTCTGGATCCTTCCATTATATATATTTTATCAGAAGAATTGTATTTATATATCTTCCTTTTTTATATATACTCGCACATATATATAAAAACATTGCTGTATGAGGGCAGTATGATTTTTTTCTAATGTTTTTGAAATAAATATATCATTAAGGGTGCAGAAATGAAGTACAGCAATACTGTGAAATAATAATAGAAATGTTTTTGTTGTCTATTTTAATATATTTACAATGTAATTTATTCCTGTGATGGCAAAGCTGAGTTTTTGGCATTAGTGTCACATGATTCTTTAGAAGTCATTCTAGTATGCTGATTTGGTACAAAATACATTTGTTATTATTATTAGTTTTATTAAGATTCGTTGTTGAAAAAAGAATAGCATTTATAAATTTTTTTATTACGTTTTGGTTTACTGTTACTTCTGCTCAATTTATTTACACACACACGCACACACACACGCACACACACACACACACACACACACACACACACACACACACACAAGCTATAGAGAATGGATCAAATAAAAAACCTTAAAATTATAGATATATAGATTTATATATAATATTTTTTTGTTTGATCCATTCTTTATCATTTATTATGTAAATGTTGGCTAATGTTATATTGTCAACCAAACAAAATAGAAAATATTGTGTGTATATATAGAATATTGCCCAGCCCTACTATGTGTACTATTTCTTGTTGTGGACGCTGATGAGGCAATGAGCTGTTGAGGGGGGTGTTTATGTGCTTAGATGGGTGGTAAAGCATACTGCCCATCACTTTCAATGAGCTCCATGGGTAGAAACCTAAACGTGTGTCAGAAAGTGACCCTTCTGTTTGCAGGAGGGAAGAAGATCCTCAGTGACCTCTTTCTAAACTCCCCCCACCTCTTCCCATATCCTGCTGAGTATCTCACAACAGACACATCACAACCTCTCCAGCACTTCCTCATCCATACAGTCCACACAACACATAAGCTTTCTGCTTGTTTGCCAACATAACTGTGCCTATAGATATTTGGGGTTCCTTGCATGTATGTTCATACCATAAAAATAAGTAATGTTTTAAAACTAGCCCTAATTCTCTGACAGTTGTTTGACTGGTGTTGTTCACACCCTACCCCCCTCATCTCCCTGCCAAAACAATGGTGATCTCTGCTCTAATAATCTACCACCCCGATTGGTCTGCCACAGATTACTTTCGGGCCGCCAGCTGTCGGGAGCTCAGCGAAGCTTGTTTTTCCTTTTCTTTTTTGTAAGATCCCATCCATGATCCTGAGATGCCTCAATTTGAGTGTATTAACATGTCTTCATTTAGCTAGTCTGGGACTGAACCCAATTATTTTCATGCTAGTGAACAATAGAAGGTTAAAAGGAAACCGGAAAGCCCTACTGCGCCGTGCCGATAAGGGCCGATTCGCGTCCCAGTCTCTCGGGAGCCAAGAGATCCTGGCTTCGGATCAATCTGGTTGAGTTTTCCTCTTCCCTTCTACTTAAAGCTTTTGTGGATTTTGTTTTTATTTCTGAATCTCAATGGCCACGTTTGACTGCCTCTGTTATGTGGTGTGATTTCGGGTGGGTTTTGGAGGATAAATGTCCCAGAAGCACGCTTTCGGGCAAAATGTTATAGTGTAGAAGGATTAGTAACCAATCAGAGAACCGCAGTCGGTTAATTCCTTTAGAGTCTGCACTGTTAAAACAATGGTGAATGTATGTGAGTGTGCATGCGTTTAACCTCATGTTCTGTGGAATTGGTGTCGAAATGTCGATATTGTATCAGAATTAATTGAAAGGATTGATGGCCCTGCGACTGACGGATTCACTCTCTGATAACACGTATGATACTTATATCTGAAAGTGGCTGTCATACAAACAATGCACAATAATAAGATTTAGTTGAGTAAAAACAGAAAGTAAGCCTTCTGTTATCAGTGATTCCTGGTGTTGCCAGCTGATTATATTTTATGCTGCTTCCACGCAAGGAAAAAAACATTCCATCAAAGTTTTAGCTCCAAACACCATCAATCGCAAGAACATGCTGCACGACCTCAGTCTTACACCAGCAGTAGTAAAACAACTTTGGGTTACTGCAGACATGTTTATGAGAGGTTGATGGGAAATATATGCATAGATGGAAAACTATATAGGGAGCTTGTATAAAGTGACAAATAGAATTTGAAATTGCATTTATAAATATATATTATACACACACACATCTTTCAAAACTTTGGGGTCTGTAAGATTTGTTATGTTTTTGAAAGATGTCTCTTATGCTGCACCAAGGCTGCATTTATTTGATCAAAAGTACAGTAAAACCAGTCATTTTTTAAAATATTATTATAATTTACCATAACTTTTTCTATTTGAATATATATAAAAAATGTAATTTATTGCTGTGATGGCAAAGCTGAGTTTTCTACAGCCATTGCTCCAGTCTTCAGTTTAACATAATCAGAAATCATACTAATATGCTGACTTGGTGCTCAAGAAACATTTCATCAATTTTGAAAACAGTTGTGCTGCTTTATAAGTTTTTGTTTCATGATTCCTTGCTGAACAGAAAAGTTCAAAAGAACAGCATTTACTTGAAATATAATTTTTTGTAATATTATAAATGTCTTAACTGTCACTTTTAATCAATTTAATGCATCCTTGCTCAATAAAACACCTTACCGACCCCTGAATAATTTTTGAACAGTAGTGTATCATTTATTGATAATCTGACAATTATTTCAAATATTTGTATATATTATTTTGTTCACTAAATATTAGTATACTTCATATAATTATTTTAGGGGTGAATTTATTTTATTATATTTTATTTGATAAAATGGCAATTGTCTTAAACCTAAACTTAAATAATTTATTTAATCTAGTGCAGTCAAAATCAATTAATCGCATCCAAAAAAGGTTTGTGTTTACTGATATATATGTGTACTGTGTATTCATCCATTTCAGAAATATGTGTAATATATTTATATAACAGCACACTTTAGACAACATCTGTAAATCACACTGAGCCTAAAGTATCATTTGTCTTTGTGTGCCTCCTTTAGGAACAACAGAGCGTGTGTGCTTGATCCAGGGCACTGTAGAGGCGCTGAACAGCGTCCATGACTTCATCGCAGAGAAGGTGCGGGAGATGCCGCAGAGCGCTCAGAAAACAGAGCCGGTTAGCATACTTCAGCCACAGACCACCGTCAACCCTGACCGTGTCAAACAGGTGAGGCCTCACTTCCTTCAACTCACCCTATTTCCTGTTTCTTCCTATTTCCAGTTTCCTCTCAAATCTTGCATGATATTGGGTACTTCCTTTTTATTTATGCTACAATTAAATCAGAATTTATAACAAAAAGCACAAGCCCATGGACCCTTGAATGTAGGAGCAGGTGAAAGTAAGTGAGGATGGACATTTTGATTATAATTCTTTCTAATAAACTCGAGAAGATTCTGAGTGTTCTTCAATTAAAGTCATTGATTGTCTGTTTAGGTGATTATCGCCACCGGTCACTCCATTATTATGGTCCATTGATCTGCTGGGCTTCTGCATTGTTGTCAACCACGTCAATGATTCTTCTCCTTTATTTTTCATTTGCTTAATTAAATCACCCTTAGGAAAAAGAGAGAGAGTTGGCTTTATTCATGAATAATTTATGGCATGCTGCCGTTTTCTGTTTTAAATTTTTAGTTAAGCCTGTCCATTAAGGAAGTGTCCTCTTTGTGCTTATTGAGCAGTCTCTTGAAGACAGGGCCATAACCTGAATTCAGAGAACATAAGACCAAAACGCTTACCCCTGCAGAGTTGCCGACCTAATTATTTATGCATGTAATTATAGGGCTTATCAGCGGAGCAACACATCTCACTTTGGTGCACATTATTGCCTCTGCTGGGAGAGCATCACTGCAGGCCCTGCCTGCATTCTGCTGCATTATATACAGGAGTGCAGAGAGGCTAGAATGTGGAGATACATTGAGCATGTAGCTGAGTCATAACTAACTTCCTTGAAGTATACTTAGGATTATTCTATTGATCAATTCCTGATAAATTGAGATTGACTTGATATACTTTGCACAAACGTACTGTTTGTTTAACTTTTTTGTTTAATTTATAATTAAATATATATTCTGTCAGGGCTTGACATTAAATGTTTTGCTCACCAGTCATTGTGTCTAGTGGTTTTCTACATTTTCACTGGCCACAATTTTGTTGTTGGGAAATTATGTTTTATATGACTAAAGTTACTTAATGCTATAATTTATTTCAGTTGATTTCCAGGTAATGTTTTACCTATTTAATGGCCATTTTCCTTTACCGTATTAAATTCTTTTGTCATCTTTCATATCAAATTTGTACATTTTATTAATAATTTAACTTAATATAATAAGACAATATAGGGCTGTTATCAATAAAATAAAATCAGTATTAGCAAATCTGATATTTCCACTGCAGAAGAAACAGAAACAGCTGATGTGGCATTTAGATGCATTTACAGACAGTTTAATGAAGCTGAAATGTATATTTTTATATTATATTTTTAATTATATTTTTGTTTCCCTATATGTATAGGTATGTTATTGGTAAAAAAAAAAAAAAGAAATGTTTAGTAATAAATTAAGCATATTTTATATATTCATTATTCATAAATATTGTATTTTTTGTCAATATTTAGTCAGTTGTTTATTACTGTATTTCATATATTATTTTGCACTAAAGGGTTTTATTCTTTACTAGTCAAAATTGCGATTTGCTTTTGAATCCGGTCCACAGTGTAATGTGATTGAGGTTATATGATCTTGCATTGCCATTGCGTTCTTTTCCAATTGTCACCACACGTGTGGCTGTCGTGGCATGTATCTCATTGCAGTACACACTGACTGAGAGATCGAGGGCAAGAATTGAAGTCATATTAAGCAACAGCTGCTGATTTTGGGCCAGGAACATCAACCCGAGCCTGCAACCACATGGTCAGGGCAAGAGCAGGACTGACACCTAACTTACTCCACCCGCCCTCCCACACCCACCCGGCAGCACAGGAAATCAATCTGATCATCTAGACGCCTCATTGTTTCAAACAGTGTTTAACTGAACTCAGATGGTAAAGTGCCAGCCTGCAGCGGCTTCCTCTGGTCTGTGCAGGTTTCCTCTGAGCTTTCCTCCGCCTGTTTCCCACATCCTGTTTGTTCAGGAAATGGACCATTAATGCACAGGGAAACAAGAGTCCCTGATGTTGTCTATAGGTAGACACAGTAAATCACAGCAGTTGGGCATTTGCATTTTCGTGACTTTTGTGTACTGCCAAATAAATCAATCTTAATGTCATTTATTCAACTGAAAATCTGTAGTACTGCATATGGCAATTACAATAATTCTCAAATCATTCAAGGGTAAAGAAATACATATTCTCTACTTTCATTAAGGATCAGCTGACTTCTGAAGCATATTCACATAGTATTTATGAACATTGGCACTGGAACACCATTAACGGTTCCTCCTGCTTCTCTTATGATTTTGAAAAGTGGAACGATTTCTCTGTAATCTCTATTTTTCAGCATCACAGAGAAAAAAAAGAATTTCTCCATGCATCACTGGCTTTTCCGTAATAACCCACAGCTTTGCTTCTATTATATTGATCAGTGGGATTGCCTTAAGTGGCTGTGCGGTTTCAAACCATCCTTTCCCTTCACGACACCACCAAAGCCAGCCTATTTAATTATCCTGCATCGTGAATCTAATAAAAGTTCTCATTGGAGCACTACGCTAGCACACACACATAGACAGCCAAGCGAAACACTGCTGTGTTCTCTGCTCGTCTCCTAAATTAAAAGCGACATCAGGAAAATTGCTATAATGTCTAAAATTGAAAAAAACCTTCTCGCCCAATAGCCCAGCCTTCCCTTATCTCCCCTCCCCGCTTCACTCTCTAGAGGGATGGTGACTGGCTAAAATATCTTATGCCTTTTTTAACCTTCAAATCCATCAGCCGGCCAGGAAAAAGGTCACTGTCTCTCCACGGAGTATCGATCTCATTTCCAGAAGAGCCAATGGAGAGAGAGAGTCTTACACGACATTGGATGTTGGACAAGGAAGTACATCCTCTAATGCCGGGCATCAAATCTCTTTTGGGTGAAAGAAAGGACAGATGCTGTCTTTAGTATTTGCAGACTCTGTTGGTTGCTTGTTTATACAGTCACAGCGTATTTGTGGTAAGCATGTGTAGATCTTTAGTTCACTATCTTATGATTTTTACAGGGTCATGGAAAATATGGAAATATCAGGGAATTGTGGTTTACAGGCTCTGAGAAGTCATGGAAATGTTTACAATGACTACATTTTTTCTATTCATTTATAAACTATTTTATAAAAAAAAAAAATATATATATATGTAGTAATTTTTGGTAACACTTTACTTTAAGCCTATGTAAAATGCAGTATAAAAGTAATTTTATAATTATTGTAATGCCCCTTATAATGCATTGTATAATCTCATGAATAGTTGTAACCTAAGTTAATATAGTATAACACTTATCAATTCATTGTTACACTATGATTTTTAAATTCGATTATAATTATTTACGACAAGATATAATGTATCGCAGTGCATATTATGTATAATTATAACGCATTGTACTCTTTAATAACCCTTTATAATGCAATTGCTCTTTATAATTTCAAAACTATTTTATAGTTATTGCACTAACAAAGAGCACTTAAACTCCATGCCAAGAAATATATTTACTATAAAAACTCTGACTTTTTCAGTTGTCTCTGATTAACAATTTCAAAACTTTATTTTACTACCATGAAATGTGATGATAATTGTCAAAAGAGGTGTAAAATTAAGAGGTGAAAATATTGTTTTCACTCTATATGCAACATAAACCCCTGAAATAGCATATCCAATGGATGATACAAGAGGATATTAATAAGTCAGAATGATGAGCATTATTATCAGGGATTATATTGGCTATTTCAGTAGAATTGACATGTCTATATCAAGTCTCACAGCAAGTGTCACACAACCTTTAAAGCAGGTCGCCCCATTGATATTGGACTGTGGTGATCTCATATTGTCTATGTGTGAGAGGATGTACTCTATCCGAAGCTCGTGCATCTCTAATCCTGAGCCGGACCCCTGGAGATACGAGTTGTAACATTCTTTGATGGATGCAGGACTTGAGCTGTCTGAAATGGCATAAAAAATCAATAATAAATTAGCTCTTTATTAAATATGCATCTGTAAGGCTCATACTTCGTTTGATGTTGCTCTGCGTTTGGGTTCTTGAGAGATCTGGGATGTCAAAGCTAACGATTCAAGACTAGATGGGAATGTTGAGATGGATATTTTGTGATGCAAGTTTATTTTATGTAGATATCCACATTTAAAGATCTTAAATCATGCAACTTGCTAGTATATGAGCTTATAGGGATAGTTTACCAAATTTTGTCATCATGTACTCACTTCCATCTCATCCAATGACTTTCTTTCTTCTGTGGAACACAAAGGGTTTTTGAAGAATGTTTCTGAAGACAAGTATTTTTATCCATACAATGAAAGTCAGTGAGGTCCCAAACAACTTTGGTCCCTATTGACTTCAATTATATATAGACAAAAACACATCTTCATTTGTGTTCATACAGGTTTGGAATGACATGAGGGCATGTAAATGATGACCTTATTTCATTTTTTTTGTAAACTATCCATTTAAGATCTCAGAATGTTTGTTACATTCTAAATGTTTATTCAAATTAATGTCAATCTGAGACTTAAAATATGAATGAGTTCTATTGGAGAGGGCGGCACACTGGATTTGGGGAGATTGAGGACCCTAATTTAGTTTACTATGAGCTCTGGCATTACAGGACAGACTATTTTTGGGTGCATCCCCCCTTGTGATTTCACTTAGGCTTATTCAATGCAGTCTAGATAGCTGAGGGTTAAAACTGTGTATATGTATGGAGGAAACAGTTGTCTTTTGCATAGAAATGCTTTTATACATCTCTAAATATATCCCTTTTACCACCTAGGTCTAAAAGTAGGAAAAAAAATGTAGTAGCATAACAAGATTTAATAAACTGAAAAATTGGTGTACAAACAATTTCCAACAAAGAATCAGCTAGTACCATTAAAGTAAATGTGACATTTTTAATGATAAAGACTGAAATAGTAATTTCATCTAAAAAAATACTCAAATGTCAAATATCTATTTTTTTACAGTGTACAGGTGAAATGAGTAGCTAGTTGCATTTTGCTCTTGTACTCAAAATATAAAACAGCAATGAAAATCAGCCATATCACAAGCTTGCTTGCTGTGCGTGAGCCTGACAGAAAGAATTATAGGGAGTGAAAATTCAGAGTCGACCACTCGTACAGGACCCTTGCTAGCAAACAACCTTTCACGACAGTCATAAGACCAAGGTGAGGAGGAGGAGGAGGAGATCAGGGTGTTATATTTAACTCGTGTGGAGTCTTTTTTTTTGTCAATGCCAGCAGCCAGAGCACACGGGCAGATGCTGTACAGAGATGGGCGGCTAAGCCCAGGATCAGGAGACAGGCGATTAACCCAAAGGCAAGCGCTTAAGACTTCAAAGTGCAAACAGCTCCAGCTCTAGAGTCAGGCACTGTTCTGGGGACAGAGGTTGGGAGGGGGGAACAGTTGCTCGGGTGGGATGCGCCAGGGGTCACATCGCTTGAGACCCCTGCCACCTTCAGGACTGGGTGCATTTTGCTGGCACATCAGTAGAAAGAGTATAGAGGAAGTTTGAATTGCTTTTTTCAGCGGTGGAAAGGTTTTTATAACACGCAGCCGGATACAAATACTCCTGGGGCCTTATTTGCCCGTTCAGCAAAAACCCACACAGAACGAGACTGTATCCTTTGATCAATTTCTTGCTAGTCTCAGATGCTGCTCTCATTATTTTCAGTATATATTTTTTTGTAGCAGTAATAGAACAAAGTAACACAGTCTACATAAGGAGTACATACATGTCCTTCATGGCTGAGCAATCTTTCATTGCCCATTACCCACAACCCCCTGCAGCATCCTCCCGACAATTCATCAAAGGCTTCTAGTCTCAGATGACTGGTGGCACAGCGGCAGCAGGCGTCTCTCTCTCTCCGTCTTGCACTCTTTATTTCTCTGTCTCAGCCTCCCTCTTCCGTTCACTCTTTTATAGATAGACGTAGCAGGCATCCATCTCCTCTAGCTCAGCACTTGGATGCATTCAGTGAAATTAACCTGCATATGTGTCGACGCTGCTCGATTCCGACCCAACAGCCTAATTTCAATTAGCGCTTCTCCTGCCAAATGCTATCATCGAAAATAAAGGCGTCATAAAGAAAAAGCTGGAAGAGCTGGATCTGCTAGCAACAAATGCCACTTAATTATGCTAAAAGTTATTTTGAAAAAAAAATTGTCATATTGTAGATTTTTGGTATAAATGTAAGTGTTGTTGATAATTTTTTAGATAGACATATATTGACTACCATCATATATATATATATATATATATATATATACTGGCAGATATATTGACTAATATGACCAATTAATACACTACTGTCCAAAAGTGTTCTTTTTTTTGAGGGGGTGGGGTCTTGATAATAATATTCATAATAATACCTGTTCATTAAGTATCAAATCAGTATATTAGAATGATTTCTAAAGGATCATGAGACACTAAAGACTATAGTAATGCTGAAAATTCAGCTTTGCCATCAAAGTAATATAGTACATTTTAAAACATTAAAATTAGATTAAAGAGTAAAACAATTATTTTAAATTGTAATAATATTTCACAATACAACTGAATTTTTGATCAAATAAATGCAGAGCCTTGGTGAGTATAAGAGACATTTAAAAAATAAATAAAACAAAAAAATCTTGCCATCCCCAAACTCATAAATATTGGCATTATATCAGCCAGGTGTCTTTTTATTTAAAATTATAATTATTAAAAAAGAAATATATTTAATAACAAATAAATATAAATAAAATATATGAATTAATAGTGTGCATACAGTGCATTTAATTAAAGGTCTACATGAAGATTTAGAGTCAAAATCTGGATCAGGAAATTACTAATAGTGAAATTAATGAAAAAGTGTAATACTTCTGTGAGCTCCGTCTTAATATATGTTGTCCATACAGCGGAATCCAAAAGTTTGATAGCACATTCAAATCTAATTAAACTGAAGCTAATTCAACTTTTTGCAAAAAATTATTAAATGTAAAAAATGTGATTCTGATTTTGAGGTCACTAATCAATTTGTGAACTCCTTTGAACAAAAGGTCACAAGTCTAATCTGCTAAAAGATAATTTAGCCAAATAGATGCATTTTAACTGCAGGTCTCAAACCTTTGGACTGCACTGCATATGTACAGATCAATCCCAGTACGTCTCTGGTGCCAAAAACAATCTGCTTTCCATTGCATTAAACGCTAATCACGAATACAATTATTTCGCTCAAAACGTTCTTATACAAGGTTCTGTTTATTCTAGCAAGATAAAAGGTGAATGTAGGAGTCCATGAAATTTCCTGTTGCCAGTTTTTCATTTCTATGCTAATTCGGCTGAGCTGAATTGCAGTTCGAGCTACAGTGGCAAGGATAAACAGCCTCTGTAAAGACATGTCTGTGGGCAGCGAGCTTCAGCAGACCTTGAGGCGAAGAGTGAAAAGAACGAAAGAGCTCACAAAAGAAACAAACGTAAAGGCTGAGCCGATCACCACCCCCTCCCCAACCTCTCTCACTCTCTCTGTTTTCCTCTAGTCTCTCCTTCGCTTTGTTCATACACACACACACACACACACACACACAAACACACGCCCCCACAGACACACACATCCTCGCTCCTCTCGTCTCCCCTTTTTACCATTTTCATCTCTATCTGTCATTTTGACAGTGCAAATATTCTGAATCCAGCATTGTCAAAGCGCTCTCGGAGGGCTGGAGCTTTTCATTATACAGAGTAATTAACTGTCAAAGCGAACACCACACCGCATATTTTGTTTTCTCACAATGCTATGGAGCGTAGATGTATCCGGCAATGATCAAAGAGATCAAGCGCTAATTTCCTGGTTCAATTAATAAACGAATATGTCAAGTTACACAGACGAAATTCAAAAAGTGTGTAATGTTTTCTTATACATGTGCGCACATGCGGTATTATGGCACAAGTAGCTGTTGGTGGGCATATAAGGTGGGGGGTGGGAGGGTGGTTGGCTGGTTGGTTGCTATGCATCATTCAGACTCCCTTTCAGTCCCCCTTGAATGCTGGAGTTGAGTTTCCATGGAAACACTGACCCCTGGGAGTCGATGGTTTTCAGGAGGAGCCTCTTTTATCTAGTGATTCACAGCTCAGGAAGTACAAGAACAAAACACACAAGCATCTTTATATTTATCTTCTAATACATTATTTTCTGGGCTCATTATTGCTGCAGTTTATCTCTCTTGTCATTTTTATAATAATATAATTTTAATCATATATTTTGTTTTCTGTTTCGTGTGTCATACTTGTTTTTATATACTAGTTTGTTTTGTATCTCAGATAAACCAGTGACATTTTAGTATTTATACACTATTTATATAGTACTTATTTTGAATTAGCTTTTATTTGTAAGTTTTTAGTCATTTTATCTTAAGTTTAATTTGCACAAATTTTGTTGTGTAGTTTTTTCTCAATATTTTGTATAGCTTTCAATTGTATTAATTATTAATAATGGATTAATTGTAGCACTTTAACTTAAACATGTTTAATTAATTGCCAAGGCAACATTTATTTTAAGTGTATCTAAGACAAATATTTTATCTATGTTATTGTATTTAAATTAGTTTAAAATATTAAAATATTTTTAATTGTTTAGTTAACAATTCCAACATTGATATATTTTTATATTCTTTTGTAATTTAACGTGATTTTTTACAGTCAAGCTAATGTGATACAATCTGGGGAAAAATCTAGATAAATTCTAGAAACAAAATGTATTTAATCATTTTATGTTATTTTAAGATTTCACAAGCTCAAATGGTGATTAGTGACAGCACCAAATACAGTTTCTCTTATACATTCACACAACTTAAGAACATGATATGTAAACTGCTTGCATAGAAACAAATTCAAATACTTTTAGGAAAGAAATCGTAATGAGCACATTTAGTAACAGTGCTTTCAGCAACATTTTAACAAGATCAGTATGTTCTGTGTGAAGCTTTGGTAAAAAGTACCAGCATGAGTCACTGCTTGATCAGAAGAGCAAGACTGCTTAAGTTAGGGAAGAAACCATGGTAACCACTGTTTACATTTTTCTCCCCTCTATCAATGAGGAATTTGTTTTTTACAGACATTGTCTAAAACTTACTCTCTGAGAACACTACGCTGTTGTGCCGCTTAATTACTAGATTAAACTCATCTGTTACATTTAACTTGATTTGTGGTTTAATTAATAAAAAGGCAACTTGAAACAAAGTAATTGCTGTAAAAAGTCTAGGCTTTGGTCTTCAATACATATGGGTGCAGTTGCCACAAAAATAGTTGTTTGTGTTCAAAGACACTGGTTGTGCTGCCACTATAGGGCTCCCAGTGGATTAAAAACATTATTTCTACTTGTAAATCCCAAAACTGAAACAATGGTGCATGCTTAACTAGCACATGAGTGCTGGAGAGTGACTCATTAACTGACACTGGCCTCTCTGCTTATGTTCTTTTCAGGCCAAGCTCATAGTGCCCAACAGCACCGCAGGGTTGATCATCGGCAAGGGCGGAGCCACGGTGAAGGCCGTCATGGAGCAGTCCGGTGCCTGGGTCCAGCTCTCACAGAAACCTGAAGGCATCAACCTGCAGGAACGCGTCGTCACCATCAGTGGGGAGCCTGAGCAGAACCGCAAGGCCGTGGAGATCATTGTGCAGAAGATCCAGGAGGACCCACAGAGCAGCAGCTGTCTGAACATCAGCTACTCCAACATCTCTGGCCCCGTGGCCAACTCAAACCCCACCGGTTCCCCATACGCCAACTCGGCGGAGGTAATGCCGTCTGCTGCTGCGGCGGCAGCGGCCACGGCCTCCAGTCTCCTAGGGCAGGCCAGTCTGGCTGGAGTGGGTGCTTTCCCCACCACCATGTCCAGCTTCTCAGGGAACGACCTGCTGACTATCACATCCGCGCTGAACACGTTAGCCAGCTACGGATACAATACCAACTCCCTGGGCCTAGGGCTCAACCCTGCGGCTGCCTCAGGAGTTCCTCGCCGCTGTGGCCGCAAGCGCCAACCCCGCCGCAGCCGCGGCCGCCAATCTGTTAGCCTCCTACGCCAACGACGCATCCGTCGGCTCCGGCCACCCAGCAGCCAGCCTGGGAGGTTTCACGCTAGGATCGCTCACAGGAGCCACCAACGGCTACCTGAGCGCTGCTTCCCCGCTAATGGCGAGCTCCCTGATGGCCACCGAGAAGCTGACTGAGGGGGCCAAAGATGTGGTGGAGATTGCGGTACCGGAAAACTTGGTGGGCGCCATTTTAGGGAAGGGAGGCAAAACGCTTGTGGAGTACCAAGAACTGACCGGAGCCCGCATTCAAATCTCCAAAAAGGGAGAGTTTGTTCCTGGCACCAGAAACCGTAAAGTTACCATTTCCGGATCGCCAGCTGCCACACAGGCAGCCCAATATCTTATCGGCCAGCGAATCACATATGAGCAGGGTGTGAGGGCCACCAATCCGCAGAAGGTGGGCTAAAAACAGGGAGTATGAAAAAAGGAGAGAAAAAGAGTGGGGGATGGGGAAGATACAGAGAAAGATGTAGGGGTCGCGAATATCGATGAAAATCGGCCACATTCTTAGTGGGAAAAATCTCAGTATTAAAAAAAAGATGGAAAGAATTCCTCTCAAAGTGGAAAATTTGAAAACAAACCTGTACATTGTAAATATGGGTTTAATCCTTAAGTTTGGGATTTTATTGATTGATTTTTTGTTTTTCTTTAGTTTTTTATTTGTGCATTTTCTGGACAGCAGTGAATGGCATTTCAACCTGGCATGCTGCCGCGCTGCAGTTCCCAGCAGGTGGGCAAGGTGGTCGGATGGGGGACAATGGGGTGGAGCAATCCCAGGAATCGGCCCTGTCCCCACCCCCATCCCCTCCTAGCTGACAGATTTTTGTTCTTTAATTTTTTTGTCCTTAGTTTAACTCCCACCCTTTCGCCCATGCCTTCTCTTTAAGAGGGCCTGAGACTGATTATATAACCCCCCCAGTCTGTAACACCCCACAACCCACCCCAGCCCCCCTCGCCCCAGCACTCCCAATCCCAGCCAGCCCGACCCTGTCCCGCGCTGGGCAGGATAGGGCAGGGGATGCGAGGCTGCTGCAGGGTCTCTCAGCGCCATTAGACATTGACCTGGGGTTCCAGTTGGACCAGGTTCATGCCAATACAGATGTTTTTAGCATAAGGGAGGCTTGTAGATCATGTTGCGGACATAGGCCTGGACGCAAAATGCACCTGAATCTTTCGTACCAGAGCTCCTAGAAAATTGTGGCATTTGTCTAAGGGATTTAAAGTCTGGTGTTTATACAAATACAATTATCATTATTATTATTACTACTATTATTATTATTATTACAAATTATCATCACCATCAACGTTATTTATTAATATGATTTCACCCATAAGGACTGAGGTATTTCCTTTTGTTTTTCTTAATCTGTGAATTCAGGTTGACATGAATGTAAAGACAATATTTTGGATTTAGTTTTTTATTTAAGTAGATTGAATAGTGTGTCCATGTAATATATGTCTTATTTAACGTCCAGTGATAACTGCACCGTCGGCACCAACAGAGAGAATAGGGGCAGATGTACTGTACAGTGATATTAATACAAAACATACACACACACACACTCAGCAAACTATTACCAGATGTAAATGCTGAAAATGCAACAAAACATACGCAGACTTGAAATCACAGTGGGACTAGACAATTTGTTCACATATCTACTGAATGAGAATGTAGGTCTTTGCACAAGTCCAAGGGAGTGTCAGAATACGACTTTATATGAAAGCCAATCCTTTTCTGTAACATCCCAAAACATATCCCCATCTTTACTTTACGCTGCCCCTCTGCAGCACGAGAGATTGTGCACTTTGAGCCGCTGCAGTCGAATATCTGAGCAAATCTGCGGAAGATTTGCGTAGATATTCCATATCAAATCAGAAATTGGCCCTCAGAGCTCTGAGGCGTTTCATGAACAACATACTACTGAACGACTACGAACAAATTCTGATCTGCACAGGCTCCTCTGTAACATGGAAGTCCCAGGTTGTCTGTTTTATCACAGTTTTTTTAAAATATATGTCCCGAGTTACCATTGAATCAAATTGTACAATGGGCTGCCTGTGTGAAGATCATCCTGTGCAGATCTGAAATGCCCATGTGCGACGTATGTGCTGCTAAAAGGTCCTATTTCCTTTTTTGTTTTGAATCTGAGTACACTGAATTTCGTCTTAATGCACTGTGAAGTGTGGAGGCCGAGATGGAAGGCCAAAAAAAGTCAGGATTTCTATATTATCGCATCGATGCATCACCATGACGGAATGTACTCATGTGGAACGTCTCATATTTATAACAACCTACATGGAGTCAAGGTATTCGCTTACCGTAGGGTGGAAAAGAAGCCTGGATGGTTTGTTAGGTTGAGGTCAGACTCTTCTGACCAGTTTTTTTGGCATAATGTTGCAGTATCCAACCTTAACTTTCCAAGTGTGCACTAACTACCCACCAGCTGACCGTGTATATTTATCGTGAAGGGGCAGAGGATGGTATATTCTGTACGTTTAAACTCTAGGTGTCCTCCAAAATTATTCTGTGTCCAAACGACAACATATTGATTCTTTACCGGCTGGAATGAGCTTAAAAATACCAAACTGCTCCTTATTATCAAGACTTTAAAACAGAGAGCATTTCCCAAAGAAGAATTAGACCAACAGAAAAAGACAGAGTCTGTGCTCTCTCTCCCAATGACTAAAGTTATCATTCTTTCCTCTCCTTTGCTATTGGAGCACCAGGGAGAGTAAATCTGAACCGATTGGTAAGGAGGCTTCTTTATTCTCATCTAAAAACCATCACCTCCCCTCACCTCTTCTCAACACCCCTTTTTACCTTCGTACACCCCCATTCTGACACATCAACCAGGAGACCCCCTTTTCTCTCACATCTCTCCATGGGTGGCGATGTCTGGTGTAACAGTGCATGTCTGCTTGTCTTTTCACAAAACAATGACGATGCGAAAAGGAAGATGCGCCTACAGAGTAGAACTAAAAGCTTGCAGAAGATCACAATTGCGCACATCACACCTTGAAAAAGGGACTTAATACGAGCCATCCATCTGTTTGTATGGTGTGCATGTGTGTGTAAATGCGTGTAAAGGTGATAAGTTTGGATAAATATGAATGTGTATAGCAGTTGCGCCCAAGGTGAGGAGGTCTGAAACAGCAATGACTCCAGGTACTCTACTAAAAGATAGTTGCACATTTTGTTGAGGTGCCATTTTCAAACAATAGGACGTAATAGTTCAGATTCGAAGATCAAGACGAGGAAGCGATGGCAATCGAGCGCCTCCGCATTTTAGAGTGCATCTGTGCATTCGGTTTTACCCATGATGCAGTACTTCATCAGACACTTCAGAGCTTGAAAGAGTCTCGGTAGATCCCTCAGATAATATTTTTTCTTGTTGAAAAACGGTTACATCACCGTTTGATTTAAGACGCATAAAAAGCAAGATGTTACTGTGACAATTTAATGTGAAAACTATAAAAAGGTGCCAACATAGTGTTAAGGAGCAGCTTTCTGTTTTGTTGTTTTTGTATTCAGTACTGAAAGTACATATGGGAGGGGGACTTTTTTGTTAGTTTTTTTTGTTAGTAACTAGGAAAATAGATCAAATGTGATGAGTACTGAAAGCAATATACGTAATAGCATGTCGTTATGTCTTGTCCTTTTATTCTGTCTGTGTAGGAGCTTTGGATTTACATAGATGTTGAGTAGATTTGCATATACAGTTTTTAAGTTGTGAAGATGCTGCTATTGAATAAGTGATGTACTAAAATGTAAGATTAAAAAACATATCTGGTCAGTCATTTAGCAGGATGTGGTAGTTGTAAGAGGTCTAACTAAATGCTACATTGATAATGAAATAATTGCTATACCAATGGATTAAATAAACCTGTGCCAAAATAGATCTTTACAGATTTAAATGTGATTTAAACACCATTAGTTAAGAGCAGACATACTTTTGTAATAAAAAAAAATGTGAAAAGTGCCAAACACAGTTACGACTATAACTAGCAGGGGTAAAGTGACTAGAGAAGCAAAAAATAGACATTAGCACTATACGGTTGAGAGTTTTCTGCCCCTTAAACTAACTAGTCCTTGTTAAAAAAGAAGGGTGGGATTCATTTCGTAGGCCAAACAAAAGCAGGGTGCCATGTGGCCATTAACACATCCCCTGGGGCTAGAAGACTGCCGAGTTAGCTTAGCATGGTTAAAGTTTTATAAGTTATCAACATTCTTAAGTCAGCCTTTTATAGTTCTGAACATGTATTTTGTGAAGATAGATGTTATCTTTTTTGCACGTCGATATTGCATGATACCAAGTGAAGCGTGGATTTAAAAAAAAGTGAAGACAAAAAATCGTACAAAAAACAAAACAATTAGGATATGTGCATTCATTTTGAGGACAAATCTTTGCATGGCAACAACAGTTTGAGCTATTAAATTAGCTTTTTCAAATTTTTACCTTTATTTTTAGTTTTGCTAAGACCAAGCTGGAGTTTTTGTTGTCCATGGAAACTAGGCTACAAAAACCAAATCCATTCATAGTCATGGTCATATTCAACGTCATAACTATAGCACTCATTTTGTACAGACTTATCAATGTTTTGTGATAATTTCTAAGAACAATATTGGGAAAAGTTGGGTAAAGAAGGGTTAATTTAGCGGCATTAACATGGCCGTGAATGTATTCACCACTACTTAAGTTTGCATATCACTCTTTCGATCATGATTTTAGGGCTTGTGTTTGCTGTGTCAGTACTAACATCATTGGGCTTCTGTTCTTTAGCTTGTTCTGCCATCAATGCACATAACGCTTGACCCATTCTCGCGAGAATATGCACTTTATACTTCTCTTACACTTCATGCCACCCCAGATAAGAGCAGCCCTGTTTCCACTAAACTGCTTGAATCCTTTACCTCAGACCTCCACGAATAAAGGAAAGGGGCGGGACTTCCCGATGACGTCATAACGCAATGATGCGGCACTACTGTTTGCATGAGAAAGGATTGGCCAGATGTTCAAAGCTGACCAAAAACAGCAGAATAGTTTAAAAAAAAACTGAAATGTTATTTTGACAGTATTTTTATTATTACTGTTAATGATAATAAGTGCCAAAAAGGGCATGTCTAATATCATGAATATTGTTTTTTTCTTGCTCTCTTATTAAGGCCATGTTGAGACTTCAATGTCAAAATTGCACTGTGCTTAGTCATGGTTGCTGTGTTTTTGTGCATAGAGGAGATGGTGCAGTTGTTTTTGTGCACGCGTCTAGCAGTTTCTCACATGGCCAAGTCGAGATGAATGCAAACTTATGGTTTAGCTGACGTCGAGAAGGTCATTGCTTTTATGTGGGCGCACGGCTAGAGCTCTTCCCAAACCCCACGCGCCCCCCAGTCCAACCCCCCACTCCACGCCATCAGAAGATGACAGCCCGGGGTCACTCTTGAGCTCGTACCCATTGAAGCACCAGCAATGTTAGAATACATTTGTCATATCACTGTTCTGTTCTCTTTTTTATTTTCCTGTTTTTATTTGTACGACACTCTCTAACCTAGACCAAGTATAACAAAAATGTCATTCATATGTATCCTGTTTACTCTCCCTTTTTCTCCCTTTTGCACTTTCACTGCTCCCCTTTTTTCCAACCACTCCCCACTCTTCTGCCGACCTCCCCCTCACACCCTCCCAGACTTTCTCCTGAGTGCCAAACAAAAACAGTACCATTCCAAACTTTTTGAGTTCTCTTGTATGTTGGACATCCATTGGACGCACCCATGAAGCCAGCATGTTTCTCCATAACATGATGTCAGTCATGACGCCTCAACATTACCCAAAAAGCGAGCAGTAAAAGCAAGACCTGGATTAACATGATAAAAACACGGCTGGCTACCTCTCATAAACTGCTTTTCCTAATTCTGTCATCTCTTCAACCTCCAGGACATCACTGATTGTGTGCCATAATGTTGGGGGGGCACTGTCACTCTCCTCACCCCTGAGTCTCTCCATTTGATTTTCTCGATGGAAAACATTAAGCGCATGCAAAGAAAAAAAAAATTTAATGGCAGGTTTCTTTTTTTTCCTTAAGCATAAAAACATGCTCAAAAAAGCTGAGGAGTGTGTAAACATCAGCCGTGCAGCCATCTTCTGTCTTCTGAACTTTGAACTTCTCACCCCTCATGAACTTTATTGACCTTCTTCCTCCCCTTCTATGTTCATCAACTGTTTGGACTTAAAATCTCCATTCCATCTCCAAACCTTTTTGAGACTGTGCAATTCTAGTTGAGATGATTGGATTTATTTCTCTTTTTTAAAGACATCATTGGGGATGAAAAAAATCATAATAATAAATAAGACACACAAAAGAAAGAAAAAAAAATCAATAAGTTCCAAACTGTTTCCTCCACAATTTCATTATTTTCTCTCATTGTAAATATCTGTCAGATTTGGTTAAACTGTTACAAGAAACTTGTTCAAGGTAATGGGGCTGGCAGCATAAAATCGCTTTTGTGGAGTGCTCCTACGAGCCGCCGATAGGAAGTTGAACTAAACTTAACTAAAGCAGCTCCAAGAAAGAACGATTCGGTACTGCGGTCAACAATTGAACATGGTGGTTATAGAGCCACGTGAGCAGTACCGAGACCATCAGCTGGTCAAAATCCAGATCCGATCCCTCCACATAATGCATAATCACTACTAAAGACCATGGTAGACTAAGATTAGTGTAGGTTTCATACTTGAACTGATGGTAGTTGCTAATCTCATTGTACATATCAGACGAGTGTAAATTGTTATACATGTCGATTAGGTGTCTTGACCAGTGCGGCATCTGTTCACGAGACTAAATTGTTTCTCTGTGATGCCGAACGATCATTTTCATGCGTCTCAACCATGCTTGAGCTCCACATCTAATGTTTCTATGCTGCCAGCTTTGTTTTCTGATAACCCTTCATGAGCTTATTTATTTTCAAACTACTATACACTATTAATAAATGGCATCAAGAAACTAGACAAAAGGGAATGACTGGAAAGATGAATTACTGTTTTGTTTTTAGTATTTTAGTGGTTTCTTTTAACATCCATTAACTGACTTAAAAAAAGTATTAAATATTTAATGTAATTGTAGCATTGTGTTTGTACAAAAAATAGTGAGTTGTGTTTCTTGACTTGTGGATTACCAGTGAAGTCAGCAATTTAGTGCTAATATCTATTAAGTCGTTCCTTTTCTTTTTATCTTTTTCTTTTTTAAGGGTTATTATTTTCCGACAGCAACAGCAGTCATTATAAATGTTCATTTTACCATCACCTGTCTTCTGTTGTCTTATTCTTCACCTCCCACTACACTCAGTTTCATCAAATAACACATTGCAAGCTCGTGCCTGAAACCATGTGCTCGGTCTTGGGGGAGGGGCCATGCTGCGTGAGTGATGCGAACGAATGAAAGAATGAACGAACGAATGCGACTGCTTGTGAGAGGCTTGGCCGGGTGGGTGTTATGTCTTCTGTCCACCTAAAGCTAAAATCTGTTGGGTTTCCATTTACCAATGGAACCTGCTGATGTTATAGCTCAATCCCATCATGTAAGCCTAGTTGATTTTGATCGTTCATAACTCCCCCTCCTCCGTTTGCAACCACTTTCCACCACTACCTTTGCCCTCCCCCCCTTATGAGCCATTCCCTCGCCACGCACCTCCCACGCCATGTGATGTTCTCCATTGATAACATACTACTCGACCAGACACACATTAACTCTGTTCTCATGCCTGCAATGAAGGCTGTTGCCAGTCAACTCGCCCTCCGCTCATGATCCGCCACCATCCCTTACCGGCTGTCGGGGCCAGGCCCAAATTATTACAATTATTGCTAATTATTAAAAAAGTAAAAAGAAAAAAAGACAAGTGACTCTCAGGGTGTTTACGTAATCTACCTTACTCTGTGAACTCACAGAACCAAAACCCAGCTCTCCCTCAAGCTTTTTAAGGAGCCCAAAGACAATTTATCATGTACGCCTATCAAGTCTTCAAGAAAAAAAAAAATGACAACAACAAAAATGCACCCAATTAAAGGAGCAAGCAAAATGCTGTAATGTTTACAACTTAACGAGACCAACGCTGTTGAAAGAATCTGTAGGAGTTTAAAGACAATTCTTTAATAATTACGTCATTTCGAAGTGACTTCATTTTAAATGATAATTTCTATGTGACATGGAGTTATGTGTTAACTGAGGCATTTTGGAAACATTGCATGTTCCTCTTTTTTGCAATGACTTACATTTTTTTAAATGTCAGAATGGCTGGTACAGTGTAAAGTTAGAGCTACGTTTAGTTGCTAATAATAAACTACATTGATGTCAGTGTTCATCTCACATATCTTGGAGAAAGGTACCGGACTGCGGTCCGAAAAGAAAAACAATACATGTGATTGCGTTACTGTATAGAATTTGTTCATATTTGTATATGGTGACAGTGAAAATAAAGGATGTACTGGAAGTATCAGGGACACGTGGGTAGAGTTTGAAGGGCCACTTACAACAACGACTGTAAAGCTCATGAGGTAAGTTACATGAGGGGGAAAAGTATCCATTTTGTTTTTATATTTACAGATTTTACCTTTATTTAATATATGAAAATGAAATCCATCACATGGATGTTTTAAAAGAACTGGCATCTACATGTTAGAGTTTAATTATTTAAATAAAGGTAGTAAGAAAACATTTTAAATATTGTATCAGTGAAATAAGCCTGAAAAAAATCATACTCGTATGGGTGTCTTGAGTGTGGCTGATATGCAAATGCAGAGTGTGTGATGTAACACAATGTAATTTGCCATCACATGCTTGGTCGCATTTACTCTTAATGCATGTGGTTTCAGAATGAAGTCAATTCAAGATGAGTTCAAAAACATGATAAAGTCTCTTGATCATTGTCATCCACCCACTTTTTCTGTGCACTAATTCATTCAACCTGCAAAAACCACCTTCACCTTCCCAACATGTCTCCAAAGCCAACACCAGCTAAAAGCACTGTGGAAAATCCCAATATAGCCATCGGTCAGAGAGGTTGACCGGTCTTCATGTTGGCTTCCAGCACATTGATCTGTGGTGGAGACCCCAGGGAAATTAACATTCACCGCATGATTTAAAACCTGTCTCACCAAACCAACCATACTCTAAAGAAGTATCTCCAGTGTTCAGACAAAACAGATATTTTTCAGTGATGGTCTTTTAAACACAGTTTAAACAGTCTTTTAAAAACTGTTCAATTTGAATAGGATGTTTTCAATAATTCGGTGCACGATTTAAAAAAGGGCAGCTTCTAGAAATCCCAGATGGATATACTGAGTTGATCTGGTAAAAATCATATGTAGGAATGTTTCCGTCATGCATAAGTAGAGATTTCACAATCTAGCCACGATGCTGAGATATCTATATCTGCATCCATAACTCGGCCCAAAGCTCCGAGCTCCTTTTTAAACATGGAAACTGTCATGATGAATAATTAGGTCTTTCAAGTGGAATCATCACTCCCTCTCTCTGTCTCCACTGGGAATGGTGAGCTGGTGTAGCCAAAGCTCTATAATTTCAAATGTATCCAATCTCGCTAATTGTGCACCTTTACCAGCCTTAGGCCATGATTGATTTTCCCCTGCTCCAGCTCGGTTCCTTCCCCTCACCTTAAACCCAACAGGCTTTTCCTCGTTTCAGCCCAGCTGCTCCAGAAAGCAAGCCTAACTGTTTCTGCCCTCCTTCTCTCCTCGGAGGGGCCGTTAAAGGAGTAAGAGAGAGAGCAAGAAGCAGACAAGAATATGCTCTCAGCTCTCATAAATCCCTTGAGTTGGAAAGCAGACCTGTGGAACATGTGCAAAGATCTCCAGTACTTAGTCCAGCACTTTTCAAGGGAGAACGAGCAGTACTCTGTCTTGAGGTCGCGTCGGCCACTCTCAACTGTTTTTATTAAGACGTACTGTCTTTGCATTTACCTTCAATGCTGTATGTGAATTTGCTGAACACTATCTGTCACTCCTTTTTAAGTCAGATTAGTCACATTGGCCCTAAAAAGTATTTGGACATTTAAAATGTATGAATTTCATTACATTAGTTATTTAAAAAAATTATAATATATACATTAGTTATAAATGTTATATATATAGAATAAACTTTAGATAATAAACTTTTATTTGAAAAAACAGATAACCCCATTTTCTTATTTTCTTATTATATATTTGTATTATGTTATCATGGTTTTATTGAGTTAGCTGTATTTTTAAAGTTATTTTTACTTAATCAAAATAACCCGACTGCAGTTTGATTGAGATTAATTGGAATGCACAATGAAGAGACATGATTTCTGAAAATTGTTAAAGATGCAGTTATCTGGTTTTGCAAATTAACTCTTCATTAATAAATACAGTATATATATATATATATACTTTAGAAGTTACATTTAATTTATTTAATTTAATTCTGATTTTGTTTGATATTTTATTCCCTAATATGGAAATATATATATATATATATATATTATTTTATTTATATTAAATATTTTTATTAAATTTGATATTTTCTTCCCTAATGCAGTGACTTGATATGCTCACACACACACACACACACACACACACAAATATAAATTATAATAACATAACTATAAAAAAATATATATAACTAATATATCATTATACACACACACACACACACACACACACACATATATATATAATATATAATGAATAATATTTAATAAATTGATTATTTTGTTTAGCCATTTTTCATAAATTTTAACTGGGCTTACACTTTTTGGGGCCACTGTACATTGGTAGATTTGTATATAAAATTACTAAAGTACCAACTACAGATGCATCTTTATAAACAGAAAAAAAGTTGAAGACTGAAAAAATGACATCTGTCACTACAAATGTGTAAGAGTAAATAATTTAGATTTGCAGTTTGAGCAACAGCTTTCTGGCTGCAAACAGGCCTCGGGACTGCATGAGCTTCAGTTATAAATGCACAGTGCTGTCCCTCTTGTTTCCTCAGCTTCACAACAGGTTTCTGTGTGTGCGGTGGTGCTGAAGTGAACAGCATGAATTCAGCATGAAATCTCTACTTTTAATAGGGCTGACTCTTTAAAAACAGCTAGTATACAGGGTTCAGTCAGAGCGACGCAGTCGAATCGATTTAAAGCTAGTGCGTCTCGGATACATGAAGGCTTGTGCTGATACAGAGAGTAGCTGTCACGTCAAAGCGAGGTGAAATCTGGCCCACAGGAAGACTATAAAACGAAAGTCAGCAATCTGAGTCGCAGGAGAAAATCACTTTGTCCTCAGATTACTTTGTGTACATGTGAATATATCAACCGAATATACAATATCAGCGACTAATGCTAGTCTTCAATGTACACATCTGACCATGAATACTGTTCTTAAGATGAAACCAAATCAGTTGGTGGTCCATAAGACTATGTCCTTTGATCAGCAATAATGTTCAAAACTTTATAAGCTACCTTTTTATGGATTTGATATGTTTTTTGAATGTTGCAACAAGATGTATTCAATGTATTTTGACAAAATAGTACAAAATTGATAAAAACAATTGATAATTCACTCTAATTTATGAGACATTTTTCTCAGTTACTTGATTGTTTATGTTTAAAAAGTGCAATTTAAAAAGCGACTATGCTGTAGCAAGAAAACACTTTCTCTTTCTCAGATTTAAACTCTATATTATAATTGAATTTAACTTAAAGAATATAATATTTCCTTAAGTGGGAACGCCTGCATTTGTTTTTGAAAATATCCACCCAGTTCCATTTCACTCGATTCAAACTGGTTTCATCGCTCAACACAAAAACACTGAAAATGATTGTAATAATTTTGTATGGGTTTTTGTTTCTTGCTGTTGTAATATTTCTAACAAATGAAGCTGATAAATTATCCTTGAGTTCGTTCGTAATATAAAGAATAACTTTTAACATCAGTGTTTTATGACTATATGTACATAAGATAAAGAAATAAATTAAGAAAGTTGCAATACAAAGCTGTGATTTTAAAGCACTGTAGTGTGTACAGTGATTTGTTTTTATCAATTTTATGGTACGTATGATATGTTCTGCATTTCTGCAGTTGCTGTTTCTTTTATTTTTGTTCATGAGCATATGCTTTAATAAATATGTTTTTTACAGTATATTGCCGAGGCCTAAGCTATTCATATGACAAATTACAGTTGAGTGAACCTTATATAGGTCACGCTTTCCTTATCTTTCAAGTGTGCATATTTTTCTAATTATCCATGAATTCTTGCTTCTATCTTTAATTAGCCTTGGTGCTGTACATGTAAGTCTATCTCCAAAGCCTTTCATAGGTGATGTACGTTAACGCTGATGAACTCTGCTGGGCTAATGAGGGATATAAATGCACAAGTTAGAGTCTGTCTGCGCAACTGCAGCTTCACACCTCTGAGGGGCTTAATTGGGTCACTGCTTGCCACAGATATGACTGGAGCACAATGAAGACAACAATTTATGCTCCCAAGACGCGAGATAAAATAAGAAACGTCTCAGTTCTTGAATACATTTCTCCACGCTTTCTGTGTAGGTTGACGGTGCGAGACACCCGCAATGATAAATCTACATGTCTGCGAAGAAAGTCTTTGAGAGAAAAGACTTGCTGAAATGTACTAGATGGAAAACTGTAAAGTGAAATACATATCAAAGTGCATACCCCAAAAAATAACTACTATTAATGAGGTAAAGTGTGTCACTTTTTCCTGTTGCAGCATCATGTGCAAGACAATCATATAAATGAGCAAATGGGGAAAAATATCAGATGAAATTCATAATGCTGGACCACAAAACCAGTTTTAAGTCACTGGGGTATATTTGTAGCAATAGCCAAAAACACATTGCACGGGTCATAATTATTGATTTTTCTTTTATGCCAAAAATCATTAGGACATTAAGTAAATATCATGTTCCATGAAGATATTTTGTAAATTTCCAACTGTAAATATATCAAACTTAAAGACAATTTTCTCAATATTTAGATTTTTTTTGCACCCTCAGATTCCAGATTTACAAATGGATGTATCTTAGCCAAATATTGTTCTATCATAACAAACCATATATCAATGGAAAGCTTATTTATTCAGATGATGTATACATTTAGAAAAATTTACCCTTATGACTGGTTTTGTTGTCCAAGGTCACACATATTACATATTTTTTATAGAATTATGAATAAAATACAAAGTATACCCAATTCTCTTTGGTTGTCACTGGCACAAAATGACCACACTGGGTTGGAAATTGTATTTTTGTGCAATTTGTAGGATATAAAACCAACATAGCTATTTAAATATAGATTGATAATAAAGCCATAAATGCAACTGTAAACAGCACACAACACTGCAAGCTTTTATCTAATCCCCATAGAAACTGGTCAGAGCCTTCTGACTGAGCACAATATGTCCACTGATGATAAACTCTCATTGTGGACACTCAAGTCTCTGGTAAGAGGCCTATACCGCATTTAGCCAAGACTCACTGATGAAGAGCCAGTATTGAACATATTCCAGCATCTCATTTTCCTAAAAGCTCATTTAAATAAACTGAGCTCTTAAACTCAAACACCTACTTGAAACAGTTGCATTAAATAAACATAATCATATCTTTGACACTGAGGTGACATGTTGTTCTACAGTCGGCCTATTCAACTCCTGTCCTCCAGAAGACATCAACCGCCAGGGTAACACCCACTGAGGACAGGCCGAGTGCCGAGGAGCCATTTATCTCTTTCACTCAGCCACAAGGGGACGAAATACACGTCTTGTGACCTTTCAAAGCAACTCGCCACAGCACTTTGAAAGACCGTATAAGGAACATTTATGGTGAGTTGAAAGGAGGAACAATTCGCCAGGCTCTTGAGTAGACGAGCACCCTCGAATCTGGTGTGTGTTTGTGTGTGTATTAGTGCTGTGGAAATCCAATGGATGGAAATATCACAGCTTGCTGATCAAAAGGAACAAATGTATCTTATGAAAGTGCTTATAATCAGTAGTGACAGCATAAGTTTTATGCAAGTACGCTTAAAAGTACACTTCCAGCATTAAACTATAAAAAATAAAGGTTCATTATTGGTATTGATGGTTCCATGAAGAACCTTTAACATCCATAGAACCGTTGCACTGTAAAAAAAAAAAAAAGGTTCTTTATAACAGAAAAAGGTTCAGGTTCTTCAGATTATTAAAATATTAATCACACTAAGAAAAAAAGGTCTCTTTAAGAACTGTTCACTGAAAGGTTATTTTGGGAACCAGTGTGCCTACTTGTTTTTAAAGTCAAAATTACATTAAAATGGTTCCTATTTCGAATGAACACCCATTTCAAAGTAAAACAACTGCCCCTTTCAGCTGACATCATACCTATTAGTTAATGTTCATCAGATGTTCATTTCTATTCATTTAGGCTAATGTTAGAGCCTTTCTAAAACAGTTAACAGACAATAGTTGTTAAATACCATTACAGTGATAAATCCAGCCTTTTCACAATTCAGTTCATTTCCAAAATTATTTTATTCTTGTTGAATATATGGTTTAATTCTGAAATATATCATATTGCGAAATTGAAATAGGTTTGCGAATGCTATTTCTAATTGGTCTTTTGCTTTCCAAAGTTATGAAAATAGAAAATAAATGCAGGAAAAAAAAAGTTTTTATTCTAGATTGCTTTGAAAAAGTTTTATTTTGAAATAGGCCTACTGTAATATTCTGTAATATACCATCCACACAACAACGCTGGGCTGCTTTTCCCAAAAACATTGTAAGCCTAAGTATATCACAGAGACTATAAGTGCCAATGGGTTCTATCTTGCAATGCTTTTAGGAAATACAGCCCATATATAGAGCTGGGTAGTAACTGATTACATGTTATCTGTCAATATATATATATATATATATATACACACACACACACTTATATATCCAAATTATTATATATATATACAATTATGTATATCCAAATTCACAAAAAACACACTCCCTAAGCCTAAGCAATGACAAGGTGTGTCAAAACAACAATTCTGTACACCGAAAGGGAAATCCTCTCAGTTTAATTTGAATCACAAATTCGACTCAGCTCCCAATTAGCCTATATACTTTACCAACATCTTCCCCCCATTTTTCCTGTGTTAGCAAAAGCAGCTAGCACCTGAAGGTTAAATCTAACAACAATTCCATGAGGTTATAAAAAGCTCTAGTGACCCAGTTTCCATCTGCACTCTCCCTTTTATCTCGACAAGCCATGAAAAAGAGGCAGAAATGGAGAAGATGTCAGAGCCGCGCAGAGGGAAGCGTGTGTTTGGCACCGGTGGGGAGTAAGTGACCCTTGGACAGATGGAAGCACAGCATGTCTGGCAGAGACAGTGTCGGCCTACCCTAACGGGTCATGCAGTCGCCACCACGAACCCTGGCCTCAGACAAAATAAGGCTTGTCGGGTTTTCGTTTGGGCAGAGAGAGAAAATGGCATATTTTCAACTGTTTTTCTGTTTTTATTTAAACTACAATGAGAGTAACAACAACATTAGTAAGTGCCCAATTTCACACAAAACATTTGCCACACAAACTGCAAAACCATATGACACATCAGCATTAGTTGGAAATCAAAAATAAAAACATTCATAATAATTTCTAAATAAATTGTATATATATGTTATGTATTTGTATATTGATATGTTATATATATTCGTATATGTCATATATGTAAATATTTATTTGTAGAACACATCGGCAGTAGGTGCTTCAGATGGAGAACATAAAGTAATAATTAATTAATTAATTAATTTATATATGCATATATATTATTTCATTTATATTATACACATTACACACCCACACAAACACAGCTTATATATATATATATATATATATATATATATGCATACGAGAAATATAACAAAATATTTATTTGTAGGACACAATGTACACAGGCATCTGTTGAGTTTGGCCGATCTCCATTACTGCCTTTATCATCCCAACCAAAAGTTGTTTTGAAAGGCTGGCCTTTGTGGATTTTTATATAAAAATAAAACAATATTTCAGGCAGCACATCTTGGTCAGCGACAGAAACCGAGTCACTGAGTGCTCTCATGATACGAACACATTCATTGAGGTGGGTAAGGAAACAATGAGGATAAAATGGCATTGTGGTTGTCATAGTAACCAGCTGAAAGACCTGCTGCTTTTATAACATAGGTAGGACTTGATTCGGGTGTGCACATTGCAACTGTAGAATCACACTTATATTATTCTCTTTTAATGCAATGCACGATCCCGAATCCAATTGTATCTCTGCAGACTCCATCAATACAACCAACCACACAATGACTAACAAAATATATAAATAAACAACCACTTTATTTTTCCCAAAAGAGCATGCGCGGCCATTTGTCAATTTTATGGGTCTGGCTTCCGGTCACCTCAGTGTCCAGCTATTTTTTAGCTGTACAGAACAGCTTGTTTAGCTGCTTAATATTGCAAATTAGTGTGTCTTACCATATTATTTTTATGTATTATCTTAATTATGACCACACTGGTTTGTAGTGCAAACAGTTTGAGTTTTAACTTTCTGCACGATGTCATTCTTCTTTTTGTTGTGGCTAATGAACCGGAAGTCTCGCCCATAGGCTTAGGGTACTTTCGCGTTCAAGAATAAGATGTTTACAGAAATGTAAACGAGAGGTGAAACTGCTCAGAAAAGCTCCCTGAATTCCTTGCTTCTGCAGAGGAGGCTCAATGACACATTTTGGAATCGACTGCTTTGAGTGAGTCATGTCAATGCATTATTATGCAAACAAGTTTCTGGTGCAGAAATTCATACCAAACAAACACTTGAATAGGATTTATCAAGTAGAATTGGTGACTACCGCGTCTTGACGTGAAGCAAATGTTGTGTATTCTGGTGGACTCTGCGGGGAAGGCACCTATCGAACCTCATTTCGAACGCCGCGCGCGGCTCCGCTGTCCTTGGCAAGTGCGCGTTGCTATGGTAACTCCCCCAACCCCCCTCCCCAAATGCTGCAGGCCGCGTGGAGCACTCTGAACAGTGTGAGAGAGATAGAGAAAGAGAGAGAGATCACCACAGCGGAGAAACACAAGAATTGCTGCAGTGAAAAGGGGGAGGGTGTGCAAACCAGATTGGCCAAAAAAAAGAATAGAAATTAAATAAATAACTACCCCATCCCCCCCCCAATCAAACCTTATCGTTTGCATCGGTTTAGGGTGCATAGGACCCCGCGCCTTGCTTTGCAGTCTGGGCACGTTGCTTCCAAACTTCAGACTGCATTCAATTATTTATCTGCTTCACCAGACACCCAGCAACGTTCAAGCATCTCGTAACGCCTATGGCATATCGCGGGAAAAGTATTATTGATGAGTTTATATAGGAAATAAAAAACAAGGCGAACGAGTTGCACGGACATGATTACCGTACCCGCCTCTGTGATAAAATCACAGGTGATGACAAACCACTTGTCTTTCTGTGACACAAACTACGAAAATATTTGGCAAACGATGTAAAGTGTGGGCGCACATAAAATAATCCAACGCAATTTTAAGTTCTTCACTGTGTGTGTATATATAGTGTGTATGTGACGATATATCATGATTAATTCACAAAAAGTTATCATTGAGTTTCAGCAGGTGCAACGTTCTTTAAATACCCGATGAACGCGACTGTAAGCAGCGCCTGTGTGAAATTCCTCATGTGATCCCAGTGGACTCCGGGATGTTGAGCTTTACCTGCATGTGCGCAGTGGGAGGGGCAGAGAAACCGAATTTGCAGGCGGCAAACGTACCGGTGCTCATTAGAAAACATGACCATACCTCAGTGCAGAACAAGCGGCGGAGACTTCAGCGTTCTCACCGGCAGAGCGAGCTCTGTCGCCACCTACCGGCCAACCGCGGTGTTTGAAGAAATAGTTCACCCCCAAACATGAACGTTTTTTGTTAATGCAATGAGTCAAATCTTATGTTATTTTAATGTTCCACAGAATAAAATCACTCAGGTTTGGAATGCATGATGTAGGTGACTGACTGAATGAATGATGTGAATGTCTTCCATTTAATGCCTGTTAAGTTAAGGAAACGCCATCATATTTTAACGAATTAATTTAATTTGAATGAAAACAAAGGCTGTAAGGGACTTAAGTAGTGCATCCAATGGATTGTACTGTTGTTTAACAACATAGAATTTGTAAAGCTCACAAAACATATTTTTTTGGGAAAAAAACTTTAAGTACAAAAAACATTAACTAAGTTGTGAAAATGACATGGTCAAGAACCTTTGTACAGTGTGTACCACTGTATGTCTATTCCTTAGTGACTCATTTTCAATATTAAATATTCAATATGGCATCTAACCTGACTAAGGTCTATTACATAAAATGGCATCTCTGTGATGTGCAGTTGCTTGAATGACAGTAAAACACAATAAAAATATTTTAAGTAGAAGAATGAATCAATGCATAAGGTAATACTGAATGTTGCACAGAAACCTTGAATTATTTTAAGACAGACACGGTTTTTAAATTGTATTTGACAGTTAAATATCACAGCAAGCATTTGTGAACATGACAAATTGATAAAACATCCCTAGTTCTTATGACAGTCTACTCATGTCGACTACTTTTCTTTTTCTTCTTTTTAGTTTTCCCTGGGGTGTCAATGCAAGCATCATATGAAGGATCCAGTGGCTCAGTTTTAGATATTAAACTTGCATCAACCATGTCTTTACTATGTCTTTCCTTCTCTTTCTTTGCCTTTTTCTTCTTCCTCCTCCTTTCCTCCGTCGGCTCTTCCTCCTGAAGTTCAGATGACTCTAACTGATCACAGTCAATTTGTGTCTGTTCTTCTTTGATAAAAACTGCTTCACTGTCCTCTTGCCTCTTGTCTTTCTTTTTCTTTTTCTTCTTTTTCCGCTCCTCGCCCTCGATCGGTTCCTGACTGGTTCTCTTGGGAACAGTTGGAGAGACTATGGTGAGTTCATCTTGCACGTGAGCTGCAATGGAACTTCCAAAAGGCTGGAAACGTTGCCTGAGACCAGCTGGGATGGATGGAGCTGGAGCGGCCGGGACGGGAACGGGACCTTGGTTCTCACTGCAGTTTCCATAGCTCTCTGAGATCTTGAGGACTCCACTGAAGCCGGAGGAACAGAGAACAGGCTTCTGATGTTTCCCTTTGGAAATGAGCAGATGGAGATCTGATGGTGCCGTTCTGCTACTGAGGATGCTGAAGTTCTGAGAGGTCACGCCAGAAGACTGGACCATTTCCAGCCCTGATAAGGGAACTTGGAGGTTTTCAAAGCTGCAAAGGACACAAAACAATGATTGTTGAATTGACAAACCACATTTTCAATTATGCAAAGTTTAATAAATGGTTTTGTTTTTTTGTATGAATTTTACAAATAATTTTAGCAATGATTTCTTGCAGTATATTTAATACATTTAAACCATTACGCCAGTAACACACAAGCAGTTACCCTCAATGGACGGACATCATTTTTTAAAGTTTTTATTTTGTTCTAAAGCAGCATTTAAAAAGAACAACATCTACCTAAAGAAATATGTCAAAGCACAGCAAGACTAGAAGAATGGATATTCATAGTAGTGTGTTCTGTGACTTTTTAAACAATCACAATTTTGATATTTCACAACAATAATATTTCCAGGTTTTCCGTGACCATGAGAACCTTATCAATATTTTAAAAATAATTATAAACATAAATATACCCAAGTCAAAAAGTTATAAGAATGTAAAGGACTACTAATAGATGTTCTCCTATAAATAAAACTATGAAAAATATTATAATAATGATAACGTACAAGAATGTTGGAATTAACAGGACTCCTGTAGATTTTCTATGACTATTTTAAGCATTATTAAATATTACTTGCCTAAAAATACTATTAAAATGTAATAAACATTATTATTATTATATATATATATATATATATACACATTATTGGTATTTTGTACCATTTAGGATCGAAGCGAGCTGGAGCTTTGATGATCCATAATTCCTTCTCTCCATCCTCGTACTGTAAGGAATTATTCGGCATGGACACAAAGTCGGCCGGACACTGGTACTTTGAAACTGTGAGGAAAAAAGAGAAAATAAATGAGATACTTTCCATTGATCTATCGGAGTTCGCTGTATGTAGTAAACAGACTGAACAGCGTTAGCTAGCTTACGTTAGCACCCACCTCTCTTCTTTGCTGTCCGGGGTTCACAAGCTTCTTCTTCACTGTCCGACATAGCGGCGCTATGCTTTTACTGTAACAGTATGTAATAAATGTTTTTCGATGTCAGTGTCACCAGTATGTTCCTCCGAATACAAATACCCATGTAAACACGTGAATCACATGTGGATGGAAGGGAATCAACTTTGACCCGGAACGACTTCTACACATTCGTTGGAGTACGCCTGTCTGTAATACATGTAAGCGACAGCAGAGGGTGCACTTATAAAGCTTTTCAATGAGACTCTAAACCAGGGGTCTCCCAGCTCGGTCCTGAAGTGCCGGTGTCCTGCCGAGTTTAGCTACAACTTGCCTCTACACACCTGTCTGGATGTTTTAAGTAACTTATACCTACAGGTACATCTACAACAATTAGAATATCGTGAAAATGTATTGTAACTTATTTCAAAAAGTGAAACTTTCAAATATTTTAGTTTCTTTCGTAAAAACATTCAAAAGTTTTTTTTAATTTTATTTTTTGATGATTAGAGTGTACAGAAAGTCAAAAATCCAGTATCTCAAAATGCTGGAATTAGAATATTTACATTTGAGTTTCAATAACTGACCATCCATACAGTATAAATTCTGGGTATCTCTTGTTCTTTGAAACCACAATAATGGGGAACACTTCTGACTTGGCAATGGTCCAGAAGACGATCATCGACACCCTCCACAAAGAGGGTAAGTCACAGAGGGTCATTACTGAAAGGTGTGGCTCTTCACAGAGTGCTGTATCAAAGTAAATCAAATGCAAAGTTGACTGGAAGGAAGAAATTGGGTAGGAAAATGTGCACAAGCTAAAGGGATGACCATAAGCTTGAGAATACTGTCAAGCAAAGCTGATTCAAACACTTGGGAGAGCTTCACAAGGAGTGAACTGAAGCTGAGTCTTGGCACCTGCCCAACTTGGCACCTGCCCACATTGCCCATGTTGTTACTGTGCTTGATTGGCCAGCAAACTCGCCTGACCTGAACCCCATAGAGAATCTATGGGGTATTGTCAATAGGAAGATGAGAGACACCAGACCCAACAATGGGGATGACCTGAAGGCCACTATCAAAGCAACTTGGGCTTCTATTACACATGAGGATCGAAGCGAGCTGGAGCTTTGATGATCCATAATTCCTTCTCTCCATCCTCGTACTGTAAGGAGTTATTCGGCATGGACACAAAGTCGGCCGGACATTGGTACTTTGAAACTGTGAGGAAAAAGAAAATAAATGAGATACTTTCCATTGATCTATCGGAGTTCGCTGTATGTAGTGAACAGACTGAACAGTGTTAGCTAGTTTACGTTAGCACCCACCTCTCTTCTTTGCTGTCCGGGGTTCACAAGCTTCTTCTTCACTGTCCGACATAGCGGCGCTATGCTTTTACTGTAACAGTATGTAATAAATGTTTTCCGATGTCAGTGTCACCAGTATGTTCCTCCGAATACAAATACCCATGTAAACACGTGAATCACATGTGGATGGAAGGGAATCAACTTTGACCCGGAACGACTTCTACACATTCGTTGGAGTACGCCTGTCTGTAATACATGTAAGCGACAGCAGAGGGTGGACTTATAAAGCTTTTCAATGAGACTCTAAACCAGGGGTCTCCCAGCTCGGTCCTGAAGTGCCGGTGTCCTGCCGAGTTTAGCTACAACTTGCCTCAACACACCTGTCTGGATGTTTTAAGTAACTTATACCTACAGGTACATCTACAACAATTAGAATATCGTGAAAAATGTATTGTAACATTTCAAAAAGTGAAACTTTCATATATTTTAGTTTCTTTGTAAAGTAAAAACATTCAAAAGTTTTTTTTCATTTTATTTTTTGATGATTAGAGTGTACAGAAAGTCAAAAATCCAGTATCTCAAAATATTAGAATATTTACATTTGAGTTTCGATAACTGACCATCCATACAGTATAAATTCTGGGTATCTCTTGTTCTTTGAAACCACAATAATGGGGAACACTGCTGACTTGGCAATGGTCCAGAAGACGATCATCGACACCCTCCACAAAGAGGGCAAGTCACAGGGGGTCATTACTGAAAGGTGTGGCTCTTCACAGAGTGCTGTATCAAAGTAAATCAAATGCAAAGTTGACTGGAAGGAAGAAATTGGGTAGGAAAATGTGCACAAGCTAAAGGGATGACCATAAGCTTGAGAATACTGTCAAGCAAAGCTGATTCAAACACTTGGGAGAGCTTCACAAGGAGTGAACTGAAGCTGGAGTCTTGCAGCCTGCCCAACTTGGCACCTGCCCACATTGCCCATGTTGTTACTGTGCTTGATTGGCCAGCAAACTCGCCTGACCTGAACCCCATAGAGAATCTATGGGGTATTGTCAATAGGAAGATGAGAGACACCAGACCCAACAATGGAGATGACCTGAAGGCCACTATCAAAGCAACTTGGGCTTCTATTACACATGAGCAGTGTCACAGGCTGATTGCCTCCATTCCACGCCGCATTGATGCAGTAATTCATGCAAAGAGTGGCCCAACCAAGTATTGAGTGCATAGAAATGAACATACTTTTCAGAAGCCTGTCATTTCTGTTTAAAATATCCTTTTTAATTGAAATTATGTAATATTCAAATTTTCTGAAACACTGAATTTTGGGCTTTCATTATATGCAAGCAATATTAATCATAAAAATATAAAGAAATAAAGGCTTGAAATATTTAAATATTTAGGCCTATTTCTCTCAAATATTGTTCACAAATCGGTCTAAATCTGTGTTAGTGAGCACTTCTCAGCTGCATCCGAAAACTTAGGCAGCTGACTTGCTGCCTCGCTGCCTTATAAGGCAATGACTTTGCAGGCAGCGTTTTTGCATGAAGGACAGGCTTCGTAATGGTATAATGATCTACAACAAAATGAGTTTTGGTGATAATTAAACAAATATTTAACTACTTTAATACTAATTTCTCGCTGGAAATAACATAAAAAGTGCAAACATTTTATCAGAAATATACATTTACACACAAACTAACCACCAAACGCAACTTTCAGATGCCATCTTTATTTTTTAGCTCAACCGTCACGGAATGGAACGCACAGGATTGTGGGATATCAAAGGTAGCGAAGGACAACATCTATGCTGCCTTCAAAAATCGATCAGATGAAGGTATCTCAAGAGACAGGAAGTGATGCTAACTTTTGATTCGGATGTGCCTTGATGCCTTCCTACCTCGAAATACGTCCTCCGAAGGCGGCATTTGGCAGTTTTCAGATACAGCCCTCCTTGCCGAGATAATCCATCCACCTCATAGGTGTGGCATATCAAGATGCTGATTAGACAGCATGATTATTGCACAGGTGTGCCTTAGGCTAGCCACAATAAAAGGCCACTCTAAAATGTGCAGTTTTATCACACAGCACAATGCCACAGATGTCGTAACTTTTGAGGGAGCGTGCATTTGGCATGCTGACTGCAGGAATGACCACCAGAGCTGTTGCCCATGAATTGAATGTTAATTTCTCTACCATAAGCCATCTCCAAAGGCATTTCAGAGAATTTGGCAATACATCCAACCGGCTACAACCGCAGACCACGTGTAACCACACCAGCCCAGGACCTCCACATCCAGCATTTTCATCTCCATGATCATCTGAGACCAGCCACCCGGACAGCTGCGGCAACAATTGGTTTGCATAACCAAAGAATTCTCAAGGATCTGTACACAATTCCTGGAAGCTGAAAATATCCCAGTTCTTGCATGGCCAGCATACTCACTGGACATGTCACCCATTGAGCATGTTTGGGATGCTCTGGATCGCCATATACGACAGCGTGTTCCAGTTCCTGCCAATATCCTGCAACTTCACATAGCCATTGAAGAGGAGTGGACCAACATTCCACAGCCCACAATCAACAACCTGATCAACTCTATGGGAAGGAGATGTGTTGCACTATGTGAGAAAATGGAGGTCACCAGATACTGACTGGTTTTGGAAAAATGGGACTATGTATATTTGCATGTTATAATATATATATATATATATATATATATATATATATATATATATGCAAACTCTTTTCCAAAACGCTATAAATCCATTTTAATAGTTTTCATGAAAATGAATTTTTTTTACCTAGACCCATACATTTTGTTAATATTCAATTTATCATGTTAAAATGGTCTGTTGGCTCAGTCTGAACATGTTAAACAATGATTGTTAAACCCCGAGTCCGCAGCATCACACCGAGCGGGTCTCGAACCGGGTTTCGCACGGAGGCGGGCGCTCTAACAAGGAACGCCAAAGGCTACAGCTTTTAGCATCAGTCGCTAGGCGCCTCTTTGTGAGTCAGGAGAGGTACATTTTAAACAAGGAAATCTAGCGATTTGGCATGAAACATTGATGGAGCAGTGAATAGGTTCAGTACACAGCAAAATGGCATGACGAACTCTTTTTTTTATTTGGTGTTTATCGCGTTTTGGAAAAAGAGCTCTTCATATATATATATATATATATATATATATATACATATACATACATATACATATATATATATATATATATATATATATATATACACACACACACTCACTGGCCACTTTATTAGGTACACCTTGCTAGTACCGGGTTGGACCCCCTTTTGCCTTCAGAACTGCCTTAATTCTTTGTGGAATATATTCAAAAAGGTGTATTGACATGATAGCATCACGTAGTTGTTGCAGATTTGTCGGCTGCACATCCATGATGTGAATCTCCCGTTCCACCACATCCCAAAGGTGCTCTATTGGATTGAGATCTGGTGACTGTGGAGGCCATTTGAGTAAAGTGAACTCATTGTCATGTTCAAGAAACCAGTCTGAGATGATTTGAGCTGTGTGACATGGTGCATTATCCTGCTGGAAGTAGCCATCAGAAGATGGTACACTGTAGTCATAAAGGTATGGACATGGTCAGCAACAATACTCAGGTAGGCTGTGACGTTTAAGCCAGTGGTGTAGTCTACGTGATACGCAGATATACACCGTATACCCACTAGGGAAGGTCAAGGATTTGCTTATACCCACTTAAAAAAGCATGCAGATACATAAGAACATCATTTTGTGACAGACCTTTCACACGTTCATTCATAAATTCGCCTAGTCTGTGTTGCGAAGCACCGTCTTACTGATAATCACACCGATATTGCTAACTTGATATGATACGAGATATGAAGGGATACTACACCCTTTCAGTGTTTTCGTGAGCCTGCCCCTGAAGCTGCTGCTGCTTCGGGTGACACTGCAAACAGATGACAGGAACGTTAACATTATATAAACTACAGAAAATGAGCCAGATAAGGCTGATAAAGAAAACGAGATGCTATCGTAACATTACCTGGTACGTGGTAGAGTATACATTGTCTTTAACCTAACAGTAGCAGCAGGGGATTGTTGGCATATAAGAACAATGAGTGATTTCAAAAAACAAAACGTTTGCAGCAGAAATCGAGACTCATCAGACCAGGCAACGTTTTTCCAATCTTCTATTGTCCAATTGTGGTGAACCTGTGCGAATTGTTGCTCCGTTTCCTGTTCTTAGCTGACAGGAGCGGCACCCGGTGTGATCTTCTGCTGCTGTAGCTGATCTGCTTCAGGGTTCGACGTGTTGTGCGTTCAGAGATGGTATTCTGCATACCTTGGTTGTAACGAGTGGTTATTTGAGTTACTGTTGCCTTTCTATCATCTCTACCCAGTCTGCTCATTCTCTTCTGACCTCTGACATCAACAAGGCATTTTCATCCACACAATGGATTTCATGCCGCTCACAGAATATTTTCTCTTTTCGTAAAGTGTATATATATATATATATATATATATATATTTGTTAAACTGTTTACATTTTGGTGAAAGGGCTTTAATAGCTTTTATTCTTAAAATGTCAAACATAAAATCTATACAATTTTCCTTGGCAATAATGGTGCGAATGTTCAATAGCAATCGACTTCAATATGTGGCTAGTATTTATTTATTAGAAATAGAGAAAAGATCTACATAACATTTTTAGTTGCCATATGAGATTTATACAAGAGGAGAATTCTTCTTAGAAACGTTATTATTAGTGGAATATCAGTCTATTTTGTTGAAAGGCATGGGCTTGGTATTCTCTTCTGCGTTTATTTTGTCAAGTTCATCTCAGGTTCAGTACTGTGGGAAAGCTCTCCAGTAATGTAGAGCACACTAGATGTAGTTTGTAATTGGAGATGTTCCTCACAAAGTTTCAAAGCCTCCTCCAGTGAGATCCAGTGAACAAGATCCTTACAACAATATCATATATAACAGGTCACCAAGCAGGTCGTACGCTTCATACAGTCTGAGGGTCAAGACTGAGAGGTAGATCTGTAAATTGAGTTGATGTTGTAGAGTGTATTTTGGCTGGACCGAGCAGATTATGCTGTCCTGGTTTAATTTTTAAGCACACATGAAAAGTAAATAAAGGAAAACTGAGCAAAAATGCATGTAAACAAAATATAATGAGGCTTGTCATTTTTGCTTGTGTGGAGACTGGAGAGGCCACTATTTATGGATAAAAAATAATTATATTGCTTTTCAATATATATATATATTGCTTTTCAGGCTTGAATCCAGTGAGAACTGAAACTTTCTGACTTTATCTAAACCGTGAAGTCCAGCCAGATGGACTTGGTTGATCTGTGGTTACTTCCCATCAGCACATGCAAATTTTAGTTGTTCCCCCATCTTTGGTGTTGCTCTTACAAGGGGTTATTCACTTAGGGGATGGGAACATGGGAAATTCAACCATATCCCGCCTCATTTCCCCCATCCCTCTGGACCCACAGTAGTTCAGTTAACTGGGAGCACGTCATTCCACTGACCCTCTGTCTCGTCCTGGACCCCCAGCAGACGCCCATGACATCAGCAGGACAGCAGACGAACCCTGCAGCGGTCATCTGGCACCTCTTGTCCTCAAACCACCCCGCTCCCCTCACCTCAGGAGGACGATGAGGTGTTTGGTACTGTGAGGGCTTCTTCTATGAGCAGTGTCAGACAGATCTTTTAAATAGTTTAGACTGTTAACTGTTGATTACATTTTCTTAATATTTACCAACATTATAGAGGCTGGAAAAACGTAACAATGATTTCAAATTGATAAATAATCAATGAAATACAGAATTACAATAAAAGACACACATTATATATAAAATACATAATTACATAATATAAAATACATAATTATAATAAAACAGATACACAGAAAAAAATAAAGTTTTTTTGTTTCATAATATCAATAATAACACATAACAATATGTATATTCATTTTAATGATAATAACAATAATAATGTGAATATGTATGTTTTTATATATTTATTTGTACACTATTATTCAAAACTTTGAGATCAGTTAGATCAATTAGAAGTATCTAATGTCCAAGGCTATTTTATCAAAATATAGCAATATCTAATATGCTGATTTGGTGCTCAAAACATTTCTTATTATGATCAAAGTTGAAAACAGTTTATACAGAAATGTTTAATGTAATAGAAAGTCCAAAATATAAAAAGACTGACTGGTAGTGTATAATAAATGGTAGTGTATAATATATTAGTTCTATATATAAAATGATTAGTTCTAAAATAGCACATATATAAAACAGTATGTGGTCACTTTGAGTGCAGTCTAATAAACACAACAGAGCTGAAGGTGAACACAAGGTCACATCGGTGAACCATGATGCAAAGTCCCGAAATATCACTTTACCATTGTTCAAAGTCCAGTGAAACACATTTGGTTATAGTTCTCAGTCTTTCAAGCATGAATATGAAAAGAAAAACATCTCATTGTACACACTGATGCCTTTTCTCAGAATACACCAACTTACGCTTTCCCTAACAACACAAGCCAGACCTCATGTATTTAAAATGCCACTGTGTGCTGGTGAAACATCCCATCCTCGACAGTGTTTAAAAAATGCTTCACCGCTTCAGCCTTTCTCTTGCAATTTGAATGACACTCAACCAATTATGTTTTAGTGATGGAAAGTGTGTGCTTGTGTGCAAAGACAGTCCTCTTTTCTTTGCTGTATATTCCTCATAAAGATGTCAGTGTGTGGGAGACAATCTCTGTTGAAAAATAAGAGCTTTGCCTCCCAATTTTCTCTTCTGATTACCGACACACAACAGCAAGCAAATAAATCACATTTATGACTTGTAACGTGCAGCTTATGCAAGTGCATAAAGAAAGTGGGTTCTAGAGGTTTTATTTTGTTTTCATTGAAGATCTCATTATAGTTCAATCTAATGTCTATTGTCACTGAAATATAAATTACAGATGGCATGCTACACAATATTATGTCCCAGTGAGACCTTGACCTATACACTTGGATAAACACACGATACATTTTAAGTAGTTCACTTCACCCTCTGCACAGTGAGCATGTATCTGGGAAAAGATAGCAACAACATCCGCTATAGATCTCAAAGATATTGTCCTATTATTTATTCATAAAGAAGTTACATCACACGAAAACGTTCATGCAGACTGACTGAAGAGCACTTATATAGTGACAAAACAAACAACCATGTACAGTACATGTACGTGCATCACACCAGTAATTTAACTATACATCAAAAAATAAATAATGTTATTATTAATAATAATTTAACAACAATTTATTAAATGATTTGAATGTTTTCTGTTAACTGGAAGGTCAGAATAAGTCAAGGAGCAGTACGCAGACATGCTTGTACAGTCTGACACTTTCAGATAAGAACCCATTGGCATTACTCCTTTCCAGGTCACTGGACAGCCACACCGCACCAGCGCAGAGCTGGAGTGCCAAGGCATTGTGTTTCACTCAGGAGGAACGTGACCCAGTGAACATTGACCTTGGACAGATGGGCAGTGCGCTGCAGTACATTGAATGAAGGAGAATGAAGTCATGACTTCAGTCACAGAGATGTTGAAAGGTAATAGTAAATACTGGCAAGGCACGTGCTGTTGAACATGTCTATAAATTAACATATGTGTGATGCAGCTTAAAGATGATTTAGCATACTTTTATTTTTTTAAACAACCAGTTTTATTCTCACATGGTATTTTTTCTTGTATAAAAATTATTTTTTGTGTGTTTAATTAAGACTGCCTAATGCACTGAAGACTACAGATTTACTGTGAGATAATTAGGAGTAATATCTTAAAGGGATAGTTCACCTAAAAATGAAAATTCTGTCATTACTTACTCACCCCCATGTCATTCCAAACCCGTAAGTCCTTCATTCATCCTCAGACACAAACGAAGATATTGTTGATTAAATCCGAGAGCTTTCTGATCCTGCATAGACAGCAACGCAACTACCACATTCAAGGCCCAGAAAAGTAGTAAGGACATCGTTAAAATAGTCCATGTGACATCAGTGGTTCAACTGTAATTTTATGAAGCTATAGAGATTACTTTTTGTGTGCAAAGAAAACAAAAATAACAACTTTATTCAACAATTATTCTATTCTGTGTCAGTCTTTAAAGCAACTAAAGACTTTAAAGCAATTTTGCGACTTTAGAGCCCTCTACAGTTAAGTAAATGGAATTTACTATTATAAATATATCATTGTCATAATTAAAGTAGGTAGCTGTACACGTGTATTTGTTGCTGGCGTAATTTCATTCACCAAAAAACACTCAGAAAACAGTCCTTATTAGAAGTCAGTATAACATTAAAATGATTTTAAAACTCATTTCATGGTGAAAAAATTTAAGTAACTATACTTTTTTGTATTTTTGTTGACTTTGCAGCCCCCTATAGTTAAGTAAGTGGAATTCACTGTCGTTTTAAATATTTCACTGTCATGGATTTGTTGCAGCCATAATGCAATCTGCTCTTTTCACAGAATTTCATACTCGCTCACCAAAGCTACTCCCAGAACAGATGTTTGGTGGAGCGCTGGAATCCATTCACCGTATTAGAAGCCAGTGTTCCATCAGAATGAT
This sequence comes from Gymnocypris eckloni scoliostomus, assembly GCA_027564155.1. Lineage (NCBI taxonomy): Eukaryota > Metazoa > Chordata > Actinopteri > Cypriniformes > Cyprinidae > Gymnocypris > Gymnocypris eckloni. The sequence goes on along the minus strand of CM050417.1, from coordinate 9,507,477 downwards.
TTCAAAACTGATATTTCAAGGTAAAAAAACAACAACAGCAACTATGAATTGTCATTTTTAACACTAAAGACAGAAAAACAGATTCCTGGTACAGAAAGATTCCCTGTCAACATGCAAGGAATTAGCAGACTTAGCATACATAAATATTTTGGAGATAAAGTCTTGTGTTTATATGTAAGACGTCCCCCTGAGCATTTTACTGGCAGCTCAGTGTTCCGCTCTATTAATAATCTGACACACTTCACAAGCAGCTTGATTCTTCTTTACAGTGCTGGTTGGAGACGAAACGACTCATCTGTGAAAGCACAACTTCACATTAACGGCCATGTTGACACAAATGTGATTTTTCTTTAATGTTGCATAGTTTTTTTCACTGAACTACATGTGTAAACTCATGTACTTCAGGTTACAAAGCCTAAGCCATTGCCCTTGACCACAAATAATGTGATTAGACATTCACTTTTTTATTTACATATCACCTTATCACTTCCTTTCACAACATCTGTTGCCAAATAAAGAATTTTTCAGAACTATCAAAAGAAAACAGCAGAGAACTACACAACAGAAGAACGACCAACATCATGTATTTTAATTTGGCATACAGCAAATCCATTACATTGCACTTTCTCACTGCTGACATTCAGGACTTACAGTTTGGTAGGCTGAAATAGGGCACCTGGAGAACTAATGAAGAAAAATGTAAACAACAGCAAAGCCCATTGTTTGGAAAACAGTTTCCATTTTGGGTATCTGTGGGCCACCGATCAGAACGTATGCCAAACAGGAGACAGCTGAGAGAAACACGCTGCTCTTGTTAAAGAGTCTGGTTAAGACTTTAAACAGCGTATTAAGACATGTCTCCTGAAACAACCCAGATGATATTTGTCTTTAATATGACAAGAGTTGGTAAATAACTAATTGGGCTTGCTTAAAAAGAGCAATAATTTCAAAATAGGGATTGTAGAGTACATTTCCCGCAAAATCTAAAAGAACCGACACAAATGGCAGGCATGTACATATAAAACATAAAAAAAGGAGAAGGGACTTTTGGCATCCGTATTTTGCTGAAATTGATTAATCCTCATCTCCAAGTTAAGGACTGTATCATAGACAGTGTTTCTGGGTAAAACTTGAGGTACACATAGCTATAGTTATCGTCAGAAAGTGCACCTTATACAGCGGCCCCAAAAAGTAATTACACTTAAAGAGATTGTTCACTCAAAATTGAAAATTCTGTCATTATTTAATCATTATTGTGCTATCCCAAACATGTGTGTGTATGTGTGTGTGTTTTCTTTAATGGGACACAAAAGTATAGTATACGGAATCTTTGGATTGTTTACATTTTGTCCACAAAATTTTGGTTTTGTAATGAGTCAAGGGGTCCAAAATAACCCTGTTTGATCTCATTAACTTTCAGATTATGGACAAAAACTAAACAAAACACAGACATTATAAATAATATCTTACTTTGTGTTCTACTAAGAAAGGTTTGGAACGACATTCTGTCAGTAAATGATGACAGAATTCTTATTTTTATGTGAACTTTCTCTTTAAGCCACATTAAATGCTGAATGCTATTGCATTAAATAACAAAATCAAATCAAGTGGCATTATTTAGATAGACAGATAACAAGCAGTTTTCAAGCTTAAATTTCTTTTTTAGAAAAACACGTTTGTTGGGTATTAAATTGTAAAACACAAACAATATTGTTCGAAATTAACAATGTATTCTGACTTTTTTTGGTTGTTAAATGTAAGTGAGGAGAACTACATACATGAACATACAGAAATGCTCACACATGCATATCGAGGTGGCGACACTGCCCAAGCCCATTGCTTAACAATCAAAGCAGAAACAAACAGAAAAACAAACTACTGGAGACAGCAACAACAACAGACACTCTCGTTGACAAGCACTTGTGTGAGGAGGTTAAGAGATGCATGCAACTCTAGTTTAAACAACTACAAAGACAATTAAATAGCGTGGACCTGCAAAGAAATCTTCACAATGCGCATATGTTGAGGGCCTGTGTTCGTAAGCGTTCGCGTCAATACCGAAGTATATTTTGACCTTTAAATGTCACTGATAAAATAGCTCACAGAATCTGAGATTACTTTTTAAGAAAAGCTCCAGCAGCATTTGCAGATGCCACTTGTTTAAATATGTTGCTAATTTAAATAAAAATTCAGTTTAAAGTGTGCACTTAAGTGTCCACACACTTTATGGGGCCACTGTATGTTACATTGATATTTAACTTCACTTTTTAACACTGAGAATGGTCATTTGAAGGCACTCATCTTTGAGCACTTCAATGTCAGTTTTATAGGCATTCGTTTTGACCTCACTGTAGAAATCAGGCTTCTTCATAGCCAGAGGCGTTTCAACGGAGATGGACGCTCCCATGAGTGCCTCTGGGCTTTGGCCCCGCTGGAAGAGACTGAAGAGAGTGGCCAGGCCCGGCCCACATCATGACGGGCTCCTTCATTGACAAAGCAGTAGAGGATGGGGTCCGCCACACAGTTAAGGCTGGTGAGTGCTAGAGTCACATGATAAGCACCAAACAAGTTCTCCTCAGCACCGCAATCGCAAGGGTTGCTGAGGAAGAGCACGCTGCGCCACAACAGGAGCACGTGGTAGGGAGCGAAGCAGAGGAGGACGATGAGGATCAAACTGAGGGCCAGCCTCTTGATTTTGGCCTTCTCTTGGCGCTCGGTGGAGACGTTACTGCGGACGGCTCTCAGGATGCCTCTGTACGCAGCCAACATCACTCCCCAAGGCACCAAGAACCCGAGAAATGTGCGGTAAAAGTTCATCCCGGCCACCCAATCCTGCATGGGATACTTCTCGAAGCAGAAGGTGTGGTTGAAGCGGTCCTTGAAAAGCTCATCGTGGAAGAGAGGCACAGAGTTGGCCACTATCTCTGTTACCCACACAACAACGCTAACCAGCAAGGCTGTTTTGACCCTGCGGACTTTAGCGAATTTCAGGGGATGAGCCACTGCCAAGTAACGATCCACAGATATGCAGCAGAGGAAGGCGATGCTGACGTAGATGTTGGTGTAGAAGATGAAACCGAACAGCTTGCAGGACACTTGACCGTGGATCCAGTTGTCATGGTGGACGAAATAGTCGATCCAAAGTGGCAAAGTGGCTATATACAAGAGGTCAGCCACAGAGAGGTTCATCAAGTAGACCCCCAACTCGTTCTTCTGTCTGACCTGCATGTACGCGGCCCACAAGGCCATGCAGTTAGTGGGTAAGCCAAGGACGATGACGATAATATACAGCACCGGCTGGAAGAACTGGTCTATGTTCGAGTCAACATTGCACGAGGTTGAGATGTTACACATGGTCTCTTCGCTTCCTCAGAGACAGTTATAATTATCAAAATTGACTGAGGCTTCTACAGTCTCAACTCAAGCCATGTTTAAAAATAAGACTAGGAAGTCAAGAGGTTTTCTTTTAGCTTTCATGTATTGTATTGTGACTGTAACACTGTTGCCCACTACGGTCTAGCATGGTGGGCCTGATGTGTCACATGTCTCTACCACATTTCATGGCTAGGAGAGGTCTAGGAGAGCTCAGAGGTCAAAGAAGTTCCCACAACAGAACATGCCATTGATCCTTGTAAAACGATCACCATGGAGTGGTTTCAGGTGGGTCAAGGTTTTTTTTAGCAGTATGAAACAGTCACTTCCATCTCTGAAGGTCGCCCAATGACTTAATTTCCTTTGGTGTGTCCAACAACATCCATCTGCAAAATAGGAAAAATAACAATTATGTGAGTCACATGATTCATCATTTACGAGCACTGCAATTTTGCAATTTTTATTATGTGCTTTTGAGAGCAGTGCTGTGTATTTGTTAGATTAGATTTGCACTGTGATACATTGAGTGTATGTTTTCCTATTCCCACTCTTAACCTTGGTCATCCTCACATTAGCATCTGTTTGTTTGGAGTTCAAACTGAATTAATTACAAAGCTCCAACTTGTTCTCCGAGGTTTGTATCTGCTGGTACAGAATCTCTAGGAGGAAGTTTCTTTCTAAACAGACGTTTGTGCAGATCTTGGTATGAAGGTGTTTTTCTCCTTAGATCAAGCAGATTATATGTAACTTCTAGAATGAGGAAATATGATTTAAAATAAACAGTGCAGAACATTATGACTTGACAGGTGACCTGCATGCTCCTTGCACATGCAAGCCAAACTAATAAAACCTTTCCGATTCATAAAGTATTCCTTAAACAAAAGGAACACAACATTTTGTATTATTGTTATGAATTTATTAAAAATTTAACAATTTAAACTTCTCATTTGAACTGTATACTTTTATGGTTAGTTTTTTATTGTAATTCTTGATTTTTATTTTATTAAACAAAGCAATAATGATACTAATTCTTTCCACTTTTACTTCCATCATTTGTCACATGCCGTTCCTGTGCACTCATTAAGGAAAACAAGGAGCCTTTTTGTAAATGGTGTTGTTATTTAACCATAGTGATGTGGCACATCCACAGTGTCTGGAGTAACACCAAGCTTGCTGTTTGATTCAGATTGTTTATAGATTCATAGAGAAACTGTGACTGCGCAGAAGAGATCAATGGGATATGCTAGAGCACAAATCAACTAGGTGGCAGTGCATGTGCAAACCTTAGCATCCATATATAAAATCACAATCACAAACCCAAAAAACAACAACAGCACACATATTATTTCAAACATGCTCTAAGTAAAGATTAAATAATCATAATATTTTACTTCTTGTGTAATTGTTTTTTCTCCTAAATTAAATGTAAGAAGCAATTTGATAACTTCAAAGTAAGCCAGGGTAATTTAAACTTCAGACTCAAAGGAAATAGCAGAACAATGTGGAGAAATGACTCAGTGTGATTCAGACTCTGGGGATAAAGGACAACATCCCAAAACCATGAACCAGATCGGTTCTCTGAACCAAAATACGTTTGCTCTGAAACTTATCCAACTGGAACCTTTTACATTTCAGTATAACTGAAGATTACAGCATATTTGTCAGTGTTGCTATGCCAAAAATGGACTACTGTTTTACAAAAGATTCAAGACAAAACTAAAACAAAAACCAATTTGAACACTTGATAAATACAAAATGACCTGCACCCTATTTTGATCATTATGAAAGGTCTAAGACTGAACTAAACAGATCAGTTATTGGTATCTCACCAGTCTTAAGATATCACTTATGAGCTTGATGCTTTTCAATCAGGGGGAAACATGAGATAACAGCAGAGGTCCGCTGCCCTGCCTGTGGCCAGTAACGGTGACCGATATACCAAAAGAGGCCTAAAAATCACTGGCCTAATCCAATCTGTCATTCTGCTCCAATATCAGTATCTCATAGTGGCAGATAACAATGTATCCTTTAATAGAGAGAAGCGCAAAGCACCACAGGGTAAGAAATACTTAAAGATGATGAAATGTAAACCACTGGAAAGACTTCATTTTCATTCGGGTTGGGCGATAAGTGTGCAGAGAAATAACTGGCAGTGACCATGTAAGATATCTCCGATTAAAATAGAGTTTGTGTGCATTTACAACTTTGATCATATCAAAGTTTGCATTACACAAAAGGAGAAGATCCTTTAATGCAGTGTAAACAAATATAGCTGGCCTTTGTCCGTGATCACTGTGGTAACATAAAGCACAAAATAAAGACCTGTTACTCTCTTTTTCCCTCTATAGGCAGGTGAAAATGATGAACAAAGCACTCGGACGTCAGACCCTATTTCCCATAACCCTGGAAATGATGCTATGAATAATCAGGGACACCTGCAGTGGTCAGTGATACCATCACGCTCATCTCCAATATTGACACTCTGGAGTACAAAGAAATGAGTCTAGAGACTAGAAATGAGACTAGAAATAGTGTTAGCGAAGTCACCAAAAAACACATCTCAGAGGAGGACTGCTCAACAGAAATGAAAAAACGTAGTAAATAAAAATAGTAAAGTTACAGCAGCAAAAATAACTGAATATCAAGATTACAATTACAGATGCCACAATTAAGTTACCGGGAAAAAGTGTCGATTACAGCATTCCATTTTAGTTTGTCAATGCGTAATGGCCAATTAGAGAAGTTAAAATCAGTAATGACAACCTGTGCATTTTGTTTTACTCTTTGATTTGTGGTGGCACAGTCGTGAAATGGAAGCATTCTAATAGCACATTAACCTGAAACCTGTTGCATGTTTGACAGACCACCAAAGTAAATAAGCTCTTGTCGTAACACAATGGCTATGGCTTGCAGCTAAAGCTCACACACAATTTATGGGTCATTTCTGGTACTCATTTTTCAAAGACTCAAATTCTTGGCTCTCCTAAGGTTACTTATTAGTTAAATGTGTTTATGGCTGTAACGGTGGGTTTACGTTGAACAAACTCAGACTTAAAGGACATGTGTTTAACATGGGATATGTTCCTCTAATGCTAGTAAAAATGTATGCTACTTTTGCCAACTGTCAGCATAAGGGACTACACACTTATGAAATCATTATTATTTCACGAAATATGAAAATTATGTCATAATTTACTAGCCTCATGTTTTTCTGAAACCTATTTCTTTTTTCTACGAAACACAAAAGTTTCAAACAGACTGAAAAACAGACACAGAGAGATGTGTGGTGCTCTTAAGTAATGAACATTTGCCTGATTTCAAGACCAGAGAATAGTCCTAATATTAGCTCAAAGTACCCAAAAGCTTCAAATTAAGCAATAATGTTAAAGAAACAGAACATACAGAGCTTATTTAAACTTATTTAAAAGGACAAACTGCCCAAGAGTACAGCATGTTGCATAATCATAATTTACTGGCGGGCATTCAATAACTATTGCTATTTCAACAAATCTATCATAGAAGCCAGACAGGATAACGTGGTTTTACTGCATACATACAAATAAATGATAATCGACTCCTGTGAAATGTTATCACGTTCCGAGGAAGCCTGTTTAATTAGGTTCAATTTCAAGAGTGTCTGAATACGATAATTATCTCAATCACATCAGCCTTATTCCTAAGGCTCAAATGTCAATTTTGATACCATCTCCTGTGGATTTAGTTTTCGATTTGTTGTGTGAAACGCACTTTCTTGTGTGACAGACATGGTACATGCAGGGAAAATGAATAGGAAAAGGAAGGCTGGACACTTGACCCCTGAATGACCTGATCTCCCAAGGCACTGGCTCTGTCATGAAATGACAAATGTTGTTATTGTCCAGTTTGAAGAACGAACTGAAGGTTTCTGCAAACTTACATGCATGAGTACAACAATGCGAATGCGGAAATACATTCTCAAACAAACTGTTGCATACTTAATGAGGTAACCATTTGCATTTTTAGCCAAGAGTGATTATTTAGGCCCAGAACCTGCCAGATGTATTTTATCAGAGCTATTATCAGCTTTATGTTTTGTGACAGTCGTCCCTGCGGTTCAGTGGGGTCATGTTAAATAATGAGTGTAAACATGATGGCCTTAACAAGACCTTCTCTGCCTTGAACCTCCCTCCTTTCTGGTCTGATGGGAAGGACCCCAATGTTATCACAGCACCCTCACAATAACAAATACAGTTAGTAGTCGAAAAGAGGAGCCGGCAGATTTCCAATCAGGAGGTGCCGAGAGACAAGCCTTTCCGCCATTTCTTAATGAAAGAGCTGGAGAGAGACGGGAAGAGAGAGAAGAGAAAGACAGAGCAAGGGAGGCTTCCAGAAAAAGGCTGAATCTAAAATAGAAACATCTGATTATTCATTTACTCACTCATTAGTGGTAGATCAGATCAAGGATACAACAACGGCCTGACAAAACTCCTGGACGTGCAACAGACACCGAGGTCAAACAAGGTTTATTAAAATATCCACGGGAAGGACAAAAGGACAGCTAGATCTAAAACTAGATAAAACCTTATGAACCCCATATTAAAGGTGATAACAGACGTAGACATGTTTATAGACACACACTGACACAAATCTAAATATATATTGTTCATTATTTCCAATAATTCCTGTTTGATAACAGCTGTAGCACAAAGAAACGCCTGAAAATAACCTGTACTTTTATAGGAAAGTGGAAAGTTCTGCAGCAGGCGGAGAGATTCAAAATTGTTCCTGAAATCAACCAGCAGCAAGAGCTCCTTCAAAAGCAGCTCTTAGAAACAATCCGAAAATTCATCCTATTAAATCTTAAAAGTCCTCTCCAGTTGTCACACACAGAAGCTTAAGTTGTATTACCATAATTATATGAGGGAAAAACATGCGAAAAACAGTAACTGCAAATCAAGAAATGCAGGTGAGAACAACTCTTATATTGCATTTTAAAAGGAAAATCATTTGTTTTCAACTTTTTGGGGAAATTTGAATGAGTAAAATAAGTGTTAATTTCTCCAATATGTGTGCATCTCATTTGCTGTCATTAGACTGTTTGACATACAGCAGCGTATTTACAACGTTCTTGATAGTGTCAACCATTAAAACCCCTATTTTGATCAAATATATAATAAATATGTGTAAAATTCAGAAAAAGAAGCACATTTGTCTTGTTCTATACTAAGGCTACTGCATTCACCGCTCTCGTATCAGGTTCATGCCTAGCCCCGGAGAATATGGCAAAGAGGAGGTCAAGTCCTGCGGTTAACTGCTTTTTCTAGATTGTTGACTGGTGAGATTTGACACCTTTCCCTGCTGGTATCCAACCAATTTCTTCAGCCTTTAAAAGACACAGCAACAATGTAACTTCTCAGAACCAGTTAACCATTTAGTAACTCTTATGTCTTTTGAATACTGTATCTACACTCTCTGTATTTGTATATGATTTGTTAGAATTTACATACTGTATTCAATATAAAACTTCATTTTAAACAGTATTTTGATCAATTTTAATTATTTTATTAATTATTATGCAATTAATATTTATGACCTAAATTGAATATTATTACTATGTTTACTATTAAAACATTATTTGTCAAATCAAAACAATTTAAGTGAAGGCATAAAGGTGATTAAAAATGAAACTCATTTAAAGAAATGGCCAGTTGCATATACACTTTAAAAACCACGAGCTTTCCCTTATACAGTTATCTATTTTAATCTAAAACGCTGATTAAAAGAAGCCATTCTTATGATACATTACAAGATGTTAGCAGATTTTCTGTCACGTAATCTTTTCTCATTCAAGCTTTCGAAATATAGCTTTCCGTTCGGAAATTATGTAACACCATGCAGATCTGGTTTGGCACCTGTTATGTATTTCCTAAGACACCAACTATGTAACTACAAAAGCCATAACCCTTGTTCATGTTAGGACACGAATAACAAAAGAAACAGGGACTGTTTGTGCTGGTCTGCCAGTCCACTTTAATCGAATAACACACACACACAAACAGCTATTGCAAAACAAATCAACATGTCGAATTATATTTAACAATTAATACAGAAGAGAACACATGAATATATTCTTGATGCTATCAAGACATTATTCTTCCTCCAGCAATCTTTCCTGCCCTAGAGTGACGTTTAGTGAAAAAAAACACAATAAGTCAATGTTAAATGTAATTACAGACTTACAGCATTCTGGTCTTGCGGTCTGCTTTAGCCAATAGTACAAAAGTGCTGATGAATGTGTCATCACCAATGATGAATATTATGGTCTTTGAATCCTGGTTTCTTTAAGTATGGCATGTCGACCTCAGTATGATGGTAGTGGTGCAAGAAACCTAACTAAACTGCCAGGACGCACCTGGCTGTTCAAACAGCAGAGGCTTTTAACGTGAGAACATTGGGCAACTGAAAGGGAACTAATTCAATTGGGCTCCAAACTGCTCAGCATGATGAATAAGCAGGTAGCTAGGCAGGACACAAACCCATGCTATCTACCTGAGGGCGTACACTCTTAAAAATAAAGGTGCTTAAAAGGTTCTTCACAGTGATGCCATATAGAAGAACCATTTTTGGTTCCACAAAGAACCTATTGTGAAACAGAAAGGTTCTTCAGATGTTAAAGGTTCTTTATGGAACCATTTAGATAAAAAGGTTTTCTATGGCATCGTGAAGCACCTTTATTTTTAAGAGTGTAAGCAAATCATTCACCGGTGCCCACTGATGAAGCCATTCTGCATTAGACAGAACAAAGAAACTCAGTTCATGCACCTAGAAAAATATAGTCCCACTTCAACTTTTAAACTGTCTGGAATGTTGGCTCGCTATTTATCCATTGTAAGCTTGTTACTGTAACTGGTATTAAAGGAACGGTTTGCCTACAACAATGAAACAAAAGCAGAAAGCATGCACTGACCAGGAACTGTCAAGCTCCGAAAAGGACACCATAAAAGTGGTTTATAGTAGTCATGCACTATTTAGGTCTTCTGAAGCAGTTATGATTTATATGCATTATGAGAGAAACAGATAAAAAAAATCAGCTTTCTTTCCACCATAGCTCTCAAATGTCACTCGTGTTTGCATGTATTCAAACACAAATAGATCTCATGTGTCTCATCACATTTGAAAATGTGCAAACGAGAGTGAGATTTTAGTGCTGCTGCAGAGGGTAAGATTTTCAGCAAACAACATTTCCTTTATGCTCATGACTTTTCCTTATGCAGAGTAGCTTCAAATTACTTAAAACATACAACACATGACATATGGGTTACTTTTATTGTAGTTTTAGGATATTTTTAAGTTTCTGTTGTGCACAAAAGATTGGGGTCTGTAAGATTTTAATGTTTTTGAAAGAAGTCTGTTACGCTCACCAAGGCTGCATTTATTTGATAAAAAATGCAGTAAGATTGAGAAATATGTGACCCTCTCTGTGAAAACCCAGCTAAAGTTGTTTTCTACAAAAAATCATCCTTCATATGGTAAAGAACATTCTGTGAAAATGTAACCTTTATATCTTTAATATTGACTGAGTAAGGTCATGTCAAAGATTGAAATTATAGTGAAATGAATGATATAAATCAAACTTTGATGCTTGTTATCTCATAATTCGATTTTGAGACTTTAGCCTGGATTTCACAGAGAGGGTCACAAATTATTACAATTTAAAGTAATGCATGAAAATGTAATTCATGTCAGCTGATTTTTAGCAGCTATTATTCCAGTCTTCAGTGTCACACGATACTTCGGATATCACTTTAATTTGCTGAATTGCTGCTTATAATTATCAATGCTGAAAACAGTTGTGCTGTTTATATTTTGTGGAAACTGTCATACATTTTTTCAGGTTTCTTTGATGAAAAGAATGTTTGAAAGAACAAAATGTATTTGAATTACTTGAACATTTATTAAAACTGTTTACTGTCACTTTTGATTAGTTCAATGTGTCTTTGCTAAAAACGTTTACTGAACCTAAAATTTGAACAGCAGTGTATGTAAAAGATAAGCCTGGATATTGTATAGAATATCTCTTTTTGTGGGTAACGCTTTCACTTATTTATAATGTATTCATTGTGTAAGCTATACATTACATAAGCAAAGAAAAAAAACTGACTTCCTGATATGTCTATTTCTTATGCAGACACACACTTATGCATGCATGCACAAAAGCAAACGCAAACATTCAGAGATACTCAAAATGAAACTTATTAACCTCTGCATTACACACAAATGAACCTCTGTGCTTGAGATCACAATGATAATAAACTTCAGTTATGGCTTTATCAGGTTTTTCATCGTATTATTTAAACTGGCATAAAATCTTAATTTGTCAAATCGAATCACTAGTAAAACTGTTAAATGAAGTGCTACTTGACAGAATCTTCTAAGCACTGGATCTTGTATTTATTCTCAGATAAAAGTTTCTGAGAGGAGCAATGTGCTTTACAAGGAACGGTCTAGTATATCAGTACACCACGTTCACATAGCAGACTGACCATGGCAGGTGAGCTGAGTAAGAACTGCCTGTCTCCCTTGGTATTGATTCAGGGCAGGTATTTAATCCTTTCCTAACTGTGTTTTATGCTCCAGTGGAGAAGCGGCCGTGTGTCTCTACAGAGACCAGGGCAGGCATCCTGCAAGGTGAATTAATGACTTCAATAAAAGTGCCACATTTTCCACTCAAGTCCCCAGTCAAGGGTTTTATTGGTGAGGTTTAATTTGGCTTAAACCAGTCGGCTGCTTTAGGCAAGGTCACACATACTAATCACCTTTACCCCGAATCAATTAGAACAGGTATCAGCATGACGATATGTTTTCTGTAGACAGAAACGAGGAGAAACAGAGCGAGAGAGAGAATAACTCTAATCCAGCTCACTCGGCCGGCTTCATGCAGTTTTTTGATAAAGCTCAGAGGAAACACCCCATCTCATCTGGTGCATCTGGTCCACTTCTGCTATTGTTCTGTTTCATCTGTGATTGTGTTGACAGGCTGTAACTTGGCAGCAATGTAGCACAGAAGGGGAAATTGCTGGCACCTGCTTAGCAAAAAACCAGAGCGATGTTTAAAAGGAAACTAGATGCGGTGTCATGCTGAGAAAAACTTCAAAGCACAGACGGATTAGTTTATGTGACATTGAAGTGGCCAAATAGTTTAGCAGGGTCAGGACAGGGTAAAGAGTTGAAAACCATTATGAAAGAAAGAAGGACCACAAGAAGACTCACAACATTCTCACAAATGTGTATTCAAATGAAGCCCATAACTGATAGAATGTTTATTGTCATTAAGTAGTCCTCAAGGAAAAAGGATAATGTTTGCATAACCAGAAATGTTTGTGATTGCCTGTTTGTTGTAATTTATGCTTTTGTACACTCTAAACAAGTAAGGTTCAGGGGTTTTGCAGTGATTCCATTTAAGAACCATTCTGGTTTCTCCAAAGAACCTATCTGTGAACCTTTCCTAAAACAACCATTTGTAAGCTGCGTTCACATTTGAAACATACTTTGTCTGACGAACCGCTCAAACTTCATCGCAATATTGATAAAGGAGTTTTTTTGCCCACAACATTTTGCTTATGTGACCATACCATTAATGTGAAGAACATATAAAGACTGTCTTGTGGAATGGACGCTTCCATGGATGTTAAAGATTCTTCATGGAACCATAGATGCCAATCAAGAACCTTAATTTTTAAGAGTGCTGCTTAATATTGATAGACAGCTTGTAGATCGAATCGCATCAAAATATAATGACACACTTTATCCTTTATCTTCTAAGTCTAATAATAAAGCTTAATAGATCCTTCAAAAGTCCTTGTTGATAACAATGCTGAAAATAAACATTAACTTGACAATAATTAACAGGACCTTTGTCTGTCAAGGAAAAACGGTCCAAACAACTTCTGCGCCCACACTACACAAAAAAAGCATGTGCAAAGCTTGTTTCAAAATTGTGAACAACATAGTTTTAGAGGCTTATCTCTAGATATCTTCAATCACCTACTGCTTTCCTCAACATTTTCTTTTCTGCTATTGATGAAAGGCTTTTAAAAGCTTTAGATGTAAGGAAAGGTTTAAAACGCTCAGAGCCATCTAAATTGTCAGCGATGACCTAACCTCCGTATTTTATTCTCGCACCTCAATACCGCAACAAGTGACTACACCAATAGCTTCACTAAAAGCTTCTACTTTTGTCCAGAGGACCACAAGGGGCTGAAGATTACCAGCCAATACAGAACGTGTTGAGTTACAACAATGTGCTTCAACGGAGACCTGGTGGACTGCTGGTGTTTTTGCTTTTTACATAACACATTTGACATGGTGGGAATGTTTACACAGGGTTCTACCGATCCAGCCATTCAAAATTCAGCCATGTTAATCAAGATTCAGTTCAAGTATCTGGTGCGTGAGATCGGTATGCAAGATAAGCATATGTCTGATGGCGTAATATAATATAGCTTGATATGTTTCTGCTGAAGTGTCAGGCTGTTGACCAGATCAAACCATTCATAGAACTCACTGATACATCTAGACGCCTGTGTTATTTCCCATAAAACTTTATCTTAATTGCATTTAAGATAAAAAATGACCGCAAAAAGCCTTATGGTAATAGCTTCAGTAGCCATTAAATTCACCCTTTGCTGTGAACCGTTGGCACAATAAAATCTGCTCCTACTGTAGGTGTTTCAAACTACAAATTACTCCGCATATTTAATTATACACTTAAATGCTATGAGTTCATTAGTAAGTTTGAAAACAGCCACTTGTGAGGCCACCATACCACTGGGTTATAGCTTCTCTCACACAATCTGGTGTTCAAACCAGACATTACCCTCACAAAACACCCTTATTAGCTCAGGCGGGTAGCACTGGAGCAGACCAGTGGTTCACGGGAAGATTACTCTTCTCTTCTAGTCATGCTTTTAATGTTAGTTCTTATCTCGCATCCCCAAGAGAGCAATTACTGTTTGCTCAAAAGAAATGATTAAATGTTGCACTTATTTCCTAAAAAAACCAAGAGGGAGACGCCATATCGGCCAAGGCACAAGGGAACATTCCAGAAAAGCGTTTCACGTGCCACACTGCCCTTTGCTTCTAAAAGATCAACCACATGCTGGAGATGCTGCAAGAAACTAATCAGCCACAAAATACAGCAAGGAGGAGAGGAGAATACACACATCTATAGTGGCAGGTTTACACGTAGAGCCGATTCATATTGTGTTACATATAACAGCTACTGAGCTAAAATGAAATATGAAACGTGACTACGGCGAATATCGGTTTTCATATTTTGTCATTCGCTGCCAGAAATGAATGACTGATCCTTTATATTACAAATATGAGAGAAAATATATTGTTTTGTACATAATGTAAGTAACATGCTGTAAACACTTGTTAAATTGCTTGTTAAATCAAGTTGCACCGACTATAACTCACATGTGTTCAACAGAGGAATTCAGTGGAAAAAACACTCGAGCATCAAACTAAATGCATTAATACATAAGCTATTATATAACTACAGAGGGACTGTTGTCCTTTACAATTATGCCTAATTGAAAAGGTTAACATAATGGCTTATTAAAAACATTAAAATGCAGTTTCCTAGGTGAGCAGTATGTTCTATGTAGCCAATGTAAATGATTCATTTCACAAAAGGGTGTATTTTGTGTCCGTCATGAATATATAGGTAAATAATGACATTTAACAACTACTTTTACGGTTATTTTAGACACTTTTCTTTGCCTGTCACAGTCTTGAGTTTCCAAATGCTGCACTGCACACTGAAAAACTGCAATGAAAGATATAGCCTACTATATGATTTAGATTAATATGCACATAATTTCTATAAAAAAGACAGATGGGTCTTTTGTGGTACTTTTTTTTCTTTTGCTTTATTGTATATTTTGTTAGGTTTGTCAGTGAGGTAAAATCTTAAACAATCAATCATGATGATTTTGTATGGTAAAAAATGTGCTTACTAAAATTTGTAGAAATAGCAGTGATAAGTTCTGTTTCTAATACTCTGCATAGCGTCATAACCTCATAATGCTTGTAATGATGACTAAACGAACTGTAATACTGCCAACACTGATAACATCAAATCTGTTACCAAGTTTCATAGCTATTTCCCCAACATATCTAAAAAAGACAGAATGACCCCAATAACTTTTATGTCAATGCATTATCAGCCAAATGTCTTTTTATACATCACACGCCTAAATGACATAATATTAGATCTCGAAAGCATATTAAGACGTGGCAATAAGGCAAAAGTACAACTGTGTTTCAAATTGTTCAATTGTATTGAGACACTAGTTTAAAAGCACTGATGTGAGAAAACGAGATTTAATGGACTATATAGCATCAACATTTATCAAAAGACTTTCATAACTGGAAAAAAACCTAAATGATGACACTTACATGATAGTGTGCCCTCAGGTCATTTAGTAATAGCGACTTTCATACTGCCAGTGATAGAGGTGATGTTCTCTTTATCTCCAACCCGCACACGCAGCGACAAACCCAACACAACTCTCGTCTCCTTCATTTGAACGAGGACCCGGGCGAACATCGAGCACAATTGACATGAAAGCAGCCCCAGAGTCTGTATTTCTCATCACACCAGCGGACAAGCGGAGAGACACTTGCGAAGTTGCGAAGCGCAAACTGAAAGTGAGCAGCTCGCGGAGGTTGAGGAGAAAAGTGACGCGCGTTATCCAACACTGACCGTCCCATTGAAATAATGGCTGGCAGCTCGAGATGGCATTGTCAAGACTGACATCTGGATACGATGAAACTTCATCAAAACATTCTAGTTTTTTCGTTAATCGTTTGTTTTATGGATCCAAATCAGTTCCTGCCAAGATGTCACTCTTTTGCAGTCCGCGCCAAAATCTATTTAGGAAATAGCTTCACAAAATATGATAATGTAAAATGTGAATATCTATATGAATTACCTGGATACTGGTTTCAGTGAGAAGAAAATTTAATCTTTACAGAAATTAGTTTAGAATTCGTCGAAACTAGCACATTTAACCAAATGTCAGATATTAAATACTTTTTAAATAGTAGCTGTGTTTACAGTAGTAGTAGTTTAAACACAGTAGTAGTAAACAACAATAGTAGTTTAAATACAACTACTGTTTAAAAAGTATTGAGTAAACATCTGACATTTGGTTAAATGTGCTAGTTTCAATTTTTTTTTTTACAAAAATTCAAATTTCTTCTCCCTGAAACCAGTGTCCAGGTATTTCATATAGCTAGTTTTAGTATATATATATATATATATATACACACTGTAAAAATGATGACAGTATAAAATGTTTAAAAAAAACACAAACACCACAACAATCTAGTACAAATTTGGGCTTGAGCTAAGACTAATAAGTAATATGGAATTTGTAACACAATCTTGCTGATGGCAATAATACAGTGATGACAACAGTCTTCCACTGCTTATAGCAGACAGCCACTTAAAACTGAACTTACCTTGTAAACAGGATGGAATCACCTTCATACTGTACATCACAATGGTTTTCCCCAAGGTCTAACAAGCCCATTAGAGTCCATTAAAACTCATGCCTAGGCCTCTTAACTGAACTCTCTTTTAGAAAACACAATTAGAGGTAGCACCAGGCTTAAAAAAAAACACCACGTGCCTGAGTATAAAAGCAGTTTGGTTGTTTGATGAACAAACAAAGAATGCACCCCTCTCGGGGTGAAAATTCACTGTCCAATCACTTGTTTTGAAATAATCCTGACAGATGTTTTGCTTTATCATAAACCTTTTGGGTTACATCCATTTATAAGTTCATAAAGCAATTTGTAAATTATTAAAACATTTGTAATAATATTTTTACACTCATTAATAAATAAGGACTCGCTCTTAGTATTTGAAAGTCTTGAACGTTGCAAGTGGACAATCTCTACATCTGTACTCCATAATCCACGCTCACATAAGGTCACAATAACTCTGTAATGAAGCAGTGCTACACCAAGCAAACCTGCAGCTGTGACAAATGGTGTGTCAAATGCATTGCACAAACAAGCCTGATAAATAAAGCCAGTAAAATCTCAGAGGAGATAAGAGCAACAGAATTAGTATTTGACTGCTTGAAAGAGGAGATGGATTCATTGCAATGGCCTGGATTCAACTAAAAACATCTGGACATGCAGTGGACCTTACTGCTCAATACTTGTACTATTCAATATGACCGTATCATATTAGAAGGAGCTAAATTTACCTGCAAAATTAAATTTGTTGTGGAAGAGATAGTTTCCAAATCACAACCTCTTAGTGCTCCAACCTTGACACAGAAATAGCCTGCACGTGACTCTTCAAAATGCAAGCCTGTTCCCTGAAATGCTCCATATGTTAATTCCCTACATTGCCTGAAGATATCTTGATCACAACACATGCACCATACACCAACACTGCTTCTAACTTTACATTATAGCTTCAACTTTGCATGTTTATGAAAATACCAATTAAATGTACATTTTTCATTCAGTTTACTCAAGGTCCTTTCTTGTGTCTTATGGCAGGTTAAAACGTCTATGAGTAATGTCTACTGCAAGGTTAGTTCTCAGAAGGAACAACAACAAGACAAATTCACTGAATTGCTGTTCAAATATATACTACAAAGCTATAGCATTCTGGGAAATTGAAAGTGTTTTCCATGCACTTTTTTAGTGTAGTTAATAAAAACACAACTGTTTATTGTTATTTCATGTTAGCACAGGTTCATTTACAAAATAACAGATACAATAGCTAATTTTAGTAATGTATTAGTACAAGCTGAAATTAAAATTCAGAAGTATTTTCTCTTTTAGTTCATGTTAGCTGACTTATGCTAACAAATAAAAACTTATGGTCACACTTTATTTTAAGGTCCATTTCTCGCTATTGACTAACCATAAACAATGATTTTTGCCTAAACAAACTACTAATTTGAGGCTTACTATTAGGTACAGTAGGTACAGTAGTTGTTATTTTTGGTATTGGGTAGGATTAGGGATGTAGAATATGGTCATGCAGAATAAGTGCAATATGTTAATAATAGGCATGTTAATAAGCAACTATTAATAGTGAGAATTGGTTACCAAACTTATTATAATGTCACCATTTCTTGATTTTAAATTCATTTTAATTATTCTTTTTTTACTCTCAAATTTAAATGACAATTTTGCATCAAGTTAAATTCAGAAATTATACTGAGCTATGAGTTGATGCAATCTTAAAGTCAGCGAGAAATAACTGCAGTGTCAGCATATCTTTCACAGCACATATAAATCAGTTTCCCTGTGCATTGAGAATACGCAGTCAGGAAGGAGAATTCATATCTGTGAAGTGGTCAGAAGCCATTACACACTTACATTAGGACACTTTTCTGCTGTGTGTTTAGGGACATCTTGGACAGATCCCTTCCTTCCTGACGCTGACTTGCAATCCCAGATGACAGCGTTGCTTATTTTCTGTTCTGTCACCGTCTCCAAGTAGCAGACTGAAAACTGTGGGTTCAGGATGCGACAAGGCTGGAATGTCAGGTCACACACTGGAGTCTGGGTGGCTACAACGTCTGGATGTCTTAAAAAGTCTAGAACACAGGCCAAAATTCTAGAAACTGAACATGTCTATATTATACAGCGGTTATATTTTGGATATGTTGTGCCAAAAAGACTATAGATTTGTAAATTATCTGTTTACTACTTTGTTAACCACAAGATAACAGTGTGGCGAAGTAATCCAAATGCTTTTGATATATCAAGTAGGCAATTGTGATATAAAAGGTTGTATGAAAATTCAAAGAAAATTACTTCCTTTGCCCTCTGCCCCGCTCTCTGGTGATAAACAAAGACTGAATGCTGCTTTGTTCTGCATCAATAATGTAAACAGCATGAACAGTGAGGCACAAAGCTGACATGGAAAATATTTTTTGACTCAATAGTCATAAAAATTCTAATGGACACCATTACTGCTGTTAATGCTCTAGTATAAATAAATAAATAGCGCACAATTACTGGATTCCAGACAAATACATTATCATATTATTATATTGGATTGCATTTACACAGACCGCAGATTTGCATTCCACCGAATTTCCATTGTTCTTCTATGTAAACATGCACTAGATGGACGTGTGTGACCATTCACTCGCATTTCACACATGACGTGGTGTTCTAAACATGCGCTCGAGACAAGGCTTGATTTCTTACTTTATAATAGGCGAAAAAAGTATGTCAATAGAGACGTATGCCTGAATTCACATTATTCATAAAACAGTAGGCAAAAAGTCTGCAGTTGTTCTACTATTTCTGGCAAGATTTTGATGTGCATATCAGATGGACATTTTACTATCCCATGAGGCCATGGAAGAGGATTTGTGAAAAGCCAGTCAATCACACCACTAGATGGCCCTATGACTCGGCAAGAACATTTCATGTTCTGCCAACTGTGATAAAAGAAATTTAAGCAATGTTCAGACAGTTCTAAAATCAGCATATTGTCACACCATCCATAATGGTACATTATTCCAGACGTTAGTGTGTTAAAGCTGTCTATATAGTAGTTACTGAACAAGAAAAACTAAAACTGAATTCTATAATATAATATAATATAGTAGGCCTATAATATATTCTGTATTGCACATGATATAATACATGCAGCATATATACAATACATTTTTTGTTCCACAAAAAAGCCCTCTATATTCATTGGTTGCCACATCTTGGAAATTACATCAAATGATGCTTTATGTTGAAGTCGGGTTGATCTGCCTCAGGTTTAAATGTCTGATGTCCAACTTGGAACAGAGTTTGAGACATCAAAAATCCTAATTTGTCTGGAATGCAGCATAAATTGAACTTTGTAAAAATGCATTCCATTTTTCCCTATTCCACTGTCTTCGTCTCACGCTTTTCAATGCAAAAATACATCATGCGTGAATGGCCCCTTAGTATGAATACTGCCAAATCAAGGTAGTCACAGAGCCACAAATCAGCTGTTAAAAGGGAAAAATAAAACAGGCGTCCGCATCAGGATACTGCTGTCAGGGTTTATTTTGCCAATACTGACTGTACTGTGTCCCACATATTAGGTGGCTGCTCAAATAAATAAGTGAAGATAAGAGTTTAAATTAGGCCTATTTTATAATCTTTATCTGTATATTATTTTAGAGCTTCCTCCAAAAATACTTCCCTGGATAACTGAAACAAAAGATGGCACCATTGGGTTCGTATAAAAACAAGAGACTTGTGCTGTATTCGATTTGTACTCTGAAGTTGGAAATTCCAAATTACCAATACTAACTTTTAACTGGAACGCCATCCCAAGTCAAAGTCCCGACTCGGAATCTCGGAGCAATCGCAAAAACTGCCAACTTCAGAATCCAATATGACTGCTCAGTCCATCAACAGAAGAGTAAGAGTAGTGATATTGTTTTTAGCCCTTATGTTTGTCTGTGTCTCAATAACCTAGTGGTGCACACAGTACTATCAACCTGAGGACATGATACTATGGTGTTATCTGTGCAAAATACCACTTGTTATGTGTTTTAATCGACTAGAACAGGGGTTCCCAAACTCGTTCCTGGAGCCTCCCCAACACTGCACATTTTGCATGTCTCCTTTATCAATCACACCTGATTCAACTCATCAGCAACTCCAAGACCTGGAATAGGTGTCAGACAAAGAACATCTTGGCATATATTTTTTCTTTTAATATAAAAAACAAAGGGGATAAACCTTGGCACAACACATTTATTGGACAAATGCCTCCACTTTTTATGACTTAAAAGCAAGTCTATTTAATCTCGGGCTGAAAACACTTGAAGGAGCTGCTCATCACAGCGGTAGAGCAAGCTCCATCTGGCTAATTCTTCTCAAGAAGTGTTTGTCTGAAAAGAGGAGGGAAAAGCTTTTCATTTGACTAATAAGCAGATATTATGTCCCCCTCCATTCAGGAGCTGGAGAGCAGAAGAGCTGCAGATCAGCGCTCCCACATACAAAGGTTTTAAAAGCCAATATCTACTGTGTCGTTGCTGAGCAACCAATTATCCAAGATTTGCACTTCCTCTTTGAATGCTGTATGCTATTAATGTTAGGAATTTCTTTTCATTCTAGGACACTGTAGTGTGTGAAGCATGTAAAGATACATGCATGCCAGCTTGTTGCACAGCAGGCATCAGAGAATTTGATTGCAGCAATGCTCAATTAATTAATAATCATCAGAAATTAAAAGACAGACGTTTTCTGGTGTAAACTGATGCCTGAACTCACTCTGCCTCCATGCTGTGATCAGCTGTATCAATAAGAGAGGATGGGTGCAAAGAATATTGCTGACACTTTCCCCGTTCAATTCCAACGACACTTACAGTATGATTAGAGAGAGGGAAGAAAGAAACGGAAGGGCAGATGTTCTGCAATTTCATAATTTGCCACAGCAGAAAGCAAATCATGCCTCCAGGAACTAGGACAGTCTATTTATGTACCCACAAACATACTTGGAATGAGAGGAAAGTAAGTACTTCATTTAACACCAAATAACTAGAAACAAATAACTATTATAAGCCCAGATGCACACACTGCAGAGTTGTTCTGGACAGAATGTCAACACTTGAAACTGTAGCTGATGCAGGTGGCTGTTTATGTTTAAAGGTTTTAGCCGATGACCTTTCTGACAGTCTCCATGTAAATGTTGGCTGTAAATACAGTTCATATTCCTAAATAAACCTCTACTAGGAGAATAGAATGTACTAAAGAAAACAGCAACAGAGCTTTACTCTCGTCATTTTATTCATAGGTCATAAATATAACAGTTGTTATGCTATCTATATAATATATATATATATATATATATAGAGAGAGAGAGAGAGAGAGAGAGAGAAGATATGAAGCTAATGGTGCTAATGATAGTATTTACAGTATATGTATATAATTCATGTAAATATTTATTTTCATTAATTCAGTATACATATTGAGTATACATGATTACTTTAAAAACTTAAAATGATTTTGAATCTAGATATTTTGAAATTATATTTATACACATTATATATTTTTTAATGAGATATTAAAGGTAAATTAAACATTTAAATTATATTTATATTAAATAATAAAATTAAAATGTAATATTTAAATTACGAATTTTAAATGTAGATTAATTTATACACACATATACATTTATGCGAATGTATGCACATGCACACACATTTCTCTCTGTATTTAGTAAAACTACAGTATTAAATAATAGATTCTGAATTATTTAATTTAAATATTTAAGTCAGTATATTCCAATTATAGATAGATAGAATATCTCAAACCATTAAGGATTTAGGGAAATTCATTGCTATATGAGAAACTTTATTAACAAATAAAAGGCAAAGCACAGCTTAAAATCACCCCTAGATATGCATCAAAAGCCAAGTGCCACAACATTATTATGTACTTCCAATATTAAAATACAACCTCCACTAAGTGACAGCATTATATATTTCTATAGGCTTCCGCAACAAAAACAGCAGCTAAAACTCTTTAAATAGGCTTAAATAGTGTCAACAGTAGACAACATGCTTCTTCTCCTGCATCAGAGCTCCTTCTGGTGGTGATTTAGCAAAGTGTACAATTCACTTTTGACTAGAGTTTGCCAATTAGCACCGATTTAAGCGCAGCCTCTACCCCTCAAACAATCACGGTAATTATTTCTGGACCAGAGACAAAACTGACTCTGTACCAGCATGTAATGGAAAACCCAATAACATAGTACACAATTTAGGCAATCAGGACAGCAGAGAAGAGAATTAGGCACAGCAGTGCTGCCCTCTAGTGGGCAGGAGTATACAGTGAGGTTGCAGCTGGAAGGCTCAGTGGTGACTTCAAGCGAGCACCCATTGAAGAATGCTGGTGTCCTTCCCACCAGTAGAGAGAAGACAACTGTCGTCATGGAGAAAGGCAACATTGGTCACATGGCTGCTATGCCCACCATAGATATGGCTGGGAGCCTGTGGATGAAGCAAAAAAAAAAAGTTGTATAAAGTAAGATTTGACTGAATGGTCAATATTAAAATAAAATGCAACAAAATCTCACCCTTGGCTGGGAACAGGGGTTCGAGAACAAGTGCACTTTGCCAAAATCATCAGCTGAGGCAAGAAGTGTGTTGTCATGTGACCTGCATACAGCATTAATGTCTGTGCCATCAGCACCTTCTGGCCAGATTCCTTAAAAAATGAATGATTAAATTAAAATAAAATGGGACAAGTAGAGATAAATCTATTAGTTTTATAATACCCACCCCAGAAAACATTTCAAAATATAATAGCCATTTCCAGTTGTTTGCGATCACATGATTCTGAAGATGCACGAAATGCAACTGGAGGGCAGGAAGTGATTTTTCTCCATAGGACTCAGTAGCAGAAACTCTAAATGCCTGTGTTTTACGTTGTTTATGAATGCTCAAATCAGTCAAAAGGAGAAAACACAAGAGCTTTTATCGTGTAAGAAAATGTGTTGTTCATAATTGGGAAAAGGTTGAGAAATTGACTGAAAAATGCAGGAAAAGTTGCTTGTAAATCTGTGTCTCATTGAGAATTCATAAACAATGCAAAACACAGGCATCTTGCGTTTCTGCTACTGATTCCTACTGAGAAAAATCCTTTCCTCCCCTCCAGCTGCATTTCACGCCACAGCAATGACGTCATGTGCAAACAATCTATTAAATGGATACCTGAACGGATAAAAGAAATAGCTTTTTTTCATATTATGTAAAAGGTGACTTACCAAACACACTGAAACCCAGCACACAGGTGGAAGTGGCCCAATCTAGATTGCGCACTGCATCAGCACTAGTTATATGCTTCCCACTGGATGCTTCCCCTTTTTAACAGAAAACATATAACCAGCCATTAATACAATGACATCTGAGCTCCGTTCACTGACGAAGGAGGCGAGAAAACAACTCACAGAGTAAGATCTCATAGTCGCCTGAGTTAGTTACAATAAACTGGCTGTCGGTAGACCAGTCGAAATGAGTGACAAAACTGGAGTGTCCCTACGGATGCAAGACACAATATTAAATGAGTGCTAATGGTCTCTAATTAATTATAATGAAAAGAAACATTTGGGATTTAATTTCTTGCGAAACTCACAGTGCATTTGCCAACTCGGCTGTATTTCCTGCCGTTCTCAGTCACAGAGTAGATGTAAACAAAGTTGTCATGGGAAGCCACAGCCAGGTACGCCCCATCTATGAGACAAAGAGGATGTGAGGGGCAATTTTGGACACATTCACATTCAGTCACATGTCTGGGGTTGTTATATTATTATTATTTTTATTAAAAAGTATGCATTAAATCAATGAAAAGTGACAGTAATGGCTGTTAAACATCAGTTGTGTCATCACAGGAATAAATTATATTTTTAAATATTAAAATATTAGGAATAGCCGTGACTAATGGCTAAAAGCACAAAAGAACACTAAACACACCTGGAGAATATTTCACAACGGAGATGATTTCATTGCCATCTGTATGCATAGAGACAAGATCACGGGTGTCAGTGTCCAGCACCAACCACCTGTAAGACAAAAACATTTAAATAAAATGGTTTCAATATTGAGGTATCAAATTAGTCAATATTTTAATGAAATATACAGTTAAGAAATGAAACATTGTAAAGCGGTTAAATGTTTCGGACTTATTTTTTGTTGAAAATCAGCTGTTTGACATGTTAAGTAAGTCAAAACGTAAAGTTCCCACGTGCAATCATACCTTCCTGTCATGGTGCCCACAGCAAGCACAGTGCCACTGGGATGAAATCCAACGCAACGTCCAGGGTCCTAGAATAACATAAATACAAATAAATATTGCATTTTATATTTATAACTATTGTAAAATAGATGCATTTCATTTTTATATTTTAATATAAATATTAACAATAAAAATAAATCACAAGTAAGTTTTATAGAATGTAATATTTTATAACACATAACATTATTAAGCATTTTAAAATATATGCTTAATATAAAAAAATAAAAAAATGTAATGTATTCTATACAACGAAAAAAGTAAATACAAATAAAAATCAATTTCATGTTATATTACATTATTATGTGCATTTAGGTTTGAATATTTTAATATAAATATTTTAAAAAATTATGTAAAATGTATATCCATAGCAGAGCATTTTATAAACGCCTAAAATGGTAATTTGTCCTCAAAGTGAACATACAGTCTGCTAAATAAAACTTGCAAAGCATATGGGATCGTTTTTTATGTTTATATATTACAGCAATGTATAAGTAAACAGAGTTCATACAAACCTCAATGGCCTTGCTCCACAGAGGCAGATGGGAAGAGGTGTCCCAGAGATAGACCTGCTTGTCTTGACCACATGTCACAAACTGCTCAGTACTGGGATGCACATCCAAGCCCCACAACTCATCAGTGTGACCCTTTCACAGAGAGAAAGCACAGAGACCAGGGTAAGAATGGAGATTTTCATCTGAGTAACTAGACTCAGTCCAGGAGGCCATGTCCTGTACTAATTACTTCTGGACAGGTAAAATGTATTACTGTACTATAACCTAGTTCAGGAAAAACCACACCAGGCATGTAAACACACATAACGGTGGCTGTTACATCTGGTCTCGTCCTGTTTAAGTGGGTGTTTTTTGGCCACTATAAGCTGCAATATGGTCCAGGGCATATGCTGTTTATAATCAAAGTTCTGGCTACAAAAGACTGAGGAAACATGTGGTAATCTTATTGAGTTTTGGCATAGATATTAGGCCAAAAGGCATCTAAACACTGTAATATCATCTGACAACATACTTGAACAATGGGAGTGAGGGACCCAGAGAAAGAACCCCGCAGAACAGCATTTCGGGTCGTTCCCACAAACAGCTCGTCCTGTTTTCCTTCAGCTAGAGTGCGGACGGGCCCAAAGGCCTCGGGAACCTGTTTACACAGAGATAAATATATTAAGCAACATGCAATCTGTACATCTCAACTAAAACATGATTAGCACAAATTGTTCTGAATTAAGTGAATTCACTGCTGATGTAGCTGGATCTAACAAGACAAAAACATGCCTAGATTACATTTCAGTACTAGAAATATGATAACATCAAAACAATAAAAGTCATATTGGAGAAGAAATGGCAATCATTAAAAATGAGTGTCTGGACTTCAAGACAAGAGCACCACTTCACCTCAATTTCGCTCTTTTTGTGGTAATCACGGTCCCACAGCAGCACCTTGCGGTCTTTTCCTCCACCTGACACCAGTGTTCCATCCTTCAGCAAACACAGAGAGAAGATCCCACCCTCATGGGCTCCCGAAACCACCTGACTGATCCGGTTTCCACCTTTAAAACAGAGTTCATCATCAAACCGGCTGAACTGAACAGAATCTCCAACAGCAGTCAAACAGATGGATGTACAGTTTTTCTGATTGCCAGTAGATAAAAAGTGGATTAAATGTCATTTATTTCTTAAAAATATGCCATCTGCATAAGTATTTCGGCAGAAATAAACAACACTTTACATGTATAATGGCAGAATTATTTCCTGACCTTTTGCCCAGATGTAGATGTTCCGCTAGAATCTCCAGTGATTGCATCTCCATTCTCAGCAAAAGCCACACAGAGTACATACTTGGGTTTTTCATGTTTCTGAAAGCACACCAAAAATAGGAATACATTAAATAAAATTATTATAAAAGATGTTTGAGCTGTAGGGATTTAGAACTAACATTTATTTATTGTGAAATAAAATATGCACTCAAGGGCATCATTCTATGCTGCTTTTTTAAATAAAGATTTAGAATAAATAAATAAAAGTTAGATTAAATTAAATGACATAAAAATAAAGAGGAATTGGAATGCAACTTCCAAAATAAATAAACTAAAAAATGAATATAAAATAAAAAACAAGGATATAAAATAAACAGAAATTTAGAATCTAATTTTCAAATGAAACATTTAATACTTTATAATATTAAATTAAAAACAAAAATTAAATAAAAATTTCAGATACAGGCAATCAACTCAAAGATCACTCTGTGCTGTCTTTTAGTCCGAATACAGAAAATAAATGTTGCAAACCTCAAACAGTCCCTGGCGTTTTGTAAGAGTATTCCCTTCCATTGTCCAAAAGGTGATGTGGGACTTCCCGCAGGTGACAATAAGGTTGGCCTCCATGGGGTGGAAGACAGCACCCAGAACTGAATCATTGGAACACTGAAAAATCGATGAGTGAATATTTAAACAAATAAATAATAAATAATAATAAGTTAAAAAATAATAAGAGTGATTGGTAAATAGGAAAGTAATTTCATAGGTAGTGCAAGTCATTACATTACAAGATAAAGAGAACAAACATGACATCAAGTAGTTCACAGACCAAGTAGTTTAAAACCCTGCACTCTCAACTTTCTGTTATTGAAAGACAAATCACACAAGACACACTATGCCAGAAAACTGTACATTAGGTCTAGAACTGCTGCATTGCATTAACTTCTTCCCAGCTCTCACACACACACACACACACACACACACTCTTTGTACAGCATGTTGCCTTGCCTCACCTTAACCTCTGCCAGTTGCTTTTCTTTCTGCCAGTCCCAAACAGACAACATGTGGTCATTTGCATCATCAACCGCACACAAATGAGCACCACCATTCTGTGAAGAGAGGTATTATATCCATGTAAAATACCATTGTTCATTCAGCCATTTATCATTGTTCAAATATTCATTATCTTACACCCATTGTGCAGATTTCTCATATGTTGTATGGCATCAATGCACATAGATTATTTATTCATAACTTTAAAAAAGAAAAACGCTTACCGACTTAGAGAAGGCAACGCAGGTGACCGCTCTGTCAATCACTCCTGCTCCGATCACATGAAGAGTGTTTAAACTGACAGAGTCCCACACACGGACATGAGGCTGCAAGGCCTGATGGGAAAACAAATGTTGAGTCCTATGCATATGACTGGAGCATCTCTGAATCAGATTAATGTATAGTTCACATAAAAATCATTATTTACTCATATTTTACATACGCTACAGTTCTAAGGTTTGGGACAGTAAGATTTAAAAAATGTTTTGGTTGTTGCTCACCAAGGCAGTAAAGATAAAGTAAAAACAGTAATATTGTGAAATATTATTACGATTTAAAATAACTGCTTTTATTATATTTATAATTTATTCCTGTGATGCAAAGCTGAATTTTCAGCAGCTATTACTTAAGTCTTCAGTGTCACATGATCCTTTAGAAATCGTTTTAATATGCTGGTTTGGAGCAAAAATGTCTAATTATTATCAATGTTTAAAACAGTTTTGCTGCTTAATATTTTGTAATAACCATGACACTTATTTTTAAAGAATTGTTTAAAGAATAAACACTTAAAAGGAACAGCATTTAATTGAAATAGAAATATTTTGTAACATTATACATTTCTGTACAGTCACTTTTGATCAATTTAATGCATCCTTGTGGATTAGAAGTAAATTCTTAAGGCTATAATTCTAACAAACTTTGTAAAATGCTAAAACATTGATGTAAATTGCGATCATGAGCATGGAAGGAATGTCTCAAGCCGGAAGATCAACAAATCAATATACTGCTACAGAACGTCAATGTGAACTAACTTTGCCATCTTTGGATGTTCCGGCAACTTGTCCTGTTGCTATGGTGACCATGTCTGGATGGATGGCCAAACTGCAAAGAGAACATTGTCAGGATCAGTGCTTGTCAGAAAAGATTTCCCATCTCTCTCTCCCCTCTCACCAGGGAAAAGTAAATGAATGCAGACTGATCCCAGAAAACGCAGTAAACAGGCTGCAACTGTTTTACAAACCAGCAGGGATTCTGACAGTCACAGAGAGAGCATTCCAGTGTTATTTTAATTAGTGGCAAATGCTAATTAACTAATATTTTACAACAAATAGCATGTTGACGCTGTTCACGCTCTGTTACAGCAGAGGATATCTACATAAAATATTCTCTGAACGGTTAATAGTACAAGCATTGCCTTGCAGCCAAACAGAAGAGGAAAAACGCAGATGGCAGGAAAGATCTGGTTTGATTGCAGGTGTATTTGAATATACTGCGGGATTCACTTATCTTGTAGATAAGAGTCTGTCAAACGAAGCAAGATCTGGCCCTAAAAATGCAAATTTGCTCAGAAACTAGCAACACTTCCTGAGTACATTGGCTCTTTTTGCTGAATGATAGTGCACAATATTTGTTCGCGAAGATGATAGCATAATGATAACATCTTGGGGACCTTTGAACAATGACCTAGTTTAAGAATAATCTGCATATGAAATCGGAAGTGCTTTTTTTCCCTGTATGATATCAATTTTGTACTGATTTTGCTCCTCCAGTAGTTCAACCATGCTGTTAATATTCATTAACAGTACACAAAATGACCAAAAGCATATGGAAACTCTCTTAAAAATCAATATAATGTATATTTACCACTTGACATCATCATTATGGCCCAGATAGTGTCTTTGTTGCTGCTCTTCTACATTGTAGAGCACCACTACGGAAGCATTGAAGTACACAATCTCTCCCGTCGGCAGCAGGAAGAGGTTGGAACGGCAGTCTCTTCCCCTATAGCCGTAACTAATGGAGTGTGTTAAGAAACAAAATAACATTTCCATTGACTGCAGTAAATGACCAAAGATGTGTGCTATTAAATCAGACACTATTTTGTGTCACATTTTAAATGGGTTTCAATTCTATTTAGAAAATTGACCCCAAATTTTATTGGAAGTCACGGATGCATTTGAATTAATTAATAGAACTTGAAAAATTGTACCTCATTTAAATTCATTTTCATTATTGGCTATTATTACAATACTTCTTTAATTTTGTTTATTGGCTAATTTATTGCAGTAATTTAAAAATGAGAATAAAGACTGGAAGCAAATCACCTAAAAATTCTCCTTTTTTCTTTAACATAGTAAAATTCATACAATGTTGAATACAAATTCAATCTGATCTATCAGTCAAAATGCATCATAATTTAATAGTATAATTTAAAAACTGAACAATTAACAATTAACTTCAGTTACATTTAAAGGAGACCTATTATGCCCCCTTTTTACAATATGTAATATAAGCATCAGGTGTCCAGAATGTGTCTGTCAGGTTTCAGCTCAAAAACCCCACAGATCATTTATTATATCATTTTTAAAATGAGTGGAAGCAGAAACACACTGTTTTGGTGCATGTCTCTTTAAATGCTGCTGCTCCCCGCCCACTTTTCCAAAATAGGGCTCTGACTTTTCTGCTCAAATCTCAGATACTCTGCTAAAAAACATCTGTTTGGTTTGGATTATTATGTCTATCGCACTGAAATCATGCCTTTTAAACCATATTAGTTTATATGGGTTTTATTTTTACGCACACATCCAAAGCACTCGCACAGAAAGTGGCTGTCACATGGCATGTGAGTACTAAACTAAGTTATTTCGTGTCTTTTTACGCTTAAACTGTCAAATACAAGTTTATGATAAAAACACATGAGTTACAAAAAGTTTTCTAGGTTGGTAAATTCACCAGGGACCCGATTATAACACTTAAACACAGAAAAAGTCAGATTTGCATGATATGTCATCTTTAAAAAAAATGAAGTGTCTATTCACACTAAGTGCAAATAGCCCGCCTTGTTGGCAAAGGCTATTTACACTAACTCTGACCACCAACGTTTGATTGGGATAGTCAACTCTGAAAAAAGACACTAATTTCACATCAGTTTCAGTGGCGTAGATGTAAGACCCATGCTTTTTGACGCGATCGACCCGAGTTCGAATCCGCCTTTTGCCAAACTTTTTTCTCCCTTTTCAAATTTTGTATCGCATCAGAAAGGCATTTATTTTCAATAAAAATGAACGAAATAATCAAAAAGTTGCAAAAGTATCGGGTAGGGTTAGGGTAGGGAGGGCTTTATTATCTCAATAAGGTGGCATCAATTTAATAATTTGAATTAAAACTATAATTTACATTCAATACGTTATGTGTACTGTTTTATAATGTACTACAATACTGAGGTGCAGATAATTGCCACTATTTGCAATAAGTAGAATATAAATAGCAGAAAATCTTGCTATTTTAACAGTGTAAATAGAATATCTTTAAGAAATACTGCTAATTGCACTTAGTGTAAATAGTATCTATCGCTAAGAAAATATGCTATTTGCACTTAGTGCAAATAGCCGCTGCCTTAAAAAACGTCACAAGGATACACCCATTGAAGTTTAATCTTGCGCTCTGGCAGCGCCACCTTGTGGTCAAGGCTGTAGCTTTCCCTCAGCTGGTCTGGAATATGCATGGTGATTGGACGTCCACGTATGAACATCCTCACGTAACCATCATCTGTTCAAGAGGAGCAAAATGTGAGTGGCCAGACAGAAACGAGCAGTAATGTACTGTAATGGATTGTTAGGGATGATTTGTCAAATTATCCAGGCCCTACTGACAGAACTGTGTTCATTTAGATACCCATTACAACACGAGACTGGTTGGAGGCATTATGACATCCACAAAAGTTTTTAGCTGTAATGCAGAGGATAATGCCATCCAGTCAGGCTAATTTAGAAGGGCCATTTCCCATAACATAGGGCTTCAGTGTCTCTAGTTAAATACAGATGAACAAATATTACATACAGATATAAAAAAATATGCATTTCCTCAAATTGAAAAGGAATCTGCAATTGAATAAAAAACTAAATCATATGTTTATTGCAAAACGTACTGCCATGGTTCATATGTACTAGTGTTGTCACGATACTGGAATTTCTAACTTCGATACGATACCTTGAAAAATATCGATATTCGATACCATTTTCGATACCAGGAGAGCAAAAACTGCCACAACATTAAGGTCAATTATTATTATTTTTTTAGATAAATATAACATGACAATGAGGTATATTTTACATGAACAAAAATGTCTTGAGGTAGTGCACTTGTTCAAGGTGTAGTGTCTAGTGTAGGTTGTGAGTGTGTTGTTTTTGTTGCAGGTCGAGTCTCATCTTCTTTCTGGTGTTACAAGAAAATGCCAAACTTTAATAAAACATGTATTTTATTTTATTTTTGGCCACACTTTTAAAATGAACTGAACTATCTAACTAATCGTAGAACTTAAGTTAATGGTAATAGATATTTGTTAACGTTAGTTAACATGAATAAACAATGAAAAATACTTCCAAAACATTTATTAATCTTAGTTAAAAGTATATTTAAACTAACATTTACTAATACATGTACTAATTAAAATCCAAAGTTCTATCTGTTAATATTTTTTTCATTGGACCAGAGCGAACATGATCCGTTGTATTTTATTACCTACTGTTATCAAAGATTAAAATATACTGTAGCAAATGCATTGCCCATCGCTCATAAATGCTGGTTAATACATAATATTATTTTATGAACAGATTTTAATGCCGGATTCACATATCATCAAAGCGTGCGTGCATCACACACGAAAACAATGCTCACTGGATCGACATGAAGACAAATTGCAGAATTTAAGTAATACTTTTTTAATGAAGTTAAATGAGCACAAGTTAATTTACATTTGACAACAGTTAAAGTATTTAAAGATTCACAGTTAAAGATTCCTCAGTCAGATTATATTAACTTCAATAATTACGGTGAAAAACGAGACAACACTCATATCAGGTTTGATCGCGCCGCGCCCGGACCGAAGGTAACTTCAGGTCTGTGTTTGTATATCGGGCTGTTAGTGGCGCCTGCCTACAAACACAGTTAAAGTGATGAGTAATGAAGTTGGGCTCAGGTTGTTGTGCTGTGGGATGTGTTTCACATACATACATTTATTTGAGGCGACCCACCACAATATCAAAACTTTTCCAAAAGGCTTTGTTGAATAACATGAGCACGTAATGCATGTTTAAAAATTAAAACGAGGCGCAGGTGTTTTTATATCACTGTATTTTTGAAGGAACACTGTCTTTAGGAAATGTTTGATGTCATTTTCATTTCATCTTGCATGTTATATGTCTGATAAAGCAGCGTTTGCACGCTCAGTTTACAGCCGTTACAGGGCGCAAACCTCTAACGTTAACATTACGTTATTTCTCCCGCTTTTAAGCCGTCTCCTGCTGACAGAGTTGATTTGCATTTTAAGAAGTCCGTCCAAGTAGTAATCGCTGCATCTCAGTCCGTCTGATTTAAGAAGCAAACATATTTTGCTTGTTAGAAACAAGCCGCACTCGCCATCTTTATATTCACTTCACTTTTGCTATTTAACCAGAGCGGAGACGAGACACGTGACAGGCACTGCGGTCACGTGGGGTGTTTGTCAACGCGCCTTTGGAGAGAAGTGAAAGTGACAGCTCGGCTAGGATCGAGTATCGATACGAAAATTAGTATTGGTACCGTTCAGATATTTCAGTATCGATATTTATCGAAATATCGATATTTTTGACAACACTAATATGTACAAGTGTTATTTTAATTTCATTTATATACTAGATAGTATTTATTAACATTTATCTTTAAGTTTGAAGTTTTTCATCTGGTATTTATATTGCAGTGTTTTATTAACAGCACTAGTTGCTAGTGTCTTGTTAAGTAGTGTATAGTTTGTTCTTGGTGATCTCATAAAGCACTAAAAGCAAAAGACCAAAAACCAAACATCTATTGATAACTAAGCTCTGAGCTTGTTTGAATTAAATGATATTACTTTAAAAAGACAACAACAACAAATAGACAAAAACTTACCAGCATTGAAGGAGCACTCTTTGGTTTTGCTGAAAGAGCAAGGAGAGAGATATCTGTCATTTATTCATTCCTTCAAAGACTACTAGCCAGACAAACAGGCCCCATACGTTAAACAAAAGCTTTCTAAAAACCATTTCTGAAAAGTTTTGTTTGCTGTCTTTGACCTGTGCTTTGTGAAAGGATGACTAATTCATTGAGCTCATCCATTAATCCTGAACCAGCTTTTATGTGGACTCTCACAACAGCTTTGTGTAATGAGAGAATGCTGAATTAAAGTGACAGTATCAGAGGGTCACCCAAAACTGCTTTCAGCTTTAGTACAGGCTGTTTCAGAGCCTGTTTACTGGCTAAACAGATTTTGGGGAGGTTCCAGCACCGGAGGGGATTTTGCATCGAAAACAAACAGACAAAACTGCAATACACTCGAGGCTTCAATTAAAAAAAAAAAAGTTAAGAATGTTCTGTTTGTGTCTGTGCGTGCATTTTGTAACTGCCTTTCCTAACCACACAGTTTTCCACTTCCTGTTTGCTGATACATGACTGTAATGATTGACAGCCTGTCTCAGACAGCGAGACGCAATAAATTAGACCCATCAATCCAGTGCTATTTGCTGGAATAGGTTTGTAGGACTCAGCCATCCACATGGGGATTAGAATTGACAGACATCAATGTCTCTGGCTGGACCGTTCTATAGGGCAAAATGAGACGTTATGTAAAGGGAAGACAGAAGGATCGTGGGTGTAGATGAATAGAAATGCTCCCACAATGATCTGTTTGTGTCCATGCGGTCCTGCAGAAACCATCCAACACTTCATTAAAGAAAAGCTTGAACCAAAGCATGCCTCATTTCTAGTAACCCCTTTTCAGAGCATTTCTATTGGGCAAACAGTGTTATTTGCAGAATCATGTATCAAATTAATTGTCCATCTCTCTGTAAAATCTGTCATTTATAATCCTATTATTTGTTCCATCGATATGAAAATGGCTAAATGTGAGGAATGGTTTTCATAAGCATCATCATATTGAGATCAGGAAACAGAAATTTTAGGTTAATATTCAAACAAAACAGGCTAAATATTTTCTTAATGGATTGATTTGGTGTATGGATGTGCCTTCACAATTCAGTTTAAACCATGAATTATGCCACTTTTAGTCTCATTAGGACTTAGTGGGTGTTCATTTTGAACCATGTTTACAACCAACATCATGCTTATTGTATACAGAAATGTATTTCTATATAGAAATGGGATTTTAGGAACATTTCAGCACTCCACACACCTGATTTAAGGTGATGACTAACAAAATGGCAGCTGATCTGGCAACAAAGCCCTTTTCTCATTAGTACATACTGGAAAAATCTATTTTACCGGAAATCACTCTAGGCTGTGTATCAACCATAACTCAATATGATGTTGTGAGCATGTGCCACTAATGTGCTTGACCTCAAAAAGCCTTATACTAATGCACAGACTATGCACACACCCATCCATACCACACACAGCATTGATGATTCCAATTCAACATTTCATGTCTTTTATACATTAAAAACAATGCACACGATATGCACGCAAATTATCTTTATGGATTATATTGAATTATTAAGAAAGTTGTTCACTAAAAGGAAGTTCTCTGTACATGATGTCCTTCAAACCATTTTCTTTCCTGCAGTAATTCACTCACTCTAATTTGCCTTTGAAGCTTTGTGTGTGTGTGGCAGTGGGTGTGTTCCATGTTTAATACATGCAACCTAGCGGCAAAAACGATCAATATCTGTCTCAAATTGCACTAAAGCAATTAGTAGACCCATGCATTATATGTAACATATCTTCAACTTGAATGGAAGGTGAATGGATAGCTTTCATGTTCATGATAATCAAAGCCAGATGGAAAACATTAACATTTTTGTTAAATGACGGCATAAAATATACAAAAGTGAAGCCTTGCAACAGCAAAGTAAAATCCATAAGCAAAATTATATTCAATTCTAGACATCTACACTTTTAAATTATATTGTTCCCATTTGGGAATTTAAAACAAACTCAGCCCAGGTGTGTCCGCTTTGTTTGTCGACAGAAACCATGATGCTGAAAATATTAATGTTTGCCTACCTATGTTTGCTTTGTTGTGGTAAACTGAAAGCAACTCCATTATCAGCCTCACCCTAAAACTACCAAAAGTTTTTATTTTGAAGACCAGAAAACACTCAACAAGAACTTCAGCTTTACCTGGTTGACCTCTTCATGTTGTTTGTCCCGTTATTCCGTTTAAGTGCTAGCTGGAATTTGCAGAAGCGTCAGGCAGAAGACTGAGTTCCTTGTTTGAGTTAACTTCAGCTCTGCAGGAACATGGACCTCGCTAACCAATGGCAGGACACTTCCTCAGTGTGCATGACAGCCCCTTTTTAGGTGACCACACCCCCTGAGCTTCAATGCAGTAATATGAAGCACTCTGTGTTCAAGAGACTGTTTCAGTGGTGAGTGTGGTCAAGTGACGGAGCACGGTTGCCATGCACCATAAAAAGTTTAATCTCAAACAATCACCATGCCATAAATAAAACATTTCTAACTGCCATGCAAACATTTTGCAGGTGCATGGTGGGAAACTTGTTGGAAATGCTACGTAACCCTTTAGTAGACTGAAGCTTTCATTAAGTAGTACTTTGTGATAGCAACAAAGGTTTATTGGGCTTACTGGAATTTTTTCTACTCAAATTGAATTTTACATATATTTTTCCAACATGAAAATTAATTCATGGATGGTTAATGGTTAATGGATTTCGGTTTATGAAAATGTAATGAGAGTTTTCCAGTGGTTGCTATACAGCTCTGATAAGATCTCAGTCAATAACACTTCTATTGACAGATTTCTAACCCTGAACATCAGTGTTTACCCTCCTTCCTGGAAATCCATCTATACACACCATCAATTATTTATCACTATTTGATCACATTCTTCCTAAGCTTGCTTGCAGTATCCACAAGTGCACTTATTAGTTCAAAAATCTTTCTTACTAAGAGAGGTAAACGAAAATGTTTGGGGTTGATATGAATTTTGTTAATGCTTTTGAGTGTTTAATGCTAACCATGGCTGCATTTATTTGATTTAAAAAACAGTAAAAAGCAATATTATGATATTAAATATAAAATAACTGTTTTCTATTTTAATATATTTAAAAATGAAATGTATTTCTGTGATGGCAAAGATGAATTATCAATAGCCATTTCTCCAGTCTTCAGTATCACATGATGCTTCATAAATCATTCTAATATGCTGATTTGCTGATTAAGAAACATTTATTTTTATTATCAATGTTGAAAATGTTGCTGCTTAACATTTTTGTGGAAAACATGGTGCATTTTTTTGAGTAAAATGATAAAACATCATACATGGTGCTGATTTAGCTCAAAACATAGTATAAAATGGTATTTTATAAACAGTTTTCTATGAATGGTCCACCTCTTCCCCCTTACACTGTCTCTGGTGTCTTGTTGACCACAGGTCTGGATCTGTTATCTAATTAGACACAGAGGTAGCATCTATTTTTAGCTCTTGTCTTGTACTAGCCTTAATGCTCGGAAAGAAGGAGAAGTACTGAACTTTCATCTCTGTGTATAAAAAGTGCATTGTGTTTAACACACTTTATTTAGATGAGAAGGTACCTGTCTCTCTTTCCACATGTTGAGCTGCTGGATGAGGTGGTTCTGCTGCGGGAGTCTGTCATCTCCTTCTTCACGGTGGACAGGCGTTCTGTGGACATGCTCTTCCTGACACACAGAGACAAGAGCATGAGGTGGAGAAGAATGAGTGAGGCACAATGCAGAGGACAGGAAAGAAAGACATCAAAGAAAACAACAAAACTGCATGACTGTTTTCCACATTGAAATAATAAGAAATGTATCTTGAACATCAAATCAGGATATCAGAATGATTTCTGAAGGATCATGTGACACTTCAGAGTGGCTGCTGAAAATTCAGCTTTAGGCTTCACAGGAATAAATGACATGTTAAAATATATTCAAATGCAAAACTTTTATTTTAAATTGTAATAACTCTTCACAATAATTGTATACTATTTCACCAAGAAGTATTGCAGTATATACTGGTATTGTAGTAAATATGGAGTATAATAGTATGTTATTTAAGATTATGACAGATTATGTCAGTCTAAAAGTATTAAACAGCACAACATCACATTTTAAATCCCATATTCATTATGAATTATTATATTAACTATTTATAATTCACCATACAGGCATAAGAAACCAGCTTTCTTCTGTAAAAGTATATAGAAACGTCATAATTTGTAGCGATTCTGTAAACTAAAAGGTCCAAGTAATTTTCTTTTACTCAATATCACCATCTTGAGGTAGAGAAGTAATACGGCACTAATATTGTTGGTGTGGAGAAAAATGAAAATATTTTCAACAAGTGTGACATGTCTTCTAATAAAATGGCATTTGAAAATAATGTGCAATAAATATGATATATATCTTGCTTATAACTCCCACCTTTTGATAGACATCAGCACCTCCTTTTTCGGAGAGGAGGGAGAGGAAGGATAGCCGCTCAAGCGTTTTATTTGCACATAGCCGTTTGTCAGAGGCTTGGATGGCAGAGCTTGCAGTATCTGCCGAACTAAATCAGGAAGGAGGAAACAGAGGAACACAAGTGAGATTACATGCAAATTATCTTCACCTCCCACATGGAAAATGTTTATGTAACCACTTTAATATGCATTACAATACATCCCTGTAGCTCTTAGGATTGAATTATCTTAATAGTTAAGAAACTAGGATGCTAACTCAAAGGTTACATCTTATAGTTTTCAATCAGTAATGCACCCCAGAACAAGGTTACCATCAGAATATCACAAGTTACTTTAGATGACAAAAGTATCTCACATTTGGCAGTTTTCTAGGCTCTAAAGGTGTAATGTCAATAAGCAGAAAGCCATGATGAAGCACTGACCTTTAGTAGGTCCACCTTTTTTGCTGCTGGCCTGTGTGATATCCTCACAGCAGCCCAGCCTTCTCAAAGCATCCGCCAGCGCCGCCTTTAGCAGCTGAATCTCATCCTCCTGCAGCTGCACCCTCTGCTCCAGGTGAGAGAGACGGTCATCCATCTCCATCCCACTCCCGGCTGACACATTATCATCTGAAAGAGACAGATAGACAGAAAATTGAATTGTAGAGTTAATCCAAATCTGGATAACTTTCTTTCTTCTGTGGAGTAAACAAAATGATATTCTTATGCTCAAAAGACAAAAGTCATACAGGTTTGTAATGACGAGGGTGAGTAAATGATGACTACCGCTTTAAACCAGTGGCTCTCAATCCTATGGCCCTCATAGTCCAACACGATATACAAAGGCCACTCAAAATAAGCTATATAAGGTATGATATTATGATGTTTCCTTTGATATCTCTGTAATTATGACAAAGCTGCTTGTTTTCAAACTGTTTGATCAGAAACTTGAATCTTTGATATATTTATTGCCTACAATTAATTTTGTGATTCCAGTTATTGTAAAAACGGTATGTTTTAAATAAATAAATAACAAACAATGGTTATTAGCGTGGTAAAAAAAGAAAGAAATATAAATTCTATTTACATCTTGTTTTAAGAATTTTAATTAAGTTAGAATATTTACAATATTATTATTACTATTAATATATGCACATTTTATTACATAGAATATATTACATTAAATCATCCTGCTGTCCCTTGAAAGTTTGCTGGGATAGTAGTAATACTACTTTAAGGTATTTTTTATTTAAGACAATTTAGATAGAGATTGCAGAGAGAATTTGGTTCAAAAAGTCACTTCTAAAGTGGACCGTCCATTTTAATTTACAATATTTCAACCTTGAAGTCATTAACCCTGCTAGTACACCTGTCACGTCATACATCCACTATAACAACACTGGGATCTAGTTGGTTGTAATTAATTGAAAAAAATGGTGGTTCAAAGAAAACCTTGTTTGCACAAATAAAAATGTGTGCATTTTTAAGTTCAAAACATCTGTGATTAAATATATTTATCCATCAAAATGTGTTCTTACCACAAAAAAATCCATTAAAATCACTTGAAAACAAAAACTGAAAGCCTTAGCGAACAATTGAGAAAGAGGCAGCCATCAAATGTGTTTCATTTAAATATACAACTTATAAATATACACAATAAACAAAACTAAAAGGAATTTTACGGTCACTTATTTTTGTACAAAATTTAGCTCCTCAATATTTCCCATAAAACAGTGGCTCCTTGTCTCTGTTTCAATCTCAAGGGAAATGCAACGGGCTCCATGCTAAGTGTGCATATATAATAAACCTCTCTTAGTGCCTGTACCGCTAACACATGGAGATCACAGCTGTAAAGCAGCAACAGCAGGTGGTGAGCACGTCAACTGACATAATAAAAGTGAAATAAAAATGGGAGGCAAAAGCGGAAGGTGAGAAGAAAGCAGGATAAAACTGAATAGTGATGCTGGAAGACAAAAGCAGTCTGGAGGAAACCGGATGCTCAGTGACCGAGCGTGTTGAAATATTCATCATCCCGTTCTGCTTGTACTCCCCTCCTACCTGCCATTCCAGTCAGAACTATGTCCGCCTGTCAGTCACCCGCTCGGACAGCCTGATCCTCTGCAGCTCTCTAGAGGGTTCCTAAAGGTGCCAAACGCCTCCCTGGTCAAGGCTTCTGTCTCCCACCTTCCCTTGGCTTGCTGATCCCGTGTCTGGACCTCCCTTCCTCCCCCTCCCCCACCCAGTGCTGTGTGTAAAGAGGAGAAGGGTGATGTTTGTAACAGGACGCTGATTCCCGGTAGAATCCTATGCGGTAGAAAACTGCTGGTGGTGCTGTTGGCAGAGAGAGAGAGCTTTGGCTCGACTCCAGACCTGTCTGATGCATCAGCCAGGCACTACCAGGAAGTGCACTGACCAGCCTCTCCACCAATGGGACGCTGAAGTGTGTACGTGCGTTTGACAATTTATGACTTCTTGTTTTATACCCCTAGGGCGCATGCTCATTTTCTTAATCAATACGATTCACATTAGGGATTTTTACTGTACAAATTTAATTACTAGCTTGACCTCAGATATGCAGACCCAGTGTTTAATATAAGTCGAAACCATCCAACTGGCTCATCTATACCGTCTACCCATCCATCTGTCGTCCAGCCAAACCATCTGTTGCAGAAATTGACCTACTGGAAAACCCAAACAATGACCACTATGTACACCGATACCTATCCTTGAGAGAACCTGTAATTCACAAAAACGAAGATCAAATAGTCATTTCTAAGTGACAACAACAACAAGCTGTGCACAATGGTTGTTAGCATGAGGATGCCCAAGTGATAATCTTGAATTTGCTCAAAAATACCTTCAGTGATTGATTGTATGATATTAAATTCAAAATTGTATTCAAGCATTTTAACTGTTATATATACATATTATATATATATTTTAAATATTTTCTTATATATTTGCACCAGCTGTTTATATACTGTATAAATAAAGAGATATATATATTTATAACATATTTTAAGATAGTGAAATGTATTTTATATCAGTGGTTCTCAAATAATGGACCACAACCTAAAAAATCTGTTCTTTAACACTTTTTTTTTCAATGGAAATAATAAAATGCAACTAACCATATAATGAATAAACTAGGATACCAAAATCAATAGGCTTATTGTTGCTAAACGGGAGGAGAAACATCATATCTTATCCATATCTTTTGACGTTGAGGTCAAAGGCCATGTGTCCAAACAGACTTTGTGATATTTTGATTCACATTCATCAGTTGGTAGACTGGCTAATACTAAAGCAATATTCAGAACAATGTTTAGATAGGACAATCACATTTCTGCTGTTGTTTACAGTATGCACTTACAAAATTGTCAGACACAATGCATATCATTTTGCCTATGCAATAAATAAATAAATATATTTTCTTCTCCTCTGCATTTCTCCTCTTCTTGAGCTTGCTTCATAATCTAGGTGTTTAATAAATTGTATATAATGAATATTGTTTGCACATTGACAAATTACTTTTGGATAAAATAGCGCTTTGGATAAAAGCGTCTGCTAAACACATGAATGTAAATGTAAAGTTTTCATGATAACAATCTATATCATAATCAAATTCAGTGTTCTGCTCATTCACAACTTGACAGTGTACAATCTGGCTCCTATTGCAAAGCTAAGAACAACTGCTTTGTAAATAAAAATATTTTGGTTAAAGTTTGTCAATGATTAAATCTTACTGCAATCATATTTCAAATCAAAATCTTTGCATTAATTGTGAATATAATGCTGACAACAGACAAGATGTTAACTACTGGGCTTTATCACTACGGATACACTCTAACCCAGGTAAATCCATCTTAATAGGTGCGTAATGTTATACACTAGATTACTGGGTCACAGTAATAACTACATTCTTTCCACCAAAACATTATGCATAGCTGAAATCAAATAACAAAGGCCCAGAGAAGCAACCTGAATCAGGATAAGAGGATCAAAGCGTAACACCAGATGAGGGGGAAATATAATAAAAAATGTAAACACACAAGAAATCAGGCAGCTCGAAATGAAATGTTCTAATATTTATCATGAGCCTGAATCTATTCTTGCACCCTGACACTAATCCCAACCGCACTTATGGGATAAGACAATGCCTTGCGGGAAAATAAAATTTGCATGTAGGCTATATTAAACTGATCATAATTTAAACAAATATATTCATCACTGAGACAGTTTCTTTTGTTGTGCCTTCGCAGGCAGCGACGCACCGACACATCAATAACATTACAATGCTGGAATGTTAATGTAAAAACGGATTAATTTCAAAGACAAAATTCGCTTACGTTATATCGACCTGCGTAATGAAAACAAACCATCTCGTGAGGCTCTGTAGCACATTCATTATGAATGCCCAGTCAAGTCGTTTCCAAACTTACCGTTGCAATACCGAAGCAGAAGCGTGTTCGTGTCATACAGGTTCCCACATGAAGCTACTCGCTCCGACATGTCCTTCTTCTGACCAATTCCTTTATTATTTATTTTAAATCACCGGTCCTCAGATCCGCCTGCCTTTCCTGACATACGAGTGAACCTTCACTACCTTTCCACCGAACAACCGACGACAACCTGTGCTGCCTGCGTTTCTATAGCAACAGCGTCACCGCTGATCTGCTACCCAGAGGGAACGAGAGAGCATGTTTACGTTACTCCTGGAGTCCCATAATATGCAGTCACCACTTTCATGAGCATGATGTGTATATATTTTGATAGGTTAGTCAAATTAGCAAGGCCTGAGGGAAAAGGCTACAAAGATATCTGACTATTGTGCACAGGTATGAAAGAGATGAATAGATCATTATTGTTCGTGCGTAGCTGGTATAGAGATATTTATCATGGGAATTTACCTGCTAATAATTGTGGTGGTGTCATAAAGTGCACGGTCCTTGATAGTCAAGCAACTGTGTTTATATTCTCTAACAGTAGATGGCGGTGTAGGTATGATTAAAACATAAGCTCCAACTGTTTTTGTATTTGGCCTACCGTAACGTTTCGAAGCACCAGCGCCATAACATCCCTGTTGCGATTAACTATAATCTAACTAACTAAAAAATGAATAAAAATAACGTATATGTTGATTTTAAGAGGTGGTGATGATAAAAATAATACAGGAGGAACATATTTCAATGTGGAAAAATATTGATTCTCATATTGATAAATATATATTTTCCAATTTCTTTCATTGCTCCGTAGATTTTGGCCTGCCCTGCAGGGAGCCAACTCTATAAAGGAGCCAATTTACAAATGAGGTCTTGGCAGGCACGAACACCAGTAAATCGTATCGATAAATCATTGTCTGACTAATGATATTACCGTATGTCGGTGTCGACTTGTCTTGAACCATGCCTTCATAACATTTAAGCAAGCATGTCGCGTATCCAGTATTTTCTGATTAGATTCACAAATGAATCACTCCATTGATTCTGTTCAGTGTCATGAAGTGTTCCGTATGCTATAGCTTGAATCGGATCGCGATTCATTGTAAATAATGTGGACAAGGCATCGTTTGAAAGCAAAACTCCAAACTTTAGAATACAAAACAAATCGACCGCTTAATGCAACTAAACACCGAGCACAATCCATTGAAATCAAACCTGCAAATACTATCTTTCTCCAGGGATTAAGAAGAATCTTTAAATTCAACACGTGCTTTGAACTACTCCCCTTCCTCCCTACTGCAGGAAAATACGGTATCAAAACAATAAGGGTACACTTTTTTTTGTCCTGTGTGTAATTTTTAATATAGTTAAATGTCGATCAATATTTATTGCAGATTTCTAAGCTTTGATTGCTTGTATTTTTCATACATTGTGTAAAAACTTAGCGTGTTTCTGGTATGAGTTAACCGCTTTAGTAACAATATTGCAGGCTTTGGAAAGTAAATCCTTATTTGTTTGTTTGTGAATATTTTTATTTACAGAGCTGCAGAATAAACAATCCTACATCATTGTAGTCTAACGCATTCTGTACCTTTATGTGTTTGCTCTTGCTGGCCTGAATTTATTTTTCCTGATTACTGAATAACTATTTATTTTTGCATTAATGCA
Source organism: Gymnocypris eckloni scoliostomus (assembly GCA_027564155.1). Taxonomy (NCBI): domain Eukaryota; kingdom Metazoa; phylum Chordata; class Actinopteri; order Cypriniformes; family Cyprinidae; genus Gymnocypris; species Gymnocypris eckloni. The sequence continues at coordinate 9,462,683 of CM050417.1, read as the reverse complement.
CTGCTAAAAAAACATTAGAAGCCCAATAGAAACCATCACAGAAATTCCAATGGTTTCCATTAAAATACCATTATAAACCATTAGCTTTTTCCAGTAAATCCATTACAAAATTAATTTTTGTAGTGTGTTTTTGGCTATGTTTCCAATTGGATTTAACATCCCACCAACAGAATCCATCACATACCAGTAGGCACCATTATAGTTTCCATTAAAACTAATACAATTCCAATTATAACCATTAAATCCATTACATTTTCTGTTGGGTTTTGGACAGGGTTCTATTGTTTTTTTCAACAGTTGTGAATTCAAATGACACTGAAGCCTCAACGGGCGTCTTCGTGTTTGTTTATAATTTTCCCTTTTATTAAAGCCAAAACAAGGTTGTGTCTGCAGTGTGTGAGGCTCACATACTTTTTTTTTAATCATGAAGTGACTTGAGCCAACTGATTCTTAGACCATTTTTTAGCAGCTCTATCGCACCCCTCATTCATGGTTCTTGTTAACAGTGGTTTGTTAATGGCTCCATGGGTCGTGCTTATGCGAGGTCATTATAGTTGGCAATTGAGACAAATTGGTAACTGGTGTGTTTGCTTGATGTTTGGGGTTCATTTACATGTGCACCATTGCTCAATTCACTTCTAATTTCATCCCTCACTGGCAATGCGCCAGGGGGAGACATAACAGAACTCTCATATGGATGTCAAATAACAAATGCTCTATGTGTACCACTGTGTAAGTTTCGAGTGTTTCTGATTATACACAATTGAATCAGTTTTATTGCCAGGTATGTTTACACATACAAGGAATTTGTTTTCGTGACAGAAGTTAGGCAACAGAATGACAGCGACAGAACAAAAAAATACAGATAATAAAAGAAGAATTAAAAAGAACAAGTAAGGAATAACAATATACAAATTGACAAATTTATGTACAGGTATATAACAATGGACAGTTTGGTATGTACAGGTATATTATGTGCAACTGAAGTGTAGACTAAGTATGTGTGTTAGATAAATAAGTGTATAAGTGTATAAATAGTGTGTGTGCCATAATTATTGTAAAGTGTTCATGAGATGGATTGCCTGAGGGAAGAAACTGTTTCTGTGTCTGGCTGTTCTGGTGTTCAGAGCTCTGTAGCATCGACCAGATGGTAACAGTTCAAAGAGGGAGTGTGCTGGATGTGACAGATTTCTTCAAACAAACATTAAAAATGAAGGCGGCAGGTTAAGTAAAATATAATGAATGCAATACAATGCATCTCTCTAGTAATTTTGTTCTAGCTGACTAACGAGGTTATATGCACAATGAATGTCTTTCCTGAGGTAGCCAAATGTGACTTTACGTGGCATTGTGTGTTTTACTGACGTCTTTCTGTGGTTTAAAATGTGTGATAAGACTGACAGAATCTGAAAGCTGATACTTTTATTTCTGATTAAAAGCAACAAAGCACAAAACTTACTGTGATTTATTGAATGACAGGCACGCTTCTAAGATAATAAATGGAATTAAAGATGTAAAATATTTCCACGCATAACTGTCCTTCCAAGCAAGTTGTGGAATGGTAGGCTACATTTCCTTTAATAATCCCAGATCATATGTAATATTTTACTGCCTAATCGTGAGCTGTAGATATTTGTTTATTATTTTGTAGTCATTTAGTCCTGTAATTTTGGCTTTCTTTGGGATGGGGATGATGGTGGAGCGTTTGAAGCACGAGGGTACTTCACGTAGTTCCAGTGATCCGTAGAAGATCTTTGTCAAGATGGGGGCCAGCTGGGCAGCAATTAGATGGTTGAATGGAGCAGAAAGAATTTTAATTGGGTTGTAGACAATTGTGAATTTTTTTAATTGATTTTTTTCCCTTCATTCTACTAAAATGCCCCACTCTGCAGACAGACATCATTTGAAGGACTGAATTTTTTAACTTAAGTCTCAAAGTACTACATTTTCTTGACAAAGCGAAATAAAAAGCACAAATTACAATTTGATATACTTAATAATTTGATGTGCACTTCAAAGGCTTAGGACATTTGTAATTGCATTTTAAGAGGGATCATTTTCTTTAAAGAGGTCATTACACTCTATCTACACTAGGCTAGAGTGCTTTGATTTTTTTAATGTGATGATATGTCTTAGCAGTTGTAAAGATATTCAAATAATGAATATTCCATCCCAAGGAATCAGTTCTCTGTTAGCATCCATTTGAACTTATAATTTAATGGCAGTTGCTTGGCTGGTGCAATAAGTGCAATTTGCAATCTGCCATCACAGTCTAATACATTCAACTCTCAAGAATAGATTGATTGAATTATTTATGCATGCTTGACATTAACCAGATGGCACGTTTCTCCTTGTATACATCCTCCAATTGAGATTTTCAAAAGACATTTGTCTTGTCATATTTCAACAGAAGTTACTTTTGTTTGTCGTACACTTCCCAAGTGTGTAACTTTAAAATGCAGTTGGTCCATGTGTGGAAGAGTGAATATGCAATTGATTTGGACTTAAGGAAATAAACGTTGAATCTTATCAGTTGGTTGGTATTATAAGTAGAGAATGTTCAAGTTTAGTCCAATAGTACATTACTGTATATGCATACTTTAAGTCTGACTCACTAATTAATTATTCACACTTTCAATAGAAGTGGTTGGGTTAGGTTTCTTTGGCATTGCACACTAGAGGATTTTTTTTTTCAGTGTATCATCCAGGAACTATTGTACTTTAAAAGGTGTTTCAGTGAGTCAGTGGTTCCGTGTATGTTGTATCACACTATATGTAAGCCATATAAAGCGTACACAGCCACAATTATTAATGGATCTCTGTCTTCAGGCTCAGACTGACATCACCGTCTATGTCTTTCAGTTTGTATAATAATATTGACCAGTGGTCTCAAACTAATTTCCTGGAGCTCTGCACAGTTTAGTTCCAACTAGATCCAAATTACAACTGCTTGGACGTTTCGAGTGATCCTGAGGACCTTGATTAGTTGGATCAGATGTGTTTGATTAGGGTTGGAGCTAAACTGTGCAGAGCTGTGGCCCTCCAGGAATTGAGTTTGAGATCAATGATATAGACCAGGGATCCTCAAATCTGGCCCACTCCTGCAGAGATTCTCTAACCCTAATCAAGCACACCTGAGCATGCTAATCAGAGTCTTCAAGATCATTAGAAAATCACGGGTAGGTGAGTTTGATCAGGGTTGGAGCTAAATTATGCAGCAGTTTGGACCTCCAGGGAAATATTTGAGGAACCCTGATATAGACAGATAAAGTGATAAAATGATCTGCCTGGCTAACATAAAGGTTTTGTAAAAATGTCAGTCATGTCTTGGGACTGGTAGCATCAGTAAGAATTGGCTGAAAATGACAAACCAATCAGTAATTGTTTCGCCTGTATGCCATTATTTTCCAGCAACTTGTTTGATTTGTATGATTTAAAAAAGGGGTGTCCAAACTCAATCCTGGAGGGCCGGTGTCCTGCAGAGTTTAACTCCAACTTGCCTCTGCACACCTATTTGGAAGTTTCTAGTATGCCTAATAAGATCCTGATTAGCAGGTTCATGTGTGTTTAATTGGAGTTGGAGCTAAACTCTGCAGGACACGGCCCTCCAGGAACAAGTTTGGACTTGTCTAATTAAAATAATCAATGCCCTGAGTTTTCTTTTTAATTATGGTATCAATATACGTTACTTTAAAACGTATACTATACTGTGTATCAAATCATTTTAAGAGGCTAAACTAAAAAAAGGTTAAAATATTAAAATTAAAATGAAAGGTTTTTAATTATTCATTAACATTTAAAATGTTGGTAAGTAGAAATCTGAACTATAGCAGAAATATACTCCGTGTATAAGGTGATTTTAGCAATTTTAGTCTAAAATTAGGCAAAATTCAGTTATAATTTGGAATGCCTTACAGTAGACAGAACTTCAGTGGGTCAATTGTTGACACACGATAATTACTGTAACTGTCACTTGAGATGCAACCAAACTAGTTTGAAAAATACATGCCGATTATTTTATCAGTTACTTGTTTTGTCAAGTCAACACTGCCTAGACATGACACTTCCCACACATATAATGTAACAACATATCTTAATGCATGAGTAATATGAAGGCAGTCGTGGCCTAATGGATTGAGCGTCAGACTTTTAACCTGAGGTTGTGGGTTCAAATCTCGGGTCCGGCAGTAATTTTCGGTGGGGGGAGTAAATAACGAGCATTCTCTCCACCTTCGATACTATGACTGAGGTAAGACCCTTAAGCAAAGCACCGTACCCCCATCTGCTCCCCGGGCGCCGCAGCAATGGCTGCCCACTGCTCCGGGTGTGTGTTCACTACTGTGAGTGTGCACTTGGACGTGTTATTTGCAGAGCACACATTCTGAGTATGGGTCACCATACTTGGCTACACATTACCAAATTTGTATTTTTTATTTGTTGTATTTTTTTACTTTTTATAGTCTTGATGCATGAATAACTGCTGATGAGGAAGTAAAGTTGAAAAATCCTTTTTAATTTAGAATTTCTGCTTCTATACACCTGTCAGGACACGTGCTTTGTGAGTATAGCACTGTTGCCATGATAATGGTAAACAAACAGACCTACTAAACAATAGATTCTCCTGAACACCTTTTCCGTCTTAATTCCCATTACTAACTTGACATGTTTGACATCTCGGCAGGGTCACATTCCATTAGTTTGACGCATGACCTATCAAGCCTGGAAACTATCTTCATTTGACGCAAATGTTGGGTTACTTCACATGGAGGTTTCAACTGGGGTAGGCCTGAAGCTGTCCTGCTTTCAAAAAGAAATGCCCCAAAAATTCTCAGTTTGCCAATGTGGTTTCTTATGACTAGCAGCATGACATAACAACACAGCTGTTTCTGCCCGGAGCAACTCTGCCAGAACAAGACTATTGAGTATGTCCTTGTGATAGTTAGTAACCCCTTTTAACTCAATTTAGGCTTTGTTTCCATCATCATCATTATGCAAGATTCACTGTTTTAACCTGCATGGACCAGGGTTGAAGAAAGTTCGATATGCAGGAAAATGATTGCGCTATTATACAGTAGATATGTTTTTCTTAAAGGGATAATTTTTTGTAATTTACTCACCCTCATATCATTCTAAAGCTCTATGCATTTCTTTCTTCCACAAACTTTAGAGAAGATATTTCAAAGGACACTGGAAAACAAATGACATTGGGGCCTCCTGACATCCACTGTATGCCACCCCAAAAGGAGAAGAAATTAAGAATATAGGTTTGAAACAGCATAAGGGTTAGTAAAAGGCATAGATGAATATAGAGGAAAAAGTGATTGTCAGGGGCTGCACTTTCGGAAGAAGGAGGAGCATCTAAAAGCTGTTCCCCTGCAAGAAATGTCCTGCATCTATTGATAATAATGTCTTGGCAATCAAGTAGCTTTGCTCTTATTTTTGGCATTGCACTCGTCACAAAGCTACTCCAGATGATGGCCCATGAGTGAAATTCTGGTTTCTTTGGCTCTGAAAGAGTTCCTCTTTGCATTTAAGTGTGAAGAGTAGACACGTTGATGGTGTCTGGTAAGATTTATGTCCTCTTCTGATTTTCAAAAGAACCTGTCATCCTGTGATTATTTGCTTTATTGTGAACAATGATGTCGTTTCACAAAATATTAGGGTAACGCTTTAATATAGGGACCAATTCTTACTAAGTTGCTTATGAGCATGCCTAGTTAAAGTATTGGATGTTTATTGGTACTTATAAAGCACATATTTCTGCATGACCATATTCTACATCCCTAATCAATACCTGAACTAAACAACTACCTTACCAACTATTAATAAGCAGCAAATTAGGAGGTTATTGAGGCTAAATATGTAGTTAATGGTTTGTTAATAGCGAGAATTGGACCTTAAAATTAAGTGTGACCAACATTTGTATCTACGCCATCTTATTCTCATTACAGTATCCCCTTAAAACCCCTTTAAAGAAAATTCAGTGCTTGGAAAAAAAGGCCAATATATCATATATCATTCAAAATGAATGGGTCTTTTAAAAATCTACAATTCAAAAACTAAATAAATGCTGTATATCCGTGCTGGCATTTCCCAACAGATGTTAACAGCCATGTGTTGATGTCAAAAAATGCTGATAAAGGAAAACAAAGGTTTCGAGGTAAATGTTATGAAAGCTGTTGCCACGATCAGAAGGAATGTTTTTAAAGACTCTGACTGAAATAGCATTTTCATTTAGATTTTATATTTAGGTCATTTATACTTAATCCCATTTCTGTCAGTTGTTGTGCTTAGCGTGGTGTAATGGTGTCAGATAGTGAGGTAATGGGAATTAAGAACGCAGTAAATCTGTGCTGGCAAACTTGACTCGTCAGATCAGCTCACTGACATGTTCCTGGATGATTTTGGGGTTTGCTTCAATTGAGCGCAACATTCCTTTTAATGGTTTGCAAAGTACTATTTTCTTTTGTTATACTTAATTTGATTTATTTGGTACGATGTCAGACAATTTTTAGGAAGTTTAGGTAAATCATTTAGTTTACAACTGAATCATTTCAATTGCATACAACGGTGCATCACATCTTGTTATTTTCCATCCCATGTTAAATATCAAACAACTATTATGGTTTACAAGTATGCCAAATCAGGATGTGAATTCTCGGCCTCAAACACACAAATAGCCACTCTTTGTCTTTTTGAGTGTCTGTGGTTCCTCTCTTTAGTCAACGCTTGCCTGGAGGATGAAGTATAATCTTTATATTGATTAGTGAGATAAAGCTCTGGCTAGTTACTTGACAATTTCATTTGATGCACACACAGAGCTTTGGCTTTGTGTTTTGACCCCCCCCCAAAAAAAAGTGATATATGTAATAATATATATTTTGATATATGGGACTCTAGTGCTTATATTTTTAAATATTCTGCAATATATGCATGAACCATGAATAGCCATATATTGATACATATAAAATATATATTTAGCAATAAGACAGAAACAGTACAGTACCACACAGCTTTATTGAAACACTTTTACCTTTTTATTAACACATGGGTTTACATACAAAATTAAATGTCACAAAAATACATTCCCAATATGCCTACAAAGGTCCACAATTCTATACAGATTCAGGCAAATTAACATCCACCTTTAACATTTAATATATATATATATATATATATATATACAGTACAAATGTATTTTCACACACATTTAGTAGATATTAACAATATTATATTTACTATATATTAATATGTATACACACATGTCAATGTATAGTCATACATTATTGGATATATGCATACATGTATGGATATACTGTATATTACTAAATATATTTGTCAGATTTGGGTACATATATGTAACATACATGTTCTCATATAAGTGTTAATATATGTGTATGTATGTATATATATATATATATATATATATATAGTAGCTACATGTGAAAATACATCACACACACACACACACACACACACATATATATATATATATACAGTCCCCTCCATAAGTATTGGAACAGTAAAGACAGAATTGTTCTGTTGGCTGTGGAGTCAAGACATTTGCAAATATGATTAAAAGATGAATATGAGACAAAACTACATAATGTCTCATTTTATTATTAGCTATTTCAACACATAGATGTTTTACCAAATAAAAAGAACAGCACTTTCAAGTCATCCTACTATTTGATGTGAGCATAAGTATTGGGACAGTTGAACATAAGACAGATATAAAATATTAAAAGCTATTATTTAGTTGCAGATCCCTTGTGCACAATCACAGCAGTGAGTCTGTGACTCATAGACATCACCAGACTCTTGATCTCATCCTTTGAAATACTTTCCCCAGCCTTTAATGCAGTCTATTCCAATTGTTGCTTGTTTTGGGGAGTTTCTGCCTTTACTCTCCTCTTCAACTGGTGAAATTCATGTTCAGTCGGATTTAAATCTGGAGATTGACTTGACAATCTAAGACTTTCCATTTCTTTGTCCTTATAAATTCCTTGATTGAACTGGCAGGGTGTTTTGGGTCATTGTCCTGATGCAATATGAAGTTCTAACCAATGAATCTGGTGGCATTTTCTTGAATATTGGTAGGCAAGATGGTTTTATACCCTTCCAAATTCATTCTGCTACTGTCATCATACATTAAGTCATCAGTAAAGTTGAGAGGACCTGTTCCAGAGACAGCTATACATGCTCATGCCATGACACCACCTCCACCATGCTTTACAGATGAGGCTGTATGCTTGGGATAATTTGCAGTTCCCTTTTTTTCTCCACATTTTTGCTTTCCCGTCACTTAGATTAAGGTTCATATTTGTCTCATCGGTGCATAAACAGTTCCAAAACTCTTCTGGCTCACCTTTGTTGCCGTTCTATTTTTGGTGCTGGTCAGAGGTTTGCATCTTGTTGTGTAGCATCTGTAATTCTGTGTCAAAGTCTCCTGAGGACCATAGATTGTCAGAGCAAGTTGTTGCTGATTTTACAGACACGTCTTTTCGGGTTCATTTTCATAGCATTTTTCATAGAAGTAATGGCTATAACTGATATGGCATATTCCCTGCTTTTAATATCTGAAGAATTAATGTAACAGGACACAGCTGATCACTTAGAAATACCCGTGAGGCAACTGTCCCAATACTTATGCTCACATCAGATAGGGGATGAAACTCTAAAAGTGCTGAACTTCTTAGCTGGTAAAACATGTGTGTTGAATCACCTAATAATAAAATGTGACATTCTGTAGTTTTGTCTCATATTCATCTTTTAATCATATTTTCAAATCTCTTGACTCAACAACCAACAGAGCAATTTTGGAGAGCACGGTGTATGTATATATGTATGTATGTGTATATATATATATATATATATAGATATATATATGTTCAGTATGTTTTGAGTTTGTTTTTCTTTCTCCGCGTGATCCCCTGACCTATTTTTTCCCTCGTGTTTGATTGTTCCTCTGTTTAACCTGGGTTTAATTAATTATCTAGCTCTCCCTCCATGCCCACATTTGGTTCTTCCCGGCCCTGTTTCCATTTTTGTTGATTTGATTCCAGGTATTTCTTGTCAATCAGTCTCGTTAAGTCCTTGTGTGTAGTGTATTTAAACAGCGTTCTGTTTAGCTTCTTTTGTCTGCTGTTATATGTCTAAACGTCCCTGTGCTATGTGTGTGACTCCTGGCTTCCCTGTGTTCCCCAGTGTTGATTAATAAAGATTGTTTCTGAATCTCCTTCATCTCCACGCTCCGTGTTTCGACACAGTAGTAGCAGATTGTGACATAGATATACACATATACACACACGTGTATGTGTATATATATATATATATATATACAGTATATATATTCACACATGCATGACACAATGCATTTGTTCATATCTGAATACATATATTTTGCATACATTTTCACATATATATGTGACATTATACTGCATATATGTTAAATTATATGTGTAGCCAATATTTATATATTTATAAATATATAATTCCATTTTTGTTAAAATATGTTTGAATTGTGGTAGTATATTGCTAATATATATTCCCATATAAATGTGACTACATGAGCACCATATATGTTGACATATTCCCAATATATGGAAAGTGGCAATTCCTGATATATTATTCAGTTTATTGTAATATATTACCACAATGTGTTATTCTATATAATTACCAATATACTGAAAATGATGTTATATATTGACTGTTCATTTATAATAAAATATATTTTCTTTCCGTAAGGGCTAAAGTACTGGACAGAACGAATGGAGACACTCCACTGAGAGCGCTAGGGTTAAAATTGTTTTTTAATGAATGTCAGTTTTTGCTAGAGGAAGTTTCCTTTTATGATGATTCACTAATAAAATGACATGTTATCCTTCTAATCAAAACAGTTACCACCCAGTTGAATTAACTTGTCTTGTTTGCTGAAGAATATTATGAAAATGGCTAGTCAAATGAAAGGGCTGATTTCCAAAACCTATTTTATTTTTTTTTTGTAGGTTAGTAAAATCAAAGTCTTTGATCAAAGCAATTTTTGTTCATATTGTGATTTCATTTTATTGCAGACTTTTGTAATTCCGCAAGGCAATATGGGGAATTATTTTATTTCAAATGAATTGTTCAGCTATAAACTATCTAAAACAGGGGTGTCAAACTCAGTTCCTGGAGGGCCGCAGCCCTGCAGAGTTTTATTCCAACCCTGGCCCAACACATATACTGTGTCGTTTTTAAATAAGCCTGAAGGACTTAATAAGCTGGATCAGGTGTGTTTAATTAGGGTTGAATCTAAACTCTGCAGGGCTGTGACCTTCCAGGAACTGAGTTTGACACCCTTGATCGTAAACATTTGTCAAATAACTCTTTACCATTGTAGCTGAGCTCAAAGTCATCATGACAAAATTGAACTTATGTTGTACATGCAAAGATGTGCTATAATCTTTCTTTTTAGTTCGGAATTGGCTTCAAACAAACAATATAACAAAATTCTTGTTCACATTAATTAAACTGATTAAAGATTAAACAATACGATTTTAAGAATGCACAACTGCCAATCAGGTAGCGATATCCATTAAGAGTGTAATTTGCCATTTAGCAAAAGAAGAAGAAAAAGAAAGCACGCTTCTTCTTATCAAACATTTCTAGTGACTCATGGATTCAGTGCTCTGAATATCTGGAGTGTTCACTGTGAGCATACTTTGGGTTGACAACTTACTCCTAGTCATGGTTTCAGAACTGGCATACATTGGGAAAGTTTAGGGGTAATTAACTGGGCGTTCAGGGTATAGGTGGTAAGTTAGTCTTGCTTACTCAAATACACATTTGGCGTGATGTGGGTCACCTAAGTTTAGAAATCACCAATATAGCATGTTTAAAAGTAATTTTTAGTCAAACCTAGTGCCAGTCACGTGAGAGGAATGTGCTTACACAGCTACCTGATTAATTTAATCAGAGAATGTTTAATAAATGTCTCAGCTTGTATGTCTGCAAATATATTTTATATTTTGTGCTTTGTTTTTGAAGTTACCTGAAAATATGTATTTTTTTCCATGGCTCTCCTTAGGCGTGCTCCAGTGCAGACCACGATTTCATGCTTGAACATTGTGCACTGTGTTCAGAATCTCATTTTGTTGCTAAACCCATCATTATGTATAATCATGTGAGCAGTTCTAAATGCTCATTTCTTTTTAATCCAGCAGTAATACAATAAATAGTGTGGTAAACAAACACTATTACAGGTTGCCAACCTTTGGGGAATTAAACGGTCGTGAAATTTCTCCTTCCAGCATTTCTCTGGGGTTACCAACAAGGCCAGACACTCAGATGGCCTTCATTTATTTTCCAGTCATGTTTATCTGACTAACATATAGTTATTCAGAGCATAACAGAAATGAAAATGCTAAATTTACTCCTGCAAATCTTACCAGAAGGACACTGACAAATCTCATTGTTCTTTTCAGTTGTAAGTTCGGAGAGGAATACTGAGGATAAGTGGAAGATATTATAGTGCAATTCAAAGTTACAAAGACTAAAAAGAGGAATGTTGCATATTTGTAAAGATTTACTAATCTTAAGCAGGCTTAAAGCTTTCAACTGCTAAACTAATACCAGACATGCTGGTTATACAACATACTGAAGGTAGAACAAGGTCTTTTTAATGTATTGTTTTTTATACAAGAGACAATATCCGTCCGTCCGTCTGTACAAATTAGTGGGCAGTCACTTTTTATTGTAAATAAAATATTTATGAATCACTTTTTTATTATATAAGTTAGTGAAGGTGAATAACCAGTGCTCAGCAGACATCGCCACAACATGGCCACCGTCATCGCAGACCTTCTGGAATGTGTTCATAAGATAGAATATTTATCATTAAGCTATGACTGTTGAGACCAACCTATTGTGAAGAGATTTTTTCATCTTGTTAGTTCATTTCCTCTCAAAGCTCTGTAGCTATTTGGCATCCTCAGTAGAAAGTGTCAGCTTGTGGAAAGTAGACTTCAATGTTTGGAGACAAGAACCCGTGGCTGGAGCTCATGCCTTTTGCCAACACCTCCGACTTCTACTCTGTCATACATATACAGGTGCTTCTCAATAAATTAGAATGTTGCGGAAAAGTTCATTTATTTCAGTAATTCAACTCAAATTGTGAAACTCGTGTATTAAATAAATTCAATGCACACAGACTGAAGTAGTTTTAGTCTTTGGTTCTTTTAATTGTGATGATTTTGGCTCACATTTAACAAAAACCCACCAATTCGCTATCTACTACCTACGGCGCTTTGTAGATTACAATATATTTTGGAAGTGTGCACCCCACTCTCTGTCAGGAAAATAATTTTTTGTGTCCATAACGTTGTTTTCTCTGGCACATGCAGCATATTATTCCTTATGTCTGTGTAGAATTTGAATAATCATCTTATACATTTCCCTTAATTGGAATGGTAGTTTCACCTTTTTCCTAGTATAAAATAATAAATAATTACACTATAAAAATGTCTTAGATTGAACTAATCAGTGAATTATATTCTTCAGCTTGACCTGGAGGAACTTTATGAAAATGTGCTTATATACTCTGTGAATGTGTCATCAGTATACTAAACAATGGTTATTAAACATTCCATCTCTTGGCAAATATTAATTTGAGTCATTCTGGGTTTGGTTCATATCACTCTGCTTACTAATGTGTTTTAATCTCCTGTCTTTACTGTTGCCATTGATTTGGGTGTGAAAAGCAGACACGATCCCTTGTGTTTAAGGCAGGGATACAGGTTGGAATGCCAAACCTTCTCTACCAACAGTGACTCAACTGATAAAGTAGAATTAGATGACATATTCATCCCAAAATGAACCAGTAATTGCACCATGCAACAGTGAATCCCACTGCAGATTTTCAGTTGCAAATGTATAAAACACATTTAGCCTGCATGATGGAAACTGGGTCATTTGTGATACAAAGGCTAAATATTAACACTGCGGGCTAACATTTTTTAACATAACGTTAATTGTTAATTAACCTAAAACCTGTGAAGCTAATGCCTGCCTAAATAAAACTGGATTACTACAAGACTTGTGATCACTTTCTGCCTGACTAAAGTAAATGTATTTGTATACTCGCTGTATTTTTGTCTTAATGCTTATGATTACAGATGTATTTGAAACATACAGTAAGGTTTATGGTTGTTTTTGGATGCAAGCCATGCAAGTGCAGTTTTACATGGAATTTTTGTTCCAGATATGTGAAAAAATGTAAGTAGGGTGCAGATTTGTTTCTCATAATTGCTATTCTGGAAGGCTGAATGTTCAATAGTCTAATACTGTTGCTTCTTTGTAGGTTTTGCAAATAGCAGAATAATGCTGCTATTGATAGCTGATGATAGATGATGACCTATTTTTGGCCAGATGAACAAGCATGGGCTCAGCCCATGTGAGGAAAGTTTTATAACAATGCAAACAAACATTTCAACACCAACAACATTTCCAGCTCACGCATTTGTATCCATATCTTTGTTTCATTTATGTATTTCATTAATTTGGTTTAACTTCCCAGCAGTTATCGATTTAGTTTATGGTTTAAAATAAAGGATCCAGGTCAATTCTCATGAAGTGTGACGCAATCTTGGCTCCTGCCCCTTTAAAGGACAAGAACATCCTTCTGTCTCGCACCGTTTTATAGGTGACGCGCGTCCACGCGCTGCGTTGTGCGCGCTCACTGACTGTCTATGGAAGCGCAGATTCATTTCTTCTGACTATCGACTTACAGAATAATTCATTTAGCAGAGAAGCCAAACAAAACAACTTTTCTCATTTGCTGAGGGAATAAGATTGGGTTACATCACCTTTCAAAACGACCAAAGGAATTCACAGAACATTTCTTGCTACCCAAGAACACGTTAACGTTACTCTGAACGGTAGGACGGTGAATATTTAACAGATTAGTGAAATTCAGATTTGTGTTGTGTTTGTCTGTACACTATACCTGTTATATGCTTAGCTGTGCGATTCTGATTTTCACCTAAGTGACAAAATATGATAATCTCTTCATATGGGTAAATTTAATTTCTCATGCTGTTATGCATATGGTTCATATAACACTTGCAAATATTTAGGCTATCCATTTGATTCACGTGAGAAGTTTTTAACAGTCTAATTCTGTCTGTGTTGTGGTAACGTTATTTAGTATGCATTATGAATAATCTCAGAAGAACTTACATTGCTTGGCGTTTTGACTACATGTGCTCTTGATCTCGATGGAAACCAGTAAAGAACATCTCAGCTAATAGAAACAGACTTGCTATGCAAGAACGTTTGTAATTGTTAGATCCATAATCAAAGATGTTTATACAGTCTATGGTACGAGATGCTCCAAAGGAAAGCACGAGTGATAGTCTTGAGAAAACACAACATGTCTCAACCGTGGAGCTTAAGACTTATCTCGTACTGTCTGGCCAGTTCAGAATATTTAAAGTGTATTTTAATATGCGTGAAATATGTCAAGGAAACGATGGACCACAGTGTATGGTTCACCTTCACAAATTTCCATCATGGTAATATTTAGTGCAATCTCACCTGCACAGCACAGTGGTTTTTGATAACCCTGAAAAGCTGAAGAAGACAGTCTTGTGTTATTATTAGGCTACAGTAAAATGTGCTATTAAAATGTCAACATTATAAATGATCTACACAACTTACCATTTTGTAACATATGAAATCTTTTAAATAGCCAAGTGAAATGTATTGTTGTTGGTGTTTGTGAAGCTATTTTTAAGCTATGTAGAGGAGCCTGACCAGGGTTAGAATTGATCTAAATTGTAATCTGATTGGCAGTCACTAAATACAATAAAAAAGACAAAGCAATCAGATAACCTTCTTTTAGAAGCATTCTTCTTCTTTTAACTATTTATGTAATTAACTGAAAAATCAGAGATACTGAACTTAATCACTCTTGTTATTGTACAAAATATTTGCAAAATAATTCTCCATACATTTAAGTGCACACTGTTATATAGAAACACGTTTTTGTATTTAAATATTATGCTTGCACTTAAAATTTGTACTTACATTTGTACAATATTTTCAAAATATGAATTTAAAATGATGTGTGTTCTATGAGTGACTGAAATATAAACTGAAATATAAATATACAAATATAAATGAAATATATAAACTCAATGCACTAATTGCAATACTGAGGTGGGAAATTATGGTTTGTTGAAAGTATGATATATTTATAAACAAGCTAAGCCAGCTTTATTGATTTAAAAAATAAACTTTTTATGCTTCATGTTAAAAATATATTCTCCTCTCCTACTGAAGTAATTCCTGGCACTGTTTGTGTGCAAATATGAACCCATTTATATGAGCTGAGTGTTAAAAGGAGACGACCTTGGCATCACAGCAGGGGCAGAAAAATACACAGTGCTAATGTTTTTCACCACTTCATCATAATCATAGTTAATAGTACCATGTGTGTGTTCACGTGAACGCCTTCCTCTTTAAAGTGAAAGCAGCTAATAAAATCCTTGAGTCCTTTATGATGACAGTCAAGAGTTTAGTCTCTCAAATCATCACTGGTTGTTCATTAGGGCAAGCATACTGTAGTTTTGTCTGCCACCTTTACATGCTTGATTTAAAACGCTTAGAGGAAACAATTACAGGAGCTATGAAAGAAACTGTATCCATGATTTGGCTTGCAGAAGTGTCTGTTGCAGTTGCGGAAAGACAGAAATATGCAGTAAGACCTGAAGAAAGCACTGTCCTATTTGATTATGCACCCTGTTTTCACGTGCAAAAGGGTTTTACACCCCTTACTTTTTCGTACAGTGGTGCTATTTTGATCATCTTGTTTTGTATTTCACTACTTTGGGATATGCCAGGCTGATCCTGACCACAACAGCTATAATGTTCCTAGAGCTGTGGGTCTCAGGAGTATCTTGCATTTGCTTTTACCAGAGATAGAAACTAACTAGACTGTCTATTTTCAGATGGTGTGTTAATGGTTGTTTTGAAACACGTTGTCAGAGACTGGATGTGCAGTGTGGTGGGTTGAATATTGGGTGAATATTACAATGTTTCACGGTTCACTGAATGTCCACCAAATACTAGGGTTGGAGAAACGTACCAGAAAGGAATTAAACTCGTGATTTTCTCATTAAAAATAAGAGACTTGAAAATAATGGTGTAGTTTTTGTAGTTAAAAGTGATGTTGACATTTTGTGAGATTTCTACTCAATGAAGGCAAAATGCAGATTCAGAGTAAAAGTGCATATAAAAAAACAGAATTTGAAGTCATTTTCTCTGTATCAGTGTTTTGCCTTTGTAAGGCAGTATTACAGTCTGAATTGTAATAGGAAATCTATTATTTACTAATTTTAGGAGCATCATTCAAATTGTGATCTAAAAAAGAGGCACATATCTTAGATAGAGGACTTGGACATTTGGGAGGTACTATTATGTTCTTTCCAACACACTATCACACTCCCGTCTTTCAGATGAGATGTTAAACCGAGGTCCTGACTCTCTGTGGTCATTAAAAATCCCACGGCACTTCTCGTAAAGAGTAGGGGTGTAACCCCGGTGTCCTTGCCAAATTCCCTCTACTGGCCCTTGTCAATCATGGCCTCCTAATTATCCCTATCCACTTGATTGGCTCTTTAACTCTCTCTTCTCTCCACCTGTAGCTGGTGTGTGGTGAGTGCACTGGCGCCGTTGTCCTGTGGCAGCCAAGTGGATGCTGCACACTGGTGGTGGTTGAGGAGAGGACCGCCCCCCCCGATGATTGTAAAGTGCTTTGGGTGTACAGCAATACACAATAAAGCACTTTATAAATGCATTATTCGTTCATTCATTCATGGCTGTTTGTAACTATTTTACATTTTGGCAAATTGATGTGATTTTTTATGAATTTGCATGATTTCAGTAATACATTTTCATGCAATATTCTTACCCTCCACTAAAAGTTAGGTTTGAGAATGTACCTTTATTCTTAGTTTTTATCTAAAAATTGTAGGCATTTATATGAAATGTACATTTTGTCATGAGATTAGATCAGGTTTGTTTTCTTGCAAAATATGATTTCACTATATGCTTCTTTTGACCTCAGAAGTTCTTCTACATGTTTTTGGCTTCCTAAAAACAGTTGATATTCTAAACTATTGGTCACACTTTATTTTAAGGTCCAGTTTTTGCTATTAACAAACCATTAAAGATGACCTAATAAACTTCTAACTTGCTGCTTATTAATAGTTAGTGAGGTAGTTATTAAAGTTAGGGATGTAGAATATGGTCATGGAGAATATTTGCTTTATAAGTGCTAATAAACAGCCAATATGTCATTAATCGGCATGCTAATAAGCAACTTAATAGTGAGAATTGGTCCCTACTAAACTGTCACCAAACTATTATATTCTTGTTGTGGAACATGCTGTCAGTTCCAGCCTTAAAAATAACTTTGATTTGATTTAGAATATTTCTGAATCACTCTCCAAACAAAGGCTGGACTGTATGCTCACAGATATAATCTGATACGGCTAATGGAATATCCATGTTTGTACTTTTTGACCCTTCGGACTTTGGGACTGGTTTTGGGAAACCATTTTTAATGTTCATAGATCACTATGAAAGATGTAGTAGAGGAATGTTAAACAAGCTGCTTTGAACAGAGAGTGTATTAAATTTAGTACAAGGAGGTCCTGGGTTTCTGTGCTTTAATAGATCTCCAAACATGCCCATTCTGCATTCCAGTTCTCTTAGCGGAGAACAACACTCTGCCATCAAACACAATACAGACCTTTGATGATTTATATGAATTATATTTGGCTTGTCAAACTAACAAAGCAACATCTAAATCAAACTATCCAGGGGTTTAAAGCAATGGCTGTCTATTCTGTGCCGGGTGAGCTACAGTTCTAGCAAAAATGCATTTTGCAAACCACTGTGAACTTTGACGTATTCTGTATTTGTTTACATTAGAAATGACAGGAATATGATGCTGGACACTTGATAGTGCAAGCTTGATGTAACCCTTTAAAAATAAAATTAAATAATAGTTCACCCCAAAATAAAAATGGCTGAACTCACTCTCAGGCCATCCATACAGTAGATTAGTTTGTTTCTTCATCAGAACAGGTTTGAAGAAATGTATCTTTCATTCTGATGGCACCCATTCACTGCGGAGGATCCATTAGTGAGCAAGTGATGTAATGCTAAATTTCTACAAATCTATTCTGATGAAGAAATAAACTCATCTACATGTCTAAGGGCCTGAGCAAATTTTCATTTTTGGGTAAACTACTACTTTAAAAAGTGCATAGATAGATGCCACAGTATGATACGTTTGTCTACTTACATGGGTAATAAATGATGGTGCATTTGAGGTCAGACTGCAGGCAGGCTGTGAGTTGTGTAAACAAGTATATAGCCGTAGCTAATCTAATCTGGCTCACTAATGTAGTTTTTTTTAGGTTTAGTTGGTGTTGCACTTATCAGACACTGTTAGTGTGTGAAGGTCTCTGAGTGCAGGACCGCCTGAGACGTAAGCTATTACTCTGGGAAGAAAAAAAACTACAAAACTCTCTTTTCACTTTCTATTCCTGCCAATGCTTTAAGTGAAGGGCAGGCCTTTATAAGTCGCCAGTTCCAAATTCAGTTTGGGTTTAATTTCAAGTAATGTGAAAAATCAAGATGCTTTCCTTAACTTGCATTGATTGTTTGCAGAAACACACGAGAATTGAGTAAAAAACATCATGGTGGAATTTCTGTCTGTCCAAAAGTCATTATTTTACAGACAAAATTAAGTTATAAACTGTTTGCATCAATAAGACTTTTTAAAATAAATGAATACTTTTATTTGCATGAGTTCAATTGATCAAAATTGAGGCCACAGCCATATCACCCTGCAGCCCAAGACTGGTCAAGCAGGGTTGAGCCTGATCAGTACCTGGATGGGAGACCTCTGGTAAAAACTAGGTTGCTGCTGGAAGAGGTGTTAATGAGGCCAGCAGGGGGTGCTCACCCTGTGGTCTGTGTGGGTCCTCCTAACGCCCCAGTATAGTGACGGGGATACTACTGTTAGAAAGCACCTTCTTTCTGATGAGACGTTAAACCGACGTCCTGACTCTCTGTGGTCATTAAAAATCCCATGGCAAATAAATTTGCTTCTTTGAAACCATTTCATTATGTAATCCTGAAAAATCAGTTTCTTCAGAAATATTAAGCAGCACAACTGTTTTATATATTTTAATAATAAATGTTTCTTGAGCTGTACATTAGCATATGACGAGTACAGATGCAAAAACCTCTAAGTGCCATTTGAAATGTTCTTCTGAAATGAGCATTTTTATCAGACTATTTTGTGTGGGTTCAGTAATTTCACTTTAATTGCAATGAATAGGTTATTTTCAAGAATAGGTTCTTTCAAACATAGGAGCCCAAGAAAAATTATAACTTTAGAAGAAAATTTAAAATGGTACTTAGAGGCTTTTGCATCTGAGCTCTTCATATTAAAGGGTTTCTGAAGGATCATGTGACACTGAAGACTGAAGTAAGGACTGCTGAAAATTCAGCTTTGCCATAGAAAACATGTATTTTAAACTTTAATAATATTTCACAAAATCACCTTTTTTATTTATAGTGATCAAATAAATGCATCCGTGGTGAGCATAAGAGATTTTCAAATGCTTATAACGGTAATGTAAGTTTTCCAGCAGCTCTGTGATGTTGTGCCTGAGCAGTTTTGCTCTGTTGATTGTCTTATGGAAACTGATATGTCTAGAATAAAACACTAGCCAGCTTAACTGGCAGGCGAATGCTCTTGTCTTTAAGAGATGTATTGTCTAATGACCTCTTTTCTTATCCTTAAATGGTTGCTTGTGAAATGTTGGTTGTTGCCATAAGGGTTGGCAAACTGATGTGATTTAAAGTCATTTGACTGTGTCCAGGGTTTGGTGCAATTATATTTTTGGCTGGGGCACAAATGGATATCCTGGGTTAAGTACTCAATGAATTAATCAAAATAACTTTTAAAGGTTATGCAATATAAACATTGCAGAATTGGTTTCTGGCCTTCGTGGCTAATTTATTGCGTAACTCTAAGATTCATGCAGCACTCCCCAAAATGATTTGTTTAGAAATGTGTCCAGAACTTTAATGGTGGCATGACAACACAGTCATTCCATAAATAAAGGCTGATGACATATGCTCAGAATGCTGTCTCAAACATCTAGTCCTAGGGTAGATGACTGGGGAAAACAATGCTAAATGCAATTAAATTAAAATGCAACTATAAGGCAAAATATTAAACATTTAGTAGGGAGGAGCAAACACTTCATTTAAGTTTTGTTGTTAATATTCCTGTATTTTGGCACAAATTAACCTCTCACTTTGCCCTAATCATCAACAACCCCTCAACATGACCAGTTTTTGTGTTTATATAACCAGCTACATAACTAATTATATAATCATAATTATCAGCTCAAGCATTAAGACTTTTCAGACTGTGCTCAAGGTTAAAGTTTTTCCCTTTTTATTTAATTATTGAAATTACAGGTGAAGTTTAAGAGGAAGAAGAAGTAAACTTTGTTTATATTCCCCTAACAATGTGTTAGAGTGATTACATGGGTGTCCTCTTCCTGAATTTCCTTGTTTAAGTCCACGGTGTGTGTTTGTTTATACCCTCAGCACTTTTCTGCCTGCTTAACACAAAAGCAACTAAATTATTCAACACCAACCTGAACATACATGATTTAGCAGGACACTCCTTTATTTATATAATCTCGATTAAGCATAGTTTTTCCTCCTTTTGAGCACGCTTGAAGAGACTTTAAGTCAACCGTTTCTCAGGAAAGGATTTTAAATGACCTTCCTTCTTGAACCATGATCGATTGAGCTGAGATTTAGTAGCAGTGTCTGGATTTTGTTGTCTGCTGAAGGGCTCAGTCACCCAATTTTGACAAAGGCAATTTATTTTTAGAGAAACTACTAATCTTTTGTGGTTTCCTCATTCCATAATTCATGTTCTAATCCACTGTATTTTGTGAATTTCAAGGGTATTTTCTCTGTGTATTTAGTTCTTCTGTTTTGCGCAATGTCATATTTCACTGATTTTAGAGAGGATAAGAAAATTGATAATATAAAAATTTGTATTGCTCCTAAATGTCTGATATTCTATGCTATTTTTAAATTATACATTAGTTATATAAGCTTAAAATGCTAAAATTACAAATAAATTGATGAAAATAAGATTTGTTCAAGATTGCATTTATTAGTGTTATTAAATAACTAATGTTTTAAATATTGAGTTGAATTATTTTCGCACATACATTTTTCCGAAATTTTTGCACATAAAAAAATTAATACGACATTGCGTTGTCTCAATCACATTTGAATAATGCCTCCGAAACTTTTATCCATCATAAAAATTATTATCAGGTTAGATTTCCTGTGTTTTTGCATCGGAAAAGGAAAGGATGACAAATACAAAAAATTAAATAAAAAAACACATACGTAAATATCAGACTCAGTGTGCAAGGACCTTTGCTCTTTATTGGCAGGTCTGGTGTTTCTGAAGTGGCTGACAAAATGCTTGTTTGGATTATGTAAAGAATGAACTGCATATGCACATATCTAAGGAAAACGTGACAAACCTTTATGTCAAGTTAATGCAGGTGTGGGTGTAATGTTTTATTGCAGAAGATTTAATAAAGCCACATAAAGTATAGGCAGACATAGACTGCAGGTTCAAGAGCTTGGAGGCCATATGGTTGTTACTTCTTTTTGAGCTGTCAGATCTGTGTTTACCTCTCTGTGTATTCTCTGCTGTGTTTTGATCCTGAAGGGTGCAGCTGGTGGCACGTAGTTCTGAAAGAATGGCCTACCCTAGTTCTGGTTGGATGAGGGCCCAGCTTTAAAATGTATGGCCCCTGGTACATGTCTCAGTGATGAAGAGCACCTTCACCAACTTCCTCCTCACTCTAGCTGTCCTGTGCAGAGCTGAGGTATTGATCAACATATACATTTTACAGCAAAAGACAGCAAGTCTGTGTGTTTGTGCTTACATAAAGATCTCATATGACCTGCAATACCTATTACTTATGTTACTTTTATAGTGCTTTTGTGTCATTTTTGAACTTGAAGCTTTTAGTCTTTCATTGTAAGAACATTTTTCTTAGTCAGAATTTCTTGCATGTATGGTGATTAATGTTGGACAATAAGACCAGAAACATGTATCAAAGCAGTAAATAAGGGCAATTTTGATTTCATTTTGAGATAGATGTAACTTGGTGTCATGTGTCTTTCAGAGTGTGAGTGGGAAGACGGTGAAGGACACAGTGCAGGAATGGAACAGGTATCGGAACGAGTGCATCATGAAGATAAGCTCACAACCCACCCCCTCGGGTAGGCTTTAGTTCATCCCATGTGTGTGTGTGTGTGTCTGTTTCTATATCAACATCGGAAAACAGCTAGTTGAGATTTACTATGTCTATGAAGAGATATAAACACACACGGAGGAACGTTTCACTAACCACTCTAAATGTTTGTCATGAATCTTTCTCGCAATATAAATCTTGCATGCCTAAGGAGTGTCAATAAGGATAACGTTACACTTCTAACATGGAATTGGACAATTAGATATACAATTTCATATATAATATAAGCTCTGACAGTAGTATATAGAAGTATTGAACCTGTGTGGATCAGTGTCATATTCACATTAAGTCTATTTTCTCCATTAGGTTTGTTTTGCAAAAGCATGTTTGATATGTACGCTTGTTGGACAGATGGAGTTTCCAACACAACTGTGAAAGTGCCGTGCCCCTGGTATCTGCCTTGGTATGATCAAGGTATGGCTGCCAATAATAGTACCTATTGGCAATTTTCATGACAAATACAAATTTCATGCAGTTCACTAATTTCATCACATCTTTAAAGCTTAAAGGGTTAGTGTACCCAAAAATGTTGGCATCACTCACTCTAGTGTCATTCCAAACTTAGATTTACTTACGTGAAACGTAAAATATAAAAGAGTTTTGATTTCTCTTGACTTTCATTGTACTGTATGACAAAAAATGCAATGGAAGTCAATGGGAGCCGAACATGAAGGTGAATAAATGATAGAATTTTCAAACCTTTGTTTATATTAAAATCATGTTTGTTAAATCCAATTATGGGATTTTATGAATGTATCATACAAAACCTGTTGGTATAATCCTAGGGTGTTGTAAGTGGGTGTCAGGGCATTGATATGCAGTTTCTAAGCTGTTCAGACTTATTGGCATTTTATTTACTGCCAGGTAAAAAGCATACACCCTCAGAAAAAAAGGTACAAACTGAGGTGGTACCCTAAGGTACAAAAGCTAAAAGGTACATATTTGTACCTTATTTACCCCTAAATGGTACATATTAGAGGTACATATTTGTACATACTGTAGTAGTATTTTGGTATTAGCATTAGTAGTACTAAATACAATAGTATTAGTATTTTGAAAGGGTACTGCTTCAGTGACCGTTTTGTACCTTTTTTCACCTTTTTTTCTTGCATTCTTTCAGAACATGCTAAGCATAAGAATGAGCAAAAATGTTGTTTTTGTTAGCACATTGTGAATTATGCCGTTGGTTATAATTTATGTGACTGTGTTCATTTAGCACTGTATTAATAAAAAGGTTTATAGTAGAATCTCAAATATTAGACATGTTTGAAAGCAGTAACTCAAAGAGCTGTTGTCTGTTACTGTCCCGTGTAGTGCGTAATGGGTTTGTGTCACGGGAATGTGGTCCAGATGGACAGTGGCTAACCGTCAACGACAGCCGCACATGGAGAGACCACTCACAATGCAATGCAGATGACAACCAGGAGAAACAGGTAAAGAGACCCCAAATAGAGCATTAAATGGTGTGTACAATGAGAAAGAAACCTAAAATGAATGTGTATATGGTTTATCAGTGGTCTTGAAGTCCACTAGTAGATTTTAGCAGATTGCATTTTTTCTTCTATGTATGTAGTATTTTCATTTTTCAATGTTTTCAAAACTTTTTTTTTCTGTTTACCAAAGACAGTAAGATTGTGAAATATAATTGCAATCTGAAATAATTGTTTTCTATATTATGTTTTAAAATGTAATTTATTCCTGTCAGTGTCACATGATCCTTCAGAAATCATATTAATATGCTGATTTGCTGCTTAAGAAACATGTTGTATTTTTATCAATTTTGAAAACAGTTGTTCTGCTTAATATATTTTTGCGGAAATCATAATATATTTTATTCAAAAGAAAATTAGAAAATTCAAAAGAACAGCATTTGTTTGAAGTAGTAATCTTTGGAGCATTATAAATGTCTTTACTCTCACGGTTTTAGCAATTTAAAGCATATTGTGGAATAAATTTGTTAATTTCATTTTAGCATTTTCAAAAAGGATATGACATACGTCAATTTTTATGATTTTTGGGTAGACCTCCTTTGTACTGTTGTCAGGATTCTGGACTGTCTGTGTGTGTGTTTTGCTCCCCATGTGCTCCCAATTGACCTAGTTTTCCCTTGTGTGTTTTCCTGTTCCTGTTCCGATTATGTGTTCATTGATCCAAAGTGTCTCGTGATCCCCTCATTTTGTTGTTCATTTAAAGTGAGTTCTGTTCTTCGTCCGGTGTCTAACGTCAATTGTGCTACATGTGTGTTCCTGCCTGCCATATGTTTCCTGCGATTTGGACTATTAAAGCCTCTCATTTTGTGTAAACTCCAAGTCTCCTCGTCTCCACACCCCTCTCCGTAGGCAAGTGTGACTGTATGGTAAAATAAAGATTGGTTTTACAAACGATTGTTAACTGTTTTGACCATTAGAGAGCTTAGTTTAGAGAAATATGACTAATCAGTTGATAAACATCTACACGTTAATTATTTAATAATTCATGTTATGTAAAAACAGGGAAATTAGTTTGGCGTTGTTGAATTTAAGTTGCAATTCAGTAAATTGCACTTCCTGTTGTTCAAGTTCAAATTAAAATTCCAGTTTAACTTCCTGCCCTACTAGATTATTATATAAAGTCAATTCTCATTTCTTAAAATCTGAATTCTTCAGAGACCTGTCAGGGATGAGTTCATGCCATTGTTCAAAACGACAAAAAAAATGTTCACTGAAAGAAACCAAGAAATGAATTTAACTATTTAGTTTGTGATGTATAGAGGATTTATATAAATTATGAAACAAGCTGCATGAATTTATGCAGTTCTGTAATTTCATGAACCAAAGCACTTGGAAAGCAGCCATACTAGTGTCATTTGCACTGGCACAGCAGACTTTATCTCCTGCTCGCAGAGTTATTTTCCAGAGTTATAGGCTATTACTCGCTAGTGTGAACCATGAATATAAAGCTGTCATTACTCTTCGCCTGAGGCTTTCAATGGCTGTTAGTATGGCAGAGTTAGAAAAATGTCTGAAAGTCTCTAAGAATGAATTACTCAGGGCTCTGAAGCTTTGCCTTCGTGTCCCACACAAGACGTCTGAGAAGGTTCTTCTTTCATTGCAGTCACATGAATTAAAATGACTCATGTCTGTGTTCTTTTGCTCACTGTCTTCACAGGAGAATCAGATGATGATCTTGGCCTATTTCAGGGTGATGTACACAATTGGTTACTCTCTATCCCTGGCCAGCTTGTCTTTAGCCCTTGTTATACTTCTCATATTCAGGTGAGTGACAGCTTTTCTTCATAAAGACGAGTAGAAAATAGCATGAAGAAGAAAAAATGAAATAATCATCGCAGTAGATCTAAATGAGTTGGCCAAAAATCATATTATATCATAATATACCTAACCTAATTAATTCACTGAATATTAAGGTTTGATGATCACACAAGTCCATATCATAGTTGAGATTTCATCTCAATTAATTGTGCAGCCCTAAGTATGCAGCGTGCAGAGGTGGGTAGACAACCCAAAAACTGTACGCAAGTAAAAGTACTTATAGAAATATTTGCTCAAGTAAAAGTAATTGTCTGAATAGTTACTTGAGTAAAAGAGTAAAAAAAGTATCGGATACAAAAACTACTCAAGTAGTTAGTTACTAGATACTTATTTTCCTTACTTATTTTTATTTAGATATATAGATACAATTTATGCAATGTGTTTATGTACACACGCACTGCCTTTCAAAAGATTTGTAATGTTTTTTTTATGTAATTTATTTCAGTGATTCAAATCAGAATTTTCATAAGCCTGACAGTCTTCAGTGTCACATAATCCTTCAGAAATCATTCCAATATGTTGATTTATTATCAATGCTGTTCTTTTTAGCTTTCTACTCATCAAAGAATCCTGAACAAAATGTCACAGGTTCCAAAAAATATTTTTAAGCAGCAAAACTTTTAGTTTCAGCTCTCCATGAATAAAATTACAGTTTCAGTGTGGCCTTTGTAATGTTGCAGGAAGCTCCGTTGCACACGTAATTACATCCACTCCAATCTGTTTGCCTCTTTCATCCTGCGAGCTGTGTCCATCCTCACGAGAGATGCGCTTCTCATGAAAGATGCTCCTGAGTTCAGGGACAGCAAAGACGTTTCAATCGTTCTGAGTGACCAGGTAAGGAGAAATAGGCAAGGGGCAAAGTCAAAAGGACTTTTTTAATAAAACGTAAATTCATGTTCCAGTTATACTTAATGTTGACAACATTTTGTTTTAATAAATGGGCTCAGGGAGGCAAGAGAGATGCTCTCTCTCGTCTTAGTATTTTATGCTGGTGTCATTGTTGGACAGTGTCAATTTAAAAAAACAAGTGATTTATACACTTTTCAATGTCATATCATAATATTTGAGTTGTTTTATCTTTGTAATGTGGATTATTTTCTAATTTTGCCTCCTCGGAGGAAACGCCCTTGCTGCAAAACTGTTAAACTACATGGTTTGTTACAGTTAAACCAGAACTGGGTAGATTGCTTACAAATTGTAGGCCATTACTGATTACAGATTACTTAGTTAAAAAAAAGTTAATTTTAGATTACTTTTATCTAATTTGTTTTAAACTTACCATTAAACATACCTCATTGATATACAGTAAAAAAAAAAAAAAAACATTTTTAAAAAAGCAAAATATCTATATATTTTTTTCTTACCTACTAAAAATGCATTAAACATTACATTATACCAGGGTTTCCCAAACTGGGCTTAATGTAAAAAAATGTAGGGGGTTTGTGCTAACAAAAAGCTAATAATCAATTAAATCATAAAAATGTTAAATATTTTTTAAAGGGGTCATATAATGTTACATGCACTTTTACAAGTTGTTTGAACTGAAATGTTTGTTAGCAGTGTGTGTACACAACCACCATATAATGATACAAATCCACCCAGTGTTTTTTTTTTTAACCTACTAAAATCTTAACCCTTTTCTCAAATCGAGTAAATCTCAGATGCCTGTCTATGTGGCGTCACATGGACGGAGGCCCCTCCCACGATTGTTGATTGACAGAAGCGTTTCAGCACAGTCTTACCTCAGACCCGCCCTGAGTGAGCTGTCATCCGTTGTTTCACCGCCGGAATGTAGACAAGAATGACTCCTAAGAGATTGAGGTGTTTTCTTGTTGAATGTAATAATGAACATAGCAGTAGTCATTTGCTCGCATCATCTGAGCGGCTGAAGAGGATTACGTTTGGTTCTGAAGAGAATGCACCCTCGATCTACCTAAATGCGTCTATGTTCGCGAGAATCATTCGTGATCCAGCTTCACCTACAGAAGAAGTGAGTATAATCATTTTTAAAGGAATCTATATTTTCTAATTAGCAAGTTTCACGATGAATGCGACTAAAGTAAACCGTCCCTCAGAGAGCGGCTCGGAAGAGAGGCGCGGAGTCAGCAGAGCTCAGCAACAATAAACTTTTCATTAAGACTCTAAAGAATAATATCAACTTGTGGAAAATGGGCATTATATGACTACTTGAACTCAAAAAATATTAATATTTAATTTACCTGCATGTTAGTGTGACCATTAAGCAACATTGAACTGTAAACATGCAAATGTGTTGTTAAATTATTTTAATATTAGATATATTACTAGTCAATATTACCTGTCAAAAAACATTTGGGAATCCCTTTGTTTCATACATGATCTAATTGCTCGAGAGGTACTTTCTTAATAAATTAAGATTGCTGCCATTTTGTGAATATGTAATTATGTAATTATGTACCATAAAAAGTAACTGTAATCTGATTATGCGCATTACAAAATGTAATATACTCTAATTACAATTACTTGATTTTTGGAATCTGATGACACAATTCAGATTACATGTAACCAGTTACTCCCCAGCTCTAAGTAAACCTCCATTAAACTCCCACAGGTGATGCCAGGTTGCCGTGTGGCTCAGGTCCTGATGCAGTACTGTGTTGGGGCAAACTACTATTGGCTTCTGGTAGAAGGTCTATATCTTCACAACCTGCTGGTGCTGATGGTCTTCTCAGAGAACAGCTACTTCTGCGTATACCTCTTCATTGGCTGGGGTGTGTAATTTGCATTTTTTTGTGTATGGAACAATTGTCATTAAAATGAAGTAAAGTAAAACTTAATTGAAATATTATTATATTATAATTTTAAATATTAGCATGTAAAATATTTAATTAAATACAGATATTTTCATCTTGCTGTGCTGTTTTGTATTTCATCTATTTTTTCTAACAGGAACACCTGTGCTCTTTGTGGTGCCTTGGATAGTTGTTCGTTACCTATATGAGAACACTAGGTAAGACGTGCCAAAATTCTTGATGCAACAGCTTTCTTTCATTTGGTTAAAGATTAAGAGCGGCTTTGCTTAAGCATTACAAATGTGCCTACATATTTCTCAAGGTGCTGGGAGATCAACGAAAATATGTCATATTGGTGGATCATCCGAACGCCAATCCTTTTGGCAATTTTAGTGAGTTATTACCTCAATTTGAATTTGTTTTATGATTGTATTGATAGTCACTCACATATGCTTACAGATCACTCAGAGTGTGGAATTCTTCCACTTGCACTTAAAAGCAACCAATGGAACGAAAATGTGGATCTGCCCCCTTTGTTCCAGTGAATGTTTTTGAGTGAGAGATTGGAGAATTCCAAGTTCCGAGTTGTCTGGAATGCAGCGTATGAATAACCAGTTAAATATACCCTCGTTCATGTTTTATACATGGATGACTCATTAGTCTGGAGCATTCTTGAGGATTGTGTTGAGGAACTGTTTTAGTGCACTCTGAAATGATTGTCACACTCTGTTGTAATTTATGCATTTTCCATTACACTGGATGAGAAGTCTTGTGTCTTTACACTGAACTTTCTGTGTAACTATTTATATTTAAAAAGAATTATGATCATGTTTTGCAGGTGAACTTTTTCATATTTATAAGGATTATTCAGATCCTCGTGTCCAAATTAAAAGCACATCAGATGAGATATACAGATTATAAATTTAGGTAAGAATTTGCCTTTTTCGACAAATGAATTTATATTATATTCATCAGTCTGTTTATTTTTCAGATTTACTTAATCTATTGGTGTATGCAGAATGTCTATGTATGAATTCATCAATGTTACATAAAATGGAAATGGTCACAAAGTGCCCTAGTGTAACATGTAGTCAGACTCGAGACACAGACAGGTTAGAATCAAACAGATGGGTTTATTGTATAGATGAACAGCGGAAGCAGGTGAGTAACGGCAGATATGGAATCTTTAACTTGAATGAAGAGGATACTGATGGAGATGTTCTTGGTTTACAAGGTTTAAAGAGATTGTGGGAGGACGGAGGGTGTTTCCAGGAGCTGGTATCGGATGCAGGTAGGTAATAGTAGCAAACACACAGGAACACAAGGAGCAGACAAAGTAGATCAGGAAACTTGGAGCAGGAATTCAGGTAAGTAGCTTGATGTGTGTGAGTCCTTTTCCACAACGGAGACCAGACAATGTGCTTGTGTGTTCTGCATGCTCTTATACTGTGGTGCTGGTGATTAGTGAATGATGGTCAGGTGCGCGTGATCAGAACTCTGGTGATTGGAATCGCTGATTGGTGGAAGAGCCTGGTGTTTCCGTAACAGAACCCCCCTCTCCACGGCCTGCTCCTGAAGGCCGAAAACCCTGATGTCATGGAGGGTGACCTCGACAACGTGGTGCTGGATCTTGGAGATGAGATGCGTGGAACTCTGCCAGGAGTTTGGGATCGCGTATGTCATCTCTTGGGACCAATTATTTTTCCTCGGGCCATACCCCTCCCATTCCACCAGATATTCCAATTTATCCACACGACGTCAGGAACTCAGGATCTCCTATACGGAGTAGACCATTCCATCCTCCAGCACAATCGGGAGAGGGGGTTTGTCTACGGGACCAGGCTCTGTGGAAACAGGAGAAACTGGTGAGTGGTAGGGCTTGAGCAGAGAGACATGGAATGTGGGGTGAATTCTGTACTGTGAAGAGAGCTTGAGTTCATACGTGACCGGATTGACGAATGATGGGGAAGAGACTAATGAATCTGGGACTCAGCTTTTTGCAGGGAAGTCTAAGTCGGATGTCCCTGGTGGAGAGCCATACCTTCTGTCCTAGGTGGAAGGTGGGAGTGGTGGCTCGCCGGACATCCACATGATGTTTGTTGCGTTGTACTGCACGCTTGAGATTTTAATGTGCTGAGTCCTAGACCCTCTCACTCTCCTGGAACCAATGATTAACTGATGGTGGCCTTTGAAGGTTCCCCAGATAAGGGAACAGAGGTGGCTGGTAGCAGAGTATGCACTGGAAGGGGGTGAGATCCATAGAGGGATGGTGGAGGGAGTTCTGTGCGTACTCAGCCCAGGCAATGAATCGGTTCCAGGAGTTCTGGTGGCTGTGGCAGAAGGTACGGAGGTAGCGCCCTATCTCCTGGATCTTTCTTTCCGTTTGACCCGTTGCTCTGTGGGTGGGATTACAAAAGATAGGCTTACGGTCACACCTAGGAGTGAGAAGAAAGACCTCCAAACCCGTAAGATAAACTGAGGACCTCGATCTGATACTATGTCTACAGGGATGCCAACATTTCTAAAGACATGATTAAACAGTACCTCTGCAGTTTCCATGGATGTTGGAAGTCCTTTCAGGGGTACCAGACGACAGGCCTTGGAAAACCCATTCATGGTGACTAGGATGCAGGTATTACCATTGGATGCTGGTAAGTCCATGACAAAAATCGACTCCTAGGTTTGACCATGGACGCCGAGGAATGGGGAGAGGAAGGAGCTTCCCAGATGGCAAGTGGCGGGGTGTCTTTGCCATGGCGTATTCCTGGCATCCGCTCACGTACCAGTGTTAATTTCATAGACAAAGACTACGACGAAAAATATTCGTCAACGAACCTTTTTTCTGTGACTAAGACGGGCTAAAAATCAATATCTGATGATAAAAACTGACAACATTTATGCGGCGTCTTCGTTAACAAGACTAAAACGTTATTGGAAGACTAACGGACATTCAAAATACATCCTATAGGCTAAATTAACCGTCTTGTCTTTCAAATGTGCATCTCTGTCATTGGATATAAGGGGCTTTATATCTAGTCTCAGTATGACATCCAAAGCGCAGACGGATAGGCTACCAAAACGCGAACTAACGATCTGAAACAATAGCCTCAGCACCCGAAGGGTTAGGAACTGGGTGACCAGATGTCCCGTTTTTCCCAGGAGGCACAATTTGTTGTCGATTAACGTAAAGTTAGTGAAGGCGAGATCGTGCTGATAGAAGTGCTCTCTCTCGCGCGCTCCACTTCTTCAGCTCTCATACATACGCGCAATCAGTTCTCAGTGATCAAATACACACACAGCAGTCCAAATGTCTATCATGTAGAGTCAGAGTATCTCACGTAAATACTGTGGTTTATAGCTTAAGTGAGCGTAAACAGGTGGGTGAAAACTGAATGCATGTCAGTATTACATGTATACCTTCCATCTTAAAGGGACAGTATTACAAATTATCTGTCAATGTTAATCAGCAAAAGATGTTAAATAAATGTATACTTGTCAAGTAAACCTACTGTATCTGAAAAAATTGTTTAATTTGTATCTCTACCAAAAAATGAAAATGTATTCCAGTTTTTCCAAATTCAATCCTTGATTCAAATTTATCATAAGCTTATTAATTTGGTGTAAAGCAGAGGTTCTCAATTCCAGTCCTCG
Source organism: Gymnocypris eckloni scoliostomus (assembly GCA_027564155.1). Lineage (NCBI taxonomy): Eukaryota > Metazoa > Chordata > Actinopteri > Cypriniformes > Cyprinidae > Gymnocypris > Gymnocypris eckloni. Next base: position 9,430,523 of record CM050417.1, on the reverse strand, counting down.
CGCCCCCCCGCTCTGCATATTTTGCATGTCTCTCTTTGTTAACACACCTGATTCAGATAATCAGCTTGTTAGAATTGCGCTCCATGCATGAACTGTGTTCCGATTGACATGCTCCCCACACAGGGTCCATTGCTCCCTACTCCCTGAGCAGGGGAAATCCGCTGAAGTTTACTTTATTTCAGAACATTCATTCATGGATTTGCACTGCGCAACGTCTTCACGCACGGACAAGTGTGACATCATATACCTCTGTAAATATATACAATTTTAATTCATGTCTTGCACACTTCAATGCACTTTGAATGGAATATATACGTTTGCTTAGAACTGGAATTATGGCGGAATATCCTGTGATGGCCACTTCTCAGGGCACTTACGTTCGAATAGAACAAACATCTGAAGTGATAAGAGTAACATACGAAATATGCAGAGCGGGGGGGAGCGAGGACTGGAATTGAGAACCGCTGGTGTAAAGAGAGAAGAATCGATGACTACTTTTGAATACTACATATAAAAAAAAAGATACCAAAATAAATGTCGGTAACTGCAGTTTGACTAAAAGTAATGACAAAAATGCCATTACTTTTTGTCGACTAAAAAACTATGAAAGACTAAGACTATTAAGCATTTTCGTCTCAAGATAAAGACTAAATAAAAAGTTCCTGCCAAAATTTACACTTTCTGATGTCGTTGGCCATTCCCAGCCACCAGAAGCGATCTTGTTGCAGTGAGAGGGTTTGATTGGTCCCAGGATGACCAGTGCCTAGGGAAGTATGCGCTGTATGAATTAAGGAGATCTTTTGACTGTGAGGGATATGGCTGTGGGTCGGGGGACACCCCGGCGGAGTAGGATCAGCGACACTGGCAGCTGCGATGTCCTCGTCCAGGGACCACTGTATCGGACTGACAATAAGACTGAAGGGTGGATAGGTTCAGGGTTTTCTGACAGATCATCTGGAGCCTTGAGAGAGCATCCGCCTTAGTGTTTTTAGTCCCTGGATAATAAAAGATAGGAAATTAAATGGAATTAGGTAAAGAAGAAGGCCCACTTGTCTTGAATTTAGCCTCCCGGAGATACTCAAGGTTTCGGTGGTCAGTGTGTACCACAAACGGATTTCGGGCCCCCTCTAGCCAGTGCCAGAAGTTCTCTATATCATAGTTTTGCTGTGCCAAGGATAATTTCCGGGAGAAGAAGGGACATGGATGGTGTCGAGGAGGATTCCCCTGCTGTTGAGACAGGACGGCTCCAACTCCAGATGTTGAGGCATCCACTTAGACTATGAAGGACTTCTGTGGGTCAGGATGGACCAGGAGTGGAGCCAACATAAAAGGCCTTTTGGAGGGTCTTCATGGCAGAGGTGGTTTCGGGCGTCCAGGACAGAGATTTGGGCTTACCTTTCAGGAGGTTGTTCAATGGTGCAGTGATGCAGCTGTAGTTGTGAATGAAGCATCTGTCGAAATTCAAAAACCTAGGAATCGCTGGAGTTCTTTGATAGTAGTGGGTATGGGCCAGGTCTTGATAGCTTCAACCTTCCCCTCGTCCATCTTGATACCTTGGGAGCTGATCTGATACCCGAGGAACTGTATTGAAGCCTGATGGAACATGCACTTCTCAGCTTTTAGATACAGCTGGTGTTCTCTTAGCCGTTGGAGGACCTCAGAGAAGTGCAGGCGATGTTCAGCCTCATTCCGGGAGTACACAAAGATGTCATCAATGTAAACCAGCACGAAGCGATGTATGTACTCCCGGGAATACCTCCTTCATGTAACCCTGGAATACGGAGGGGGTATTGACCAATCCATTTAGCATGACGAGATATTCATAATGGCCAGTAGGCGGGTGGAAAGAAAGTATATTTTACCTTTTAGCAAGGACAGAATAAATTAAATTTTAGCCCTCTCAGTTGGGAACCGATGCGGTTGCATCTCTAGGGTGAGCGAACACATCTCTAGGGTGAGCGGACAATCCGCTACAATTGTCTGCCGAACCAGAGTAGGACGCCAGATTGACCATGGGAGTGGGAGAATAGATCGGTCCGGGAGGAGTGACTGATGAGGAAATGGGTTTGGGTGCTGGTGTGGTGGTGACAGAAGGAGAGAGCACATGGCGAACAGGCGAAGTGAATCCACAAGCTCCTGAATGGGTCCACATCTGTTTGATTCACAGTGGTTTGGTCTGGTCTTCTGTAACGTGTAGTCAGACTCAAGACACAGACAGGTTAGAATCAAACAGACGGGTTTATTGTATAGATGTAAGTGAACAGCAGAAGCAGGTGAGTAACGGCAGATATGGAATCTTTAACTGGAATGAAGAGGATACTGGAGATGTTCTCTGTTACCAGGTTTAGAGAGATCGTAGCATGACGATAGTGGGTTTCCAGGAGCTGGTATCAGAAATCGGATGCAGGTAGGTAATAGTAGCAAACACACAGGAACACAAGGAGCAGACGAAGGAGATCGGTAAACTTGGAGCAAGAATTCAGGTAAGTAGCTTGACGTACAAGTTGAGTCCTTTTCCACAATGGAGACCAGACTATGTGCTTGTGTGTTCTGCGTGCTCTTATACTGGGGTGCTGGTGATTAGTGAATGATGGTCAGGTGTGTGTGATCAGAACTCCGGTGATTGGAATCGCTGATTGGTGGAAGAGCCTGGTGTTTCAGTGACACCTAGTAAGCTTTTTATGTTTCAACCATTGTAAAGGAAATCTTTCATCCTCTTCTTCAAATGTCAGCCTTGAGGGTAGCATGCATTTTAAGGAGCAATTTTTTTTCTCACCAGAGACTATATTTCTAGCCTTCAAGCTTACATTCCATTACATGCGTAATGGAATAAAATGTGGATTGAAATCTGACAATACATTGGTAACAATGATAAAGGCCAGTTAGATTCTTGATTTCACCACAGTGCCTCACTGATGTCATTTAATCGGCCTGTGAAATCTCCCTTTAAACTTTTAAAAACCCTAAAAGATTTAGATTTATTTTTTTACTGAAAGAATAAATTAATATTAAAAATTAATATTTTCTAAAACAAAATGAACCCTTCACTTGATATTAAATTGGGATTTAAAGAAAAGCTGATGACATTTGGGCTGAAATGGGCTGGATTGTATTTTGAATAATCTGAGTCTTTAATATTCTTGGTCCCTCAGGTTAGCCAAGTCCACGCTGATCCTCATCCCGCTGTTAGGGATTCATGAGGTGGTGTTTGCTGTGATGACAGAGGAACAGACTGAGGGCATGTTTCGCAATGTCAACCTGTTCTTTGAACTCTTCTTCAATTCTTTTCAGGTACAACTAAGGGTATCAAGACAGACAGACTGTGTCACAACATGGCCTAGTTCATACAGTGTACTTACTTTTTGTTGACCATGCACTATTAGAATGTAGTGAATGTCCTAACAACAGTTCATGTTGCCCCACAGGGTTTTTTGGTGGCCATATTATACTGCTTTGTCAATAAAGAGGTAAGAGGAATCTATTGTATATATTTAATTATTTATATATATTTTTAATTAATCATTTATATATATATATATATATATATATATATATACAGTGGGGCAAATAAGTATTTGATACACTGCCGATTTTTCAGGGTTTTCCACTTACAAAGAATGGAGAGATCTGTAATTTTCATCATAAGTACACCTCAACTGTGAGACAGAATCTAAAAAAAATTATAATTGCATGATTTTTAATTAATTAATTTCCATTTTATTGCATGAAATAAGTATTTGATACAATAGAAAAATAGAACTAAATATTTGGTACAGAAACCTTTGTTTACAATTACAGAGGTCAGACATTTCCTGTAGTTCTTGACCAGGTTTGCACACACTGCAGCAGGGATTTTGGCTCACTCCTCCATACAGGTCTTCTCCAGATCTTTCAGGTTTTGGGGCTGTCGCTGTGCAACACAGAGTTTCAGCTCCCTCCATAGATTTTCTATTGGTTTCAGATCTGGAGACTGGCTAGGCCACTCCGGGACCTTGAAATGCTTCTTACGGAGCCACTCCTTAGTTGCCCTTGCTGTGTGTTTGGGATAATTGTCATGCTGGAAGACCCAGCCATGACCCATCTTCAATGCTCTTACTGAGGGAAGGAGGTTGTTGGCCAAAATCTCACGATACATGGCCCAATCCATCCTCCCCTCAATACGATGCAGTCGTCCTGTCCCCTTTGCAGAAAAGCACCCCCAAAGCATGATGTTTCCACCCCCATGCTTCACGGTTGGGATGGTGTTCTTGAGAATGTACTCATCCTTCTTCCTCCAAACACGGCGAGTGGTTATATAAAAGTTATATTTTGGTCTCATCTGACCACATGACCTTCTCCCATGCCTCCTCTGGATCATCCAGATGATCTTTGGTAAACTTCAGACGAGCCTGGACATGTGCTGGCTTGAGCAGGGGACCTTGCGTGCGTTGCAGGATTTTAATCCATGACGGTGTAATGTGTTACTAATGGTAACCGTTGAGACTGTGGTCCCAGCTCTCTTCAGGTCATTGACCAGGCCCTCCCATGTAGTTATAGGCTGATGCCTTATCTTTCTCAGGATCATTGATACTCCACGAGGTAAGATCTTGCATGGAGCCCCAGTCCGAGGGAGACTGACAGTCATCTCTGAGAAATGGAGAAATGGAATTTCTTCCATTTTTCTAATAATTGCGCCAACAGTTGTTGCCTTCTCACCAAGCTGTTTGACTATTGTCCTGTAGCCCATCCCAGCCTTGTGCAGGTCTACAATTTTATCCCTAGTGTCCTTAGACAGCTCTTTGGTCTTGCCCATAGTGGAGAGGTTGGAGTCTGATTGATTGACTGTGTGAACAGGTGTCTTTTATACAGGTAACAAGTTCAAACAGATGAAATTAATGCAGCTAATGAGTGGAGGATAGGAGGGCTTCTTAAAGACAAACTAAACTAACTAACAGGTCTGTGAGACCCAGAATTCTAGCTGGTTGGTAGGTGATCAAATACTTATTTCATGCAATAAAATGGAAATTAATTATTTAAAAATCATACAATGTGATTTTCTGGATTTTGTTTTTAGATTCTGTCTCTCACAGTTGAGGTGTACCTACGATGAAAATTACAGATCTCTCTATTCTTTGTAAGTCGGAAAACTTGAAAAATCGGCAGTGTGTCAAATACTTATTTGCCCCAGTATTAGGGCTGCATGATATATTGCATGCGATAGTCATGCGTGTCTCATCATAAAGACAGCTGTTTTCAAATGGAGTGGCATTTAATACACAGAACCATAGTTCACTGACAAGCTACGTAATCTCACGTTCACTATCGCATTCAATTCATCTGCGATTATGAGCGCGGATCTGTGCCGCTCCATTTGAAAACAGCTGATGGAGATTTACGGCTAATCATAGAACCCTCTTTACTGATGAGATGCGCATGACTATCGCATGCAAAATATCGTGCAGCCCTAAAATATATATATATATATATATATATATATATATATATATATACAGATACATACAGTACATACATACATTCAGAGCTGGGTAGTAACTGATTACATGTAATCTGGATTACATAATCAGATTCCAAAAATTAAGTACTTGTAATTAGAGTAAGTTACATTTTAAAATACTCGTAATCAGACTACAATGACTTTTTTATGGATTACATTATTACATATTATTCACACAATAGAAAAAAATGATTCATAATTCATTAATTCTACCTAATTTCTCTTTTTCATCTTTTAAATTTTCCTTTCTAAAATAGTCCAGCGATTATGTACATATTATATATGTATACATAGTCCAATTTTGTGGACATTCACACAAAGATCAGTCATTAGTCAGGTGGCGACTGCATTTGACCACTGGATTTACAAAAATAATTTCAGGATTAAGAAGGGTTTCAACATTGCATCAACTAATGATGAACACATTCATTTGTATTTGAATTATTACTATGTAGGTTTTTTAACCATGTATTATTACTTATAACTAATTAAAATGCACATATTCACGTTATTTCTTAATTACATGTCATGCGGCCATTCCAAAACGTTTTGTCATCTAAACCTTATTCACCAAATATATTTGCTTTAAGTACCCCTGAGATTTTAAAATAAATATTTAAGTAATTAAGTATTGCATTTGCATGTTCATGGTTTCTTTGATGTTGATTAATGATCACATGGCATGCAGGTAAATAAATATATTTAATCTTTTTTAGTAAGTGTTTTGTTTAAAACAAAGACTATAGAATTACAAAGACTGTTCACTCCTATACTTATGAATGGGAGAAACTACAACGCACAATATGGAGGAATAGTCCCACCTTCTAAAAGAAAGAGCCAACTTTCTCATATAAACCTGACTAGACCAGTCAATGCACATGCACAATTATAAACACATTATGACTCTGCATGCAAAGTGGCTGGTCTAGCGTAGACTTTTATTGTTGATGAATGATGAAAAATGAATGCTGCATACTTTTTATTTGATCAAAGAATCATGAAAAAGTATGATTTTGTATGGTTCCAAAAAATATTAAGCGACTCTTTTTTTCAATAATAAATCATTTCTGTAGGATCATGTGACACTGAAGACTGGAGAAAAAGGGCTGTAGTGATGACTGATGAAAAGCCCAATTTGAATCACAGAAATAAATTATATTTTAAAGTATGTTAAATGTAGAAAACTGTTATATTAAATTGCAATAATCTGTCTATATAGTTTTCATTAGATTTTAGCTTTAGTTATTTTAGTAATTCAACAAACTAAATGAAAAGTTTTAATGGTTTAACATTTTATTTCAGTTAGTGTTTATTTTAAGCTTTGAATGTGTTTTCTTATAATAATAACCCTGGTATACTGTATATCCTGTCTTTGATTCTAGGTACAGTCAGAAATCAAAAAGAAATGGCAGCGATGGAAATTGGGAATAAGCATTTTGGAGGACCAACGTAATACAGGTAGCAACACACAGCAGGGAAGTGCAGGTCCTCGATGTGACCACGACCCGGCCTGCTCTCCAGACTGCCCTCTGGACAGTGGCAGCCAACTGTCCTCGGACCCAACGCCCACAGCCACCCAACCGGCTGTTCAGAATCACTACCATCCCGGAGCAAAGAAAGGATGGGCGTACAGCTACATCTCTGCCCGAAAGCAGGTTCTGAACGGGCTGGATGTGCCAGCGTTGGCCCAGTGCGCTGGAGATGAAGCAGTGATGTTTTCTGAGAGCTACTGTTGAACCATGTGGACTGGACAAACAAAGCCAGATATCAGGGAGTGTCTCGTTGTTTTTAACTATCAAAAGGATATTACAACATCACGTTTCTCACATTACGCCTGGCAACCCTCTTTATTTGTGTTTCTTGTTTACCACTATACCTCATTTTGGACTCTATATTAATTCTGTTATGTGCCAACATTGTGGATCAACACAAAGACTGCTTACTTTACCACAAAATCTTTTGTATTTTTGATTGCATGAGGATTATCTGTTTAATGTCTACAGGTAAGACACCCAAACATTACCTAGCCTGGAAAATCACCAAATCACCACATCCCAAAAAGTGTTTCTAATATTAAGCAGAACTACAGATTTCAACATATATAATAATAAGAAATGAGCACCACATTTGTATATTAGAATGATTTCTGAAGGATGATGTGACACTGGAGTAATGCTGAAAATTCAGCTTTACCATCACAGGAATAAATGACTTTATTTATTCAAATATGAAACTGGTATTTTAATTGGGATAATATTTTACAAATGTAATGGTTTTACTGTATTTATGAATAAAAAAACATCCTCTGTGAGCATAAGAAACTTTGAAAACAATTTAAATGGTAGTATATCATATTTGATTTCACATATTTTGTTTTTTTGTGCAGTTTAAGAGTCCAAATACTTTTTGGAGAGACTGTATGTACACACGGTATAAGCAACAGTGATTCACTTTTTTGGGGTCCATCAATCTTCCAAATCAGTGCTAGACTTAGACTTAAGTTCCCCTGACATTGTCACATCCTCAGCCTGATTTTATATTGCATCTCTGGAAGTGTTAAATATCTAATTTTAAGGTTTTATATGGCTCTTATGTGTCCCGCTCAACCAGGACGGCGTGCTCTAGGCGATCTCTTAAACAGCAGGAAATCGAATTCGTTTTTTATGCTTCTGCATTCCACTCGATGGCCTAATCCCTTTCATTTAGTGCCATGACAGACCCCAACTGTGAACTGTATGTCGACAACAGAGTTTAAAGAGGATTACTAGGTATTTGAGTTAACAGGCAACAGTAACAACACTTTTGAACGTAGAAACTGTTTGTTTCCAACACTTCATCAAGGTTTAAATCAGAGTATGCCCTCATTTTTGAACCACTCGTTAAGGGTTTAAATTCATTCTTAGACTGCACGCCTTCCTTATTTGTTACTTCACCTGGACATTCTTTTTCTGTCAACATGGATGGAAGAGTGCAGTAATAATAGTGATATCTATATTGTACCTGAGCTTTCACTGTGGTTTAGACAATAGATTATGTTGTATCTAAATTGTATTCATCAAGTGGAGGTGGTTGAGGTTATTCCACGGCTTCGATGACAACTAAAACCACCTAGTGGATGTAGTGAGAACTGCACAGATGTGTTGTAGATTTGTGATCGTCTCCTGAAGAAATCTTTTATCACGTTTAATGCTGAATTGCATTAAACGGGTGCTAAGAGTTTTTGGTCATGCATGAATATGTCAAATATATGGTCGGATGTTTTTGTTGTAATGTGGTAAGGTTTGTCTAGTTCTGATGACGCCACTGTTGTTAAGCATACAGTACCATAGTTATTTATCACACAGTGTTTCACTCATGTTTTGTCCAGTAATCATCTACATATTACAGAATAAGACGCTGTTCATATAGAACAGAGTTTAAAAGGTGAGATGCAGGGCAGTGAAATGGGAAAAAAATACTTATTTTAACATAAGTGCATCTGTAGACTAGTGGGCTTTTTTCTCATTGCACTACCCTGCATCTTGTGTTTTTAAATGCAATTATGAATTTTGTGTGAATGGAGTGTGAAAAAATAAAAGCATTGGGCCGACTTAAATGTTAAAAAGTTGTTAAAAGTGCCAATATTGTTTGACGTTTAAAATAGTGATTTATGTCATTCAATACATTCCAAAAACTTGATAAGCTTTCATGTTAGTACACCTAATATTGTGTTTCAGATCCACGCACGCACACAGCTAAAAGTGGTTTAACCGGCTATACTTGAGGACAGGAACGTGTATGCTAAATATCAATGTTGTATTTGCAAAAAAATTTTTTTTTTTATTTTGGACATATTTATTTCCATTAAAGCATCAAACTGAAATGAGAATAAGATGAATGTTTGCTTTCTTCATTTTGTGGGCATGTTCCTCTATTTCCTGGGAATGGCATAGCATTCATAGGTGCGGGGCATACGGCCAAAACTGCAATTTGTTGGTGTTGTGTCGAGCTCCTCTGGTGGCACTGTGGCTTTGAAGGTAAAGTGCTGAAGGAGGGAAGTGAAGAAGATAAAGAGCTCTATACGAGCCAAAGCCTCACCGGGACATGCACGCTTGCCTATCAAGAGAACAGACAGAAGTCAGTTTAAAATCTTTTAAAGAAATTATTCTCCATGTATCAGCCATTTTATTGTCTGTGATTTGCCTTTAAGGGAATAATTGATTTAACATGGTTATTTTTGTCCTAGTATTAAAACAGTGAGAAACATCATTATTCAGTTTTCTATGGAATCCTGTTTCTTCCAGCAAAAATCACAGAATAAAAAATTAAAATTGAATTGTGGGACAAAAAGTCACAATTACTATGATTTTTTTCATTCTGTTTTGGAAACAAAAAACAGAATTGTGAGGTGTAAACTTGGAATTGCAAGAAAAAGTCAGAATTCACAAAATCTGTGGTTATATTCTGCAATTCTGACATTTATCTCAGAATTGCAAGAAAAAGTTGCAATTGCCTGTTTTAATTCCATGGCTAAAATGGTCTTCTATGGTGGGCGATATGGCCAAAATATTATATCATGATATGAGTCATTTTATTTCATGGTAATTTTATATATATATAAATAAGGTCTTTATGATATCAACATTTTTTATAACGTAGAAGTTCCACAATTCTTGTCACCAGTGTCAAATTAATAAGAAAATAATAAAACAATTCATAAGAAATGTCAAATATAAAGTAGCTGAATGTATAAAAACACTGCATACTCTTCACTGTGTAAATTAAATATATTTCTTATTAAAGTTAAAAACTGATTTAGTCAAAAGCAGTGAGATCTTCTCACTTTTCTTGTTTGTTTAACATGAATGACAGACAGCAGAATATTAGACTGCTGTCACTTTAAGAGCTGCGCATATCCAATATACTGTTACATATAGTCATGGCCAAAAATATCGGCACCCTTGGTAAATATGATCAAAGAAGGCTATATTGTTCTACATCTACATTGTTAATCCTTTTGATCTTTTATTTTTTTTTATCACAAAAATCTAACCTTTCATTGGATAATAAGAATTTAAAATGGGGGGAAATATCATTATGAAATAAAAAAAAAAATTCTAACACACATTGACCACAATTAACGGCACCCTTTTATTCAATACTATTTGAAACCTCCATTTACCAGTTTAACAGCTCTAAATGTTCTCTTATAATGCCTAATGAGGTTAGAGAACACCTGACAAGAGATCAGAGACTATTCCTTCATCCAGAATCACTCCAGATCCTTTAGATTCACAGCTCCATGACGGTGCTTCTTCTCTTCAGTTCACCTTATTTTCTACCGGGTTCAGGTCAAAGGACTGAAATGGCCATCATTGTGCATTAGGACGATATAGACACACGTCCTCTTCCAGACAGTTTCATAACATTTTCTGTTGATTGGATAATCTTAATTATTGCCCCGATGATGGAAATGGACATTTTCACTGCTCTAGCTGTTTTCTTAAAACCACTTCACTAATTTTGCTGCACATCAGAAATATATTATTTGTTTTTTCTCATCGTGATGGATAATTAAGGGAATTTGGGCTTTGTTTTCCCTCCTATTTATATTTCTGTGAAACAGGAAGCCATGGCTGGATCATTTCATGTTCATATTCACCATGAGTGCTCAAAATTGTGAATATGAATGGGAATATACTTCAGAGATATTTTACTCATAAGAATTTCTATGGGTGCCAATAATTGTGTCCAACGTGTATTTGAGAAAAACATTTATTTCATAATGATATTTTCCCATATTTGAAATTCTTATTATCCAATGAAAGCTTAGAATTTTGTGATTTTTTAAAATAAAAGATCAAAAGGATTAACAATACAGATTAATTTTCACAGCCTTCTTTGATCATATTTGGCACTCTTGGTAAATATGATTAAAGGCAGCTGTGAAAATTAAACTCTTAAGCTTTCACTTAAAATCTACATTACTATGTTTATTAGGATACTTGCAAATACTGGCATTTTGATTGTATTTAACCGTTCAAGGCCTATAAAGTGGCAAAAATAACTGATTAATACTCCAGCGCTCACGTGCACACACTGACAGCGCACACATATAGTGAAATTAGTTTCTTTCATAGCTGATTGCCTTTTAATCCCTTAAATTCACTTGTTTTTAAACCACAATGCTTAAAAAGTTTCCATGACCAAATAGCACAGCAAAGTCAGGTGGGCAATAAAGATGATCCTCAAAAATCTCTACTGGCTGACAAATTTCTACCGGTTAATAATGTCTACCATTATATCGCCCACCCCTAAGGGTTAGTTTTTATATAAAGCATAATATTTTCATGGTCAAATATGGACAATGAAGTTCTAAACGTACCCATGCCAAATACAACAAATGCATCGTTTTTCTGAAATCGGCCATCTGCATCCAGGAAGTTCTCTGGATCAAAGCAACTTGGGTTCTTCCACAGTTTCGGGTCTATAAGCACAGAGGATAGCAGTGGGAAAACTATGACCCCCTAGAAAAAAAAAGTTTACATAACAAATAGACAGACATAAATAACAATACATAGTTAATCAATAAAGATCAATACTGTACATGAGAAGAATACCTTAGGAATGACATAACCATTGTATTCAGTGTCACACATCATCTTGTGCGGGACAGCGATGGGGGCGAGATCCATATTGCGTTGAATCTCGTGGATTACAGCATTTGTATACGGCAGGTTTTGTCTATCCTCTACTGAGGGCCAACGGTCCTGTCCTACCACCTCATCAAGTTCCCTCTGAACACGCTCTGCACAGAACAAGTCAAAGTTAAAACACTCTGGATTCTGCTTGATGCTTGAAAAGAGAAGATCTCACCTTGAATGTCTGGGTGCTTCATCATCAGAAGCAAAGCGTGTCTGGCGGTGGATGAAGTGGTTTCTGTGCCAGCACTGAACATGTTCCATATTGTAGAAACCAAGTTGCCAAAATTATATTCTGTGTCAGGTTTGTCTTTCTCCTGAAAAAGAGAATGAAGGCGAATATGAAAATTAATATTATGCATAATAAAACTGACGGTTGGGATGTACCAATTCTAAAACTTGTAAATGAAGGAAGTTATCTGGAATGGACATCATGTCATAGTTTCACCACCAGAGGGTGTAAGTAAATGTCTTGAGGACCATAGTTATATAAGAAATGTTTTAAACGCCATTTCTTTGAATTGTTTACCTCTTTCATTTTTAACACAAAGGCCTCAATGAAGTCCTGTGGGCACGAGGAATCCAGAATATTCATCCGAGCCTGTGCCTCACGCTTGCAATACTCTCTGGCCTCTTCTAGGTCTTTAAACAGCTGATGGTGTTTACCGGGAAAAAGACTGACTAACCTAGGGAATATATTATAGATCTGAGAAGAAAATAAAGAAACATCAATGTACGTCTTCTTCTATTTTAGAATACTTTTATTTAGCAAGGATGCAGTAAATCAATCAAAAGTGACAGTAAAGACATTTAGAATGTTACAAAAGATTTCTATTTTAAATAAACACTGTTCTTTTGAACTTTCTATTCACTAAAGGATCGTGAAAATGGTGTCCACACAAAAATTAAGCAGCACATCTCAGCACATCGCATCTCTTTTCAACATTAATAATAATAAATGCAGCAAATCAGCATATTAGAATGATTTCTGAAGGATCATGTGACACTGTAAACGAAATAATGGCTGCTGAAAATCCAGCGTAACCATCACAGAAATAAATTACATTTTAAAATGTTGTTTTAAATTGTAGTAATTATAAAATGACTGTATTTTTACTGTATTGTATCATATAAATGCACCCTTAAGCATACGTGACTTTGAATGGAAATTAAATATATATATATATATATAAAAAATCTTTAGAGTACAATACCTGTCCAAGAGGACTACTGAGAATACTGAAGTAAGTATTTACAGTTCGAAGGAGAGACTTAAACTGTGGATCCTCAAGTTCAAACCTATGCCCGAAGACAATGCTGCAGATCACATTGCTCACAGCATTCATAAGCATTTCTGCAGGGCTGAATACAGAGCCTTTAAGGAGAAAAGAACAGCAAAGAGCTCAAGTTTCTTACATTTAAAGTGTTGTAAAAACTCACCATGTTCTGGTCTTTTAATCAGTCATTCACTTAGTTGAATGTACTGTACAGTATATCAGATCTACACATGGCACTTTTGCTTCGTGAACCTATTGTACAAGTTGCAAGAACTTAATCCACATGTTTTTTTTTCTAAACAGTGAACTACTTAATATTTGATTTTAGTGTTTTACAGATGCATCCTGCATCAGATCATTTTGTAGTTTATGCCTGCAGTTTGTTTATTCTGATAATCTAAATAAAAGATCATATAAAAGTGATTTTACCTTCACATTTTTTAAACATTTCCACAAGATTCTCAGCCTCCTCCCTGACTCGTACTTCGATGCTCCTGCGGCCCATTCCAAAGTTCTTCAGCGTCATAAGAGTGAACCTGCGCATCTCCTTCCAACGGTGTCCACTGGTGGACAAAACCCCTGCAGCCATAAACAATGTTTACATCACTTTTGGTCTTCTTAGATTAAAAAAAAAAATTGTTCAGTTAGTTTTTTTATTGTTCAAATAAAGCATGAAAAATATCAGGCATCAAGCAACCTCACCATATCCATAAGTGGACTTCATCAACAGGGGATAGGTGGCCCTGCCGCTGAACTCTTCACCAAGACCAATCATTGTATCCTTTAGGGCTTGATATCCAGAAATGATCACCACAGGAGTGTTTGCCAACCAGATGGTGACAACAGAGCCATACTTATTACTCAGCTAAAGTAGGAAGAGTTTTATGGGTTTAATATGGGACATTTCAATGTACTATTAAAATAATACGTACTTCAAATCATCTAAAACGATTGTGACTAATAACCTTAAACAATCAATATATAATTCTGCTTTAATAAAGTCATTAAATATATATTGTTGATATATAAATGAGCATTGTTGTTTGAAGGTGTTTTTGTTTGTAGTGCAAGTTCGAATAGAACAGCACTCTTTATGTAAATGAATCATATTTAAAAGTGGTATTGCTTAAAGTTATTTAGTGTTAAAGACAGCGATTCAGTGTGTGAAAAAGTAAAGTAAAAACAAATCATCTTTGATACTTCTGTCAGCCCTTTGAAGGTAACTGCATCCTTAAACTTCTCTAGAGAGTTCAGAAATCCCAGACTGGTGACCCTCACCTAGTAACGGTGGGCAGTGATATAATATAAAAAATACAAAACGCATGTGTTAAAAACCCCATAATATAACAGATGCAGTCCAAATCCAGTGAGTGCTCATCTTTGTACACTCTTAAACATAAACGTTCCTCGTTAACATGTTACATGGAGAATCTTTAACATCATTGGATAATTATTAACTAGTTGACCTGCACATGCAATAGTCACCAACTGCCGATACTTCGATTTAAATAATTGAATTATAGTATTAAATAGACCTACTCACCTCTAAATAATATTTGTAGGCTTCCTTGATGTTAAATTGAAATAAGTTTCCGAGCAGTGGATTGGGAGCAGGTCCTGGAGGCAGCCGCTCAAAACTGCTCTGCTTTCCTCGAATCTTCCACAGCAATAACAGAGCTAAGACAGCCATGACAACAGACACTACATTAGTCTTCAATGCCAACAATATATCCATCCTTCAAATTTCACTCGACTGTTCTTTCAGACCGATTCGCAGTATGGAACCAACAATTATGGTTGCTTTGGGTTGATGACAGTATGAGGTCTCTGCAAAAACAAGTGGGCGTATTTAAAGTGGGCGGTGTTTCTAAGTTGTGCAATGAAAATAATCCATTTTACCAGGGGCCTCAGGGGTATTGCACAAAAGCAAGATAAGGTATTAAACTGTGATTTTTCAGTTATCCTGGTTGAATTTAGTCCTGACTCAGTTGCATGAAAGCAGACTGAATTAAGTTAAATTATGTTACTATGGGGCAGGGCTGTAGCTGGGGTTTACAGGCCAGGTGCAGGTTGTACCAGTGGGCCCTGTTTGAAATTGTTTAATCTGTATGTTCATTCTATTTATTTATTTGTGCTATTTACACAATGTTTGTAAGCGTCCAGGCACAGAAAACGAATAATTAAATGTAAAATAGCACTGCATAGTCTTCACTGTAAAAATTAAATATACAGACAAACCAAAATTTATTCAGACACCTTCAACATTTCTCACATTATCACAGTTTATTTGCCATAGTTTAGTAAATGGTAATAAAATATGACAAGAACTATATTTTATATAAAATATAACACAGAGTTAAACTGTGTCAGAACAAATTAATCTGGGTAATTTTAACTTTGATAGAAATGTATGTAATGGATTAAAATTAGTGATGCACCGATCATGATTTTTCGTGGCCGATTCGATACACAACTATTTTTGGAGCAAACTGGCGATTCGATTCGATACCGATTTATTTTCCTTTAAGCAACCAACAAGAAATAATGAAAGATTCTAACACAAATAAAGTGGTTATATAGTGAATATAGATTTTATTTAACATGTATAATATTTAATTGTTTAAAAAATATATATATTTAAGAAAAAATTTCAAATTCATGTCTGTGGTGTTTCAACAATGGATGTCACCCCTTTAAGAAAAGGGAGAATTCTATTTGGACTACTTCCTATGTGTAACGTGCACTGATAAGCTGGTTGATCTGAGGGTGCATGGAGAGTACATTCTTTCTTATACATCTTGAAGCTAGCTAAATTCTGACAATTTCATGTGTTGTCATTAGTGTATGTGGTGTTATGTTGATAACTTGCAGATCTGGCATATTTAATAAAAAATATATAAATACATACTTGTTGATATTTCCAAAATGTCCCCTGATCTTGAAATCATCATGATGGTAGCCTCCATTTTAGAGAAAGTCTAAGCTGATTTGTATGTGGTGTTACTGTCTCTGGTGTTAATGTATTATTTCTGGTAACACAGAGCCTTTAGTAACTTGCGTTATAAGGTCTGTGGTGTTATAATTATGTCTGTGGTGTTACTTCAATATGACAGACATAAGTGGCTGTGTCACAAGTTTTTGATTAAAATTATTTAAAACTCAAAATGTTCTTAAGCTTTTATTTTAATGGATATAGCATATTAAACAAATTTGAAATGCCTATCAATATATTTTATTACAAAAACAAACAAGCATCTTTACAAATTCTGCCTCTCATTTGCCACCCCAGTTGAAGATGGACCAAGATGGTTTTTAAATTGGGTTGAAACTACATAAAACTGGCCTTAAATGAAAAACATTAACAGTAACCATTTGAAATTAAAGGCAACGTTTGCATAGTTACAATCTAAACAGCACAACCAACACATTCAACAGTCCAAACAAAGATGTTACTTAATCAACATTTGTTGTCATTTTTAAAATTGGTGTAAAAGAAAAAGGTATTTGCCAGTGAAACTAAATAAAACCTAAGTAGGCTATATAAATAAATTATTCCAACATTTTTAATCAAATAATGTTTAGTGCAACGAGCAAAAACAAAGATGCTCGCTTGTTAAATCGAATTAAGTCAATGTAATTTTAAGGTAAAATAAAAATAATAATCTTGTACAGAACTGACGTTTGAACGTTTTATTCTTTACAAAAAGTAGCATTTCAGCTTTGTCGCAAGTTGGTCTGTTTCTTTTCTCATCCAACACGTGAGAAGCTGCGCTGAACTGTTCACGGTCTATTCATATATCCATCCTTCAAATTTCACTCGACTGTTCTTTCAGACCGATTCGCAGTATTGAACCAACAATTATGGTTGCTTTGGGTTGATGACAGTATGAGGTCTCTGCAAAAAAAGTGGGCGTATTTAAAGTGGGCGGTGTTTCTAAGTCGTGCAATGAAAACAATCCCTCTTACCAGGGGCCTCAGGGGTATTGCACAAAGGCAAGATAAGGTATTAAACTGGGATTTTTCAGTTATCCTGGTTGAATTTAGTCCTGACTCAGTTGCATAAAAGCAGGCTGAATTAAGTTAAATTATGTTACTATGGGGCAGGGCTGTAGCTGGGGTTTACAGGCCAGGTGCAGGTTGTACCAGTGGGCCCTGTTTGAAATTGTTTAATCTGTATGTTCATTCTATTTATTTATTTGTGCTATTTACACAATGTTTGTAAGCGTCCAGGCACAGAAAACGAATAATTAAATGTAAAATAGCACTGCATAGTCTTCACTGTAAAAATTAAATATACAGACAAACCAAAATGTATTCAGACACCTTCAACATTTCTCACATTATCACAGTTTATTTGCCATAGTTTAGTAAATGGTAATAAAATATGACAAGAACTCAGAGTTAAACTGTGTCAGAACAAATTAATCTGGGTAATTTTAACTTTGATAGAAAGGTATGTAATGGATTAAAATCAACCAAAAATTCAGATCTGTTAGTATGACAATATTTACACAACTATCAATACTTTGTTGAACAATTACCAAGCAACGCTTAATTTTGTTCAGTCTGTAAAAAAGGTTGCATTAGCAATTAAAGAAAAAACATGTAAGCAAAACATGGTCAGGTCAAAATGTCTGAATAATTTTATCAATTTTATTGGGAATAATATGTCACAGTTTACTTTATTTTGCCATACTCACTTACATACTACAACGTGATTCAGTCAAGAGTGATTCAGTGTTGATGCGCTTTGAGACGCATCTCTCTTTAAGCGCCCTGTGCGCACAAAACACTGCATGGCTGAAAAACACGTGCAAATGATAAGCTGTCGTGACGACGCGCTGCAGTGGCCTGTCAACTGTCCTGAGCGTCTTTTTAAGCTGGCCTCAGCCAGTCAGTTGAAATTGCCATTGACATCAGATTAAATTTTAACTGATAGGAGGAACACACATATAGCCTAACTCATTTGAGCCAGCTTACATTTGATTTACAGTTACTGCTATCTTAAAAAATACCCTTTTATGTATAGGATTAAAATTATATGTGTCACATTTAATGTCTAACAACAATATTCTAGCAGAAAGTATATTTTATTCAGGTTTACTGCGCCATTGCGCTCCGTCTGTGTAGCGTGTAGCGTCACGTCACATTATCCTGACTCACTGAACCTGGATCAAACTAGTCAGATTGCGTGAACTTAAATTGCCGTTTATGAAACTGCTTTATAGTCCCGATTGATTTGTACGGTTATTTCAAGTCAGGTTTTGGACTTTAATCCCGGTTTTCTTAGCGTATTTTATGAAACAGCCCTCTGTTCTTCATGCGTCGCTAACAGTTAGCTGTTCAGGCCGCAGGAGAAAAAATCACTTTTTACTCCTATTTCTTTTACTTTTTTACTACACTCTAAAAAGTTCCACTCCACAAAAGGTTATTCTAAGAACTGCTCATGGGAAGGTTCTTTTGAGGAACAAAAAATGGTTCTTCGATAGCATTGCCATGAAAAAATGTACTCTTGGAGTACAATACCTGTCTAATAGGGCTATTGAGGACAGTGAAGACTTTACTGTCTGGAGGAAAAACTTAAAGTGTGGATTCTCAAATTCCAACCTTTGCCCAAAGACAATGCTGCAGATCACATTGCCACATTAGACAGCATGTATGCAGGGTTGAAATCAGAGCCTTTGAATAGAAAATAACATAAGATCAAGGTACAAAGATCAAGAGTTTAGAGTTTATGTCAACTGATATCCAGAATATAAAAGAGGACATGCAAAATTATTTTACCTTTACATTTTTTAAACATTTCCACAAGTTTCTCAGCCTCCTCCCTGACCTGTTCCTTAATGCTCCTGCGGCCCATTCCAAAGTTCTTCAGCATCATAAGAGTGAACCTGCGCATCTCCTTCCATTGGTGTCCACTGGTGGACAGAACCCCTGAGATAATGTTAACAACACATCTGGTCTTATGTTTAAAAAAAAATGTTGTCCAACTCCCTGCTCTCTCCAACTCCCAAAAATACAAATTCAAGTGTAATGATTTAACAGTGGTCATGAGAACCCACCATATACGTGATCTTCATCAGCAGGGGATAGGTGGCCATGCCACTGAATTCTTCACCAAGACCAATCATAGTATCTTTTAGGGCTTGGTAACCAGAAATGATCACCACAGGAGTGTTTGCCAACCAGATGGTGAATACAGAGCCATATTTCTTTCTCAGCTTAGGGAAGAACAGCAAGAACTGATGATGAATAACCATGAATAATCTTTATGCAAATGTATACATATTTTCATAAGTGGTACAGATATAGTATGAGTTATAATGTGCTTTGGTCAGCAATTCGGGGAGCCTTTGTATAATATTCTGCCCTATATGAATTGCATCTTTAAAAATGGATAATCTCAACTTTTTAAAATTGGCCGGGTAATTTTTTATTTATTTATTTATATAATAGTTTTTTTCCAACCTAATGAGTTAAAATGCATATCCCAACCATCAGAGTTATGTAATACTTATGGTATGGTTCCTTGATATCAATTTGAAGTAAATTCAAGGAGTGGATATGGAGTTGTTTCTGAAGGCATCTGCCCAATACTGCTTTGCTTTCTTCGACTCTTCCACATTAATAACAGCACAATTCAAAGAGACAGGATAGTCTGTGAATGACCTGATGTTTTATTCGGTCCCAGAATAAGGCGAAATGAACATCACGAAGCGCTAAACACTCGTTACATGCAGTGTATGTTTCATTCATCAGAAAGTTGTACCAGGAAATTCCTAATATGGACAAAAGCGTCTTGCTATCACTGTATGAAAACAGTTGTTTTCACAGAAAAACAGAAACATTTGGAGACATGAAGACATTAAACATACGATTGCAACAATATATGGTTTAATTGTGCTTTTCAAGTCATCTCGGTAATAAATAAAACATATGAACAATGCAGTGCTAATTCACATAGCAGTCATTACAGTATAGAAACTATTCTGACTTATTATGTGATAAAAAAGTTTTTAGTATATAAACAAATCATTATCATCAGTTATTGTCCAGATTATCTGATTTCTAAGCCAATTTAAAGCTAGAAATAAGAGAACAATTCAAGTTGCCTATAGGCCTATACACTACAAATCAAAAGATTTTAAACTGTAAGATTGTTAATGTTTTTTAAAGACTCTTTGTTTTTCCATTACAGTTTCTCGACAAAACAGGACTCATTACTTTATTGTAGATTTACGTATCACAAATATATAAGACATTTTTTTTGCGGGTTGTTTAAAAATTAAGATAACTGAATGTTTGCTATGCTTATAGAGACGCCAAACTGATTTCGCCCCTAAATTTACTGACAGAAATCACCTTCAAATGTCGACCCAACCATTAAAGTCATCGTATAAATGATCCATATATTGCATTCGTATTTGAAATGCTCAGGTGTGTTTTAACAACTGTAAGGGGGGAATCGTTTAAGCCTCAACTAGCAGGTTCTAGAATGAGCATCAAGTTCGGTTGAGGAGACGCGGAGAGGAGAGTGGTCCAGCCGTGACTCACACGCGTGACGCAGGCAGAGAGAAGGACAAGGCGCAGCGCAGCATCCTCTCCATCCTCCATAGCACAACGACTCACAAAAGAGTGGAAGAGAAATCGAGATTTTGAGGCTTGTTATCAGGTAAGACGGATATAATTTCGCTGTATCAAGTATCTGACATTTTGCGAAATAAAGCTGGCCATCTTGTTTTTCCTCGTGAGAGAAACATCCTGCTTGTTTTTCATGTGCTGCGTGACGGAGCGTCCATGTTTTCTTGTTGACAGAAGGCAAGACTGTCATGCTTCTAAAGCGAAAACGAGAACACATTGCGTCTGTTTTTATATAATTAGACGCCAGATACAGATTGTAGATGATTGTGATTTATTTATAAACGATTTAATCAACAATACTGAGCGATATAAGACTGTCGATTTCATCTGTGCACGATCCATTTCTGAGTACGCCCCTTTTTTGGTAGAAAGCACAGGACGGGAGTGAAATACAAATTAAACATTCAGCAGTCAAGCATCCTTTTAATTATATTAATATTTTAAATAATATCACAACAGTCTTATGCTGTTATTTATTCAATTGTTCTATAAAAAGATAAATTAATGATAGAAAATATGTTTTTACAGAACAAAATTTAAACTCAGTGGAGGGGTCAAATCTATCAAATAAGATCATGATTAATGGGCTTTTGAAGGTACCCCATTAATGAGTATTTTGATTTTAACAAATGTCTGTTTTTGTGTTAAGTTTATTCCAATGGATCAATGATTTTTATCTAAATAATATGAACTTGAAATGCAGTGTAGTTTAAATATGTGTCCCTGGACCACAAAACCAGTCATAACGGTCAATTTCTTCGAATTTTAGATTTATTCATCATCTGAAAGCTGTATAAATCAGCTTTCCATTGATGTATGGTTTGGACCATAAATGGAATATATGCAATATTTGGCTGAGATATAACTGATTGAAAATCTGGCATCTGAGGGTGCAAAAAAATCGAAATATTGAGAAAATCACCTTTAAACTTGTCCAACTGAAATCCTTAGCAACGCATATTACTAATCAAAAATTAAGTTTTGATATATTTACAGTAGGAAATTTACAAAAAACTGCATGGAACATGGTCCATGGAATAGCCATGTGTTTTTGGCTATTGCTACAAATATACCCCAGCGACTTAAGACTGGTTTTGTGGTCCAGGGACACATATTGTCTTTGGTCACATAGATTGCAGGCATACGGATATTAAAAACCATAAAACATATCAGTTGCATGAAAAATACTACATGTTATGCTCTGCTTTGCAAATATTTGGGGTAACTTCCAAAAACATATTATAAAACAATGTGCTGTAGGACATATACTGTAGTGTTGGATTAAGTCTAGCATTCTCCGATTAATCCCCTGAATGTTATTTTGATGGCTGGCTGAGCAGAATACATTTACAGGCATCTGAGACATCAAAGTAAATTGCAATGACTTATATTCAGCATGGATCTCCAGTAAGATGGCGCAGTGGCTTGTGAGGTCCGGTCTCTCCTCTGTTCCAACAGACAGTGCTGGAAGCAGTGAGTCACTCATCCTCTCCGTCAGACTCCGTACTAAACTTAGAGCCTCGCTGGGAGGGATAACTGATGTAGAGGTTCATGTTCATGCGTCTCATATCACGTATACTCACTGTTGATTTTGAGCAGTGATCAAACAAAAAGAATACTGAGAGTGTCAATGAAGGCTCAGATCTTTTAGGGTGTGTTTACAGGGGGCTGGTTTGGTTTGATTAAAACAAACTCTGGTGCAATTGCTCTGTTAGTGCAGTTCATTTGGATAAGGATGAACACTGCCATCTGAACATTGGCTGGATGTGCACAAAACTTGGACCTACTTTAAAATCGCTGGTGCAATTTGACTGGTATATGAGTGAAGCATCTAAATTAAACCCAAAACTGGATGCAATGTCATATCACAAGATGCAACCTGGATATATGTTCACATTGTAGTTCACTACAGGCATCATGGCAGTGTTTTGAATGCTTTACACATTTTAAGGTCTTCATGAGTTGATCAGCTGGTAAAAAATACCACCATATGTACACACATGAATTGAGTGTGTTCAGCCTTGTACACAGCATTGATTGGAGGTTCAGTAAGTTCACAAATAAATCATCATAAAAGCTGTCCAGTCCTTGGTTTCATATTGTCCAATTGTCCAATTGTCTTATTGGACAGAAAAGCTTTTTATGAACACTGTCATGAAGTATGAAATTAATGAAATTGCACTCTGTATTGATTTTTTTTTATGTACAGGCCCAATCACATAAGCAGAATGACTAAAGAGGAAACGTCTGATGTGGAAGAGGCCCAGCCGGCCTCCGAGTTCATCAGCCCTGTTCATGAACCCCGCAAGAAACCCATAGTGCATCCATCTGCACAGGCTCCACTGCCCAAGGACTACGGTGGGTTCCTCATCCTAGCAGTCTGATCTACCCAAATATATTACAGAGAACAAGAAGAAATCCTGAGCTACAAGTTACTAAAGCGTGGTGTAGTGGTAATCGTATTAGCTTTTGTAATAAATCCCTGTATTTACATCCTGCATTTTATTTGCTTCTATTATAGCGTTTACCTTCTTTGATCCAAATGATCCGGCCTGCATGGAGATTCTGACAGACCCTCGGACCACAATCCCAGAACTGTTCGCCATTATCCGCCAATGGGTTCCACAAGTTCAACACAAGATAGACATCATAGGCAATGAGGTACTAAAACTTTAAGTATTTCTTTGGAGTTGTCAGCAGTATAGACAGGAAACGTTTTGAATATGTGGGTAACTAACAAAACTTCATATTCAGTAACACAAATACCCCGTTCAAGGCCTAGAAAGGTAGTAAGGACATTGTTAAAATAGTCCATGGCATTAGTGGTTCAACCATAAGTTTATGAAGCTACGAGAATACTTGTTTGTGTGTAATGGGTGAATTGTCCCTTTAATAAATGAAGATGGTGAACCATGAATAAATAGCATTTGTAGAGACATATTGAGTTTCTATTCAGCTGCGGGTATTTTTGTGTAATTTGATCTATTGATAAACTGACGATAGAGTCTGGTTTCTAATCCATGGGTTGTGTTTAAACTGGTTGAAGACTTTTGTTCTCTTTCCACGTAGAGGTTTTTTTTTTTTTTTTTTTTTAATGTTTCTCAGCTTTCTTTTTTTAAACTTTTTTAATCATTTACTCACTGGTGTACATTGTTTAAATGCTTAAAATGAGATTGTATATTGCCGAATACAGAAATACTGCACAGTCACATTTGCCTTAAGCTCTATATTAACTTTTATATTAACTTTTGCCAAAGTGATTTGTTTGCAGTACACAGGAAAATAAATGTCAGCCGATTGAAGTGATTTTAGACATCTTGTACTGAGAAAGGGTCACAATGTTCACTTACACACTTTTTATTCAAATTGACTAACATTAATTGAAGTCTTTGTAAGCACTTGTAAACATTCATGTTCATATGCACACTATTGACTGTGGTCTGTAAAGATGTATGGGTAATGGATAAGGAGGTGTCTTGCTGTAGATAGGTGTCCCTAGAGGAACTGGAGCTGCAGGGATTGATTACAGTGGTAATAAGCCTCCTGCATTTGACTGATCTCTACACTGAGTCCTGCCCTAAATCAGCTCCACATGTCAGGTCTCGGTGAAGAAGAACTCTCACTGCTCACCAGTATTTGGCATTGTGGGTCTGACTTGGGATGTGTAATCAAAGTGAAGGGTTTTATAAGTTCAGAAAGTTAAACATTTTCACAACCTTCATAACAAGACTAGCTTAAACCAGCCTTGTACCTGTTTCATATTTTTGCTTACACATTTTTAACGTCTTTTGGTATGTACATAGCCATATGTTCATTTTCAATAATACTGCACTCAATTCAATTGGATTCTTGCATATCAGCTCCAAGTTTTCCCCAAAATGACTGCTATATGTTAAGAAAATTTGACGTTTAGGATGACTCAGCAACAAGGTTTCTTTCTATCAAATTTCATCAATATTAATTTACTTAATTGTTCATCATTAGAGTGCATTTCACTAATATGGCTCTCATCCAGCTTTGAAAGTGGCCATTTGCTTTTTAAAAGCTTCATCTACTCAAGACCGTAATTGCCTGCAAGTCTGCATTAGTTATTAATTGGTTTCCAGTTGCATGGAAGTTTATCATGTTGATTAATTCTGTCACTTTCAGATATTAAAGCGAGGTTGCCATGTCAATGACCGTGACGGCCTGACGGATATGACACTAATCCACTACTGCTGCAAAGCAGGAGCTCACGGAGTGGGTGAGTGACACTGGAGTTGACGGTTAGAGGTCTTTGTCATGACTTGCCATGCAATCCACAATCCAAATCTGACATTTCTCTGTAATTGAGGTCATTAAAGTTTAACGGCTTATAATTCTAAATCCTTTAATAACTCTAACTTTGCTGTGTATTTCACACTTGCCGACATAATAAAAGCAAATCTAGCCTGCAGCACATAACCGTTGCTATAGTTAACAATGTGTTTTCCTTTCAGGTGATCCTGAGGCAGCGCTCCGGCTGTCCAATCAGCTGATAGCTCTGGGAGCTGATGTGAGTCTGCGCAGTCGTTGGACCAACATGAACGCCCTCCATTATGCGGCTTACTTCGATGTGCCAGAACTGATTCGCGTTCTGCTCAAAGCCTCCAAGCCTAAAGGTGAATTTCAAAAGTAAACAGTGTTTGTATTCATGAAGGCATCTGAACTTTTCTGTAAGCCAGATGCTTTTTGAAACAATCTAGCCATATTCTCACACACAAGCTGAGGTATAAAATGCAAAGTAGTTTAGTCATTTATAAAATGTCAATTATCATGCACAAGCAAATTATGAAGTGTCTAATGACTATTTGGCATCTCATTACATTTTACATTAATAAAGTAGGATGTCCTTTAACATAGCTGTTGCTCTTCTCTCCACACAGTGCTCAACTCCACCTGCAGTGACTTTTATCACGGCACAGCCCTGCACATCGCCGCCTCCAACCTCTGTCTCGGTGCTGTCAAGTGTCTGCTGGAGCATGGAGCCAATCCTAGTGTCAGAGTGAGCATGATGATTAATGCTTGAGTTAATCAGCCTAATTGGTTTTGCTATAAATCCACTCCGTTCATTTTGAATTAATGTTCTTCATTAATGTCTTCGTTGGTCTGTTTTCAGAATACTCTTATTAGTGGCCAGATCATTTTAAATGGACACACTGTATATATAAAATAAGGTTCACAAATATATTCTACCATTCAAAAATTTGGGGTTGGTAAGATTTTGGTAAGATGTTTTTGAAAGAAGTTGTTTGGATAACTATGGTTGCATTTATTTGATAAAAATACAGTATAATAATGTTGTGAAATATTATATCAATTTAAATATATATTTTCTATTTGAATACATTTTAAATATAATGGTATGTACTTTTTCAAGCAGTGTTCATTTTCATCAGAAATCATTCTGATATGCTAAATTGGGGTTTAAGAAACATTTCTTAATATCCTCGATGTAAAAAAAAATTCTGATTCTATGATGAATAGAAAGTTCAAAAGAACAGCATTTATTTTAAATAAAAAAATACTTTTGTAACATTATAAATGTCTTTACTGTCACTTTCGATCAAATTTATACATCCTTGTTTAATATAAATATTAATTTATTTCAAATTTTTTGACTCCACTTTTTGATAACTTATTAACACCACTGTTGAACAGTAGAGTATATTTACAAAAAAATAATATTTAACTTTTGTTATCGACCCAGTTGGCAATGTAATCTCAAAATTATACATAGTGTCCTCTGGTTAGTCTATCACTAACACATATAAACTCTCTGCATGTTACAGAATGATAAGGGTCAAGACCCTGCTGAGGTTGTTCCTGACCCTATGGACATGAGTCTGGACAAAGCTGAGGCAGCAATGGTGGCTAAAGAGCTGAAACAGTTGCTGCTGGACGCAGTACCTCTCAGCTGTAACCTGCCCCGCGCCACCCTGCCCAACTATGACAACATCCCCGGCAACCTCATGCTCTCCTCACTGGGCCTCAAACTAGGGGACCGTGTGGGGCTGGACGACACAAAGGTGAGATTAGCAGAGTCTGTGTGTTTAAAGACATTGGGGAATGGGTGCAAGTGTCTGAAGCACTTAGGATAAGATAGGATATATAAATAAAACACAATGCCTCTTCTCTGCAGACTGGCACCCTCCGTTTCTGCGGCACCACTGAGTTTGCTAGTGGGCAGTGGGTTGGTATTGAGCTGGATGAACCGGAGGGCAAGAACGACGGGAGTGTGGGTGGGATCCGCTATTTTATCTGCCGCCCAAAGCAAGGTGTGTTCCCTTCATTTCTGTATTATAAAATTACGTTTTTATTGTAATAACAACAGATGTGATCACAGTATTTGGATGAAATAATCTGATTTCTAGAGTTTAATATTTGGTGTACACATCTATTCTTCAGGCATCTTCACCCCTGTGTCAAAAATCAGCAAAGCTCTTGAGCAGACCCCCTCTTCAGTCATCTCCACCCCAAAAACCCCTCGCATGGATTTTTCTCGTGTAACCGGCAAGATTAAAAAAGAGAAAAAAGAGAAAGATCGTGAAAAGAGTGAGTGAAAACTTCTATATACTGTATCTAACAACATATATTTTATATGTATGATTTGCATGCTGTGTTGTTCAGTGTTCATCTTCTATTAAATTGTCATCAAATCAGTGTTTAGACTCAAGTTAATGTGTGACCACTCAAAATAAGTCTGTTTTGTTTACCAAGGCTGCATTTATTTGGTTAAAAGTCAAATTAACAGGGGTGCTGCTATGGAATTTCCCCAACCTTTACAGTGCCCCTGAATATTACCAGTACTATTATTATAATTCAAAAGAACTGTTCAATATTTGAATTTATTATAAAATGTCATTTATTATATTGGAGGACAAAGCTGATGTTTTTAGTAGCCATTAATAGTCTTCAGTGACACATGATTCCTCAGAAATTATTCTAACATTCTGAATTTTATATTAAAATAGATTTGAATGTAAATTAGTTTTGCACTGCATTTGTGATAGAATATAAGCAGACTTGGTGTGCACAGAAGACTAGTGTATATCTGAAGTTTGTCATCTGAGTTCCATATTTGATTTGCATTTGCACCAGCTCCAAGAAAGAAGTCTTTGCCCGGGGTCAGTTTGGATCCTGATGGAGTCAAGGTTGAGGTTGGGGATCGGGTGTTGGTAGCAGGCCAAAAGCAAGGGATTGTCCGCTTTTTTGGCAAAACAGACTTTGCTCCTGGTATGTCTATGCGAAAGTCTGAGATAATGTTATAATGAGAATATCCCTGACATGATGAGTAATTGCAATTCCCTTGTAATTAATATAAAATCACAAATAATTACAATAATGTGCAGTAAGTATTTATAATTTTGTGAGTGTGGTTTCTTGTGATCAGGATATTGGTTTGGTGTGGAGTTGGAGCAGTCCAATGGAAAGCATGATGGCAGTGTATTTGGAGTGCGTTACTTCCACTGTCTGCCCAAATATGGGGTTTTTGCACCACCATCCCGTGTTCAGAGGTAAAATCTTCAACATGTACCAGAAAAAATATTTTACAGATACACAACTTGGGTTACAGTAAATAGGGATATGTGTTTGCTTTGGTTATACAACCCGAATTCCGGAAATGTTGGGATGTCTTTAAAATGTTTATAAAATGAAAACTAAAAGACTTTCAAATTACATGAGCCAATATTTAATTCACAATAGTACATAGATAATATAACAAATGTTTAAACTGGAAATTTTACAATTTATGCACAAAATGAGCTCAATTCAAATGTGATGACTGCTACGGGTCTCAAAATAGTTGGGACGGGGGCATGTTTACCATGATGTAGCATCTCCTCTTCTTTTCTAAACAGTTTGAAGACGTCAAGGCATCAAATTTGAAATGAGCTCATTTAGTGGATAAAACTGTAACATTTCTCCGTTTAAACATTTTGTATATTATCTATGTTCTGTGAATAAATCATATTCAGCTCAAGAAGTCTTTATTCATTCATTCAAAAAAACCTCTCAGCTTTCATTTATCTTTTATTACTGAACAGCAAACACATTTGCAGTAGTGTTTCACTGTTTATGAAGGAGTTGAGGCTTAATTAATTGTGCTAAAATACCATCTACGCTATGAAGTCTTTGTAAAACCATCTATTGTAAGGTAAAAAGAGAGACATTTGGTCAAATGTATATTTATTTCATTTTGTTGTTCAGATGAATTCTCCAAAACATCAACAGTATAATATATTTTAATCTTGCAGAATTGCAGGGCCTAAAGATCCTCAGGGTGATGGGACACCAGTGAAGAAAGTCCACCAGGTGACCAGTAAGTACAATGATAAGAGCATGTTCTTCTTAAAATGTTTCTTGTTTTAAAGCAACACTGATTCAAAATCAGAGTGTGTGCATGTATGAATAAACAACATTAGCTCACAGTTAGCACTCCATCTTGTGTGTATCTTGTTGTTTAGTAATACAGTGACACCCTCTGTCCATAATGTGTAATAGCATTAACAATAAAAACTTTCCCTGTTTAAAAATTAACTTGTTCATTAAAGATGAACTGTGTTCATCCTCCTCCACAGTGTCCCAGCCGAAGCGTAATTTTAATGCGATGCGTTCTCCAAAAGACATAACATCTGAAAGTTCCATATCCAGGTATGCTCGTGTCCCATAAATAACACATATGTTTGGCTGCAGCTGTGAATCTATAATGTATCCTGTGATGCGAGATTAAGCAGCATTTTACATCCGTTTCTGTTATAGCAGGTTACTGTTCTGTTGCTGGTTTCCCTGGATGCTCCGTGCGGAAATGCAGTCCTAAATCCACTGGTTACATCTTTAATTCTATCTCCCCCTCTTTTTCTGTTCCTCCTCAAGATAAAATCTGACCCACTCTGTGTACTTCCATTATTCATATGTGCTTCTCTCTGTGAACTACCCAGACTGCTGTCCTGCCCCTTTGACGGCAACTCAATAGCAAAAAAATAGTGCCTTGTCAAGTAACTAACGTCCTGCATTCCGATGATTGAATTATAGACAAACAATCTTTTATGAAATCAAAATAAGGGAAAACCATTCCTACTAAAAGCCATTCATATCTCTCTATCTGCTCTGTTTTTTAAGATTATTGGCAGTATTCAAGCTTGATAATACAGTCATAATCCACAAACAACTAGGCTTGTATGTCTATTTTAATTTGTAACGGTGCTTTTTTTTTGTAAACATGCTGCTGTATTATGTACCTTTGATGTCTTACTTTACAGTATTTTATAGTATACAGACTTTGTTTCCTAAGTTTCAAATGCCTTTAAGTGAACTAGTAGGTGACTTATTATTAGTAAACATAAAGTGTTTCATTGTAACTGTTGTCTGAAAATATTAATGCTGCCATTGTGAAAAAGATGTTTTTGCCATTGAAGCCCAATGTTTTTTTTTCTTTTACAATAAAACTGTAAGCATATAGCTTAAAATCTATTAATATGTTGCATGAAATAAGCAGGCATGGGCATGTTTTAGGTCATAAACTGCTCTGAAATTAGATGAGAGGCCTGCTTTGGATAATAATAAGATAATAAATCACATTTAATTTAATTAAAATCAATCAAAAGCGCAGGCTCCATGATATAGCAAAAGCTAAATAATCTCTTACTTCAGAATAATGTAATGTTAAGAACCACATCAGTAATGCAACTCTTGAGAGGAGGCATGTTCATTCTTGACTTTTCATAAAAACGAGGTGACAATAAGCATTCGTTTATTTTATAAACCAAAATAACCATACAAATCACAATCATGTATCTCTCACCAAAAACTAAATTAATAAAACAAACTATAGTTCATCTAGTACAGTGAAGTATATTTTAACATAAATCCTCATCTGTCGTCTATTTTAATGTATAAATATGTTAGGCCAGACTACCTATTCCTTTCTCAGTTTTCACTCGGACCAGTTTTGTAAATGCTGTTCTTTAAAATCCTGATTGTGAAAACAGTATGTGCTTATGATATCGTAATCAAGTGTGTGGGTAATAACAGCAATATTTACTCTGTGTCAACATGCTATATGAATATGAATAGAAACTCTACTTTATTACCACCTATGAAAGCACAGCATGAGTAAAAGTGTCTGTCCCTAATAGATGACCTGGGATCAATTAACAATAGATGAAATCACTACAGTGATCCCAGAGCGGACAGTTTTAATGAGAGAATAAAAAACAACAGCCTGGTTTGTGCACTCTCCTTTCTTGTGAACACAACTGCACTGATTTACAAAAAAGAGCTACTTGCAATGTACTGCTTGAGCAGATCTGAACAGCTTTTGATTTCTTCAGCCGCCATGTCATCATTTAAGAACAACTGCATCTGTTTGGTAGGTTTAGCAGTGACAAGTAGAATAGTGCATCTTCTGATGAATGCAAAGCTCAGCTCACAACAAACCTGAAATTGTGCATTATCATTTTGTGACTTAGAGAGTACAGTATATTGCTTTATGGTGACTGAAAGTTGTAGAAAGCTGTTATTTACCTTAGTTTCAGGATAAGTCACCAAGTCATACATACAACGGAATGTTTTTTGATGCCAAAAGGAGAGTAAAAGTATGACTGTAACTTGACTATTTCATATGTAAGTATCTGGCACTGACTGGCTCACCCTCTATGCTTTCAGAGAGTTTCAATGTGACATGACATCTTTGTCAGCAAAGCTTTCTGTCATTTTCTATCTGTTGTGTAATTGGTTAATTTGTAAACATTTAATCGTCTGAGAAAATATATATTTTAATAATTTCACAAGGTACTTTTTTAACATCCTGTGCTTTGGGTTTTCTGTAATAATGTGGATATTATCATGAATTTGGTTTTGGATTTGATGGACAACATAACTGTACTGCATGCTGTGTATACATTTGCAGGTTTCTTTTTCCTACAGTATATCAGCATGAAAAAGATTATTAATTATTGCAAGTGAAACTCTATCCTTACTATGGATATCTGACTAATAAACATTAGTGTTTTATACTTAGTTTGGCTGTGTTGTTTTGATTGATTATACAATTCATCATTTATATCTATTAAGAGTAAATGTAGGCTGCATGTGTTTCGGTGACATTTCCGAAACCCGTCTCTGCCACTGAATAATTAAAAAAAGGAATTACTGAAAATTCTCAGAATTGCCCGATACAAACTGGCAATTCTGATTTTTCCCCCTCAGAAATGTGAGACATAAACTCGCAATTTGCGAGAAAAAGATCTGAACTGGGAGAGAAAAAGAAGCAATAGGCCTACTTCAAAGATGGCGCAAATGAGATAAATAAAAGATAAATAGGCGCTAAGTTTGATAGCCTATTTTGTTAAAATATTTTGCCTCGAAAAGTGTAAGAACTTAAAATCACGTCCTCAAATTATGCACCATAATTAAAATATGAACAAGTAAACGAAACTCAAGTTTATTTCGCTGAGAAAAGTGTTTAGGCTATTATAATAAAATGTAGACCCTACGTATTTTTTTGACACTGTAAACTTTTAAAAACAATGTTTAAAAGCTATTGAGTCTGTGTTGATACCATTTAATTCAGTTATAAATTAATCTGATTCAGGATGATCCTCTCGAGCGCTCCTCGTGCTTTTGTCTGGGCAGGTTGTCTGTCTCTTTCTACGTGCACGTCGATTCTTGAACCAAACCTAAAAAAAATAATAATAATATATATATATATACATTTTAGTCATTTCATTTTCAGATTTTTTCATTTTCAAACGTTAGAAATGACGTTAAAAAAAACGTTAAAAACGTTTTTAGTTTATGTTCTGATTTAAACGTTAGCACAAAGTATGAAATGTTATTAGGCTACAGGTAATGAGCTCTTACCCGCACAGTCTCCTCGCTGAGGCCGGTGTTATTGGCTAACTCCGCCCGGGTTTCGGCGCTCGGGTAGTCGGTGATTGCGAAGAGCCGCTCGAGCGTCTCCGTCTGGTTCTCGGTGAAAACGGTTCGGATTCGACAGCGCTGTCTCTGAGCTACGGTTTGGTGGCAGTGATTTTCAGCTGTATCACAACCTGAAGGTAGTTAAAAAGAAAGTATAAGCACAAAAATGAATAGGCCTACATATCTTTACAAACAAATATAACAAAATGGAAAAAAATTAATAAATAAATAAATAAAGAAAGACAAATGCATACCTGATAGAGCAAAAGGCCACGGTTGAGCTGCATAGTAATGTGAATTAAAAGGCAGCTGATAATAGGAGACTGGAACACAGCTGTACATTCCTGCATTCCATGATGGAGATGGAAAGTTCATCATTAGTGCTTCACGATCACCATGACCTCTAGATCCATCCTGGTAGAGCAGGTCCAGTTTGGCCAAGTGCCCTGTGAAATCCTGAGAAGATGCGGGATGATCAAGTCCAGGTGATTCTGCTGTTTGTTTGCTGGCTTCTCCCAATATGTAATCAATAGAGAAGTTTGAACATTTCTGAGTTGCCATGTTCAAGTAGAGGCCTACAGAAGCTGCTGTGACTGTGTCTTCTCTTGCTCTCTCTATTATGACATGGAGCTGGAGAGTTGTATTTGTAGGCTACCCCTGTATTGTTTGATCTGAGGTATTAATGTATTTAATATTGGTCAATTAACACTTCTTTGTAAAGGTGGAAGTCAAAGGAAATTAACGTTTGAAGATCCACCTTGAAGATCCTTAAATCTTCTTTTAACCTGGCAATTGAAATTCATCTGTGATGATACTTATGAATTAGGCCTGATCACACTTCAATATAAGTTGCCTGTATCAGATTATTGTTTTTATACAGTTTACTGACATTACATTAAACAGTTTAACATGTTTAATATAAAGTAGTATGATAAAATTTTGCCTACTTTTTATTATAATTTACTTCAATGTCATTTTTAAATTGTGTTTTATTTAATTTGTAGCTTTGTTTTGATATAGCCAACTAAATAATAATACAAAAATTAAAGACCATGGAAAAGCATATGGAAGCATATTTGTGCAAATATATTCTTAAAATGTTAATAAAACTATTTGAATTTATGCTACGTTAATCTTTTTAGTTATACTTGAAAAAGTTGTAGAGTTTACACATTGAACGAAGTTTATCATAATAGGTCTGCAGAACAAAGAAATACCTTTGATGACACTTGTTCAAAGGGACGCGCGCGCTTTGAGATTGTGACGTCATCCGCCGCATTCACTCACGTTAGAAAGATAAAAGCCGTTTTCTTGGAGCTTTTCAAAGAGGTCAAAGGTGCTTTGATTTGTTCCTTCTGTCCACTTTCATTTGTTTCATTTGTGTTCAATAGGCTACTTTAACTTACGCTATTAAACGATACTCGGTGATCATAATGAAAAATGAATTACACCAGTCACACAAGCCTTTTATATTGACTGAAACATATCTATAATAAATAGATGAATAAATGCCGCCACCTTGCGGTATCATTAAGGAAGTTTGGTAACACAAACTAACTAACTAATAAATAAATAAATGCCTTACAATAATAAAGAAAGTTTAAAAATAATATAAATAATAGCTTTACTCCCTTTTAATACCAATTAACTGCAAAGTTTTACAATTACATACCAAGATAACTTTGATGATTCCATGCAAACAATAATAAATGATAGTATTTTTTTAAATATAGTCTTTTGGACAACATAAAGAAAACATTGCATTATCATAATATTACTAAAAGGCCAGTGTCTGGGGATAGAGGAATTATTCAAAAACCTTCAGCGTTATAAATCAGGGTTAACTCAAGATTAAATGATCATGGTTATTTTAAAGCACAAGCCACCGCTGTAGCTTAGAGACGTCACGAGTGGTTTGACTGAGAGAATATGTATTTTACAAACCAGCAGATTCTCCCAATATAACTCAGCTTACATCATTAACATTCGATTCTTTTTAAGCTACTTGGGTTTACAAAGAATTCACTTGAAAATCCCACTGAGCGGATATTGGTTTTGCCTCTTTGCCAAATGAGATCATTTAATAATCTGCAAGGTCCACACAGCACGTAAAGACAAAATTAGAATTCTGCACGTCCTTTATTGTACTGAGGACTTTTGATGTAATAAAAAATAAACATACTATTATGAACTTCAATGGCCTGGCATATCCCTATCTGAATGGAATAGATCAGTTACAGGGATTTCGTTTCAAGAATCTGTGAATGAGTAGCCTATAAGATCTTTACGTATGAAAGGTTATTGACCTTTCCATTCAGATCTTAACAACTTGTAAGCACTGTTTGATACATGAAGGACATTCATTAAAGAAGACATCAAATCAAAGAGGGATCACTATTTCAACATCAGGATAAAAGAGCATATAGGCCTTCATATTTAATCAGTCAGTATCTTTCACAAAATCAGTCACACAACAAAAGTAGAAACTCACACTAAACAAACCTAATTTGCATGATAAAGCCAGCAATCAGATTCAGAGCATTTAACTGAATCGTATGGTTGACCCATATTCCGTTCTGCATATGTTTATAGAGAACATCCAGTGTGGTTGTAAGCATCCATCTGTACAGCCAGGATTTGCACAGTGCCACTGACAAGCATTGATATGATTTTGGCCAATAGGCAATTAACAAATGCATGACCTCCTGCAAACAGAGCTGGACGTTCATTGAGAACTCCCAACTATTCAGCTCTGCCAAATCAAACTGATCTGAGGATGAAATTCAAGCTCCAGTGAGTTAGATGTGCATCCCAAAAACACAAAGGAAGTTTAACTCTCTTATCTGAAGCAATTCATCCAAAGCGACAAATGAGGGTGACTTTGGTTATACTTGTTGGCTCTTCTCAATGGGGTGAACTTACTACAATCAAATGATTTATGGTCGAAGGTAAGACGTTGTTGTAGAGAATATTTGGGCCACAACAGTTGTACTGTAGTCTGAGAAATAGACCTGGCAGATGGTGTTTGGATTTAAGATTAGCTGAGTCATTCTTTACCGAGGAAATAAACCCGGATGCTGTCTTTTGCATAAACTGCATCTGGAAAAACAAATTCTGGTAGCTTTGGTCTGAAAAACAAATGAATTGCTCTGTTTACTTATTAAGTTACATACTAGACCATGTTATTGCAGCATCTAAAGGAATAGTTCACCCAGTAATGAATATTATAGCTGAAAATGTTTTCACCCTAATTGGAACAGATTTGGATAAATTTAGGATTACATCACATGCTCAGTGAATGGGTGCCATCAGAATCCAAACAAGCATTTCACCCATTTTCAGTGTGTGTTTGTAAGAAATCACTTAACTGTCCATAATCCATAATAACACATCCATATAAACCAACATATTTGTTTGTTTAGAACTATTTTGGACTATTTATGCTTATTAGCGATGCTTTATCTGTGCATATTTCTCTCCTGATTCATACAAGACAATTTTTCCACTGGAGAAAGCAATATTATGGATTTTAAGAAACAATGTTTTGAAGTTAAAAACGTCTTGATGGATTTGTTTCTTACATATACCAAGCATTTCACTTCACAAGACTTTATTTGATGGACTGGAGATGTGTGGATTACTTGAGGATTATCTTGGTGTTTTTTTATTAGCTGTTTGAACTCTCATTCTGACGGCACCCATTTACTTCAGAGGATCCATCGGTGAGCAAGTGATGTAATGCTAAATCTCTCCAATTAAATCTGTTCCGATAAAGAAACAAACTCATCTACATACTGGATGGCCTGAGGGTGAGTAGATGTTTAGATAATCTTCATTTTTGGGTTGAACTCTTCCTTAAAAACATCTAGCGAGTCCATTTGCACTGTTCTTTTATTCCTCCGGTGCCTGAGAGTGACAGCCAGCTGAACTGCTGTATAAAAGGCCACGCTTCTCCTTGACTTTTACCAGATGGCTGGAAAAGCAACTCGAATCTCATCCCAAGAAACTGTGACTGCATCAGGTCAGCTTGATTTGTTACCCTGCTAAAAGGCAATTAGAATTATGAACTGTGTGTCACGAATTCAGTCAAGCATCTGAAGGTCAACTTTTATAATTCAACTCTACACAAGCTCATATAGCAAGAGCTGATCATACGTCACTGAGTAAATGTAAGCTAGGAAAAGTTATTTATCATACAGTGGCCCCTGAAAAGTATTTAGCCACTTAAGATGTATTATTACTGATAAATGTATATATGTCTTTGCAATGGATAGTACAATATCAAACCATGTGGCATTATTTTTACAGAAAATTATCAGATTTTTAAGTTATCTGAACCAGGAGTTTGTCCAGGGCCCCTCAAAAGTGGTGCTAGAAAATTTGTCCACTGAAATTCTGATAGAAAAAAAATGCTGTGTATTTTAAAAATACAAATGTTAATTCTCTCAACTGCTATCTTGCACTGTATTGCACTTGTATTTAAAAAAAAGAACAATCATCTGCTTCTAAATGATATGTATTATGAAAAATTATATATACACACATTTGAACTGAATTTACAATGTTTCTTATACATTATAATAACATATTTTACATCATTAACATTCGATTCTATTTTAAGCTACTTGGGTTTACAAAGAATTCACTTAAGTCAAAATCCCACTGAATCATATTGGTTTGGCCTCTTTTCAAATGAGATCATTTAATAATCTGGCTTTAGTACAGTGACATATAAAAGTTAGAAACAACATATTGCCTTTATAACGTACTTTTTGAAATGAATTTCTTAAATGATTTATACAATAGGCTATTTAATATTGATCCCTATCTGAATGGAATAGATCAGTTATGCCAGATTTTCGTTTCAAGAATCTTTTGAATAACACCTGGTATAAAGATCTTTCTTTAAAATACCCAGTTGGCAGATCATTCACCTAATTTTTGTTACGTTTTCCTGATCAATTATCAATATCATGTCTGCGCACGTACACTACGAAAAAAGATCAGTCTGCAGGAAGTAAAATCGTATTCATATTTGCTCAGTCAGTCACTTACGATAATAATCAGTCTCACAACTGTGTTATTACTCACATTAACCATCTCTGCAAACCGGTTCTACTGACCGAACATGCTCAGCAGACTGTGGAGACCACACAAGGTGACACGCGGAACCGAGAGAGAGAGAGCTCAGCTAAAATATTTAACAACCAGGACAAGATTCAGACAACACAGACTCTTGTTTGTGACGGTGGGGGCATCTGAGTGAATAAGGCTCATTTCTGCGCGTTTCTTTGCTGGTTGAAACACAGTGGTGACCTCATTTCATCTGCTTTGGCTCGTGAGCTAGCAAATGCGAACAAAGCTTCTGCTGTTCTTTGAATCTCCAAATCAGACATCCTATGTTAGCATTTGACACGTTTACCAATGAAAGGAAGATATAGATATTTCAGTGTTTCTGTTTGTAAGGCTGATGCTGTCTGCAGGAAGGCAGCAACCATTTGAACACAGTCAGAGGTGAACATTAATAGGCTTTATAATTGCAAAAAGCTATTGAAAGTGAGGTCACAGGCAGAAACCTAAAAATAGGGTAATAAAAAGATATAGATATATTTTAAACCCCCACATATATAGAAAGGTTTCATTACATGGACAAAAAGATCAAGCTTCAAGCTATTTCAAAATATCTTCTGTTGTGTCCATACAGCTTTGGAACAGCATGATAATAGTGAGCAAATGCAGACAGCATTATCATTCTGTGGTGAG
This sequence comes from Gymnocypris eckloni scoliostomus, assembly GCA_027564155.1. Taxonomy (NCBI): domain Eukaryota; kingdom Metazoa; phylum Chordata; class Actinopteri; order Cypriniformes; family Cyprinidae; genus Gymnocypris; species Gymnocypris eckloni. The sequence continues at coordinate 9,391,728 of CM050417.1, read as the reverse complement.
CTGTCCCTTTAAATCATTGTTCTTGGTTTACAATGAAGCTTATGACCTTTTCACCTTTCAGTCTCTATAGACACATCTCTATTGTTTGGATATATAAAGCAAGTAAATGCACTCCACTGCATAATTACACTGTGTTTTATTCATAATTAGCAGAGTGACCGATTCATTCTGACGTGAGCGATGAATCACTGGACCCCTCCCCACTCAGAGTTATGAACATATGCGAGAGCTGTACCTCCTTACTGGGTGAGGAAAGAGACAAATGGTGACTGCATGAGTGAACATGGGGTACATGAGTGAAGGTTGGCTGGCGGTTCGGTGTACCCTGGTGTATTAGTACCGTCTGCCCACACATGCTCTTCAAGGGAGCTAAATGGTGTCCTGCCAAGTTCATATCTAGCAGTTGTCAGACAGCAGAGACCGCATTGGCCCCTTATGGGACCTTTTCTTTGTTTCCCTGTAATCAACAAAGGGTCTCCAATGAGAGATCTGCCTATTAATATACAGTGAGTTAATCCATCCCTCCAATACAGCATACATTCACACTGCAGTATAGTCAGTATGTATTGAGCAGCTTATTCTGAAAGAAACACACATCACAAAATTATTTTATGCCTCTTGTAAAGGCTAAAAAAGGGCATAAATAAATGCTGACCAGTCAACCATGCATTATCTTCACTTGGATTTTTACAAATGTTTCAATATTTCCAGGTTATAAAGTGCTTTTTCAGGTTGCCCTGAAATTAACCATGCTATGGATGCATTTGAATATACACATTATATCGAACACATCTAAGCGTTTGCACTTTTAAATGATAAAACAGCCCAAAATCCTACCTACAGGCCTATATGTTTTATGAAGAGTTTCAGAATACAAAAATCCTGATTAGAAAAACATGCATACTACATTAAATGCTGCATAGCACATTTAAACTTCTGTATATAGCAACTGTTTTTTATGATTTTATGGCCTCCTTTGGATCATAAAAAAACCTATTCATTGGCATCTACTCTGCTAACAGGTGTATACAGTATGTGATCTGAAAGGTTTCAGAAATGAATGAAATGTTCCTGAATTACATGGCAGCTCATTTCCAAACGAATAGTACAGCAGAGATAAATAGCCTACACATGTACAACTTTACAACACATTTTTAACGCAGCCTACTCTATTTTGTCTTAATGGAGTGTATTTTCTCCTTTTCATCGACCCCTTTTTCTCTTCTAACGAAGATAACAATATTATATTTTGTTTCCGTAAATACATTTCTGCAGACGGAGCATGTGTGAAACAGGTGTATAGGAGCCATAAAGGTGAGTAGGAGGAGCGTGTGAACTACTCGGGGGCGTGGCTTTTCTCACCTGTGTCAGGTGACATTTCAATTTGCTTACAGCTCAAAAGACTGATGGCTATGTTAAGTGATCTGAAACGGTGTTTCTTTTTGTCGCACAGCATAATGTTGTTTCTTGTTTGACGTGTGTGTTAGTAAAGCATGGCATTTCAAACCTGATCAGAAGTATTTTCTCCCTGAGGATGAAAACGTTTGCACCTGTATGATTCCTGAAACCCCGAGGGATTCCCTGAAGGAGAAAACGAAAGCTGGACTAAGGACAGGTTTTGAAAGTAAGTGTTAAGAGGAGTGCATAATATCTCCTGCATCTTTTAAGCCCGAGTATTTTTTTTAAACCGCTTGCAAACATTGTTCACGTGCTTCTTCACCGCGCTTGTGCTTTTAGCACGCGTATTTCGTCAGCGTATTGTGTGATTTATAAAGGTATATATTTTCTAACGAAGTCATATTTATCACGTAGTGAAATTAATTTCCTTTAATGTACTGGGATATAAACATGGGGCATCTACCAGATTGTAGTTGCCCACGTGACTGTGTGCAAAGGATGCGTTTAAGTGTTTTGAAAGTATTTAAATGCGTTGCTGTTGCTGTGGAATGGTATGCATGACTCACTTGGTTGACAACACCAGGCCATCAGGTTACAGACTACTGCTGAATGTGATACTTCATTGATGATTCCCACAATGACGCTTGATGCCTCTTGTAGTTCAAGCTGGGCCTGTGTTATGGGCCAGAAATCTTTTGTTGTTTATCTAATTAATTATATTAGTCTTAATTGGCATTTTAACCATAGTTAGTCATAGAACTTCTACAGCCTGCTTGTTACTTTAAGGCCCGCTATTAGTCAAAAGCTTGGGCACATTTTAGAGTAATAGTCATTAGCAAGTTATCACAAATTATAAAATGTTAAATTGAAGTATTGGAATTTTACAGTGAGCAACAATATTAAACAAGTCAGAGCTTGTATTTGAGCATAAATTTAGTAGCCACAGTTTGTCTAAAATATAGCTTTATTTATTTTATCAACTTTTAAGCAAATTTTGTCATTTACTCACCCTCATGTCATTAGAAACCTGTATAAGTTTCTCTTATGTTGAACATAAAATAAGATATTTTGAAGAATGATAGTAATCAAGCAGTTGATGCTCCCCGTTGACTTCCACATTTCTTTCCTTACTATGGAAGTCAATCGAGACCAAGTGTTTTGTTCTTCAGAATTCTTCAAAATATCTTCTTTTGAGTTCAACATAAGAGAAACTTATACAGGTTTGGAATGACATGAGGGTGAGAAAATAACAATTTACATTTTTGGGTGAACTATTCCTTTTAAGACTTAAGTATAGACAAAAAACAACAACAACCAGTTATCCTTCACTATCTGAACCAACTCATTTAAAAGTTTTGTAAAAACAAAAATGCAGACTTTGAATTGTGTATGATATTTTAATTCCACATATTTCTTAATAATAGACTTTAGATTAAATGGTGTTTAGGATGAGAAACGTAAATTCAATCAAATGTGTCCAAACTTGTGACTATCCTTTAGGTCCTTTTTTGTTTTATATAGATTGAATAACTATTATATATTTTAATGTTATTTAATAATAATAATTGTCTGTGTATTGATTTTAACCTCCAGAAGTAATTTCCTCCTCATGATGTTTGTATCATTTGCATTGCATATCTCTCAGTTGTGGTGCCTTCATTAGCATAACAATGTTATTTACAGTGTAACTTGTGGTTGGAAAAACTACACCGACAACTCTCATGACATCATGATCTGAGAAATTTTGAATAATTCATGTTCAGACAGCTGATTGTGTTTTCTACCATTTCATCCATTAGTGAATTTCAAGACTGCACGACTTGAACTGAGTCAGTGTTGTACTTTGATAGACATCTTACTCTTATCTCAGTCTTCCAGGAGCCTTCCAGTGAACCCTTTAAAAACAATTAACCGATTTGCAGTCAATATACCCTCTAATTTGATGTTTACGATTACTTTTGTTCTTTTTTCAAATGTAGACCTAAACCTGTTGATTCAATTACTGAGTACCAACAAACTAGGGTTCAAGCGGTGCCAGGAGAAAGTCCTGCGAGCTCAGAGAATACGTTCTCCTGATTGAACTTGCCTGTTCTGTGGCTTCCTGCTTTAAACAGACCCCAGAAGTGGTTTTATTTAAAGAGCGTTAGTTGAAAGAAATGTATGTTGGTTTTAAAGGGCAAAGGAGAGCTTCCTGCTTTGTCTTTTCTTTCTAAATATCCCCTCCCAGGCCCATTATGTTTCAAGCCAGGGTATAGATGCATTCAACAAAACACACTTCTTTGCCAGAATGACACCATGCTGAGTTTAATGATGGATGGCGTCATGCATCGGTAGTAATTGGCCATTCAGTCTAATGCTGCTCCTGGCTTTCATTGTTATGCTTTATTAAAAAAAAGAGCGCTTTCTCCTCACTGCTGCTACTGGCCAGTTTCGTTGCTGAAACTGCAGATGCCCCCTGAGCAGAGCTTTGTTTGAAAACCAAGACTCAGGTTTCACCAACACTTGTAAAGGATGAATGATAGTTTTGTATTCTGGCTTGCACCGATGACGAGAGCAGGCGAGGGATGAATGTGGTCTGTGATGTAGCTTTTAACTTTGACTCTGACTTTATACATGAATATTTTAAATCAAGAATTATAATAATTGTACAAAATAAAACGGTAAGCCAAAATTAAACTTTAATAATAATAGTTCTGTAAATGTATAACATTAATATGAATAATAATGGTAATGATTAATGTATATTGTGTGTATATAAATAAATGAATTAGTTGATCCATACAAGTCATTGACTAATATATATTAGTCAATGACTTGTATGGATCAACTAATTCATTTATTTATATACACACAATATACATTAATTCATATTTATTTGATTGTCAGGTAATATTTTTTATTGTATATCAATGTATTCTATACACATTTATAAAATATATAGTATACAGTACTATTTAGTATTATTTCATACACTATTATTGCTCTTCATAACAATTATTATTATTATAAATGTTGGGATAGTCGTGGCCTAATGGTTAGAGAGTTGGAGTTCGAGTCTCAGCTCCGGCAGGGATTGTCGGTGGGGAGGGAATGTACAGCACTCTCTCCACCTTCAATACCACGACTGAGGTGCCCTTGAGCAAAGCACCGAACCCCCAACTGCTCCAGGTGTGTGTTCATGGTGTGTGTTTATTCACTGCTGTTTGTGTGCACTTTGGATGGGTTAATTGCAGAGCACAATTACTTGGCCATATGTCACGTCACTTTCACTTTCATTTTACTTTCATTAGAGAGATACATTCTGTCTATCTTTCTCCTGAGAGATTGACCTTGCCTCAGGCTACAACGGTGATGTGTCAAACAGACATTCTGCCGTGTAAAACTTGCTGTCTGCCCTTGAATGAATCCTCAATCATCAGGTGAATGAGTCTGCGTTATTCTCCGCGAGCACAACACCTGTCGGGCGTCTGCTAGCTGGGGAATCACAGCTGAGAGAACAATCATTTCCATCTCCAGCCATGATGCCTTCATGTGGAGCGGCAGAATTCACCTTAACAAGAACGCTTTTTTGAGTGCCTTGCCTTTAGCTATATGCTGCAATTAATGGATGATGTCCTCGTTGTACCTTTGATGTTGTCACAAAGTGGCAGATTCTTCTTTCTCGTCTGTTGTTTTTGGAACGGTGTGGTCTTAAGCGTGGGAAATGAAGGCGGTTCCAAGAGAATGCGGTTTGAGGACTCTCACCAGATTGCGAGTGCTGTAAATGGGATTAGAAGAAGCCTGGATTGGATTTGAAGGCTGATCTAGCTGCTTGAATCACATACTGACAATTTCTCAGAGAGCACTCGGCTCCTATTAGGAGTATTAAGGCCACGGTCAGTCTTAAATTGAGAGACATTTTCTGTTTAATGGCAAATTAGATGTAATGAACTGTAATTCACAGGAGTTTGCTGTACCAATTCTCTTTTGCCCTTCTGCACAGCTTGGTCACCGTGGGGCCCGGGGAGGGGAGAGCAGAGGGGGGGCTGGTTCATCTCTTGCTTTGTGTGTGTGTATAGAGGATCAGATCAGGTGTCCTGGCACTGTCTCTTCTCCCTATCCGGGTGCTGAGAAAGGCCTGTTTGTTTGTGATTTGGGCCTGTGGCACCAAAGAGACAAAGAGTGCAGTCTCTGTGAGGACGGGGAGGGAGAGCCGAGGGTTTGGGATCACGGGGTGTGGAGCACCAGGGTCCTTATCTCCTCCGTCTTCATGAGCACTCATTACCGGAAACACAGATGTCACTCAGGCCGCCTCCATGGGACGGGACAGACGGGAGTGGGAGGAACAACACCAGCTCATAGCTACTGATCCTGTATATCCTTATTTGTGGTCCTAGTTCATAGTTTGTTTGCATGAAATGTTGTGCGTGAGTCTAATTAGTATTTATTTACTATAGAGGTTTGAGTGGTGTGATTTATTAGTCATTAGACATGCTGTTGAACTCATTTTTGTCCTCCACTTGAAATTAATCGATAGAATGTGGGCATAAATTGTCGGTTCTACGTTTTGCCTGGCAGCGTGTGGGATGAGATTCAGTACGAGCCCTGAGCTTGGCAAGAGATGGGTGTTTACTGCTTCGGATGAAAACAGCAACATTCTGAGCTTTTAGTGTGATGACCTTTCCCCGGCTTATCATAAACCAAGCGAAGTAATTGTCATTGTCCACCAAAAGGGTAACATTACCTCCGTTTGCCATGAGCTTTATTCAGCGCCAAGAAGACAAGCACTGCTTTATTCGCCATTAAGAACGAAAAATGATGTTCTCCCCAGAGCGACATTCATTTTCCATGAGGGGGTTTTGTGCCTGTACTGAGGTGTCATGTGTTCTGGGAAACTGGGCTGTAAACGCTGAATAAGAAGCCAGAGAGTGATTCGAGCTTCATTGATGTATTGAATGCATCATTACTTTTCATTTGCTTCCACATGCAGACTCATCCCGCGTCACCTTTCACCTAAATGGAAGGGCTTTTTTGTCCCCCGTCACTCTCTCAGACAGCAGTTTGCGTGTTTATTCAACTCCAGCTCATTCAAATGCAGGCTGTGTTATGGAAAGGTCCCCAGATGCACCTGCCTCGTCTGTTTCTAGCCAAACCACCGACACTAGCTGACTAGGATGACTAAGCATCTGTCATTTCCATCCTTGTGTCTCATGCTGCTTTCTGATCCTGGTGTCTATATTCATTTACTATGATCCTTGTTCATGGCTTTCTTGCAGGATTACATGTATTTAATTACCATGGAGAAGCTATCTGTGTCCGGACTGGAAAACCAAAATGGGCACATTTGTTACTTGTGTGTGTTTTGTAGTTTATTAATTTTGTTGTAGATGTATGTGTTATTTACTTTGTAGTTTATGTATTTATTTGTTTATTTTGTTTTATATTTAATTTTACTTGGGTTTTATTTTAAATTGTATAAATGTATTTACAAAACTTTCATTTATTTGTTTTGTATGATTATATTGTTATGTATGTATTTATCATAGTTATGATTTTTTTTTTTATTATTACAAATATATGTATTACATTTATATTGACCTTTTATTTGAGTATTCGTTTCTTTATTTTAGTTCAATTTTAGACTATTTTACTGTAATACATATTACTGTTACTGTATTAATGCTAAATTTATTTATTGACTTATTTTATTTTTATTATTTCATGACTAGATTGTATTTTATTTATTTGATAGTTTTTAACTTTCATTTGTCTGGATTGATTTTTTAATTATTTGTGAGGTTGTTTATAATTTTATAAATATATATTTATTTAATTTGAATTTCTTGTGTATTGGCATTTAGTTATTGATTTATGATTGTATTAATGAATTACATTTTTCTTTGATTTAGATTTTATTGATTTGATCTTGCTTAGGATTTACAGGTGCATAGTCTGAACTTGGCCTAATGTAATTACTATACATTACATACGTAATCTCATCCTGCTTTCTGATCCTGCTTTCTGTAATAATTTACAATTTTTCTATGACGTTCTTCCAGGATTACATGTTTATGATAACCATAGTCGAGCTGGATTGGATGAGTTTACAACCCTGTGAGAACTTCTTGTACCCCTATACCACATGTTGGGCTTGTATGACCATCTCCACGGTTTGTTTTTTATGCTGGAACATTATAATATGTAACTTAATCTGGGCTGTGATGTGCTGTATGCCTACAGGATGAAATCTGATTCTTAACGTCCCATTTCCAGTCATTGTGTCACTGCACGCTTGTTGGGTGTCACACATCCACACCTGTTCCTCAAGACAGAAGCTCACCAATGAGATGGGGAAAAGTTTGTTGACTTCTGAAAAGGTTAGGAACAGAGTATGGATTGTGGTCGTGTTTGCACTCCATTACTCCTCAGGCGAGAGCAACATTCTCTGCTGGTTGAGAAAAGCAATAACGGTGACTTCGATTTTCAACCTGACTGCTTTGAGACTCAGTCCAGTGCCTTAATGCCCTCCACTGGGGCAAACTCGCAGCCGACCCTGAGAAATGACAGTCATTTCGGCTGAGCCTGAAGTCGGCGTGTACCTGCGGTGGAGGTGGACGGCAAGGTTGCGGGTGAATTATGCCCGTCTATCTTTGAGTTATAAGCTGATCGGTCTTTAAGTTTTGAAAGAACCATTCTCCCCAAGTGTTTTTTTGCAAGGCAAGTCCATTCATAAAACGAATGTGGGATGCTGTTGAGACTCATGTAGGCTTTTAAGCTTTTCTTGGAGTGTTTGTTAGCTATAAGGTCAGCAGTGAGGTCAGCCTAAAGCACTTTTTGGGAGCATCAGTCTTGATTGACAGCAACCACGGCCCTGCATCACTGACCTTGCTCTTTCAGCCACATTAGGCAGGTATTAGAGTGAGGAAAATCTATTTGGCTTTTTTCTGCCAGGGCTGTAACTCCTTTGGGTAATGGTCATAAAACTGATTTATGGTTTTTGATGGCTGAAGTTATACCCCAGAGCACTGGAGCCTTTTCTCTAGGTCTGAGGTGTCAGACAGTTTTAATGCGTTTGTCATGCAGAGAAACCACAGCTTTTCTAACCGATACTGCACTTGTGGATTTCTATGCACTCTGAATGAATCGTGAAATTATTTTGTGACGAGAGATTTTTAGGTGAAAACTTCCAAGGAAATTGAACTTGTGCTGGTCGACGGAGTTGTAGAGGCCTACGCTTCTGACCGGTGTTGACTCAAAGTATTAATGATCTCATTTATTTGTATTTTTATTTTGATGACTTTTTTTTGTTATGCATTTTTTTTTTTTTTACGATTTTATTATTTAGGAGTGCATTTATGAAATTTTATTATTCATGATTTTATTTTTATTAGATTTTTATCCATGATTATTTTATGATTTGCTTTTATTTATGAATGTATTTTTTATTTTATGAAATTTAATTATTCATGGTTTTATTCATTTGGTTCTGAAATTTTATAGATTTTGTTTTAAATTTAAGAATGTATTTGTTCGATTTTGATTTTATTATTTATGAATGTATTTTATATGCATTTTTGTGATTTTATTTGATTTTATCAATGATTATTTTATAGAGATTTTAGTGAAAATATATTTTATTTGTGATTTTGTATAAAGGAGTTATTTATTAAATATATATATATATTTAATTTATGAATTGATAATTGTTTAAAGTATTTGATTTTGTGTTTTTTTTTTATGATATAACTGATTATTTATGTATTCAATGATTTATGATTTCATTTAATTTGTAATTGGTTTCAAATAAGGTTTAATTTAAAATAATATTTTCCTAGTGTTTTAAGATTTTATTAATTCAAGATTTTTATTCATTTTAATATTTAATTATATTTTAAATCCTTTAAATGGTCACCACTGATTAAACATTTTCACTATTTTAATCACATTTTGGCTTTACTAATTTGGTTTTAAAACTGACAAATGGATTTTTATTATAAAAATAATTATAATTTCTCAATAATTGTGTGCTCATAGAAGCTGCATGCATAGTCATAAAATAGCAAATCACTGTTAAAAATTGTTTTAGATGCTTTCCAAAAATATTTAATGTCACCTACCACTATATAAAATTTCTCCTCTTTTTATTTTTAGAAAATAAAACATCCCACAATGCATTCACCTCCTCATAAGGAAGAATACATTAATGAAAGAGCTCTGTTTCAACAACAGGGTCACAATATGTCTGTGAATGTTGTGTTTGAGTCTAATGAACTGGCCTCCCTTTGTGTTCTTGTAAACAGGTGGCACTTGGTGATGTTAGAAGAGATGTCACTCAAAGCCAGTCACCATGGAAACACCAGTGTAGGCCCCAAAGGAAGTGATGAAGACCGAGAAGAGATTCAAACATGTGTTGATATGAACCCCCAAAGTGGTCTCTACCTACAGTCCTCCGAGGCCTGCTTTCCCTCGAGAAGCTCTCGACTGCGTGATGATTTGAATGAGTTCTCTAATGAGTGGTCGTCCATTGGAGACTTGAGCCAAGATGCTTCCTTCTCCCTCGAGAGCTGCGTCAAGTGAGTAGCCGTCGATGTATATTGGCATCCTGTCTGTATAACTGATCTGTACAGGTTGTTCTAGCTAATTGCTTCTCGTTGGTCCAACAGGCTGGAGAGGAGGTGGATGCTGTGGTATGAATTCAAGAAAGAGCTCTCCTGTTTGGACGACTGGCTTCGATCAGCTGAGAAAATAGCAGCATCTCCAAACTCCAGCCATGTGCTGTATGTTACAGCAAAAGAGGAGTTACAAAAATATGAGGTAATGAGACGATTTGGTCTAACTTCAGTGTAGTTAGATGCTTAAATGACATAAGTATCCATGATTATAAAAAGGAAAATAAAATAGAAAAAATGCCTGCTAAAATGCAATTTTGAAAACATGCCAAGGTTCTATAAATATACTCTTTACTCATTGTACTTTTATAAGGAAAATAGAGTGTAGACATGTTAATGTGGACATTGATCTATATTTAAAAATAAATGTTTATTGGAGTTAAAAGTATTGAATAATTTATTTCAATGTATTTTTATTTTATTTTTTACAAATGGATTATTATTTCATAAATGTTTTTGGGGAGCCACATGATGAACTATCATGAACTGAACTAACTTGCAAAAGTTTTCAAATATTTAGTAAAACAAAAAAAATGGCAAGAAAGGAAAATAACATTTTACAAGTATTAGAGTTATTTGGATGTATGAATAACATTTTAATGTGTTTAATAGCTCATAGATGTATACTAAAATTGTGGTCATTTAACTATTTTTGTTTTATATTTATTTTTTTGCTATTCTGAAATACACTTTTGTAAAAAAAAAATGTAAGTAACATTTTAAACTAAAACCTAGTAACGTTGTTTCACAACAAGTTTTACAAGTATTCAAGTGATTTGGATGTATGAATAACATTTTAATGTGATTTTAACAACTTTCATAGATGTCTACTAAAAATTGTAGTGTTATTGAAATATTGTACTCTTTTGAAAGTTGTTGACAAATTGCCAGAATTAAATAAAATAAAAAATTATTAGAAAAACTTAAATTATCAGAAGTTTAATGCTTTTACAAAAAATGACACTAGCCATGTTTAGGCCTAGAAACACATTAGAGCTAAAGCCACGTCTGATTATGTTCTAGTTTAATTCTGAGGATGATAACTCCTGGCAGTAGAGTTATTGTATAAGATGAGAGCAAGACAGTTAGTCATTACTGGTGTCTGCTGCTGAGTAGATGCCAGCCAGCGTTTTCACACTTTCTACAATGGAAGTGTAATCCACGGCATAGACACACTTTCAAATGCACAGACAGCGCATTTACTCAGACTGTCTCGAAGCCCGGGACCCGTGCCATTGAAGATAAATGATAAATGACACCAAATGGTCATCAAACTCCTTGGCTCTCCTCCCAAGCACCATTGCGCCTCCCTCAGTCTTAACCCCTCACACGAAGTTCTTAAAATAACCTGCTTTAGGGTCAGGGAACCGGTGGGATGTATTTTTTACCTTCTGGCGGTTACTTTTAGAGTTTAGAGGGGGCTACCTCTTAGTTAATCGCATGATCTCGCTGTGTTTTGTATCTCCTTCCAGAACCTGCGTGCTGAGGCCAGGGTACGTTTAACCCAGCTGGACGGACTGACCCAGAGGAGTCGAACTCTGTTTGGCCTGTTCAGAGGTGCTATGGGTGCACGGCTCATAGAAATGATGAAGGACTGCGGCCAGCGCTGGGATCAGCTCAGTAACACTGTGGAGACGGTGTGCCGCAGATTGAAGGTATGTAAAGATCCTCAAGCTGCTCAAAGGTGTTATCGTTTAACCCTTTGGTGCTGTTGGGGGAAAATTATTAAATATATATTTATACAAGTTTTTTTTTTTTTTACTTTATCGGACTGGTACTGTACTTTGTGAAGTTTTTGACACTTGCTATTAGAAAATGCGCACAAAAAAATTATGAGCACCATTACAAAAGTTTAAATAGTTATTTGGATGTATGAATAACATTTGAATGTATTTAATAGCTCATAGATGTATCAACTAAAATTGTGGTCATTTAACTATTTTTTCAATTTATCGCTTTGATTTCTTTCATTCATATTTTACATAACTATACATTATATATAAAATGTATTTTATCAACCATAAATTTAGAACATGACTCGTGTTCCAAATTTGAGACCAATATGTAATGGCCTAAGACATTTGCACACTACTGTATATTTATGTTGATTTGAATTGATTGATTGATTTACTTGTTTATTTGAACAGTATACAGATGCTTTAGGTTCTCAATCATTATTTTTTTTGGAAGGGAAAACCAGAAAAAGCATGTTTTTGAGAGATGTTTTTGTTGCTACTTTCTCTCTTGCCCCTTTCCTGCCTTCATTTTAATCCCATTAACTCTTTATCCATACAGCCTTCTGCTCTGCCTGCGTTCATCTTACATAATTCTGTCCTTCCAGCCGCGGTGACCCCTGTGCACTGTCGATCTGTGCTCGAATGCACTGCATATGCCCCCCCTTACCATGGGCTTCTGTGTCTGGGTTTTGTTTATGCCATTTCCGCTCCCTGTCTGCCACATTGACGTCCTTGTTGTAATTTTGATGTGTCTCCCTGTCAGTCTGCGTCTATGCTAAAAACAGCATCAGGATGTAGACGGTCAGACAGAATCATGCTCTGTCTGTCTGTGTGTGCGTAACAGCATTTCGTCTGCCAGCGGGAGGATTTTGAGAGGCAGAGGGAAGAGATGGCCGTGTGGCTGGCTGATATGGACCTCAGGCTGACTGAAGTGGAGCACTTCTCAGGCAAAGACACCTGCTGGAAGATGCACCAGCTTCAGGTACTTTCAGGAAACAAGGATCGACCGAATTTGTCCATGGAGGTCTTTTTTTTGTGATCTGGGTAGTGGGGTTTATTGGTTACAAGTGCAGTTCTTTAACCCCTAAGTTGCAGGTACAAATCCCAGAAAGGCCACATTGGTCAGTCTTAAGAAAACATGTCCAGGTCACATTTCACCCAAAATTAAAACTTATATATTTAGCATGAATAAAATAAAGTATGATTTTAGGACTATTCAAATTTGTTTGCATTGGGTCATAATTGTTAATACTTTTTAAATAAATACAATTAACCTTTGATTTAATTTACTATTTTATTTTAGCGAATTTAAATATAGAAAGAAACAATTAAAATTTAGATTGTTTTTGTATTTAATATATTAAATACAAAAATGTTTTTATTTAATATATTAAATACAAAAAAATGTAATATATTAAATTATTAATATTTTGATAAAATATTTGTTAAATTTACTAATATTTTAGTTATTATTTTACTAAAACAACTTAATTTGTTGATTTGAATTGATTGATTGATTTACTTGTTTATTTGAACAGTCATACAGATGCTTTTTCTCAAGATCATTTTTTTTTGGAACAGAATACCAGAAAAAGCATGTTTTGAGAGATGTTTTGTTGCCACTTTCTCTCTTGCCCTTTCCTGCCTTCATTTTAATCCCATTAACTCTTTATCCATACAGCCTTCTGCTCTGCAAGCACAGTCATCTTACATAATTCTGTCCTTCCGCAGTGACCCTGTGCACTGTCGATCTGTGCTCGAATGCACTGCATTCCCCCTTACCATGGGCTTCTGTGTCTGTTTTTGTTTATGCCATTTCCGCTCCCTGTCTGCCACATTGACGTCCTTGTTGTAATTTTGATGTGTCTCCCTGTCAGTCTGCGTCTATGCTAAAACAGCATCAGGACACTGTGATGAAACGGTCAGACAGAAGCTGCTCTGTCTGTGTCTGTGTGCATAACAGCATTTCGTCTGCCAGCGGGAGGATTTTGAGAGGCAGAGGGAAGAGATGGCCGTGTGGCTGGCTGATATGGACCTCAGGCTGACTGAAGTGGAGCACTTCTCAGGCAAAGACACCTGCTGGAAGATGTACAGCTTCAGGTACTTTCAGGAAACAAGGATCCATAAATTTGTCCATGGAGGTCTTTTTTTTGTGATCTGGGTAGTGGGGTTTATTGGTTACAAGTGCAGTTCTTTAACCCCTAAGTTGCAGGTACAAATCCCAGAAAGGCCACATTGGTCAGTCTTAAGAAAACATGTCCAGGTCACATTTCACCCAAAATTAAAACTTATATATTTAGCATGAATAAAATAAATTATGATTTTAGGACTATTCAAATTTGTTTGCATTGGGTCATAATTGTTAATGTGTCCAGTCATTTTACTTTTTAAATAAATACAATTAACCTTTGAATTAATTTAATTTACTATTTTATTTTAGCGAATTTAAATATAGAAACAATTAAAATTTAGATTTTTTTTGTATTTAATATATTAAATACAAAAAATGTAATATATTAAATTATTAATATTTTGATAAAATATATTTGATAAATTAACTAATATTTTAGTTATTATTTTACTAAAACAACTTAATTTATTAATAATATTTTAATATAATTAAAGGGTCATATGATGCTTTTTTTAAAGATCATTATTTGGTGTAACAGAATAGGTTGACATGCTTTAATGTTCAAAAACACATTATTGCAGGTCTGTCTATTGCCCCGCCTCTCTCAAACTCTTCGTTTTATACTAAGCCCCTCCTTCCGACAAGCACAGTCTCGCTCTGATTGGCTAACTGGCACAGTGCATTGTGATTGGCCAAACATGAGTCAGAAATGTAATGCCCCTTTCCATAATCCTGAGCTTCAGCTTTCAAAATAAATGTAAAGACAGTTAATAATGTCCTTAGTTTTACCATCAGTTCAAGCCGAGAGGGAAACAGTTACGTGACAGACACTGTGATGAAACATGAAGAAGCTGTGATGTGTATGTATATACATACATACATACATGCCCACCACAAACTCAGCTGCAGGATCTTAGCTCTACTTAGTACAATAGCAAATACTAACCAAAACATACTTGCAGTTGTTGATTCAGAAGTGCCAGGTCGTCATAGCATAGTCAATTGCCTTGTCTCCTAGGTTCACGAAACGGTCGTCCATAAAATGCGTTGTGATAACATCTGGGTTGTGCTGTTCTGTTGTAAGTAATCTTAATGTTTCCTAAATGCATCTACTTTCAGAAGGCCAAATAAAGTGATTTTGCTTTCACATAGAAACACAAAGCTGCACAGCGTCTCCCTAACATGACTTCCTGCATCAACATTACTGCGGTTACTGAAACCACGCCTTTTTTTGCGTGAACATTTGGGCTGCATTATGCAAATATTGCCACATCTTGACGTAGATGTGTTTGAACGAGCCGTTTTAGGGGTGTGGCAGAGTCTTAACTTTGATAAAGAATATCTCTTTGAGATATTCTTTTGAGACTTTAATCTTTGCAACTTCAGGGATCAGCTTGTAACACTCCAAAGAGAAAGAAAAACTTGAAATCGCATCATATAACTCTTTAACTAACAAAGTATAATAGTTTATTATAATAATATATTAAAACCTTTTGCATTTATTTAACATTATGCATAATCCTCATTACTGAAAAACTGCTGTTATAAAATGTATGTAAGCTTTTGCATTTTGACATTTTAATGGTCCTAAGCTTTATTTTTAGAACTTTAATGGTTCTAACCCTAATGAAAAACACATTATAATCAAGCAGTTCTGAAGATCTTTATTAGGTGGTTCTGATGCGTTTAATTAGGGTAGGAACTAAACTCTCAGGGTTGTGGCACTCCAGGAATGGAATTGAATGGCCTTGATCTATAAAAGTAATATCAATTAATGATATGTATCGTGATACATTTTGAGTATTTTTCTCACAGGGGTTTCAGGAGGCAGTTGGAGAGAGTGCGGGTCGACTGAATGATTTGCTCCAGCGTGGAGAAGAGCTGATCCAAAGAAGCGAGCCGGCTGATGCCCAGGCCATCGAGAACCAGCTGCAGGATCTCCTGCTCTACTGTACCTGTTCTTTCAGGGCCTGGGCCATCTGCACACGCGCCTGCTCAGCATGAGACTGGTATATAGCCATGCATGGGCACAAATTTGTCAATTCCAGGTGTGAGGACGGTTTGAAGCCGCAAACACTTCTCATAGTCTCTTCTGAATTTTCATCCAATCGTATCCTATATTAGTGATTATATTGCAATGAACATTATAAATGTTTTAATTATTTCAACTAATTTGTCATCCCAGATTAATTTTGGCCAATTAAGCTGATTAAATGATCATTGAATTCTGAATATTCAGAATATATATCTACCCAAATAATGACAGTAACTTAAACGGGTTTATGATCAATCCTCCATAGATCAGTATTACACACGCCATATGCACAATTGACTATGAAAACTTGAAGAGTCCCTTCTCTGCCCTGATAATTCCCCAGATAGCTTTTGTTTGATAATTTAATTTGTGCCACATAAGAGCAGTTAACTGTTTACAGTTTCCATTAAATTTTAAAAGGAAATTATCCCAAGCAAACCCCAACTTCATACGTTCTGGCAGAAAAATCATGAATACACCCCCTGAATAGCCTGAATAGTTGTCTTGTATCCAAGCAGCCGCTGTACAATACATGTACTGTCCATTTGAACAAGTTCCTTGTGTGAGCCTTTGTCTCTTTAGGTCCAAGCAGATCATGTAAAAACATGCTAAAAATGTAGCGTGCTTATGGTTTTCTTTATGCTGTTGTCAGATATAGGACGTTTATGGAGTCCCACACCAGACATCTCAGAATTAATTACCACTGCGTATTTTCCATAGCTTAGCGCACAATGTCTATAATGTGTAGCAATGTTTTTCCACACCCCGGCTCAACATTTTCTCAGAATTTACAAGAAATTGCATTGGAGATAGATAGATGTTCCCACAAAAATATGAGGCTGCACAGCTGTTTTCAACATTAATAACAATGATAATGAAGAAATGTTTTCTTGAGCTGAAGACTGGAGTATTGGATGCTGAAAATTCAGCTTGGCCATCATAGATAATATTTCAAATAAAAAGCAATTGTTTTAATTCCTATAATAATTGTAATCACAATATCCATGTTCTTACTGTATTTTTTTACCAAATACAACCTTGGTGGGCATAAGAAGTTTATTAAAAAAAATCATAATCATAAAATGGTATCCTCTTGGTCCTAAGTTAGTGCCGTTAAACTGAATTGTAATTCTGAAAATTATAAATGTTTTAAGTAATGCTGTCAAATCAATTAATCACATCAAAATGTCATGCATCCAAAGTTTGTGTTTGCATAATAAATGTGTGTACGGTGTATATTTAAATTATATGCATGTATAAATATACACAGATACATGTATAAATGTATATTGCATATATTTCTTAAACATGGGTATGTGTGTGAATATAAATGTTATATAATGTGTGTGAACTGTGTATATTTATATTATTTGATTTGACAGCACTAGTTTGTTTCTTGTGCTGTGGCAGGTTTTTGAGGATGACTGGGCTCTGTGTGCTCCTGATTCTGGCTGTCCGTCTGAGAGTATGCTGGAGGATGAGTGTTTTATAAACCGCAGCATGGCACCTCAGTCTCAGGCCAGTCAAGATCACCTGGTTCTGGAGTGGGACCCTTCGGTGGACATTGGTGGTTCAATCTCTCATGATGGCACAGACTCGTCCGCCTTCAGTGCAGCTGCAGGTAGGGATTGTCCCGGAATACAATCCAATGGTTTCTCCAAGTCCATTACTTGTAAACGGGGCCAGTGGTGATCATGACATTTTAGCTGGTGATTAATTAACATGTGAATAATTGTGATTTACAGGGTAAGCTTGAGACACAATCCTTGTAGTTGTTTTTTAACATTAAACTTAAAATCACACACAGAAATGTATAGTTTCTACAGTTTTGTCATTTGAATTTTTCCAGTTTTATAGTACTTTGTTTTAAACCATCTAAGAACGGTTTCCTTGTTTTCCATTGAATATTTCTATTTGATTTAATTTACCAACATCAAGATCCTCAATGTTTTTGAAACTCAGCCAATCTCAAGATTATATTGTAGTAATGTTGATTTATTTTTGTGGTTTGCTGTTTATCTATTGTTGATGTCTGTTATTGCTGATGATATGAATATTATAGTATTTTCCAATGCTATTATATTGCTGTCCTGAATTCACTTTCCACACATCATTTCAAGTTAATATTTAAGTAAAACTGGAGCGTTTTGCATTCACTGTGCATATTAACACGTTGTTTATGCTTTCATGTGCATGTGGTGTGAACCACCGCAGGTGCTGCAGAGGCATTTATGCTTCACATGTGAATTACAATCAGGCCATTAAGTAATAATCGTGACCTAAATGAGGACTGATTCATTTATTGCATTTCATAGCCTCTTATTGTTTGTGATGGCTATATATTTCTAGTGGTTTATTGTTCTCTAAAACACATAAAATGTAACGTTTACCCATCTGGAGCATCAACACTTTCTTTCTTCCTCTCAGGTGTGCTTTACACAGATGAACCAGCCAAATACACTCGGAGGAGGAGAGTCTACATGAGTCCTATGGACTCACAACCAGACAATGCTGCTGTCAGCGTCAAGCAGCCAGTAAGTCCTTCTGACAGCTCAAACTTAATCTTATCCTTATTTACATTATGGGACCAAGAAACCACAGCCCACGTTTTAATGCATAGTATAGTGTATTTGCATACATTTTCCATCTAGCAACCAAATGTAATTGAAATGCAAATGAGGCGATTGTGTAATCTTTTTTTGGGGGGGGGGCTTTCAGCTGAAAAGATCACAATATGGTCTCTGTTTGAATGTGTGCATAGACCTAAGCACATGTGTTCCTGCACATGTTGTAGCATGCAGAGTATGTTACATGTTTGTGTTAGTTGGTGTTTTTTTCTGTATTAAACACAGCTGGCTTCAGATTTAACTTTAACACAAATTAAGCACTCTATTACTAAAGTGCATTAAAGCAGGGGTTTTCAAATTAGGATCCAGGACCCCCAGGGGCTGCAAGGGAATTCTATGAGGCCCTTGGAAAAATTGGTCCCGTTAAAAATAAACTGTATAAATTAATAAAAAGATTCAAATAAATCAATTGAAATCTAACAGTTCTATAATATTATTATAGTCTATAAATGAAACCTATTTAGTGAGTATATGAAAAATGTAATATAGAAATGTTAAATATTCTACAAATATTTACACACTTATCATTTTAATTTTCACTTCATAAATGTTATTTGTGTATCAATTGAGTCTTTAAAAATATTTAAATCTGAAATCAGATTAAACAAATTAATGATTAAAGTAAATTAATGCATTTAAATAAAGAAATGTAAATATTCTAACAGTTTAGCATTTTAATGTATAGAAGCAAACTTTGATGGTAAAAATGACTCTGAACATCATGCATGTGTGTATTTCTGTAATGTAGGCAAATGCTGAACGTAGTTGCTGTGTTTTTCAGGGCATTAAGAAGAGCTTAGACTATGCGGCCCCACCCCAGACGCCAGTGCCAGGTAAAGCCGTGGCTCCTGATTGGTCCGTGTGACTGGTGCATCCACTGAAGGCAGTGTCACTCTCACAGCTTAATCACTCGATAATCACGGAAGAGCTGCTCTCAATTTGGCTTGTTTTCTAATATCCTTGAAAAATAGCCAAGAGCCACCAAAACCTTGATTATGAGGGTCAAAACTTTTCAGCCTCTGTATTATGATTTAGCCCATTCAAAGCAGCAGCTACTTCTCAAATATTATATCTGGTGCTTGTATTCAGGAATTAGACATTTTATAGTATATATATAACTTGCCTAATCCACAGTCAGAATCAAGAATTCTTTTCACAGCCTCGTCCTGATTTGTTTATGCTAATATCTGTTTTGCATGTGTGTGTTGTGAATACAGTCATCAGAGCTGACAAGCATCAGTACGCCGGACCATTTAAGACTTCCACACCTGAAACTAGGGCTCCTGAATCTGTGACCTTTGACCCTGAGCGCATCAGTGCTTGGCTGGGCCAGACGCATCAACTTTGTTCTAAAGCCATCCAGACAGAGCATGATCCACAGGTATATTTTGCTTAGTGTAAACACACAGTTTGGGTGTTTTTCCTACTACCCAGGAATGTTGTTCTGGGACCTGTGATTAGAGAGGCATCAATAATATCCTATTTGTATTTGAGAAATGCCTTAATTGATCAAAAGTGACAGTAAGGGCTTTTATTCAAATAAAATTAACATTTAGAATAAATTGTTCTTTTGAACTCTGTATTTTTTTCCACAAAAATATTAAGCAGCACAACTGTTTTCAGCATTGATAATAAGACATGTTTTATGAGTACCAAATCAGCATATTAGCATGGTGTTTGATCGTGTGATACTGGAGTAATTATGCAGAAAATTCAGCTTTGCCATCACAGACAGGAATAGATTAAATGTTTAAATCTTAAAACAGAAAATATAATGTTAAACTTTTATATATATCTCAAATAAATGCAGGCTTGGTGAGCATTAGACACTACTTTCAAAAACATTTCAAATATATTTTGAATAGTCGTGTATATAAACATTGTGAGTAATACTACTCATTAAACTGTGTCAAAAACCATTTAATGGCTTTTGCCAGATTACTTTTGACATTCACTTAATGTCAATATTATAGAATGTTTGGATGCAAAGTGACTGCGTTAATACCAGAGGTACATCAGTGTCACTTACTTGGAAGCAGTAAATGGCCAGCTGCTGCTGCCCATGTGTTTCTAATGAATTACAGCTCATAAGTCATTATAATCAAATGGATTTCGACTACATTTTATATAGCCATTAATTATATAAAATGATTTAACTTTTCATCAATGAGACAGTCTCTCACTAAATGGCAAGATAGAAAATGAATTTCTACATTTCATGCGACCTTAGTTTTAGCTGTTGATGCTTAATAGATATATTTTAAATTCCGAAAGTCTGTGAATGCTTTAATTTATACTTTTTATTTAACTTGGAAATAAACTTATGCTGATAATTATAAATGGGGAAAAATTATAATACGAATTGCATTAAATCACAAACATGCACTAGTGGGCTTTTAGGCACTTACTGTATGTTCTTCTGCATCTAGTCTTCATAACGTGCTGATTTTGTTCTGGATTTAATTTCTGCTTCATCAGTGTACATATGTAGTCCTGCAGTCATAAATGCAGAATGGATACTCGGTGGAATTGTGCATGGAGAAATGTTTACCAAATCTCATTAAGACTAGACCCTGCAGTCGCAGTCTGTGCACATTATAACAGTATCTACCCTGCTGCTTTTCCACCATTAATAGATGTCACATTGACTTGCTGAAGATCTGTTTGTGTCCTCAGTGCTGTTCAAATCTACATTCATAAATCTATCATATTTATGTGGGTAAAAGCTTATTTTAGGGATATCATTAAAGAAGTGTTTACGAGTAATATGAAGCACAAATTATTCAGCCTTGCTAATTAATCCATCTCAAATGAATCTGTACCATCTTGATTTAAAAAGTTCATCGTGAGATGGGGGGGGGACGTTGGTTTCTGGGAAAGAGAATCCTCTGCACTGATGCAGAGGCCGATTGCCTGCCGAAGCCTTGGAAAACCAACGAAAGAGAGAGAGACCATTTCCATTTCAAAGAGCCTCTTGTAATTTCTCAGCGCTCGTGGCTAATTGGCAGCTTTACAGGATGGGGAAAAAGACCTGCCGCTATATAATGGCTGCTGTAATTGTGGGCACAAACATGGTGAGGATCTGGCGCTGCAAAAGGGCCAAGAGCGCCTGTGTAATGTCACAAGAAAAGGTGGACGAGGCAGCAAATCTGTTGGTCCCATTAAAATACTCAAGAATGAGAGCAAAACAGAGCACAAAAAGACAGAGCCGCCTTGGACCTTATTAGTTAATGGAGCCCGTCTCGATTTACAAGTGCTTTTGTAGCATAGCGAAGCTGCCACATGTAGTGAGAACTCTGCTGTCCACTCTTTGGCAATCGAAAGTGTTTGTTGCTTCTGTGAATCTTTATAGGCGCTCCAGTTTTACATCTCTGCCGTCCGGAAAGGAGGAGGAGGGAGTTGAGTATCAAGAGCGTATGCTCCCCCAGAGACGCCCCCACCCATTGCACACGTGCTCCACCCCCCGCCCATCCCAGTCATGTGACCTCCAGCATCCCTCTTACCAACGTCACGAAGACCCACAGGTATATTTCATTCGCACAGACACGTACGCCCCTTCTGCACAAACACCCTTCATATGTGTTACAAACACCGTAACTCTTTTCTGATCACCTGGGGTTTGCGAATTAAAGCCAGGCCTGTTAATGTGTTGCAAATGTGGCGCCTTGCATGATTTTTATGATGTGCTTTATACCTCTTATCACACCCCACACATAATTGCGCTTGTAATGTGTGCTGGTGCCAAAGAACTGGTAAACAATAGAGTCCCTGCAGGGCTTTGTTAATCTCAAGCTATTATCGTCTTGTCCCTCTCGGTCACTAGAGGCAGCAGGAGAGACTTTGTTTCCCCGACTCTTTGGAGGACAACACCCGTGCAAAGTCGAGTTGGTGAGAAAGTCTTTTCCTATGCAGACTTCATTGAAGTTGATTAATAAGCTGGTTGATTTATTATGGTAGCCATTATGTATTTTCTAGTGCTAAAAAGCACCTTGAGTAATTTTTTCTTATGAACAGCTGGGAAAATAGTCATTAGAAATGCATTAGCATTCAAAAGTTATTAATTAATAACTTTATTCAACAAGGACATTAAATTGATCGGAAATGACAGTGAAGACATTCAAATGTTGAATTCTCTATGCATTTCTATTCATTGTATTTTTCCACAAAAATACAAAGCAGCACAACTTTTTCTAACATTGATAAGAAATTTTGATTAGCGAATCAGCATTTCTGAATGATCCTGACACTGAAGCCTGGAGCAATGGCTGCATAAAATTTGCCTTTGCCATCACAGAAGTAAATTGCTTTAAAATATATTAAAATAGAAAGGTTATTCTTGAATTGTAATATGTCAATATAAAAAATTTAAAGGGATAATTCACTCAAATTAAAACTTACAAAACTTGTCTTTCCAAACCTGACTTTACTTCAGCAGAACAGATATTCCGAAACATTTTTCTCCATACAATAAAAGTAAATTGGGTTCAATATTGTTTTGTACAACATATTTAATGTTGAACCATTGAGCCAGTGATTTGGATCCAAAAAAGGCATCTTTAAGGTCTATTGGACGGCAAAAATGCAACGAGAATCATTTGACAAAAGTGAAGTCATATGCTTCCTTGACCAGTGTGGCCAATTTTGTCAGAGAAATCAATTTAAATGGACTGAATCCTGAAGCAAGGACACAGATATTAGTTTTGACTGTTTAAATCTTGCTGAAAGTTTCAGTGTGCGAATACTGTTCAGTAGAGTTTCTTTAAGGACAGCCTTGGCTTGCAGTTCTACCACACCAATGCATACCAAACTTAAATTGATTTATGCCAGTGATGTACAATCCTGCCTCTATCCTGCAGAGTTTAGCTCCGATCCTAATTAAACACACCTGAACTAGCTAATCAAGGCCTTCTGGATTACTAAAAAGAAACTTCCAGGGCAAGTTAGAGGTAAACTCTGCTGGAGCAAGATTGGACAACTTCGTTTTTGCCAGTTATCACCATAAGAGAGAACTATTAATTCTGAAAAATTGCCTTTTTATTAATGATTTATTTCTGTTTCCAGTGAACAGTGTGGCCCGAAGGCTTCTGCTGGCAGCTTATGGCACAGTGGCTCCTGGCCTTTGGGTTTTTAACATGCGAAAGACCTCAGCACCACTGCTGGTCCTCCTGTTTGCCCTCTTGCTCGCTGTGGTGATCTGGCCCCTCATCTTTCTCCATGAGACCTCATGCCATCGGTCCAATACTCTGGCCCGCTCATTCCACTTGGCCCTACATTACAAAGGACCCCCTCCTACCTGAGCACACAAGAAATAACGGCAAACAGTTTAGTAAGCACACGGGATTGTTTTCGGGGTTTATTGTATGTTTTTCTTAATTTCTATGAAAGCATGTGTCTCCTGAAAACAGAGTGTGTCTCTAGATCTATTTGGATGCATGACCGCACAAGAGCGTCCTTAAGCGCCGTCCACAATATTTAAATATGGTTTGACTCAAAGCCATCAAAGCTTATGAGTGCAAACTAATATAACAAGTGCACTTAATTCTGCTCTGACACTAATTTTCTCACAATGTCAGAGAGAATTTTATAAAACTAAATTGATTTGACAGCTCTGGAAGCATCTTTGTTTAAAACTGCCATTTTGAGCATGTTTACTTGAATTTTTGACTGACATGTTATGCATTTTTGGCCAACCAGTTATTTATAGGTTTATTAGAGGCAAAAAAAATATTAGAATAATTTAAAAAGCTGATTGTTTGTGAAGGAAAGGGGTGTTTGTGTATGTGAGTGCTTGCTTTAAGACGTTTTGTTTGTTTAAAAAGAGCTTTGTACAGAAAGAATATAATTGGAAATTTCATACTGCTTCGCAATATTTGATAATGAACCACTGTATACTGTAATGTAGTAATTATTTTTATAAGGGCATTCTGCACTGTATTCAGTATTTTGAATCCGTTCAATGAAGACGCACAGGCATGCTTTAAAGCGAGTCCTTGTGCTCATCAAAGATCGGTTTTGTACTGTTATCCAATTTTTATGACTTCAAATAAAAGAAATGAGTGAAACAAGTGGCTGGCTGTGGATGGTGACATTGGAATGTGTGTAGAGTGATAGGCCGTGTGATTCTCATTGGGGGAATCAGTCAGTGTCTTTGTGTATCTGGCTTGCTGGACAAGCTGAAAGAGGTTTTTGTGCTGCTGCCAGAGATGAACACTCAAAAAGATTATGAAAGAATGTTTCAAATTCAATTAGCACACAAATGATCTTCGCTGGAAACGTCTGCAGATGGCCTTTCAACCTCATCTCGATCCATTCAGAGCTCTTGGGAGTTCAACTATAGTCAATGCTGCAGAAAATGAAGTGTTGTGTGCATGGGTAAGCAAGCCTGTCTGATGATGAGTTTATTTAATTGGCAAAAACGGAGCCTCAAATTGAACCATATACCTCTGCAAGCCTAGAGCCCATAAACCGAAAGCAAATACATTCTGGTATCCACCTGAGGAGGACATGAACAAACAGGGAGGATTTCTGTGGTAATAAAACCTGTAGAGGAAATACTTTTTTCTGAACTCTGCCAAGGTAGTTAAGGTCAGTGCTACTTTTACAATATCAGTAATCGCTGATATAAAAAGCATTTGGATTGGGTGGAAAGGAGTCATGAGGTAATACTTCCTGTGAAAGAAGAGGAGATAACTTTTTAATAAAACATGCAACTGAATTTATCTGGGCTGCATAACTTGCATGATCTTGAACCAAATGTGATGACTTAATTTTTTAATGAGTGTAAATGCATTTTGATTTTGGCTTCTAACTCACTCTTGTGGTTGCTATACTTTAAATGGGCCATTCCAAGTTGACAGGGCAGATGTGTATCACAAAATGCAAAAAATGTGAGTTGGGACAACCTGACTCCGATTAGGCAGCATCACTAACTCAGTTTTGCAATGGTTGCTAAGAATTAATATGATGACCCTGACCACAACAGGCCTTGCTTATATCGAGGGAATTGCTACGCTTGAGAAAAGAAAAAGCATTTTGTTTGTGCACCATTCAGCTGACATGTGGGCGAACGCCCAGCAATTTGCATTCCAGTGCCTTTCATTACCATTAACATTAATAACACCATAAAACAACACACCACATAATTATATACATATAGATACATCCAGACTTAAATTACAATACAAAAATGATAAAGTTGTAAAAAAAATATTTTTTTATACAAAAGTATATAAACGTACAAATATTAAACTTAAACATACAAGTACTTTTATGAAAGAGCTTTTTATTAAATTAAATTGTAAAAAGCTATGTTTGTATAATTATTGCATTATGACTAAAGTATACTGTACTATACTTAACAATATTAGTAGTAGGAAAAATACAAAGAGGGAGAGCTTATATAATATATATATATATATATATATGTAAACTTAAAAACACATTTTATAAACGTAAAACTTTAAAATACAAATACTTTTTATGGGAGAGGGAGAGCATTTTAAGAAACTTATTTTATTTACTTTATGATCATATATGTACTCTATATAATTGTAATATGCCACTGATAATTTAGTTTACATATTATAATGAGAATACATATTGTGAATTAATTTTTTAAACATTTAATTAAAAAGTTACACAGAGAAAGAAAGAGAGCACTTTCTATGAATTAATTTTATCTATATGTGACCCTCTCTGTGAAATCCAGGCTAAAGTCTCAAAATCTAATTATGAGATAACAAGCATCAAATTTTGATTTCTACCATTAATTTCACTCATTTCAATCTTTGACATGACTTTACTCTATATTAAAGATATAAAGGTTAAACTTTTACAGAATGTTCTTTATCATATGAAGGATGATATTTTGCAGAAAACAGCAAATCACAAAAAAAGACTTTTAGCTGGGTTTTCACAGAGAGGGTCACATATATATATTTATAATAATTTTTTTCAATGTTATATTTTGCTCAATGGTCACCCTCAATAAACAGTAAGCTAACCATTTCATCCTGTTCTTACTAGTTTTAGAAATGTCAATGCTGACTGAACTGTTTTTGTTTCCTTTAATATGGACAGTTTAATGTACTAATAATCCTATTTCAGAAACCATCTCATCTCATTTGTTCATTGATTATAGACTACTCAATAATCAGACATCAATCTGGCATCAGAACCATGTCTGCCTCTGCATGATGAACAGCGGCTGCACCGAAGCCTGTGATCAATACTAAAAGAAGCATTTCACAATGATTAGCTGTTGTTTTCAGATACCATTTCTGTGTCCTGCCAACACAAGTGAGCAATGGTACTCAAGTAACTTAATGAGATAGCATGGAGCTAATCGACAGGATAGGGCGCCATTGGCTGGGACCTTGGCTCCCAGAACTCCCGTCCCACAACAGCAGGGCTCGGTCACAACAACACCAGTGATTGAGACTGATTGAGACTGACAGGCTGTGCGCTAATAAAGAGATTACACGGAAATCCCTCTGAAGCCAACACTTCAGGACTGCGCTCATTTGGAGATCTAGACCAGCTGCACCTGAAAGGTTGTCCATGCGTGAAGTTAACGTTACGTTTAGGCCGCAAGGGACACATTTACCAATCAAATAAAAGGTCACCGAACAGTGCAACTTGTC
Source organism: Gymnocypris eckloni scoliostomus (assembly GCA_027564155.1). Classification (NCBI taxonomy): domain Eukaryota; kingdom Metazoa; phylum Chordata; class Actinopteri; order Cypriniformes; family Cyprinidae; genus Gymnocypris; species Gymnocypris eckloni. The sequence continues at coordinate 9,364,511 of CM050417.1, read as the reverse complement.
TAAGCTGGCCACCAGGGCAGTGGGATGAAAGATCTCAGCTTGCTTAATCGACAAAAGTCCTACATATGAATGGCTGTCTGGTACAAAAATGCTTGTTACCCTCAAATAATCACAATTTAAAGGGATAGTTCACCAAAAATTAAAATTGTGTCATCATTTACTCACCCTCATATTGATCCAAACTTGTATGACTTGCTTTTCTCTGATATTTAGATTGTTTTATTCCTGGGGGGTCTAAAACAACCGTTTTTACGGTTTTCAACATTTGCTTTTCCCACAAAAAAGAAGTCATACACACATGAGGGTGATTAAATGATGACCAAATTTTTATTTTGGGGTCAATTATACATTTATTGTCATGTTGAAAATGAAGAAACGACAATATCAGAACATAATGGTTTACCAAAAAACAAAAAAACAAGTAGGGCTTGGTTCTCAAGTCATTATTGTTAGCTAAAAGTAAAACCATAACTTTTTTTTATTTAAATACAATTTAAACATTTTATTTCAGCTAGTTGCCAAGGCCAGATTTCTTATTTTAAAATAACACTGGTTCACAATACGATCTATAACATGCATTTCAAAAATAGATATCATTAATGCCGACTTCTCAGTCTCGAGCATCTCTCAGTCTTCCAGTGCATGTTATGATAATGCTGCGTCATCACCCGGACAGCAGCAGGCCTAGCATGCCCAGCTCTTATTTTGGATCAGATCAGGCCTGATGTAATCTCCCCTTACAGGAGCTGATTGGATGTTTTGGGCTGGCAAGGAAATAAATAGGAAGTTAGACAGCCAAACAATTTTAATTCCACCAAAGTTCTCCTAGGTACAGTTTGCATGAGGAGTGAAGTATAACAGAGCAATCTATTTCACATGGCACAGCTGAAACCTAATAACACAGATTAATGTCCCATGGAAGGTGCCATTACCTAAATAGCCTCCTAAAAAAGGAGGAGACTTCGCTTCAGCCCAAATATGCAGTTTAAATGCTAATGGATCCTTCAAATCTAGATTCGAATATGTACGTCTTGACTTTCTCCAGTCTGCTGCTGGAGTAAGATTTTGTGCAGCCTTTAATTCCTCCTCTGCAGGCACTTCTCTTGACAATGACAGTAAGCCTGGATAAGTCTCCTCCCTGCCTTTTCTGACGTGAAATATTTAACCAGGCCTGCCAGTGGCAGAATGAAAGGCTAAACTTATCAGTTACTACTGATTTCGTTCCCATGTCTTACCTGTTTTGTGTGCAAATGCCGGACTAATTAAACTACTTTTGCTTCCCCAGCGAACTGCCAGGGACCCGGCGTTGGGGGGGCGGACAAAAGTTGATCGGCTCACTTCTGATCTCGGTGTTTACAGCTGCGTGTGGAAGCATGTGCTGGTCAACCCGCCACGACCCCGGCTTCTTAAAATAAGACCTCGGATGTGGCAGATAAGAGTGCGGGAAATGGAGTTGACAGTCGGAGGCATGAGCTTGACGCGGCCTTCGGTTGAATGTGTCAGACCAGAAGCACCCCACCCCCAGCTTCACCCCTCTGCTCACACACAAGCGTGCTGTCGCAAGGCATTAGTGTGGCAGAAATACACACAATTGCTCCTTCCACTCCATCCGAAGCCTGCATGGGCATTTCACAACAGTGGTGCAACATCTTCCCATCTCCATGCTGGAGTCTGTGACATCAGATGTGCATTTACAGGCTTAGTGGCAGGATTTTGTGGGCTGTTGAAGGAAGAAGCTTGTGCATGACCTGTGTTTACAGATGCCATAACTGTGGGAAGAACCGTGTTTTTTCTTCTTGTTGTTAATCCTTAAAATCTGTCATGTCTGATTGCAACCAACAGTTGACCTTCACGTCTTTCTTCACTCATTGCTGTAGGACTCTAAGACACAGGTTAGAAAAACGTCTCATATCTATCTATCTATCTATCCATCCATCCATCTGTTTGTAGTTGTTTGTTTGCTAGTTTTTATTAATTAATGAATTAATTCTCGCATTAATTAATCAATCACATTTCATACACAGTGGTAAGACTCTGGGCGTATTAATATAATTATTATGAAACATCATTTAATTTATTAATTTATGTATCACTTTTCAGACAGTCTAAGACATCACATTGCCTTAATTTAATTGGAATAATCTATCATTTATTTGTTGATTCATTATTTATTCATTCGTAGATTCACTTTTTAAAAAGGCATTTAAATGTAATATTTTTTTCAATTACATTTAATACACAGTGGAGATACATTTCCATAGTGGAAAGTTAGAATTGTCTTTAAATATTTCAATTATTATTCATTTATCAATAAAATTGCATTGGTTATTAAAGGTAAGTAACAGCCATAATAAAGAGGAAAAAATTACAGGAGTAATTTTTAAGTGATTTAAAATAATGCATTTATGGATTAAAATAGATACAAAAGGATACATGTATAAAAATACATTAAAACTAATATAGTGCAATTAGCAAAGTGCAACATAGTGCTCATGCAGTCACTGAATCCGGATATATTTGTATTATATTGTTTTTATATAAATGATTTATATTTCCCTATCCTGACCATGTATTATCAAGAGGCAGCAGCCTATACCTGCCAAGTGTTCTTTCATCTCTGAAGTGCATGGAAGGTCAAAACCTCTGTTCATCACACATGTGCACACATAGCCACCTACACAATCATAACTGAGTTACTTCATGTCCTGTACAATAATCCCCTGTTATCCTGCTATTTATAGATCGCTCCTTCAAACTGAACAATCCCTCACGCTCCTCCCCTTCGCTTGAATGAGGATGATTTTACTATGATTCTTTGGCAGCTTGATAATCCTTCAGCGTCGCTCAGTTGTGCCATGAACCAGACCGAGACTGAATGTCTGACTCTGTGATGCCTCCAGACAGATGTGGCATCCTCCATGAGGAAATTAAAGCTCAATGAAGGAGCGCAGAATTCTCTTGCAGATGCTCAATCGTATGAAATATTCATCACAGAGCGACGCATTTCCAGTGGAACGCATATATTATTCTGGCCTTGGGGCAAATTTTGTCCGATATTTTTAAACAGGCACACAATAAAACACTTTTGGTCTTGGCACAGTCCTAAATATTCAATTTCATTCCCTAGCTGCTATAAGCTCCCAAGAGCAATTTCTGTGAAGTAGATAGTTGTAATAATCTTTCTTACTGTCCAGTTGCATCAACCCAACATGCACACGGGCCTTTGTTCTGATTCCCCAACAATTAGCTTCAGATAATGAGGTCGGTTGTTCACATTTCTATTTGTGGAGCCTGTGCAAAAGGTCTTTTTATTTTGAAAGGGAGCATGTAACACAGGGTGAGATGTAACACCATCAATTTAACCAATTAGAAATTAGCTACAGCGGTGACATCACTATCATACCAGCCTCCTCAGGTGAGAGTAAAACAGACTCTGGTTTATATATTAATTTGACATATTAACACATATTAAAGGACTGAACCGGCATCTAAATCATACAAATTTGACATATATCCACACAAATATTAATGTACATTAAAAACATGAAATATCATGGCTGACTATACAGGACGGTATTTATTTAAAAAAAGGGGTTACCAGTTTTTTTATTTTGTACTTTATTGCATTTGTATCAGAATATATCAGAAATGTCTATGTCTATGAATAAAAAAATACAAATTGAAGCATATACACTTATTTTTTATACCACAATAATACAATGTAATATATATATATATATATATATTTATATGTCCATGCCTCCATTTTTTTGCTTTTTTTATTATTATTATTACCACAATAACTTCATGCTATTTAAATTTGGTTTTATATCTCACTCTTGTAGGCTACTGAAAAATAAAATAAATAAGTGAACAAAATACAGAAGCAAATCTCTCTCTTTCATATTGCCTCCATAAAAAATATTTTTTTTATCACAATAACTTTATGCAAAACATTTAAATGTCCATTGTTTTTACATCTCATCATTGCACATTATCTATCATAGCCTGAAAAAAGAAGAAAATCATATAGTCTATTTTCCCCCTTTTTATTCTCTCTATATTTTTTTAAACTTTATGCACAACATTTATGTTTTACAGCCTACCCCTCTTACACTCTTTATACTTGACATTCATTTACACAGTTTATGGCTTCGTTGTTACTACTTCAATTCACAGCAGACAAATCACACCAACGTTTAAGACATAGCAGTGAGTCACAGCCCTTGATATTAAACGTTACAACACCCCCCAGTCTCCCCGACCACTCGATCTGTTGCCCTGCGTCACCGAGGTACAGAAACAATCTGAAGGGTCGTAATGCAACATCACCACAATTTACGCAAATCAGGGGAAGTGGCTGAAATGAGTTACCATCTCAACCCCGTACAGTAACCCTCTTACTTGGGGCGGGTGTGTGTGGTGGCAGGGTGGGGGTGGTCTCCCTGGTTGCTAAGGGCAACAGGGTGAGATAGATGGAGCTGCAGCTGCGCGTCTGTTAATACCAGCGCTCGACCCTCAACGTCCCCGCGCGCGCAATTCTCCACACACACTCTCTCACTCATACACACTGATCTCTCTTCAGTCAAGGCATGAGGATGCGAGCGGGGATTTAGTTTCAGTGTCTTTTCCAGTCTGCCGCAGATTATTACCTTTCCTCCAGCACACGGATCGGATTTACACACGAGGAACAAGGTTTGCAGACTATTTTCTTAGTTATTATGTTTTTGTTGTAGGCTATTATTATGAGTATTTCTGTAATGCAGAACTTTATTTTGTATTTATGTGTCAAAATACATACGTGTTGAGTTGAACACTTTTCCTATGCAATGCATTTACAATGGTCTTATAAGGAAGTGCAGAGATTTATTTGAAAGGACAATAGGCGCGCAATGACTGCGCCCTGGATTTGAATTCGTTGACATAGTGAAATTGAGTGTTTGGTTCAATGAATCCGTTTCCAGCCTGTCTTGCTTTGTGTTTGTGTTTATGAATAAGGACATCTGCTTCACTATTGCGTGTTTGCTCAAGCAACTGTTACGAGTTTGTTCATTCATTCATGCGATCAACTTCGCCAAACGTGCCAGACTGTCCTCTCGCATATTATTATCAGACGCACTCAAGTGTGAATTTGCTCCCAAATGCGTCCAGTCTGTGGTGTATGCTATGTGTCAGTGAAATACCTTTTTACAAAGCAAATGCACGTCGGTCGCCAAATTGGATCCTTACGAGATTTCGAGAATGAAACAAGCATGGCTTTGCCACAGTAGACAGGGAATGCGCGCGCTTGTGCGTGTGGCGCGCGGGTTGTTGTTGTTTTCCCGCTGCATGATGATTTCATAATTCCCACATCACACATTTACACGGTGACAGACGTGTTAGCGGTTTCTGGAAGCTTTGTGAATCGAAATATATTTTTATTCACAAACTACTGTGAGGTCCTGGTGATCCGAATCAAGTGACATCAATGAGCATTGTTCAGGGTTGTTTTCCAGACACAACGAAAGTAGGATGTCTCGAGTCTTTTCGACGCTTTTTTTGGCAAATAACGTACTGCTCATGCAACGCCGTCAATTAAAACAGCTTGGGTGATGTTGATATCAACACATTTTTACAAAATGGAGGAGATGGTTAGGGATGCATTAGCAATGCAAATTAGGTTTTTAAGAGCACTGGCACCTGCTGTCTCGAGCATTTGCATTGGCTTTTCCCTCATTTCTCAGAATTATGTTCTACTACTGCAAAGCAAGGTTTGAACCCACACTTGGGGCTTTATCGAGGGAGCTTCTCCAAGTCTCTTCTACTGCGTTTGCATAACAAAGGGCAAGGGTTTTGTCCATGAAGAGGGGACAAAACCATCAAGCCTCAATTGTCCCAGTGTCAGTCGGATGGGCAAGCAGGGTCTTGTGCCCCATCAGTAAACAGACTCAGTCATGGCGAAATCCAATTAAGCCATGTTCTTTCCATCAGGCTTTTCACAAGGAAAAGAATATTGCTTCTGTTTTTATTCTACTGTACTCATTTTATGGTGCATACAGTCATAAGTTTCCTTGAATAAATCAATTATGTAACTATGTCACGTGGTTTCACCTCTAGCGTAAAATAATTTGAAATTTACAAGTGGGTCATTCATAGGAAGCATCAAATTGCTTTAAGCATTAAGAAAGCCTGACGAAATATAATTTTTTTAATCTCAAAAGAATCCTCTGTGTAGAAACAAAAACAGCCCCAGTGTTAAGCGATATGAGTTGACCTAGGGTGAAGAGTTTAGAGGTTTATAATAAGATCTTTCATCGTCATATGGGCAACAGTGTGTGGACTTTAGCGTTTGCCATTTTCACGTCCTTGCCCGATAACAAATATGTGCGTTTACGCAATGAGATCAGCTAAAATGTCACAGAAGATGTGGTGTATTCAGCTCAATATCTTATATCTAGATTTTCTAAAGTGCAAGAAAAAGTCAAAATATCCTAAGTGGTAAAACACATCAGTGATCATGTGTACACTGTGACTCCAAGGTGACTTGTACATACTTTATTTTTACCCCATGTAGAACACAGCAGTACAGCTAAGATACACCAGTTTCATGCATTGCAAAATAAAAACAACTCATGCTGATTGAAATACATGCAGACAATTTAAAACTAATTGTTGTTTTCTCCTTCTAGCTTTGAAGTCCATCTACTCCCATACGGAATATGATGCAGAATTGCCCATTTCTTACGGAAATAAGTTGGATAGGAAAACTAACAGAGGCTGTTAGCTGATCATCAATGAACTCAGTTCCATAAAGAACTCTAGGAAATAAGTATATTTCAACGAGGAAGACCCGATAGTTGGAGTTTTTATTTTCGATATGGCGGCAACCGAGGCTAATGCAGAGCCTGTCCAAGCAGACATTGTGGAGAACAAGGCTGAGGTAGAAACCACAAATCCAGCCCCAGCTTCAACAGAGGAAGCCCCAGCTTCAACAGAGGAAACACAGCCTGCTACTGAGGCACCGCCAAGCACAGAGCAACCAGCTGATAGCAAATCCAAGCCAGCCTCTGAGAAAATATGGGACTCTTTTTTAAATAAAAGTGGGCTTGGAAAAGTAATGGGAGGGAAGAAAAAGAAGGAGCAGCAGACAGGAGCTGAGGATACTACTGGCGAGGAGCAGGATAAGGTCTCTAACCAGAACGATCAAGGGGATGCTGCAGGCCCTAAAGAGCAGGAATCTAGTCAGCCGGCAGAAGCTGGCGAGGCTGCAGCTGATGGGCAGACTGTTGAAAAAGCACCAGAAAATGAGGAGGCTTCCCAAGAGCAAAAGGCATCTGGTGCCAAGCCAAAGCAAGGAGAGAAGTCTAGTGTTAGGGACTTCATCCGCAAGCCTGTTGCTAAAATTTTCTCGCACAAAAGCACAGAAAAAAAGGAGGGAACAGGGACACTCCAAAAACATGGCAAGGCTCGGTCAAAATCACTAGACAGGCTGGAGGATGCTGATGCCAGTATAAATGTGGCAGACCAAGCAGAGGAGCATCAGATTGCAGACGAGCCAGATAAGTCTAACCCCCAAACAACGAAAAACATGAAGCGCTGGCATTCTTTTAAGAAACTCATGGCTCAGAAAAGTCACAAGAAAAGCACAGACGAGTCCAAGGATGCCGAGGGTGCAGAAGGAACCAGTGCAGATGGAGCAGGAGACAGTGGGACACTGGATTCAACTACAAAGTCAGAGCACTCTGGGCAAAAAAGGTGGAAACTAAAGAGATCCTGGACATTCCAAGGTCTGAAGAGAGATACATCAGTTGTTGGAATCCACAAACCAAAGGACAAAGACTCTTCAGATGTTAAAGATGAAAATGCCCCAGAGGCTGAACAGGGGACAGATGATGTAAAGGTAGCCAGTGACATAGAAACACAGGAGAAGACTAACGCTGAGGGTGAGGACGAGAAAGAAGCAACTGCCACTACACAGCATGCAAAATCGGTGGACCAGCAAGCAAATGAGATATGGACCTCTTTCAAAAAACGAGTTATTCCCAAATCAAAGAGGCAGCAGACTCTGGTGGAGTAGAGGAGGAAGCAGCGGGTGAGCAAGAGCAGACTGATGAGCCACAGGCGGGTAAAGACTCAGGCAAGACAGCCAAGGCAAAAAGGACACACTTCAACCGTGCTGTGTCACTAAAGAACTTCATACTGCGAAAGGGGAAGAGCACCAGCATGGACATGGGGGAGGGTACAGCAGCCCAGAAAGATGGAGATGGTACGGTCGAGAATGAGGCTAAAGATGTGGATGGCCTTGATGACGCAGCTGGGACAACTGATGTCCCACAGACTGGATCAGAGGAGCAGACTGTGGCTCCGAGTGAGAGCAATAATGAAGCTCTGGTGGCAGGCGAACACAAGAGTTCTGATGGAGAGGAGAGGTCCCACACTAGTGCACCATCTGGTCAGCCATCAGACAAGTCTCACGTAGTGGAACCAGCACCAGAGGGTGGAGGCCAGACAGAGCCAAAAGCCAATGCCGAGAATGGATGCTCGGATGCTACATCAGAGGACACCGCAGCACATAATCATGAAGCAGCAACCCAGAATGACGTGAAGGATGAGGAGACCGACCAGGAGACCATAGACTCTAGTGGCAAAACTTGTCCGAATGACGGAAAGATCCTCAATCAAGACGGAAAGTGTGATACTGTCAATGCAGTTGCCCAAAGCGGTGAGTGTGAAGCTCCAATTGACTCGAGAGACCTACAGCAAAATGGAAATGACAAAGCAGAGTCTAAAGTAGGAGTAGGTATTAGTGTTGAGGTAGAGACTGGGGGGGATGGGGCCCCTCAATGTGGAGGGCCCCTTTCTGGGTCAGCGAAGACCAATACAGATGAACAAGAGGCCTTGAAGAGGATGTTCTATGAGGTTGCAGCTTCCATCGTTCGTGCAGTTGTATCCTCAGCCACTGAACAGTTAGCCAAGGAGAAGGATGTTCTGGACAGTAGTTTGAAGTGTTTCCAGCCTGAAAACAATAGGAGTTACAAAGATATTGATGCCAGTTACTGTCACAGAGAAGTTACTTTAAATCAGGGATCTCTGTATTGATCCATTATGATCCTGATCATCTGTGTTTGTGAGAACATGTTCTGGTGTTGTGGACACACGTCAAAAATATCCCTTTAAAACATTGTGAATTTTAGGGTCAGTGTATTCTAAGGAAGATGCAGGTGCTTTAATTGAGTTGTTGTGAAGTTATCCAAAGTAGCAATTTGTGTATTCTCAAAAAGTATTCTATTTAAGGAAAGATTACAGCATGTCTCTATGTTAAAATGGAACCACTAATAATTGAGTGTTTTTGAGGTAGAGGTTTTTCACAATACTGTCAGATGCAGTTGTAGTGTTTGCTGTCCTGTATTATAAAATTGACAATTTATATTGGTGAATCAAAATGAACCTCTTCTCCATGACAAAATATATATGTGTGTATAATTAATGAACATTTTAAATGTATAAATATATTGTAATATATTCTGAAATCTCTTCTGTTATCATTTACCAGAAAAAAAGGCGGGAAACGTGTGACGCCACACAAAGAGGATTAGATCTGCATGGGATTCGTTCAGCGAGGAGCTTTGCCCCTCCCCAAAATATGGAGTAATCACATGTTTACGCCACGATTCACCATGGTGAGAGATACAATCCACATAGTTAAAAAAAATCTTGAAAAGCAATAATTCAGAATCATTAATCAGTGCAGTTCTTGCTACCATTCCATCATTGTAAATGTTCTGCCTGTCTACTAGTGAGATTTTATATTGTCATAAATGAAGTTCCTTTGAAATGTTAATCTCAGTGATCACAAAGTACCGTGATCATAAAGACTGTTAGTTTTATATTAATTGCCATTCTGTTTGTAGTTTTCCTTTGTCTTAATATATGTGATACAGACACATTTGAAATAACAGCCTGCCAGACTGCCCCCGAATTGTGAATTCAATACAGAATATGCTCTAATCTCTGTGTTTTTGTTTTTAGACTGTTTTCTTGTGTACATGAATAAACCACCATTAAACATCAAGTACTTCTCTGGGTTTTCATGAAGATTATGCCATCATTGACAGGTTTTAGAAAATGCTGACTAATAACAGATTAACTGGGTTTGCCATTTGGGGCAGTTGTAAAATAGACAGCTAATGCAAATCAATGGAGAGAATGTTTAGTTTCCCTCCAAAAAATACTGCTTCACAAATGGGAAATGGAAATGGGAACAAACATTACATAAAACCCCTAATATGAACACTGTATTATGTCAAATGTCAATTTATATTGGATTACTTTAACTGCAATTTAATATCCTACTCTATCCCTTGATATTTGTATTGAGCTCAGGTTATTATGACTGTACCATCCCTACGACCATCACACTCAACTATTTACACTAAATCATTCTATTAGAACGTTAACTGCAGCTTAACAGAAATCCTAGCAACAGGTTTGGTGCAGCATTCCCTGTAGCTCACCGCAGGGTCGGGGTTAATGAAGAACCGTGTGGAAGTATTAACAGATAATGAGCTGACTTAACAGGGACAAATCAGGACAGAGATATTGAGAATGTATTGGCAAGTGGGTGAAACTGACACTCTGCATGACAGACTTTTGAATGTGGCTTTGAGAAGAAATCAATACCTAATGACAGCACGACCCGGGTGGACTTTACAGACTTAGCATATGTAGTCAAAGCATTAGGTCTCTTCTTATATGCCAAGAAGAGTCAATAACTTTTTACTGTATGTTTTGGTATTAAAATACTTTTATTTGCAACAGCAGGCATTTACATATACTGCGGCCAGCAGTTTAACTGAAAAAAAAGAACAGTTTGAATCAATGGGGGGGCACCTCTGCCCTTAGACAGTGTTGACAGACAAAACCCTTGCAACCTCATTTCCCCTCACCATCTAACTGTACCCAGGCGAGTGTCTATTAACTATGACACAGAGCATTAAAAACTCACATCAGATAAATCCATTGAAAGGCAATCTGCTTAATGGATGGAGCACAGTCCAACAAGATGACACTTAATGGCCACTTTTACTGAAAATACCACCAGGTCAGAGAGGTACTATTAATTTGTGAAAGCATATTGACGATTTAAAAAAAAAACAGAAGAGAGAGCTTTTATCTTTACCATCTTTATGTAATTATTAAGAGGATTGTTGTGCAAAAGCCTCTTAGTGAAAGAGCACAATGCACAAACTAATGTGTTTTAATCACATTTTGTACAGTAGATATGTAAACAACAGTCAAAGGCAATTTAAAGTTATGTTTTAAGAAACTCTTACACCATAGTATCTGAGAAAATATAAATACAAACAGGCGATTAAAAATAAAACAAAAGTCCTTTAGTACATTACCCTCATCATCCCATATATTTACAGACGTTGTTTATGAAAAGCTCATGTTTTGGGATAAAGCAGTTGTGCATTGTCGAACACATTTTATATACACATTACATACATCTTCATAGATCTACTCCATTTTGGACATCTCAAATTTTGTAGTCATGATCTCCTGAGTGGGGAAAAAGAACAAGAAAATCGAAATCATGAAAGGAAATCATCTTTTAAACAATGAGAAAGTAAGTAATTATACTGCTGTGCAATACATTGAAATTCCTAAAATAAATAACACGGTTACGTAAAACCCCACTAAAATCCTGCATTTGTTGTAGTATGTAATCTCTGATCTCCTCTTTTAAGAGATTTGTCCACATTGGCTGCTGTTCGATATACGAACACATCCAATGTTAGCTTAAGTGAGCTCTCATTAGTCAGACAAAACCTCCAAAGCCTCAGCGCTCCTTTTGTTCCAAGCAGAAAGGAAACAACCGACAGAGAGGGAGCGAGGGTAAACACTGTAACGTGACAGGCTTAGCGCTTTCTGCTCTACTTTGGAAGCTCAAAGGGTGCCCACTGCTGGCCAATCAGAATATGAGACACTTACCTCGTCTGAGTCGAGCAGTGGCGGCAGTGCGCTGCAAAACAAAGAGAAGGACACGTCAATGACAAGGCAGAGATTGCTAGTGGCTTCTTCAGGCAAACTGATGACATGTTTGGGTGTACAAATAATCAATGACATACTGAATCGTGCTATTAGTTCTTATATCTATTTATCATTCTGAACATAATATCTATTAACATATGACTCCCTGGACTTACACATCAGCCATTGATGAAGGAATGTTCTCCTCGACCCATTTGAGATCTTCATCCTGGAAGGAATATGAAACAAATTTACCATGAGGTGAATCACTAAAAATATACACAACAATAAGCAATTGTTTCCACAAAATATGGTGTATTTATGTAAACAGCATGTCTAATCCTTCATAAGGCATTCTAATATATGGCAATACAACATGCTTATTTTCATAAAACAATTGAATTTTTTTTAGGGCAAGTATTGTTATGAATTACCACTTTGCTGGGTTTCGCACTTCCATTGGTCTCTGGTTTCACCCCTCTCATTTTCACACCCTCTGTGAATTCAAGTTTAACTGATTAGAACCGGTTAAACGAAGTCAAATGAACGCACAGTAAACAAAGGCTGATAACCAGATCTGCAGACTTGATAGGCAGCATTCAAGTGTACTGATGAAATGTAAACTGCATGTTGTTGGAAATGAAAGATGACCCTATTTTCTAATGCATGATACAGATCTTATTGTAAACATTTCTCTATGTATAAGTTTATTAACAAAAAAATGACCTAGTAAGTTTTTTGTTCAAATGTCATAACTTCACCAATGATTTAGTTTGTTTAAACCCATCCTTTATGTACATTTGCCTCCACTTTTGAGCGCAACACCCACATCACAACATCCAGACATCAACCGTGACAATTGTGTTTCATCACGACTGAATCTAATACATCCTATTTAGTGGAGAACGAAAGGCAGCTTGTGAAGATCCCATGTGTAGAATTATTTCTCCATCATCTTTAAATACAGGCCACTACTTCTGTCTCACACCTGCTAATTTTTTAATTAAGACTCTTACCGAAGGCTTCATTCATTAGCTGCTCCTCTTCTTCCTCACTAACCTCATCCACCAGTGGACTGAAAGCATACCTGAAGGGTTCGGAAGGACAAAGACTGACAATCTTGTTTCTGCTATTAGTGGAGTGGGGTTGACACATGGGTAGAGGTGAAGCTCTTTACCTCTGGTTGTTGGCTGATGGCCTCCATAAGAACATGATGACAAGCAGGATACTAGAGAACAGGAAGCGCCAGAAGGCATCATCTATCCACAGCTCTCTCCAGTCCTACAAGAGTAGTGGTGAAGGCAAGGAGGTGTCATTAAAAGTATACGAGTTTAACTAAAAAAACATTACATATAAAAAGAGAAGGCTTACAGATTGGCACTTGGATAACTTGAAGGTCTTCGTTGTCCACACGATAAATATAACAGAAGCTGAAAGAGAAGCAGAATTTCATGATGAGAGCATGGCAAAAAAGAAAGCAAAATAATTATAAATGGAAACACTTTATTTCAAAAGTTTGGGCCAAGGAAGATTTTAAGGTTACACTTTATTTTAAGGTGTCCTTACAGTGTAATTATACATTTAAGTACTGAGTAATAATAATTAACTGCATGTACTAGGCATACTTACTATATGGTTAGGGTTACTTGCATGCAATTATGCATAATTTATTGTTATTATAATAGTAAGTATTTTTTTAATGGCATCTCTTATGCTCCTCAAGGCTACATTTATTAGATAATTAATATTGTTTGTTTGTTTATAGTTACCAGCTATAACATCTATATTCATGGCGATGAAAACAAAGTTGTTTTATTTATTTTACAGTAAACAATACAGTAAAACAATAATATTGGAAAATATTATTACAATTTAAAATAACTATTTTTTATTTTAACATTTTAAAATGTAATGTATTCCTGTGATGGCAAAACTGAATATTCATTACTCCAGTCTTCCATGTCACATTATCCTTCCGAAATCATTCTATCATCTAATCATTAATTCACTGGTTTGGTGCTCAAAAAGCATTTCTTCTTATTATCCATGTTGAAAACAGTTGCGTTGCTCAATATCTTTGATGAAAACTACATTTTTATTAGGATTCTTTGATGAATAGAAAGTTATTACAGTATTTATTAAGAAATGGAAATATAGGTCTTACTGACCCCATACTTTTGAATGGCAGTTTATCATTAAGTATCACGTTTTCAGTAAAATGATAGTTTGAAAAGTTGTAAACCTAAATATAGCAAGGAAGAGAGAAGGAGATTGAATGTCCCCAATTACGCCTCACTTTCCATTAATAAATCATGTAACCCAGATGTTTGACACAGACCAATAATAATTCAGTATGAGAAAATTACACAGACATTAATCACTGGCAGTTTCAATGCAGTACTGTAATCCTGTCAAAGACACTTTACACAATAATGTAGTAGTGGGATGCATGTGCTCACCGATGACAGCGAATATGAGAGTGTTGGTGAAGTGTCGGTAAAGGGACAGCTTGACCAGATTTCTCCTCAGCCGAAGGAGCTTCATCGTCTGGGCCAGGCTAATGAAGATGTGACTGTGTCAAGGACTATATCTGATCACTAGTTCGCAGCGACTTCCTGTTCATACACAATCTAATCCAAACAGTTTACTTTACAATAAAAAAATTAAATGGAGACCTGAAACAGAAAATGTAGAGAACTGTATAGAGTCTTCCTGATTGTAAACGTGCACAGGTTTGTCCCTTATGTGTCCTCAAGCTTTAAGAGTACAGAAAATCACAGAAATCGTAAAGGAGGACAAAAAGAGGGGTGATCAACATCCCGCATACGCAGGGCCACTGTTACACAACCCATTAAGAGAGAAAGAGGGACACACACACACACACACACACACACACACAAAAGCAATGGAGAAATGTAGGATATCCACCAGCAGAGGGTAGAGTCGAGAACAGCCAAGGGGATGGCAGCCAGCAACACCAGGTCATCTTCAGCCTGGCAGAACAATACAGGGGAAGAGAGAGAGCCAGAGGAAGAGAGAGAAGAGAAGCACCATCACACACCACCATCAGAGGGACCTCCATCAGGCTGGGCGATTCAGTTACCTTTTTATGTATTTGCTCTGATGGCTTGAAACTGACCTTTATTATATTTTTTGATCATTTGTTACAGTTAGCTGAATTTTCAGCAGCCATTATTAGTGTTCAGTGTCACATTAAATCATTCTAATGTGCTGATTTGGTGCTCAATAAACATTTATTTTTATGATCAATGTTTAATACAGTTGTGAGGCTTATTTTTGTAAAAATCATGAAACTTTTTTTCAGGATTCTTTGACAAATAAAAACTTGAAACAGATATAAATTACTATTACTGAAACAATAATATTTTCCTATTTTTAAGCCAATCGCTAAATCAGAATTGATGTAGAGTTGATCAACAGATCTTACCAACTATTGTAATGATACATTTTTCACCTCAAATAGTGTTAAAACACCTACTGTGGTGCTTAATATAGCAATCAGAATCATCACAAATACATATTAATATTTATTACATCGCCCAGCCCTAGTTACTCACACATTGCAAAACCATTCAGCCCAACGAAGGTAGATCATGCTACTAGATTTGAGGCAAGAGTGAAAAAAGATATCTAAAGCATTAGCCCAGCTGCACACCACCATCACATGAGCCAAAGAAACGGAGAAGAGCAAACAGAGACTCAAATTTCCATAACATGGCTTCCTAAAAATAATTGAACAGAGTGAACTGTATGCGCTTGTGACCGCAGCAAAAAAGACCTTTAAAAGTTGGATCTACTTTCATTCCCATTTATCTGTCCCAATCTACACCATGCAGAAATCACTGTAATAACAGCACTAAATGAACACACAGTCTTAACAGATGATCGACTTGTGAAAGGATATCCACCACACAATACAAGAGTCAATGAGGGCCATAACAATGTCACAAAGCAGCCTGCTTGAACCACCGTTCTCCTGCGAGAGAGAAACATTAAGCTTCAAGTGACATTTGGTGCAGCATCATCATTACGTTAAATTAGGTTTGTCACAAAGGTGGACATGTTTCTCTACTGGTCACTATTTTTCATTTTTAGTGAAATTGTGTTCAGTTACACCTGAGAGACTCCTTACCGTGTTGACTCTCAGTACACCTTCAATGATGGAGAAGATAAGGTACAGCAGTCCTACCCCCACCACCCTGTGCAGCAATGCTCCTAGTCTTGGTCTGCAGCAAAAAGGCGGAGTTATTGAAAGAGAAATGTACAAAACTATTACTCTTATAGCAAATACTGTAATCAAAAGTGTTAAAGTATGTGAAATTGTATTACAATTTCAAATAACCTTTCTATTTAAATAGAATTCTATTTCTATTTAAAGTGTTCCTGTGGCTCAGTGGTTAGAGCATTGCGTTAGCAGCGCAAAGGTTGTGGGTTCGATTCCCAGGGAACACACATAGTGACAATCAATACAAATGTATAGCCTGAATGCACTGTAAGTCGCTTTGGATAAAAGCATCTGCTAAATGCATAAATATAAATATATTTTAGAATGTAATTTCTTCATTACTCCAGTCTTCAGTGTCACATTAGTGATCTATCAGAAATAATTGTAATAATATGCTAAAACAAATTCAATATTTAAAGGGATAGTTCACCCAAAGATGAAAATTCTGTCATTAATTACTCACCCTCATGTTGTTCTAAACTCATAAATCCTCCGTTCATTTAATTTGTGTTCCGAAGATGAACGGAGGTCTCATGGGTTTGAAACGACCCGAGGGTGAGTAATTAATAACAGAATTTTCATTTTTGTGTGAATTAACTCATATCAGAATTTTTAACAATGTAGCAACAAAGTGTAACTTTTGATCAATTTAATGGATTCTTGCTTTATAAAGTATTACTTAGACCAGATTTTAATCCATTTTGTTCAACTGCCTCTATATTACTAATTCGAAGCAACTTACTTGACTATGCCATATCCAAGACTAGCAATGATGACCAGCACTCGAGCCAGGGTCCTTTTTACAGCTGAAAGCACCTCTGCAAACACCACTGCACCTTGAACTGCACACACAAATAATGCACCATAATGACTGCATATACTATAGTAAACTTATCAATGTTTAACAGCAAATTTACACAATCAATAACATCAAACACTTCGAAAACCTTTGTGTTAACCATAAAGCTACAAACCTAAAAAAATCCTCTTTTTCATCTGTTAAATATTCCTTTCTAAAATAGCCTTCTTTTATATACATTCAGTATCTTACCTTATGCACATAAAAAATCACATTTCATCAGCTGCAAACACAGTATGGTCTCAGTTCAAGTTGTTTGTGAAATGAACAAATATTTATCGACACATTTTCAAGTTGTGTTACCTGAGAGGCCATCATAACGGATACTCTGGAACTCTGCATAGTAGACTGCCTTCTCAAGCATGCCCAGGAAGACCACTCCTCCAATCCAAAACTGAATCCGAAGTAGTTCTCTCCAGTAACACGCAGAGAGAGCCAACCACAGCACACCCATAAACACATAGATGATGCACATCACCATGTAGAACTGAAACGAATGGGCATTGAAAGAAAATAAGAGTGGAAGCTATTCAAATGAAAGAACCTGCCAAAATGCGGCACAAAATGCTAACACGTTACTACTGAGCGTTAAATAACTACCGCAATTAGACAATTAAGAGAGAGAGAGAGAACACACAAACAATGTGTACTCACAATCATCAATGGCCATTCAGATGCTGAGATGTATTGATAGTCGCCGTGCATCCTGACCTCCACTGTATATATTAACAAAAATATTAAAATATGAATATATATATGAATATATATTAAACTATAAATATTAATGCATTTACAAAATGGGTTAGTAATTGTACATGTTATTCAAAAGGTTCCTTGCTGTCTCGTTCATAAGAAATTATAATGGCTTTTTGAGTTCCACAACAGTTTCTCACTACATAAACCTCATTATTACTGTTTAGGCGTGCCTAATTATAATCTTACATTGAATGCTTGATTTTATGTCTTCGGCAGGTGGAGGATTTGCCTCAATTTTGATGATGAACATATAGGGGCTGTCTTCCCAGGTTTGTGCCACTGCAAAGGGCTGCAAGAACAAAACAAAAACACTCATAAAATTAAAAAAAGACATGAACCTTTTTGTGAATCGTGATTCTTTCTGTGCTTTAATACTCACCGAGGTCTCCACTGATGAGGAGTCTTTGCTCTTTGGAGCATTTGGAGCATGTGTTGCTGCCACCTGATCATGCAAACATTTGAAACAGTGAACTGCATAAATCTTAACATTGGTTGGCATGGAACTTCATACAAGTTATGCCATATTACATAATTGCTTCCTTTACAACAAAATGCACTATCACTTACTGATCGTATTAATAACGTATTAATTTGGAGTAAATCAACCAAAAATTTAAATTCTGTCATTATTTACACACTCTCATTAACATGTAAGTTGCTCTTTTCCATACAGTGAATGAAACTAAATGGTGACTATGACTGCAAAAATAACTCTATATTGCTTTTGGTGCATTTTGAAGCCTGACAGTCCCTAGTCCCTTGTATGGCAGATAACAGCTCAGATATTCTGCTAAAGATTTCCTTTTGTGCTCTACAAGAAAAAAGCATCACATGTTTAGAGGGTGAATTAATGATGACAGACTTTTCATTGTTAGTACATTTTTGAAAAACATTAACCAGACTATGAACCAACATTTTTTGTCTGCTCGTCTGTCTTCACTGCGTCCTCCTTCTTCTGCTTTGTGCATTTGTGGTTGTCTGAAACACAAAAGAGCCAACAAAGTTTCCCAAGGTGTTTTCTACAGTAAAACCTAAGTAAAACTTTGGACTGCGGCAATATTACAAATATCTGATGCTAATTTGCATTGTCATTTCTGACTTTGCAGTTTTAGAAATTTGCCAGAATTCCTTCCACGCTGGCCTAAATCTAAGCAGGGTCAATAGTTTAATAGCTTTACAGTAATACGTTTATGAACGTTTATGAAAGGTGATCCTGGGCACACACTTAAAAGAACCAATGTCTGATTAGACCAGGCATTCAAATGAACAGCAAAGTCTGCTGGTTGTTTAAGCTTTGGCTATTGAAGTTAACAATAAAACGGTGAGAAAACAGTGATACAGAATCTGTGTCAGATAATCAGAATAACAAATGAAATACTATTTAACAAGGCTCTTTGGAAAACTGGATTCTGATTGATAAATCACAGCATTCTGTGCAGCTGAATTAGGCAACTGATTTCCAGCTAGCTGTTCTAGTGTCATATATCATTCTCTTTCTTCTCATGTAATCATCTCAAATCAATATTTCACATAACACTTTTCATGCGTTACATTTTAGATTCAATTATGTACTCAATCAACTTTGCAAAACTGGATGACTATTAGGGCTGGGAGAAAAAAAACTATCCATCCATCCATGCATCGTGATTCTCTCTCCAACGATTCTGGATCGATTCTGCCGCTTAGTTTTTAACCAGATGTGCGATGATGCGGAGTTTGCTTTAGAAACACTCGTGTTCTGCTTGCTTACAATTCCTCACACACGTACACATCCCGAACCTTTCTGTAAAATAATCTTTCATAAAGTTCAGAAAGGTTGAAGCGAATTACAAGGACATTCACTGGCTTCATTGCACTGGAAGCGCTCTGAGAGACGCGCGCTTTGTTTGATGTTACACTTGAAGTGTGCGGTCTCGTCCGTCTGTATTTCTCTTATGCTCTACGAAGTCATCATTTATGCGATTTGGAATGCAGTGGACTTATATATTGAAAATATGAACCTCACTAACAGAAGGCTGTTTTCAATTTCAAATGCTTGTTTGTGTAGACTGCTCGCGCTTGCGGCTGTGCGTGTAAGTGGTTTAATGTACTTGTGTCTCATAAAGGTTTAATGTAAACACAGCCAGTTATGTCTTAAGGGATTAAACGGACAGGACAAACCACATTACTTCTTATATTCCAAAAGAGATCCATGCGTGAATGCAGCTTAAAAGATCTCCCGCTATGGCTGTGCGATATATATCGGATGGACGAAATAAAAAGTACATCGTTTCATATATTGTTCTATCGTTTATTTCGTGGTGTCGCAAAATACATTGTTTACGGTAATATCTTTTTATCATTTGAGTGACTGCGATCTTTATACGCCGCCCACCACGGGGCGTGATGAGGAGACAAAACGACCAGCTAGGACACAACGAGGAGCTCGTTCCTAAACGGGGACTAAATCTGTAGCATGGTCACGCGTTTTTAAGCACTGCAGTTTTAAAACAACCGATTTTAAGCCGTTGAAACTCAAACAACAGATCTATCTATATGCGTGCGCCGTCTCTTTCTGTGTGAGAGGAGCGCGCCTTTTCTATTTTGCTGTTACATAATTACATAAACACACTTATATGCGTCAGAATCCCCGTCTTTGCAAGTATCCTCATAAACACAGTGATTTAGGTCTTAAGAGAGAGTAAATGGCAGAAAGAGCAAACGCATATGTAACAGTAACTTAGCTATATTGTATCCGGACTTCGGTCTTAAAGGGAAGCGTTCCAATATGCGTTCTGTCTGCCGTTCATGTTAATCATAGCACACTGCTAGAAAATCTCTCACTGCTCTTGACTAAATCACTTTTGTAACTTTAGTGAGAATAAATAAAAATAACAATAATAATTATATATTTATAATATGTATAGAATCTATACATAATACACGTGTTAATTATATCTATCATAGATAGATAGATATAATTAACACAGTGAAGACTAATTCATTTGCACAATATATGTTGTGTTTCTTATTTATTGTAGTTTTTTTGTCCTATTTGTCCTATTGCAATTAGTTTCTTATCCTTATTTCATCACTGACTATTTATTTATCTTCAGTGAGGTAGAGTTTTTGAGGGTTGAGTTGAGGGGGGGGGGGTTTGGTAGATCAAGAACCGTTCTGGAATCGGATCGTGACTCCCAGAATCGGAATCGGATCGTGAGGTGACTAATGATTCCCACCCCTAATGCACAAGCTACCACTATTTTTGACCCCAGAAAAAACCTGGTTTAAAAGCATCAGTTCAACTTACTTCAGCATGAAGTGGCTTCAGTGGCTCAAAATGGTCAAAGCCTTTTCCTCCAAGCTGGGGATTTAAAAAAAAATAGATCTCTTGGCATTCATGTTAATTTATCAGACCTATCTGACTTGACTTGACTAAAAATGTAAACCTACAACTATATGCAAACACTTTTTTGTTCATTAACACAGTGATATGCTGTACATTCATTCAACAAGTTATGTATGAGAGAGCGGAGATGCCATGTACCTTAAGTGCAAGATTACTAGATTCATACGTTGTAGGCTTGTGGTATATGTAGAATCCATAGCTTCCTTCCCGGATCACAGTGTCGCTCCTAAAATAGTATTTTGCTGAATCAAGCTTTTTGAAAAAAAGAGAATAATGCATATTAAACTTCTGTAAATTCAAAAATAGCACTTTTGGTAAATATACACTTACATCTAATCCAAACACTTCATCGTAGCAAGGAGAACTCCGCAAATACCATTCTATAGTGAGGTTCACGGGAACAGCACGCTCTGCAGTGTTCACTGAAATATATACAGAATAAGAATACAAATAATAATCAGAACAGTCAAAGCATGTCCGGATGCACTGGATTCAATTCTTATACAAAATAACAAATTATAGAGCATATATAAATTAAATCTATATTTTATTTTACTTTTATCAATTTAACCTACTGGCCTTTTGTCATATGCATTGTTAGATTTTTGTTATTTTATCGATTACAATTCTTTTCAGCGCTATTAAAAAAAAGTGCTCGTCGTCAGTGTCAGAGAAAACTGGGAGAAAAATAAAAGAAAGCAGATAAAGTACAGAGCATACTCACATTTAACATCAATGACAGTGTTATTGAACATCGTCTTTGGAAAATAGTAGAACTTTGGGCTCCCATCGACCTAAAACACACAAAAAGAAGGATTCTTACAATTTGTTGATTTCAGTAGTTACCATAAAATGAAATATTCATGCTCATGTAATACACAAGAAATGTATTTGTAACTAATACAAAGATTAGTATCAGTTATATTAGGGCAAGATCATACTAAGAAACCCTGTAGAGCCATGCTTATAGCTTAGCCTTGTTCACTGTAGGCAGATTACACATTATTATCAATCCCCGATATTTGTTCTACACATTCTTCAGTTCTATGCATTCTCTTATACTGGCTGTTAACCGGTGATGCGTGTGAAAAGACAATGGACTGTCATGAGCCTAACGATACAACACGAGCTTGTCAAGGTTTCACTGCAGGTGGTGATGCACTTACAAAATCCACATCCAGGACCCATTTTCCCGGCTCTGATATAGCAGTCAGCGGTGGTATCAATACAAAATGAAGAATGACAACAAGCAGTCTGAATCTCGCCGACACCAATGACTCGGTCGTGACAGTCGCCATTGTTAAGGAAGCAGTTGACGTTACAACTTTGCGAGCTACACTTCCTTGTGCAAATCTACATCCTGTTCGACGTCACTTGGTGGGCGGTAACCCAACATATTAAAGACAGTTATGCATAATCTTAAAACAGAAAAGGAACAAGACAATAAGAGAGAGAGAGAGAGAGAGAGAGAGAGAGAGAGAGAGAGAGAGAGAGAGAGAGAGAGAGAGAGAAAACACAAAAGTTATATAAAAGTCATAACATCAAATACAATCAGACCGGGGTACAATCAGGTATAAAATATTAAATTATATTTGATATATGCATTTATGTACGTATATAAAAGTAAACAAATACATAATATATAATTAAAGTAAATAGATTAAACAGAAGCAAAAAATATTCGTTGAAGCCAAAAAGCTAATCTTCCCATAAAAGTGAGAAGGGTCTACACACTGAATATGTTTCTGTCTTACTCCACAATATAACTGAACGAGTACAAAGCCAAAATAAATGGTCTCAACATACTTATTACAGACATTTCAGTGTATATTTATGTACATAGTAAATAATAATTTACTGAATAAAATATGTGGATGCAAACGTGAATGTTTGATTATTTCAGTCAGATTAAAAGCAAATTCTCTAAATCCTTGCTATATTTTATTGGCATTAAAAAGTAATATGAATAAATAAATAAATACTAAAAATGCTAGATTTTTGTGCTTTAAATTTTTTTTATTTGATAATGTATTACTGTTTATAATTATGATAATCTATTACAGTTTGAAATTATTTGTTAAATTATATTTATTTATTTATATAACAATAACATATTAAACCACCATTAGCCTTTTTGGTATTTTGTATTGTTTGATTTTTGTCTTGCTATTCCAAACTGCCCTTTCAGTGTAAATAAAAAATGACAGTCAGTCAAACTATTGACTTAAATAATGGTACAATAGTTCACATTTATTTACCCCAAAATTACTATTCTAAAATTATCTAGGCAAAGTTTTATGTTTTTTTTTCTTTCATTTAAATTATTTGACATATGTTACAAATACTTAAAATCGAGGATGTAACACAATATTTGTGCACTAGGGAGCGCCTAATACACATAATATCTAAAATAGGATTGACAACTAAGCAGCATAGCCTACAACTTGACGTCTTGACGCAAAACCTCTGCAGTGCTGTTCGTGAAACTTGACTGGCGGGTTTTAGGACCCAGAGTTTGACAAATCAGTGATCTGGGTGTGTAGAGCTGCTCTACCCATAAAGAACAGATCGCCTTTGGGAACCTGCTTCTACTTTTATTCGTTTACCAGAGCATCTTTTCATCTGTACCTTTCCGCTGGACTTATTCAGCGTCTTTGTTCCGGTAAGTTCTCGTTTAAACGTAGTTTATTTAGAAAACATTGCCCATTCCATGTGCGTCAGTAGTAAACCACAGCGGCCTGCTAAACTGTAACTTTAAATTTGATTGTACAGTAGTTAAACCAAGACAGCAGCGTAAACATCACGTTTCCATATAAACTCAAATAACTTGAGCCTGTCATAGTGCAGGAAATAAATACAATAAATATTTTTGTATTTATTTACTTTTTTTTAGCTACTAGGTTATGATAAAGGAGTTTAGTAGTGAGCTGACTGTCCCAGCTATTGGTCTGTGTATATCTAGTGCAGTAAATTAAACTACAAACATAAAAAATATTGCATACTCATATGTCTAATCATTTTGTTTAGAGTGCTCAAGATGTTTTTGGCCAACAAACTTATTAAAGGGTTCATAGATGTTGTCAGGTAAGCCTGTACTCTCACTACTGCCTGTCCAATGAAAAACAAATACATTTTCAATAATTCATCAGTGAGTGATAATGTATATCATTTTCTATGCATAACAGCAACGTCGACCAGTTTATTCCTTCCGATCCTGTAAGTTTGCATAATCCTATATTTATTAGTGTATTTATTATTTTTAATTGTGTAGAATGATTGTGCAATGACATTATGTACTTTGGTGTATCCAGGAAGTCAAATATAGTGGTCCATTGATTTCTTACCTTGGAAAAGTTTCACAGTACTTTACTTGTTTGCTCTTCTAGCCTCCTCCCAAAAGACCACTCGCATATGCAAACCAGAATGAAAACGATGAAGAGAGACAGTTTCGCAAGGTGTTTCAACAACTTGCAGGGGATGTGAGTAAACCTGCCATGCCGCAGACCTTTTATCTGTTCTTTCCAATGTTGATTTTAATTTCCATTTTATTGCAGTGTCTGATGCAGTTTAAACAGTCTGAGTTCAGTCAGGGGCCTAATTCATATTTAGGAAGTTTCTATGTTCATCATTCTCTTGTTTTTGGGAGATGAAATATACTTTTCTATGATCTGGGTCTTAATCTACTCTCCCGTACCTCTCTAATGATCCTATCACCTGCATGCAAAGGTCCAGTTTTACAAATAAGACACTTCAACACTTTCATCACATGTTCTGGTTTCAACCCAGAAACTTCCACAACAACTTCCTACATTCTATCGCTTCGCTCCACCCAGCAAGGCTTTCCCTGTTTTCAGAAAAGTCTGTTGCCACTATACAGGCTTGTATATATTATTCAGAGTTACTGATCTTTAAACAGACAAAGACGGGTGTGGTTCTATGCACCATGCAAAACTAGTCCAGGGGCAAGAAGTATGACTGGATCTTCCTCTTTTTCACATTCCTGCCATTGTGAAGTAAACTGTCCCGATGGGTTTGGTTTGTGTTGAGTCATAGAGGGGTGTGGAAGCCTGCTTTACTGGAGTATTGGATTCATTAGATGCAGGAGTGCTCTTTGAAGTTAAAGAGAGCATTCTTTCCTTTTTTACGCTAGTGAAAAATTAATGTCAAAACATGATTAATATTAGAGAGATCGTAAGTAATTTTCCTGTCACACAATGGTTTTCACCGTTATATAAAACAGTGGTTCTTAAGCTTTTTGACACAAAGGCCCAAACTGTACCAATATGACAACACTGTTTGTTAATTGATATATATATATATATAAAAAAAAAATTGTGATTCTATAATATTCCACATTTAGATTCTGTAAGGGGTGGGGAAATACATATTTTACATCTCAGTGATTGAATTATGTTTTAATGCATTTATTAAATTAATTACAACTTTTTTTTTTTTAAACATTCAGTGTTTCTGGTAGGTAGAATGAAACGTTGTATTGCTTGCACCTCACATGTTATTGCTTCCTTATGATAAATTGCTTGTATTGGTCATTTGTAAACATCTGCTAAATTAATCAATATAATTTTTTAAGTCATCCCATCCCTTTGCCCCTGGTTTGAGAGCTGTACTGTTATACAATACATGTTTTATATGCATGTCCATGTTCTGTCTCCATGTTTTAGACATTGCTATTCTCTATAAATCATTTTAAGGTTGTACTTTAAGGTAATGATTATTTTTAGGTTGATTTGAACTTGAAAGACCAGCAATTCTAATTGATTTATTTCATTAATTTCCTCTTATCATAGGACATGGAGGTGAGCCCTATTGAACTGATGAACATCCTTAACAAGATTATTTCCAAACGTGAGTTTCTTCAACATATATTTTATGACACAAATGAGTCATTATGTCAAATATTCTAATAAGATGATCCCTGGTTTTCACGTCTAGGTGGCGATCTGAAGACAGATGGTTTCACTATTGAGTCCTGCAGAAGCATGGTGGCAGTAATGGATGTATCCTTTAATATAATCATTAATCATGTTAACAGAAAGAGGCTGAATATTACGTTTTATGAATACTGTATGTCAGTTTTGCCTTAACAATCTGCTCTCAGAGTGACAGTACTGGAAAACTGGGATTTGAAGAATTCAAGTATCTTTGGAATAACATCAAGAGGTGGCAGGTACAAACAGCATTCATTTTAATTCATTATACTTCATTTAATATAAAATGTTATGTTTGGGGGACTAACTTTGTGTCTCAACTAACTATCATGAATATCAAGATTTGAACTTGTTTTTGTTTAATCCAGGGCATTTACAAGAATTTTGATGCTGATCAGTCTGGTGTGATTGGGTCTGATGAGTTACCTGGAGCTTTTAATGCAGCAGGTGAGTAGTGTTATCAGTACTGAAATGGTTGCAGTTTACTTTGCGTTGCTGTATGTGTATTTTTTTTCAATATTGTGGAAAAATATTAGTATATATACCAGTCATTATTCTCAGTGTGCAAGTCAGATTGAAATAGAATATAGTTGTTGGGTCTAAATCGTAATTTCCCATTCCTCTAGGGTTCCCACTCAATGACCAGCTTTTCCAGTTGATCATCAGGCGATATAGTGATGAAAAGGGCAACATGGACTTTGACAATTACATTGGGTGTCTTGTGCGCCTGGATGCTATGTGTCGTATGTTAACAGATTGTTTTGCCATCTTAATTCTTTTATCACACTCACTATATCTTTAGTTTCAGCATGAATTGCCTTGCTAATGTTAGGTTTTTTTGTACAGGTGCCTTCAAGACACTTGATAAAGACAACAATGGCTCCATTAAAGTCGACGTTCAAGAGGTAGTGTATGCAAACTATAATTTAAGACCACAAAGAAACGATATCTTCTAAATTAGCTCCTATATAACTCTTTTGTTTTGTTTTTGTTCACAGTGGTTGCAGCTGACAATGTACTCCTGAATATACTCCGCCATCTTGATTTATATTCTTTTGTCAGTTCCTCTTCGTGGCCTGTCATTGTCAAATGTCTTTGTTTTAATAACTGACATAATTATTTGTTTCATTGTTAGCTATGACAGCATGATCATACTGTGCCTTTACACTAGGTGGCAGCTTTGTTGCAACGCTTGTTTGCATCTGTAGAGGTTCGGTTTATGCCATATCTCCATATTTTATTCCATGCAATTGTGTCCTTTTCATTTATTCCATGGTTTTATAATTTGCAAAGAACATTCAGCCAAAGTTGAAAAACCATGTTCAGAATAGAATAGTATTAGAATACATAATAGCTATTAAGTACATTCCAGAGCCATATTATTTAATCACTGAGAATGAGTCAGCTGTTAGTTTTGCAGTTATTGTGCTGATGCTCAAATAAACGTTATTTGTTTTGGACATACAAAGGATCTCCATTCATTACATGTGCAAACACCGGTTGCTCTGAGCAACACAAGTTACCCGCATCAGGAGCTGATGCAGAAAATGACTGGCACTCACAACAGCCAGTTAAAATCCCCAGCGCAAGATAATGAATATAACAATAACCAATCGGCTTCACAAAGAGGCGGGGCCTCCGAGTTACCTGTGATGAAGACAACTGCCTGCTCGCGCAGAGCAGAAGTGAAATCAGATCGATGAGCAAACACAGGTGTTGAGCGCGAAACGGCTTTTGAACAAAACGTCAGGGAAATTAAGCGTGTACCTGCTGCCATACAGTAAGTTTATCATTTTTATGAAAACCTCTTTGAAAAAATAAAACTTTCGGTCTTTTTTGACACCTAACTTACTGAAAATTAGGCTATATCTGAGAATATGGCGTCTGTTAATGCTGGGCTTTAATATTGCGTTGGGATGCTATTTGTTTGCAGGTAATTTTTCATCACTCCTGTAGTTTATTCTGATATAATTGCAGACATATTTTGAGAGATTTGTAATATAGATGCGAAGTAAGCAAATAACATACTCATTAGAGAGTAAAAAACAAAACATGTAATATACAACTGTATAATTTAAAATGAAATGTATTATATAATTAGCATGCATAATTTAAATGGAATTCCAGTATAAGATGTAAATCAAATGTTTTGTTTCGTGAGATTATTATTATTATTATTATTATTCAGTGTTATTACAGCTCATGAGGTCAAAAGTTGCTTTTAAAAAGTTGGTATTGTTGGACTTGCAAGCAAATTTTAAAAGAAAAGAAGTCTGCTTTGATTTAGTCTGGCCGTTGTGTTTGGACAGCGGTCTCTCATCAATGAACAAATGAAATCTTCTCATTAATTAAGTCCATGTCCACCTGTGGTTTAAAACCCAGACCAGTCCAATAAATTATACAGCAAGGCGCCGTGCCCCAGGAAATGCAATAAGATGAATAAATCTTGCCCTTTTCAAGGACTCATTTGATATTTTCAGGTATGAAATGTTGATGATCAGTCAAGATTTGTTCTGCCTTCTTGGTATAATTCAAATCATAAAACGGTTTGAAGACTAATCAATATGAAATACATGAAAAGGAACATGAACAGTAAATAAAGCCCATCATAACTTATTACAATTAATTAAATCAATTAAATGGTGCAATTAATAGGCGAATGCTTTAAACTTGATTCTAATCAAACATTCTTCCCTGACAATTTGTTGTGTGCATTAACCATTTCAGTGGTTTACCCTAAAAAGAGGTTTCTGGATTTGATGCCATTTGTTTCTTTCCTGATTGAAACTAAATCAGAAACTGCATAAAGCATTTATTAATAATTTGGGGTGTAAAAAATAATAATGACCCTATGAACCTTTACAGTTGTTTTTAATGGTGATATTGACAGGACTCCTATCGTCCTGAACCACAGCAGTATGAGCTTTAATTATGGATGTTACTAATATGCCATGACATGACTTATGCCACATATATGATCAAAAGTTTCTTATAAGTTTTACAATATAAACATGCTTGATGCTATGGTGAACCAGACAATAGGTACATTTAATGTAATTAAAATAACAAGGTTTGTGTGGAGTGGCATTTAGGGTGAGATATAAATTTAAAATCAAAAGACTATAAATACATTTAGAACTACCCACAGAGGCAGATTATCAGTTTCCTTTGAAAAAAGGTATAGGGTATGGTGGTGCGTCTTAGCTGTTCAGAGTGGAATATGATGACCTTAAAAACATAAACACCATAAAAAATGTTTAAATCAATATGGAATTAAAGGGAAAGTGATTGTTGATGTGGAACAATTGTACTTTTAAAGGAATAGTTCACCCCAAATTTTAAAATAGCTGAAAATGCAACATCTTGTGAAGTAAAATCTGCACATTTGTAAGAAACTAGTTCATCATTAAAGTTACATTTAACTTTAAACCATTGCTTCTGGCCAAAATACCTATAGTCTATAATCCGTAATAATGCTTCTTCAAGTGAAAACATCCCTATTTCCCTTTCACATCAAAATCCACCAACAAATAAGAACAAATAAAAAGTTTAGAACTGGTTTGGACCAATATCTGTGAATTTGTTTTTAATTTTAAAAACAATTTATGGAGAAAGCTATATTATGAATAGAGGACTTTTTTTTTAGTCGACAGCAAGGGTTTGAAATTTAAAATCTTGACAGATTTGTTTCTTAGGAACACACAGCTTTTCACTTTACATGATGTTAACTGATGGCCCAGAGATGTGTGATTTCTTGTAAATTGTGATACTTTTATGACGTTCGTTCTGACGGCACCCATTCACTGCAGAGGATCCACTGGTGAGCAAGTGATGTAATGCTGAACTTCTCCAAATCTGTTCCAATGAATGAATGATGCATTTATATAGCGCTTTGTGTATTGCTGTACACCCAAAGCGCTTTACAATCATGGGGGGGGGTGGTCTCTCCTCAACCACCACCAGTGTGCAGCATACACTTGGATGATGCGACGGCAGCCACAGGACAACAGCGCCAGTGCGCTCACCACACACCAGCTACAGGTGAAGAGGAGAGAGTCATAGAGCCAATCAAGTGCATGGGGATTATTAGGAGACCATGATTGACAAGGGCCAGTGGAGGGAATTTGGTCAGGACACCGGGGTTACACCCTACTCTTAACGAGAAGTGCCATGGGATTTTAATAAGACCACAGAGAGTCATGAAGAAACAAACTCAGCTACATCTCGGATGACCTGAAACGTTTCAGCAAATTTAAATTTTGGGTTAACTGTTCCTCTAATATATTAATATAATTTCCATTTATACATCATGTTTGTAATTCAGATTATTTGCCTTTGCACATGTATCATGAAGATGCCTCAAAGGATGCTTTGTTTCAAATGCCTGTTGCTGTTTTTATTTAGTCATGAAATAAAGGTGCACGACATTGTGGCAACTTAAACACACCCTCTAAACACTCTAAGCTCAAGGACATGTTAAGGTTTGTGGAGGTATATAATTTTCCAGCCTATGTTCAGGATGCATGCTGATTCTGAGATGCACCTAGCAATTAATAAATGATGGTTATGGTCACGCGAGGGGGTCTGATTTTATGCAACACATCAGCTGTGCCGTTTCTTCTCCGTTGTACCAGACCAATTATTGCTGTCAATCTGAGGCATGCTGAGTTTATAAAGCCTTTGCTCTAAGAATAACCACATCCCTCGGCCTGTCCTCCCCCCTGCTGCAGTTCTCCGCTAGGATGGCTGCGGACTCCACCATGAGATCTGAAGTGGAGGAGCTGCAGAAGAGGGCCAATCAGGTGACAGATGAGGTAATGCCGCCAACAATCACCAAAGTAGCAAAGTTCAACATTGATTTACGTGGGTCTTCAGCTGATGGTGTGTTTTTCTATCCTGTTTTGATGAGACTGCTCATCAACAGGCCTACAGTGATGACATCAAACATTTTCCATTCTCAGTTATTCCCTTGGTACATAGCATCCAGGATGATGACGCTAAACACATTACATGCACCTGCAGTATTATTATGATTCCCACTGTGATGAAGTCAGATAAATCGTAAATGAAGCCATTATTCAATGCCAGATTTTCCACTGGGTGTTGTGTAATGGATAATGTTCAGTCCATCGGTCTATATCGCAAAATAAACCCGGCAGGGTGATCTGGACGCTGATGCAGAGCGCTTATTACACAGCTACTCACCAAACAAAGTAAATTGCTTTGTAACTCTACCTGTGGGGCTATATTGTTGTTTTCTGCTAATTAAAAAAAAAATCCAATGCAGTATACAAAACAAAACAAACGGCCTTGAAACAATATTACAGTTATATTAAAAACTGAGGTCTTCTGTGGCAATTTTCACTTCAATCAGTAGCTATGTTTTATACTGAGTTTTAAATGTGTTCTTTTTAGTCACTGTTGTGTTTTGAATTTTTACCTCCGACAGTCCCTTGAGATTACTAGAAACATGAAGCTTCTGTTGGAGGAGGTGAGTGATCATTATTCATAACAGCATGTATAATGTGTTTAATAATTGCTATTACCTCATCCTGTGTTGTTGAACAGTTGTTAGTGATGTCAATCAGTGTGTATTTCATGGGACAGATTCAGCTTGAGACCACAACGAAAACCTGGGATATCATTTAAACCTGGAAATAAACAAAAACTAAATCATTCTAGCTAACTTAAACTAGAACCATAAAACAACCATTTTTGTTACTTAAAATACAATGAAATGTATAAAAAATATAAACACAAACATATTACTAGTTACCAAGGCAGCATTTCTTGTATTTAGGTTAGTTTTATTTTTGTTTGTATTTAGTTTTATTTGACGTACAAAAATAACTAAAACCAAAACATAAATTAAATAAACTAAATAGACATATTTACAAAACACAAAAACTAATAAAACAAAAATTTAAAACCGTAACTAAAATAAAAACTAAAAACAATTAAATACAGTAACTATTATAGTGAAAAAAATATTATGATTCTGCAATATTTCAAATTGTTGTGCTCATAATATCATTTGTTTTTAGGAAAATGCTAAATTCACTAAAGGTCTCATAGTTCTATACCCCACTGTTCAAACAATCAAAAAGATATGTAATACTTCCATAAAACATAATGTTGCATAAATGTGATTATGCAATTATTGTTTATTGTTGAGCAGCCCTTCTCTTAAATTGGCCTCTGGACACAAACTTTCATTTCATGTTTTTTTTCTCATTCATTCAGCTGCAAGAAATTCATAAATTGCCTACTTTAATGTGCACTCATACAGAGTTATATTCAATTCTTCAACAGAGTAAAGATGCAGGGATCAGGACACTTGTTATGCTGGACGAGCAGGGAGGTAAGGAATTATCTTCATACACCATATAAATGGAGATACAACGTACAGCAGCTAAACAATCAACTAATTACTTGCAAATGCATCATTAGTTGTTCATTTATCCTGTTGCATCTGTATGACAGGTAGCTATTATCTTTATACTAATGATACAAGATGTGGGAGTACAGACCATGTGTTCTTCATGTTTTGTTATTTACTCGTCCTTTCAGTAAGACATATATACATACAGCCATATATGATTCCGTACATATGGAAATATGTACCCTTTGTGTGTTTTTGTGCATGCTTGCATATTTCCCCTTCCCCCGCCTCATATGCCCTTCCCCATCTCCCTCGCATGGGCAGAACAACTGGACCGCATAGATGAGGGCCTGGATCAGATCAACAAGGACATGAAGGAGGCTGAGAAAAATCTCACTGACATGGCCAGGTGTTGCGGTCTGTGCATCTGGCCATGTACAAAGTAGGTCTCCACCCAGACACCTGAGCCATGGCTGCTTGGCGGTCAATGTCACCTCTCTGGCCATGCCTCTGTCACACCGATAACCTGTCCTGCTGTGATGTTGCTACATTTTGCACATGTTTTGTGAGCAGAGGTTCATGCAGGACTCCATGTAAATATTTTAAATGAAGATAAATGTTCTGCAACTTGTGCTCACACAACAAATGTAGTGTTTGTAGATATTATTAACATCATTTTGATATCTGTCCGTTTCGCTTGTCATTTGGAGCTAGAGCTACCGTTGATGTTTAGTCGCGTATGGGCTTGTGGCGCATCTTGCTGAGAAAACTGTTGTTGTTGTTTTTGTATTTTGTCTCCGTACTTTAACCTCTGAAACTCAATACTCTGTGATCCCACCTTCCGTCATCCAGAGCAGCTTGAGCGGATTGAGGAAGGGCTGGACCAGATCAACCAGGACATGAGGGAAGCTGAGAAAAACCTTACAAATCTTGGCAAATGCTGGGGTCTGTGCTCCTGTGATAAGTATGTGATGCTTGGAGGGGCTTGGCTTCTAGTTGCTTGCATGAAAACTCATTTTGTGCCAGTAATTGCTTGTGTGAACTCAAGAAATCACAGGAAACTGGTTGGATATATTGTCTTTTTTATATTGTTCACACGCATATATATATATATATATATATATATACACACACTAATAGCTTGGAATAACTGGAGTAATGGCTGCTGAAAATTAGGCTTGGCCATCACAGAAATTAATACATTTTTGAGAAAAAATCTAAATATATCAAAATATGAAACAGTTGTTTTAAATTGTAATAACATTTCATAGTATTACTGTTTTTACTTTATTAAATAAGTATAGCATAGTGAGCATAATAGACTTCTTTCAAACATTTTTTTAAAAGGCTTAATTATTCCAAAACTGACTGGTAGTGTGTATAAATATATGCGGCTCTATATAAGAAATTATTTAAAAATCAAAACAATTTAAATGTAAAAAATATGCACACTCACTGGTCTTTAACATCAAATAATGCAACTCATTACTTAAATTACATGACTATTGTCAGACAAACTCCAACCAAATAATATGTACTGTGATTTTTGTGTGGTTTATTTCAAAACTGATGCAACACCAACTACCTGTGTCTTCAGAGTCCGCGTCGAATCCTCCTCGAACAGTTTAGGCCGTTACAGCCTAAATTTCACTGTTTTAGTATTAACAACTGGTATGACTAATCTTGTCAGCTTTGTCTTTCTCACATGGCTTGTCTCAGACTAAAGGACTTTGAAGCAAGTGGGGCGTATAAGAAGGTTTGGGGTAATAACCAAGATGAGGTGGTGTCTAGCCAGCCCTCTTCTAGAGTCGTGGATGAGAGAGAGAAGATGACCATGAGCGGTGGATATATTAGAAGGTGCCAGAACTTTTGGCTTCTCGTCCATAATTTGACTCTACCATTTCAGACCAGTCATGCAGATTTAAAATAACTAAATAAAAATACAGATCAAATAAATTCTGTTCTTTTGAGCCTTGCATTCATCACAGAGTATATTAGTTAACGTTTGTTTTTTGACCCTGAATTCTGTTAAGAATTCAGCTTTGCTATCACAGGAATGAATTACGTTAATGTTAAAATAGAAAAACAGTTGTTTTCATTTGGGATATTTATCAACACGGCTGTATTTTTGTTCAAATAGTTGCAGCCTTGGTGAGCAAAAGAAAGTTCTTTCAAAACATAAAAAAATCTTAGCACCCCAAACTTTTGAACAGTGTATAAACAATCGTTTCTCTTTGATAGAGTGACAAACGATGCAAGGGAAGATGAAATGGAGGAAAACTTGGCACAGGTCGGCAGTATCCTTGGCAATCTCAGAAGCATGGCACTTGACATGGGCAATGAAATTGACACTCAGAACGTCCAGATTGAACGCATTCAGAGCAAGGTCAGTGTTTGGAAGGGGTTCAGAAACATCTGATCTACAAAGAGCAGCTGAACCTTTTAATATTAACCGATCTCTTATTGTTCGTTTTTTGCAGGCCGTTGTCAATGAATCCCGCATCAGTGAGGCCAATCAGAGGGCCACAAAGCTAATATCAAGATAAAACATGGGATTTTCCTTTGTGAAACGTTTACAGTCTTCTGTAGGAAAATGTGCACACATATTGATAAATGTTATTAAGTGTTTTTTCTTTTAAATACAGAACTTGGATTATTGCCTACTGACATGACAGTAAGTTATACTATCATGTTCCAACAACAGCCCTTCAATACATCAAAAAAAAAATTGAATGAATGTTAATATGCTATCTCTAGTCGGTGCTGAAATTGTAATTCAAGCATGTATTGTAACAAAACATCTTTTAGACTTCTATCTTCATTTTTAAGCCCGCAGAACACTTTTCGTGGCTTACAACAGCTCACTATTCAGACAGAGCAGTGTCTTAAAGTTGTATTGGTAAATGTAATTTCTTTGTCTACTTTGAGTAGCTTTTCAAAAAAATAAATCTTTAAAAGTTCAAGAGTTTGTTTTCATGATGACAAAATGCTTTTATTTTTTATTTGTATTTTTTTGCAAGCCCTATACCACTTAATATACCACAATAATCTATTTTATTAAAAAACTAAATATATATATATATATATATATTTTTTTCAGTTATTTATTTTATTTCAAACCTATGACTTGTTTTTCTGTGGAACTGGCAATCTAGTCACCATTCACTTTGATTCAGTCTTTTTATACAATAAAACCGAAGGTTACTCAGTGTGGGACATTCTCCTAACTAACTAAAACAAAGTCAGCCAACTGTGACTTGAAAAAGCATGAAGATGAATAAATGACTGTTTTAATTTTGAGTTGAACTGTCCCTTTAAGCCGTGAGACAAATCGATGGTCCTCACTGCAAAACACAAGATCCAGGGGCGCGGTTGCATCTAGATCCAACTCCTCCCACCATACATAGACCTAAACCTTCCCGTCTCCACCCCATGATCCCTAAAACCCACCCATCCCACCCCTAAACCTACCCATATCCATCCCTAAACCTACCAAACTCCATCCCTAAACCTAGCAATCTCCGCCCCCTGGATCTTTGTTCTGCAGTGAAGGGACTACTGGACAAATCTCGTAGCTCTTATTTGATTTTTTTGCAGACTCATGCACGCATATATGAGGAACTCACTACACCCATCTAGCGGGTGCTACAGACAATTACAACGCCACTCCCCACGCCTGCGAGACAGAGAACCTCAAAATGGTGGCGTTTTGTTGCATGGACACCTCATTACAAAACTGTATGATTGTGAACATCCAACGAATACGCAAACATTAATTTCATTTTGCTGCCTCCCAAACTTCTGCTTGAAATATTCACATAATACTCAAGAAGATTGAACTGATTACGATCTGGGGTCCACAGATAAAGAACAATAGACGCAAAACAATCTAGTGTATCTACTTCAGTCGCTTCAGTGGTAACGTTAAAGGCCTAAATTCATTCCAGCATGTGTTAGCCTACTATGAGGAATATCCTCTTGTGTTTGTGTCGTTAACGGTTTTAATTTAACCATTTTATAATGTCAGTTGCTTACACATTCCCTTTGGTAAGCATAAATATATTAATGTGTACAGTGTGGCACAAATCTTTGAAGCATAGGATCTGTTTTTAAATACAGTTTTTATAAATCAATCAGATATCACAGATCTTTTGATGGATATATTTCCATGACGTGAAAAGGAAATCGTGGATCTTTTAAATAATATATTTGAACAGATTGCGCTCTAAAATAGTAATATTTAGCTGCTTATATGTCTATCAGAATATTTACAGCTAAGCATAACCAGAAGAAATTATATTATTTTTTTTTAATGTTTGTCTTTTAAAATGTTATACATTTTAGATCAGGAAATCACTTAAAAACATATATTTTAGTATTATTTTCATAAATATTGGGACTGTAGTTTTTAAAGTTCCCAAATACTACAAATAGCCTATCAGACTGGAAAAAACGCGTACAAAATCCACAAATATTTTACGCGATATATTTAACTTTTATGTGAATAAAAGGCGACTTAAATGTACTTTTATTTAATTGCACGTTGAACATGTCCATGCTTCTACTGGGCCACTGGGTTTGCATGTATCGTTAGAACTGCCTCCACACAGGCATAGGGAAGGATTACTGTAGAATGTTGGCGAACTATCGTTGTGGAGGGGGAAAAACACGTAGAGCTGAGTCTGCGCGACGCAGGGGATCACTGCCTACGAAGTTTATCGTGCAAGACTACGCCGACAAATCCTAGGACACATTCGGCCGCACTGTAGGTAATTACCACTCAATATATCACTCATAGAAATAAATAGCAATAAAGTTGATCGCCGTTCCGATGTACGCAGTTTCGATTAGACACAAAAATCGTTCGTAAATACGTCTAACGTTACGAAATGCGTGCGTAATCCATTTTTCTGCGGCAGGCTAACGACAAACGAAATACAAATCTGTTTGCGTTTCCTGGTGGAATATTCGCGTATGACGATATCTGAATCTATCTTTACGCGTTCGATTGAATGCTGTGCGCGAGATTCTCGAGAAATGTCAGACTGGAACGCTCGAGATAGACGCTGGATGTCCGTGATGGCGTTCGCTCGATTCTCTATGTTCCTATCGCTTTCTGACGATTAGGCAGGAAAACAACAAAGAAGCAGGAAGCATATGAGCACACCGGCGAGGCGCTGTGAGATCACGACGCAATTAGTTGTAACAGTTAATTTAAAGTAAAAGGATCCTAGAAAAATATGATTCTGTGCTTTGCCCAAATAATCACCGTCTGTGTCTGTTCTGTCCTTTTAAAGCGCAGACAGAACATAAGCAACATTCATCACATGACCATAATACATCAGAGGGACAGTAAGTTTATTGTCCAACACTATATATATATATATATATATAACGTATGTATACAATGCGAATTGTATATATGCGTAATATACTGTATCATATGTATAATTAAAAGAAAATATTAAAAAATATAGAATATTTTAATAAAAAATATATTTTAACTCCACATTAAGAAGATAAATATTAAGATGTTTTGTCAGCGTGTGAGGAAGTAAGAACATGTTAGTTGTATTTAATTAGTGCGTCACATTCGTTTTCTTCTTTGCTGATAGGTTGAAGAGAATGGATTAGTTAAATGCATTTGAAAGCTTCTGGATGAATTTAAACTTGTATCTTTTATTATTTCAGCCATACCATTCATCAAGCCTTCTGATGGATGAAGTCTAGAAGCCCTGTTTAATTTGGTTGTGATTAGATTTGAAGAGCGGAAGGAGGATGTCGGAATTCATGCCATACCCTTACAGAGGGCCAGGAGGTGCCTTGATGCGCTTCAAGAAAAGGAAGTCACGTTTCACATTCCAGGAGGTTGAACTGCTGCTCAGTGAGGTGCAGAAAAAGCGTCATATTCTAGTTGGTAAGTCAAACCTTTGTATTTTCATATCGCAAAATTCAATACTATCTGAAAGCGCTCTGAAAATATGTAAATTATGCTTTGCATATGTAAGGGATATTAGTTAAATGAACTCACGATTTTAACAGGGAAGTTCAACCGGGGCATTTCGAAGGATCTGAAAAACCGCACATGGGGGGATGTGGCGGCACGTATCAATGAGGTCAGTGAGTGTCATCGAGAAATTATCGAAGTCATTAAGAAATGGGCAGACCTCAAATGCGACACCAAGCGGAGGGTGGCCGCCATGAGGGCATCGGGAGCCACGGCCGCCCAAATCGCACAAGAGCTGTCGCCTATAGAAACTATGGTGCACCAGATCCTTCAGATGTCTAACCCTAACAAACATGTGAGCAGTTTGGCAAATGATGACCAAATGGATGACGAAGACGATGACATTCCAGGTGTCTCTGAGATTCCACACAGCTTCTCACACATGGCAAATGGCAGGCCTCATTCGTTTGGTTTGCCAATGCCACCTCCCTTCCACACTAGTATCCCAGGCAAAGGTGATACAGAGCTTCCTGCACACATGATGTTCAGCAGTGAGTTCCAGTTTCATTTTATGTTTAAATTAGTTAGGTGATTCATTACTGAGTGTTTGAATGTTCACAATGTAATAAATTTGTTACTTGTATTGTACTGATAGATTCATCAGTGCCTCAAATAGATGTCCAGACTGACGCATCAGAAAAGGAAGGTAAGAACTTATGCAGAGATACTTGTCACATATTTAGATTCTTTTAATGGGTCAATGGCATGTTTTTTATCTCAGTCAACTTGTTAAAAGATTCACATTATATATTAGATTTTTAAGTTATTATTTTTCATTAAAACTTTTTATTATTTTTGTAAAAATAGTATTTTAGACAATAGATGATTCATATTTATTCGAATGTGGCTTTATGAAAAACAAAGTAAACAAAAAGTAATATTTGAAAAACTCCTTAACTTAATTATTTCATAAATATATTTGAAAACAAAAAACAACATTTACCTTAAAGAATAAAGATGTATACCTTGAAAAATAACACACACACACACACACACATATATATATATATATATATATATATATATATATATATAAAATACGTTTATTACATTTTTGTGATGTTTACACGGTGCCCTTGTTTAGTTTTAGAAAATTGAACCTTACTGAAAATTGTATTGTCCATTATTACAGACACTCTCATTGTTAATTGACCAATATGTTTTACGCATCCATTTTATATAATAAACAACTCTAAGTTCTCTTTCAAATATGATGCTAATGTCTAAAATGAGCATGTTTCTTATCTTTCCAGGTAGTAACATGCTTTTTATTGAACCAAGAAGCCAACCAAACCAGAATCCTATTGGTATTCCTGGATTCCTCAGTCATCCTATTGCCGAGAAGAGCCATGTTCGAGAAAAACCTAATCACAACACAACATTTAACGGGCCCTCATCTGCCAGTGTCCCAGCATTTATTGCACCTTCTGCAGTGGCCGCCTCATCATCACGTTCCGCTCCCGCTCGGCTCCCTCCCACACCTGCTCCTGTGGAGCCTCGCACTCTGCAGGAAGGTTTATCCCAGAGTGCCTCGCTCAGCCTGCAGGAACAGCAGGCCACCACACTGCTGATAGGGTCGCTGTCTCGCTCACTGGAGTCGCTCGCGGAGTCGGTGCAGAGAATGGTCCACACCCAGCAGCAGTTTTCACGTGAAACCTTACAACTGCAGCGTGACACACTCCACGTCTTGCATAACTTCTCCTCCAGCGCCTTGACTCTTCTGCAGGACAAGGTCAACGGACATCCGTAGCTCTATCAACAGCTACATTTGGGAGCAAGTTACACAAACAGTGAATGCTGATAGCAAAGAATATACAATAAGCTTGAGGATATAGTGACACTAGAGTATATGGCAATCTCTGAAAATGTTTTAAGAGTTATAGAGCTGACAGCACTAAAAGATTTCCCTATTTATAACATAATAACCAAATTAAGACGCATTATAATCTAAAACAGGTTCTTTGTAGAGTTCCTTATATGTACCGACTGGATATTTTCAGTAGATGGCTGGGTCTCATAGACTGTTGGACCAATTGTGTGCTGTTTTATAGTTAATTTAAATGAGCAAAAATTATTTAAAAATTGACTGGTAATTTAATATAATTATATTTGTGGTGCTTTTAATATATTGCAAAGTGGCCACTAAATTGTCTGCTTTTAAATTATGTAATATGATTATTATTAGACTTGACTTTATTTAGC
This sequence comes from Gymnocypris eckloni scoliostomus, assembly GCA_027564155.1. Classification (NCBI taxonomy): domain Eukaryota; kingdom Metazoa; phylum Chordata; class Actinopteri; order Cypriniformes; family Cyprinidae; genus Gymnocypris; species Gymnocypris eckloni. Next base: position 9,323,710 of record CM050417.1, on the reverse strand, counting down.
TTTGTTATTCTAATGGTTCTCCAAGTTTAACTTTTAAATCTGGGTTTCTGGCTGAAGCATTGCTGGACCTGCTGTAAATGTCTATTTTAGCCAGGTGCATTATCTGTTTTAAGTTGTTTCTCTTCTTAACTTGAATTTCCAAAGACTCCTTATTGTTGTATTTTTCCTCCAGATGTGATTTTTTTAATTCTGATTGAAGGCACATTATCTTAGCTGTAGCTCCTATGGACCTGTGTTTGATCTCCCAGAAATGAAGTCAGCACACTGTTAAAAAAATGTCTTCTGCTTTAAAACCCAGTGGAAAGGATGGAAATAAAACCTATCATTTGAAATATTATTAGAAATAATATATTTGTATTTGAACTGTTTTTCTTCCTTCAGATTAAAGGAATAATTTACCCAGAAATTATAATTTGCTGACGATTTTCTCAACCTCGAAGTAGATAAATTAATTTCTTCATTGGAAGACCATGATTATTTTAGCATTATATCACTTGCTCACCAGTGGATCATCTGCAGTGAATGGGTGCCGTGAGAATGAGAGCCCAAATAGCTGATAAAACATCACAATAATCCACACGACAATTCATTTCCTGTGAACTAGTCTATTAGACAGAAAATCAGGATAAAGGGTTATGGCTACCATATGTAATTTTATGTCTCTATAGCACAGCAATCATTATCAGGAAATACAGAAAGTTCAAACTGTCATACAGCATAGTTAATGCAGCAATAGTGTGATAGTTAAACAGTAAAAACATGTAAAACTCAAAAGTGGCAACTCATGAAAGTTTATGAAGAGACAAAGATTTATATAAACTACTTTATATAATGGTTTGTCAACAGATGAGAAAAAGAGCTTAAGTTGCTTATGAGAATATGACAATGTTTATTGTTGAATTTGCACTCTCAACACTGATCTCTCACAAGAGGAATACAAAAGTATCCACTAGATGTCTCTTGCACTTTTGTTTCCAAGTGCAGAACAGATTGTTAAAAACTAACATTTTACAAACCCTGTCACATGCTTACAAGTCTAAGATGCCTAGGTTTACCACCGGCAAAACATTTACATAAACTGTAGTAAAATTCTACTCAATTACAAATAAACAAATAGTGCAATTAAAATACATTTTAAAATGTAGTAAAACATTTAAATTAAGTAACATTTATTACACGAAGATGTTAAGGAAAGGCAATCCTGATTGAAACTATGCCATCCTGTGGTCTCTCTTAATAAATGGCCATGTTTCTCCTTATTTTCACAATCCTCTTCATCTGGTGGATGGTCTGCGGGATCCTTAGGGTGTTTCGAACAAAGGTATGAAGATGTTGGCATAGAGAGAAAAGTTTAACGTCTAGAATATATAATGCACTAAATAATTTCATGCACCTCATACAAAAAGTGGTGTTATCTTAATTTTTTTGCTGTGGTCTGAGATTTGTCTGGATTTAGGTTTAAACAACAGATTTATTAAAGAGCCCAATAGCTGAAATGGGTAAATAGTCTGTAATAAATCAATAAAGTATGTATATAAATGATCCTTATTCAAGATGCATTCTTTTTCCTCCACTTGGCCTATTAGGACAATTTTAAAGAGCCGTAATTCTCAATCTTCTTAAAGTAATAATAAGAAGCATTGTAAACATGTTTTTAGTTGGTTTCATTATATTTCAATACATTTATTCCACAAGAAAATATTTAATATTTTTATTTGCGATGATTGGCGAGTTTGCAGTTTCCAGCGACCCTGTAAAGGTAATTCATACACGTATTATAATTCATCAGTTGCACTGCAAAGACATATTGGTGATGCATTATAATATATTATTTGTATACTTACATATTTAGCTTTGATTTCATTATGCCATGCTCAGATGTCTGTGTAATTGACATTTTTCCTTTGAAAATAAAACATAAATAAATATATAAACACATAATTAACAGTATATATTATATAATACACCAACAGCAGAGGCTCAAATGTACATCAATTACAGTACTATTGAAAGGTTTGGGCTCAATTTTCCAATTTGTTTTATGGAACATTGCTTTTTCATTATTACAAAAAGTTCCTATTTTAAATAAATGCTGTTCTTTTGAACTTTCTATACATCAAAGAAACCAGACAAAATGTTTTCCACAGAAATATTAATGATAAAAGTTAATGAAAATGTTTAAATCAACAACAAAAGTACTGTTCAGATTCAGCCTGAGGCTGCACAAGGTTAAAATATCACTTTGTTCAGAACAGTGAGTTGTACCTCATGCCATTCCAGCGTCTTTACAGGAAGTGCCAGATGACAGAGCGGACAGGTGCTTATCTTATCCAGGTCCATGTCGATGTTTCTGTCTCTCTTCACCTTTTGCAATGATGAGAAGGAGAAATCTGCAGTGCCTGGAGTGCTGTCATTTCCAGGATTGGGGTTTTTATCCTCATCCTCAGTGTCATCATCCTCATCGTCAGCATACTTTAAGGACTGTTTGCAAAGCAACTGGTAAAAAAAGAATAACATAAAGATTTGAGATGTTAAAAATAGAGGTCCATAATTACACATTATAATTTTTTTCTTATTTATTGACACATTTTACCGTGTGTTCCTTCAGCTTGTCTGAGGTAATGTATTTCAGACAATTCTGACACTGCAACATAGTCTGCTCTGAAGAGAACAGATATGCCAAATCAGTATTTTACAATCACAATTTATCTGAATACCTTCAAATATGCAGAACTTGGCAATACTAAGGCCTAAAGCATATCTGTAATGTTTCAAACTAAACATGTCATTGACTAACCATCTGAAGTATCATCCTCAGGGACAAGGTCTTTTGATGTTGTGGGGGTGGCAGAAGAGCAGATCCGAGCGTGATCAAGCTGGTCCAGCAGTTTAACGTACCGGCCACAGTCAGAGCAGCGCTCCGTGCGACTCCCGCAGGACACTATGTGCTCTTTTAGATTGCTCAGAGGAAGCTCAAGCTGACAAAACTCACAGATCTGAGGCCTCCTGGTGCACTCATCTTTCTGTAAACAAGGAGAGACAGAAACAGCAAAGGAATAAGTGTGAAAACACTCTGAGAGAGAGCAGACTCAGACATGAAATCTTCACGGTGTGAGATTGAATATTCACCTCATGATCCAACAGATGCCTTCGCTCCGTCTTTTTATTGCACATCTTACATTTTACCTGTGAGACATAATGAAAAATGAAAACACAGACATGTTTTCTCAGAGGGTGAGATTACAGTGATGAGTAATAAGCATGTCAAGTGGAAAACGTTTAGCTGGAAAATTCATCCCAAATAATCTTTTGTGACATACAAGGCCAAGGGCCTGTAAAAAGCAGCAAAGTGTTAACCAGTGTTGAGTGGTGTGCTCATGACCTCTGTGTGCTGTTCGGTTTTATGCTGCTCCAGTTGATCTCGAGGCACAGTTTCATCGCAGTCAGGGCATATACACAGAAACCTCTTACAGTGTGGTTCGTGCAGCTCATAGTTTGCCTTCGCCACCTCTTTATTGCTGCATGAAAACATCGGAGAGACTCTTTACAGAGACTGGAGAATGTTATGACACTACAATGTTATGGCACTTAAAGGAACAGTTCACCCCCACATTTTTACCCATTATAAACCCATTATATAGCCTACACCAGCATGCTGTTCCATGCCTGTATTTTGTTTTAAATATCCTGGTCACTCTTTTCCATATAATGAATGTGAGGGACTGGGGATGTAAAAAAAAAAAGTAAGCAGCTTTTCTTCATGGGCCTTTGGGAGTTCATAATAGAAGCAGCAATTGTCTAATAGTAAATGAATACTTATTTTGAGTCAGATTTTCAATGAATCACTTGATTAGTTCACAAAAAGGATCTCAATGTCCAAGATTTAAAGTGCCCCTATAATGGGCAATAAAAGATTCATATTTTGGTTTTGGGAGTCCCCAACAACAGGTTGACAAGCATGCAAGGTAAAAGAAAATCATTGTCTTATAATATGCATTTATTTTTACCTTATTTGCTCAACGACTCCCAAACGATTTGTTTAATGATTCATTTTTCCAAACCCCTCCTTTGTGTGAAGCTAATCTGCGGTGATTGATCCAATTGATCTCATTTCCATGTCATCATGCCTGTAAAGGCTGATAAAGCGCTTGCTGCAGAGCCAAATGGGAGGCGCTGGAGCTCTAGCTCCCCCACGCTGGAGGTAAAAGGTGGAGATAGACACCTAACCACACCCTAACCCTACCCCTTACCTAGGGCTGGGCGATGTGGCCCAAAAAAATATCACGATAATGTTATTGCACTTTAAAATTATCCCGATATTTTTTTTCATATCAGTCGATATCAATAATTATCACAATAAATGTCACATCTTTATTTCTTTAAAGTTTAAAGCCAGATGTGTGCTCCAAAGTGAAATTTGTAGAAACCAGACCAATAATTTTTCTTAACAAAATAAATATCTAAATAGAAAAATGTCATTCTTAGTTTCTGTATGTTCTAATGAGTGATATTGTTTCAAACCAAGAAACCGGTTTGGGTTGCCTCATAATATTGATAATAATAATATCACCTTTTTTGTCTCTTAGAAATGCACGTTTGATAGGAGCTTGAGTTAGGGTGCAGAAGTACATTTTTGTTCATTATCAAAATCAGTAGCATCTGTAATTTTTTTTAGCAATCTCAGTTTTACGTGGTAAAATGTATTCTGACCAAGGTTTTTTTAATTAAGCACTGGTCCATAGTAGCATACATTTAAATCATGATAAACAGTTAAAACCACACATATAGCACCTCAATAACTTGGTAAAAATATAACTATATGTTTTTTAGGTATCCCATTTGTATGAAAAGGGACAGTTCAGTTTATAATACACACATGCTATAGCTGCCTTAACCACACATACATGCTATAATTATATACCTTTACTCCTGTAATGAAATTCAATGTGAATAACGTTATCCCTCATTTCTGCTGTTACTACAGTAAATCCATGGTAAATAATGGCGATGTGTAGATTGAAAAGCCTTCTGACTGTCGTTGCACACAGTGCTTCTCCTGTTCGGCTTGTGTTCTTTGCTCATCTCACAGCGCTGCTTATGTTCACGTGACAGAGTAAACGCATCTGCTCTAGTGAGCTGGCTTAATCGTTATGGAATTATCGTCCAGGCCTACTCTTACCCTGCTATAGCTAAACATAACTCCACCCATTATTAGTTAACACAGAGGTGGAGCTGGAGGCCATTTGGCTCTGCAGTGCAATTAGGCTTCATGGATAAAATCACAGCGCTGCTTTGTTTACAGCGTTACTTGGGCAACAGCTATTTTACCGCTCCAAAATCGGCACCTAGTGGCAAATAATTTATTTGCATTTTCATTCAGACCAACGCGAAAAGACCAACAAGTGGGCGGGCAATATGCTAATTTGTTGACGTCAACATGAAACAGCTTGGGATTCGTTTGAAAAACGACTCGTTTCAATGATTCAGAGTCGATTCTTGTTAACTTGGTGCACTTTCAGATTTAAAACTTTACAGGGTGTTTTCATTCACTTAGAGCTGCATTACACACTGCAAGAAAAGTAATTTTCAAAAATCCACAATAGGGGCACTTTAAGAGAGCTGGAGGCGATTCTTGGAAGAGTAGGCCTATACAGATTTACATCGCACAAAGCTATATCGCTTGAGGAGACTTGGAATATGGAGCACGAGTCGAATGGAATAGCTAACGTTACTTCTATGACACTTTGTTTGGCGCGTTTGCGGCATTTTACGTAAAGAAATATATGTTCCCTTATAAAGTGGCCAGGCTATCCTCGTAAAATCCACTCGCTGTGTTTCCTGATGAAAAAAGTCACGGGGTTGGAATGACATGCACGTGAGTAAGTTAAATGATGCTAGAAATGTTGTTTGAACTATTCCTAAAACATCAATGTGTGTTAGCAAGAGTCTTATCAGCCCGAGAGTGTTTATGTCATAATAGCTAGTGTTCAAATCTTTCAATAATCAATCCAGCTGAATATCAGTGATTCAGCAAATGACCAAAGCGAACGAAAAGCATTGCTTCTCATAGTGGACATTTAAATTCGCAATCTAACGTTAATCCGTCGCCATTTTACAGTTTACAGCTGGTCCCATACTTTCACTTTTTTAAATCAGGTTATCGACAACATAAGGTAACGTTAAAAGTCATTATTGTTGAGTATTGTTGATGAAGTAGAATATGTTTTTGTTTTCGATACTTTGTTGTTGCCACAGTAGACAGAATATTCTATGTCAGTGATTTTACACTCGACGAATATTCTGTAATTTGTTTACATACGTTGGCAGTGAATTTGACCGCAGTAAACTCTGGGCGTTAGAATAGTTACAGTAACGTTAGCCCTACATTATAAAACACTTACCAGTGAGTACATAAAATCTGTTCTTCTTCGTCCATAGTTAGAGTGAGATGACTGGGTTCCTGTGTTGGGGTTGATATTTTCACTTATCCTAAACAGAAAGTGGAACCGAAACTTATCATGTGTTGTAAATTACTCTTATTGCTAAACGCTAAAGGTGTTGTTATATAACAATTACAAATAAGAAAAAGCAACTAAAACTATAAGTTAAAAGTCTATAAATACTATATATACACTTTTAAGAACATAAATAAATTACATAAAAATTACAAATGCATACAACATTTCAAAACTAAACAGTTAAATGTAAAAAAAACATATTCTAAATATTAAAACAACAAAAGGTATGAGTATAATAATGATTCTAACATAACACTAAGCCAAACATAAGTGAAACAAGTAGTAGGAGAGATGGTAACACAATCCTGTGATGTTGTATATAACCTACCACAGGTTTTTATTGTAAGTAGAAATAGGACTATACGTGTGTGTGTGTGTGTGTGTGTGTGTATATATATATAGTTTATTATTGTATTGTAGGGAGCATTAGCAGATGCTTTTTTATAGAAATTATACTTTTAATGAACAAGGACACATTAAACTAATCAAAGTGACATTTGTAATGTCACAAAATAATCCTCTTCTTTTGATCTTTCTTTTCAACGAAAGAAGCTTTTAAAAACTGATGTCAAGATTTCCACAAAAATACTAAGCAGTGATCATAAGAAATGTTACCTGATCACCACATCATCATATTAGAATGATTTCTGAAGGATCATGTGACATTGTAGTCGAGTAATGACCAGTGATGGGTGTAATTAGTTACTAAGTAATAAGTTACTGTAATTTAATTACTTTTCCCTTAAAAAGTAAAGTAAGGGATTAATCTTATTTTTATGTAATTTAATTACAGTTACTTCTTAAGCAATTTAACTTAATACTGTGTATAGACTGCAGAACATTCATCAATAGAATGGATTTAACATAAAAATGTAAAGTCTAACCTTAAAGCGTGCTTTTTATGTACCCTTCTCACTTGAAACACTTTGGTGAGTTAATAAGAATACTGGCAACACTTTAGTGTCCAATTCTCACTATTAACTAGTTGGGTTATTAACATGAATATTACTGGGATATTGGCTGTTTATTATTACTTAAAATATATTACTCTTATTCTGCAAGACCTTATTCTAAATCCTAATCCTACCAATTCTTAAACTTAAAAACTACTTTACTCAGTATTAATAAGCAGTAATTAGTAGTAGCCTATATTGAGGCAAAAGTCATAGTTAGTTAATAATAATTTATGTAGTTATCTATTATTTAAAACAAAGAATATTCTACAAATTTCCTGTCTATCTTTGTATCATTAACTTGTCGAGGTTGATATAGGATTTAAAAAGTAATTAGTAATAAGATATTAAATATTTTTGGAGAGTGACTTACCCAACACTTGTAATGACTGCTGAAAATTCAGCTTTGATATAAAGTAAATTACATTTTAAAACATATTAAAATCAATTATATTAAATTGTACACAATATTACTTTAAACTGTGTTTTTGATGAGCATAACTTTTGAACGGTATAGGTGGGTATGTTTCATACGTGGCTGTATCTAAACAACTAGTTTGCAGTTAGATTTATTTATTTATTTAGTATTATTAAACAAACTGTTGCTATGAGGAAAGCAAATTCCAGACTAGTGTTTACCTGCATTTAAATACAAAAATGGACCTTCTCAAGTGAAGCAGTTTACTCATTCACAATGTGTATGCATTAGTATGGATCAGTTCATGATGTTCAGCTTTGTATCTCCTTTGGATGATTATTGCTCAACTCACGTATTCTGTCACTTTAGTCAACCACAAGGAGTCTAATGGACTTCTGGATAGGTGTCCCTCGTTGGCCCCATTAGCAGATACTCACTTATGTTGACTCTCCAGTTCAAGATTTTATTGAGCTGTTAGTTTTGGAAAAATGTTCTCAAAATAATTGAACAAGGCTTTTGTATCAAGGCCTCGGAGACATGAGACATCAGCAGCTAATGGATGTTTGTCAGCAGAAACAGCACAGGAGCAGACAGCTGTGTCACGCCAGGGGAATCACAGTAATTACGGTATTGAGTTTCGCATTTTCACTCTTGCCGCAGATGGGTGTGCACAGGGAAGTTTACACAGACTGGTTCGTTCTCTAATTCCTGAGTGGGTCATCTGTCGCCTGCAATCTCTGATCAGAATTGTGATCAGCATTTGCGCTGCTGCAGCCAAATACACATGGGGTTATCTTGCCTGATGTTGTTTTACATAAACAAGTGAGTTATAATAGTATAAGAATGTACGCTGCAGGCCTGGATTGTACTTGTGTGTGTGTGTGTCTCTTGTTATATAATATTAAAGTTCACGGCTCCTCGCTCCACCAGTCAGACCAGCCAGCAAAGAGCAAATCAAATAACAGGGACGTTAGCATCAATTCAACAGTCAAAGAGTGAGGAGTTCTAGTCTTGCATCCTTAATCTCCTCCTTCGCCCCCCTGGGTGATTATATTATCAGGTTCTGATCTCTTTAGAGTTTTATTGCTCTAGATCAAATTGCTTTTATGAGCACATCGGAGCTGTGAATCCAAAAACGAATGCATGAAACTAAATATTGTTTTATTGCACCACAGACCAAATGTCACAACAATTTCATAAAATTTGATTGTTTTCTAAATAATTTTGAGCTAGTTATTCGGATGCATATTATCCTTCTTATATTAGATTTTATAACAAACACCTTTAATTTATCCTATTTTAATAATAATAATAATAATAGTAACTACATTTAATTTGTCTAGCACTTATTATACAAGAAATTCAAAGTGAAAGCTCAAAGTGATTTACAGTAAAAAAACACAACAAGCACAGTAGTTATTGTTATAATTTATCATTGTATTTATTTATTATATATATATATATATATATATATATATAATAACCAGTTTTCTTTTTTATTTGTAATCAAGGTTTTAATTTTTATAAGGTTAAAAGGTTATAAGGTTTTTATAAGGTTAAAGTTGAAATAAAACGTTTAAAATGTGTATGATTTTATATATTAATGTATATCATTTTTAAATGTATTAAATAATTAATTTATGTGTATTCACATGAGTACAAATAAACACGAATAAAAATGTAAATATCGTAATTAATATAATATTACATAAAACCCATTTTATAATGCTAGTAAAAATACTTATATTTAAATAAAATGCATTACACAAGATGGAAATTAAAACGTAATAATACAATTAATACTTAATAATAAATAAAATAAACATTTTATATTTAAAAGATGAAGCAAAATGATACATTTTCAGCTTTCTTTAAAATATATTTAGTGCATTTTAATATATGTTATATAAATAGATATTGAATTGATTGAACAGAACATTAAAATGGCCTTTAAATTGGTGCTAATGACTCCAGACCATCTCATCCTGTGTTTTTAGCAAATACGTGTAAATTAAACTACAAGCTGATGGATTGAGAGAGAAGTCACACCTCTGGCTAGCTGTCAGGTGTTGCAGTGCCATATGCTCGTTTTCATTTGCTGTCAAATAGTCATACGATTGCAGGGAACAGAACAGGTTGATAAAATGCAAAACTTTATTTGAAAAATGCAGTCATTTTTGGATTAATGCTATATATACATATGTTCATCCAACCAAACCTTATGGCATAACACCAAAGAACATTTCCAAAGAGGGTTACCAAGGCAACCCTAGAAAATGCACCAATTAGAAGGCGCAATGGCTCTCAAACACTAAACTGCCAAGAAATTGAAGGAGATGGAGACAACAGCTCTTAGCAAACAGACAAATGAAAGAACCAGACAATGTTCAACAGGCTCTTTTAGTGGAAGACTGCATTAGACACTACTTGAGATTGTTGTTGAGCACAGAGGATACGGCTTTCTTGCCTAGGTTGTGACTTTTCCATAAAACTCATCAGATATGTCATGCATCCCTTCATGTCTATGATGTACTGCTTGTGAATCCAGATTATTGATGTTCCTACTTCCTACATGCGAGTGAGAGTGTATGTGAGTGGACATTGATTTGATTGGACCCCAGCGGTGGCCGACCGCATTGACCACATGCTGTTCTAATTGCCAGTGAGGCACATGTGTCTGCATGTGAAAAACAACCGTGGAGTGGATTCTTCCTCTTTGAGCATAGTCATGTTCTCATTGTTTTGCAAAGCTTACTGTGAGAACTTAAGCTCTGGACTGTTTGTTTATGTGTTGTGAATTTACTGCCCTCCTTACACTGCGAAAGCAGAAGCTGCATCTGAAAATGCATTTACAGACCTTTAATGCTGCAGATAATAGGCAACATTTTTCTTATTTTGTTGCACAATGTTACTATATTATTGCCCAGCTCTTCGTATAACTTATATATATAGTATATCAAGTAGAAAACTTGCATATATAGCATATCTCAACTGCTTGATTGCTTGCATCATTGCATGTGTAATATGTAAATGTAAAGTATATTATCAAACAGCTCTAATATAATAAATGCAACTATAAGACATGAGCATATTAAGATGTTATAAACATTAACATCATTATTTTCTTTAAGGGTATCTTTGAAACAGTGGGCATAGTGAAAAGTTGAGAAAAAATACAGTTACACAGAGATTTCAATTGCAAAAACAGTGTTATATAAAAATTCTGTTTTAGATTTGTATTTATGGTTTTATAATACATTTTAAATGCATGGTATATTTTGTCATGAAAGGCTGGTATGATTCTATAATGCTGCATTGCGTTAACACTTGAACAATATAAAAGTACCATTGGTTATTGGCTAATATTAGAAATGTTGTATTTGAATGTATTAATGTGTGTTGTTATTGTATAGCCTACGCGCTTGCAGATATTAAATATTTCATTGTGCATTTTCATTTAAAGTTAATTCTTTAAAAACACTGGTTTGGTAACTATTAAATGTCATTTTGATTTAATCTTTATTTTAGAATTAAATTTAAAAAACAAAGTTTATATACATTATAATTTTAAAATGCCTATTCACTTATAGCATATCAAATAATTGATTTAAACGTTTATTGATTTCTTTGAATTTAATTATATAATTCAGAATTTGGTTACACTTTATTTTAAGGTCCATTCTTGCTATTAACAAACCACTATGACTTTTGCCTCAATAACCTCCTAATTTGCTGCTTATTAATAGTTAGTAAGGTAGTTGTTAAGTTTAGGTATTGGGTAGGATTAGGGATGTAAAATATGCTCATGAATATGTGCTTTGCACTAATAATCAGGAAATATGTTAATAGACATGTTAATAATCAACTAGTTATAGTGAGAATTGGTCCCTACACTAAAATGTTACCCAGAATTTTAATATCAGCCATCTAACATGATAAATTATTATCACCATTAACTATATTTTAATATCGGGGATATCTAATTAACACAGAGCGAAGCACCATCCGAGTCACCTTTGACACTAGAGCCTTAAATCTGTTGAAGATGACATAAATCTGTTGAAGATGACATAAATCTGTTGAAGATGACATAAATCTGTTGAAGATGACATAAATCTGTTGAAGTCTGCAGCATTTAAATGGAAAATTCCACACAGGTGCATTTTGCACATGAGTTATTAAAGCTTTTCCAGCCTCATGTGAGTGTGCCAGTGCCATAAATATTCTGTAAGTATGGCTTTGTTTTGAGGCTCTTCAATTTTACGTCTGAGAAATGATCCACCCCCTCACAAGCCCATTACTTATTCAGTGCCATAGCAACTACTACAACTACTACCTGCATTCTTACACACATCCAGTCTCTCTCTCGCGATTCACTCACATTCTCTCATTCTTTTCCCTCCCTCCACAGTTTTGTTCTCTCTCTCTCCCTCTATTTCTCTGAGCGATTCTCTCTCCTCACTCGTGTTGAACCAGTCGTTTCATGCAGCACTGCTGTGTTTACTCAGACCTACAAGCCACTGATGGCAGATTCAAGGTAAGGGGATGTTTTAATAGATATTCAAGTGCATGATGGACGAGAGAGTAAAGCGTATTTCCTGGTGATGTTTGTCACACTAATGGACAGCAGCGTGTGGGTTTGAATGGGACATGACTAAACTGTTGCTGTGCATCTTAGGGTGTGCTTGTATTTGTATCCGTTTCCTTACTAGCTGTTTTTTGGGATCCGTACATCATGCCCATGAGTTGCATCAGGCTCCCTAAACTAATTTAGAGTGTTAAATTCACACATTTTCACCGAAAAGTCCTAAGTCGCAACCATGTGAAATTAAAAATAGTTGGCTATCTAAATGAATAGCTTGTTTTTGGCTTGTGTGTGTGTGTTGCCTTAGTGACTCATTCCCTTACTGTATGCTATTGTTTGTAGGAGCCAGAGGGATATTTTCAGCATGATGGCTACATTTTTGGAAATAAATTACATATGTGGATGATGCACATGAGTCATTCTGCACAGGTTGTGTGAGATTTGGTAAACAAAGAGTGATCATAAATCATAAAGAGACTTGTGTAGTGATAAAATAAAAGGGACTGTCAACATCAAAGATGTAAAACAGTGTTAGCATAAGCAGTTTAAATATATACACAGTGATATTTCCTTGTGGTTGTAGCAGGAAACGAAATGTGATCCTGGGTTTAACATTACAGAACTTATCTACTGAACAACTGTGGCTATTATTGCAACCTGTAGCTTGAGGTGCGGAGAGTAATTTTAGTTTGATTACTGGGATGCACATACATGAGAGTGGTAAATGGACCATATGTTCCTGTCCTCTCCAGTGCAAAAGTGTCTCAATGCACAGTTCACCTTTACGCCATAATTATGTCTTTTGTGGGCTCTGCCGTGCACATCAGCTTCATCTGCTCTCTCTGTTGTTCTTCTTTCTGTCCATAATCTTTCATTATTGGGATACTCATCCAGTCATTCCTCCATCGCTCATTTTCTCACTTTCTCTCAAGTCTCTTTCACTGTCTTCTCCCCCCTGAGGTCTCTCATTAGTTTGCAGCGTACTCGCTCCATAGGCCATTTTCTCAGCTTCCTCCCTCTCCGTACCTCTGTTCTGTACCTGCCCTCTCTTGAGTCGCTTGAGGGAATGAGTGATGAGCAGAAACTTAAATGGAGAATGAGTCACTGTAGTGACAGGAGTGTAGGGTGATAATTCTACTTCTCTTCTCTTCTCTTCTCTTCTCTTCTTCTCTTCTCTTCTCTTCTCTCTTCTCTTCTCTTCTCTTCTCTTCTCTTCTCTTCTCTCACCTAGTGCCTTGTTCTCATTTTGTCTCGTTTGTTTCCTGTTTCATCTCTTTTTGTCTCACCTTTTCTGTTCTCAATATATCTCATCTCCTCTCTTTTGTCTCAACCTCATTTGTGCACACATGATCGTATGTAATTTATTCTTTACTCATCTCTTCTTGTTTCGTTTACTTTTGTCTCTTTTATTTTTTATTGTTCTATTTTGTTTCCCTTCTTTTTTATCTCTTCTATTCATTTTCTAGTCTTTTCCTTGTTTTGTTTTGGTCTCAACCTCATTTGTGACCCTGGACCACAAAACTAGTCTTAAGTCGCTGAGTTATATATTTGTAGCAATAGCCAAAATTACATTTTATGGGTCAAAATTATAAATGTTTATTTTATGCCAAAAATAATTAGGATATTAAGTAGAGATCATGTTCCATGAAGATATTTGGGAAGTTTATTACCGCAAATATATAAAAACTTCATTTTTGATTAGTAATATGCATTGCTAGGACTTCGTTTGGACATAGATAGGTGTTCCTGTGGCTCAGTGGTAGAGCATTGCGTTAGCAGCGCAAAAGGTTGTGGGTTGATTCCCAGGGAACAAATATACTGATAAAAACAATGTATAGCCTGAATTGCTTCGGATTGCTTCGGATTGTAAGTTGCTTTGGATAAAAGCATCTGCTAAATGCATACATGTAAATGTAGTTGTATCTCAACCAAATATTATCCTATAATAACAAACCATCCATCAATGGAAAGCTTATTTATTCAGCTTTCATATGATGCATGAATCTCAATTTCAAAAATTGACACTTAAGACTGGTTTTGTGGTCCATGGTCACATTTGTGCTCACATCATCTTATGCACTTTCTTTACCCAACTCTTCTTGTTTCATCTCATTTTGTTTGTTTTGTTTTCTGGTCTCTTCTCCTTTTTCTTCTTGTTTTGTCTCATTTATTTTCTTCTAAGCACTACTTTGTGTCTCGTCCTATTTTCTTGTCTTTTCTCTTCTTGTCCCATTTCTTATCTCTTGATATTGGTCTCTTCTTGCCTTGTTTCTTCTTTCTCGTTTCATCTGTTCTTTCTGATCTTCTGTTCTCTTTTCTTGCATCTCTTTGCTTCTCATCACTATACTATCATCTTGTCACTTCTTTCTGGTCTCATCTCTTTCTCTGTCTCCTCTCTGTCTTTTTTCTTCACATCTTTCTTATTCTTTCTCATTTTGTCTCGTTTAATTTTGTCTCGTTTTATCTCTTCTCAGGTAAGTTTTACAAGGAAAGAAAGGTGTAAAAAGGAAAAAAAGAATATCAGTCAATTCATCAAAATTGTCTAAGGACAACATGAGTGAGGCTTGTAAACCACATACCACAGAGCTGTGCTGTCCATCCATCTCTGTAAGCTCAAAAGATAAGGTAGTGCATGAAGAGCTAGAAGCATTTGTTTCTGTGAGCACGCACACATATGTGGATGTATTTGATGTGCCGGTTGGGTTGGTGTAAACGGGTTGCAGGCAGTGAGTGGGTGTAGTAGCTGAGCTCTTTGTCACGGCTATTGAAATCCTCTCGCACACCACGGAGACGGGTGAGAGAGCGGCGTTCATCGCTAATGAGGGGATCAGAGACAGAGTCAAGCACGGGAAGTCAAAATGTGAGACACCCTTGTGAGAGAGAGAAGTTAAGGATGAGGTTGAAGAGAGGACAACATAGGGGAAGATCAGAGTATTAAGTAGAAACACCGCCAAAGGTTTTATGGAGAGGTGAAAGGAAAAAAAATAATGAGATGGAATAAAAGCAAAGCAAAACTTGTTGCCCTGATTTTAGGTTTTGGTGGCTTGATTCCAGAGACAGATAAGGGGAAGGCCAGACAGTAGATTTAATAAGATTGTGTGAATACAACCCCCTTTCTACCCACTAACCTAATGAGAGAGCGTGCCGTTCATTTAGCGGCAGTGCTAGAAAACAGCTCAATCAGTCAGTCTTAGCTCAGGCCTGCTGGAGCCCACAAAACACTGTCTTCAGTCCATTAGGTTGAGCACAATCATGCAAAACGCCTTGCTTAAACTGTTCAATACAACTGCAACATATGCTGCACACTCCAGTGACTGCAGAATGCAGAACTCCAGAATGCAATTCTATGGTCTTTTAGTGTAATCTTGTGCATTCCTGTACATTTACATTTAGTCATTTAGCAGATGCTTTTATCCAAAGCGACTTACGATTGGGGAATACATAAAGTGATTCATCTTAAAGAGGCAAACAGACACTACCTGTAGTTCAAAAGGTAGTGCAATGCTACCAACATGAAGGTTATGGGATCGATTCCCAGGGAAATCAAAAACTGATGAATTGTGTACATCCAATGTAAGTTGCTTTGGTTGTCTTCTATATGTATAATTGTTAATGTTATAGTTGTGGAGTGGACTTCCCTATTCTCATAGAATTAAAATTATTATTAAAACTTTATAGTTGTAGTTATCATTATAGTAAGCATCCTTAGTGTGAACGAGCCTTTAGGCCTGGTGTCAGGAGCGATGGAGTTTTCATACTCAATGAAGCTCAAAGTTGTCATAGCAACCGAGTGATTGGTCAAAGGTCCTGACTTGCTGGCTGGTTAGGATAAAAGTAGGGCTAGCTCGATACCACTTTTTCATAACCGATACGATCCGATACCAAAAGTTCTGAGTATCTGTCGATACCGATATTGATCCGATACCAGCACCGTTTTTTACATCAGTGTAGAATTTCTATATCTCAGTGTGTGTTGACCTGCTCATCATTCTTTTGTGTTTTACACACAATCTACTGAATATAGACAACTTTACTGTAAAGAAAAACAACAAATGAATGGATATGTAATTATAATCTATGAAAAAAATACTTTTATAAACTACGTTAGTGGATAATTCAATAGCAAAAGTTACTCTAGAAAAATCACGAGTGCAGATAATTTGATAAAATCTAAAATTTGTGCAAAATAAATATTGGGGAATAAAGAAAAGTGAATAAGTGTAGGACTGAATCTGGTAAAAAAAATTATATATTGTTCTTTGTATTGTTTTAAAATACATTCATGGAAAACAAGTAATATATATATTGTAAAATCTAAATACATTTCTTTTAAACGTACTGCACAGTAATGAGGCGGCACCATATGACAGATGATACAAACAAGAAAGGCTATTAATAATCTTTCATTGCGCAGAAACATTATATTACGAAAGGCTCTAATACAGAGCGGCAGATAACATGAACTTGACTTAAATATTAATCTGTACCTCACATTAAACTATGTAACGGCTTCAGAAAACTTGAAATATAGTGCACAAAAACTTTATGGTGTTTTATAATGTGTTTTTTGGCTTTTTTGGGGCTTAACAATAACACAACAGTAGCTATGCAGAATATCGAATTTGGATCGGTCTCCTCAGACCGATACCCCGATCCAGCAGAAAACGCCAGTATCGAATTTCTAGTGAAACATTCTTAAACTATCAACTTGTCATCCATAAGGGTAGTTAATGGTTAAGGTTAGAGGTAAATTTGGACTTGTGTTTAACAAATGTTGTTCCAGGAACAACAGGAGACAAAATCTTGGTCATCAAGTTGGAACCGTATGAGGGTCGAGTTGTCACGCTTCATGTCCCACTCAAGTAGGACTTGGTTTTCTGGACCAAATCATTTCTTGTTGGTCCTGAAGCAAAACTCCTAATCAACAATAACATTTTAATGTTTTATGTTTAGAAATAATGTTAGGCTTAACACTATTTCTGTGAACTAGGGATTTGCATCTCCATAACTGAGGTCAATTTGAATTCGATTTGATACAATGCAATGGAAAAAAAATATGATGCTATGCAATTGCATTTGCATCTCCATAACTGAGGTCAATTTGAATTCGATTTGATACAATGCAATGGAAAAAAAATATGATGCTATGCAATTCAATATGGTTAATATAGATAGTTCTTTTTTCCAGACAGACAGCAAACTTAAGTAACTTAAGTAGCTTCTGACTTCTAACACCTTGGTCTCCATAGTGTTGTGATATGTCATATTCACATAGCCGCAGTTGTGATGAGAGAAAGCGCGTGAGAAACCGTTCAGAGAGGAGAAATCAATCTACCTATAAAATATTAGTCACACATTTCTGAATAATAATTTTCTAAATAATGAAACACTTTCTAAATAAGTAAAGTATAGTGCATCTGCTAATAATTATATATAAATAAATAGTTTTTTACAAGTGCATGTGTGTTAGAAACAATGCATCGCATTGTTAATTTTATGCTGATGCACCAATGCGAATCAGTGAATCTTACCATCCCTACTATGAACCAATCACTGCCCCTAGTTTTAGAGGTTGGGTTTCATGGGTTTAATTGCTTAATAATATGTTGTTCCACAGCCTAGGATGTTCATTATTTAAACTAATGTTTAAGAAATTAAACCTTTTATTCAGCAAGGACACATTAAATTAGTCAAAAGTGTCATTAAAGACTTTTACATTGTTGTTGTTTTTTTTACAAAGTAATGATCTAATAAATGCAGCCTTGGTAAGTATAAGAGACATTGAAAAACAGAAGAAAAAAATTTAAATGGTAAAACTTGGGTAAATCATATTGTGTGATTTTGTTTTCCAGGTTGCTACTGGTGGTTTGACTTTTAAAATGCATGCATTAATCATTTCTTTGCATAACAGTGTCTTTGAAATGTCTAAGTATGTCCTTGCCTTCTGGTAAAATGTAGCATCATTGTGTTTCTCATTGAGTTTTACATTTACTCTTATTGGACTGTGTTGAATCGCACGTAGAAGCCACAGGAAGTTCAAAGGACATTTAAACATGAGATTCAGGAAGCAAGTGATTTCCAAATCAGATCAATGTTTAAGAGACGGGCCTTTTACTTTTCACTGTTTTTATAAGGTATGATTAACCTTGGGTTTGTTGCAGTGCTGGCACTTAGCCTAATGCTGCTTTTCCTCTTTCCTCCCTTCGATCTCTTTCTCTCTCTCTCTCATCACTCATTCCCAACATGTACGCCCTTCACTCTTCTTTATCAGAGACGCTGTGTCTCTATAGAGAGGAAAAGGCACACTCCTGGGGTGGTCACTGCTCAGTATAGGGCTAGATGCAGTACATGCATGCTAAATAAAGATTATTGCAGTACGTTTCTACTTCAGAATTTCATGATTAATTCAGTGCTGTTACTTTGTAATGTTTTGTGAGATTTCTACCAATTTCTTCACCCATTTTACAGTATATATATATATATAAATTGAGGAAAAATAGTCTATTAACCTAAACTCACCCCAATTAATTCGTTTGTTCTGTTGATACATGCTCATTTCATTTATTTTTACAGATTATCTTTGCATCATCTAACGCTCATATAAAGTTATCTTTAAAAATAATTATTATTTTAGTAACACCTTAAATGACAGAATTGTAATAGCTAAGTGGCTGAACATAATGTAAAGAGCAAACCAATTTTTTCATTTAATGTTTCTTTAACTATTTAATTTACTGTCATGCACAAACTCCGTGTTGCATAAATGTGTCAATAACAAGAGACAGTCGAGGATTCAGTAGACCGGGCATGAGGCTATTTCAACCCACGCTGAGTCTTTGCTTTATGAGCTTCTGACTTCACGCCGCGGGGAACGGCCTTGGATTTGTCGACTGTTGACAGCCAGCATTCTGTCTGCCACAACGCTACAGCTGTTTGCTGGGGTCCGATGCACTTAGATCACGTCTGTCATATTTGTGCGTGAGTGCGGCTGCCTGTATGTGTGCGTGTGTGAACAAATCCTTTATAATCATTGCCTGTGACCCACCATCTCACCCTTTCCATTTGTTACGAAGCCGGTGAGGAAAGTTCAAGTGATACTTGTCTGATTACCTCATATATTGATATTCCGCCATGGCCAGCATTAGTCATTCTTGAAACAGATGTAAATGCAGGGGTGCGGGAGAGAAGTGTATGTCCACAGCGATCATGATTTGTCCTCTCTTTATTTTAAAACGCTCTCCAGCTGTCTAGGGAATGAGGAAATGAAAATGAATGATTTCAAGCTGTTACGTCTATTTTCATTAGGCAAAATGCATCACTACTATACCTGAACAAATTGTGTTGTGTTCAATAAACAACACATCATGCATCATGTGTTTAATAGTGTTTTGATGTGTAGACACTGTCATACATGCTTTATACTAGTTTAAGATGTGTTTAACATCAAGTGTACTCCAAAATTGTGGATTTACTTTAAACCATTTCTTTCAGAAATTACTACATTTTCAAATAATTAAAAAGGAAATGGCAAGCAACAGATTGAATGAAACAATGAATTTTGAAGTATAAATCAATTTGACACAAGCAGGAGTGATATTGGGCTAAATATTAGTTTAAACTTGTGTGAACTTAAAGGGAAATGGCATCATGAAATCCACTAAATATCACCGTGGGACCAATTGGTTAGAAGTCATTACACAAATGGCTCTGTATTTCCTGTTCTGCAACTTTGCTGGAAATAATAGGTAGCTGGTGTGACAAAAAAAAACACACACAGACACATTTATAAAGTATAGCGGAGGGTGGAGAAGTAGAGAAGGGTGGGCGGTTGGGGCTGGGAAACAGGTAAGAGGAGGCATTAGTTCCCTCCCCTCTTGTCCTTTACTCGTCCCCCTGGTGGCTTACCCTAAAAGAGTGAAAGAGATGAGAAGTCTTCTGTCCGTCGCTGACAACGAAAGAGAAAGAAAGTGGCGTATTCAGCATGTACAGGAGGAAAAGAAGTGTGTCATTTGGGGGCTTTGGATGGTAGGATACTTTTTTTTTTCCCTTCTGGCCTCAAACTATGACTCAAAAACGTGCTTCAGTAAAGTGCATTTGAGTTCATTTAAGTTAGCTTATAGAACGAGATGTTTTTTATTCTAATAGAAAAGCTTGCTTGTAATCCTTCAGTCGTATATTGCTTTCTAAGAAGATGGCAAATTGTACATTGCCATATTGCCTTTTTCATAATACATTTCATAGATTTCAATTGAGATATATTCAAGATATTTTGGGAGAGGACAGCATCAGGCAAGGCAAAAGTGTCCATCTAGTAAAGATTTTTCTTTAATTTATTTTTAATATATCTTTTAAAGTGTCTGCAGCCTTTATACAAGGTGAAAATCAATTTGTATTGATCTTAAGGCTGACGTTTTCTTTGCAAGGCTGAAAATGAAAAATAAATTGAAAATCATTTCAGTTGCTGTCTGGCTTATTTTGTGTGCATAATAGAGATTTATTGTTTAGAAAATAAAGACTGTTTTATTAGAAAACAATAGGCATGTACATATATATGCACATAAGCTACTGTTCAAATACCATTAAAAATACAGTCGAAACAGTAATATTGTGAAATATTATTGCAATTTCAAATAAGTTAGTAATTACTATTGTACTATATTTTACAATTTAATTTGTAAAAGAATAATCAGCAGCTATTACTCCAGTCTTCAGTTTCACATGATCCTTCAGAAATCATTCTAATATTCTGATTTCTTATTATCATTGTTATAAAAACAGTTGTTTTATGAATATAAAATAAAAAAAATCTTTGAAGAATTTGAAGTTCTTGTCACATTAACATCAGACATACAATTAGTAGCTAACATCACACAGACACATGTTAATAAATCACAAACTCTATTTCTCATGTAGCTGCGTCTATCTATTTATCGTCTATTATTATTTTTATTTTCACCATCAGCTCTTCAAACAGGTGCAGTATGAGATATTCACAACATCTTCAATAAATGAACTCTGCAAAACGGTGAATCTAAGTGGATAATCTATAGACTTGAACCTGAATAATAGACAAAAATGTTCTATTGAGTTGAAGGAAACAAAAAAGGAAATGGCGGAGGGAAAAAAAGATGATCATATGGTACTAAATGTAATTTTAGAAGGAGAATGAGTGTTCCATGCATTTAGGAATTCATTAGAGTATCTTAAATGAACAGAAATTGACACTACCTTTAGCATCAGTTCTTTACATGTTAATGCAGCTGCAGTCCATCATGAGCATGCAGATTGTTGTGGTTTTAATGGGGCTGTGTGGATGGCCGGTGCTGATGTTCTGATAGTGGCGGACAGTGACAAAGCTTGTCATATCTGACAATACACACTGATTAGATGACTGCGTCACGACTGGGACCGTGACGTACCGGCTTTCATATCTCACATCTTCACTTGCATCAGCGTCTCTGGCTGCACTGAGCTTAATTTGAATTTCATTGTAGAGCGCACTGTACGATGAGACAGATAATCAAAACACAATCAAAAAAAATCTTGCAGAGATTGTTTCTTTTCGCCTTCTGCTGTGAGGGTCGCTGGCTTGGTTTATTAATATACACATTTATCTACATTTAGTCGTTTCAGCTACGGGTTAATTTAAGGCACATGGACTGTTTTCTAGAGAAAATGAATAAGTCAACTCCTCTTTTGTATTCTAATGTATCCAGTTGTGTGTGTTGCGGGTCAAAGGTGAATGATTGACAGTTGACCCTCTGACTGGAATGGAACATCTCAGTTTTGTCATTGGGCTGTAAATGTTCACACATTCAAATGGGCAGAATGTTAGAAATGTCCTCAGACTATGCAAATGGTTCTCTGAAACTCCTCAAGGATATGTTGATGTTGTTCTGAAGTGTTTTTTTGCATGTGATACAGAAATATAAACACTTTCTCCATGGTGCCAGCAAATTACCAGCGTGTGTTTGGCTCGTCACTCATTTAGCTGAAGAGATAAGCCTCATGCTGTTCTCCACATCAGGATTAATAGCAGTAATTAGGCCTCTGTAGAGTTAGAGTAGAAGTTAGAAATGTCTACTCTAACTTCTCAGTAGAAATGAGAAAAACTAGATTCATCCTTTTAAGATCATGTAGTAAGACCGTTTCATCAGATGCGCATGCACAATAAAAATTAAATAAATATTTTGTACTCTCAAAAAGTGGATTTGAATAAGAGAGTACTGAAATTATTTTTATTTGTATTTTATTATTTTTGTATTTTATTTTATTTCAAATATCAACTTATTATAATAGCTGATGGGGAGCTCCTGCCTTATGCACTTGTGTTAAGCGCATCTTTGCTAACCTTTAAATTACAGCTTTATAATGTTTCAAGATGTAGTTCACCTAAAAATCACTACTTCCCAGTCTTGTTGTTCTAAACCCACATGACAGACTTTCTTCAGTGAGACTCGAAATACATTTTTTAAAGATGTTCGTCTTGCTGTTTTCCACAACATCATAAGAGTTGAGCATTTTTCTCCCCAATGTTTTAGTAAATAATGAGAGACTCTATTTCGTACACAAAACTGTCATATAACTTGAGAAGACTTGAGTCATGCAAACCACTTCTATGATACTTGAATAGTTAGGGTTAGCATCTGTGTGATAAGCATCACACAGGTTTGAATTTTTAAATAAAACTTTTTTTTTTTTTATTATGGCAGAATTAGGACAAATTATAAAAAATAAAATAAAAACATATTATTAGAATTGGCCTTAAAATGCTTACTTTGTATGGAATGACTAAATGACAATTTATACATTTTTAACAGAGTTTATGGCTTATTAATGATAAATAATGGCAGCATTCCCATTTGTTTATAACATGCTATTAACCTTCAGCTTGAAAATCAGGTTCAAGTGTTCACAAGCCGTGCATCTAATTGTAAGCTGTTTTTTTGTCTTTGACTTTAGTGTTTTATTTTAGTTTTAAGTTATTATTTTTCTCTCTTTCTTTTTCCCTTCTTTTTCCCCAGGATTGACAAGTCCGGCATTGCTGCCCTGAGAGCCCGGTGAGTCTCTCTGTGTGTGTGTGTGTGTGTGTGTGTGTGTGTGTGTGTGTGTTGAAAAAGTCTCAATCCATCTAAATCATAAGTCGTAATGCCACACCTGATTATTCAATCAATACACCATTGATCCAGCAATCATTTCACTCTCTGTGTCCATTGTAATTGGACTTTGTGGGAAGTGTTTGGTGTGAGATCTTCACACATGCCTGTTCTGTTTGACCGTCTCAACATTCAAGTGTCTCTCAGCGTGTCTGGTGGGGAGGGACGGCGATGAAAGAGAGGCGAGCGGAGGAGTGGAGGCAATAATCATGAGCTCGGTATAGACAAAAACGGACAGACATCAAAGTCCCCCGCTGTGGAGTAGCACAGATGGCCTTTGTGTGTGTATGTGTGTGTGTGTGTGTGTGTGTGTGCGAGGACATGCTCACATTTATATATGTTCAGATTTTGTCGTTTTCCTTTTTGCGTCTCTGTGTGTGTTTTGTAGTTGTGAATAACAATCCCTGATGCCGCTGCTTACTATTTATATTGGTATCCATGGTAATGAGCTTACTAAGCCAGGACCAAATGTGTGTGTGTGTGTGTGTGTGTGTGTGTGTGTAAGAACAGGTCGGTGTGTCCGGGTTGGTTGTCTATGTAAGACTGTGCTTTGCGGGGCAGAATCTAGCCAATGATTTCCACCCCTCCATCGCATCTGCAACTACAAAGTGAATGGTCGGCGCTCTCCATCTGAAGGACAGGGCCACATTAGAGGAACGGCATAATCAGGCCCTGTGTGTGCCTGTTTATGCAGGTGCTTTTGTTTATGTAATAAAGCTTAGTGTTATGTGACTATGCTTTAGAAATGGGAGGACAGAGAGTGAGAGACAGGAATAGAGAGACGGAGAGACGTATTTTGGGTGCACCTTTTACCGCGTAAGATGCCTCGCAAAATCTGGTGAGTTTGTCTGGGTTTTGTTTCTGGTTTTGAGGAGTTTTGAGTATTTTGTGTTGTGTTTCGATTTAAGAGGGTCTGTTTTTATAATATTTCAGATAGATAGATACACATTAAATTAATCAAAAGTGATGGGAAATACATTTATAATCCTGTTTTAAACAAATGCTGCTCTTTTGAACTTTCTATTCATCAAAGGATCCTGAGAAAAGCATCACTGTTTCCACAAAAAACATTTAGTAGCAAAACTATTTTCAACATTATTAATACGAAACGTTTCTTGAAAAACAAATCATGATGTGACATCAGATCATGGCCCCAAGTCTCCCGTGACGTCCTGTTATTCTCATATCTGTTGAAACTCAAGCATTAACAGCTGATGTCCCAAAGCCTGGAGACTTATATAATTATAATGGTTATTATTATTACTACCACCATATTACCATTATTATTATTGTCATTTAAAGTATTTAAACAAAAAAAATGCTGTAGTTTGAAAGATTGTTTGCAACACATTTTAGTCCCATTATTATTATTATTATTATTATTATTATTATGTCCTTTAACCATACGAAATTAGTTACTGTAGCTTGACAAGCTGTTTGCAACCCATTTTGGCCCTATTATTATTGTTGTATTATTATTATGTAATTTAACCATCCAGAGTAAATTACTGTAGTTTGAGAAAATGTGTGAAACCCATTTGGTTACATTATTATTATTATTATTATTATTATTATATAATTTAACCATACACAGTAAATTACTGTAGTTTGTTTCCATTAATTGTTATTATTGTTATTATTATTGGCGCTTTTCCACTGCGTGGTAAATGCCACGCAGTTCGTCATGCCATTTTGCTGTATACTGAACCTATTCACTGCTCCATCAATGTTTCATGCCAAATCGCTAGATTTCCTTGTTTAAAATGTACCTCACAAAGAGGCGCTCTAGCGACTGACGCTAGAAGCTGTAGCCTTTGGTGTTTCTTGTTAGAGCGCCTGCCTCCCGTGCGGGAAACCCGGGTTCGAGACCCGCTCGGTGTGATGCTGCGGACCCGGGGGGGTTTAACAATCATTGTTTAACATGTTCAGACTGAGCCAACAGACCATTTTAACAGGATAAATTGAATATTAACAAAATGTATGGGTCTAGGTAAAATTTTTTTAATTTTCATGAAAACTATTAAAATGGATTTATAGCGTTTTGGAAAAGAGCTCTTCATATGAAGAGCACAAATGCAAAAGCCATCAGAAATGTTCTTCTAAAATCAGCATTTTTCTCATGTGTGCAGGTTCAGTAATTACACTTTTATGGCAATGAACAGGTTCTTTTCATTACCGTTGAAGTGAAATAACTGAACATAAACATTGGAGCATGATAAAACTGTATATACTGAATATACTAAATATATATGTATAAACTAAAAATGTATATACTGTATGTATATATATAATAATATGATGAATATTTTGTGACTGAACACTTTATTTAAAACCAGTTACAGCAGGGGCTAAATTACTAACTTTGTTTTGTGACCACCAGCTTTCTGCTCATTAAATAAAGAAAAGGGATGTTTTCTTTTGTTCTTTTTTTACTAATGAGAACAGCTGTGTCACTTGCATAGCAGGTCTGATGCCCTTCACCAAGTCTCCATCTAGAAGTTTATTCTGCATCAGAGAATGCTGGAAAAATGGCTGTTAATAAGAAATAATCTAAATGTAAAAGCAGATATCCAATATCCAATTAAATATCTAATATGGGCGGATACTGACAAATGAAAAAATCTGTAATATTGGCCAATAACCAATATGGCCTGTTGCATCTCTACTTGGAACACATGTTTATGCATTTCAATCTGAGCATTACCTGTTCTGTGGGTGCCATTAAAGCACAAGCATGGTGCCATGAACAGCAGAAGGGTTGAGAACACAAGACCAGGTCGTATGAGGGTTAAAACATGCCTCTTTTCAAAGAGACACACTCTTCACAGGATATGCCCAAAATGTCGATCATATTTACTAAATTGACTCTGACCTCTGTTGTCCTCTTCTTCCTTTTCTCTTTGTTCCAGTTCTCCGGACCTCTCTCGCTCTGTCTTTTTACATAAGATATGCATGAAAGAAGACCTGCAGCTGGATTCTGTGTGCCTCCTATCTGCACTCATGAATGACTTGAGAAAAATCATTAAAACTAAGGCTGGCGACTGCTTTCTGCATGCGTCACAGATGAGAGGGAGAGAAAATCAGTTTGCTTGCTTGTGGATTTCTCATTTGTAGCTATTATTGCCGTTTTACCTGTTGCTTTTCATCATAGGAACCTCACAGCTGTGATATTGGTATATTGCACTGTATATCATGGTATTTACTCATCTATATCAGTATATTCTGTTGTTCTTCCTCTCCCCGAGCAAGTAAACACCCTTCTCTGAGGGGAATCAGGGCAGGGGCTAAAACATTGTCTGATCAAGCTTTGTCAACCCTCTCCACAAACAGAAGGAAGGGACCAAATTGATTTATGACTCAAATTAAATAAATGACATTTGCAGCAGAAGAGGAAGAAAGGGTTTGGGAGGAGGAGGAGAAGAAGGAGAGGGGAGATCAGTCTGGGTCTGGTTGACTGGATGCATCACGGCGGAGCAAAAAAAAAGAGTATGTTCTGTCTGGCTGAGAGAAAAACAGACAGGAAACGGTGGAGGAAGAGTGGAAAAGTATTGGACAGAGATTAGATGCAGAAGTCTTTTAAATCTGTGCATTCGCTGAAAGAATCTTATTCTCATAGAGCGCTGTGGAACAATGGAGCGCTCCGTGTCTCTTGAGCCAAATTAATCGGAGATGATAACCTGCTTTTCCAGCACGGAAGGGCAGCTGAGCAATTAGTATCTGCATAAATATGAGAAACCGTCAGTCTTTGTACATTTCAGAGACCATCTATTATACAGTATGAGTGCCACATCTTTAGTAATGAATTCACAGCAGATTGATTTCAGTTTCAGGCTGTGCTGTTTGTCTTTGAAAAAATGATTACATTTGGATCATTGAAGCGGTTCTTTGCTATATGAAATCAAAATTGACTGTATTTACACTCATTGCATGTGTTTCTGGTCTTATTTTAAAAAATTCATGGGTGCACAAAGGCTGTGCCAAAGTAAAACAGTTATTTATTTTTCTTTCCTTGTTAATTTGAATCAATGCACTTCCTCTAAAATGACTGTTTTCACACTTACCTCACTAATGACACATATGATGATAATCTTAATTATAAGGATGCACCGATAATTGTTTTGTTTTATAGAATATTATTTTATAGAATATTTATATAAATATTGTTTATTAATTAAGTTCACATAATTATATTAATTGTTAATATTATATTTTGTGTGAAAAAGTAAAATACACAGAAATAAATTAAATATATAAATAAAAAATACATTATATTAAATAATAATTAAGCAATTATTTTTAAATTCTACACGTCAATTTAGACATATAGTGTAGACTTCTGTTCAAAAGTTTAGGACTGGAAAGATTTGATGCTTTTGAAGAAGTCTTATGCTCACCAAGGCTGCATTTATTTAATCAAAAATCCTTCAGAAATCATTCTAATATGCTGATTTGAATTTCAAGAAAAAATCTTATTATTATCATCAATGGTGAAAAAAGTTGTTCTGCTTAATATTTTTGTGGAAACTGTGATCCATTTTTTTTATATTCTTTGATGAATAGAACGTTCAAAATAACAAAAGAACAGACATTTTGTAGTCTTTACTGTCAGATAAAAATTATCAGTGCTATTAAATATACATTTTAAGTGAGTGCTTGTTGACTTCAAACGTCATCCAAATGTAAAAATAGACAAAAATAGCTTTCAAATTTAAATACATCAACCATAACCGTAAATAAATAGTGAAAAGGCCCTTATTTCTTTATGTCACATACCTCCATCATCATACATCAGTCATAATGCTCGTTTATAACATAATACTCATTATCCAAGTTCCCTGTCACTTTTCTCAGGGATTGAAGAACTTCTATAAGTGAAAGATTTGTCACGCTAACCTCCAGACAGCCTGTCACATTGCCTGTCCACTGGGTGCAGACACTTGCAAATGATAGATGATCTGTCGGCCAGTGTCCCGGACGCCCCGCGTCGCAGCAGAGAGGTCTTAATAACTACAGTGACGATGTCTTTTTCAGAGAGGAAGTTAGAATCTGCCATAAAATGATGAGGTGTGAGAATGAGATTCTTGTATTTCTGAGTTCTTTGCAGAGTGGTTTGGGAAAAACACAGCTCCTCGGGGGTTTGCCTGGAAGCTAATAGACGTCAGATGAGAGTCTTTTATTCCTCAGGTTTGTGAGGAATCTTTGTGTCTGGGAGTCATTGTGGCATAAGCCTGGAGGGATCCATGTTACTCACCGTATACCTCTGGTGACCAATCCTTCACCGGCGGCGACTCTTCTGTAAAGTGGAATGAAGTTGAGATTAATGATCAGAAAACATTAAAAGAGCTCTTTGTTATCAAACAGTTATGATTCTGCTTACTCAGGTAGGTTTGCAGTATTGTTTTAAGGTTTTTTGACATCTGGTACTGTAGATTGAGGCTTAAAATAGCCGAGCAATTACTCCGATATTAGTAAATGAAGCCTTTTACACTTTTTTGACACCAATACTGTCTCGAAATTTCTCCGAAGTTATCACGCCACATATCAATGACATTTGCAAAGGTCACGTTCAAATCCAGCTTTAATTTCCATAACATTAGCAGTTTCTCATTTTGCAGATGCTTTTGGACCAAAGTGACAGTGCAAACAGTCACCTGGTGTAACAAATACAATTACAGAGAACATGTGACTTGGTTAATACCGAGGCAAAGCCTTAGAGAATGAAGAAGACCTTCATTTTGGATATTACATTTGGATCCCCTGCTCTTAGAACAGAGGAAAATTACTTTCATGAACCTTCAAAGTAATAACAGAAACATCAGTGCAGTGGCATAATGGTACTCCAGGGCAACCCGACAAAAATGATAGTGCATTTAGACTTAATAGACTAGCTTATGTACTCAAGCTAACCTAGAAATGAATGTTCACGACCTGTTTTTTTGGGGTTTTCAAATGTTACTGTAAATGTAAGGACATGACCTTGCCGTCTCATTTATTTAGTCTGTACATTGCTGAAAATAATTCCAGTTGCACATTGCCATTGAATTGACCTTGACCTTTAAAATTAGCATTATGTTGTTTTTACACAACGTACAGTGTACAGTGAAAACACACTGTAATATCTTTAATGTACATGATTATGAGTGCTCTCTAGCCTATAGATTATTGAAATCAGTCTTAAAATATGCATGTGCTAATGTGCAAACATTCATTCATTAGGACCTGATCCTAGAAGGTTTAAGTGGTGACAGCTTGATCCTAAATGATGTTTGAAGAACGAGTGCCTGGCCTTGGAAACACATTACGCTAGAGAGTTGTCATCATCGCCGAATAGCAAATCTCACCTTGTAAAAGCATTGTGCCGAAACGGTCATAAAGAAACACGCTACTGTCTTTCCAAACAGATTGTAATTGGTACTATTATACAATCTCTTGAATACATGATTCTGAGTGACTTTTATTCAAAAGTCTAAAAATATACCTGTATATAGAATCCAGTTTCCAGCTGAAATGCACATTGGAGGCAGTATAATGGCAACACCCTTTGTTCCATCTTTACACAAAGTATTATTACAGGGGCAGATTATCAAATAATAATCAATTAAATATTCTCACACGGTTCCTTGTGCAGTTCTATGTTATGACATTTGTACTGTGGCACATGATTTGTAAACTAATACAATCTATACGTAAGGATTTACTAATGTGGTAAACTTGCTCTGTAGCTCACCTGGTGCAGCATTGTACTTGAAAACATGAAACATGAGTAACAATAAAAGTGCCCAAAGACTTGTAAAAGCAATCTAAATTCACATGGTTGTTCAGAAAATGCATTTTTACCTAGTTTTTGCTTTTGTTAACATGTGGTTAGGATTTTCAAATGCGATAGATCCTTAAACTTTTAGGACCACACACCGGGCATTTCATTTCTGAACTGCTGCGATACATACCAACCAACCAACAACTATTGTATATAAAAGGTTGCCTCATTCATGTTCATCTGTTTTGATGTTTGTTAGCTCTGCTCTCTGGAAAGTGTCATTTTGGTTTTGAATGTGTCTTGGAACATATTATCATTTTGCTTAAATTATGATACAGGTATGTATTTCCATTTAACTTGGGTTTGTTAATTTCCAAGGCAGCACGTACATTTTTTTTAAAAACATTTGTATTTAATATTAATATTTTATTTTATTTCAGCTTTGTCAATTAACAAAATAGTTTTTAATAGATTGTTAACAATAACAACACTTACACATAGGGCTGTGACGATAACCGCATTACCGCTTCACCGCGGTAATGAGATGCGACCGCGGTGTTGAGGTCATCACCGTCATCACCGCACTGTTTTTCGCGGGATCCGACCAAATGTCTTGTAACGCGGGAATAAAACACGGTAACGGTCGGTAACTCTGGTGTAATTTGAACGGGAGTGGGCGGTCTAACAATCTCCCGTTCCCGACATCCTTTCAGAACAGCATATCTGTGTGTTTTTACTCCCTCTTACCGCTCACGCGCTGCACGCACGCACCAGTGCTTCTGTGTCATGTGTTTTATTGCGCACAGTGCGCAGCATGTGCATAACGGCACCCTGACAGAACAGGCGATCTGCATGTGCATATAGGCGAACAAGGCAGTCGCCTCGGCAGCAACACGGTCAGGGGGGCAAAGGGACAGATATTTGTAGTTTATCTTTTGGGCATTCGTTATCACTACTTAGTTATTCTACATCTAAATTAACTTTGCTTCATAGTAATGCCGCTCCCGCACCGCCCCCCAACTGAGCGTCATCAATAGGCTGCTCTACATGCAAAACATTATAATGTTCATTCATGAATGTCATCAAATCGAATAAAACTATCCAGACATGAATTCCTTTTGCTGCTGGTGCTGTCTGATGAGTTTTAAAGCCAGACACGCGCTTCTAAAAGGTAAGATTATAGCTAATGTATGTGTGTGAGAGAGAAAGCGCCGTGGAGATAACAGGTGTAATATTATCTATTAAATAGGCTTACGTACACCCAAAACCGTGTTTTGTTGTGTTTTAGCCATGGAATACTAAATATTTAGCGTTTATCATATACAGTGTTTAATTTGTGTAATAAAGCGGGGTGATCGATCCGGCATCAGAGGATGGAGAGGTAACGGATCATTCGCGCAATCACTCCGTTGACCCACTTAAGTGATTACCAGCTTGCATCAGTTGCTTTTATTGTGTGCATATACTCTAAAAATCACGGGTATTTTATTCAACATTTTTTTGTAATGTTTGGGTAGTTTTTTTGTAACCCATATCCTATATGACAGTCCAGAGTCTGCGTTTGCTTTGAGTGCACGCAGATATTTTGCCTTCTCTTCTGGTGAAATTAGTTCTCAGTGCCACTTACTTTTTTTGTCAAATATAGGTTTGTTTCATGTAATTTATAAAACAGTAAACGATTTTATTTTATGCAAAGCAAACCAAGTCACCTAAACGAGCCACATCAGGGTTTTTTTGCGACTATGAAAGTTTTATTTTTACTTCTAAAATGCTTGTTAAACGAATTTAAAAATAAGAAATGTTGTATACATGTTTAAACGGTGAAATATGTTGTATTAAGAACTGTATTTGACAAAAATAAAGGCACTAAGACAAGAAAGAAAGAAAGAAAGAAAGAAGAATAAAAAAACAATGACAAGCTCAAACAAAACGAAACCAATAGCGACTATATAAAATAATAAAATAAATCATTTTCTAATCTCAGCATGCTTTAATTTTGTGTCGCTAGTGGTTTGCGTCAATACGTTTAAATTAAAATGTCTTTGGTCTGTGCTCTGGAAGTGTTCTGTTAATTCTGCTAAACTTTAATTACTAAAACTCAAATTAAAACCGAAACTAACCTGTAGGGTAGAAAACTCCACTAAATAAAAACTACACTAAAATTAACCAAATTATAAAAAAATAAAAACGAAACTTAAATTTTTAGCGAAAATTGAAAGCAATATTAAAATAAAAACGAATTTAAAAATGCAAAACTACTATAACCCTGACAAACGTATTTCTCTGGAGGAAGAGGATCCGTCAGATGAGATGATTGGAGTTCGGAGGTGACGATCCGGACCGGGTTTGTTCAGATTAAGCCCTGACTGCTAATGGCACATGCCCGTGCTTGCTTTTATTTTAATGTAGTTGTTAATAAACAAATTATCCAATCTTTCACTTGCATCTTTAAAATCGTATTTGAGTGAAGTGGGGGCGGCACGGCAGGGTTTTGCCTAGAGCCCTGTCGATGAGTGACAGAGCAGAATAAAGATGAAGTTTAGCTAAGTGTGGATGCTTCAACTGCGACTGCAAAATGGTCAGTTTACTGCGAAGAAACCCATGTCAGGCAAGTCCGACACGGGACATTCTTCAAAGGGAAGTTAAATTGTTTGGTTTCATGAAAAAGAGATTTAATTTTGCAATGTCTAAGCCAACGGTTTTGTTCATATTTTACTTATAAATTTAAATGACAGATGTCTTTTTTTTCTGACACTTTTCCGTGTTGACAGCAAAAGGTTAAACAAATTTAGTATTTTGACAAGAATAAAAATAACAAAAATGCTATTTTTACATTTTTGTACAAACTGGCCTACAGTATTATTATTTATTCTCTCTGCGACACTTATTATTACGTTGACAACAAAATGTAAAACTAATGTGATTCTGGACAAGACGAATAAAATAAATAGCCTACAATAAAATAATTTTTGTGCAGACTATATTTTATTTGTTATCTCTCTCTCTTTCAGTAGAGGAAATGTAATTGTGAGATTCTGGAAAGCGAGATATATTTTAGAGCAGTCGGGTCAGGAAGAAGAAAAAACATATTTTATTTTGCACTTTAAAAAGGTTGTTATTATAAATGTAGCCTAACGAATAGTCAAATAATATTAATTACATCCTAATTTGCTGTTACAACCTATCCGTTTCAACAAACACAGTTTTCAACAAGTTGTGTTTGGACAAGTGCGTTTATATCCACGGAGTCTTACCCGAAAAACAATGTCTAAAGAAATATGAATCGAAGTTTAGCACAAATCATAAGAACTAAGCACGGGGCATGTTAAGCTCGCTTGTTGTTTCTGCAGCTTGCTCAGGTTGTTATTCTTTTAATAATTTGTACAAAGAATGGGTTACAAACGATGACAAAGACTGTTCCATAATTCCTATTAAACTCAGAAGATATTGAAAAAAAACTAAGTTATAGAGATTAATATTATTTTGTTATTATTGTTAATTTAATTAGCTGTTTTAAGAATAAAGACGACGACTTTAGTATTATTCATTTCCATGTTCATTTACAAGCTGCATGCGTTCTTGATCAAGTCATTCAGGGCTCTACTCATTCTTCCCACTGGTCGCAACTTTATCTTTTTGATACAACATTATGATAAAAGTTCATCAGCATGCATTGATTAATCTAGTTTATAGCTATATGGTAACGAAAGTGTTTAACATTCAACCCATTCTTTTTCATCAGTATTATTTGTGTCACCTTCTCTGGTTTAAGAAGCAGTCTTTTACTTTAGTTCGAAAACCAAATCCTCCAGTGTGTTGAGCTTAGTCCGGCTGCGTGCACCTTCGCGCTCGTGCTGATGCAGTGAGTGTAGCTCTACCCACGAAGCGCTCGCGCTAAAATTGCATCTCTTCACGTGATCAGTGAAATCTGACTCCTGCTACAATGTGCTGTGGCTCTGCAGCGTGCAGATGCATACTTGCACAAGTGCGACCACGTCAATTTTTTTTCACTGGGGGGGGTGGAGGGGGTCGTGCGATTAACCGCCAAACCGCGATATTTGTTGCTGCTTCACCTCGGTAAGGAAAAATCCAATACCGTCACAGCCCTACTTACACAGGCTGTTTTATTTTTGCGTAAATCATTGCTCAAATCAATATTTAATGTCCAGTTATTTATTTGGTAAATAGCCATGAAATAAGTTGGATATTGTCCAGTTAGCTGGCCATTATCGCAAAAATAAAACTCCCGAGACCTGCCAACTGTCTGGGTTTATATTGCGATAATGAGCAGCTGGTTGTTTCCCTGTACTTAAGTTCAAGGCTAACATTATTATGCTTTCCAAAGTTTAAATATTGCTTACTCATAGAGCTTGTCGATCCTTTCCATACCATTTAAAATTAACTTCCACCCAAGGGTCACCATACCCGTGACCTTTGAATTAACCATTGAGTTTCAGAACTTTTTATTGGTAGTCTCCAACTGTACATTGCATCAGTACTTTTGTTCCAATCAAGCTAATTATACCAATAGGATGCTGTTGTCCAAGAGTATGTGTTTGTGTAAGTGGCTGCTATAGTCTGTGTATGTGTTTCAGAGATTGTGAATGAGCCTATGTGTTAGTGTGAAAGAGTGTACGCACACACTGATACAGCGCTGTGCTCATTAAGAAGCTCTGGCTTGGCTGGGCTTGGATCCAGGGCCACATGTTTCTCCTGTGCGGTGCTCGGCTATTTCTGTCTGCAGTGTTTGGCTTGGATTTATAGTCAGCTGCTCTCTCAGTCACCTTGTCTTTTCTTGTCTCATTCTTCATACAGCGTCAACGCATTTCTATCTAAACTGGTTAATAGACCTATCGACTGTACACTCGTTTTGATCAATTTAGAGCACATGAGCTTCAGACAGAAACTGGATTGATGGCAACCTTAAATCCTTGTGTTCCAATTTTCTGGTTCAGTGTTAGTCAGTCACCTTCATTGTCTCCTTAAAACAACAGGTTTTGAACACGTACGTCTGCAAAACCACATATTTCTGAATATGTTGAGTGTGAAATAATGAAGTGCTGGACTTATACTTTGAGATCTGATTGGTTAAATCTGTTATGTTAACATTATGTGCTAGTAAATTATTGTTTATGCTTGGATAACATTATTTTGCTAAGATTTTATTGGCTAATATTAATATAGTGTAATATTATATATTATTGCATATTTGTGCCATTTTGGATAACATTATTTATATTCAATGTTATATTATTGGCTAATATTATTATAGCTAGAATTGTATTATTTATTGTTATTCATGCTAGGATGATATTGGCTAATATTTTGTAGACTTGTATATATTTGACTAATAATTTTCACTCTAATATACTGTTAGCCTGGGGAAGTCGTGGCCTAATGGTTAGAGTCGGAGTTTGAGTCTCAGGTCCGGCAGGGATGGTCGATGGGGGAAGGGAATGTACAGCGCTCTCTCCACCTTCAATACCATGACGAGGTGCCCTTGAGCAAGGCACTGAACCTCCAAGTGCTCCCTGGGCACCGCAGCATAAATGGCTGCCCACTGCTCCGTGTGTGTGTGTTCACGGTGTGTGTGTGTGTGTGTTCACTGCTGTGTGTGTGTGTGCTCTTTGGATGGGTTAATTGCTGAGCACAAATTCTGAGTATGGGTCATCACCATACTTGGCCGTTTGTCCTTTCACTAATATTATTTGTGCTAAGCTACAATATTGGCTGGTATTATTTATATATTATTGGCTAATATAATATAATATTATTTATGCTAGGACATTTTGGGCAAATGTTATTTATGCTACAATATTATTTTTATTTATGCATCATTGTCTGTTATATTTATACTACATCCTCTTGTTTACTTCAGTAGATTAAACCTTTTGTCAGATTTGGAGAAAATTGTTTAATATTAAATTAAAATATACAAAACA
This sequence comes from Gymnocypris eckloni scoliostomus, assembly GCA_027564155.1. Lineage (NCBI taxonomy): Eukaryota > Metazoa > Chordata > Actinopteri > Cypriniformes > Cyprinidae > Gymnocypris > Gymnocypris eckloni. The sequence continues at coordinate 9,287,381 of CM050417.1, read as the reverse complement.
CTAATTTTGAAAACAATCTATGTAACATATGTAGCTAACCTGAGGAGTTTGATCTTGCTTTGAGTTTGCTCACCTTTTACTTCAGAAACAGTGAAGATTTTACTTCTGACTGTGTTTCAGGGTTTGATTGTGTATATTTTTTTGTGTCAGTATGCGATAAACTTCACAGGTGTGTAGTTTTCAGACGCTCTGCTGGTTATGTGACGTAACTTGTCACCATTCCTTTGTCACTGGAGACGTTTCCCAGGCCCCGCGTCCCCTCGTGATGGCCACAGTGTGTTTTTGCAGCTGAATGTAGAAGACCACTGGGATATCATGTGAAGTGCAGTGAAAGGTGTGAGAGATGTGTGTTGCTCTGAGCTTCTACAGATGTTTGGAAGGGAAGAACTTGTGATTTCCTATAGGGTATTTACTGTATACTATGTGTGTGTGTAGTGTGCTGAGGGGCAGTGGGAGTCATGTTTGTGTGTTTGTGTGTTGAAGGAGATGAGGGAGTGGGAGAGGGGGATGTGTTTGCTCATGCATTTGCGTTTGTGGCTCTCTCAGGGGTTTAGCCTGGAGCTTCATGGATCTTTGTGGAAAGACTGCTCACTTTGTGTCCATTCTGAATCCCTCACTCTCCATCTAACTCTTTTAACAGCTCAGCCAATAGAATACAGTTCACCTTTCCCTACCAGACACCTCACATATTCATTTTGCAGATACAATTCATTTTGCCTCACATATTCACCTCTCCACAGATACAAGTTACCATGTCTCTTCCACTGATCACATGACCGGCTTGCTTGTCAACCAGCCCCTTCCCCAGAGGAAGCTCAGGGTTGCTGTGGGGATGAGGATCTTGGTGGCAGATTTGGTGAATCTGAGGCGACGTTACCATAGAGTCTGAGTCTGGGGAAGGGTCTTCGAGTCACTTGTTGTTGCAGCTGTTTGCTTGTTTTTGTCTCTTTCCTAATCATTTTTTTACACTCATGAGGGAACAGTATTTTACATTCAATAATAAAGTAATAGATAATTCAGTATCTTAACTTACAAACTTCATGTCACATTCATTTTAACAATACAGTTTACTGGTTTGTGGTTATTGAAGGTTTATGGTCAGTTTCAGATTTTTTTTTAAGATGACTCACCCAGGCTGCATTTATTTAGTCAAATAAATAAATACAAAATTATTAATTATTTAAACATTCTGAAATATTTATGCAATTTGAAGTAACTGTTTTCTATTCTATTTTAATATTAGATTATCATTTTCTATTTTCATTTATTTTAAAACCTTAAAATAGGTATTTTATTCCTCTAAGAGCAAAGCTGATTTTTTTCAGCAGCCATTACTCCAGTTGTCAGTGTCACATGATCCTTCAGAAATCAGTCTACGCTGATTTGGTGGTGGGGGGAGGGGGGTAATTTTTTTTACTTTTTCAGGATGAACAGATGGTTCAAAAGAACATTTATTAGCAATATAATTTTGCTGACCACTATTTTAATTTTAGCTTTCATTTTAGTTGTCAGAGAACCATCTGTTTTTGCAGACATGTGTAGTTAATCTTTTGCAAACAGAACAAAAAACTGGATGGGTAATGGCCATCATTAGACACAAAGAGCACATCTGACTATAGGGCCTTTCGCACCACAGGAACCTTTTCATAGTACCCAAACTAATTGTGGAACTACCCACTTTTGGCGTGTTCGCACAGTGGGAACTAGGAATGGTTTGGAGGAACTAAATGTGCTCCTGCTTCAGAGTAGTGTCTAAAACAGTTCTAGGAACGATCCGTGACGTAAGTGTGCGCTGATTGGCTAAACGCGTACGAAAATGCCCTCACCCGCCATGATTTAAAACACTGTGTAAACATATACTGTGTAAACATTGTATCATTCTGAGAGCATTTATAAACTCCATTTACATGAAGACTTTGTCTACGGCGTTTTGTGCTTCTATCAGCCTCAATGAAATGTAACACTGCAATTTGTCGTTGGAGATTAAAAGTCCTCCTTTCCGTTCTGTCAATCGCTTGACGTTCTTCTTTGTTTACGTTGTTGAACGCTGCACATATATGACGTCGCTGTCGACTGGCTTACGTCACTTCTTAGTACCCATTGTTGGTGCAAATGCAACCCTTTAAATGCTACTGTGATATACTTCGCGCAAAATCGTCCCAGTACTTTAGTACTGTGCTTTTAGTTCTGGAACTACAGCAGTGTGAAAGGCCCTTATAAGCGTTGGACAAGCATTAAGGCAAGGAACGTATCATGACATTGTTGTGCCCTGATACACTGCAAGCTTCCAGTGTCGATTGGGTGGCAAAGATCAACCAGCACCACAATTTGTACATAAATTGGTGTAAAAGCAATTTTTACTCAAAAATAAAGAATTGTCAAAAAGTAAACTTAATTAAATGTGAAATTTGTTCAGATTTAAGATTTAAATCTTTTTTTTAAGATTTAAGTTAACATATACTGAAACCATTTTTACAGTAATTTACTGGCATCCAACTGCCAGTAAGTTACTGTAAAACATATAGCAATCTTTTTACAGTGTACTCTAATAGCTCAACTTCAAAACGACTTTTTAAAAGTGTACCACTCAAAGGTTTGTGGTCAGTAATATTTTTCTTTATGTTTTTGAAAGAAGTCTGGTAACTCTTTACTTTAAGTCTTTATGTATAATGCATTATAAAAGGATTATTAAAATGTATAATACACTATAATTATTCATAATGTGCATTGTAATACATTATATCTTGTTGTAAATAATTATAACCGAATTTGAATTCATAGTGTAATATTAAATTGATAAGTGTTATAATGTCTGTAGTTACAATTATTCTTGAGATTGTACAATGCATTATAAGATGCATTACGAAGCATAATTAATTAATACATTAAAACTGCTTTTATAATGCATTATCAAATAAATGCTTTAAGTGAAGTGTTAACGGAAGTCTCCGTTTTCATAAGAAATACAGTAAAAATATTAGTATTATAAAGTACTCTGTTATTAGAATTTACAGTTAGAATTATTTTAATTACAGTTTAGATTTTAAAGTTCAAAAGTACAGCATTCATTTGAGACATTTTTTGTAATATTTAAATGGATGTTTGCTGAAGTATTAATTTCTTTAAAAGTAAAAATCTTACTGACCCCAAGCTTTTTTATTTTTATTTAACGTGGCTCCATGAGCAAAAAAAAAAAAATAAATAAAAAGGTAGATTTCAAACCAGTACTTCTGGGGGTTCCTGCACCAGCCGAGCAGCTGCCACTGAGATGAATGGAAATGCTAACGGATAGCCTTCTCCAGGTATTATAGACCTCCTTGGGGCAAATGCTCAGCAGGCCCATGCATTAATCCATCTATGAGTGAGATATGCATGGAAAGAGTCAGACCCAGCACACTAGGCAGACAGCAGAAGTAACTTCCTGCAGTGGGAAAAGGCAAACAGAAAGAGAAGATGAAAGACAAACAGAGACAGGACTGAGAAATGAAGAACAGGTCAGACGAGATGTTGGAGGGGGCGAACCACCGTACCGTGGCACATGCAAAGACAAATATACTGAAACATATAAAGGAGATTCTTACTTTGGTACAGGAAGAAGGTCACTAATATTGACCGCCTTATTGTTATACGCCGGAATTTTCTGAAAGGATTTTGTGATACCATAGAAAACAGGAAAAGGGGTCAAGGATGTTGACCTACAGGTGATGGAGTTTTTTCTGTGCTGAACAAAAGGTGCATTTTAATTCAGAAAGATGCAAGATGCAATTGAGTCTGACTATATTTGCGTTATGAGGGCAGGAAAGGACAGGTTATTTTTTATTTTTTTTTTTATTGAACGAGTGTGGAAAGGTCTGGCAACAGAAAACCAAACAGTCCAGGAACGGAGTAGATGGAAAAGTGAGAGAGAGATTGGGAGGGAGGGGCTGGGGATAAGTGGGCGTGGCTTGTATTCTGTTCAGCCTATCAGATCCAGACACAGGCAGGCAATGAGAACTGGTGTAGGAGTGAGTGAAAGGAGAAAAGAGAGAGAGAGCATGAGAAGGAGAGAGGTAGAGGGAGATGTATATTCTCAGTCCCTCAGCCCGTGGCAGAGAGCTTGGTCGCACCAGAATAGCGCAGGACAGTCCTGGTCCTAAGTCTGTGGAGTGTGAGCCGGACAGCATGTCGGATTCCGAAGCCAAAGTCAACTCCAAAAAAGCCGGCATTCGTGCTGCTGTCATTCTGATCGGACTACTGCACAAGACCAGACGGCAGAGGGAGAAAGAGAGGGACAAGGAGCGGTGGGTGAACTTTTCTTTTTCCCACCCCCTAGTTTGACCTGTCATTCAGATCTGGCTGTTGTTATTGGCCTGGGTGCTCTGCTTGACCTGCGTTTTTGTATGAGGTTTCTGGCTATGTAGGTCATCCTATGTACACTTTATACATTTATTGTCATCCCAGGTGTGTTGTAATTGGGTTAGTTTATAGTAAAGGACCTTTTTTGTGGCACATTTGAGGATGTTCTCATTTGCAACTTCCAAGCTTGTCTTTCTCCTCATATGCCCCAAAGCAAAATATATTTCTTGTTCATAGCTCAGGATACTCAAGCATAAAATCTCATCTGTGTCTGATGGGGAAACAACATAACACACAAATAAGACAGTTTTTGATATACAGTAAAAATATATATATATCTATAAAATTAACATGGATTGCATTTTTGGTCTTGAAATAATATAAAGAGAAATGCTTAATTTAATCACAGATTTGGCAAATCTCAGCAAAGTTTGAGGTGTTGTTTGACTTTTATTTTTGTATTTTAAGTTTTCATTTATTTTAGTAAATTCTTAATTTGTATACATTTTTTTATTTTACTATTTAGGTTCAATATTTAGTGCATCGATTTCAGTTGGAAACATTAAAAAAAAATCATATAATATGTATATTTTATTTTAATAAACAAAAATGCTTTAATTTTAAATAATAGTTGAGTCTCCTGAAACACTTGGTTTTCAGTTGGTCTTAAAAAAAAAGCTAAATCTGCCTTGCTCTCTATGTAATCTCATTGCTGTCTAAGAGAAGCAATTAAGATAATAAGACGATTGCATATGTATTTCCATATGTACTTTGTGTAACCGTCCATGTACAAAAAGTTCCAAGCAAATACAGCACTGTTAAACTAACAGAGTAAACAGAGAGAAAGAGAGGCACATAGTTTTCACCAATCTCTCCTGGTCAGGGTCATTCAGGTCAGATTGTAGAGTATGTGGAAGTTAATGTCCGAGGATGAGACCATGAAACTATTTCTCAGCTATCATTTACTCCGCTTCTCCAGTGGCTGTCTGGTCAGTAGCCGTGTTGCTCCATATCAGCTGGCATCATCATCGCTAACAGTGGCCCCAGTGTAAACTTTGTCTAATCATTAATTATAAACTGATTTGACTGCATACTAACACACGCCCAAACACACTCTTTTACCCAGGTGTCGTGCCGCCTGGAACCACACAATACGATTTGTGTTCAGAGGCACCATGTGTGCGGATCCATTTGCATAGATCTCATCGATAACTGGCATGGTTACTGACATCACTGCGAGACGGCCTAGCTGGAGTCGCCGCTTTTATTCCCTCTAGATCAGTTCTGTCCTGTTCTTCTGCTCAGATGTGCAGAAGAGAGTCTTTAAATCAAACAGGCTTTTCAAGTGGGGCATAATTGTAAATGTTATAATGGGATTCACCTTGATGGCTGGGTGGTTCAAGTTTGGTCTGTGAGGAAGGTTATTGCTCCCTCTTGTTTTAATCGAAAGGTTGATTGGTGTAGTAATTGTATGTTTTATCTTAAAGTTTGGTACCAGATTCGAGAGCACTTCAGAGTATAATTTGTTCTCAGATTAGAGTTCTTTGAGTAGGTAAAAGGATCTTTAAAAAGCATTTTCTTAAAGTATTTTTGTATTGTTTGCCAATGCATTGAATCCCTTGAATAAATGTTTTTAATATATAATATTTAATCTTGAATTATTTGTTTTTTAATAATTGTTAATCTAAAAAACACTGACATTTTATATATAGGGACCAATTCTCATTATTAATTAGTCGCTCATTAGAATGCATTTTAAAACATATTTGTTGTTTATTAGTACTTATAAAGCACATATTCTGCATGACTATATTTTCCATCCCTAAATCCAATACCTGAATTTAACAACTACCTTACTAACTATTAATAAGCAGTAAATTAGGAGTTTATTGAGGCAAGTTAATGGTTTTTTAATAGTGAGAATTGGATCTTAAAATAAAGTGTGACAAAAAAATAGCATTTAATTGATTATGTTTTTAACCTCATTGGCAGATTTTTGGGGCATAAAACAACTGTGAGTTTAATGCTTTATGCTATTTTTCAGTGGGTTAATTGATTATATATTATCCATACAATTAATTATTCATAATTAGTCATTATTCATAAAAAGGTAAATTTACTTGTTTAAGTAAGTGTTTTAAATACCTATTCACATAAGAAATACTATTTAATGTAACAATATATTTAATGTATTTTATTAATATAACAATCTTGAATTGTATAAAATGAAATAATTTTATTTTAATAATATTTAATCTTGAATTATTTATTTATTTACCCCAATGGCAGATTTTAAGCATTTAAGAACTTGTAGCATGCATACATCAATATTTAAATTTTTTTGCATACTACCTTTAAGTGGGTTAAATTATATGTTTTATGAAAACTAGTTTTAATGCAATTTTTCTCAAGTAAATTATTTTATTCATTATTATCTCTTGATATTTTTACTGGAAAACAAGAGAAAAAATACTTAAGATAATATTTGCATTATTTTTGTTGTTTGCAGTCTCTCTACCAGCTTGACTAGTTTTATTTTGGTTATTAATAATTCTTTATTTGACATGATGTTCCTCATCCATTTATCTTGGCAAGTGCTGTAAGATGAGAGCAGCAGCGAAAGCATTTCTTCATAAGTTCATTAAGCACCAAAGCAAATGTTTTTTCTGGTTTCCTGTTTCATTCACTGAGATCTAATTTTCTCCACCTTCATCACTCATTTCTCCCATGATCCGGTCTCCTGTAGCTCACATGAACTGCCTTCTCCTCCTGACTCATTTTGTTTCCATCACACTTTATTTTCCTTCAGCCTTTTTCTCTTTTCTCCTTCTCGTGTAATTTGTATCCCTATGCACCTCTGCTGTGCCCTCCCCCCCGGTACTTCCTCTTTGCTCAGTTGTTTTGCCCCCTCTCTCTGAGAAAGCATTTTGATTAGCAGCTGTGTGAAATTAAACTAAACTAGGTCACCTTTTGCCCTCTGTCTCTCACACATAAACATACAAAGACTCAAAGTCCTTTAGGTCAGAGGATAAGATTCCTAGCATAAGATTCCAGTTCAGTTCCTCATTCAGTACAACAGATGCATCATCGTCTGTAACTGTAAGAGCGAGTCATCGTGAGTACCTGGAAAAAAACATGCGGCTCATTCATCCAGAAGAGGCCGTAAAACAGACCTCTGGCTGCCAGTACAATGGCAAAGCACACTCAGTGATATATACACAGTGTCATAAAAACTCAAAGTAAAGGGCTCAAATGGCAGCACTATGGCGTGGTGATGGATCATATTATGATATAATCATGTTCCTTATCAGTCCTGCTAAATGGAAACATAAAAAAATGACAGAATGTTGCTGATTGTTCTGAAGCTCCTTGAACATTTTGGGATTTAGAATCAATAACATGTAATTGTGCCCATAATGAAGAAAATAAAACTTTTACTAGAACTTATTCATATTGTTCATTAGATTTAATTTGAATAACTCTAAACATTTTGGTGTACCAAGTAAAAAATTACATTTAAATAATATTTTTCTTGCACCTTGAATATGTGTTTGTGTCGAAGGTTGTTAAAAAAAGATACGTGTGCATGTGTGTATATATCATATTGTGAAAAAAAATGGACGTAAGTGTCCAAGTCACCCGTAGGTTTCTGAAGAGGATTTTTGAAGCTCAAAGTGGGCGGAGCCGGCCGTCGCCATATTGGCAGCGTGTCACTCCCGGATAATCGAAAATGGGCAAAAAGGCGGGTGGTGGGTGGAGCTGGTTGCTGAAACCACGCCCACCTAGCTCGACAGTGTCTCACGTCTACGAATTGGATATTGCGTGTATACAACAGTTCGATGGCATGAGTGTGTAAATACATAAACAAAATTATAATGTAGTGTCTTTAAAAGCCCTCTTTTGTGCAGAACTACCCTGTTTCCTTCTCTATACCAGGGGCATCAAACTCAGTTCCTGGAGGGCCGCAGCCCGGCAGAGTTTTGTTCCAACCCTGCTCCAACACACATACTATGCAGTTTTCAAATAAGGCTGAAGGACATGATTAGTTGGATCAGGTGTGTTTAATTAGGGTTGAATATAAACTCTGCAGGGTTCTGGCCCTCCAGGAATTGAGTTTGACACCCTGATCTATAGTAAACACTATCATGTATTTATATAAAATATTATTAATAAACAACAACAGGAAGTTCAGTCAAAAGTACAAAGGCAGATATACAGCATTGAATTTACATAAACATGAGATTTTGCCAAAAATCTTCTCTGGAGCAAATAATACATGTTCCATATGTAATATGATTATTATCCTTGATCCTTGCATGTCATGAAAATGTCTAATTAACTAATGTTTTACTTGTGAAATTATGCCAAAATACTAAATAAGGTTATTTATTTTCTCCGAATACCCTCAATGAGTCAAAATGAATTAATCCAGAAACATCCATATAATTAAACAGTTGTGTATTCAGGTCAATTTATGCAAGATATGCATTGCTTTTAAAATATTTTTAAATAAATGAATAAATCCAGGACATAAATGAGCATCATGTCAACCTCATAATTGATTTATGAGCTAAATCAAATCTTGTAGAAAATGATCTGTCGTGTGACAGATGTGTTTGGCTCTAAACTCAGATTCAGAGAAAACAGATTGTGATATCAAATCAATCAAAATGTAATCAAAAAAACATTTTCCCAGCTTCACTGTTGCCGTAGTTTTACTACATTTGACCTTTTATAGAGAGGTAGTGTAGTTGCCTCTCATTATAAAATAAAAATATCTCTTCTGGTGTGTATGCATATATCGGTCCATTGAACTGTATCAGTAAGTGGAATAAATGAGGTGACCAAGTCTCTCTTAACAAGTGCTCCGAGACGGTTTCACTGACTGTGTATAGAGCCTATTTACAGAGCAGTTGAATTGAGAAGGGTATTTTTAGAAGTCACTTTTCTTTTCCCCGTTCTCGCTCTCTCAAAACCCTGTGGCGTCCTCTTTGTCTCCTGTTAGACTGTTGATTTAGTGATATGGACAAAGGATTAATGCATTTAAAAACCCCAGAGGAGCACAGGTTGCTTTAACAGAGGGAGTGTTATCAAAAGCCCTGCTCAATGCCAGTGTCTCATCGGCCCCTTAAGGCCCCTGTGATGGTCTGAGTTTGTTTAGGCAGAAGAGGGCTTCTTTAGGACTTCTTGGATGCAGTAAATCTTCAAAAATGAACAACTGTCCCGTTTGTCCAAGGGCAAATAAACACAAGCTGTTCTCAGAGTCATGCTGGAGGCAAAAACGTACTCTGACTGAAATCTGTCAAGCGGGTGAAGGAAGGTATCGCTGATTTGAGAATGAATTTGATTTATTCAGACAGTTGGAAAGAGAGATTACGTATGAACAGGTTTGTTTTTTGTACTCTGATGTGGTCTGCTCTCTTGACTTTGTTTTCTTCTTTTGTGAGTATTATTTGATTTGATAAAACTCAAATTCTAGAATCACTTACCAAAAAGTACCGTGGTAATACTATTCATAATGGTACTGATCTAATGATCCAACCGTGTGGGTCCTCATTTTTATTATTTTTTATTTTATCTATTCTAATTTCATTGAGGATTTACAATTTTCACTCATGACTTCATAACAATTCTCACTCAGAAATGGCTAGTGAAGTTTACCAATGATTACAAAGAAATGTCAGGTAACTCTTTGAGTTGTTAAATAGAATGACTGAAATAGATTATTGGAGTTTTACAAGAAAATCCTGTTTTATTTGTAGCTTTGAAAATCAGTTTTTACAATGTAGTATATATGTAAGTATAAGTAAGTGTATATTTACAAAAATAAAAACCCATTTATGCAGTGAAATTTTATTAAAAAATAAAAATATTAACTGGAAAATATTTACTGTGTAAATTGGACGCTTTATATTTTATTTTATTTTATTTTATTTTTAGTGCTTTTAAATCGATTAATCACATCCAAAATAAAAGTATTTGTATATATATATAGTATATAAATTACATATATTTCTTAAAAATATACATATATGTAATATAAATCATATATAAATATTTTTACATTTAATTCTATTCCATTACATTTTTCCTCAGTATTATGAACATGGAAGAGAATGCAGGCAGAACTAACTTAAATATGATCATAAGCAAAAGCTTTTCATTTTTGACTTGTATGCCTAGATTGTTGTATATCCTCAGAACTCTCTCCATTACAAAAGCTCTTTTACCCTTAATTCTCCAGAAAATGAATGAAAAACACGTTTAAATGTGTACAATTTTGTCCTGACTGCTTCACTGCTACTCTCATCCTTCTGATTAGCCAGTGCTGTTGTTATAGCATGTCAAGCCTCTGAGCAGTTTCCATAGTACCGAGGCTAGTCTTGCTAATGTGTAATGGCGACTGAAGGGCTTTATTAATTGAGTTATTGATTGTCTACAGACGGTGTTGGTACAACACAGGTAGAGTAAAATGTAGAACAGGTGCAAAGAGTCAAAAGCCAATCGATTTCCTCTCAGAAGAAAATGCTTTGTAGAGATTTATAATGGCCAGATGTATATATTGTGTCATTAAGTGATCATAGAACAGCTGTTTTTGTTGTTGGTCAGAACTATATTTAACAGTATGTGTGCAGAAGGAATACGTTTGAATTTGATCAAATTAAAATCCTAGCACAATAAATGATTCCTCTAATTCAATAGTTTGTTTACAAAAGTAAAAAAGACAGAATGCATTAATTGAGCCCTATTGAGCGACTTTTGCACCCCCTTCTAATTCTTGTTAGCACTGCAGGGACTAAAAGCAGAGCGGGTTTTAGCAGCACTCCGTATCGATTGTTCCTTTTACGTGTTGAAACGTTCCGTTCCAGCAGCAATTATTTCTTAATTAAAATTCCATATGGAGTTAATCAAAATTACCTTTGTACAAGTCATTTTCATTTGCCAGTGTGTTAGTTTTGTACACAACTTGTGTGTGACTGAATAAGTCTATATGGTTTGGGACACTGGCTGCTGTCCACATTTCTCACTTTCTATAAATAGCCTCGACATATCATCGTACAACAGGAAGCAGCACTCTGACCATCCAACAGCTATCTGAGGAAAAGACATTATCCTTAAAAGACACTGGTATTGCTTCCCATAATCCCTTGCTGGATGGAAGAAGAATGATAAAAGACCACCTCAGCATGTGGACTGTCAGTTTAGCTTATAGATAATGTTTAGGCCGCAGACTCTGATGAGTGTAATGTATCTGTAAAACAATGAACCTGACAGGAGTGTATTCAATTAGTTTATGCGAGCAGAACATATACACACTGCTATTGGTAGGTAACAATCTAATTAGCTGAATATTAAGTTCATTACTGCAGTGATGTGGCTGAAGTTTGCCATTTGAAATGATCAAAGAGGGAATGATCAAGTTCATTATTGGTTTCCATGGGTCAAAAATAACATTCATAATTAGGATTTAATTGTCAACCCTCTGGCAATATCCACTTTCCTGTAGTCTGGAGTCCTCTCCTGTCCTATTTCATTTGTAAGTGATAATGTATAATCAGCATGTCAGTATCACTAAATAAACTGCAACAGGGTAAACAGTAACCGAGCTTTCCAAATAAACAATTGAATAAATAAACACTAATATTACATTTTTTGTACAATTAAAAAATATTACTGTGAGTTATTACTATTATTTGAATATATTTTAAAATATAATTTATTCCTGTGATGCAAATATGAATTTTCTGCAGACTTTAGAGTCACGTGATCGTTCAGAAATAATTATCATATGCTGATTTGGTGCTCAAGAAACATTTCATATTACTATCAATGTTGAAACGGTTAAAAAACATTATGAATGTAAAGTTAAAAAGAACAGCATTTTCTCTCAAATATAAGTCTTTTGTAACATTATAAATGTATTCACTTTTGTCACTTTTGATCAATTTAATGCAATGAAAACAAGTATTATTTATTTCTGTTTAAAAAACAATATAAAAATACTGTGCCTAAAATTTTAAGTTGAAATGATTATATTATGTGAGAAGAACGAGACCTTTGCAGTCTAAGAGTCTTATACGAAACCATATTTATTTAGGAAAATGGTCACTGCCAAATATTTCGACCAATCAGAATCAAGACAGCTGAATTAATCTTGCATAATAAATAATCAGTTTGTATGTTGTCTTTTTCTCTTTGGAGTATATTCAAAGCACGAGGCATGTTGCCGGAACATTAGATCATCATAATCACTGGGCAGATGTGATTAGTATTGAATCAGACGTAATTAAACAGGCAGATATACAGCCTTGTGATGAAACTGTGGAGTGGAAATGAAGGGAGACAGCGTGAGCTGGACAACTAGAGATATCGCAGCTTCCCGCTTCTCCCTATGAGCTGATAAGATTCGAATGAAGCAATAACTGTGATTTACTGGGATTGTAAATTATGTTTCAGGGCTGCTGTAAGGCTTTATTCATAAGTAAGCATCATAAAAGTACTCTGCAGTCGAGTTCCAGGAAAAAGTTTCATGTAGCTTTCTAATAATCCTATTTATAAGACTTCATCTTTCCATTGTGCACAGCACAGCAAACCTCTCAGCCTCATTTCACATCCCTCATTTACATTTTATGAATTTAAACACATGAAATCTTGATCACAGTTTGTTCTTGTATAATTAATTAAGCCTTTATTTAGTTTTAAAGGAATAGTTCACACAAAAATTATTACATTTGCTTAATATTTTCTCTCCTCCAGTTCATCAAAGATGTAGATGAGTTTGTTTCTTCATTGCAACAGATTTTGAGAAATGTAGCAATTTATCATTCACTTATCAATGGATCCTCTTCAGTGAATGGGTGCCGTCAAAATAAGCATTCAACCAACTGATTCATTAAGATGTTTTAACTTTAAACTGTCAATTTAGACCAAACCACCAGTCAATAATCCATAATAATGCTTGTTTATTACTTGTTGATTATTATGCGTTTTTATCAGCTGTTTGGAGTCTCATTCTGACGGCACCCATTTACTGCAGAGGATGCATTGCTGAGCAAGTGATGTAATGCTAAATTTCTACAGATCTGTTCAGATAATAAAGTAACTCATCTACATTCTAACGGTGAGTAGATTTTGAGCATTTTATTCATTTTTGTGTAAACCGTTCCTTTAGGTGTTTTTATCTGTTTTTGTAATGTATATTGAAGATTAGCAGTTGGAAATCTTCCACTAATGTATATTGATTGAATGCTGAGCATTCAATGGTCTTTGTAATGCTGTGTCTGTGGACCTGTCCCTTCATTCTAAGTGAGAGTGATGTAGTCAGTGAGGCAGTTACATCAGCAATGAGTGTCATTAGACGGTCAAAATGCTGATCACACTCCCTTTAGCAAAACACATTACATTGGGTCTCTAAAGCCACAGTGGTTTTAGGCTGAATGTGAATGCATCACATATATATGTATTACAGTGCCCATATTAACAAGCAACAGCATTCCCATTGCATGTGATTTATTAACACATTACTTCTAATTTATACACTAGTGTTTAAAAGATTGGGGTCGGTAAGATTTTTTAAATGCAAAAATGCAGCTGCATTTTCAGCACCATTACTCCAGTCTTTGGTGTCAACTTATCTTTCAGAAACCATCCTAATATGCTGATTAATAATATTATTAATATTTAAATAATATTTTGTATTATTATTATCAATGCTGAAAATAGCTGTGCTACCTAATAGTATTGTGGAAACCATACATTTTATTTCAGAATTCCAAAATTGAGTTCATAAGAAAAACATTTACTGGAAATAAAAATACGTTTTAAACTAATATTATGTTTTTTACTTCCTGCCACTTTTGATCAATTCATGCGTCCTTGCTCAATAAAAGAATGAATTTATTTCAAACTTTTCAAAAATGTTTAGCAACTTCTAGTGATGTGATACCAGTGCTTATTTTTATTTTATTTATTGTATTTTATTTTATTTATTTTAATTTAATTAAAAATAACAATAATTAACTCGTGTCCTCATGGTTTCAGTATTTGTTTTATAAATGTGTCTTTCATTTTTGTTTTCAGTTCATCACAAAAAAACATAGTGTGGTCGACACAAACAATTTTTGGCCAAAAAAAAAAGATTTAATGTATTCTGGGTTGTATCTTCTTTAACCTTACTTAGATTTTTGCTTGATTTTTAAATAAGAGCAATGTCACACAACCTATGTTGACATCTGTCTAATTTGATGAATCTGTGCCAAAATATAGTGGATTTGGACTGACCCCATGACCTTTGACGTCAGCATCTGCTGTTGTCCATCTGTTTGTGCTCTTGACTTCAGACCCACAGCAGCAGTTGGCATTGTTCTGGTGACCCAGCTGGGAAAAAGATGCAGTTGTAGTGTAGAGGTGAATTTGAACATGACTGGTCATTTTCAACAAAAGTCGTGGTGTTCTGGAGCACATCCCCTCAAGCAGCTGTAGTCATGGCTAGATGAAATAGACGTTTTCTCAGTGTTTCCTATTAAGAATTGAAAGACTGGCAGAGAGACACGCACTCGCATTTGGCTTTTGGGTCTAAGTGAACTGTTTCTGTGTGCTGGATGTATTTCAGAATGGAAAACAGGGATTGTGCGTATCAGTAAAGTACATTAACATTGACTCTGTCCCTCCACCTAATGTGGTATTTTAGTAATGTCCAGGCCACCTACCCATGCTGAAACTCTCTAGAGAACAAAATAGAAAAGGTGCTTTGTCACTGCATTAGAGAACTGGATTGTTTTACATTTTTCAAATCTTTAAACTTAATTTATTTTCAGGTTAAAAGCAGATTTTCAGTGTGGACCCCAGCCCTTTGGACTATATCTAGTTATGTCTCCACAGACAAACCTCTGTAACAAACTACGAGTCGAATGATATGTGTTTTTTAGGGCTGAAGCCGATACCGATTATTCCAGATCAAGTAGTCATAGTATATATGTCTGGTGTAAAAAAAAAAATTAACGTCAAAATTAAGAATAACAAGGGCTCTGACCAAAACATTCTTTAAAATCTTTAAATTATTTTATCGGCAAATCGATTTTGAAAATGACCGATTACAATAACCATACAACCCTAAAACGCTTAGTATTGGAGCCGATAATCAGCCAGGCCAATAATCAGTCAGCCCCTATAACAAATTACATGTTTATTGTGGTATCAATGATATGATATAAATAATAAATATTATGTATAAATATGTCATCGGTTCCATTCTCTCATATTGACTCTCCTTTATCTTTCACTGAAACCTTCACATCCTCATATGTATTTTTTGTGGCATTTTCTAGCTAGAGATCTTCATGTGTTCAATCTTTTTGGAGTTTAATGACCCTCCGAGGTGTAATGTAAGAAAAATTAGCAAGGACCCTCATTTGAGACCGTCTGCAAGGAGCTTCATTTCTAAACCAGATATTGTCTTCCTGACTAATTACCTCTGATTCCAAGTAGCATCTTTTCTCATTTGTCTTTGGCTGAAAGAACCGCTTTTAAAATGTGATCATGTTCCTGCTAGGAGCCTTACACCTTTCTGTACCCCTCTCCTCTCTATGTCTTTTTTTGACCTACAGCAGTCTGTCTACAGGACTGGCTGTCCTTGTTATGTCTCTGTGCAGATACCAAAGCAAACAGAAGAATAGTTGTTATTGGGTTTCTCCTTAGTCTCTGGAGACCAGTCTCTTTTCAGTATATTTTCTCAAAGGGTACTTCACTGACCCTCTGCACTCTGTGTGTGTGTGTGTGTGTGTGTGTGTGTGTGTGTGTGTAGTTCACATCTTATCACTATCTCTTTATATTTGCAAAAGCCTCGAGAGGAGATGGAAAGATTTTCTGTCTTGTTTAAAAGTGGTACACTGAGTTCAGAGATGGATTGTGTGGCGTGAGCGAAAGCACAGCCGGTGTCACCTTGAAATGAGACGCACTTGCCGAAAAATCAGAGGAGGTGGATTGAGAGATTGGTGTTTATGCGGGAAGGGAGGAGGTTGAGGGGCCGAGGCATCAGGTGTGATATTAAGATGAGAAGACATGAAGTCGAACCCAGAGGTCATGATCCTGTTAGCCAGCGCTTTAATTATGAATATCGTTTCTCATAAGGACTGATTAAAGGCCTGAGGCACACAGCACTTGTCGGAAAATCATACTTCAAATTTATTGAGGTCTCCATCATGCTTTTGCTTAGTTATTACCTGTTGTTGGAGGATTTGAGGATTTATAAATAGCTTAAATAGGATTTGCCTTTCTCGTTAGCAGCTGTTGTAAATTCTGTCATCATTTGTTTGCTCTTATGTTATTCCAAAAACGATGACTTACTTTTTTCTGTGAAAATATTATGAAAGTTAATAGGGGAGTCATTGTTGTTGGTTTTTGTGTGTGTTGTTGTATTTATACAGGTTTGAAATTCAGTTATTAGTATTTGTTCAAAAGTAACAGTAAAGACATGTACAGCATTACAAAAGAAAGTATTACAAATAACTGCTGTTCTTTTCCATTTTGTATTCATAAAATAATTCCAAAAAATGTATAATGTTTCCACAAATATAATAAGCAGCACAACTGTTTTTATCAATGAAAAAAAATTAAAAAATGTATACCAACACAGAATATTAGAAGGATTTCTGAAGGATCATGTGAAACTGGAGGAATGCTGTTGGAAATTCAGCTTTGCCATCACCGAAATAAATAACATTTTAAAATATATAAAATATAATATTGTAATTTTAAATTATATTGCACAATATTGTTATTTCTTTACTTTGCAAATGCAGATTTGGTGGGTGTAAGCGGCTTGTATATATAAAAAAAGAATATATATATATCTATATATATATATATATATATTAGTGGTGGGTCATATGGGCGTTAACGCGTTAACGTGAGACTTTTATCGGGCGATAAAAAATATCGCTGCTAATCTATTCTCAAAGTTGGGTTGGGAGCTGGGTCTATACTACGCAAGCTATGATGACTTTCACCGTGATATTTTAGCGATGTATACCTAGCCCAATTGCACTGTAGAAGTAGAACGAGTCTTCGAACTAGAGGCTCGCAGTCCGTGATGGACAGATTGTTAACGGCTGGTCTGTGTGGTAATACAATCGGCAGGACATCCAAACGCCACCTATCATTCATCAACCTCAAATATGGCTTTTCATCTGAAAGATGTATGTAGTAGCAACTTTACATGGTCAGCCAATATAATGTTAACCTAGAGAAATGTGCGCTATTGAAGTGTTTGTGTAGAGAGTGGAAGGCTTTGCTGCAGGACAGGCTCCAGTGCGCCACTTGCTCTTAAAATCTCCGCTATTTTTGGTCATACAGATAAAAGTAGCCTAATACATCTTTCGAATCTGTAAAGACTCTACGCTTATTTGTGTGCACTCAGAATAACAACGAAACGCTATGCGCTTTTAAGCAAACAGGATGCGCTTTAGGTCTCATGTGAACTTGAGCGAGAAACTTCAAACTCCGCCTTTGAAAAATATATCTATAGAGAGTGAAATGTCTAAAAAATAAAAAATAGAAGACATGTGTTAGCATGGATGATTTACATGAAATGTAATCTGTGCAACACTGTGCATAAGATGGCTTTCAGTTCAATATAATAACAAAAAACCACATTTTGGGTTTTATTCAACTAATAAGGTGGGCACGCCAGATCTGTACTATATTTTTACTGTAATTGACAGTTATCGGCAAAAATAAAATAAAAACAACACGGGAGTGGGAGGGAATGGGAGTCATTCTTCCGGGAGTGGAACGGGATTTTCCTCCAGTTTTTCGTGATTGGATGGGATTGTTCGGCAGAATTCAATGTTATTTAATCTAGATTAATCTAGATTAATTCCAAAATTAATCTAGATTAATCTAGATTAAAAAAATTAATCTGTGTCCACCACTAATATATATATATATATATATATATATATATATATATATATATTAGGGTGGGCATAGATTAATTTTAATCTAGATTAATCTAGATTATTTTGGAATTAATCTAGATTAATCTAGATTAAAATGGCTCATTTGAATTCTGCCAAGGCATTCAGAATATGTGTGCTACCCAAATAATGGCTAAAAGTAAGTCTTTGAGAACGGGTTTCTCAAGCCAGGTGGCCATTAGACCAGGGCGATCTCCTGTTTCCAAAATGCATCACAAACTGCTTGAGAAAGCTGTTCTACTATGATAATTGGCGATGAAAATAAACTATGTTCAATAAGATGTACTTGTGTTTACTAACTGTTTATTCAGTTAAACATTAATTTTGAACTGTAGGCCTACATAAGAGGTCGTGATGAACTGTTTACAGTTTCCATTGGGAAGCTTCTTAAAAAAATTTTCCCTGAAGCAAACCCGGCGGCTTCATAGCTGCATCCATGTTAGCACGCCACGCCTGATGTGGTAATTTCACAGTAACGTTAGGCATACACACAGGTTCGAAGCAGAGGGTGACACGGGAGTGAATTCTCAAGTTCACATGAGACCTAAAGCGCATCCTGTTTGCTTAAAAGCGCAACGCTTCGCTGTTATTCTGAGTGCACACAACAAACGAGAGTCTTTACAGATCTGAAAGATGTATTAGGCTACTTTTATCTGTATGACCAAAATGACGGAGATTTTAAGAGCAAGTGAGCGACTGGAGCCTGTCCTGCAGCAAACGCTGCCACACAAACACTTCAATAGCGCATTACTCTAGGTTAACATCATATTGAGCGCCATGTAAAGTTGTTACTACATACATCTTTCAGATGAAAAGCCATATTTGAGGTTGATGAATGATAGGTGAGCGCTTGGATGTCCTGCCCGATTGTATTCCCCCACATAGACCAGCCGTTAACAATCTGTCCATCACGGATCATGAGCCTCTAGTTCAAGACCTCGCTCGCCCCCTACAGTGCAATTCGGCTAGGTATACATCCGCGCTTAAAATATCAGGGTGAAAGTCATCATAGCTGCGTAGTATAGACCCAGCTCCCAACCCAACTTTGAGAATAGATTAACGGCGATATTTTTTTTATCGCCGAGCAAGAGTCTCACGTTAATCTAGCACGTTACGCCGATACGCCGCCCACCACTAATATATATATATATATATATAAATAAATAACACCAAACTTTTGAACAATATAGTGTATATTATAATTAACATTTTGACTAGTTAGCACCGTATATACTTAAAAAAGTGTAAATCTAATATTTGTATTCATATTGCACCAATCCTAAAATAAACATGTAATTGAAAAACTCACATAACACGTTTCCAGTTCCCAACTTTGTCCTTAAAGTCACTTTACACATTGCACAGAAATGTTTCCAGAACACAACACAATGTACTCTACCTCTGTTCAGGTTTAACTATTCTTGTGGGAACGTTTGGCCCAAACATTATAGCCAAAACCTGACACACAAACACACACTCGCCCATCTCAAAACACTTCCACAATGTGCAAAGACTCCATTAACACCTGTGTTTGAGTGTAAACACAATACATTTAGTAAGGACATATTAATGTGTATGTGGACTTGTCCTTTAAGATATATAATTATGTGTTGTTCACACAGTTGGTGGCCACTCCCAATGCAAACCCAGTGTATAAAGAAGAAGGGAGGAAAGCAAGTGTGCGGACTTGATAAGCTCTCGTGAACTGTGGTTCAAACAGCTGTTTGTCATACACAAAGCAGAACTACAAAATGCAGAGAGAATGGGAGAACTTGATAACTCATAAGTACAGAAACACTGGTAAGACCAGTTTTAGGGTGTGGAGCTAGAGCACACTAAGCGGACTTAGACGTTCTCTTCCTGGTTTGTAAAGTTTTTGCAAAGAGGAGCACAGTTTATCAGAGGAGAGAGGTATGATCGCCTGTGTGACGGGGAAACACAATGTGAGAGCTATTCCACTCGCTGTGTGTTTATTGTGGGATAGGGGTATTGATGAGGCTTGTTAGTGTGTATTTGACACAGCATAGACCTCCTGCACCGCTGCAGTTCATTTATTCATTTTATCGCGTCTTGAGTCTTTATGTAATATCTGTTAATCAGCCAGTTCTGGACAGAGTCCCAGATGCACACTTTATTACCCCACTGCCTCTATATCGGTGTCTGTTTCTACCTGCTTGCATATTCAAATAAACAATCATTTTTATTAACAAAATGGCAGCATTTTAAAGTAAGGTTCAATTTGATCACATTTGATAATGCATTTATTATAATGAACTAACTTTGAAGAGCTTTTTTTTATTTGGTTAAGCTCAATCATCAACATTTGTGCATAATGTTGACTACCACAAAAAATATTTCAACACGTCCCTCAAAATAGATGCTACAGTGAGGTATTTACAATGAAAGTAAATGAGGCCAATATGCGGATGATTTAAAAGCAGATTTATAAAAGCACTTACATGAATTCCTCTGTCAGCGAGTGTGTGTTATTTGAGCTGTAATGTTTTTCTTCTCATTTCAGCTGTCATTTTAGTGTTTTAAGCATACATTGTCATGGCATCAATGTTGTAAAAATGAATATAACTAATAATAATAATAAACAAACACACTAAAATCATGTTAATACACATGACTTTTGGCTATTGAAAAAGTATGTTAATATTTACAGATTGGCCCCATTCACTTGATTAATCGCAAGTTAACTCATGGCAATCATGCGATTAATCACGATTCTATATTTTAATCGATTGACAACCCTAAAATATGTACATGTAAATATTTTCTAAATATATACTGTATGTGTGAGTATTTATATATGCACAATAAACTTTTTATTTTGGATGCAATTATAATATACAGACAGAATCATGCAGAACATATATATATATATATATATATATATATATATATTCTTGAACATGACAATGAGTTCACTTTACTCAAATGGCCTCCACAGTCACCAGATCTCAGTCCAATAGAGCACCTTTGGGATGTGGTGGAACGGGAGATTCACATCATGGATGTGCAGCCGACAAATCTGTAGCACCTGCGTTATGCTATCATGTCAGTATGGACCAAAATCTCTGAGGAATATTACCAACACCTTGTTGAAT
The DNA here is from genome assembly GCA_027564155.1 of Gymnocypris eckloni scoliostomus. NCBI lineage: Eukaryota > Metazoa > Chordata > Actinopteri > Cypriniformes > Cyprinidae > Gymnocypris > Gymnocypris eckloni. The sequence goes on along the minus strand of CM050417.1, from coordinate 9,265,957 downwards.
CAGTTATTTGTTTGTTTACAGTGATTGATGGTGTCTTTTCAAATATCAGGGACTTTTTATGTCTATTAGTGAATATTTGGATGCATTGTGTGCTTCATTATAATATGGGTGAAACTTCAAAGATCCAGAATAGGGTGATTATCTTGTCTGAGACAACAGTGGGACTAACAAATTGTGTTTGGCGATAATCTGTCTCTTCATAACCTTACTATAACACTACGCAATTTAAGACCTATGTGAATTTTTTATCACGTAGCTCTTATGTTTTATTTTTGATTTGATGTGCTCACACAAACTGCTTCTGGCATTGGACTGCTGACTCGTGAGTTTTGTTTGGTTGTGGGACAAAAACCAAGTCAATATTCAATTTATAAGCAAAAAAGGTCAAAAGGTCTTAGCATTGCAAAACTTTCAAAGCCTTTCCAAAAATACACACATTCTTTCGCCTTGTTCCTTTTTTGGCCACTTGTTCTTCTTTAGCGTTTAAGGGGTTACCCTCATGTGTCCTATTGGTGTTGTGGTCTCCGTTCCTCAAGGTTATTTGGTCAACTATGTCTCAGCTGGGCTTTACTCTGTTGACTTTGTGAGGGGAGTTGCCCTTGGATCCTTGGCAGGTTAAACATTAACCGATCTGCATTTGTTCTGTCTCACTTGCATCTGTTACACTCCGTCCGATCACAGGAATATTCTTAAACCCAGGGGATCTATTTTGAACAAATATCAGATGTTTTTCTGTTCTACTTCCTCTTAACTAGCAGGGGTGCTCTGTCAAGGTAAGAGACTTTGGGTTCAGTAGAAATATTGTGCAAAGAATATTTGAGAGTTGTTTTTATCATAAGCCCCTCAGGTCTAGACTACAAATTGTGCTTTAAACTTTTATTGTATTTCTTAAATAACTAATAATTAATCCCTAATGGTTGCACAGCCCATAAATTAAATGCAGCTGTAAAGGTTCAGTATGTTTGATTTAGAGTGAGGAAGTTTTATAATGGTTTGTTAAGTCTGCGTGGAGAAAGTTTACAGTTTACAGTACAGAACTAGGATACAGTTTAAGTTATTTACAATGCATGGAGCATATCTTGACCTATATCACATTCCATATTTATGATATAGCGCTACAAATGTGCAGTGGACAGCGGACAAGTCTGTAGTTGTTGACTTGATTTTAGATACGATCAGGCTTTGCTGTGTGAGGCTGTGGGAGTTGGGTGTGTAGGCTTGAGTCCCATATACATGGGAACTTCTATAGTATGGTTTAATAAGCATCCCAGGATGCACCTCATGTTGATTAAGGGAATGTCTAGTGTGAGCAGAGAATCTATAGACAAAGGGTTGGGACCAAAATGAAATATAAGACTGAAATGTAAGATTTAGTTTGTTTTCTCATCATACTGAAGTCGTTTATTATATTTTAGTATTCTTAGGCCCGGTTTCACAGACAGGGCTTAGATTAAGCCAGGATTAGGCCATTGTTCAATTAGGACATTACTGGTGTGCATCTAAAGACTAAACAAAGGCTCTGACATGTTTTAAGATCAGTCAGTGCAAGTTTCTTTCAGTTACAGCTCAGATTTACATTTTAGTCTAGGACTCGGCTTTAGCCTTGTTTGTGAAACCGGGGGCTAAAGTTTAAAGTTAAAGTTTAGCATTTTAAAAGTAGTTTAAAGGTGTATTTTAGTCATTTTAAAGTGATTCAGTTATTTATTTAGCTTTTTTAATAAATGTAAAAATATTTTTCTTAGCTTGTACTGTATATTGGGTTTCAGTTAGGTTCCATATCGATTATCGGTTTTAATTTAATTTAATTGTATTATTCTTTTATTTGATAATATTTTTAGTATTTTTATAGTAATTTAATTTAATATAAAATTTAATTCTTAGTGTGTACTGTATACTTTGGGTTTTGATAAGGGATACTCAATAAATTGGCTCCATATCAGTTATTTATTTATTAGATTTTTCCTACATGCATGCTCATTTTACCCATTTTCACTTGTATATTATGTTGTTAGTGCTCACTTAATGTTGATCCTTAAACTAACAATTAAAATTACTTTGTTAAATGTAATATTCCAAATCTCAAAATAAATTTTCATATTTTAATGTTTTGATGCTCATTTTCATCTGTAGTATTTAAAACGATGTAATGATTTTGAGAATTTAGTGTTTTATTTTTTTATTTATAAAAAATTATAGAATTGTAATCTGTCATTAATGTGTTATCAACCATAACATGAAACTAATGATTGGATTCTTGGTATTGGTCGGACTTTTCACAACTTTGCAAGTTTTGATGCCTTTTTATTGTTTTACGATATAGAAAATATAATATAATTTATTTATAATAATATCATTTGTTGGTATATTTTTGTTGTGTCAAAATGTATCAACCTCTGTTTCTTTCTTGATTATACAATATCCTGTCAGGTAATAATAATAAAATAATGGTTTGATGTAGATATAACCACAAAACCATAATTCTCAATTTTCTTTCCTTTTTCCAGTCGGCGGAGTTCTTCGACATGCTGGAAAGGATGCCGGTAAGATTCCTTGCATCACTCAGATGATCTTATAAGTGCATGTACTTCATTAGAATACGATTCCTCTAATAACAGTATTCCTTCAATAACTTTGTACTTTTGTTTTTGTTTTTTGACATTGAGTGTTGGCTAAGTGTTCTCTCTCCAGTGGAACAGTCCTCAATTACTCTGAATGAATAATTACTAATTCCAGCTCATTTAAAGCGCATTGATTTAGCCAGCACTTTTCACTGTGGTGGGTCTTTGGTGGGGGTTTGGTAGGAGCTCCACAGGGCCGAGAGACTGGGATCAGGACATAACAGCAGCATGATGGTGTTGTTGTCATTGTGTGTGTGTGTGTGTGTGTGTGTGTGTGTGTGTGTGTGTGTCTGTGCGTGTGTTTGTGAGAGTGTGTAGATGATGGGCAGCAGGTAGCTTAAGATCAGATGATCAATACTATGTTGAGAAAGGAGCATTGGTGGTATTAAAGCCCTCGGTCTTCTTGTCCAGACCTCAGTATGAGTGACAGATCGATGCAAGGGTTTGTCTGGAGGGCTAATGTTTCTCTCCAGTGGATCACATGTACTTGTGATGTTGTTAATCAAAGATGAAGGTGTGCCCATGTACAGTACCCATGGAATTGGGCATTTCCTATTTTCTTTTTTAGTTTATAATTGCATTTCATGCCTAATGTTTATGAAAGGGAAACAATCCCAGAAACTAAAAAAAATACACAAGAATAAAATCTGATAAAACATATTTTACATAATTAAGATACAACTATTTGTATGGTTAGCACCAGTATGTCTTACTGAACTTTTAACTGTCTGCACCCCAAGGCGTAATCTCCGCTCTTCTGATTCTGGCTTGTTAACTATTCCTATAACTCGTTTACGCTCTATGGGTGATCAGGCTTTTTCTTCTGTGGCACCAAAACTCAGGAATTCTTTCTCTGCTGAAAATAGACAGGCTGAATACTTTAGTGTTTTTAAACCTTCTCTTAAAACATTTTTGTTTTCGGTTAGCATATTTGTGAATTACATTTTTTCTTCAATGTATTTTTTCTGTATGTCTTGTTAAAGCGCTTTGAGATGCAACTTTTAAAGGTGCTATATAAAATAGTTTTATTATTATTATTATTTGAAAATCTGGAATCTGTAGAAAATTGCCTTTAAAGTTGTCCAAATGAAGTTCTTAGCAATGCATATTTCTAATCAAAAATTACGTTTTTATATATTTATTGTTGGAAATTTACAAAATATATGATGTTTTTAGCATATATGTATCAATATTTTAGAAATTAATTTGAATTTATACAAATGATTTAGTTATACAGCAATATTGTTGATAAAAATCAGCTACATTTAATGTCTGACACTGCATTCATGTTGCAGATAATTGTCACTGGTGTCGTAATGTTCAGATGCAGAGGTTCACAACAAGCATTACAAATGTTTCCAAGTGAACAAGAGCTTCTGCCTTTATTTATCTCTTAGGCAACAGTTTTTTCCGGGACTGTCAGGTGGAAACAATTTTGTGGTAACCACAGTTTTTGACAAAATAACTTGATATTAGCCACCAGTCATAAAAAATTAAAAAGGACAAACATTTTCTGGACTGTGGAGGCTTTAAAAATAGCTGCTTTATTTGGGGAGCTCATTTGAATAACAACGTTTAATGTTTAGTTTGTCATTTATTCTTCCTCTTTTAACCCTCTTCTGCTTTCCTGGACACGGCAGATTCCCAAAACTGAGGAGACTAAGAAATGCAAGGTTTGGCTGGTATTGTGAATGTGTGTATGTGTATATTGTGTCTGTAAGTGCATGTTTGTGAGTGGGGTCTTTTCTTCTCTATTAATATTCTGATAAACATCAGTCACAGTCTTGAGTTCTTCAGCATCAATCAACATCAAGTGCTTTTTACATTTGGTGATGTAAAGGTCAGTGATGATGGCCTTCAGATTCTGCCAGAGCGACCAAAAGCAGACTAAAACCCTTTATATCCAATATATAGTTATTGGAATGCAAGCAGAGAATAATCAAGATGCCTTTTTGTGTTGCTGTTGCAGTTATTATTATTTTTATCAGTCATATTCTGGTGTAGATATTATTCCTCTATCCTGCTCTTGCAATTTTTCATTGCAATAAACAGACTGTGATATATGTTTGACTTTTCGATGTTATCCTATGATCAAATTTATTTTTCTCTCCTACAGGATGACTACATCCCTTACCCCCGGATTGAGGATGTGAGTCCATGAACACACACACACACACACACAGACAGACAAATACTTCTAAACACACAACAGTTCAAATTAAACATTAAAAATCAAGCCTAGTTCTATGTACTCTATATTATTTTGTTTATGTATTAGCAATTTAGCACGAGGGTTTTCATTATGTTCAAGTGTTTTAAGGCTGAAAGGAACAGATTGTCTCTTTATTACACTGCTCTTTGAAATACTTGATTCTGATTGGGTAATCACTGCATGTAGATGTTTGTGTAATGATTGTTGCACTGTTAAACTGTTGTCCCTGGCAGCAAATCTTATACTGTCAGTCCTCTGTCGTGTATGTGTCATGTGTTCCCGCCTCTTGTTTCCATATTTGGTTTGTTTCCTGTCCTTGTTAAGTGTGATTATGAGTTAATTCTTGTCCAGCTGTGTTTATGCCTCATTATCTATGATTATTCTGTGTATTTATAGTCCTGTCTGTTCAGCTTGATTTGGTCTGGTCTACTCGTTACTCCCCGGTGTTCCTGTCTGTGTCTGCCCTGTCCTGTCCTGCCCTGTCCTGCCCTGTCCTGCCCCGCCTTGTTTGGAGTCATTAAAGACTTTCATTTGAGTTATATCCTCATCTCCGTGTTCCTCGATTCTCCCTTGTGTGCACCGTGACACATACACTGTGCTATTTATTTTATAGGTAGCCATTAGCTTTCATTAATAACTTCAGCATTGCCACTGTTAAAAGGTAATGGTTCTAAATGTAAGGAAAGTTTGATTCAAATATTTTTCATATGGACATTTCATTTGTAATGTTACAATAGATTTCTATTTTAAATAAATGACATTCTTTTGAACTTTATATTAATCAAAACATCCTGATATATATTAAACAGAACGATGGTTTTCAACATTGATTATAATAAGAAGCACCAAATCAGCATATTAGAATGATTTCTAAAGGACTGTGTGACACTGAAGACTGAAGCAGTAGTGGCTGCTGAAAATTCAGCTTTGCCATCACAGGAATAAATTACATCTTAAAATATATTCAAATATTGAGCTTCAACCATGGCCATTGTCACTCCCTCGCATACGGCCGTTCTAACACAAATCATGTCTTACAGAAGTTAAATCAGTATATTGTTTTCTGTGAATGAATGAACAGGATGATTTTTACATCATTTCTTTTAGCAAAACTCTATAACACTCATTTCTCAAAAGTCTTGTGAACAAATAGCATGTGTTTTATGGCCTTATTTCAATGACTTAAATTTTTTTATTTAGTTTTTCACTAACCACGCATAAACACAAATAAGTACATTCATTACATATCTTGCATATTATTGTAGCCCAGTTTGTGCAGTGTAACAGTGCATTAATATATTTGTAAAAACATAAATGTCAGGGCATGTCAAAACTTCTCCCAAAACCCTCTCAAGGTTAAATGCAGCCTTAAAAATATTTAAAAATATTACCAACCCCCCGAATTTTTGAAAAGTAGTTTGTATAAGTGAGTACAATAGTTAAATTATAGTTGCCTATCTGTGGGGCTTATGAATGATTTAACAATAAAAAATGATTATAAAGTGTAATTGTATATATAATTGAAACCAATTATGATTTTGTTAACCATTTATGTTTATTTTTTATCTTTGTTGTTTAGGTCCTGGAGAAGGGTGGTCCCTACCCTCAGGTGATTTTACCTCAGTTTGGTGGATATTGGATTGAGGATCCCGAGGCTCCGGTTGGGACGCCCACGTCCTCAGACAGCAGCTTCTGTGAGGAGGAGGAGGATGGTCTGAGTCCCGGTGGAGGAGGAGGAGGCTTCGGCTACAGGCTGGAGTCCAACAGCGTCTCACGGGCTTATCGCAAACACTTTCTGGGCAAGGTGAGGATCCTTTCGTTAATGCTGACAGTATGTTTAATTTCTATGTAGGTTTACAGGGCCAGAAGTTTCAATTAAAAAAAATACCCATGTATGCCCATGATATGCCCTTTTAGCTGAAATTAAGTGTCGTCTCTGAGGTAAAATCTCATGTGCCCAAAGCTTATTCACTCACAGTTCTTCATAACACTTGGATATGAGGTGTGATGGCGCCTCTTTGAACAAACATTTTGTACGCTACATTTTGGTATCAGTTGTGTGTCACGAGAGCTTGACTGGAACGACAGGAGCCACACTTGAGTGATAAAAAGGCAAACTCAGTCTACTGGAAAATGAACCTCTCCATATCAAAATATTTGAGGAACGAACTTGTGAAATGATGTCTGTGGAAACACCTTTCTCTTTCTCAGGAGCACATGAACTATTACTGCACAGGCAGTAGTATGGGACACCTCATCATGTCTCTGAAGTATGAGGAGGCAGAGGGACAGGAGTCACTCCGCATCATGCTCAGGTGCCATGTCCAGCACATATCGAAACTCTGGTATAGTCATTGCTAGGTAGGTCTGTAGTGTCATTGTAAATAGCTGAGCAATTATTTTTGTCATTTTCTAGGTCAAAAACAAAGACCTTTCATGAGCGAATCCCACTTGAAGGCCTCCTCCAGCTACCCAGCGTGCCACAGATAGCCAAGGTGTGTATTGGCAAGGCATACCGCACCAAACCAAAGTCATTGCTATTAAATAACACAAATGAAAATGATGCAGTGACCAAACAAATCAAAATTGTCTATTGGCTTAATAGCAACTTTTCAATGAAACAGTCTTTAGGATCATAAGAAACGTCTGTGAAACTGTCAGTGACTTTAGAGACATTTTCTGTGACCTTCTGATGAATCTGGTTTCATGTTATGTCTAATAATCAATAACAAGTACCAATTCTCTCGGTTGGTTGTGCATCTTTTTCTTCCACACTTTTTCCTTCCACTCAACTTTCTGTTAACATGCTTGGATACAGCACTCTGTGAACAGCCAGCTTCTTTGGCAATGAATGTTTGTGGCTTACCCTCCTTGTGAAGGGTGTCAATGATTGTCTTCTGGACAACTGTCAGATCAGATCTTCCCCATGATTGTGTAGCCTAGTGAAGCAAACTGAGAGACCATTTTGAAGGCTCAGGAAACCTTTGCAGGTGTTTTGAGTTGATTGGCATGTCACCATATTCTAATTTGTTGAGATAGTGAATGAGTGTTTTTGTTAAATGTGAGCCAAAATCATCACAATTAAAAGAACCAAAGACTTGAACTACTTCAGTCTGTGTGCATTGAATTTATTTAATACACAAGTTTCACAATTTGAGTTGAATTAATTAAATAAATTAACTTTTCCACGACATTCTAATTTATTGTGATGCACCTGTATATACAATACATTTTAAAACTATTTATATATTTTTTCAACTGACCACTAAGCCTAATAGGATTCAAATATTATCCGGATGAAGGCATCTTAATAGATTACAATCGCGTTATGTAGGTCTGCAGTCAAACTTTTAATGTGTATGAGAACACAAATTCTCAAAGTCTCTCTCACAAAGTATCTCAAGACTTCAAGTACTTAGCAGACCTCTTTTGAACTTCCCTCAATCCACTCAAATGATGGGAGATTCATTCACATCAGATGTGTCCTGTGTGTTTCAGCTGCTCTGCGATGACGTCACAGGTCTGAAGTTCAACCCCGTCCTCTACCCTAGGGTGAGCATTTCTGTTTCTCACTCCATCTGTGACACCTACTCCAGGCATCAGGGTGAAATTAGGGCTGGGCTTTGCTCCGTTTCACCCTAGTACCCAAGTCATCTGAATTAATATGTTCCTGTGCTCCGGGGGAGTCACAAATCCATCTGCTTTACACTGCCTGGCATGCCTGAGCCAAATAGTGTGTTTGAGAGGAGCCTTGACCATCTCAAGGCTTTGCATGGTCTGTCAGTGATGGAATACACAAACTGAATTATGGAAAGGCACTGACACACATATTTACCCCTGCTGGCGCTTTTGCTCACTTTCTGTTTTCTCTGCCCAAGGCCTCGCAACTGATCGTCAGTTTTGATGAGCACGAATTGAACAACACTTTCAAGTTTGGAGTCATCTATCAGAAGTTTGGTCAGGTGAGAGTCAGTCTAGAGCTGTTGTCTTCATTGTACATACTTTCACTGAAGTTCTCTCTCTTTTTCCCACTGGGATTGTCTCTTCACATTAGATGACAGAGGAAGAGCTGTTCGGGAACAATGAGGAGACGCCAGTCTTTACTGAATTCCTCAGTGTTTTAGGAGACAATATTGAACTGCAGGATTTTAAAGGGTGAGAGATAGAGATTAAGCTCTGAAAACTGCTGCCAAGGTTCACCTGCGGAGTCATAAAAGGCTTGTTTTAATATTAAACAATATTCAAAGAGTGCATTTGTGGATCATTGATTTAATTTACTCATGTGTGTGATTTTGACTGGAAGTCTGCTCACGGTAATCAGACTGATCTGCCTAAGCAGCGCTTCTGCAGAGCTAATTGGACTGTGTGTGTGATAGGTTCAGAGGCGGTCTGGATGTGTCTCATGGGCAGACTGGATCGGAGTCTGTCTATACCACGTTCCGTCAGAGAGAAATCATGTTTCACGTTTCCACTAAACTCCCCTTTACAGAAGGAGACACTCAGCAGGTGTGTTTCTTTTGTATTAATTATTTTGTAGTTATTTATTGTAATATTTGTATTTTTGGTCAAGGATTTTATACACTCTTTGTATTCATATTTCACTCTAAAATCAACAAGAAAAAATATTGTCTTCACAGTTAAGCACATGTTCCTTCCGAATCTAAATTGCTGTAATGGACAAAAACTAACAAACAAACAAAAAACATCCCGACAGCAATTCTTAACACATTTTTATTAATCAATTCTTTGAAAAAACATATTAATACAAGAATTAAGATACCACCATTTATTTGTTTACCATAACCCTTAAGGTAAAGAGATTAAAAATGTGTTTGAAATTGAAATTGTGGTGATGAAATAAAAAATAGGGAGAAATTTACAAAATCTAAATGGCTGTAATAGACCAAAAATATATATCAAATGTTCCTGACTGCAAATCTAAGCACATTGTTTTTTTGTATTACTTTTTTTAATCAATTTGTATTAATCAAGGAATTAAGTAAGATACTACCATGATTTATGTATTATTATTATTATGTGTTAACCCTAACCCTAGGGATAAATGTACTTAATTTTAATTTACATTGCAATTTTTGTTTATTAAATTTAATTAATTTCAAATTGAAATGTAAAATAAAAGATACTATATTTAATTATAATCCCAGTAGATTTATCTTGACTAAAAATTGTGTTGGCAAATCCATTACATTTAAAATATTTCTAAATATTTTCCTCTTGTGTCATATTCAGCTCCAGAGGAAGAGACATATTGGCAATGACATTGTCGCAGCGGTCTTCCAGGAAGACCCCACACCATTCGTTCCTGATATGATCGCATCCAACTTCCTTCATGCCTATGTGTTAGTGCAGGTGGAAAACCCCTGCACTGATCACACTACATACAAGGTTTGTCAAACACCTCACTGAATTACTCCAGATACCCATCGATCCCACTGATCTGAGGAATCGATCGGTGTTCACAGGTGTCTGTCACAGCCAGAGAGGATGTCCCTCCATTCGGCCCCCCTCTTCCAAACCCGGCGGTCTTTAAGAAGGTAATATAGAAGATTGCTTCTGTTAAATGTTGAAGGAGATGATGATTTGTGTCATAAGATGATGGAGATCAACTCTTTCCCAGGGTCCCGAGTTCCGGGAATTTCTCTTGACAAAATTGATCAACGCAGAAAATGCATGCTGCAAGTCAGACAAGTTCGCCAAGCTAGAGGTGAGAAAAACCCCCAGAGATGCACGATTCACTATAAACAATCAATTTGATGGAATAATCACCCAAAATATTAATATTCTGTCATTTATTTACTAATGAGTTTTCATTTTGGGGTGAGCTATTGCTTTAAGTAGCCTATCTGCATCATCATCTGTCGTTCTGTGTGTGTGTGTGACAGGAGAGGACACGGGCAGCACTGTTAGATAACCTTCACGATGAACTGCACAGACAGACACAGGCCACAGTAGGATTGGGCTCAACTACAGATGAAGAAAAGCTAGAAAATGGAGGACATGGAGGGCTGCTGGAGTCTTTTAAGGTGAGATGTCCTGTCCTTGACCACTTAAAAACCCAGAGAACTAAAGCTTTTACTGAATGATGTTGCTCTTTGCATTCATTCTATTCAGTGAAGTATTCTCTATTCCCTCTCAAATATAAAAATATTCTACAATATGTACTACCAATTAACATTTTGGAATCTGTAAGATTTTTTAAGGAATTTATACTTTTATCAGCAAGCATTAACTTGATAAAAAGTGACCGCAAAGACAAAGAATATTCAAAAGCTTTCTATTTCAAATAAATGCTGTTCTTTTGTATTCCTTCAAGAATCCTGAAAAAAATACATCTCCAAAATATTAAGCAGCATAACTGTTTCCAACACTGTTAATAATACGAAATGTTTCTTGAGCAGTAAATCAGCATATTTGAATGATTTCCGAAGGATCATGTGACCCTGAAGACTGAAGACTAATTCAGCTTTGCCGTCACAGGAATACAATACATTTAAAATATTTTAAAACAGAATGCAGTTATTTTAAATTGTAATAATATTTCACAAAATATCTCATTTTACAGGTTTTCAAGTAAATGCAGCCTTGTTGAGCATAAGAGACTTTAACCCAACACTTTTTAAAACCGGTTTACTTGTCTGTCTGCATGTGTGCATATGATTCTGTAGGACTAAGCTCTTAGAAGGCCTGTGTGTGTGTTAGTGACCATGTGCATGGTTTTGCTGTGTGTGGGTGTTTCAGGCAGGGTGGAGGTGTGTGTGGGGTGGTTTGCAGACACACACATACACTGCAGTGCTGATCTGCATAGCAGCCGTGACTGTGTATCATTACCAAGCCGAACTGATGCAGATGACCAGTGCATATTAAACATGTATACAACAACACAAGATTGTTTGTACTTTTGTTGTGTATCTTTTTTATTTGATATATATATATATATATATATATATACACTATATACTATTTACTACACTGTATATAAACTATATTTTAAATGTTTTTTTAAGCGGTAACATGTCATATTGAATAAACAATCTTATTATATTATAAAATGTCTATTTTAAATGTTTTTAGGGGTAAAGTTTGTAAATGTACAAGCAAAAAATATAAATGTGACAAATAAATATAAATAGCAGAATAGAATAGTGTTTTCGAACCGTTGTTTGGCCTTTAGCTTTAGTATAAAGCTGGTGTGTAGCTCTATCTACTGGTTGGTTGTTCATGGTACTACAATTCCATTTTTTTTTTACACCATCATTATTATGGAGAATGGGATCATTTTTGGGGGCTAAAATATATATTTAAAACATTTCATAAAAGTAATAAAATATATAATTTAAGAAATTATTAACCAACTAATATAAATAATGCACATATAAACCTTTCAACTGTGACAAGTTATCATTTCCCTTTTTTTGCCAATAAAAATATATTTGTGCTCATGCTTAGTACCGTTTTGTATTTTCTGTTCCTCTCTTACCCTCTTCCTCTGTGTCTGTGTCAGAGGGCCATGCGTGTGAGGAGCCACTCTATGGAGACGATGGTGACTCATAAACACAAGAGTCCTGTAGTGGCAGCAGGGGTCCCGTCCAGCGTGAGCGGTGGAGGACTCCAGCAGAACAGCACGGAGTGCACCAAGAGCACCTTCACTGTACTTCCATTATTTCCAATTATTCTGATTAAATTATTATCTCATCCCGACAGTGTATAAACATGCTGAAGTCATTTATTATTATACAGCAGTGTAATAGGATTTATGTTTGTGTTTGTCAGCCTCCAGCTCTGTCTGCAAAATCTCCTTTAAAGAGTCCAGTAAAGCGGCGCTCTGGTCTGTTCCCCAGACTGCACTCCAGCACAGAAAGTCCAACTGAGAAACATCCATCTCGCAGGTAAACAAACATACAGACAATTTATACATTACTCCAGTCTTCAGTGTCACATGATCAGTCAGAAATCATGATCATATGTTGATTTGCAGATCAAGATTCATTTCTTATTATTATCATCAATGTTGAAAACAGTTTTTCTCCTTAACATTTTTTTATTATTGTGAAAACTAATACACTACCATTTAAAAGTCTGGATACAAAAAAAAAACAACATTAATACTTTTACTCCGCAAGGACACATTAAATTGATCTAAAGTTACATTTCTAATGTTACAAAAAATTATATTTCAAATGAATGCTGTCCGTTGACCTTTCTATTCATCAAAGAATCCTGAAAAATGACATTTATAATAATCATAAATATAAAAAATGTAGTACCAATAATAGAGTACCATAATCAGTGTATTAATGATTTCTGAAGGATCATGTGACACTGAAGAATGGAGTAATGACTGCTGAATGTTGTGTTTGTCTGCATGTATATGCATTTTTGTGCATTAGTATTTCAGAAAAGCACTACATAAACTGTATTCTGTGTTTTGTAGTGACCAAAAAGCAGAAGTGTTACCTCACTCACAGGATGTGAGGTCAGAGACGTCATCCAATCCGAGTTCACCAGAGATCTGCCCAAATAAAGAGAGGTGGGTTTCTCAGTTTCAGTTCCTCAGGTACAGAAGATGTGAGTGCGGTGTTTTGACATTTGATGAATCAGATATGTAGTCGGGCTTCCTTTTTAAATCCTCTACCAGCACCTTCACTTTTAGAATGTATGTGAAAGGGTATTCCTGTCTCCTTCGTAGTTCTTCAGTAAACAAAAAGTGTGGATTTCTGTTGTGTAATCTCTGTCCCATTGGTTTGGTCCTGCAGGCCATTTGTGAAGCTGAAAGAGTGTAGCGGCAGAGCTAATATCTCTATCTCCCGATCCTCCTCCAGCACCAGCAGCTTCAGCAGCACAGCAGGGGAGGGAGACGGACTGGACGAGCTGGAAATGGTGACACCTACTTACACACAGACAGAAGAGTTCTGTTGACCTTTCGGGAGATTCAAGAGACACACTGCAAAAAAAAAGTATTTCAGTAACTGTATAAATCTCCGCATCCTTAAACCTTGAGTACTTGAGAAGCAAAACTGCAAAAGAACTTAGGATGCAATGTATATATTTAGTCATTTTAATATATATAATAATATGATAGATGTGAAAATATTGTGAAATATTATTACAGTATAAAAGAACAGTTGTCTAATATAATATACCTTAAAATATAATGTATTGCTGTGGTGGCAAAGATGCATTTTCAGCAGCTATTATTCCAGTCTTAAAGGCAGGGTAAGCAATTTCTGGAAGCCAATGTTGATATTTGAAATCACCAAAACAAACACACCCCTACCCCAAAAGGGGTCTCGCCCCTATTTTGATAGATCCACCCCACATATATGTAGCCTACGCAACCCATGCAACGATTAGTCCACATTTCCACCGAAATTACCTGGAACAATATGTCCCAGGACTTTTTTCCTCCAGACCTGTTGCTGACTGCGTTTCCATCGTGGTCTAAAGTACCGAGAAGATTAGACAAATAGTCTGGTGACTTAACGTTAGGTCTGTGTGTTTCTCAATGCCAAAGAACACAAATTTCAGACTTGCATCCTCTGTAGTTCGGACATCACGAGTTAGACTTGGGAGTGTGAGCTCCCACGGACGGAACAACGCAAGTCCGGTAATTCTGCAAAGAGCAGCGTACTTGATAACATCAGTCAGCTCGCCTCTGCTACTGCAATCTTCCTCACTTATTTACAGGCTAAATATATATCACTGCCTCTTTGTTTTAATTTAAACATATTAATAGAACAATAGAATAAAGGCCAAAGATTACCTGTTAGATTTACCCAAAACAAATTATATCTTATGTTCAACCCCTACAGAGACATCAGAGCCAGCGGTAAATGTTAGAAGGACTAGCTGAGGTTATGCTCCTCTCTTTGGGATACATGAGCATTGAGCGCCCGGTGATCGCGTGGAGCTCACGTCTCCGAAATCAGCGAAGCACATTTTCAAATAGGCGCTGTTTTTATAAATAAATCGCAGATTTGAGTTTTTACATTCTCGGCTGAAATACACGTGTCCAGTGTAGGCAGGCTTTAGCTGTTGCGGCGCGGCACGTCTGGTGTAGACACGGGGTTACTTGCCTATTGGGAAGAAACCAAGCTACCTCGGCGTCCGATCGCAGGCCTTCCGCTACTTAAGTTCTCTCCAGCGCTGGAAAGCTGATCCGATCCAGTATTTACACGGGTCCGACTTCTTACCTTATCGTTCCGCAGACGTTTTCCTCTTTTGTTTTTACTTCCGCGATCTCTATCTTTCTGTCACTCCACATCACGAGTAGACATGCCCCTTACTGCTGATTGGCTACACGTTTGTTTTGGCACTCGGTCTGACTCAGTTTTCTAAAACGTTTTTGAAAAATGACATACCCTGCCTTTAAGTGTCACATGATCCTTCAGAAATCAGTCTAATATGCTAAATTATTATCGGTTTCTGAAACCATCATAAGCCAGTAGCCAGCATTTATTCAAAATAGAATATTTAGTTACAATACAAGTCTTTACTATCACTTTTTTCAATGTAACATCTTTGCTGAATTTAAGTATTAATTTATTTTTTAAAAGAAAGAAAAATGTGTTGACCCCAAATATTGAATTGCAGTGTATATTGTTACAAAATATTTTTTTGTAAAAATAAATATCTGGATGATATAAATAAATAAACAAATAAATGTGTGTGTGTGTGTGTGTCTATATATATATAGTTTAAGTAAGAACATTTAATGAAGCTTATGCTTAAAACAAGATTTTGACAACTGAGATTTAAAAGGAACGAATGAAAAAGTAAGTACATTTTTAAGGATGTTTTTTAAATATTTTTAAGCTGGAAAACAACACAATGATTATGAGAATGGTTTTAGCAGTGTGTTTCTTACTGTAGCAAAGCTCTTGTGATAATTACCTCACATAAGCTCACTGTGAAAACAATTCACTTATGCTTCAGTTTAATTTTTTTTTAATTGGGAAGCAAGACGAAATGATTAAGATGATTAAGAAAATAATTTTTGCAGTGTGTTTTTTTCTCTTGCAAAGCTCCTGTAGATAATCACATCAGATGCGCTCACTATGAAAACAATTCAATTATGCTTCCGAAACTTCCTGCACCCAGCTGATTTGCAGATCACACTAAATGGCCCTTTGCATTGATCCTCAGCCTGACGTCTGTCGATGTGACTAATTACTGCAGCACAGCTAGTTCTAGGACAATCTGTCGCGATGGGTTAACATTACCTCTGCAGTTTACTCAGACTGTCATTGGGTGTGTGTTGTGTCCTGTAGAGCAGTCACCCGTCCACGGCTTCATCTGTGTACAGTCCATCTCTCAGCGTGGAAAGCCAGAACTCCGGAACGCCGCTGATCATGTGCCGCAGTCCCACAGGTGAAATAAGAAATCATACACAATACAAATACATTGAAGCAATCATACACTGCACAACCCACATTTTTGTATGAATAAGCAACTGGTAATAGTTTTGAAAGAGAAAGAGGAAAGGAACTATTTCATCTTTAGCTCTTTAGAATACTATTTCCTGTAATTGCAATAATAAAGCTGAAATAAAGCCTTGTAAAGCTGAAATAAAAGATAAATATTGAAAAATGCCAATAATTAACAATAGCTGAAAATGTACTCACACTTAGGCCATCCAAGAGTTTGTTTCTACATTGAAATAGATTTGGATACATTTAGAATTATTAACTTGCTCACCAACATATTTGTTTAGAACTGTCTTGGACTGTTTTTGCTTGCAAATGGTGCTTGATCTGCATATTTCTCTACTGATTCAGATCTGACAACTTCTTAACTGAACAAAGTAATATTATGGATGTGAGGATGGATTTGAACATGCAGCTTTTTGCTTCACAAGACATTCGATTCTAAACTGAAGTTTTGTGGTTTACTTGTGTATTATTGTGATTTTTATTTGCTGTTTGGACTCTCGTTCTGACGGCACCCATTCACTGCAGAGGATCCATTGATGAGTAAGTAAAGAAATGCTAAATTTCTCCAAATCTCTTTAGATCCAAAACAACCTCATCTACATCTTGGATGGCCTGAGGGTGACAACATTTTTTAGCAAATTTTTAATTTTTGAGTGAACTATTACTTGAACATTAGAAATGTTGAACATTAGAATGTTAGAGAAATACACAAGCATTTGGCTAAAAGTTATTGAACCCTTGAAAACCAGACATATTGATTATTGTTTGTTGAACATTTCTCATCAAAACCATTAATAGGAAATTGGTCATAGTTGAAATAATCAGATTCGCAATTAAAATAGTTGTAACTCATCAGTTAAAAGGTGGTGCACACATATTTGTGGCTATGAGATGTGCATAAACATGTGTATACTTGCTTGCACTTGGCACAAAAACAATCTCACCTGTTGTTTTTCTTAGATGGAAAGAGCAAAACTTCACCGAGGACAAACTTGAAATTCCGCTTTGACAAACTGAGCCACTCCACTGTAAGTATTGTGTCCTTGAATAACTTTAATATTGACAGGGCATATTTTGACAATGGTTTCAAAGTCTGTTGTTTTATGGTCGATCAGATTATCAACAATGGTGATGTTGAAATGATAACAGTGAATGCTTCTCTTGTTTTTGAAGTGCAAGTGCATTTGTTATCATAAGTCTGTAACAGTACATTTGATTTAATTTATAAGCTGAATAATGAGATTGGAATTGATTTAGCTAATAATAATCATTCCTCTTTCTTTCAGGGTCAATAGGTCAGACAGAAGACACTGCATGGACAAAAGGTACTTTGCATATTACTGTATTTACATATCGTTTAGATATAGATTCATGTTGAAATACAAACTTGCATAAAATATCAATCTAAAGTTTTTCTTGGTACTTATTTTATTGCCTTTTTGCATAAAAAATGAATGCGAATCAAAGGTTTGAAGTGAAAAAAAAGATTTTGTTAGTAAGTACAGTGTATATACATAAAGAATAGTAACTATTTATCATTTTACTCATCAGAACAAGTGGAAATGTTGTTAATAAATAAACAGCAATAAATGAGTCATCATTTCCAGTTTAGCCTCTTTTAATGCTAATAATGCAATGTTAAATTGTGCTAAATTAATTACCATTTTTTCTAAGAAATCACAAAGGATTTGTGTTGTTACTATTAACTAAAACTATAAAAATTTGCTTTTGTTAATTGAAATAAAACTGAAATAAAACAAAAATATAAATACATAATAAGTATTAGATGAAAAACATAAACTTGCAAATTAAGAAATGTTGTTTTGGCAAGTAACTGAGATAAGTTTGAATATTGAAATGACTATAACAAAAAATGTAATATATAGGCCTATGTTTTTTTAAATAAAAATAAATTAAAGCTAAATAGAAATATGAGCAACTAATACAAATGACAAAAGCACATAAAATTACTGAACAAAATTTATTAAAACAAAATTTAATAATATAAATATATCTGTTTTTATATTAGTCAGAAATATTGGCTATGCATGTACTTGGTGTCAGATCAAAAGAAAATAAAGGGTTCCACCTATCTCAAAATTTGAATTTTATATGTACTTTATTAAATCTGTGGACTTTTAAAAGTACAGTTCACCCAGTGTGTCTGTTCTTTGTCTTTCTAGGGAGTGACTTGGAAAGGATTTTTATAGATTGGAAGAAAAAGGGACCATTTTCTCTTGCCGACGCAACAGTTATCACTGTTCAACATAATACAACACAACTGAACACTATTGTAAGAACTGATCCTACAAACACACAAAAATAGTGCAGAGGACAGATATGAACACCAGTCTTAGTAGAAAAACAACAAATGTCTCTGTTTTACCAACATTTTAAATGTAGTGCTCGAACAAGTGTTAAACTGTCCTTGGCTAACTGCAATTGCTTTCTAGACAGATGCTCAATATTAACACAGCCACTTGAAATACTTGAAGAGTTCTCAGTCATTAAATGTTACAAGAGATACGGACTACAAAATAGCATTGTAAGCACCTGTACTGTACTCAGTGTTTTGCAGAGATTACGGGTCATTTTGAGTCTTGTAACACATCGCCCATCAGTGTAAGCCTTAAAATACTATAGAGAACTATGCTCTGAGGAGTGAGTTCACCTTTCCCGAGGGTAACCAAAGATGAAGATTGCCTTGGTTTGTTTGTGGTAAAGGGGAAAGGTTTTAACAAAAAAACATATTTCATGGATGGCGAAGACACATTTTATTATATTTTTTTAAGTAGAATCTGTCCTTTCATTTCAGCGTACAGTTAGTCCTCTAAATAAACACTTCAGTATATTTGTTCAACACTAATTTTATTGAACATATATATTTGCACCACTGAACTTAAAAAATGAAATGATGTACTTCATTAGATTTCATTTTGAGCTCTCAAATTCACTTGAGAAAGCAGACATGTTTTTATTACTTTCAGATTGTGGATGTACAAAAGGGTCCTTTTTGTGTAAATGCTGTTATTTAATTATGGCTGGCTGAATAATCTTTGAAGGATTTTCTTTTGAAATGATGTGTTATTTATTTACATGTCTCTCCTCATTCCTCATGATTGAGTTGTTAGTTTTCAACGGTACGCGTTAGTAAGAGCTTTAGACTGCAGAGAGCGAGTTCAATATTCTTGTACAATAGTGACAAACTTTGACATATAATGTGTTGGCATATATGTTTGTACTGACATAATTTATTGCTTTTAAAAATTGTTGGTGTTACGTAAAAAAATACAGAGTCCAATAAAAAAAATATTTAAAAGATAATGTATATGTATATTTGGTTATGACATGTGCCATTAAGAATTTATTATAAAAAAATAAAATGTATTTTGTGTCAAATACCTGTCTGTTGTGAAAAATATTTTAAATATGAATCCAATGCAATTTTCTCAGATATGTCTCCTTTTATTTCAAGTACAACCAGACATTTTATACACAAAATGCACACATTCTGCAAACATATCTGGAAGAACAACAACATTTAATATGGCTTTACAACTACTGTATATTAAATCAAAGTGTAACATTGCTAGGATTCACATTTGAAAGGATGCCACGTCAAATTGATATCTTTTCAATCTTGTTTTCTAACTTTGCAACTGTACTGCCACTATGTTTTACAGTCATATTTTCTCTGGTATTGAAAATAACCCACAGCCACATGAGAGATAGAAATGCAAGATGTCTTTGTGTTCAGGAGAAACGCACAGAGGAATAGACAGTTGGCTCAGACGCTTGATTTGGATGATCATTCTGTCGCCTTGAATCATTCATTGCAACTTCTGCATACACCAACTGCACAGATGATGACAAGTAAAGAAATTAAATCATATTGACTGGTTAAACAAATCTTATCAAAACACACAATGAACTGAGATACTTACTTCCTTTTTTGGTTTCACTCTAGCTGCAACTAGAACAAGAAAACACAATTTTATATTTTTATAAGTTAAATTTAAGATTAAGTAAAAAATTACATTTATTAATTTAAATGTATAAATGTAAATTAATTGTTTTAAGGTTAAATAAATTGCTAAGTTAATTGATATATGACATATGTGACCCTGGACCACAAAACTAGTCTTAAGTCGCTGGGGTATATTTGTAGCAATAGCCAAAAATACACTGTAGGCTATGGGTCAAAATGATTGATTTTCATTTTATGCCAAAAATCATTAGGATATTAAGTAAAGATCATGTTCCATGAAGATATTTTGTATATTTCCTACTGTAAAACTTATGTTTTGATTAGTAACATGCATTGCTAAGAACTTCATTTGGAAAACTTTAAAGGCAATTTTCTCAATATTTTACATTTTTTTGCACCCGCAGATTCCAGATTTTCAAATAGTTGTATCTAGGCCAAATATTGTCCTATCATAACAAACCATAAATCAACGGAAAGCTCATTTATTCAGCTTTCAGATGTTGTATAAATCTCAATTTCGAAAAACAATACACTCTTATGACTGGTTTTGTGGTCCAAGGTCACATATTTGCAGAATATGGAGTTGAATCTTACAGGACGTGCGGGGCGGGACAGGGGGTGGTGGTGGATGATCCCTTGTGAGACACCAAACAAATCCCAAAACAACAGGGAAAATCATTAAGGCACCAAAACAAAGCAGGAATCTATGAGAGAGGCTTCTGCCTGATGAGTCTGCTGCTGCTGGCCAAAAATAAAAATAGATACTTTCTCATTAAAACAATGTTTTGTGCAAATGATGAAACCAAAATTTTAAATAATTTCAAACCAACAGCATGCATATGTACCTGCAGTCACATTAACATATGTCACATGTCCACTGCTAGTGATATTCTGAGGCCAGGATATCGAACACTTGTATGCTCCAGCATCTGACTGGTTGACGTTGTGAATGTGGAGAAACAGATCTGTGCTATTAGATGTTGAGCTGGAACGGGGCATCTCGATTCGTTCAGAGGAAATGAGGGGAGTAAATTCTATTCTGCCCAATTCCTGGAAAACCCATCCTCCAGTCCAGCCAGCCAGCCCACAGTGCTGCACTTCACAGCCCAACTGGAGACTGCCGCCCTCCGCCACAAACTTTGTAGCACGACTTGCTCGAACAGATTGGCACAGTTCACATACTGAAATGAGAATGAAACAAACGAGTTGGGTTTTTTGTTACACAAAGCACTTTTGGACTTTATACAAACTGTCTAATGGAGCCCTTGAAGTGACTTGAAATCGCGTGAGAGACGCGCGCGAACAAGAACATTTTAAAGAATATTAAAATAAACCGGAAACTATAGCACGACAATATTAAAAGGAAATGTGAATACTAAAACGTTATTTAGAGTCATGAAAATAAACATATTTTAAGTGCTTTTGAAAGTGCAGCAGCTTTATCTATGAATGTGAGAAGTGACTTACCTTTTAAGATACACAAAACTGTCAATAACGTCAAGGAACACCTGTAAGCTATTTTCATCCTTTATGCTATTTCCATACTATCTGTCGAATGTCCTCGCACAGAACAGATTCAAAACTGAATAGTTTTACAGTCAACAGCTGACTTTTCTGTCAAGTTTCTGGCACAGAACAACACAAAGGTACGTTAAGTTCTTCTAAACTCTCACTTGCTCCGTAAACATCCACTCCCTTTATTCACTGCAGGAAAATCCAGTCCTCTTTCAGTTTAATTGAGGTAAATCTGGCAGCTCCAGCCGTATTGTAAGAGTACACTTGAGGAAGGAAATGCAAGCACACTACACGCTTGACTAGAGGGAAACCTATAGCCTATCATATCCTTCCTGTTAGAGAAGGGAATTCACTCTCAATCACTGCTGACATTCTATTATAAGTGGACTGAAACTAGGACACCAAAGTTGGGATCTAGATAGATAGACCAACGTTGCTAAAGTGTGAATATACCTTGTAATGTGATTGTGTGGTTTGTCCAGCTGAGATATGGCATATTTTGCATTGAGCACTTTGGGAAGGAAACAACCAAGAACAAGTATAAAAGGCTTTCCCCCAATTTTGTATGTTTTTAATATTTTTGTAATGCAGTCTATATTTCATTTTCTTTCTGTTGATGTTTATACTGTTTAGACTGTATTACCACACTATGACTACTACTACTAATAACAATAATCATTTTCATAGTATTTTTAATACAATAAAATACAGTCAGATTCTTCAAATCTGAACATCCTTAAAATAATATGTATTTATGTGAGAAGAAAAAGAGGAATTTTAGAGATATTAAGAAAAT
Organism: Gymnocypris eckloni scoliostomus; assembly: GCA_027564155.1. Classification (NCBI taxonomy): domain Eukaryota; kingdom Metazoa; phylum Chordata; class Actinopteri; order Cypriniformes; family Cyprinidae; genus Gymnocypris; species Gymnocypris eckloni. Next base: position 9,243,378 of record CM050417.1, on the reverse strand, counting down.
ATAGAATAGGCCTATACATATTTTTCTTACTCCATTGGCAAATTATACCCCCCAAATGTTATTAGATGTATGCTTAAATAAGGAATAAACAGTGTCACAATGATTTTCAGGTATATTGCTGTAAAACAAAACAACAATACTGATTAAGAATAAAAAAAAAATTACAGTACAACAGGGAAATTAAATACCAAAACAATGATTTGTGGTTTTCCGTTTGTTTTACAGATTTTTTAGCCTACCACAGAATGCTGAAGTTATTCTGGCTGAATTATTATTATTATTTATTTATTTATTTAGGAAAAAGTATTGCATGGTGCCAGATATATCACGGTAACACTTTACAAAAAGGTATCATATGTTAACGTTAGTAAATGTATTAATTAACATGAATGAAGCATGAACAATGCATTTATTACACTATTTATTCATATTTGTTAATGTTAGTTAATACAAATACAGTTGTTCATGTTAGTTCACAGTGCATTAACTAATGTTAACAAACACAACTTGTGATTTTAATAATGCATTGGCAAATGCTGAAATTAACATTACCTAAGATTAATAAATGCCGTAGAAGTATTGCTCATTCTTAGTTCATGTAGTTAATTAATGTTAACTGAACTAATTCACATTATTATAAAGTGTTACCTATATCACATTGTGTCAGTGAAATGTCATGAAGAAAAGTTTGTTAACTTAAACTATGGTTTTCTGCCACAAGGTGGTGCTCAAAGATAGTTTCTTAGTAGTCAGCTGGGAAATCTGTCAAAGAGGCATGTGCAGGAAATTACACAGCTGCTGCAGATAACAGCCCAGCTTAAACAGAACCTGCTGCTGCTCTGTTGCTTTCAGACAAACTATCTTTACACTGTCTTGATATGCGATACATTACACTTGATACATTTACTTTAGAGATCTCTAAAACAAGTTAAAGGTTTCAGATTGAGATACTTTGAGTAGAACCCTAATCAAATGTTTCATTACAATTCTGTCATTATTTACATACCCTCATCGTTCCAAACCGGTATTCTGTTATTTGTGAGACAAATGTGCAAATTAACTGGAATGATTCTTCAAAATATTTTCAAAAAATAGTTTTGTTCTAAAGAAGAAAGAAATGCAGGTTTAGAATTTAAAATGGGTGAACTATCACTTGAAGCAACAAATGAGGCTCGGCAGCATTTTATCAATGGGAGGTTCCCTCAGAAGGATCTTTTGAGCTGTGCGATTGTTTCCTACAGCGAGTAACTTGAGTCAACGGACCTTAATGGTAACCAGATGTGTAGACGTCAACGTGGGCTTACAATCTCAGGATGTCTGTTTTTCTTGCAAAGCCTTGTGGTACAACACCAACCCTAAGTTACGCAAGTGCTAACAAAATCATTTAATCATTTAGCTGAGTCATATTAAAATAAGCTTATACATGCAGGAGAGCTTTTGTAAATGTCCCTTTTACAGGCCTGAAATGAATCTGATCTCCAATCCTTATTGCATCTGTCAAAACAGGAAACTGGACATTGACCACCCAGGAATGGGCAGGAATGAGTGCGTGCTGGTCAACCCACATGGGTTAAAGATAAGTAAAAGCAAACACTCACAGGTCTGTGCTCAAGAGCAAATAACAGTGTATAATTGACTAAAATTACGATTTTGTCCATGTTTTTGATGCATACAGGGGCATCAAGGAATTACCTAAACTCAAAGCATGTACTGTTCAAAACATTTTTGTTCACAAATAGTGTCCTCTGAATGGTTCAGTCCCAAGAAAGAATGGTTTCTTGGCAGTACAGATTGCTCCATGATCAGATTACTCCGTAGGCACGTCCTCAGCCTTCACTGAATGTGCAACAAGGCTCTTTTTTGTCTAGTGATGAGAACAGGCCCTCTGAGGTTTCTTGAATCCAAGCTGCAGAGGTATGCAAAGATTAAAAGTGTATGATGGTATTGCACTAATGCATCACATGGAATGAAAACATCATTAGGTGGTCAGCACCTCTCAAGGGAGTTTAGCTACATCAAAGGTTCTGTTCTGACACAAAACACTAACCCGTTTGAGTGTGACGAGTGAACACAGAGCCTGGTGTGTGTCTATTCTGGAGTATGAGAGCCCATTTCCATTTTAAGTAATTGCGTACTTTTTATTTCACAGTTCAGACATTTTTCCTCACAATTATGAGTTTAAATCACACAATTCAGACTATTTTCTCAAAAATTAGAATTGTGAGATATTCATAGCTAAGAGTAAAACTGTGAGATGTGAATTCAGATTTGTAAACTGACTTTTTGTCAGAATTGTAAGAAAAGTCTGAATTTTGAGAAAAAGTCTGAATTATGAGATTCAAAATGTTGCAGTTACTTTTTTGATTCATGTGGCAGAAATGGGCTTCCATACTGAACATTTAGAGGAGGAAAAAACAGTTTTAAGGATGTGAAATCCAGAGAAGGATGTTGTTTGCTTTTAATTTGTTTTTTGTTTTTTAAAGCATGGTCAACTATATCAGCCAAGAATAATTACAGGCCAGCCTTTGTTTATTCGAAGAAGCACATGCAAACTTTCATTTGTTTGTACTGTGTACACAACCTGATCTCCTGAGAAATAAAACGACATTACGAGATTGGGGTTTTGTATAAATTCATATGATGTGAATCATACACATTGTACAAAAGTTGGAGTGGATCATGTGGTTTATTTTATGTGCAGTGCTGTTTTTCTGCGCAAGACTGTAATTTTAAACCTGCAACTATGAAATAGTTTTCATATTTTGACATATTTTCTGAATCCAAATTGGAAATCAAAAGCAGCAGATTGTCTGAAACAAGCACTGGTGTAGTACTTTGTAAGAATGCTTTTCTAATTTTCATAGGTGAAATTTGACCATGGCTGCATTTTTTTCTGGCTTCATTCCATTGTTGTTTGTGTTCTGGTTCCAGACACTGAACCCTTTTAATCTGACTCAAATGTGATTGCCCGTTCCATATCGATTCTCTTGTGCTTTTAGTTTGTGTCAGGTGTTTGGCATTGGGCCATTGTCTTTGCTCTAGCAATAAATATTGAACTTTTAGCCTTGAATTAACCGGACACTAGGAATCTGGTTTATTAAGATTACAGGATTTAACATTGTTGGTTTTTACAAGTGGAGACTGAGATTTTTTAGGGTTTTCATGTTAACATTGGCTTGTATTGATTATGCCATATCAGATGGTTCACCTAAGGCCCATTACATTTCTGTCCTTATCTAAAGTGAGAGCAAGTGATATGAGACTAATAGATTTATGATGGCTTGTAGTATAGTACACACAAATAGGATAATTCAAAGCAGTTCATAACCCAATGAACTGTGTCCCATAACTGCTTACATCATCATGTCTAGTGCAACCTCTCACATGGTAAGGCAAGTTGAAGCTCATGAAAGACAAGGAAGATAAGCAGCGGCTGTTCTAAATCATGTTTAGCAATTCATTGTGACCATGTACAATGTTAACAGAACAGTAAAGGTTAAAACTGGGTTGTTTGGATTTAAGCAGGTCACTACAGTACAGTTGACTTACCAATGCCAACAAATAAGAAATCAACGACTCCTCCATTGCTTTTTATAAGCTATCATTTTTCAAAGAATGTAAGAATAAACATTGAATATCTTCTATTAAAGGGGAGTTCGCTAGGATCTTAATCTTTCGAAATTAGCAGCAATATTATCATTCACAATGCGTTTTAGTGTTTAAAAATGTGTGATGTAAGGTAGTGGCATGGCAAAGAAAATAGTTTTCTGCAGTTTCTTTTTTTTTTGTAAACACACATGATGGACGCCTTTCTGTGCGTCTGGTGTTTTTACATGAAAAAACACGGGAACCCTCCCTAATCTGGTTTGCAATTGGTCTTATATTGTCTTTTATTCACTTGCATACTAAATTGTGATTGTTCTTTTTATTTACACAGACAAAACTAAACATTGCTGCCTTACAGCAATGGTATCTCGTTCAGGAAATGCTAATCTAGTTTATTTTGAAGGATTTCAACATAACATTGCCTGTTTGTTCTTGACTCTTGTTCCTCTTTGGCCCACGCTTATTTACATTACTTATTTATCCTGAGCATGGCAGAAAGCGCAGAATTGATGAAGAGAAAGTTTAGCCGTAGTAAAACTTTTTTTTCCACTAAGCTTTTGTGTAGAAAAGCAGAGGGGGATGTGTCTTTGGCATTAGTCTCCTAGAATTTCAAAGGATCTTGGCAATAATTCAGAGCAGCTAAGGGGATATATGAATACTCGGTCTGTGAGGCCTAAAGCCTGACAGCCTGAAGTCATCTGTTCCAATTCAGCCATCAAGTCTTCTGTTCGCCTAAAACTGCTGTCCATGCTTAGTCTGAGCAAATGGATAATGCCTGATTCTTGTATAAAAAAAAAAGTGTGGGAGAAAACACTGGATGTTTTTTTTATAAACAAATCATGCCTGCCTGAGTGTGTTAAACTTAAGAGAACCACATTAGCGAGGCCTGTATTGTGACTAAATGCCCTGTGACTCAGAAAGATGTGCCGAAAGACACGCCAGCCCTGGCTTAACTTTGGAAGTTTTGATACAGTTTGGGGAAATGAGCATTAATCATAATCTTGAAGACAAACACACTGTTATGTGTAAAGTTGATTATCTTTTATTAGGAGGAGTATAATTTTGTACAAACATAAAATATACCTCAGCTCACATGATGAACAATCATCGTTCATAAAAAAATCCATACAAATTTCATAAAAAGTGCAATATTTTAGAGCAACATCAAGTAAACATCTGTGAAATGACGATTTAGGAATTATAAAGAGATGTGAACTCAATGTTACATTTCAGTCAAGTAGCAGTCTGAGAGATGTGTAGAAAAAATATTTTGTAGTTTGCAAATCATATTTTAGGTTCACTATTAGAAAACTGTTCTATTCTTAAATTCCACATATTGTACTTTATCCTTTATGCTTCAGTTAAAAATGCCCCATTTTAAACCAAGTAAAACACCTAAATTAAATACACCACATTGTATTTACCATCACAGTCATTTAAAATTGATCATAACGGGGCATCCAAACGTATAATTCCAAACTACTTACAGTTAAATGAATTACTATTTAAGACACCATGACTTCTAAAGTGACCTGCAACACTGATATGCTTGTACAAAGTGTTTGTTACACACTTTTAAGACTGTTAGTTTTTAACAAAAACAAATAATAAATCACATCAGAGCTGACATCACACCGCACATATCAGATTACATATTAAGTAGAAGAACAGAAATGTGGTAACTAAAGTGCATGAGTCATTGCGATGTACTGTGTACTTAAATGTGATGAACACATGTAAAATAATGGACCTTAGTTGGAATAGAATGTGCAAATATGATGCAATCTTATTACAAAAAATAAAAGATCTTATGAGATACTAACAAGGCACAGAGATGAGAAAAGGAGTCTTTCCTGGCACTCATAAGATCATTCCTGCGTTATCACAGGTAAGTATATCATTAGGTTTGGCTTGTCCAATCTGTCTGTGAAACTGTCCTTGCTTGTGTGTCTTCCAGCAATGCACGCTTGGACCTAAAGTTATGCTCTTTATGCTTGGCATCTGTGTAAAGACGGTCTTTGATAATGGTGTGACCGGAGTATTAGACAAATTGAGCTCTTGTAAAGAGATGAGTCCACTAAATACATCTGGGCTCAACATCTTGAGCCGGCTGTTGTTTGACAAGTCTAAGACCTGAAGGTTCTTCAAACCTCTAAAAGCACCTGGTTGAATGAGGGTCAGGTCAGACAGGCTGCTGAGAGACAGGTGAACCAGTTCTGTCATCGAAACAAAGGCCCCTGCATCAATGCTGGAAATTAAATTCCCGTCCAGGTTCAGATACTGAAGTGGGATCCCGTTAAGCATCGGCACCTTCTTCAATTGGTTCCCTGCCAGCATGAGACTCTTGATGTTCAATGGATGGCCAGGGGTCTTCCTGGAAACGGAGGTAAGAAGGTTTCGTGACAGGTCCACCATGATTGGTACATCCTGTGCTCTGGTGGTGAGGAGATCAAGACTGAACTCTTTGAATCGGTTTTCACTCAGGTCCAGCTCAACCAGAGGGAGTCCGGTGAAACAGCCTTCGCCGAGATCCTCAAGAGCGTTATTGTTCAGGTCCAACGTCTCAAGGTAGCGAAGTTTGGAGAACGCTTTGGGACTGACAAGTGAAATGAGATTGCCGCTCAGGTCCAGACTAACCAAGGTGGTGTAACCCGGTCCGGAGAGCATCGAGTCGCTGATGGAGGTGATGGAGTTTAAGGAGAGGTCGAGATGGGACGTGTCCAGAGGGATGGGGACAGGAGCGTTCCCAGGGCCGATTCCACTGCAGTCCACTTTGGTAAGGCTGAAACTGTCAAAGAGGCCAAAGCTCTCCACTTCACACAGACACTGTGGATGACAGTTTTTCACCGCTCCCATGACAGCCAGGCCAAGCAAAGGGAAGAAAAGGCACAGCAATGTGGCCATGGTGAGCTATAAACCAAAAAAAAAAGAACACGCAGTACAGTGTTTAATTTCACAGTCATAAAGTCTCAAAACAGAATGAACCAATAAAATGTCTCTTCAACATTTTAATTCCCTATAACTAGTAGTTCCTATAACTACCCTGTTATCATCAAAACTGAACCATATAACCCACTTCAGGGGTCTTTGAGAGGTTTGAAGAGATTAGTCGTACCTCATTACATATGGTAATTGTGTAAACCGATGCAGTTAATAATTTACAGCTGCACGTACATGCTTGTCACTCTGGGTCTGTTTATTCATCCGTTACGCTAAAAGTATAAATATTCTTCACTTCTAGTGCAACTCGATGAGTCCTAATTTTTACGCACATTCTCAAAGGATTTGACCTAATTCTTATGATCAAAGAGCCTATTCAATTTAACCCTCTCAATTACAGTAACAACTTGTCATGATTAGAAGAGTGCAAGGCTTTTCTCGTGGAGAATGTAAGAACGGTTAGTACATAATTATTCACTTAAAGAATATTGAGAGCCTCAAAGACTTGGAAGCTTTAATACATAGAAAACGGTATTTGAAAATACTATATTAAGTTAAATTATTTGAATCTATATTATTATGTACATTTATGCATTTAGCAGACGCTTTTATCCAAAGCGACTTACATTGCATTCAAGTTTCTACATTTTTATCAGCTCTTGCTTTCCCTGGGAATCGAACCCATGATCTTGGCGTTGCTAGCGCCATGCTCTACCAGTTGAGCTACAGGAAAGCAGGTTTATTTATTTATTTGTAAAATAAATGAATAGAAAAAGCTGTCAATCTAAATTTATAGTAAATTCTGTAATAATTTAGCACATTCAAATTAGTAACTCAGGTTATTCAATATGAGAGTAAGATAATAATATAAAAAATATTCAATATAAATGATACCAATAAAAAGCCATCACTTCTGTCTTCAGAGTCACATGATCTTATAGAAATCATTGAAATATGCTGATTTGGTGTTTATGCATCATTGCACATTATCAGTGTTGAAAACAGTGCTGTTTTAATAATTTTGTGGAAATCATAAAACATTTTCAGGACTCCTGATTAATAGAAAGTTAAAAAGAACAGCATTTATTTGAATAAATTTTATTTTATAAAATATTATATTGCACCCTTGCTCAACAAAACTCTTAATTCTCCAAAAAATAAAATTTCAAACTTTTGAATAGTAAGTGTGTGTGTGTGTATTATATATATATATATAAACCTGAATTATCACTTAATGATTGCTAAAGAAATCATTACAGCATCATTAAATGCATAAATAACTAATTCTTGCTTACGCGTTTTCATGGAGTATGCAGAAGATTTATGTATCACGCAGGTGGAGATGTTCTCTCTGACTCCAGCTGAACTCTATAAATGCTCTGCCACGCTCTACTGGCGACTTTTATTATCGGACCGCCCTACCATGTGCTCTTTGTTTAACTAAATGACATGAACTTAAACCTCTTTCAACACTTGGCTCCAGATCTAAACACAAACAATACTGCTGAATCTGGGCATGGGTTAACCTGATTACAAAGCAGGTCAAAAGAAACTTGACAGGTTCACACGAATCATTAGAACGAAGCTGCAAAACATTTCTGAACATTAGTTTGTAAGATTGCGTGTGGTGGTATGTATAACGATTAACGTGTGTGTGTGTGTATATGTATGACTAAGTGCTACTTAAACTTGATGAATCTGCTTAAATAGGAATATTTGTTAGGATATAGACACAGACCTATAAGCTCAGACATGTATTTCCTTTTCTGCTCTGGTGACAAAGAAAGACAGTCCATTCCTTCTCAAACTGCAAGTCCTGCCCTACTCTCTTCTCACAGTTCGTCAGTTTAAGGAATAGTTCACCCAAAAAGGAGAATTTGCTGAAAATTGGCTCACTTTAAGGCCATCCAAGATGTAGACAAGTTTTTTCTTTATTGGAACAGATTTTGAGAAATTTTGCATTACTTCACTTGCTCACCAATGGATCCTCCGGAGTGAATGGGTGCCGCCAGAATGAGAGTTCAAATGGCTGATATAAAACATTGCAATAATCCACAAGTAACCCACAAGAACTATTTACTAGAGAAAACGGTCCAAAACAGTTCTAAACACGTCAGTGGATTTAGATCTGAGAGGACAACTGGGGATAGACATCTTAATAATGAATTTGTTTCTTACAATCATGCAACTTTTCACTTCACAAGACGTTAATTGATGGACTCATGTGGATTATTATGGTGTTTTTATCAGCTGTTTGGATTCTCATTCTGATGGCACCCATTCACTGCAGAAGGATACAATGGTTTAGCAACTGATGCAATGACAAATTTCTCTAAATCTGTTATGATGAAGAAACAAACTCATCCACATCCTACCTAGTTGGTCAGAAGGTAAGTAAATGATAAGCAAATGTTCATTTCTGGGTGAACTATTCCTTTAAGAGAAAGTCTCAGCCTGTTTATGTTCTAACAGGGCCTTGCAAACGCACTATAAACGATGTTCTGCCACATTTACCCCTACCAATTAATTCTGTATTATCAGATTGATTACTCATATGTAACAATAATTTTAGAATATTCAAAAAGAATGGAATTTGGTGCCATGGAATCTTCAGTCAAGCTTGTGGTTACATGTTTTTAAGTAACCCTATGTAGACATCTGTGACGGGGTTATGAACTCTCCAGGTGTTGTACACCTCCCACCGTAAAATCCCTCCTTAAAATGCCTAAAGTCTAAGTGGAATGTATTTTAAGAGCAATCACTGTCAGTGGTTAACAGCTACATATTTAAATCATTTATCTTTCCCCTAAATTTGGAAAATTACCCTAACACCTTCCCTTTCAGTGAGTCTGAGAGACTTACCCGTGAGTCTGCATGAAAACGGTCTAGTATTAGAATGCAGATCATTCTCAACTTACTTTATCCTTCTGCAGTTAACACAGCCAAAGGAGAGCTATAGTACAAGAGAACTAACGTCAGTTCTAAACCAATTTAATTAGCAGACAGCAGACGACCTAATCCAATAAAGCTGAAAGAATGTAGTACTTTAAGGGGGGTCAGATTTAATGGGAGCTTAACATCTCAAACAGCTCACTTTTGAACGCCAGGTACTTTTTGTGATGCCAATTTCACAGCAGCACGTACTTTTTGAATTATATGCTAGAGACATGCATCAAAGCATTCAACAAATGTTTATGGGTGTTGACTACAGTATGGTTTATCTCATTTTTATGCAATAAAGCACTTGTGATCCTTAGAAGAAAAAGAAGAGTTAAAAATTAATGACAGGGATAGATTGTGGGTCAAAAGTAAACTTTCATTGTACCATTATTGATGGGTATAGTACCCGATGAAATGGTAAAGAGACAATCAGTTTGCTATTTTTTTTCAAGTCTACTGACAAATGGCACCATTTGGTGCAAGTCTACAGAATATAACTTAATGCTAATGCTTCTTCCTCCAACAGGAAAAACAATTACTCAATTGTGCCTTTCATTCAAGTGTGAAACAGCAATTTAAGCCCAATTGTCAAACACAAAACAAAGATTACTTTGTATACATTAAAGATTAATTCTATTTTGTTTACATACAAATAACGCCATTATATATTATTATTATTAATAGTTTGTTTAACTTATTTTGTAAACCGCAGAAATAAAATGATCATTATTTCTTTTAAAACGTGCAAAACAACATTGGTTGATTTACAGTAACGTTATAGTCTACCATCATGCTGTCTAGGTAGGCAGCTGACTAGATTTTGAAACACAGACGAAATGCTTTGACGGTTTGATCCACATCTGTATTCAGCTAAATAAATACAATCGTAACGGAACTTTGTAATAGTACTTTCTTTGTAACAATGCTCAACAAACCTGTGACGTTCACGGCACCAGAATGTAAACAAAAAAACATAACGTTACTTTTCCATTGTGTCTTTCATTGCGCGAACTAACGTTACTGTGGATGAAGCAATCAGCATACATTTAGATTTGGTCAAGTAAAACAGGAAATATAAACACACGCTAACAGTAAGACACGTTTGTAAGATACAAAAGAAAACTTTGAGCTTTTTCGTCAAACTTACCATGTGCCGCGACTCGTCTGTCGGAGAGCTTTTACTTTTCCAGGCCAGCATCGGAAAAACACTTCAGCTTTAGGGATTGTCATATCCTGCGCGTTTTCTCGTGGGGAGAATGAGCACGTTTGCGGCGTTGTCTTAGCTGTGACTTTGTCGATCTATCGGTTACAGACAGGCCACGGAAGATGTAGCGTTAAAACGCCACCGTAAGCAGCAAAGTCTCTCGTCTAGACTAGAGTTTCACTCACTGAAGATAATCCGCGCCCGGCCACCAGCGCCGCGCGTCAACAGCGCGCTCTAGCGGCTAACATATAACACTACAGACCATTTAAATCTATACACGGGGGGTGAATTCTGAGCTTTTCCTAAGTGCATCCGAATGTGTTAATGTTTTTATTTTAAATTAAACAAATAAACAATAGCTCGTATACTGTCGCTGAACTGAATAAAAAACAAATGTGAAAATATTTCCTTTATGATAAAGGAAAGGCATGCCTAAGGACAAGTCTAGAGTGAGAAATAATTATGTGTGTAAACATAACAAATATTCTTGTTTTGACTGTTTGAACAGCCCTGTAGGGCCTTTACAGATACACATTCACAAAGAAGATGGTCGTTTTTTATTATTATTTATGCACAGTGTTACTTGTAGCATTTGTGTATTTACGAAATAATAAATTAATATAATAAAAATAGTATCCTAATAATAAAATAACGTTTTGATGTGTGTCGGTGGGTTCTACACTGAAAATAAAGATTTCCAGTTCAAATCAAATTAATTTATATTGTGTTTTTCTCATTTTTTCACTGTTAAAAAGGAAGGCTGCAAACAACAGAATAAATATGACCATGATTAATCTTGTACTTTCCCATCAGTCTTTAGAAACCGGAATAGTATAAAACCAATAGAATAAAACAGTAGTAATCGTTTAAAATGAAATACAAATATTCTCATGTTTTCTATATGGACCCCCTGTAATAGCTGTAATCATTCACTGAAATCATATTTTGGTTTTTCAAAATGTGAGGTATCAAATTAATCACAACTAATATATTATTATATATGAATATATTCATGTTAACATATAAACTCACGATAACCTTATTAATTCAACAATTTAATGTTGAAAGCTTAAATTACATCTGCAATGGTAAATGTTTACTAAAATTAAGAAATAAGAAAGGCTCCAAAGATGCATGTAATATTATTTGTATTAATATTATTGGTTCATGATTTTAAGGAAAGAAAGAGGATGACGATGATTATGCAAGGACTGAAAACAACCTCTAATCTGTTTATGAATGAGCTTGCGTGTTTAAAAGAGTGCAGAATTTATTCCTCCACTAGATGGCAGTACAATAAAACAAACAGTTATCTTCAGAAGCCCACATTTCAATGAAGAGAGTAAAACCGTCATTTTAGTTATTCACAAATATTATTAATGGTAACAAAAATATTAAAGTATATTTAGTGCATCTACAGCAGTGGTTAACTAATAATATATATAAGTGTATATATAACCGTGTACATTTTTCAAAGTTGAAAACACTTGTTTTGTTTCCTGTAGAAATGGTTATATTGAGTAATACAAAGTGCTGTAATATTACCTGTAAGTGCTTTAGGTGCTGCTTGCTGAGTTTGCATCCTCTGTTTCTGGTTATCAAGGTGTAACATTTAAGAAGCTCAGAGGATTATTGGATATGGGTCAGCACATCTCTCTCACCGTCCTCCTGGTCTCTCTCTCTCACTGCACATATCACCAGAAAATCTCTACAGTAACCTGAAGGCAAACATACACCGGCCTGCACCCATGCCCAGCTGCATTAAGCTCCTCAAACACATCAGAAATCCCACAAGTCACGTGATCCATCAGAAAGTCAAGACTTATGCAAACATTTCAAGTTTAATAGCCAGCAAATGAGATGCAATGAAAATGTGTATGAGCACGAGAAAAATATTTATCATGACTTGGGCTCATATTTCTCTGTAAACCATAAACAGTGTGCTAATAGTCCAAATGAGCTCAGAGACGACCTCAAAACACAAGGTTTAACTGACGCAGGCAAATGCAGGAGAACTCTAGGGATCGTCCAAGGAAGCGCCCTTCGTTAACTTTAATTATACCCAATACACCTTGTGCAAATTCAATTGAAGTGGGGCTATCACAGCTACACCAAACACATGCCTAATTACACGGCATAAACGCTCATGCACAAAGGGTCTCCATGGAGAGGTGGAGGCTGCTGGGACCTTGCCCAACCTTAAATAAGAACCTGAAGATGAGAGCTCACAAACATAAAGCATACAAATAACAATGAAATGTAGGGTTTTCTCTTACATTTTTTAATTAAAGGTCATATTTTTTGTGGAGCTTTAATTGACTGGAGATTGTAATTCTTTAAATATATGATATGTTGGTATATGTAGCTTGGTTTGTATGTATCTACTGTGTGTATATATATTTAAAACATGTTTGAAAATGTATTTTACTTATGTAAATAATTAAACAAACAAACAAACAATTCAGAGATCTCTCAATACTGTCAAGTTGTGTGTGTGTGTGTGTGTGTATACATATAGCCTATGTATATAATATATTTTAATTATTATAATACATTTTAATATATATAAACTTTGTTCAGGTCAAAAAAGTAACCTGATTATTATTTTAGTTTTTGTTTAAATATTTTCAAAAACCCAAACCGTCAAAAACAATACTATACATGCTTTATATATAATATATAATATTATATATTACTCTATTTTATCTCCTAGAATATAAAATGGAATCTAAATATAAATGAATACACAGACACACTAATGGCATTATATGGCATTATCTGATTGTTCATTGCATTTAATTACTCTTCTTGGCCCATCAAGATATATTTCTAATGTGCAATTTACACTTTTGATGACCGTACACCATAACGCACATTAATATTATTTTATATTTCCTTCGTTTGTCTAAGAAGTAACTAATTGCTTTCATGGTTAGAGGTGGGTCTGAAGCGTTAACGTGTGTCTGCAATCCTCTTATTTTGTCCCTGACCAAGTATGGATTAGATTCATCCACGGGTCACTTTCAAAGGACTTTCATTGAATAGAGAAACATCTAGGCCTCTAGATAATTTTTAGTGGATATAAATCAAACGCAAATCGTTTTTTAAATTTGATTTGATTTTAAGCATGCATTTGATCATTTTCAAGCTTGTCAAGGATTTCAGGAACGGCGATGTAAAGGAAATAAGGTAAAACATTTAGGCTAACAACACTATCTGAGTAGCTGTACTGCAATGTTTATAACAGCGAAGCTGGAAAAGGTTACAGAACGTTAGGTGTGAATTGTGAAGGTGCAAAAGGGCACCTGGATTGATGACTGCAGGCATTAAGTAACTCTCCAGGGTGCTGAAGTTGAATCTCTCAACGCCACTGACAAGCTTCATCAACTCTTGTTTGTGACCTGAGACCTACCCAGGATTTGTTTATGCCCTCGGAGCGACTGATGCTGGAAAACCGTTGTGAAAGATGACCGTCTAACCATATGAAGGATATAAATCTACGTTATTAAAGACAACACTGGAGGAAAGAGGTACAAGTGTGTGGATATGTTTTCATGCATCAAGAGACCCATATAAATAATGGTAAGTTCAGTTTATAAATTGCATTTTATGTAACAATGTGTTTCAGTTTGTTCACTTAAATATATAAATATAAGTGCAGATTAGTTATTCCTTTTTGCATTTGTAGTGCATTAAAAAAATTGGGTAGTGAAACAATTTCACAATTAATTACAAAGAAATGACAAGTAACATTTAATTAAACATGAAATTTAAACGTAGAAAGACTGAAGTATTATTTTCTTGTAAAATCACTCCAATATCCTGTTTTATTTTTAACTTGAAAAAATCATACAGTTAATAATATGATAATACTGTGTATTAAATATTTTAATTATTATGTCAAAAATAAATATTTTCCCCTTGTCACAAAAATGTTATGTAATTTCAACATCCACTATGTTCTAATCTTTTCGATAGAATCATATGTTTCAACTTATTACATTTAAAATACACTGCAGATTGTCAATTTCGAACTACTTTGATCAATTTTGGTGAGATGAAATGATCACGCTGTGCATAAAATATACAACCTAGCTGTGTATGTAACAGATAAGCCTTGATCAACAGGTGCCGTGACTTCAGTTCATGTCTAATCTTCTGTTTTCTAGGTGTCTCTTTGTAACATCCATCTCTCATAACGGCTTCTAACGGAGGACAATGCAACATATTCACCTCCCATTCAGAGGTGCTTTATGGGAGTTCTCCAGTTACCCCTGCTGCCCCGTCCTCCGGAGCAGACACAGCCTTTCCACGCTCCCATTTTACAGCATTACACTGTGGATTATTCTAGGTGTTTTGACGTTCCCATGCTGTGTCCAATGCCTGATTTTCAAAGTAGGAGTCCTGGGGCCTTGGAACTGTGACCCTTATTATTCGAAATCCCTTCCTGCCATTGCGTCCAGACTGGCTGTTGGCCGCATAAATGAGGATTTTAGTTTGGACCTGGGCTGTACGATGGACTTCGTCATCCTTCAAGAGGCTTGCGAGACTTCCAAAGCCTTGACCTCATTTGTGCAATATGAGAACGCGGTTGATGCGTTTGTAGGCCCTTCAAATCCAGGATACTGCAATGCTGCGGCGCTCATGGGCAAGAATTGGGACAAGTCTATGTTTTCATGGGCGTGCATTAACTATGAGTTAGACCGGGTCCAGGGCTACCCAACATTTGTTCGAACTTTACCGTCCCCGACACGGGTGCTCTTCAGTGTGCTTAGGTTTTTGAGCTTGGCTAACATAGCCATTGTGTCTTCTAATGAGGATATATGGATCGACACAGCTGCCAAATTGGCTAGTGCTCTCAGAAACCAAGGGCTTCCTGTTGGCATCGTTGTGTCCATGGGCAATGACACCATGCTGGAGAACACGCTGCTGAGCATACGAAACGCAGGGACGATAAAAGGTAAAGTGTTCTGGACACATCAATTTGCAGTGTCTGCATAAACATAGAGACTTTAAGAGATTTTTACTCCAGTAAATTTATCCCAGTATTTTTTAAGGTAAATTTCTATATAGACTTTTTAAGATGACAGTTTTAACCAGTAAAACAAAAGGTATCATATAAATCATAAACAATTGTTTTATCTATACTTTAATATATAACGTTCCTTTCACTTTAAAATTGTAATTGTATTTTTAAGATTACTCTACAAAACAATTCAGATGCAATGTATCAAAGCATAAAGCATTGTTTTAACAAATTCATATAATGATTAAGAAATTGGATACATTTCAAATTTAAGAAACATGACAACTCTCCCTTGTCAACCTTTAATGTTTGTGTATATATACTTAATATTTTGTACAATATTTAGAATTTTTGTCATACTAATATATTTATACTTTTTTAAAAAGAGAGAACATTTTAAACCAACATACAAAAACCACTGCTATAAAAAAGCAGGACTCAAAATCAAAAGCTGAAAGTTTTCTCTATCTCTCATCATTTCACTTTCTTTTGTTACAATGGACAAACTGAGGTTTATCTTTAACAAACTAACAAAAAATCACTTATTTAAACCTGTGTGTAAATGCATGCACTACATTTGTTGCTCAATTAAAGATATTTATGTGAAACTTAAATTTTTTAAATTAAGTAAAACTTTTTATGTTTAGGTACAAAGTGTATTATATTTACTAAATTATGATTCAACACAAATGAATGTATTTTTCATGTGTTTCAGTCATCATTATGTGCATGCACTCAGCACTTATTGGAGGAGATCAACAAACGTCTTTCCTGATGAAGGCCTATGATTTGGGATTGACGAATGGTCAGTATGTGTTTATACCCTACGACACCCTCCTGTACAGCCTGCCCTACACCAACACCACCTACTTCCCACTGCAAAACAACACCAAACTGCGCAAAGCCTACGACGCTGTTCTCACCATCACCGTAGAGTCAGACCTGATGTCATTTAACGAAGCGTACAATATGGCCAAACGATTCGGAGAACTGATGGTGCCACAAGAGCCAGAGCAGGTGTGCACGGTGCACTTTTAAACATTTATTTGGACACATGCTTAAAACATTACATTAAAAGGTTCTGCTCCATTTCAGGTCTCTCCGCTCTTTGGTACAATCTATAACAGTTTGTACCTCCTTGCCAAGGCCATGCACAACACCAGAAGAGCTGGTAAGTGGTTCTCCGGGTCCAACCTGGCCTCCTTCACGAGGAACATTACATTTTCCGGGTTCAACCAGAACATCCGCACGGACGCCCAAGGGAACGGGCAGACCGACTACGTGATCTTAGACACCGATGGCTGGGGATCTGTACTGTCTCGTTGCTTTTATGTGAACATGACGTTAGATAAGGTGCTGTTCGCTGGCACGTACATTCATTTCCCTGCAGGTTCACCTCCACCTTCAGACTCCAGCTGCTGGTTTGACCCCAATGCCATCTGTGCAGGAGGTACAGCAAACCCACAAAATCATTCTCAATGAGAAACAGATATTTGACTTTTAGTGGTTTCACTTTCTTCAGCTATCTTCAATCATTTTAGTAATTGATCAATATTAAACATTGTTGTTATTCTTTTAAGAAATATTGAAAAGAAAATATCAGTTTTTAGAAATAATACATTTTGTGAAGAAATACTCAATTAAAATGGATAATTATGATGAAATTAGTTACTTTAGCTGCTTTCTCTTTTTCTCACTCTCTATATATTTATATTTGTACATTTATATATAAGCATGGTCAAAATTAGATTAATATCTTTATGCTGATTTTTTGTTGTTGCAAATAATCAAATGTAAACAAAATATTGTTATCATTCAAAGCCAAATAATTTAAAGAAATAATTATTTACAATTACATTTAAAAATCAAAATTAACGGTAATATTTTATTTTTAATCATGCAAATATATGACATTGCTGTTTTCATATGATTATTGTCACTGTCACATCTTGACTGTATAATGTATTATTATTATTATTATTATAATTACATTAAGCCATCATTTCAATAAATTAATACAAATTTGAATATGACATTGGTTTTTTATATGATGACTGTTAACTGATGCATATCATTGTATGTATAATTAGTAACTTATATTCAATGCATTTGTTAACTCTTTATTATTTTGTGTTATAGGTGTGGAAATAATATATGTCATCATAGCGTTTGTGATTGTCCTCGTTATGGTTCTTGGTTCTGTGGGTCTAACTCTATTCATAAGGTAATATTGCTGTGGTTTTGATAAGATACTATGATATTTTTTTTTCATGAATATATAGAAGGTGCAAGAAGTTGTGAGTGATCTTGTCTGATCTTTGTAGGAGGCGAATCCAACAAATCCAGCTGATCAAAGGGCCCAACAGAATCCTGCTTACGCTTGAGGACCTGACCTTCATCAACCCTCAGCTGAGCAAGAGGGTAAGTGTCACCGACCAGCTGCCTTAAACATTAAGCACTTTAAAAAAAATCGTATATATTCTATGTATCTCTTTTCTCACAGAAAATCACCCTTGAGGATCTTAGCGACTCAAAAAGTTACATTGATGAGAAGAGCACAGGCGGACGTTCCCGCTCTGTGAATAGCATGGCAACAGCAACACATGAAAATTCAAACGTGGCTGTATATGAGGTGATTTTATGTGTCATTTAATTTTATTTATTGAACACAACTTGTCTTTTCAACTTGACACAGTTGAAATCATTTTGATCGTTGCAGGGCGACTGGGTGTGGCTAAACAAATTTAAGGAGGGGCATTTCAAGGAGGTTAAACAGAGCACCACTAAGATCTTCACCAAGGTATTGGTATTGGTATAACAGTTTGGTATGAGCTTTTTCTTTGAGTGACATATCCTATCATCTTTATAATTCCCAGATGAAGGACCTACGGAATGAAAATGTCAATCCATTTTTGGGGTTCTTCATCGATTGTGAGATGTTTGCTATTGTGACTGAACACTGTTCTCGGGGGAGTCTACACGATCTCCTTCGCAATGAAGATGTCAAACTGGACTGGATGTTTAAATCCTCTTTATTGCTGGATCTCATCAAGGTACTTTTGAATATTATAATGAATATTAATGAAAAAATATGATCTCCAGATCATTTTCCAATGCATTTAAAATGTCTGTCTTTGGTTTCTGGTACCCATCCAATAGGGCATGAAATATCTTCACCACAGGGAATTTCCTCACGGGCGCCTGAAGTCTCATAATTGTGTAGTAGATGGACGTTTTGTCTTAAAGATCACTGATTATGGATACAATGAGATTCTTGATACCCAGAAAGCTCCAAAGGAGACCCCACCTCCAGAGAGTATGCGTGTTTTCTTTATAAAATCTGCTTTCTTTACAATGCAAATCTCCTTTTACTCCATTCAATTCTCTGATATTAAACAAAAATATGATAAGGCAATTCTTTGTCTCTCAGATCTATTCTGGACGGCTCCTGAATTCCTCAGAGACCCTGAAAGTCCACGGAAAGGAACTTATAAAGGAGATGTGTACAGTTTTTCGATTATACTTCAAGAAGTGGTGGTCAGAGGAACGCCATACTGCATGCTCGGCCTGTCTCCTGAAGGTTGGTTATAAAGAAAATCTACAATATTATTTCTCTTACAGTATTAGTTTGATGAACCAGTTTTAAAGAGGTAAACGGTTGTTACTACAGTAACTGGGTGGTATTATCAGTGAAATTTGGCATTTCTTTATAAGCACCGGCATGTTTATGGTATCCACAGAGATAATAAGGAAGGTGAAGAAACCTCCACCTATGTGCAGACCCACTGTCGCTCCAGATCAAGCTCCACTGGAATGCATCCAGTTAATGAAGCAGTGCTGGTGTGAACAGCCTGATAGAAGGCCTGCTTTTGATAAAATCTTTGATCAGGTGAGTTTACAGTAGTTGCTTTTGGAGTTTTTTGAGTGCATTGGCTAATATAGTAACAAACATAGGATCTAAGGAATTTTGTAGTTTTTAGAATGATTGATTACTTTGTGTAATGATTTTACAGTATATTGTGCAAGGCATTTAATTTTATTGTATTTTATTGTTGTTATTTTTTGCATTCCATTGTTGTTTTAGCATCATAATTGATTTGTTTTGTGTTATTTGATGTATTATTATTATTAATTATATATTTCGATTTTTTAAATAAAATAATACTTTCATACAGTAAGAATGCAAATAAAACATGTATTTTACAAAATATTTCAGATATTTCAATGTGATGAAATCATGATTGATGATGCTGAAAATTCAGCTTTGCCGTCACATGAATAAAAAAACATTTTAAAATATGTTAACATTTATTTAAAACGTATCTTATTTATTTTAAAGTTGTTTTAAAGTTTATTAATAGTTAACACATTTTACAATATTACTGATGTACTGTAATCTTGTGATCAAATAATACAGCCTTGGTGAGCATAAGAGACTATGACCCCAAATATTTGAATTATATATACAGTCGTGGTCAGAATTATTGGCACCCTTGGTAAATATGATCAAAGCAGACTGTGAAAATTAATCTGCATTGTTAATCCTTTTGATCTTTTATTTAAAAATCACAAAAATGAAACCTTTCACTGGATAATAAGAATTTAAAATGGGGGGAAATATCATTATGAAATAAATGTTTTTTTTCTAATACACATTGGCCACAATTAACGGCACCCTTTTATCACCCATTTGACCAGTTTAACAGCTCTAAATGTTCTCCTATAATGCCTGATGAGGTTAGAGAACACCTGACAAGAGATCAGAGACTATTCCTTCATCCAGAATCACTCCAGATCCCTTTAGATTCACAGCTCCATGTTAGTGCTTCTTCTCTTCAGTTCACCTCATCTTCTACCGGGTTCAGGTCACAGGACTGGAATGGCCATAGCAGAAGCATGGTTTTGTGCTCAGTGACCCATTTTTGTGTTGTTTTTGATGTTTGTGTTTGGATTATTGTAGATATGAAGTCACTTGTAGATTTTTTATCTGTTGGTATTTGATAGAATCCATGATGTCATGTGTCTAAACATGATGTCCTGGACCTCCAGCAGAAATATACAGTAGGCCCTCAACATCAAAAATACAGCAGTATATTTGATCGTACACATGGGATACTTTTTATCCCTGTGTTCATGAAACCCATCTCGAGTGTTTGCTGCTAAAAAGCTCATGTTTTAGTTTCATCGGACCATAGAAGCCAGTCCCATTTGAAGTTCCAGTTGTGTCTGATAACTGAATATGCTGGAGTTTGTTTTTGGATGAGCTGGGATCATTTTTATTGAAACCCTCCCGAACAACATGTGGTGATGTAGGGGCTATTTTACTTTTTTCTTTTGCCCTCGAAACTCAACCTTTCTCTACAATTATCCAGCTGTGATGCTTGGAGAGTCTTTAGCTGCTCAAACTCTCCTTAACACCGTACATTAGGACGATATAGACGCGTGTCCTCTTCCAGGCAGATTCATAACATTTTCTGTTGATTGGAAATTCTTAATTATTGCCCTGAAGGTGGAAATGGGAATTTTCACTTTTCACTGCTCTAGCTCTTTTTTCTAAAGCTTTTATATTCAGTGATAACGATTCCTTATTTTCTGTTCTCAGTTCAAGCTCATCAACAAGGGCAAAAAGACCAATATTATTGACTCCATGTTGCGTATGCTGGAGCAGTACTCCTCTAATCTGGAGGACCTGATCAGGGAAAGAACAGAGGAGCTGGAGGTAGAGAAACAGAGGACAGAGAAGCTTTTGGCTGAGATGCTTCCTCCGTAAGTATACATTCTCATTCACCAACACACCCTTACACATACTTCATTTTATTTTCTCCAGTAAGACATGTTCCTGGATCAACATCTATGCCAAATTAAGCTTCATGTCAATTTTCATTCTCAGTTCTGTGGCGGAAGCTCTGAAAACCGGTGCTTCCGTGGAGCCAGAGTACTTTGATCAAGTCACCATCTACTTCAGTGACATTGTAGGCTTCACCACCATCTCATCCCTTAGTGACCCAATTGAGGTTGTAGACCTGCTCAATGACCTTTACTCCCTATTTGATGCTGTGCTTGGCAGCCACGATGTCTACAAGGTAAGCTTAGGAGCTGGAGGTAGAGAAACAGAGGACAGAGAAGCTTCTGGCTGAGATGCTTCCTCCGTAAGTATACATTCTCATACACCAACACACCCTTACACATACTTTTTATTTTCTCCAGTAAGACATGTTCCTGGATCAACATCTATGCCAAATTAAGCTTCATGTCAATTTTCATTCTCAGTTCTGTGGCGGAAGCTCTGAAAACTGGTGCTTCCGTGGAGCCAGAGTACTTTGATCAAGTCACCATCTACTTCAGTGACATTGTAGGCTTCACCACCATCTCATCCCTTAGTGACCCAATTGAGGTTGTAGACCTGCTCAATGACCTTTACTCCCTATTTGATGCTGTGCTTGGCAGCCACGATGTCTACAAGGTAAGCTTGGAAGTCTGAGTGAAGCGAACAGAAATTGATTTCCATGAAAAGCCAGTTAACTCTTCTTCATCACAGGTTGAAACTATTGGAGATGCCTACATGGTGGCCTCTGGGCTGCCGAAGAGGAACGGCAACAAGCACGCAGCCGAGATCGCCAACATGTCCCTGAACATTCTCAGCTCCGTGGGCTCCTTCAAGATGCGGCACATGCCAGACGTTCCGGTCAGAATACGGATCGGCATTCACTCAGGTTAGCTCTCAATCTCCAGCTGTTTTCATCCGCTTAGTGGTACTGAAATAAAAACCACTTGTAATCTTTTGATGTCCAAATTTGTACTTCTCGTCCTATCATGTTTCTTCTCTATCCAGGGTCGTGTGTTGCTGGAGTCGTGGGTCTAACTATGCCTAGATACTGCCTTTTTGGAGACACAATCAACACCGCCTCTCGTATGGAATCTACAGGGTTGCGTATGTTCCATTCAGATATTTTTGTGATATAATAACCCATGATGTACTGTAATGAGAAGATACATCAATAAACATTATTTCCTTCAGCTTACAGAATTCATGTGAACATTAGTACAGTGAATATTCTCCGCTCACTGAATGATGGCTACAAAATAGATGTCCGAGGAATGACTGAGCTTAAGGTACTAACATAATCATACAAAATAATAAATAACTAAATCATATTTGAACATACACTACTGTTCAAATATATGTGTCAGTTAATACTCTCATTCAGCAAGAATGCATTCAATTGCTCAAAAGTGACATTAGAGATATTTATAATGTAAAATATTTATATTTTAAATACGTGAGAATTGTATTAAACACAAAATTAGTATATTAGAATGATTTTAAAATGTATTGAAATGGTAAATTAGCAACACATTTTTTTTCTATATATTTGAAAACATAAATGCAGGTTTGGTGAGCAAGAAAGTCTTCTTTCAAGAACCCGAAAAGTCCCAAACATTTGCAGTAACTTATTGTGAACATTTGTCATTTTTATTCATGTTTATTGTTTTTTTATTTTTAGGGGAAAGGCATTGAAGAAACATACTGGCTTGTTGGAAAGTCTAATTTTACAAAGCCTTTGCCAAAACCACCAGAGATCAAACCAGGGTAAGAATTTAATAGTATTTTACCATTTATTTTAAACAAATATAAATTAAAATTTTGCATGCATCCACACACACACACACACACACACACACACACACACACACACACACACACACACACACACACACACACACACACACACACACACACACACACACACACACACACACATATTAGCATGTAATGTAAAGCAGTGTCCTTTCTATTATACTGCACTTTATTTTACTGAATATAAATTGTATTTTATGGCACCACTTTCCAACTAAATTGCACTTTTAGATAAATTTTGTGGTTTAGATTAATTCTCTTTGTACTTATGAATGGGATACTATTTATGGATTGGATAATTGGATTTATGCATCAGGGAAGACAACCATGGTTTGAGACCTGAGGACATTGAGGCTTACAGGAGAAGAAAAGCTGAGAAAAAGGCATGAACGTAGACATTTGCAAGGAGGTAGTGCCTTGCATGCTGTGCTGTGTTTGTCATTTGGTTAGGGTGTATTCTGGTGGTTTTGTTTGTGCTGTGATGGTGGTTATTGTGGTGTTGGACTTTCTACTCATCCGATTATTTGTGCATGTTGTGTATTGTTGCAATTTTTGTGAAATGTATTACTAACCAAGGTAAAAGATATACAATTCTGTCATCATTGATAACTTTCTAAATTATTTCTCATATTTTAGAGATAATTGGCAAGACATGATGACGGAGGAGATAAAGTCACTATTTCGCAAGGCTAACAGACAAGTGGACAAGCCCAAAATCTGAGAAGCCCAAGGATGTTAAAAGTGACCAAGAAGGAAAGACACATGACAAGTTGCATGGGAGAGAAACAAAGGACAACACAAGCATGTGTGTTTCACTGCAGCTTACAAGGACTACTTTAATAGGATTGGTTGTCATCTGTCTAATCCGACTCTGCCCAGCGCAGCAGAAACAACAGCGCTAATGAAATGGCCGCTGAAGAACAAGTAGTCAGTGAAAGTCTATTCCTTTCCAAATGTCTAACACTGTCACACTTACTCTGTTTTGGTCATAGAGTGGCTCAGTGTGCGGCTCGTACCAAAGGCGACTTTACATTTGAAGTTTTTTTTCCACAGACTTTTCGCATTTTGTGTTCTCACATATTTGTTACTCATGGTGGAGCTTTAATTGATTTTCGTTGATCTTCTCTAACCAAAAACCAATGTAGTGACATAATCAGGTTTGGCAAGGTTTAGTGGACATCTGCTCCAAAGACCAAATGGGATATTGTAGTAATGTTTATGCAAAAGCCAAATCGACTGAGGTTGGTTGATAGCAAAGCGATTGCAAATGTAAAGCTGCTGTGCGTTGTCTCTTGACTCGTGAAAAATGACTGTGTTTATGCTGAGTAAGAAGATGTTTAAGAGAAATAATTCTGTTAATTCTGATCATTTATGCAAAGATATTTATTTATACTATGCAGACTATTTATTAGTTTTACCTTGCAACACATTTAGAAAACTACATTAAATTACATATGAAATCAGACTAATCAGTTTAATAAAGGGTCCTTTCTCTCTCTGATGAAGCATATGTGCTTGTACTGGATATAAAGATAAATGTTTAAGATGCTGTGCAGTTTAAGTTGTATTAAACATATAGGCTGGGTTTGTCTGAGAGGGATTGACTGCCTTACATAAGCTGTTTGAAATTATAACTTGCATTTTCTGTAAATCAAACCAATCAGGCACAGTCTGAGTGGCATTTTACATTTTTCTGACTGATCTCATTTTCTGGGAGTCAATGTCAAGGCCAGTCAGATCTCAACAGGCCTCTCTGTAATAGTTCAGTTTTGCACTTCTAGCATTTTTAATTGTCTGTTAAACATGTATATACGTACTGTACAATATTATACTATAATTGTTACTTTTCATGAGCAATTGTATTGATAAGGATAGCAGTAGAAAAGTTCAATATCATGCTAGCAAAAGACAATGTTGTTCTGATGCTCCATACAGACAATAACATAGTTGAACAAGTCATTTTTTGCCGTGCTTTTTGGTTTCTTCTTACATTATAGGCTACATTTTTCTGTGCTGCTGAGAGGTTTGCGATTGTAGCTCTGTATAGCTTCACTTCTCTGTTGAATATCTATCTTACTTTCACTCTCTGTTGTATAAGTAGTAAAATATAACTTAATTCCCACCATATTTCTGATATCTATCAATCTGACTAATTTGATCATTCGCTTTTCATCTAAAACCACGAGTGCATCGCATTAGCATTTGTTAGCCGGTTAGCTTGTCATTTGTGTTTCTATTCGTGTCTATTACTGTTTTTTTTTATGGTCTTCATCCCTCCTGGGGTGGTGCCGCTCTTCTCTCTAGAAATATGGCACTTAGTCTTAGAGTTCGTACTTGACTAACTGGGGCTCAGTTCAGGAAGCAGACAGACTGGCTAAACCGACCGTCTGCTAGCCGCTTCACGTCACAGAAGTCAGTTAATTCTCAGCACACTGAGACCCTTTCATCTAGATATCACACTATAGAGACTGTGTCTGTTCCCCGAACTAGAAAATACAAAAAACGTCCAAAAAAGTGTGTGAGTAACAACTTAATTGATGTTCAACAAATGAAAAATGTATATAACACAGAGAAACAAATTTTAAAGCTTGGCTTATTGAATATCAGGTCTCTTTCTACGAAAGCACTTTTTCTAAATGATATGATCACTGATCATAAACTAGATATGCTCTCTTTGACAGAAACCTGTCTAAAACCAGATGAATATATTATTTTAAACGAGTCTACCCCCCAAGATTTTAATATCCACGTTGATAATGAAAAAGATGCATTAGGATCAAAATTCATAGACATTTTGAACTCTATCGGGGTTAGACAACACGTGTCAGGACCTACTCATTGTCGAAATCATACTCTAGATTTAATACTATCGCATGGAATTGATGTTAATGGTTTGGAAATTCTGCAGCAAAGCGATGATATATCAGATCATTATCTTGTCTTGTGTTAACTCCATATAGATAAAGCTCTAAATTCAACTCCTTGTTACAAGTATAGTAGGGCCATCACTTCTACCACAAAAGACTGCTTTGTAAGTAATCTTCCTGATTTAGCTAAATTCCTCAGCATATCCAACAGCGCAGAAAACCTTGATGATGCAACAGAAACTATAGACTCTCTCTTTTCTAGCACTTTAGATATGGTTGCTCCTTTACGCTTAAGGAAGATTAAGAAAAAGAGTCCAACACCATGGTATAATAAGCACACTCGCATCATAAATAGAGCAGCCCGGAAAATGGAGCACAGCTGGAGGGAGGAAAACAAAACTTGAGGTATTTCGTATTGCTTGGTGGGAAAGTACCCTATCCTACAGAAAAGCATTAAAAACTGCTAGATCTGATTATTTTTCACCTCTTTTAGAAGAAAACAAACATAACCCCAGGAATTTATTCAATACAGTGGAAAAAATAACAAAAAATAAAGCAACAACAGGTGATGAGATCTCCCAACAGCACAGCAGCAATGGCTTTATGAACTATTTTACTTCCAAAATCGGATACTATTAGAGATAAAATTGTAACAATGCAGCCATCAACTACAGTATAACATCAAATAGTGCATTGTAGAACCCCTGAGGAACAATTCCACTCATTCTCTACAATAGGAGAGGAAGAATTGTAGAAACTTGTTAAATCAGCTA
This sequence comes from Gymnocypris eckloni scoliostomus, assembly GCA_027564155.1. Classification (NCBI taxonomy): domain Eukaryota; kingdom Metazoa; phylum Chordata; class Actinopteri; order Cypriniformes; family Cyprinidae; genus Gymnocypris; species Gymnocypris eckloni. The sequence continues at coordinate 9,216,383 of CM050417.1, read as the reverse complement.
AACCAACAATATGTAAGTTAGACCCTAGTCCATCTAAACTACTAAAAGAGGTGCTTCCAGAAGTCATAGATCCTCTTTTGGCTATTATTAGTTCGTCATTGTCATTAGAATGTGCACCCAAAACCTTTAAATTGGCTGTTATTAAGCATCTCATTAAAAAAAAAAAACCTGACCCCATAGACCCAGTTAACTACAGACCGATCTCGAATCTCCCTTTTCTGTCAAAGATACTAGAAAAGGTAGTATCCTCACAATTATATTCCTTCTTAGAGGAAAATTATACCTGTGAGGATTTCCAGTCAGGATTTAGACCATCGCATAGTACTGAGACTGCTCTCATTAGAGTGACAAATGACCTGCTCTTATCTTCCGATCGTGGCTGTATCTCTCTATTAGTGCTTCTGGATCTTAGCACTGCGTTCGACAATATCGATCATGACATTCTTTTGAATAGACTAGAAAACTTTGTTGGCATTAGTGGAAGTGCACTAGCATGGTTTAAATCTTACTTATCTGACCGCCATCAATTCGTAGCAGTGAATGAAGAGGTATCATATTGATCACAAGTGCAGTGTGGAGTACCTCACGGCTCAGTACTAGGGCCGTTATTTTTCACGCTTCACATGTTACCCTTGGGAAATATCATCAGGAAACACGGCTCGTCCAGCGAGAGCTGAAGTAGTCCAGCATGGCTTAGACGGATGAGCGGCTTTTGCCTTCCAGCCAATGGCCATGGGCGGGCAGAGATGCGTGGCCACTAACACATCCAGTGGAGGCAGCCTGTCATAACCTTTTTCTTCTGTGCTGTCGACCGAAGTGAGGGCGGAGGATGAAGAGGTACGTAGGTGGGATGAGTAGGGTGAACGCCAAGACCTTGTAATCTCTTCATGGACCTCAGAAAAGAATGTTGAAGTCTTTGTGACGAGGGACCTGACTCAGTGTAACTGCGCCATCGAATGAATGAACGAGACCAGATCGCTCGCAGCCACAGAGGGATGCTGGTCAGGGCGGGTGAAAAGAACAGGAGAAATCTCTCTGTGGGGTTCACGGGTTTACAGCTGGCGAAAGCTCACTCATCTCCAGGAGCTGAAATTCTCTACCTCTCGGGTTCCTGGGACAGGAGAGACTAATCTCACCGCAGTGGTGGAATTCTGTCCCGGTGGGCGTTGTGCAGCTCCGCTGCCGCCATTGGTTTAATTGCGGTAACCGCACAAACCAATGGTCGTGCAGTACCTGCGTTATATATATATTAAAAAAGTCTTCACTATCGGAGAAAAATAAATTTTTATCCATAGGTAACACAAAACAGATGAGTCATTCATGGCTTGTTAACATCATTGTTCTTGTCACTTTGATGAACAATTGCATTCAGCTCCCCTCAATATTATTTTCTATTTGCTTTGTATTATGGCGATTTTTTGGGATTTATGAAAAAACTAAAGTATTTGTTTAACCGCAGCGATTTGTATTACAACACAAAGTACTTTAAAAGCTTAAGTACGTTTCTAATAAGTTAAGTGAGGGCTACAAGCACAGTATTTATAATTGGCGACACTAATTAGCAACTTGTTAGCTTTAAGCGATAAATTTAAGCTAATTTTATGTCATTATTATTTATTTATTTATAAAAGTGAATAGGTAGCTAGCCTAAAGCCTAAAGTAAATATCTGGTAAAAAGGTGTTGTGAAATAAATATCACAACACGTGTGCGGCGTGCTACTACATTATCTGCAATGTGTCGAAAATATTTAAGTTGTTTTTGGTTTGTTCTTTATTCTCAATCATTTATCATTTATCATTTCTCAAAGGTAACAAAACGTTTGAGAACCGAACCGGAAGTCTTTTCTGCAGTTTTATAATTCTTAAACCAGTTGCTTTCATTTTATAAATATTATGCACATTGCATCATTAAATCGGCTGGGTTATCCTGGCAAGGTTTACAAGTTGGTTATTTATATTGATAATCTCCTCTTTAACTATTTTCTTAGCCCTTTCTAGTTGCCCATCTCACTATGCGAGCCCTTGACAGCAGCCGCTAATCCTTCTATTGTATGTCCTCTCATTGGCTGATTCAGCTTACAGGATGGATCTGCTGGTATGAAAGGTCAGGAATGCTACTTTCTCACGTCAGAACTCCTCTTTGTGGTTTAGAGGTTTATGGTGCCTTAAAGACAGCAGGGTGTCTGGGAAATCTGTGTCACTTAACTGGTGAGGTGGTGAGACAACACTTTATTCCCTCAGTGGAATAAACACACAGCTAAAGCTTCACATTCCAGTCCACAGAGGGTTGACACAACAAACCAGGCGGAATGACTGGGATTAAACTGTTAGGAACGACAGAGCAGTGACAATGTGCTGTGCTTTTATCTGTCGTTATTAGTTATTGTCAGTTATTCAGGATAGAATTTATTCAATTTTAGATTTTGTTTAATTGTTTTATGTATTATTTATTCATTTTTTTATGTATTTTTTGTTTTCATTTATTTTAAGTATGTAATCATTTATTTAAATAAAAAACAGGACAATACATATTTTCAAAAATGTCAGTTTATTGAAAAAAAACATACAACAGAATGAAACGAAGAGGAAAAAAATGTAGCACACTTTCTCAAAAGACACTATATGGTAAAGACATATTAAACATAACATCTAAGAAATTGGAGACAGGTATCATCGCAGGAGCCAAGAGTTTTTTTGTTGGATGGATGTGAAATCATAGAAACCTACAAACTGTGCTTGAGAAACATTTGAATAGGACTACCTTTTCCCTTTAAACATTAAAGATAAGGCAAACCCTACAGAGATGCCACATACTCATAAAGAGAGGTTCTACAAACACAATCTTAAATACCACAGCTTAACATCAATGACACAACACTTAATATAAGCATAGTGTCTGATTGAATATCATTGAATGTCAAATCTCTGGTTGCATTTGTAGGGTTCTAATTCTTCACCTATCGGATTGCATTGCTCCTGATGTTTATAACAGCCTCAAAATATGTTTTTGTACTGACAGGTTCACTGAGATTGTCCATACACAGATAATCCATCGGAATGGCCACATGAAGTAACAGTCAAATTATTAATAACAACAATACCTTTTAAAACATCAGAAAATTCAAATAGCCTGAAAGTTACAATTCATCTCTCATTTTATCACCCTTAGGCCGAACTAGCCTGCCAATAAAAAGAATGGAGTTGGTCTTGTTGTCTTTCACAAGGAAAATGAAGGGATGGTCGGCATAGAAGAGCTTGGGGTTCCTGATCTTCTCGCTACCATAAATGCTGGCGTCAAATGGATTTCCCTCTGTGTCCCACTCCAAGGCAGAGGCATGGAAGACATTGGCGAGGTAAAGATCTTTTTTGCCAGAAATGTTGGACAGATCTGCCTTAGACTTGTCCACAGCTTCAGTGAGACCAAGTTCTGCAAGATGTTTCTGCAAATCAAGAGAAAATAGCCTCATATATCATGCAGAAAGTATTAGAAGTGGTTAAATACTGTACTATATAGCAAAATTCAGCTATTTACCTGAAGGTCGTGGCTGACCTCCATGCTGACTTTAGGCAGAGAGATTGCAACCGCTCTCCTCGAGCTTGCTGACCCAGGTATCCAGCTGCTGGCGAGTGAGCAGTTTCTCAAGCCTTTCCAGAGACTCCACATGGTAGGGCATGATGAAAATCATGCTGGACTTCTTATGTGCCAAAGGTATGCTGACCATAAGCAGCTTGTTCTGTGTGTCTTCATAGAAGCCATAGATACCTGTAAAGCGCAAAGTTAAATAATGGTAAGTTCACTTGTAGGTATAGAAGATTTTGAGTAAGAGATTTCAAAACAAGCTGTTGGTTTTACCTGTGCGATGCATCATTGAAACAGAGATCGTGTGAGAGCGGGAAACCATGAAACCACGGTTGTCAACCATCTTGTGGTGAAACTTCTCATCCCAGTGGGCTGTGGAACAGAAATAAGCCATTAATATTAATAATTAGATTTGTGTTCTAGTCAGTATTGTGTTTTTCATTTTGGCCTGACTCTCTTCATGATAAATAATGTAAATTAATACTTATATAAAATAAATATCAAACATAAATATCTATCAAGTAAATATCAATGCTGACTTAAAAAGAGGAAAAATCCAGAATAACAATTGGCAACTAGTTTTGAATCTATAATTACATAATGAAAAATGGGGCCTGCCAAGATCAATAATTAAATACAAATTAACAATTATTAATTAAATATGATTTATATAGTGATTCCTGTAACTATTCAAGTAAATATGAATCCTATCTATATAAAACGTCAAGACATGGTGATTAGATCTGTGTGAATGATTTCATAAAATGTAATAATTTAGAAGTAATTCATACAGACATTCTTGGAAATGTTAAAGTAAATATCAGTTGGGGGTTCGTCCGGGATGAATAATTAAATGCAATTTATATGACATGTTAATTTTAATACTTACGTTTAAAGAACATTGCGTTCACTATCATAGCCCCATCTGTGTTTTTCACATCCTTGGTGATTTCTGGCAGCTTTCCGTCAGTTGACTTGGCAGCCCACTCATTGATGGAGTTAATGGCGCTTCTCTTATCACGGAAGTTGATCTTCGAGTATTCGTAGTTGTAGTGCTTCTTGCTGTTCTTGACAAATTTGTCAGAAAAGCTGACAGAGCTGGGGCCATATAACCTGTTGCTGATCTTCCACGTGACGTTGCGGGTCTGGGGGTCGCTCACCTCAGTCAGAAGCTCAGACAGGCCGGTGTGCAGATGGTCATCCTTCAGGGTGTCAGCCTTCAGCAGACTCTTCACCTGGGACGCAGTGGAGGATTTGCCACCCATGGCAACCATTCCCAGAGAGGAGGCCACCACCACAGGAGAGATGAGGATGTTGTCAAGATCCTTTTCTTTGGCAATATTGTGGTAGAGATTGAAGGCCAGGTTAGTGCTGGTGTCTGCCATGGAGGTTGCATGGGGACTCAGCTTTTTGTCCTCACCGGACACGGCCACAGCCAAAAGACACAGACCAATGAGGTTGGATACCAGCATGCTTGCTGTATTTTTGGGTAGCAATGAAAGCCTAGAAGAGAAAAGAGGCAACAAGTGATAATGGGTGCAAATATGCTCAGGTTGTAGCAGGGTAATATCATCCCCTGAATTAAATTCTTTTACATTCAAATGTATATATTTCTGTGTCTGTTTTAGAAACAAAAGGCTGCTTAGTGAATTGCTTGATCTTGTGTTTTATATGAGAGTTAAATCATTTTGTGTTTGGATTTTTAGTGGTTTTTTTTATGTATGCCCCCTAAATAGTTAAAGTAAAGCCGGTAAGCCATGTTTTCTAGGTCAAACCAGTTAAACAAAAGCAATGGCAAAGACTAATCAGACAGGAATGCACTATTTAACACGAGTCTGCCCATTTTATACAGTTATGAAAAGTGCCAAATCACTTTAAAATACAAAATAAAACGTTTTACTTCATATGGAGATTGCATTGAATGTTGAAAGTGTGATTTAAAACTATGCTTAGTAAGCTTGTGAGATTTTATGTGTCTCTTTTCGCTAACAACCTCAAGATAGTAGCTTTTGTAAGTCAGCATGTTTGTTCAGTCTCATATTATGTTTTTTGTTGCTTTTCATCAACTTGGATACCTTGATACGTTTTCATATTCATAGTTGTCAACGATTGCGATATTCACTCTGAAAGACAAGAGGTGCATTTGGATAATCTACACAAAAATATTTTTATATACATTGGTTAACATGCAGAAAAAACTTGAACTCCTTTCTTCTCCTCATAATTAAGCAAAGGTTAAGTAAGAAGTAGCAGAGCAGAAGTCTGTTGCTACTGCATGTACACAGAGAAAGAAAGACACGTCGACTTTTCTTATTGGCTATGATCTAAGTTGGAAACTTTTGACTACTCAGAACTTCCACAGTGGACCCACATCTGAATTCCAGAGGTAGCACTGATTGAGTGATAGCATAAAATCACTCCCGAATGGAAAGATTTCATCACTCTCGTGTAAAAAAAAGGGTAAAAAATAAATGGCCAAAAAATACACAAATCAGAAGAAAAAAAAATGCATCATTGATTATAACCTAAATTGACTGTCCAACACATGTAAACTGACCTGCAGGTGTTTTAGGTTTTATTTTATTTATTTGTATTTATTTTTTCCCTCCTTCTTCTTTGGGAGAAACAACAAAAACATTGATAACCTAATACTTGATTTTGGCTTGAGTTGCCTGTAAATGCATAAAAAAAATGCAAAACAGACTGAAAAGCAGAAAGAAGAGTAAAGAAGAGGATTCTCTAAACCTTTGAGCAGTAGCCTTTTTAGCACTGAAAAAATAAAATAAAATAAAAAACATCAAAATAAATATTTGTGCAAGTAAAGCATTTTTCCAAATAATTACCTTGGACAGCTGTTTGGATGTGTTCTTCTTTTTTTCTCAGATGTTCCTCTCTTCTTTTCTCAGATGTTCTCCTCTTCTTTTCTCAGATGTTCTCCTCTTCTTTTCCCAGATGCTGCTTTGCTGCAGAATGCTTGAAGCAGAGGCCTTTATACTCCAAGAAAGAAACTTCTAGAAGCTGGAGCCGGTCTATTCAAATTAGTCTGTTTAGACTTCCTAGGGAAGCTGGGAGAGCCCTCCTTTGGATCAAATGACCACAAGATTCAACCTCTGCAAGGTCCTAAAGCCTTCTGAAATCTGCAAACAATCAGTTCATCTCTGCCATTAAACTAGTGTCATCTTCATTTAAACTATGAGCTGTAAATATACATTTGCATAAATTTGCATGAAATGTGTAATGGAAGATGATAATGTTTTGTCCTGTATTATATTTTACCACTGAACCCAGATTTGCTCTGCTGAGTTGGCAGTGTTTTGCATAACAGAATGTGCATTTTATGCTAGAATATAAAGTTTGAAACAACTGTTAGTCGATTAATCACATAAGCGACGCCAGGATATAGTAACCATTATAATCACAAAGTGTTCTGTCTTTGTCAAAATTCCTTCTAGATTGTTCCATCGGAGGATGTAGAGACATGCTGCCCAAGCTCATCCTCCCCCAACACTGCCACGTCAAAGCGTGCATTCCTTTTCAGGCTGTGGTGCAGAAATGGCTATATACATTTGAAAGTAACTTTTATTTTATAATTTTACTGAACTTATAGTATTTTATGAATTTTATAATGTTTTTGTGATCAGTCTTTGGCACATTTTGTTTTGTTAAGCCTATTGGTCTGAGATTTTTTTGCACATACACTTTTTCTTTATGTAGCTTTTTTTCTTTTGTCCCCTGCAGTAGTGAAACACAAGCTTTCTTTCTTTCTTTCTTTCTTTCTTTCTTTCTTTCTTTCTTTCTTTCTTTCTTTCTTTCTTTCTTTCTTTCTTTCTTTTTCTTTCTTTCTTTCTTTCAAATGCATTAAAGATAAAAAATTTGCTGTAAAAATTTCAGATTTTTATTAGGTACATTTCTCAATGTCTTATAAGCACAAAAGCATGTGTTTTGTGCATTGACCACCTGTGTGTGGTATGTTTTGTCCAAACATGTGACTCTGCTGCAAATGTTAATCTGTTGTTTACCGGAGAGTCTCTTTAAACATCTCAGTTCTCCCAAGACAAGACAAGTCTTGCATGTGGCAGATGTCACTTGCTACAGTGGCACAACACTCATACTTTGGTTCTGTTTAAAAACATTTTAAGAATATCTCCATATATATGTTCATTGAACCTCAGAAAATCTGCACAAAGCAATCATTGAGTTAGGGGCTGAGCTGGGGGCTGTGCCAAACATGTATGATGTAAGATGTGAGCAAAGTTACTGCTAAAATGCTGATGTAACTTTTTACAGCATTGCATGAGAAAAGAGAATTTAGTGAGAAAAACTATTTACGCTGGTTTAGTTGGTTTTATAAATGGTTTATGTGCAAAACTAATTTATTTATTTATACCGGAATTCAAATAAATCATAACTCACAAATGGAATTGAGTTGTTTTACCACTGCGGCATTCGGGATGTCCATCGTATACTGTAGTGGGTCTGATCTGCAGCCCCTAGGAGTTTTGTTTTATTTTAAAAGGCACAAGTCCTTTTTTGCAAGACACGCTGCCCATTTTTTTGGGTGAGTGCATTTATCAGTTTTTTTATAGCACCGTAAGATGCATGTCATTGGAAAATAAAAGCAAAGTATAGGCATAGCTCCCAAAGAAGTATGACAGTTAATTTGCACAGTAAGTCAGAAATATAAGTATAATTTATAAATAAGTATGATTTTGACTCTGTCGTGACTAAAGGGAGAACAATCTTTGCTCAGGCTGATGAGGAGCAATGCCCTTCAGCATATCTGGGCCTATGAGTGTTGCATTAATGAACAGACTCTTAGCCATTGTGGATAAGGATTAATTGACTGTGACCTAAGTCACTTGTACTAATTGAAAGCATGATGATTAGTTCTTAAGGTTTTAATCCCAGAATTTGACTTGGTATGTTTAAGGTTTTGTGCTAATTATTCAGATAACCTTTCTCTTGAATTAAGAACAAAAAGTTGCTTAACTCAAAACTTGTTTTTCAGCCTGCACCATATTGACCACTAGATGGCGATCAAAGAAGCAGTTGTATCACACAAGTGATGGCTTTCCGAAATTCAGGGGTAGTCTATTCCTTTCCTTTTCTCTCATTAAACAAAATACAATTGGAATTTTGGGTTCGGTATTTCAAAATGTTTGTTTATTATCCTTTTTGAAAACAGCACCTTTCCGACTCCAGGTTCATGACATCTATCTCATGATTAAACATGCATGCATGCTATTCACAAGTATAACAGACAAATATGGGAGTTTTGAGATATCTGAGCAGCTGGATGCTGTGTCAACAGCTGATCAGAGAATAGGTGTCCACTTTATTTTCACAGGGCTGAAATGTCAGGGGATGATATTACCCTGCTACAACCTGAGCATATGTGCACACACACTTACTAAAACTGGGGTTCACAAAACTTTGCTCGTTTGATTTATCGATGATAGTGTTACTTAATTCAAATTTCAAATGCTTTCCAAGGCTTCCCAATATTTCATTTTTCCTGTTAAAAATGATTCCTAAAGTCCAAATAATCCACAAACAATGCTATATTTATATTATGGTTCTTTGCTGCCAATATTTAATGCAGTATGTCTCACTATTCATTTTAAAACATTAAATGCATTTATTTGAATCATAATATAACAGTTTATTAAATGTATTAATTTATTTTCACAAGTAGAGGGAAAGTTTAAATGGCTTTTAAACAAAAACTACAATTTGTGAACAATCAGAAATGAAAAAAAACGAATGGAAGTTTGTGATAATCGTATACAAGAACCATACATGTGTTACATAAAAAGTCTTAGTTTGATTAAATACGAATGTAAAAATCCACAAATTTATGGAGTTTCTAGTTCTATATTGGTCAAATAATTTTTTTAACTATGCAAATTGTGGCTTCATCTTTCATCTTCAAACAATTGTTGTATTTCAAGCTCAGTATTGAACATTTATTTGTCTCTGTCCTAGTTCACATACTGGACAGCAGGGAGCACAATAAGACAGAGCAGCGTTTGGCCCCGCCCACATCATATCAGCCCCGCCCATAAGCAATCGGCACTGCACTTGTGCTGCTGTCTCACTCCCAGCACAAGCGCAGGTACAGCACTCGTTTGACAACACAAAGAACGCCTGGAGCCGAGCAAACAAACAGCTTGCTCTTTTAGTTTAGACACTTTATATTGCTTCTAAATATGCTTGTCGTGTTTGCCAGTGAGAGTGCCTTTTAATTTGGTCTCATATTCTTTTAATATCCTTTGGTTGAGTTGCTGTGTCAGTTGTTAGCTACCTGTCCCGTTAGGACGGAAGGAACGCACGCACACACACACACACACACACACACACACACACACACACACACAGGAAACGTTCCTCCAAAGTTCACTTGCTGAACAGCTACAGGGCAAACGCGTCTAGATAAGGTAAGAAAACGTATTAACGTTTCTTTCTTTCTTTCTTTCTTTCTTTCTTTCTTTCTTTCTTTCTTTCTTTCTTTTGTCACCTGCTCCTTTTGTAAATGGTTTGTTTAATCGAGGACCACTAACGTTAGATGGTGAAAACACAGTTTAAATGTTAATGTATGGTATTCATTTAATATAAGGCTATTAATTCAATGTAATATTATAAGGCAGTCAGTTTAGTGCAAGGACGCAGAGGGTTGTCTAAAGTTGACAGGGTGCTGTAGGGGTCTTCAAAATCCCCAGCAAGTGAAACTAAAAGTTTGAGGGGGTTTCATGCTTTCAAACATTTCAGTCACTATAAAAGATTACAAAGTAATCCGTAAAAGCTTTCATAACACAAATCGCGTTGTAGCCATAGCAACAGTATGACGTTTTCTCACTCTTCTTAGGATTATCATATGACTTGAGTCTTTTTAGTAAGGGTTTACACATTACACGTATGTCACAAAAAACGTGAGTGATTTATTTGAATGCTTTTAAGATGAGCTTTAACGTTGAGCCAACTGTGCAAGGAACACTAAAAGACCATTTGCTTAGCTCCAACATTAACAGATCAAATCAAATCAGATCTCTTATTGTCTAGAATTGATCTATATTGTCACTTATTGTCACACATCATGTAGGCCTACACAAGTGTACGGATGGTGAAATTCTTGTGTACACGACTCTGTGCCATGGCAGTGCAAGCAACAAGATATGAAAAAAATACAATAAACTATAGACAGCTGTACTCAATATACAATACACATTTGTGTACAGATATTTATATGTACATGTAATCACCATATTCACAATAAATTAGGCAGTTAGCATCTCCTCAAATTTGAGTAGAAAACTTAAAGAAACCAGAATATTGGCTTACTCTGGTTTTGGCAATCAGGTTATTTATTTTACATGAAACTTGGTCATATTTGGACTAACACTGAATCGGTCATCACTAATAGAAATGTTGCACTTTAGGTGTTACTGTGGCTCAGTGGTAGAGCATTGCGTTAGCAGCACAAAAGGTTGTGGGTTCAATTACCAGGGAACACACAAACTGATAAAAACATAAAATAATGTATTGCCTGAATGCAAGTCGCTTTGGATAAAAGCGTTTGCTAAATATGTAAATGTAAATCAGTACAATCATAATCTACATCACTGGTTGTTGGGCCAGATAATCTTGTAATCTGCTTGACTTGTTTGATATCAATGCCGATTTACGAGTTAAAGAGAGAGCTCACTCACACTTTATATTAGGTGGCCTTAACTACTATGTACATAAACAAATAAGTACAATGTACTTATTGTGGTCATATTGCATTGCAATACACTTTTGCTGCTATTGAGGTGGGATATGGGTAAGGTATGGGACAGGTTTGGTTGTATGGGTTTAAGGGTGGGTTAAGGTGTAAAGGATGGGTCAACAGTTTAATTATAAATGTAATTACAGAAATTAATTACAGATGTAACTACATAATGATATTTAAAACAATATAAGTACAATGTAAAAACATGTATGTACACAATAAGTGCATTGTATCAAACTATTAATTTAAATGTAAGTACATAGTAGTTAAGGCCACCTAATATAAAGTGGGACCGAGAGTTCACCCAAAAATGTTGTCATCAAAACCTGATGTTCCAAACCTGTAAAATTATTCTATTGAACTCAAAATATTTTGAAGATTATTGGTAACCAAACAGTTGATGGTAACCATTTATTGCAATAGTATGGAACAAAAATATAATGAAGTCAATGGCTAATGTCAACTGTTTGGTCACCAACATTCTTCAAAATATCTTATTTTGTGTTAAACAGAAGAAAAAAACTCATACAGGTTTGTAACAACTTGAGAGTGAGTAAAATATGTCAGAATGTTCATTTTTGGGTCAACTTTCCCTTTAAGTATTCCCTTTAATGCAAAATATGTTTTTATATTTTCAAAAAATGTCAATTTTTTTACATGCATAAATACCATTAGAAACAAAACCAGACCAAAAGTTAAAAATGAACCCATTTCTGGTGTTGCATGTTGTGAAACACTCATACCGGCTTTTATATAAGCTTTCATCTGCACTGAAGAATACAGATCTGTTAGCTGAGTAACACGAATCACTGTTGCCCATCTCTAAGGAAACAGTCTTCATTTAACTAGCATGGGCGGGTGTAACTTGAATTATCCCTCCTTATCGTAAGTGAGCCGGGTGATGCTTTGAGATGACCTATTATTATTGTCAGTCCTGTGAGAACTGAGCCATGTGCTGTCTTTGATTAGTTCACACCCCCCTCCCACATGTCAAGGAATAATGGACGAGACTCTGAGACTCAAAGCACAGTGTTGCATCATTAGTGGACCAAATGACAGCTACGCTCTTAAGAAGCCCGCATCTGATGAGGTCCACTTCAATACTTGGGGATCTTTAATCTTCATTGCTTTTAACGTTGGGTGATTTTTAACTTAGTACTTAAAGCAGAAATCTGTGGTTGCCCTCCTACTTGGAGGGCAAAACAAAGCTTTCCTCTATTTCCTCCAAAGCTATTTTTTACCAGGTTTGTTCTAAGTACCACTGTACTACGACCTGATATTAGACGACTAATTTCAGTATGCACCTTATTAATGATGCACGCTAGCTATATATGGCCAGTAGGTGCGCCAAGAATATGAACACAACATGAACATGAAATTCAAGGTGAAAAAGTAGATTATCCTTGATGCTGTGAAGAAAATTCCATGAATCACTGCTACCATGATGCACTTTTTTAATGTTGTGATTTACTTCGTGGCTGGCTGGTTTGGTTTATGGCTCATAATGCTTTAGCAAAACCTTTTAAAAATTCCTTAAGGGAAAAGTTAATGGGACAAAATACTCCCAGAAGTGACGCCACAGACAAATGGACTCTGGCCATATCTGTTTGGTTGTACATAGCATACAGTGAATCATCAATAAAGTGTTTACTGACACCTTGCCCTCATCTCAACATCCAGAAATGCATACAGACGTTACCTTGTTTTTCACTTTTGATAATCCATTACACTCAGATGTACATCACAATATTAAATATATATACAGCGATGGTCAAAATTATTAGAACACTCACCAGCTAAAAATGGTTTTAAGTCAGTTATTTCTATATTTTGCTGTAGGATGTCAGTAGGAAATATCAGTTTACATTTTCAAACATTAATTTTGCCATTCATTTTAATAATTCAGTGAGATTTATGTTTGAATACGGAGTATGTAAAATGAGAATGCTGTCAAAAATAATGTCATAAATAGATTTTATTTATCAATTAACCGCTATAAATTAAATTAAATCAACATTTGGTGTGGCCATCCTTTGCGTTTAAAGGAGCTTTTTGCCGTTGGTGCACTTGTATAGTTTCTCAGGGAGCTTTGCTGCTAGGCTTCTTGAAGCATCTTGGAGACATTGCAACAGTTCTTCTGGATTTAGTCTGTCTAAGTATAAGTATATTCTGTTTCTTCATGTCATTCCAGACAGACTGGATGATGATCAGATCAGATCTCTGTGTTGGCTGTTGTCAAAACAAAAATCTCTGGAGTATTAAAATTAATGGCAAAATGAAAGTTTGGAAATGTAAACTAATATTTCCTATTGATACATTACAGCAAAAGATAGAAATAACTGACTTAAAATCATTTTAGCTGGTGAAAATACTAGTGTTCTAAACATTTTTGCCACCACTATGTATATATATATATATATATATATATATATATATATAGTGGTTATCGGCGTTAACGTGCTGCGTTAACGTGAGACTCTTATCGGCGATAAAAAATATGCTGTTAATCTATTCTCAAAGTTGGGTTGGGGCTGGGTCTATACTGCAACTATGATGACTTTCACCCTGATATTTTGAGCGGTGATGTATACCTGGCGAATTGCACTGTGAGGCGAGCAGGTCTTGAACTAGAGGCTCGCAGTCCGTGATGGACAGATTGTTGCTGCTGGTCTATGTGGTACAATCGGGCAGGACATCCAAACAGCGCTCACCTATCATTCATCAACCTCAAATATGGCTTTTCATCTGAAAGATGGATGTAGGCTTTTATGGCTTTACAGCTCAATATGATGTTAACCTAGAAATGTGCGCTATTGAAGTGTTTGTGTGGAAAGCGTTTGCTGCAGGACAGGCTGGTCGCGCACTTGCTCTTAAAATCTCCGTCATTTTGGTCATACAGATAAAGTAGCCTAATACATCTTCGAATCTGTAAAACTCTCGTTTATTTGTGTGCACTCAGAATAACAACAGCGTTGCACTTTTAAGCAAACAGGATGCGCTTTAGGTCTCATGTGAACTTGGTGAGAAACTTGAAACTCGAATATATCTAAAATACAGTACATAGAAAAATATATCTATAGAGGTGAAATGACTAAAAATAAAAATAGAAGGCGTGTGTGTTAGCATGGATGATTTACATGAAATTTAATCTGTGCAACACTGTGCATAAGATGGCTTTCAGTTCAATATAATAACAAAAAGCGACATTTTGGGTTTTATTCAACTAATAAGGTGGGCACTGTGATCTGTACTAAATTTTACTGTAATTGACAGTTATAAAACAACAACACGGAGTGGGAATTCTGAACATTCTTCCGGGTGGCAGGATTTTCCCCAGTTTTTTTGATGGGATTGGGGGCCGGGAAGAGATTAAAGTTTGTGATGCATTTTGGAAACAGGAGATGAGCCCTGGTCTAATGTGCCACCTGGCTTGAGAAACCCGTTCTTAAAGACTTACTTTTAGTCATTATTTGGGTAGTCACATATTCTGAATGCCTTGACAAATTCAAATGAGCCATTTTAATCTAGATTAATCTAGATTAATTCCAAGATAGGTGGTGCATTAGACCAGGGGCTCATCTCCTGTTTCCAAAATGCATCACAAACTTTAATCTCTTCCGTCCCAATCCCGAAAAAACTGGAGGAAAATCCGTTCCACTCCCGGAAGAATGACTCCCATTCCACTCCTGTCATGTTGTTTTTGCCGATAACTGTCAATTACAGTAAAATTTAGTACAGATAGCATGCCCACCTTATTAGTTGAAGAAAAACCCAAAAGAGAGTCGTTTTTGTTGTTTATATTGAACTGAAGCCATCTTATGCACAGTGTTGCACAGATTAAATTTCATGTAAATCATCCATGCTAACACACGTCTTCTATTTTTTTTAGACATTTCACTCTCTATAGATATATTTTTCTATGATGTATTTTTAGATATATTCGAGTTTAAGTTTCTCGCTCAAGTTCATCATGAGACCTAAAATCCTGTTTGCTTAAAAGCGCAACGTTCGTTGTTATTCTGAGTACACAAATAAGCGTAGTCTTTACAGATTCGAAAGATGTATTAGGCTACTTTTATCTGTATGACCAAAATGGAGATTTTAAGGGCAGTCACTTTAATGTCCTGCAGCAAAAGCGGTACAAACACTTCAATAGCGCACATTTCTCTGGTTAACATCATATTGAGCGACCATGTAAAGTTGCTACATACATCTTTCAGATGAAAAGCCATATTTGAGGTTGATGAATGATAGGTGGCGTTTGGATGTCCTGCCTAATTACCACATAGACCAACTTAACAATCTGTCCATATGACTGCGAGCCTCCCAAACCCAGTCTTACAGTCGCTGGGGTATACATCCGGCAAAATATCGGGTGAAAGTCATCATAGCTAGTATAGACCCAGAACTTTGAGAATAGATTAGCGATATTTTTTTGCCGATAAGAGTCTCACGTTAAATTAACGCCGATAACCCACCGTATATATACACACACTGTATATATATATTTGTCTATATGTCACTACATCCATGTTATCCAAATGTTTTTTATGTTAATTCCTGCTGTTTTTTGTTATTAAAATACTGCAGCAGGTGCTGTACATGGATCACAAGTGCCCAAAACTTGCCGTTTGTTCACATGATCGTTGTTCTTCAGTTGAGAGGTGATGAAAATATTTGTGACCTAAAACACAGGGAAAATTGACAGGTAATTCAATGTCTGTTTTGCCCTCAAGGTCTCTGCACCAGTCATGTGACTGAAACTATGAACTGATCATGCATTGTATGTTGATCATTCAAACAGATGGCACCTGTGCTTACTGCCTCTGAGATTTCAGGTGGCAAAGGAAGGGTTAAGGCTTTTATGGCCTTCGTTTCAGCAGGAACAATGTTCCCTCTGTGACTGAATGCCTCGAATGCCTTTGTCAGGTGCGGGTTTTCCAGGGAAATGTTTCTGCACCATACTGTATGATTAACGTTTGATCCAGAATTACTTTCTTCTCACCAGTCCACTGGACTTAATCACTAGGGGTTTTTGCAAACTACTCCATTAGGCCATTCTTGTGCTTTCGGCATTAACATTCAGGAGGGCAGCGGGTTCAGCTGGATGGAGAACGTGCCAAGCTCAGCATCCCTCTGTTTGGAGTGAGTGGAGCCATCTGAGCACAGTATGTTTATCCTGGTTTGTTGTTCGTTTTGCTCTGTCCTCGTGTGTAGGAGGCGTTAAGTCCTTCATTTTGTCTCACTCTTTTAAGATTTTTTTTTTCATATGAGGTTGTCTACTGATTTTGTGTTTGATTTGGATTTAATTTGCATTGAGAATTGCTTTAGAAATAAAACAGTAAATATCCTTTTTGAGTTCTAACATCAAGGCTTTGCTCATAATGCAACTAATTTAGTTTGTTTTGTAAAACTAATAAGTGTAATTCATTCTGAACATATTGGAACCATTTTTAAATATCTGGATTTTTGGATTGGATTGATTTTTGGATGGACTGTTTTGGCCAGCTAAAAAAAACATGCCAGGTTTTTCCATGCCTTTCTGAACAAAGCCTTAAAAGGCTCTCAAAACACAACCGGAAAAGCTTGGCATAGGAGTAAATTCTAACCAACGATGGTATATTGCAGGCAGTCAAGTAGATGGCAAGTAGGAATGATTACTTAAAGAACACCGCTGAGCGGTGTTATGTCTTTAGCTCCGTTACTCTCCTGAATAAATGATGTGGTATTAAATTAACCACATTTGATCTTTCAAAAATGGCGCTGTTCCACATTAGCACAATGATGTGTGGGGTGAGGTTCGTGGTGCCCTGTCATCTTTGATCTTTCTGCTCGTAATTACAACTATATTGTCACTGACGTGCGTAGATAAGCTTGAATAGACGATAGATAGTCAGAAAGAGAGAGAGAGAGATTATTTTGTTTAAACATAACTGTTGAATGCATTTTTGCAGTTCCAAAACCTGAGGTGGAAAAAAGTAGAATATAAATTAAACCCTTATATATTTAATTCAGTATTGAAAAAAACCCTGTGGAAACTGATACATTTTTCATGATTCTTTCAATGAATAGAAAGTTAAAAACAACAGCATTTGTTTGAAATGCAAATCTTAAGGAAACAAATGCCTTTTTATATATTTTTAAATTGTATCTGTTATTTGTGTGTATACATGTTTATGCATATTAGAGTATCACTTCAATAATTTAGCAAAATGGTAACATAATTGCAAATGTTGGGGATGCTGATGAGGTCACATGACTAGGATTGCATCAGCTGTCTATGTAGGCTGTATGTATTTTGTCAGCTCACTAGGTTTTGTAACGGAGCTAATCTGGATCATAATTAACTTAAAAGATTGTAGTATGTGACCCTGGGCCACAAACCCAGTCTTAAGTCGCTGGGGTATATTTGTAGCAATAGCCAAAAATAGCCTACATTGTATGGGTCACATTTATACATTTTATTTTATGCCAAAAATCATTAGGATATTAAGTAAAATTTTCAGTGAAGATATTTTGTACATTTCCTACCGTAAATAAATTAAAACTTTATTTTTGGTTATTGTTGCTTAGACCTATGTTGTAAAATATATCTTGTGTGTTGCAGGTCAGTCATGTTTTAGGCTTTTGTTCCTCTACTGTCTCACTTTTTTACTCCACATGGCATCTCCTGCTGCTTTTAATTAGTGCCAGAGAGTAACTAAACTATCCTGAGTCCACAGACACAGCCCAGATCTCATCTGTGGCTTTTTAAATCATAGACTGTCTCCAGTCAGGGAGGAAGGAGGCGTCTGTAACACTATATTGCTAGCCTTATAATTACACTGATGGGCATTTAGCATTGTAAAACGAAGGTAGTAGTTCTGTGAAAAGTGCTTTGTGTCATTTGTCACAATTGCTAAATAATGCCTACTTTTAATTGGCTCCAGTTTATGGTGCTGAATTTTGCTTTCTCAAACTAGTTGTCAGATAAATCAGTCTTATTCGCAATTAGCAACTAATTGCCTGTTTATTTTTTATGTCATTTTAATTAGAGCCATTGTATAATTCCCATTGGGTTTAAAAAAATAAAACTCACATTGTCCTGACAGCGAGTGTTTCTTCTAAAATAACATCAAGTTGGAAGAATGACAGCACCTATAACAACCGTGTTCAAGGCTACAGTAGCTTGTATAATAGAGGAAAGGAACTATATTTAACTCAAATCTATTACAGTGTCTTCGATCAATCAGAACAAGGTCTTCCTTTAGGTGCTCGTGGCTCAGCATTCTGCTGACTGGGTTTTCATTGAAGATGTCCTCTCCTTAGCCTGCAAAAACTTGTTTGCTTGATCTGTCCACCCAAGAGGACAGAGCTCTCAGTTAGTGAAAAATGAATAAGGAAACTCATCGGACAGTTGACCCAGTTCATACCCTCACCGATCATGAGTGATTTGATTTATTATGATTATGATAGCTGTCATGGCATGGCAGTCTATTAGTCATTTAGTAGTAGGAAATGAAGCTTATATGTTTTTGATTTATATGTGTGCCTAAACCAGCCTTTTAATTAATTTACAAGACAGAGACTGATTAAAACAACACTGCCAATTAAATTAGCCTCTTTGTCCACTTTTAAAGTCTATTCCCGTTTAAGTTCTTATATAAAAACAAGTGGGAATGGCATGTAATGAAAGCGGTACAGTCAGTCATTATTACAAAATAAGCCAAGATAGGCTGATCAGAACCCTGAAGAAAAGAGGAAATCATTTATTAAATTTTTTTATTTCTTTATTTTATTTTTGCTTCATTACAACAATCTGTCAATTTTGGCTTAGCAACAAAAACAACACTTGTGGACTGATAAGCGAAAGTTGTATGTTTTCAAACGACAATGGTGCAGTTTACAATTTAAAGGTAATTATAAAAATGATTTGACGCTCTGTGCTGAGTTTGACCAATTGGATGTATTCACAAGACCTGTGTAATTTACAGTTTATTTTTTCAAATATCCCATCCCAAGCTGATCTCTAAATAATGGAGTTCATTTTTACCTGCACAAAAATTTTGCATAATAAATTAGAATGTGACCATTAAAGCATTTGATTCTAAAAGTGCCATAGTTTAACCGTCCTCACAAATGATGTTGGACCTGGCCACATGATGTATGACTTACGGTAAGAGAGGTCCATTGTTTTCTTGACAGTATGAAGAATGGTGGCCTCTCTTCTCTCTCCATACAATTTGATTGTGGTGACATTTTTTCTCTGTGCCAGTGTAGATTGCGATCCCCATGCACTCTCTTCAGGCTCATTTCATATCTGATGTGAGGTAATGACTTTTATAAAAGGAATTGGGCGTTATATGTCATTTGTGTCACTTATTGGCCCAGAGCTTCACAAGCAACATATTCTGCTGTCACATAAACATTTTCCATTCCAATATTTGTGTCATGAGCTGCCTTGAAAAGGTTTGAAAACACTGCATAAATACACAGTCATAATGTTGCTACGTCTGCATTTTAGACTCTCTGAAATAACGGATTTCCACATCAGCATTTTGTCATTCTCATTATCATTCTGAGCGGGCTGTGCACTGTGAAGTCGACACATATTTATTAATTCTAGAATCCTTGGGTGAAATAGATGGATGTCTGAAATCAATCCAAACATGGAGCTTTTGTCAAAGCGCTGTCACCAAGAGTACGCCTAATTGCACTTGAGCTGCTTTTCCATAAATAATATAGCATCCATACATATTTAAAAAAAGCTCTTGCGGTCATTGTAACTTTGTCAGATCTACTTTTGACAGTAGGTACTTCTCAGTGTTTTGATTACTGATCAACCAATACATATTTGTAATGTCTGATGGCAATACGGACTTATATAGAGTAGAGTAAAACGAAAAATGTAAGGTCAGTATATCCTGGTCAAAATATCAGTCTTTCACTAGTTGTAATATATTTTTGCCCATGCTGGGTGCCAGATATGCTGGTCGTTTAATTGTTTTGTGGTTTCAAATGGTTTAATGGTTACACAGGTTAAATGTCCTGCAAATGTCCTTGATTTCTCTCTCTCTTTCGTTTTGATTTCCTGAAGTTGCGAAATCTTTTGTCTTAGTCATGGTCATAGGATGCGGTCACTGGACCTTGGTAAATTTTTCAAGTTTAAAAATAAAATTTGTTCTCTGAATGACTATTTTGTTGTTTAAAACTCCTTAAATGGGTGTCTGCATGTATAATTCAGAATGTTTAGCATCCGTGTTCTGGTATCAAACTAATCGCTGTGAAACGCTGGCGGAGTGAAATGAGGCTTGAGAGAGTTGAGTTTAAGTGAGGGAGATCGCAGCCAGATCCAACTATTATGAGCATCCATGGACTTGTCATTTCTATGTAATTTGACACTTTAGAAAGTTAATTAAGTGTGAAGTTGCAGTTTAGGGTTAGCAATAGCATTATCTTATCTTAACTACAAAAGATTTGAACAACTTTCAGTTTATTTCTATAGGAGTTATTACAACACAATTCTTAACCCCACCCCACCCCCACCTCACTAATTTTCAAACCCCGGTTACGTCCATGGTCTTAGTATGTGTTTGGAGGCTATACTATACCGGATGAATTCCAAGCTCTTCCAGGAAGGTTTATATACTAGTCATTGAGAAGTAGGGTTGTTATATAAAACTTGAAGTAGAATACAACTTTTTGATAGGTAGAAGTAGCATGTGTTGCACAACCACAGAAGTTTTTTTATTGTACAAAAAGAGCTAATGCATTCTTTTCAGTTTGCTTGGTAGGCAAATAGTTTCTCCAACAATATTTAAGAAACAACCTCCAACACCCCAAATATTATTTCACCACCAACCGCAGCAGCTCCGCTGGTCTTCCGCGGCTCAGAATCTCTGTGTTTATTTAGGTGTGCTGTGGAAGAGGTAAAGTCCGAACTGTTTGTGGTCTTTGTAAATTCCAGCCTGAAGTGTTTTAAAAAGTGTCTGTCTAATCTGTGAGGCCATATTCATTCCCTCGTAAGGAGTATTTCTACTCGGGCCTTGTGCAAGGTATTTGGCAGTTTTGAGCAAACAGATGGTCACTGGAATATATTTTAGCTGTAGAGAGAGTGATGTGGGGGGAGCTGACACTGCATTGGAGCGCTTCCATTTAGGAGGAGTCAGACATAAACAACCTGCTAATACGAGTCATCTTCATCATCACCACCCCTCTATGTAGGACGTTGTCCATGGTGCATCGTCTAGTTACTGTGGTTTAGTATTAAAATAAAAACAACATGATTTAGACTGACTGGGTACATGATTTAGACTAGGTAAATGCCAGCTTGGCTGTAAAATAGTTTTTGTTATTGTCTTCATGCTAATAAATACAATTTTCGCTGGTTAATTAACAGTACAAATTGTGTTGTGGATATTATACCAAATATTTCATGGATATCATACAAAATATTCTTTAAGGAGAAATTTGTTCCAGTTCAGATTGATGAAATAACAGATGCTTAAAGGGAATATTTGACCTGATAGAAGTGAAGACAAGCTTATAAGAAAGCAATTTGTCTCCTGCTGTTGAAAAATGCAACGCCTTTGTCCTGTAAACCAATCAGCCTTGACATCTTACCACTGAATGAAAACAAAATGTCCTCAACCTTTCCCTAAGGCAAAGAGGCATTTTTATCATTTTCTGCAATTGTTTCTTCACTTCTAAAGGGCCGATGGTGGTCATTATTTTGTAGTGCATCAGTTTGAGGAGCCATTGATTGCCTGAGGTTACTTTTAAATGTCTCATAGTGCAGTGACATCTTTAGTTTGTCACCAGGCTTTAACAGTCTAACTCCTTGGTCTTTTGCTCAGTCTGACTGGTAATTTGACCTTTAGTATGTAGTAAACATGTTTAAGATGCTAATAGTAGATTGACTCATAGAGGCCTTTTCTGCCGATAGGTGTGGTCAATTTTAGCATTATTCAACTAAATAGTTTTTTGTTTTTTTTTATCCACCTAAATGGGAGATTCACATGAGGGCGAAGAATCCCAAGCAGATTTTACAACAGGTTCAAGTTGGTCACACGGATTTGCCACACTGACCAAGAAAAAGCTGCTTGGTTTGAAAGTAACCTAGGATCATGCATTGCTACGCTATAAAAATTTGCCTTTTTTCCAACAAAATTTAGTCTAAATTTCACTGTGACCACACCTCAAGACTGTCAATGATACTAAGGATTTTTTTGCTATAGGAGGTTCCTTTTTAACTCAATATTTACCTTCTGCACTAATCTGAAATGAGAACTGCTGAACCGTTTCCCTTAACAGAGGCTGTTTGTCACTGTTTCGGGGCAATAGGAAATGAAGCAGCAGAACAAGAGAACATTATTCCTAAACTCACACCCATGTCAGAGCCCTAAAAATATGGTACAAGTGTCAGCTAGACGTGAAACTCCCTCTGTGTCTGAGAGAGTTTCAAGTATATTGACAGAAACTGGCTTTGAACATTACTGGAAGACATTTCATTTTATGCAGGTGTGAGACTTGTTTTCTCAGGGTATATTATAAATCCATGCGCAATTCCACTGAACATGTCTAAAAGTGTGTTTTTTTCCTCTCAAGTGCTTAACCATGTTTACCTTTTCCCTTTAAACTGATAATTAAATGAACAAAAAGTTGTTATTTAAAGTGACTGTAGAGTTTTCCTTTGCAGTGTGACTTGACCGTGGTTCCCTTTCAGTCGGTCACTCCGAGTCACGTCGGATGACCGACGAATTGGGATCTCGCCAGAGAGACCTATCCACTTCGAGTGTAACTAAACGAGCCAATGGACATTGGCATGCGATCATTGCATCCAGCTGCCGCTGATCACAGCGTGAGTATAAGAGGCAGCCGGTGCACCGCATTAATCATCCTTTTCGCCGGAGCCGGCGGTGGTGTTTCACTACTGCTCTTCCTGACGCCACGAGAGGCTTCACGAGTGCGGGCGTTCACGGCACAGCAGCGGTGGTCGCGGTCTCACGGGAGAACAACGGTCCGTGAAGACAGTCACACAGGAGTGTGCGGTGGCCAGCTCCCGCGTGCTTCAGCACTAAAAGAGCAGATTTCTCTAAAGAGTACACGGGTGATCGCCTTTTTAAAGATGTCTTATCACCCGTGCGTTTCTGGGTGCGGTCGATCTCTGGCGCCTCAGGACGGTCACGATCACTGCCTCACGTGTCTGGGCATTCAGCACGCTGAGGAAGCTTTCGTGGATGGTTCATGTTCTTCTTGTGGGGACATGACCATCTCGGAGTTGCGCAATAGACTCCGCTGTGTCAAACATGGCGGGGTCCCTCTGCCTCTGCCGCGATCTGGCGTTCGTCCTGGCACAAAACGGGGCAGCACAGCATCCGGTGGAGTCAGAGGTGATCTGAGGATTACGGTGAGGGCTTCCCAAGTGGAGGTTCTCACCCCTCAGGCACTCCGCAGCCGGGCGGGGTACCGTTAGTTCGGACTGGGGCCTCTGTTGAGTGGGGTACCCCACCCGTTTCCTTCGGTGCCTCCCCTGATGACCAGATGTCGGTCGCTGCATCGGAGGGCGAGCCCTCTCTCTCCGGGGATGACGACTCGGCTGCGTTGCCCCCTTCGGGTGTGGTAGCGTTGTCCGAGCCAGACCCAGAGATGACGGCTATGCTTTCCCGGGCCGCCGAGAACGTCGGGCTCGTGTGGAATCCTCCACCGCGTCCCGACCCTTCTAGGTTGGACGAGTGGTTTCTCGGGGGCGGTGCCATTCTTTCCGGAAGTGCATGAGGAGCTTACAAGGTCATGGAAGGCACCTTTTACTGCCCGAAATAAACCTTGTGGCTCCTCCCCTCACCACCTCGATGGTGGAGCCGCTTTGGGGTACACGGGCATCCCTCTGTGGAGCGGTCTGTGGCCATGCAGTTGTGTCCAACAGTCGCTTCCACTCTGCGGGTGAACCGTGTCCCCTCACGGGCCTGTAAGTACTGCCAGGCCTCACTGGCAGTGCTTATAGAGCCTGTGGGAGGCGGCTTCTGCCCACGCCATGGCGTTACTGCAGGTCCATCAGGCCAAAGCACTGAGAAACCTGCACGAGGGTGGGCACGACCTGGCGGTTCTACATGAGCTGCGTGCTGCGGCGGACCTCGCGCCCGGCGGCGGTGACCGCACAGTCTCTGGGTCGTCACGATGTCCACGCTTGTGGTCCAGGAGCGCCATCTCTGGCTGTGTCTCACTGACATGAAGGAGCAGGAAAAGGTACAGTTCCTGAATGCTCCCGTGTCACAGACCGGCCTTTTCGGCGACGCTGTCGAGAGCTGTGCCCAGCAGTTTTCGGCAGCACAGAAGCAGACTGAGGCGATTAAGCACATCATGCGCGGAGGAAACCGCTGCTGCTTCCACTCCGGCTGCAGCCCCTCAGCCTGCTCGTCGCCGTGGGCGCCCTGTGGCCGCCCGGCTCCCACGCCCGGCAGCAGCCTTCCACCGTGCGGCGTCGTGGAGCCGGTCACAGACAGGACACCCAGCCCGTCAGGCCCCCGCCAGACCCGGCGGCAAGCGCAAGTGCAAGAGGCCCTGATGGAGGGAACTGCTCGTCGGGAGATGGTGACCGCACCACTCCCTCCCCCGGAGGAGGGCCGGGTGGAGAATCCTTTGTTTCGTTTTGTTTTTGTTCCGCCGCTGGCCCAGCAGCCAGCGGTACCCAAAACTTCAATAAAAGAGCAGTTTCCTCAGTCTCTGGGTCTCAAGAGGAGGAGAGTGGTGTACCGTGCATCACGGGATCACTTCCTTCCTCCTCTCGCCAGGCAGGGGGTTGCCCAAGAGCACCCCTCCTGCCCATTTGTGGAACCGGGTAAAGGCAGTAGCACTCAAGCCCCCGCTACAAGTCGTCACACGCAAGCCGGGCTCCTGCGTTTCCTCCCACACGAGGAGGAATCAGGTGAGTGTTACACTACACACCCAGACCCCGCCCCCTGCCATCACAGGCCAGGCCTTCACAGGCCCCGGCCGGGTCCCTGTGTTCCACATCGCTGCCCCACCACGGGTATGTCGGTGGCTCCTGGTGCCGCTGGCACGGTCTCTCGGAGCCTGGCTAGCGCCTCCCCAGTCCGTCTCGGTGGCTCCTACGGACCATCAGACTCGGCTATGCGATTCAGTTCGCCCGGCGTCCCCCAAGTTCAGGGCATCTGGTTCACTTCAGTCAAACCCGCCGATGCTCCTGTCTTGCGGCGGAAATCGCAGTCCTACTGGCGAAGGACGCGATAGAGCCGGGTCCCTCCAGCCGATATGAGGTCGGGGTTGTTCAGCCCCTACTTCATTGTGCCCAAGAAAGGTGGTGGGTTACGACCGATCTTGGATCTGAAGTTTTGAACCGTGCACTTCACAAGCTGCCGTTCAAGATGTTGACGAGAAATGCATTTTTGGATGCGTCCGTCCCCTAGATTGGTTTGCAGCAATCGACCTGAAGGACGTACTTTCATGTCTCGATCCTCCCGCGACACAGGCCATTCCTGCTTTCGTGTTCGAGGACAGGCGTATCAGTACAAGGTCCTGCCCTTCGGCTGTCCCTGTCGCCTCGCCTTCACCAAAGTCGTGAGGCGGCCCTTGTCCCCTGAGAGAACAAGGTGTGCGATTCTCAACTACCTCGACGACTGGCTCATACTGCGCACAGTCTCGCAGCAGTTGTCTGCACACAGGGACCTGGTGCTCAAGCACCTCAGCCTGCTGGGCCTTCGGGTCAACTGGGAAAAGAGCAAACTCGTGCCAACGCAGAGGATCTCTTTTCTCGGCATGGAGTTCGATTCGTCAACCAAACAGCACTCACCCAGGAACGTGCTCAGTCAGTGCTGAACTGCTTCAAGACCTTATCAGGCAGGACGGCGGTTCCACTGAAACTCTTTCAGAGGCTCCTGGGGCATATGGCTGCAGCTGCGGTGACAGTTCCGCTCGGTCTGCTCCATATGAGACCGCTTCAGCACTGGCTCTATGGCCGAATCCCGAGGTGGGCGTGGAAACACGGCACTTACCAGGTTCAGATTACACCGCCTGCCGCAAGACCTTCAGGCCGTGGTCAGATCCCTCGTTCGCTTCGGGCAGGAGTGCCCCTGGAGCAGGTATCCAGGCATGCTGTGGTATTCACAGATGCCTCGACCACAGGCTGGGGAGCCACGTACAACGGGCACGCAGTATCAGGGGTTTGGACGGGTCCCCAACTGCATTGGCATATCAATTGCCTCGAGTTGCTAGCAGTACGCCTTGCCCTGAGCCGTCTCAGAGGGCGCCTTCAGCGCAAGGACGTTCTGGTCCGTACGGACAACACTGCGACCGTTGCGTATATCAACCGGCAAGGCGGTTTGCGCTCCCGTCGCATGTCGCAACTCGCCCGCCACCTCCTCCTCTGGAGTCAGAAGCATCTGAGGTCCCTTTGTGCCATCCACATCCCAGGAGTGTTCAATCGGGCAGCCGACGAGCTGTCTCGAGCAGCACTTCCAGGCGAGTGGAGACTCCATCCCCAGGCGGTTCAGCTGATTTGGGGACGGTTCGGAGCTGCTCAGACACTGTGCAAGATCAGGGAGGACGAGGAGCAGGTCTTGTTAGTGGCTCCATATTGGCCCAACAGGACCTGGTTCCCGGAACTCATGCTCCTCGCGACAGCCCCTCCTGGCCAATTCCTCTGAGGAAGGATCTGCTTTCTCAGAGACGGGCACTTATGGCACCAGCGCCCGGACCTGTGGAAACTCCACGTATGGTCCCTGGATGGACGCTGGAGGTTCTAGCTGACCTACCCCAGGAGGTAGCGCTCACTATCACTTCAGCACGGGCACCGTCCACGAGACGGGCCTATACTCTGAAGTGGAACCTGTTCGTCGAATGGTGTTCCTCCCACCAGGAGGACCCCGGAGATGCTCGATCAGAGCTGTGCTTTCCTTCTTACAGCAAGGGTTGGAGCGTAGGCTGTCCCTTCCACCCTTAAGGTTTATGTGGCCGCTATTTCTGCTTACCACGACCCGTGAGGGGAAGTCGGTGGGGAAGCACAATCTGGTTGTCAGGTTTCTTAGAGGGGCCAGGAGGTTGAACCTCCTAGGCCCCTCTACCCTCTTGGGATTTGGCTTTGGTGCTAAGAGCCCTAATAACTGCCCCTTTGAGCCTTTGCAGTCAGTCGAATTGAAGTTTCTATCAATGAAAACCCTACTCCTGACTGCATTGGCCTCGATCAAGAGGGTGGGGACCTGCAGGCATTTTTCGGTCGATTCATGCCTTCAGTTTGGGCCGGCTGACTCCAGTGCAACACTGAGGCCCCGGCCCGGCTATGTGCCCAAGGTTCCTACCACTCCCTTCAGGGACCAGGTAGTGAATCTGCAAGCGCTGCCCCGGAGGAGGCAGACCCAGCCCTAGCTTTGCTCTGTCCGCACGCCACTGCGACAGTACACGGATAGAACTCAGAGCTTTAGGACCTCAGAGCAGCTC
Organism: Gymnocypris eckloni scoliostomus; assembly: GCA_027564155.1. Classification (NCBI taxonomy): domain Eukaryota; kingdom Metazoa; phylum Chordata; class Actinopteri; order Cypriniformes; family Cyprinidae; genus Gymnocypris; species Gymnocypris eckloni. Next base: position 9,188,604 of record CM050417.1, on the reverse strand, counting down.
TTTGTCTGCTACGGTGGACAGCAGAAGGGAAGGCTGTTTCCAAGCAGAGGATGGCCCACTGGATAGTGGATGCTATCCCCTTGGCCTATGAAGCACAAGGTGTGCCCTGCCCGCTCAGGTTGCGTGCTCACTCCACTAGGGGTGTTGCATCGTCCTGGGCGTTGGCTCGTGGCGCCTGCTAGCAGACATCTGTAGAGCTGCGGGTTGGGCGACTTCCCAACACGTTCGCTAGGTTCTATAGCCTGCGTGTCGAACCGGTTTCCTCCTGTGTTCTCACCTCAAACGGGTAGTGGCACTGAGAGGCCCTGTTCAGAGTCGGCTTGCGTCCCTAAACGCCTTATTCTCCAGAGAGTTCTCTAACCGGGCAAACCCTGTCGAGTCCTCCAGCACTCCGTGCCCAGACGTGGCGGAACGCACGGCGCCAGGCCTTTCAGCCAATGAATTCTTGAAATCTGGTGTGAGGCTAGTGCCCATATGAGTGACCCTGTTGGGATCCCATATGTGTTTTCCACGGTATGCTTATTAGAACCGTGTTCCCCAGGTAGACCATCTTCTGCCGTCTCTAATGATGCAGCCTGAGCCATCACAGAGACTTCCATGTGCATTGGGCCCTACGGGGTTCCTTCACGTGAGTAATGTCACTTAACCCCTGCTGGGAGGAGGTGACTCCGCAGTGTGCCTCTTCCAAGTGGAAGGGCACACTTTCCCAGTGTTATTCAAGTCCTACTGTTTGGGTTGCCCTAGGGACAGCAGTAGTCGACCTTCTCTGTGTAGCCCGGTCCTATCGCCTGCCTTATAGGAAGGATCAGGAGGTCTACACAGGGCGCTGGAAGGGCAGCTCCTGTGGCGCTGGTAGGATCCCAATTCGTCGGTCATCCGACGTGACTCGGAGTGACCGACTGAAAGGGAACGTCTCGGTTACGTATGTAACCCTCATTCCCTGAAGGAGGGAACGGAGACGCCACGTCCCCGTCGCCACAGTTGCTGTACCACCGCTGGGCCGGGTCTCCGCTCGGCTCCTCAGCGAAAACATGATTAATGCGGTGCACCGGCTGCCTCTTATACTCACGCTGTGATCAGCGGCAGCTGGATGCAATCGCATGCCAATGTCCATTGGCTCGTTTAGTTACACTGGTGGATAGGTCTCTCTGGCGAGATCCCAATTCGTCGGTCATCCGGACGTGACGCCTCCGTTCCCTCCTTCAGGGGAACGAGGGTTACATACGTAACCGAGACGTTTTGTGTAATAGCATGTTTTCCTTTTCTGAGAGTTCTGTTGAGACAAGGAACAGCTGACGGCTGCATTTCATTACCAGTTAATAACAACAATGACTAATCATAATTATTTTAACCTCCTACTTGTGTTTATTTATTGTGAAATGTAATGTTTGAATCTTAATGAACATATATATTCCTGACATTCAAACACAAAAAATGTAAAAAGTTGGTGTAAGAAGTCTTTCAGCCATGTTTGGCACGACCAGATCAAATTAACCCATAACTACCAGGTCTATAGATTACCGCTACATTCCTAGATCTGCCACATGCACAGCAGTAAATACAGAAGATGCTTAATTACTCAGCAGTTCTCCAAAATGGATTCTCTTCTCTTCATGGGAGTGCAGGAATAATTGCTTTCTTTGCAATTAACCAACACTGACAGCTAATTTACACAAACGCACGTTGAAACTTGTTTTGTTATGTACGAAGTCATTTATGTCTTATAACACGCCCTTGAAAAAGTATATTTTAGTCTGGCTTGTAAAGGTGAGCTAAAATGATTTTCACATTTAAGTCCAACAACATGGATTGTTTTTGCTAAAACAGATTAGCTGATACTAGCAGAACATTGCAGCCTTCGCAGGTTCATCATCGCTGTTGAAATTAGGTGATGTTACCTGTGATGTTGCCTGTAATGTTTAGCTAATCTATAGAAGAGTCTATCCTAATAGTTTTCATGAGCCTTTGGGTTATTTTTGAAGTGAGCATTCACATGAGACCTTGGTGACGTAAACTAACTCCCGTTGCTCTGTTGGGTCCTCGCCGGATACGCCTCCCACCAGCGTAATGCACATGAAAGACTGCTGGTGGTCCCTATTCGGTCCCTGATTGCTGTTTGGGTGCACTCTGCAATGATTCATTTAGAAGATAAGCAAAGGAGGTATTCAGAGATATGATGTGCAATGCTTATAAATACGGGAGCCCTCATGAGAGGCAGACTGGAGATTAATTTGGATAATTTTCTTGTGTATTTTGTCAACTCGACTTGTTTTCTTGAACTTTATTTCTATGTAGATCAGCCTATGTTATATTTTTGCAAGTTTTCATTTAACTTTCTGAAAGTGTACCACTCAAAAGATTGGGGTTGGGTTTAAGTCTTATGCTTACCAAGGCTGTATTTATTTAATTAAGAATACTGTAAAAACACTAGTACTGTGAAATATTATTACACAATAACTCTTTTCTATTTTAGAACATTTTAAAATGTAATTTATTCCTGTGATGCAAAGCTGCATCACAGCCATTACTGCAGTTTTCAGTATCACATGATCTTTCAGAAATCATGCTAATATACTGACTTGCTGTTTAAGAAACATTTATTATTATCAATGTTGAAAACGGATTCTTTGATAAATAAAAAGTCTTTACTGTCACTCTTGATCGGTTTAATGCATCCTTGCTGAATACAATTATTTGTTTCTTTTAAAATAAATAATTAAATACTGACCCCAAACTTTTTAAATGCTTGTATTTTAAACAGAATTTCTTAAACATAAAACTTTTTAAGCAGATTTGTGGCAGAAATCCAACAATGGACAACAGCAAAAGCACTTCTCTGTCAGCTTGTTTTCGCAGTGCTTGGATTTGTGCAAATGAAAAGCTGTCTCATTAGATGACAGTGTTTTGGCTGATGCCAAGGCCGCCCTGGCTTCCCTGATAAGGGTTCCAGAGGCTTAGTCCCTCGATAAGCAGGGGAAATCTCAGAGCTGGTGCTGCAAGAAGGTGAATTTATTCTCTTGGGCAATTCAGCGATGATTACTACAGGCACAGTGCCCATCTGGTGACTGGCACACATGAACGCGAGAACGGTTGAGGGTTCATTACTGTTACGTTGGCAGTTTTCAGATGTTTATGGGATCCACAGACAGAAAGATGTCTCTTATGCCCACCCAGGCTGCATTTTTAAATCTAAAATGCGGTAAAAACTAATGTTGTGAAAATTGATTACATTTTAAAATACTTTTCTATTTTAATTTTTTTTAAATGTAATATTCCTTTGATGGAAAAGCTGAATTTTCAGCCATTTATTCTAGTTTTCAGTATCATACGATCCTTTAGAAATCATTCTAATGTTTGCTGCTCGTCAAAAATGTGTTGTTATCAGTGTTAAAAACAGTTATGCCGCTTACTACTTTTGCGGAAACCCTGATACATGATTTTTTCAGCATTCTTTGATGAATAGAAAGTTAAAAAGAACATCTATTTGGAATATAAATATTTTGTAACAGTATAAACGTCTTTTTAACATTTAAATGCATTCTGAATTTAATTATACATTTCTTTAAATAAACATCTTACTGGCCCCAAACCTTCGAACAGTAGGTTTGAGCATAAAATGGGAAATTGAATGATCTGTTTTAGGAATTATGCATCTGCTATATTCAGAGGATCTGGAATGGCATTGAGCAGTGACAATGTTGGAAATGGAGTCTTGTTTCTCCACTGCTCCCCTCATAAGATTTATGGATATGTCAGCCGTTTGAAGTGTCACATGGTGCTAATGCTAATATGCTGTTTGTTTCATGCAGTGCTCTGTGTGTGTCTTTCTACAGGGTCTTTGGCGATCAGTGGAATGATAGTGAGGCGGTTTGGAGTCTGGATTGAAGGAGCATGGTGAAGCACCAACCATTACAGGTCTATGAGAGACAGCTGTGCTTGTCATGTCTAACCGGGATCTACGGATGCCGCTGGAAACGCTACCAGCGGTCACATGATGACTCCACCAAGGTGAGTTATCCCATCGCCAAACCATCTTGCTGTGATGTGGAGTGTTTCGGGACAGATTTCCATGAACCGTATTTAAGGCACTGCCCCAAAATGACATTTTTCAAACAAGCAAACATTGTCTTTTCATAATGATCTGACTGATTCAAAATGAATAAAGAGTTATTTTAACTGATTCATTTAAAATAACTGACTGAAAAGAGTTTGAATCACATAAGTGATTCCTTCCCTGTACTGATCTGGCATGTTTGTTGTTGTGTGGAGTCCTTTAGAAAACCATCTATACCAATGCAGATTGTTTTGAAAGCAATCTTATTAATTGTTCTTCTTGACATTCCACCAAGAACCTTTAACATTCATGGACCATTTCTATTGCTCAAAAGTTTCTTTACAATGGAAGGTTCTTCAAATTATTAAAATATTATTCGCATAAAAAAAAAAAGTTATTTGGGAAAACCAGAATGGTTCTTCTATTGCATTGCTACTAAAACCCCATTTTGGAAGCTTTATTTTTTAAAAGTGTAGGTTAACTAGGATTGGAAATGAATCAGGTCACAACATGTTGAGTCATAGTTTCCAAGAACACTATTTTGAGAAGATCAAAGTCTCGATTAGTCAGGGGTCAGGGTTCAGTATGGGGTCAGAAATTAATTAACTGATCGCGAACTCTGTGTTTCCTTGTGTTGTTTATTTGTCACTCAGATCAATGTGACGCGTCTATCGTTGTCTTTGTTTTGTGCATAGACATCGATGATGTCATGTCAACATGAGAACACATGCTAAAGAAACTCCAGGTCATTAAGAGGTCAGCTGAAGATCTGATCACATGGCCAGCCATTTAAAAATGTTCTTAGTGTATTTTGAATCAACATTTGCACTGTAAACATATCGAATTACCAGACCTTATTCAGTGATAAAATATGAAAGTGAGATGGAAGCAATTCATTACTGATTTTACTATATTTAATAATGTTCTAGAAATGGAGTCCTTTTGTTTAAGGGTCTTTTGATTGGGGTTTGCTCACACCTGCTTCAATAGAGTCAAGTATAAGTAAGTAACGATCAGTCTTTTAAGCATAAAAGCACTTTTTGTCTAGGATACTGCTTCCCTACATTTAATTAAAGGACATGTGCTGAGCATCAGGGGACTTGTGACGTTATTTATGTGTGTTGAAAGAGCCGTCTCCAGACTGCCAATGAATGGTATTATCCTCATTGCCTAATGCAGTGAGCGAGGCCAAGAGTCCATGAGGAGGATGTTCTGCTTTAAAAAAAGACTTTAATCAAAGCATTGCAGGTCTGTATAACTTTTTACGTTAGTGGAATATGGAGCTAGAATAGCAGCTGTGAATTTGTGTGTCATGGGAATGTGTGCTCTTTCATGTTGTACGTACCCTTTCATTTGCCACTGTAAGTGTAATGCTAATGAACATCCTCTAATTTATTTTCCCTTTTCTATGGTCTCTCCAAATAGTTGTAGTGGCTCATAGACACACAAGTGTTAATGGAAAACCTATAGGCCTGTCTTTTCATTCAGTGTTTTTATTATTATTACGCTAATCAAATATCTCTGAAGGTTTATTTATTAATGTTTGCTTTCCTTCAGAGGGAGATTGGCCTTTGAGCATTACTGTTTTCAGATGTGTACTCCGTAAAGGTCCCTGTGGGAGAAGAGAGTTTGGACACAGTTGCTTGTCAGAGAATCAGGCTGTAAGATGAGACGCAAGCGAAAGGAGAAGACTTTGTGTTGAAAATCAGTGACACAGATTTTGACCTTGTTCTTGTTGCTGAGAAGAGCTGGAGAGATGGTTGTCAGAGAAACCAAGATAAAGTTGGAGGCCTGTCAGTACAGATGCATTTCGATAAGGAAAGGAGAATTGTCACACAACACCAGGGAAACTACATCAATTTCTAAAGAATTTGTCTGGGAGTAAGTTTGATAATCATTTGCAAATTTAATTTGAAAGTATTTCCTTTGTTATTAGTGCTTACTCATAATACAGACATCAAATCATGCAGGAACTATTCCAGTGGATCTGATTTTTAATAATTTTTTTGCTTGGCAGACAATAAAATGGGTGAAAGAATCCATGAACTATAACATTAACTATATTTGACTTTTACCTTAATTTAAATTTCATGAATTTTTTTAAATTGAAATTAATATAATTTTATAAGTGTTTATATATATATGAAGAGCTCTTTTCCAAAATGCTATAAATCCATTTTAATAGTTTTCATGAAAAGGACATTTTTTTACCTAGACCCATACATTTTGTTAATATTCAATTTATCATGTTAAAATGGTCTGTTGGCTCAGTCTGAACATGTTAAACAATGATTGTTAAATGAAACAACAATATTGTCGATTATAAATGCAAAGTTTTTTTTTTTTTTTTTTTACGCTACAAATCCATCCTTTTTGTTTTTAATGTTGGTTTATGTCTTAAAAAAAAAGAGAACATGCAACATATGACATCAGGGACTCATACTATAAACGGGTCGCACCAGCCTTGTGTTGATGTAACCCGCCCGCACCATCACACCGCGCGAGTCTCGAACCCAGGTTTCCGGTGCGGGATGCGGGCGCTCTAACAAGGAACGCCAAAGGCTACAGCCTCTACCGTCAATCGGTTAAACACCGCCTTTTATTTTTTGTGATTTTCTTTGTCCAGTCTGCGTTTTCTACCCCCAGGTGTAGGCCATCAAAAGTGTTATTAGAGTTTAAAGCACTCATTTTGAAGACTGAGCACAAACAAACGCTTCAAAGCGTCGCCATGTTGGATTGCATCGAACGAATTCTGATTGATCGAGAGGACATATCGCATTTAGGCTAAAAACAGGTTTGGCGCTTATAGCGGTTTGGAAAAGAACTGCATCTTGCAGTACATTTTAAACAAGTAAATATTGCGATTTGGCATGAAACATTGATGGAGCAGTGAATAGGTTCAGTACACAGCAAAATGGCATGACGAACTCATTTTTTTTTTAACTTTGGCGTTTATCGCCTTTTGGAAAAGAGCTCTTCATATATATAGTATAAAATATATGAATTATGTATATCAAATATATAAATGTAAAGAAATGTGTGTATATATCACACATGCACACAAACACTTAATTTAATATAAAAGTTTGTAATATAATGAATAATTTAATATAAATATATATAGTTTGAACATGGTAATATGATAATACTGTGATTTTTGTGTATTTATTTCTTTATTATTTTTTGACATATAGTATTCCATGGTATTCAAGTGCCTTATAGTGAATACCATGATAATTGCATGTGAAAATCATCTGTTTCTGTTTTATATCATTGTTCGGTAGTATGTATATTCAAAACCATTGGCCTTCCATGGTTCCATGCTCAGGGTAGGTGTATGAGCTTGCTTTTTAACCTTTTTCGGATTGAGAACATAGTGTGAGTCAACTATCTACACATCTACAATCAGAGTGCAGTTGGATCAATGCCTTCTATAATATAATGAGCCATAATCAGATAAGATGTATATTTCAATTTTAATTTCACAATAGAAGATTAAGCCATTGCCCTGGTTTCCTGTTGCTCTCTGGCTCTCAGCTGCTTGTACTGTGCTGTCAGCGATTTCGGCTCAGTCTTGACTGTCTGCAGCGGGAGGCCTGACCCTGTCCACAGAAACAGCCAGTTCAGCTGTCTGCGAGAGAGAGAGAGAGAGAGAGAGAGAGAGACCAGACCAGAATGCACTGTGTTGTCAATTCTCAATGAATACAGCTAATGTAGTTTCCTGTCACGTTTAAATGAAACCGGATATGCTGTCTTTACTCATACATAAAAATTCGACCTTTGTCCCATCCTGCCACAGTTGATAGTTTCATTGTCTCGCCCTCATATGACATACTAAACTCTGAGCTGAGAGACCAGGGATGATGCAAAGCGCATCCATATTTCATGATTCCAGACTCAATCTGTTGAAGCGGAGAGATTCTGTCTGGCATTTCAAACTCAATACAAAGCCTTTGTGCATTAACCCCAGTAGAGCATGTTGTACAGTGGTCTAATATGACTAGTAGTTCTGTTGAATTACTCTATATGAAGCCTGTCTTTGTGTTTTGTAAGAGTGTGTATGTCTGTGAGAGAAATGGGTGTTTGTCTCCTGTTTAAGCTACAAGTTGTGCTCCACTGAAAAGAGATCCCTCCTCAGTAATAATTGAGAGTTTTTCCATTTACGTATCCCAACACAAAGGGCACTTGTAAAGAGTGTCATTTTCTCCCACAAGCCCCTGTGTGTTCTGTGCAAACCAACATAGCTCACAAAACACAATACCAGCAGCAACCGTCATGTAGTAGAATAACTGTGATCCATTATATATATAGTGCCATCCAATAGTTTAGGGTTGGTAAATAGGTAGGGTTGATAAAATGACTTTATATTTATCACATTCGAAAATGGTTGTGCTGCTTAATATTTTTATGATACATTTTTATTCTGCTGTATTGCTATGCTGCTGAAAGCTCTCAGGTTCTACCCAAACACTTCCACAGTTCCCCTCTTTTCTCAAAGTTGTTTTTCATCTGAGAGAGGTTGACAGCTCTATTGTTAGTGATTGACAAAGTAGTATATCACAATGTGTGGTACACATGAGTCAATGACAGAGTGTGCAGCTAGTTGTTGACTGTGCTTCCATTCATACAGCACACATCAACTGCAGTCACTCTTAAAATTCGGTTGTGAGTCACTGTTTATAGAATGTGGCTGTCAATCTCTTTCATAATAAATTTGTCTATAAACTAGTGCTGTCAAAGTTTTTGGTGCATCCCTAAAAATACCATTTCAAAGGGGTTGTTCACCCCAAAATTTTTATTCTGTCATCAATTACTCAATTACTATGTTCTGTCATCAATTACTATGTTGTTGCAACCTGAAGTACTTTCTTCTGTGGAACATAAAATAAGTCCTTTCCTTAAAAAATATATTTTGAGAAATGTTTCTTGACGCATCCCAAATCGCGTATGTATGCACTATTTCTATGACGTTTTGCAGTATAAATAGTGCGAGTAGTTTGTTCACATTGCAAATTCTCTATGATAAACTGAAAATATAACCAAACAAATTAAGGGTGGAATGTTGGACACTTCATTCACTCAACTGTCACAGCTTTAATTACGTCGCAAAAGGGGCGGGGCTATCAGATTTAATGACAAAAAAAACTTTTTTATCAAATTCATACACTACATGGTTGAGTACATAGTGCATAGTGTATATTGTATCAATTGGGACGCACTCTCTGTTTTTTAGTAGAAGTCACCAAAATGGCTTGGTTACGAACATTCTTCAAAATATCTTCTTTTGTTTTCCTTAGATGTAAGAATGTCAAACAGATTTAAATAAATGGTGACAGGTTTGTAATTTTTTGATGAAATATCTCTTAACACCTCGCTGGTAAACAAAGTTCAAATACCTTGTGTTTTTATAAAAACACTGTATGTTAAAATGTTCTCCTTTTCCAGTTGGTACTGAGGGCTGAGTGTCACCACAGGCACGATGTGCAATGACAGATGGTGACTCTACCTGTGCACCTGTTTACAGCATGTACAAAACCGCCACAGACTCAGCCAGAGGCAACCCAACCAATCAGTGTTTCCCTCAAGCTGAAGACTGTCATTTCCAGTCGATTGGAAGAAACTCACAGACATGTACATGCATCTTTAGACCACATAAGTAATAGACCGGGGCTCTTAAAGACTTGCCATCCCTCAGGAATACAGATTATGTCTGTGATTACATTCTGTTCTCGAGAAGCTGTATTGCACATAGTAATCTGTTCACTGCAATGTTCTTCATTTACTTGGATTCACATTAGGAGGACATTGTTTAAGTTTCTCCACTCCAGTGCTGTTGCAGTCATTCAGGGCTCATGTTTACAGCATTCTTAAATGGCTTTGATTAATTCATCAATGGTATGGGACTATGGGTATGTTATCTAGTGCCAGCTTTTCCTACAAGGTGACCTACAATGCTTGTTCTTGTCCGATTTAATCTTTCCCTGTCTGTCAGCATGCAGATTATTAGGTTATGCTTACATTGGAGAAAAACAAAGAACGATGTTAAAGGTATAGTTCATTCAAAGTGATAATTTCTGTTGTTTTGGACCTCATTGACTTTCACTGTATGACAATTTTCCAAATAGAATTCTCATTCATTTTTATGTTCTTCAGAGAAAAAGTAATACAGGTTTTGAATGGCATGAAGGCGAGTAAACGATGACCGAATTTTCATTTTCAGATCTTGGTTATTCAGTGCTTTTGAATAGAGATTTATGTGGATCTGACATTTAGTTCTTTGTCATCCATGTTTAAAAATAAATAATCCATTTTGTGATTTGTGCATATTTGCAAATGCAGCTTATAAAAGTATTCTTTGTGGTGACACGTTATTGACCCACAATGATTTTACATAACAATTAACATCAATGGAACACTTTGAATATAAATAAACGTGGAAATTAGTCTGGTTCACAGCATTTTCATTTAGACATCCAGCATGTCTGGCTGTATGCCTCAGGCAGACATTGTCGAGCTGTAGTGAACTACTTTCAGGACCAAAAATACCCTTATGTAAATACCAACACTATAGTGAGAATGTAATGTACTGTACTGTACTACTGTACATCACACCTCTTCCATTATACAACTGGTCTATTCAGTAGAAATTATCTAACCAACCCAAAAAGCTCTAAGCACTAGTAGTGTTAAATTGAATCCACGTGGGTTAGTAAAGGTCATTTTTGCACAGTCCTTGTTATACAGCCAGATTTTAATTCCACATGACCTGAATTTTACCTCCAGTGACATTTTATTTTCAATTATGTAGTCACATATCGAAAAGTGCTACTGTATAACAATTACTCTATGAATAAAATATATTTTCTTTGAAAAGTTCTGTTAATGGATTACGTGACATCTGTTCCAGACCAGGTCAGTCCACTTTGTACAAAGGAACCGGATTGTGCACCTCGTTTAAGGATTGGATTTACCGCTGAGAAACTGTTATGAAAGGACGTTGTTCAGCTACTCCCCTACCTTTTCAACTTCCATTTTCAATCCACTCACTTCCACCCACTGCCTCTCCTTCACTCTCTCACATCGGGAAGCTGGCCTCCCCGTGTTCTTTGCTCTTTGCCTCTGCTGAATAGATATTTAGCAGTCAGTGGGGTTTTGAACTCCAGTTGGGGCCTCAAGGGAGCAGATGTGTGCAGCATATACTTACAGTATGAATAAATTATATGATTCCGGGGCGTCAAAGTCAAGGCACTCCAAGGAAAAGCTGCTTTTTGCTGTCTATCTGTGTTGTTCTTGGGTAGTGGTTCAGCTTGGCTTGGTTGTTTGCTCAGGAAATGCTAAAAAAGCTGTTGGCTAATTTTCATAATTGCAGCCAGTGCTTGGCAGACCTTAGTCTGAGATATTGTTATCATACCCGTATTTCAGAAGCAGATTAGCCCGTTTAACTTAATGAAGATAATTAAAGGCAGCCACTGTAACATGCCATTTCACCCCACCTTAACCAATTAGCGAGAGTATTTACAGCGTTAAAACAAATGTGCCATGCAGAGCTTTGCAGGGATTGTTTTAAAGGGAATTGATACTTTGATTTTCTTCATAGAAGTGTTTCTGTGCCTGACATAACACTGTGATTGTTACAATGAGACGTTCAAGGTTCAGACATTTGTAATGCTGTCATAGATAGATACACAATACAAATTCAACTCTCCCCTCAGGAAATAGTGGAAAAAGTGAGTTTACTGTACTTTGGTACTAAGTGGTGTCGTGCTGTCATCTCAGATCAGCTGGAGGGGATGAAACAAGACTTGAAAATAAGCTTTTTGAGGTTTAATGATGAGATATTCTCGTTTAGATGAGACACAATTTGCCACCCAGCGCTGCTCTGAATCCGTCCTGTTAAGGTTTATGCTGCTTGTTGCTCATTGGCCCTGAAGATATTATGCAATCTGTTTAGCTGTTATAACCACATGAGTGCCAAAAACACAACCGTGTTTATCAATTCATGTACTGAGCTATTGTCATCTCGTTAAGGTTGTTTGTTCAAGGTTATGAAGGATAAGTCATGCCATGACCAACTGAAATATTGGACATCCCTGAAAAAACTAATATGATAGACTTGCATTGAACAAGGGACCTGAGCCATATCATAACTTGGGGCTCTTTTGTTTGCATCTACCTAGCAACTAGTTAGAATCATGCTAAAAACCAATCAGATAACGGCATAGTAGCGCCCTGCAACCACCAACACTCTACTGTTGTGGTAATGACTTTTGGCAGGTGATGTCAGTGCTGAACATTTCTGTTGTTCTCGGTCTAGTGACATTTTTAAAGTCGTTGGAAAAATAATACTACATTTGAATTGTTTTATGGTGTGATATTGATTTGGCATTCAGACAGACTGTGATGCTGGTGGGAGATCTCTGGTTTAGCAGAATTTATTTGTGTATTATTTTTCTACTCAGAATTACACATAATCCTCTTTATGCATCTATATTTAGGCATTTTTGGATGATGGGGCTTAGGAATTAATACATGCTTTCTAACTGCTTTTTGTGAGCCAAGCAGATAATTAATTTCTGAATGAAACTGTTTTTATTGACCTGGTATTTTCTCTTTTTTTTAATAAGAGCTGTCGGCCTTCATGTTCTTTATTGTGCAGTGAAAACCGTGCATTTCTTCATGTAACCAGGCGAAATATTTCTTAACAGAATTTGATTTGATTTGATTTAGCCACACTGGTCATGGTTTTTTATTATTGTGGGTGGTTTATATTTTTAATCTTATGCCCACTTTTAGTCCATTTTCCAAAACAAAAAAAGCTTATGCAAATCATGTGCAGGAATTAGAGGAAGTTGTCGGCCATATACGGGATTGACAATAAATCCCGAGGATAGATTAAAAAGGAAACCCATTACGAAAATGACTATGATTTGAAACTTATAGTAACATTAGTCTATTCCGACATTAATTTATTCATAAATAAATATTTTATTTGTTTTTCATGGTTTATGGAATTGCACACAAGCCACGTCATTAATCCACAAACCCAATTTCATTGTGTGTCATAGACAGTTCACTATAAAACATTGGTCATCATTGAGCCGAATAAATGGTGGTATTTTAAGTGTGGCCATTATTCATGGTACATTGGTTATTTTATATGTGCAAACAAACTGGGAAGTGCCAGTGAAATGCAAAAAAAAAACAACTCGATCTCAAAGAAAATATTCTTGAATACTTGACTCTCTTGACACATCTCTGTGTGTGAGAAATGCTAATAGAAAGCCAGTTTTATTCACTGGAAGATTTGAACTGGAGAACATACAGCATTGTGGCTGTATGCAGTACAAGGGTTACATGGTAGCCTACACAATCATCTTACCAAATCTGCTCACCCTCACACCATCCAAGAACAGATTTGGAGAAATGTAGCATTACATCACTTGCTCAAAAGTGGATCCTTTGCATTCAATGGGTGCCGTGAGAATGAGAGTCCAAACAGCTGATAAATACATCACAATAATCCACAAGTAATCAACACAGCTCCAGTCCATCAGTTAATGGCTTGTGAATTACTTGTGGAAGTGATGTATTACTAAAAGTCTGTTCTGTGTTCTGATGAAGAAACAAATGCTTCTAAATCTTGGATTAGTAAATTATAGAACAGTTTCATTTTTGGGTAAACATTTCCATTAAGTATTGCAGATTTAAAGTAAATTCAATTTTTGTATTTCCTGTACATTCTTTATGCTTCTACAAGTAGACTCTTGAGCTGAATGCAGGCAACAGAAAGGCCCTTTCATTTACCCTGCAGAGAGCAGAACTAATGTGTTCCTAATGAATCTGTGATGAAGGCAGATCTCACTATTGAAGCAGCTCTATTCATATTAACTGAGTTTAATGTGATATGCAGTCATGACCTGAGGCACAATGAAAACTCTATATTAAATTTCACTCAATTTTTAACTTAATGTTGAAATATTTGTTCTTGAGATTTATCTTTTGGCACAGTTTCTCACAGCAACCGTATTAATTCATGCTGGCACCAACACATTTTATAATACTGATGTTGATAGACAAATTATGTAACAGATTTATTTGAACTCTTAAATAATTTTTATTTGTTATGTTTCTTTCTTCCAGTGGGAGTGTTTGTGGTCCTTCATTCTCTTCTGCACTTTCTTCTTGTTACTGATATGGTTATACTTCTGGTGGGAGGCCCACAATGACTACAGCGAGTTTAACTGGTGAGTAGGCCTTATAAAATCACACAATATCATCAACGATCCCACAATCTCTGTTTCTCTGAAGAGACATATCTAAGAGGCTCATCAGCTTTCCCAAAAACAAATTTGGCATAATCCTATGCTCAACGTAATCCAGTGTTCATGGACAGTTCTAGATAGAACAGATTGCATGTCATTCTAATAGATAGACTGGACAGTGTTTGGCTAGTATTCAGAATGGAATAGCTTACTGCATACTATTCAGTGTATACTGTATACTACATACTACTTTAGTATGTAAAACAGTATGCAATTAATTCATAAGACGAGTGCTGTTGTTTGAATGCAAAATGTATTAGCTTTTGTGATTCCAATTAAACAAGAAAAAGATGTTGAAAATTCAGGCTGTTGATATTTCTGGTTAAATTGTCTATTTAAATACTACTAAATGTAGTATGCTTAAAATATAGAGCTAAAATATACATTTATAAGAGATATTACTTTAATATAATATACAATATGCATTCATTTTTTATATAATTTAAAACTATAACATATATCTGCATAATGCTGTGTAATATTAAACAAAAAAACAATTTACATTCAATAGTTTAGCTATTAAATTGTGCTCTGACGTTTTTACAGTACCCGGTGCTACATAATCTTCTATTTTCCAGGAGCCACGCGCTCTGGAAAACTGCTTGAGGACATTAAAAACAACGTGATGATTGTTTGCTTTGTCCTTCAAGGTCATTTTCTCCTGATCTTTATAGTTCTTTCATCTCCTGTTTTCTCTTTCTTTTCAATGTCACTTCTCTCCTTCCTTTTGTGGCCTCCACCTCCCCCCACGCGGTCTCAGGGGAGGTACATGAGTCCTGGATGTTACTGTAGAGGACAAGAGAGTTGATTCACAATGACCTCTAGTTATTGCCCTGCGGGACTGTGCATGTAGAATCTGTGATCAGACAGGGGATGCAGGCAAACCCTTGATATGGCTCCACCCACCGAGCTGCTTTTAGCCAATCAATTTCATATGAGTGATTATGGGTGATCTATAGTCTGCCCGCCCCATGTTTCCATTCTGATCCTAGACTGAGTATAACATACTAACATGCTAGTATTGCTGCAGTATGTGTGTTTTGTACACTACTATTCGAAAGTCTGGCATCAGTTTTTTGCTCACCAAGGCTGCATTTATGTGATGAATAAAATACAGAAAAATAGTAATACTGTGAAATATAATTACAGTTTAAAATAACTGTTTTCAGTTTGAATTTATTTTACAATTATTTTAAAATATATATTTATTACTGTGTTGGCAATTTATATAATTTTTTGGGAAAGTGATACATTTGTCAAGATTATTTGATGAATAGAAAATGTAAAATAAAATGTTTTTGTAATATTATAAATGTCTTTACTGCCACTTTTGGTAAATTGAATGTATCTTTGCTGAATAAAACAATTCTACAAAAATTATTAACACTTTAGTATAGGGACCAATTCTCACTATTAGTTTCTTATTAGCATGCTTATTATTAATATTTTGGCTGTGTATTAGTACACAAAAACAAATTCTGCATGACCATATTCTACGTCCCTAATTCTACCCAATTCCTAAACTTAACAACTACCTTAATAACCTTATTGAGGCAAAAGTCATAGTAAATTGTTTATTAATATCGAGAGTTGGACCTTAAAATAAAGTGTGACCAAAAAAGAATTACAAAAGTAAGAGTATCTTATATTCAGCCATTTCTGTTTATCAAATTGGAAATTAATTGGAAAAGGTCATTTTTTGTGTAATATTGTAACATTTGTCATTTTTAAAGAATTAAATTAAAAGTTACTACACAATTTTTTATGTTATTTCTTATTTCACTTTTATCTTGTTTTATGCTTCTCTCTAAATTAAATATGTACTGTATGTGAAGATGTCATGTGACAAACATACGTAGCATAAAATACTAAACAGTATAGAGAATTGACTTCATAGTATTCTGGAAAAAATAAGCCAGCGTTCAATTCTGATCACAGCCACTGGGTTTTGATGTTGACGAATGCTAATACTGACCTTGATACTGTGCCCTATGTTCTCATGTGTTTGATCTCCCTTTGTTTCAAAGATGCACACTAGGCAGATGATTGCTTTTTGCAAAACAGATGCCTCTGTCATCCACCTCTTTGGGAAAAGTATACTTGCATAATCCTGAGCTCTCATAAGAGCAAGCAAGAGAAATGTGTAGCCAGTCAAAAGATTAGTAGCCTCTGTTTGTTTTTCAGGGGCTTGGTTATTTGATTAGGCCTTAATGCAGTCTGACCATTATGGAGAACATAAGACAACCAGGAATTCTAATGCTGAATAATCAACTGCTAACTTTTTTTTTTCTCTGTGTTGTGCTCCCACAGGTTTTTATATAACCGTTCAGGGGAATGGAGTGATGGAACCGTTCCCATTTTGGCTGCTACGGCTGCTGGTTTCACCTATATTACATTTTTAATGGTGAGTTGTAACTGCTCTGTGGATTTGCATACTAAAACCTCTCCAAAACCACTAGTGCTTTAACAATTTCTCTCAGACATGTGTGTACATGTCACCATTTAGCATTATTATGATGTTTTTGCTCCTTCCCCTGTTATCACCTCATCCAAACAGTTGCTGTCATCCAGTTTTTCACTGAATGTAATGTTAGTCTTTTTTCGGTCCAGATTTTAGCCCTGTGCCATGTGGCTGTCGGGCAGCAGTTAAACCTCCACTGGCTCCACAAGGTACTTGTCAACCTCTGAAATGCTTTTTTCCTAGAATAGAAAAAGAAAAGCGTGTCCGTTTGTACGAGACTAGCTAAATTAACCTTGACACAGTGTCATAAACACCTTGTTATGCCCTGAGGCTCTCTGGCCAGTTGGCAGAGTTAAAGTAGTATTTCCTGTTTGTTTATGAACAGCAATGGGTGGTGTTTTTTCAGTGTAGTTTGCTGAATAAATGAAGTAGAATTGCGTAAAATGAAGTGAAACTGAATGAAGTGTCTGTGTTTTTCTCTCTAGATTGGTGTGACAGTTGCTTTGCTCACTACAGTAATCGGTGTGATATCGGTCACTCAGCTGTGGGGAGAGGAATGGGATGTCGTTTGGATTTCTTTTCAGGTGTGCTTTTTTAGATGTCTGGTTTCCCACAGTCCCGGAAAACTTGAAGATATTAGGGACTTTAAAAAAGTCAGACATGGAGAATATTAAAACGCCAGGGAAATGTATGTATACGTTTTTGTAGTTGCACTAAAGTTTGGGGTCAGGAAGAGTTTTTTCCCAAAGAAATTGAGTTTTATTCAACAAGGATGCATTAAATTTATCAAAAGATTTCTATTTCAAATATATGCTGTTCTTTTGAACTTTTATTCATCAAAGAAAAACAAAGAACTGGAAAGAATATTTCACAAGAATATTAAGCAGCTCAAATGTTTTGAACCATTGAAATGTAAAAAGAAACATTAATGAAGCTTGAAGCATTAGGATGATTTCTAAAGACTCCTGTGACATTGAATATTGGAGCAGTGGCAGCTGAATATTCATCTTTGCCTTCAAATTAATAAATTATATTTTACAACAGAAAATGGCTATTTTAACTTGTAATAATATTTCACAATATTACCATTTCTTTTTGTATTCTTTAACAAATAAATGCAATCTTGGTGAGCAAAGATTTTTCAAGAACATTAAAAAATCTTCCTCCAAACTTTAAAATAGTGCTCTTTAAGGTTTTTCCCTTGTCTAGGCATTTCTGGTATTCTCTGTATGTTTGTGAATTAAGCACAAATGAATGTCTCTGTTTGTTTTCAGGCTACTGGTCCTTTCCTGCACATCGGTGCTTTAGCTGCTGTGACCGCTTTGGCCTGGCTGGTGGCTGGACAGGTGGCGCGAGCAGAGAAAACCAGTAAGATGAATCCACCTCCTCGCTTAAAGATCAGTCTCTCAGTTAGGCATCATTATTAACTAGATGTTAATTATTAAAGGGATACTCAGAGAAATTCTCTTTCCTGATGCATTCCTGTCGTCACACAGAGACACATTGCTGTCTCCACTAGCTCCATGCACTGGTGCTTCATGTTACAGCAATAGAGGGAAAATGAATATACTGCTATTGATTCCTCATTTCAGTTTGACCAAACTCATATTCAACTAAGCACAGATTTAACTGGCTCATCGTATTTAGTTAATCAGAAGACTTTCTCTTCATTCCTCAGGGACATACACTGAGCATAAACTACCATTCAGATATTTGGAGTTCATGACATTTATTTAATAAATTGATACAGTAAAAGCAGTTATGTTGTGAAATATTATTAGAATTTAAAATTACTCTTTTCTATTCAAATATATTTTTAAATGTAATTTATTCCTGTGATGACAAAGTCAAATTTTTTGCAGCTGTTACTTCAGTTTTCAGTGTTGCATGATCCTTCAGAAATCATTTTAATATGCTAATTTTGTGCACAATAATTATTTCTTATTAAAACAATTTTTTTTTATTAATATAAAGTTTAAAAGAACAACAATTACTTGAAATTTAAATCTTTTGTAACATTATAAAAGTCTTTACTGTCACTTTTGATCAGTTTAATGCATCCTTGCTACATAAAAAGTATTATGCAATGACAGCCCCCAAACTTTTGAATCTTAGTGTCTTAATCATTTGTGAATTTAACTTTGTAACCTCTAACATTTAGAGAACTTGTCTCTACCCTGAACATTTTAAACATTTTAAAGAGAATCATGTGGAATCAGCACTTAACTGTTAACTTAAATATTTGATAGCATATGAATAATAACACATCCGATTACTTACAGCAACATTAACGATAGAAAACACATTATGTACAACGAGACCGCACAGATTCATTTCAATTTAAGCATTTTCTCTTGAAAAAAGAAAGTTACTTCGACACTTAGCTTTTGCAACAAAGATGACATAACACACGTGATCACCATTAAAACTGATTCAAAAAAGCGATTTTATAACCATTTTTAATTTATGCCTTAAAAAGGCTTTTTTTGAAGCTTTGCCTGAGTTGTAACTTCAGATAACTAAGCTGTTGGTTCTCTAGGTTTTCAGGTGATGGTTCTCCTCATCTACCTGAGTGTTCTCCTCACGCTTTACTTCATCCCGCTGTCAATCACCTCGCCCTGTATTATGGAGCGTGGGAGTCTGAAAGCAGCACCCGCCATCATCGGCCATCAAGGAGCTCCAATGGTGAGATGCTAAAGTGTCAACATTGTGCTGTGCACTTCCTGTCTTCCCTAGATGCTACATCAAGCTCAGGCTACATCAAGGATTGCTGGAGGCAGTTTGGTCCTTCCTCTCTGTGCCTGTATCTCTTTCCTCTGTCTTTCCATCCCTCACTATCTTTCTCTCTTTCTTTCTCTCCCTCCATTTATCTTTCTCATATTTCTTTTCCCTGGCTTGTCCATAGCTAAATATAACTCAGGAAAGAGCCGCTGAGAATCTCTGTGTAGGCGTTGTTCAAGGTTTGGTGGTTTATGAAGGGTTTTCAGTACACACGTGTGTCATTGGTGTATTGTGCTCTGAAATGGCAAATACGATTTTAAAGTATGCATGTTATTTCTGTTTTAAAGCGGCACATTAAAAAAATTGCAAATGTTTTTGTACAGTTGTAGTTCAAATCAGTATTTGGACAGGATTACATTTCTGAGCTAGTTAATAATTTAATATTTTAATTTAATAAATAATAAATAATAATTTTATATTTATAGTAAAATGTATTAATGAATGTTATATATATAGATTTTATATTTAATATTTATATGTAATAAATAATTTTCTATTTAAGTTTATATTTAATAATAAATACATTTCTGTCTGTCTGTCTGTCTGTCTAAATTAATAAATATTAATTTACAAAGGCTGTGAAAATGAATCTGCATTGTTAATGCTGATCCTTTTGATCTTTTATTTTAAAAAATCACAAAAATCTAACATTTCATTGGTTAATAAGAATTTAAAATGGAGGAAAATATAATTATGAAATAAACGTTTTTTTCTAATACACATTGGCCACAATTAACGGCACCCGTTCATTCAATACTTTTTGAAACCTCCATTTGCCAGTTTAACAGCTCTAAATGTTCTCCTATAATGCCTAAAGAGGTTAGAGAACATCTGACAAGAGATCAGAGACTATTCCTTCATCCAGAATCACTCCAGATCCTTTAGATTCACAGCTCCATGACGGTGCTTCTTCTCTTCAGTTCACCTTATTTTCTACCGGGTTCAGGTCAGAGGACTGAAATGGTCATAGCAGAAGCATGGTTTTGTGCTCAGTGACCCATTTTTGTGTTGTTTTTGAGGTTTGTGTTTGGATTATGGATTATTGTACAGTTGGAAGATCCAAACATGGCCCATTATAAGATTTCTAACAGAATCAGTAATTTATTGATTTTTTTCTGTTGGTATTTGATAGAATCCATGATGCCATGTATCTCAACAAGATGTCCAGGACCTCCAGCAGAAATACAGGCCCACAACATCAAAAATACAGCAGTTTATTTGATCGTACACATGGGATACTTTTTATCCCTGTGTTCATGAAACCCATCTCGAGTGTTTGCTGCTAAAAAGCTTTTTTTTGTTTCATCTGACAATAGAAGCCAGTGCCATTTTAAGTTCCGGTCGTGTCTGATAACTGAATTTGCTGGAGTCTGTTTTTGGATGAGCTGGGATCATTTTTATTGAAACGCTCCCGAACAACATGTGGTGATGTAGGTGCTGTTTGACAGTTTTTTAAGGGTTTTTTGACCCCGAGACGCAACTATCTTCTGCAATTCTTGGAGTCTTTAGCTACTCAAACTCTCCTTACCACCATACATTAGGACGATATAGACGCGTGTCCTCTTCCAGGCAGATTCATAACATGTTATGTTGATTGGAAATTCTTGATTATTGCTCTGATGGTGGAAATGGGAATTCATAATCACCATGAGTGCTCAAAATTGTGAATATGAATGGGAATATACTTCAGAGATATTTTACTCATAAAATACTAATTTTATGTAATAATTGTGTCCAACATATATTTGAGAAAAACATTTATTTCATAATGATATTATTATATTCCCCCCATTTTAAATTCTTATTAACCAATGAAAGGTTAGATTTGTGTGAATTTGTTTTAAAATAAAAGATAAAAAGGATTAACAATACAGATTCATTTTCACAGCCTTCTTTGATCATATTTACCAAGAGTCCAATATTTTTGGCCATGACTGTTTATGTATATCTATATGTAAAGATATATATATATATATATAAATATAAATATATAAATTGCTTTTTAGATTTATTTAATCAAAAATAGGTTTAATTTTATCAGTTGTTGTATGTATAAAAAAAACTTATCTAATTTTACAGGGTTTGTGTGAGAAAAACCTGATGTTTATTTGGTCTGTATGAAAATAACCTGTGAAACAAATTTGCCTAATTTCCTCTGGGAAAAGCTGATCCTCCTCTAAATAGGGCTACATAAATATTATTGAGAAAGAAAATGAATAAAATCATCATTCTTGTGGTGGCTTGCTATAGCAGTAGTGTTATGTAACATTTCAGCTAGCCTATTAGTGAACAATTATTTTGGAAGAACTAACCGTACTTGTCCTCTGCCACTCCTAGCTACAGCTGTAAACAGCCAAACTTGGATTGAAAACACAAGCCTATACAACGCCACAGGCGCTGGTTGGAGATCATATGTGTAGTATCAACCACCATGGCTTTAAAAGACAGAATTCAAAAATGTGATAACCATAAGTGCTCTCCAAAGACACATGCATACTGATCCTAATATATTCCTCTCCTCATTCTCTTGTGCTTCAAATGAGCTGTCCTTCATTTTGCATTGATGTCACATGTACTATACATCTAGACTGCAGTGTGCAGATGATCTCAAGTGGCTGCTTGCATGCCTTTGCATAAGCATGAACCACAGAAGAGATATAGATTGTGCATGTGTCTGGCCCTCAAGCACTCAGTGAAACTTCATGAGATGAGTTATTGATTTATATCCAAAGAGCAAGGAAGAGGTTTAGCTACTGCATAGCTCCAGGGTGAGAAGAGTCTCACATTTTGGTGTAACAAAGATCTTTCCTTTCTGAACTCCACAGGATTCAAATATGCAATATGTTGTTCTCTGTATCATTTTCACCTAATCATTTCATGAATTTTACTTTGCCGTTTCCATGTTTTTTGGTAACATCATGCTTGAAGATTACACACCTAAAATAATTAAATAAATGAATATTTATACATATATATGTTATATTTTATGTAATTATATAAAACATAATACATATGCAGTCTGTGTGTTTCCCTCTTGCTCAGCT
The DNA here is from genome assembly GCA_027564155.1 of Gymnocypris eckloni scoliostomus. Taxonomy (NCBI): domain Eukaryota; kingdom Metazoa; phylum Chordata; class Actinopteri; order Cypriniformes; family Cyprinidae; genus Gymnocypris; species Gymnocypris eckloni. The sequence goes on along the minus strand of CM050417.1, from coordinate 9,165,942 downwards.
CGCTCCAGAGAACACTCTCCTATCGTTCCACAGAGCACTACAGAGAAATGTTAGCGGGTTGGAGGCGGATGTGACCATCAGGTATTCATGCATTTATTCTGTCTGATTCTCCTCTTCTTGGTACAGTTCAATCAATAGGTTGTACAGAGCCATGTGTATGTGGACGCAGTGTGTGAATCTTGTGTGCCTGTGTGAGACTGCTGTAATGAGAGGGTGGCGTGACGTCTCTTAGCCCAGTGGGTACATAGCAATTGAACTCTGGGATAGACCGGAAGACTAACACGCATCTTTAGATAATGGAGCAGAAATTGTCCATCTGTTGGGTTGTTATTTATCTTGGTTAAAGACAGTCATCACTCAGACCTTTTTAGACTGAGATATCATCTCTTGTCTATGTATTTTTTTCTCATTTCTTTTGTGTATACAAATACAAGCAACACTCTATGGACAGCATCTTCATCTACAGTTTTTTGTTTTACATAAATATGAATATTTTATATTTAAATATAAAATTATTATAATTATTGTTAAACATTAAAATATAGGACAGTGTGTTTGTAATGTATTGCTATATAATGTAATGCAATATAATATAAAAAAGAAATATACAATTATTGTAGTTATTGTTAAATATTAAAATATAGGATGATATAATTGTAATTTATTGATTCATAATGTAATAATATATTATATAAAACATCTAATCGTACCTTATTCAAAAAGACACATTTCTGTAATTATCCCTGTAATTATCTCATTTAAATAATAAAATGGTTACAATTTGGAGTCTGTTCTCTCATGATCACCCATCTTGATAATTGTGTTGCCAAAAAACATTTTAGACAGTGGAGTCAGTTAAAAAGCTTTGTAAAGCTGCTTTGGAACAATATATATTGTGAGAAACACTATACTTGAAATTGAAGTCTTGTGGGCCATCGCTATTTTGTGATCGGTTGTTTCAGGCCACATGTTATGGTTGGAAACATCTGGTTTAAAATGAAATGGGTGGCTAAGAGGCTAAATATCTTGGCTGGTAACCTAAAGGTTCAAGAACGGTGTTCACAAAGTATTGACATTGAGCTCTTGTAAGGCATTTAACTTCAGGTTGCAGGTTGTTAAAAGCATCTGTTAAATAAATAATGAGTTGCAATAATACTACTACTACTATTGCACAGCAGTCCCACTATTTAGTGAGTGCATTCAGATGTTTTTTCTGTCAATCATAGCACAAGTTCTCTCTCTTATCATTGAATATTATCCAGCAGTGCTGGCAGTTTGAGCCCTAATGGAAGCATTTTCTCAGTTGCAATCTAAGTGCTGTCTAATCTCATATACTGCTGTGTAACTCTTGCTTCGGCTGTAGTCTAGATGGTGTGCCGTTCCTCATGAGAGACCGGACGCTGAGGAGAACCACAAACGTGAGAAGAGTGTTCCCGGACAGACAGTATGATGATGCTTCACTCTTCAACTGGACTGATTTGAGCTCGCTGAACGCTGGCCAGTGGTTTCTAAAGGTGTGGGCCATTTTGGCTCTAAACTATGTCTACAGTACAGCTGAAATAGTATGTAATAGTGTTCGTAATGTAGATCTACCTATAGTAAGACTGAAGAGAGTAGAGTATTAGAGTTCTTTGTACTACACTAAAATGAATTTTTGACATTGTAAATAAAGATTATTAGACTATGTTTAAACAAAATAATACTCTTGATAATTTATGGAAATGATTTTGCAAAACAGGTCACTTAGAACAAGTCACAGTTATGATGTCAGCACATTAACATATATCATTCTTAAAGGTACAGTAAAAAAAACGGTGTATTCAATTAAATTTAAAGGTTACATAAAACTAAATTGTAGCTGGTTTTGGCACAAAACATTAGTTTACATTGACATTATTGTATATTTATGTATAACGGCATTAAAACTGGACTAACTGATTTTACTGAATGCAGGATGATCCCTTCTGGAATGTGCTGTATATGTCAACACACGAGCGCTGGTCATTTGGGAACCAGACAGTTTGCAGCTTGGAGCAGATGCTGAAACTAGCGGCTAAGTCAAAGAGCTCAGCCGTATTCACTCTGCGTAGACCACCAGCCAATCACCCCCACCGCCACGACTGGGTCAACCTCACCCTGGACACGGTTCTGAGGTCAGGAATACCACAGCGGCAGGTCAGTCTGGAGGGAGTGATGCTCACGTTTGATGGGCTACTGTCAATCTCATTGTCCTTGGTCAGGGGTTGAAGTAGATGTGTTCAGGGATAGGATTCAGGATACAAATCTGTTCCCGGTTTATGTGGTTGTATAGTAGCGCCCCCTAGCTGTGACTAATATTAATTGCATAATGGTTGTAAAGTTAACCCTATAAATCCTACTGAATTTTATTTCAACATGAAAAGGCCTTTAAATTATCAACATGATCAAAACTTTGCTACCTGTTCTAAAACTACTACCTGTTGTACTGTGCTGTTTTAAGAATGAGTTTTCTTTAAAAATAACTACTATTTTTATTTTACCATGAACACTTACTGGATTTAAGCAACTTGGCCTTTACTTGGTAATCCATATATCATGTTCTTCGAAATATCATTTTTTAATTAAAGTATCGAATATGATGCATCATGCTTTAGAGCAGGCATCCTCCAATCTGGCCCACTCCTGCAGAGTTTAGCTCTAACCCTAATCAAACACACTTGAGCATGCTAATCAGAGTCTTCAGGATCATTATAAAATCACAGGTAGGTGAGTTTGATCAGGGCTGGAGCTAAACTCTGCAGCAGATTGGCCCTCCAGGGAAAGATTTGAGGAACCCTGCTTTAGAGGAATGTAAATTTGTCATTATGATCTCTCAATCATCATTGTAATGCATTGCATTATATGTTGCCATCCACAATAACATCTACAAAGCTTTCAACATAAAACCAAGCGTTTAACAATACTGTCACGCAAGAAATATGTCAGATTTTGTCTGATAATAAAATTGTCTTATCATATTTGCATATTGTTTTACTAAGACATATTATTGGGAGATAAGTGATATTTATATGCATTATTTTAGTCTACTATACTGTTATAAAAATCTAATTGATTTGCATTACAGGTTAATATAATTTCATTTTAATTTGGGCCATACAAATTATAAATATAATCAGGTTTATAAAAAAAAATATTTATATTTTTGTTATTCTATTTTATGTACACTGCCATTCAAAAGTTTGGGATCAGTAAGATGTCTAATGATTTTTTTTAAGAAGTATTTTCTGCTCATCAAGGCTGCATTTATTTGATTAAAAAACAGAAAAACTGTAATATTGTAAAATATTATTGCAATTTTAAATCGTGGTTTTCTGTTTTAATATACTTTAAAATAGACTTTATTCCTGTGATGCAAAGCTGAATTTTCAGCATCAGTACTCCATTCTTTAATGTCAGATGATTCTTCAGAAATCATTCTAGTATGATGATTTATTTTCATTGTTGGAAACTGTTGTGCTGCTTAAAATAGTTTTTGGAACCTGTGATAGTTTTTTTAGGATTATTTGATGTATAAAAAGTTAAAAAGAACAGCATTCTTTTATTCTATTCTATTTAAAATAGGAAGATATGTATGTAAAATATACATGTGTGTGTGTGTGTGTGTGTGTGTGTGTGTGTGTGTGTGTTTGTTGCATTTATATAAACACATCTACATGCTTTGTGTGTGTGTGTGTGTGTAGGTGATGTGGACGGTGGACAGTAACAGGGAGATGGTGAGGAACGTGGCTCCAGGTTTAGAGCAGACATCTGTGCAGAAGCTTCCTGTCGACACACTCCATCATAAAGGCATCAGTAGGGTCCTGCTGCGCTACAACCAAGCATCTGCGCAGGACGTCCGGTAGGATGCTGCCCTATTTACAGACACCTGCTTCTCGCTTACAACACCTACATTACACAATAAAGGACAGTTTTGGGACAAAAGCTGCAGTGTCTGCGCCACTATTGTAATGAACTGTAAATGCAAAAACCTGTAATTGCGCGGTCAAGTGTAAAAGCTATTCATATATCTCTGTGTTTATTTGAATAGGCTGTATAATGAGAACAACATCAGTCTGACTCTGTATTCGGTGAACGAGCCGTGGCTGTATTCCCTGCTGTGGTGCAGTGGGGTGCCGTCCGTCTCCTCCGAGGCCCCGCAGGTGCTGAGGAAGGTGCACTATCCGCTCTGGCTCATGGTACGAACCCTCATCTGCTTGTAGATTATTCATTAAGCAACAGCACAAAGCCATCATGCTTTTCCAAATACATGATTGAGATTGACATTTTTATAGAATAATATTGATAATATTATCTTATTTAATAATTAGTATTTAATAATTAATGGTGAAAAAATCATCTAGAAATGTCTGTAATATCTATTCTCTTGCGCTATCTAGTGGTGTGTGTGCCTCATTAACGTATGTGTCTTTTTCTAGAGTCCGGATGAGTACTGTTGGTTATGGATCTCTATTGATCTCATTTCCTTTGCTGTAGTTCTGGGAATATTTATATTCCAGAAGTAAGTGTCCACTTGTTTGATATGGTATGCTGTAGATTATAGCGATAATGTTTTATTCAAAGTAAGACCTAGTTCTAGTTCAGTGTTATTTTTGGATTATTTATATGCTGTTGTAGTATTTATTCATATTGGCTTTTATTTTTATATGTTTTCATTTTATTTATTTTAGTTTAAGTTTTAGTTGTTATGTTATGTGCATTTGTATTTTTTGTTTATAGAGAGATAGATATATAGAGATTAAGATTTAGGTTTATTTCAGTTTTAATCATTTTAGTACTTCAACTTATTTAAATTTTCTATTATTTATAATGAAAATGTTGGTTGCCAAGACAACCATTTATACGTTTTGTTTAAGCTTTATGTAATATTTTATTTTATTTTATTTATTTTATTTTACAGTTAACAAAAAACTCTCAAAATCCTTATTTCCAACTTCTATCCAACTTTCCAATACATATACTAAATTACATTAGTATGTTTTAGTACATTTTAAATGTTAATCTCTTAAGAAATACTGTTAATCTCATATACATTATGAGCAATAAAGTATTAGCAAAAAATATATTAATGTTTATAGAAAGTTAAAGTATCTATATGCAAATGTTTAGTTTATTTTACTAAATAAATGTTGTATTGTAATAATTAGAAATGTTATAATTTTAAGTTCTGTGAGAAAATAAACTTATTTGAACTGCTTAAATTCATCCTCAGTACAGTTTTGGTCAGAAAGAAAATATGACTCTGAATGTTGTAGTAATGAAAGCTAAAGTTTGTTCAGAGTCACTGCTAAAACATCTCGATTGTAAATGATAGTAAATAAATAGTAAATAACTTCACTTGGATTGTTTCACACAATCAACGAATGTGTTGTTTCATCGGATGTAATCAAATTCAGCCTCTCATTGGAAATTCACATAGTTTGACCTTTGCAAAACAAATGAAACATGATCACCTCTAGCGTGAAAGAGAATGATAAGAAGAAAATGTGTTTAGGTTGATGTTGTTTTGTGTAATAGTGTTTATTGCTGGAGATCAGCATCACTGGTAAATGTGTGAACTGAAAACTCAACGTTATGTTGGGCTCTGGATTCTCTACGTTTGCTGCGCTTGCCATAGTGACATTTGCATCTGCTCTTCTGAACTGACCTCTTAATTCTCTCCCTTTCTTTTACTCTTGTACCCTTTCTTCCACCTCTCCTCGTCTTCTTCTTGCTCTCTGCCTGATGTGCATGCTCCTTCTCTGCTGCATTCTGGCATCTCTCAGCTATCACATTATCAGGTAATTGGGTCAGCGCTGTTGGCCCATGCTGCCAGTGTAATATCTCCCTTTCTTGCCCTTCTTTCTCTGTATAACCCAGTTTCAATCTATCTCCCTGGATCTTTCGTTCCACCTGTATTTTGTCAATGCTATTACTAACTCTTCTCACTAAACCACAGCCCACATGATTACACTTAAATATCACTGCTTATCATTTAACATATAATTCATATTTAACTGAGGTACATTATGTGGAATGACATGGATTAAGGTTCACAAACAGGAAGAATTGAGGGTTTTGCTAAGTGATTCCATAATCGTCCTCTAGGGGAGGGGGTGACAATCACATGACTGACAGTTACAGATTATTTAGCTGGCTTTTGTTTGTGCGATTCATGATCTTAAAAAGCATATATTTTATTAGCAGAGTCAGCCGTATCAATGTAAACTCTGTTTGGATATGTCACTAAGGTCAGTCTGTGTACGTGTGTGTGTGTGTGTGCACGTGATAACAGGTGGAGAACGAGCGGGATGCGGAGCTACAACCCCGAGCAGATCATGCTGAGCGCAGCCGTCAGGAGATCCAGCAGAGATGTCAACATCATGAAGGAGAAGCTCATCTTCTCTGGTAAGAGCCACCTAACCACATCCTTTTGACGGTTCTCATATTGCGTGTGTATGAGAATGCTAGACGTAAGCTTATTACTCTGAAATACTCGATTCTGATCGGTCAATCAAATATTTGTATATTAATCACTAAACTGCATATTTCAACATTGTCCGTGGCAAAATACTGGTGCTATTTTTAATTTGTCATATAATACTCCACATTGTTTCTCTTTTTATACCAAGAAGTTATAAAAGCTCATTAGCGCCATCTTGTGATTATTTTAAACGAATTGTTCACTCAGGAAGGAAAATGTGCTGAAAATATACCCATTCAAGATGCAGATAGGTTTCTTCATCGGAACAGATGTGGAGATATTTAGCATTACACCACTTGTTCACTCGTGTCCTCTGCAGTGAATGGGTGCCGTCAGAATGAGCCAGACTCAGAAACACCACGCCAGTCCATCAAGGAATCTCTTGTGAAATGAAAAGCTGCGTGTTTGTAAGGTGATGCTTTTATCAGCTGTTCGGACTCTCATTCTGACGGCACCCAATTCACTGCAGAGGATCCATTGATGATGTATTTTCTTTGAAAAGTAGCTTTGTAATAAGTGGGATAATGTACAGGCTTTGCTCATATCTCCTTCAGAGTGTCACACGATCCCTCTGTCATGGGTTATTTTAGGATTAATGTCCAGTTGAATGTACATGTGTTGCATGCAATGTGTTTTTGATTTAATGTTGTGTGTGCATGTGTCCCAGCAATGTTTGCATGCCTCTGTGTTTGTGTGTGTTTGCCCTGTCTCTAAGGTCAGCCACAGTAGCTGTCCACCTTCTGGGTTTGAGTCTGTGTCACCGCATCCCTTCATCCCATTCCATCGCATTCCCTTCCCTCTCCTTCCTGTCTCTCACTATCTACCACCATCCCATCCCGTCTCTTCCTGCATCCATTCATCCATCAATCCATACACCGCTGACATCCCACAGCTTGAATGATAGCTCATGCAGGGCTGTAGCATCAATGGCCAGGGTAACTGTGACCTGCGTTTGGTGAGTATGAGGGTGATGATAACTAACCCGATCATTCAGATGTGTGGAATTCACAAAGAAGATCTACAGTTTCACCACTGGCTCTGTTCCAAGTGTGCAAAAATAAGTGTATATGTAAATCTTTAATGTCATTTTTAATCAATTACACCCATCTTTGCTGAAAAAAATACATCTTTCTTAAACCAAAACCCACTGGAACGGTAGTTTACTGAAATACTAATTGAAATCATTGTTAACAAGTACTATTCTAGTATGCGGTTTACTGTTGTAAACTGTTTTCACATCAGATCCGCACCTGTGATGCCTAATAAAGTGCTGTCTAGGTAGGCAGCTCACTAGGGTTTGGAACAGAGCCGGTATATCTATAGGTTTGTGGTTTGTCATGGTGGAGGTCTTGTAAATATTGTGGGCTTAAGCATAATTTGCATTTCCTCCTGTCGTCTTATTCCACAGAGGTGAGCAACGGTGTCACCAGCGATGAACCCTATACGGACAATGGATTTAACTACTACACCAATTAAGACGTTGCTCGTTGACTCATGGAACAAATAAATCACATCACATCCTGATCAAGCTTGTGGTGTCTCCTCTGAACTACTGACTCAACTCTTAGCCTGCTGTTTCTGATGGACCCGTGTACAGAGAATCATTTTTTTCTTTCACTATTAAGTTGCTTGTTTTAAATTTTGGAAAGTATATAGAAGTAGGAAATTGCAGTTCTTCTGTTGACTATTACCAAATCTGTGGCCTCTTCCCCTACGTAATGCTTGAGGATCCTGGAATGCCTGTTACTTGCTTCGTATTGTAAGCATGCCTGTGATAATATAGTGGGTTTTATCTGTCCATTTTTGGGGATTTAATTTTTTTATTTATGTGGAATATAACATACTAGTATTTTTTTTTTAGACCTTGGTTTGGTGTGATATTCAATCTAATGATGCCTTCTGTTCAAACGGTTGTGCATTTTTAAGAATAAACAGGTGTTTACAGAGTGCCTGCCTTTAGCCTTCAAGTTATATTTGCTGTATTTATTATACCACCTATTTAGCATGTGGTTCAGTTTTATTTTGTAAGGAAATCACCCAGCCTTATTGTCTTGATAGGTATGATGCCAGATTACATGGAATATTTATGTTTGGCATACATATCTGTGGTTTAATAAAAAAAAATCCCTAGTTAGGTTGAAATGGTGGATTACAGAAACCAAAACTTAAAAGATCCATGAAAAAGTGTCCAAAATTGAGTTTGGATTGTATAGTTGAACACTGTTTATGAAGGCTGGCTTGGAGTTTCAATGCTGTGCAATATTACTGTCCTATAATAAAAAGTGTGATTGAATATTGTTCAGTGATTTTAATTTTATTCCTTTAACCGTTACATTGCCATTTTAGTCTCAACCCTTTTGTTTGAGTAGCTTTTCATGTATTAAATATTTTGTACGGGCGTCCTCAATATGTCCTGACCCTTGACTTAATATTGTAAATGTGAGATTGTTTACAGTGGCTTGTGCTGTCACACAGAGGACGAGGCTGAACGATTGTGCGGTTTGATGTTTTTATTTTGTATTGATGTTTCAGAGGTCGATCATTAAAAAAACTCTGCAGTTTTAACAAGGTTTGTTTTTCTTTGCTCAGTAGCAGAAGTTAAAGGACTTTAATCACACACACACAAACCAGGTTCTGTGCATCATGCAACAAATGAAATGGTACAGGACTGTACAAAAATAGAATTCAATGTTTTTGACAGTTACAGTAACGCTTTGAATATGCGTATTCACACATAACTATAATTGTTTTCCCTTTTGACTTGATTTTGTGCAGTGTTCTGAACTCCTCTATATGTAAAGTGCATTAAACTATATTCACACTTTGCAAAAAGTATTTTAATGAATATTAAGCTTTTTAGCATTATAGAAACAAGACAGGTCAACACAAAAAGCAACATCTTTTTTTTTTTGGTCCATGCTGGTAATTATACTTGAACTTAAACAAGAAATATGTAAACATTTAAATATATCTTCATTGACATTCTTATAAAAGCTTCAGTTTGAAGAGCTAATGAACTAAATACCACATTGCTCATGCTTGTACATTTTAAATTATTTAGATTTAGCAGTTGGCAGGTTGTATTATGGTTTACTAATACTCAACTATTCCCCAAAAAAAAAACTCACAAAAAAGACATTAAGTCTTTAAAAATAAAGTCCAAATCAGACTGCACTTAGTAAGGCACAAGCTAAACTCCAGTAGACAGAAACAGCTAGCTGAAACCACAACTAGCCTTGGCAAAATAAATAAATAAATAGCGGAGACTGGAATGATTATTCAGTAATATACAAACAGCTGCTTCCCTGAATATAACATCATTAAACATGCCCAAACCAGTTGCCAAAGACCTATTGCACAGTTAGTATCAGTTAGGCACACAGATGGCAATAAACTAACCAATATGGCCCCAAGCAGATACTTGCTCAAGATAACAGGAACAATATTCTCTCAATGCTAAGATAAACGTATACATTTTAATTTGGGCCAACGAGTCCAGACATTAAGTACAAATGCTGCAGTAACCATTGTGTTTGGCCTAATCAGGAAATCATAGCAAAGCTAATGCGTTTAAGGAAGCAAAAACATTTACACACATCGTTTAACCGGTTTTTGGTTTGTTGGCATGACAAATGCCCAAGTAGCAGTTCAAGTCTCTCAACTTATCAGCTGAAGTTGGTCTTACGAAGGTGCCTGTTGGGAATCTCAATTGCGCTGACCTGGAGAGGCCAAGAGCCGCCCATGATGCCTGCTTGAATGGCTACCCCGGTCACCACGGCCAGGTCAGGGTCCACTGAGGTGTTTGGTTCCTTACCAAAGTACTGACTGATGAGCTGTCTAATGCGGGGGATCCTCGTAGACCCTCCCACCAGGACAATCTCGTCCACTTCCTCTTTTGCTAGATGGCCCTCTATGAGGACCGTCTCAATGGGTGCCAGAATCTTCTGGAAGAGATCTGCATTCAGCTCCTCAAAGAGTTCCCGTGTCAGCTTCTCCTGAAACTGGACTTTTTCCTCCTGCGCTCCGTTCACTCCCGTTGTCTGCAGGTGAAGAGGAACACGGAGGTGAACGTGAGGCTCCTGGGTGAGGTTGATTTTGGCGGCCTCCACGGCCTGTCGGAGGAGGTGGATGTCTTCTTTAAGAGTAGGAGGCACGCCGTACTGCTGCCGAACTCGCTCGATGGTGTACTGTAGCAAACGCTGGGTGAAGTCCTGCCCTCCAAGCTTGTTATTACCTGTGGAGATGAAGAGCATGTGCTGAAACAGGATGAAGGCTGTGCACCTGATGTGACACCATTTCCATGCGTGTTGTTAGGTAAATGTCAGTGAGGTTTCAGAGATTGCTCTACCCAAAACCTTAACCTAAATACCCATTGAGGTCAAACCAGAGCCCGGGGAAAAAACATGGTCTGTGTATTAAAATACAAAAGGTCATAACCAGGGTCTCGTTCTCTAAACAATGAATTTCAATGATGTCCTATTAATTTTCTGATCATTTGTGATGACTGTAGGAGGATAAAATAAAGAAACTCACAAAAAATACTGTAGAACTGAACTAGAATAACTTACATAACTACAAAAACAAATCCATGAATTCATATATTTAATATGAATGTATTGCAAATATAATATTATAACATAATATACATTAATAGTTTTATGTTTTAAAGGGTATTGCAGTGCTGTGGGGGGTCATGTGAATGATTGTACACCAACGTGGGATTGTCATTGTGCTCATAACAGATTTCTATTTTTAAAAAGAATTGAATTATGCATGGTGCGGGTCGCTCCCCTCAATGAATTTTGCTGTGATTAAATAACGTGACCTGCGTGCAAAATGTCAAAGCGTAGTGTTGTTTGGGGATACGATGCGCGGAAATTAAAAAGCTGAACGTGCGCTTTGATGAGTTTTCATAACATTTTGCATCACACCGTTTTCATAACGAATTTCATAACAAGTGTGGTATTAGTGCAAAAAATATTCACACCTGTCGTGTTTGGTTCCATTGAATCGAACTCAAGTTCGTTTCCCCCTTTGGTGCGAATCATTTGGGCAGGTGTGAATACAGCGATCGCACTCGGGTGCGGACTAAACCACCGTACCGAGACCCAGCTGAAGAGGTGGTCTCGGTCCGGTTACAAATGAACTCTGGTACGGTTGAATGGATGAACCAATGAATGGATGACCTTAAGCACACCTGTGGTTTTGTTTACAATTTCTGGTTCACTTGCAAAAAGGGCAGTGTGACAGTGAACCGCACAAAACAAACAAAAAAATCTATATTGTATTTGGTCCGGACCAAAGCAAGTGAACTTGTGGACTTTCCTGATGTGAATACACCCTTAGAGTGCAACACTGGAACTAAAAGGCTTCACATTTATTGTATATGTAAATGGACATCAGCTGAATTCTGCATTAATGTGTAAGTTAAATTACAATAAACTTCTTGGCAAACACATACAACTATACTTTGCTTAATGTTACACCCATTATTTCTTCCTCCTCATTGCTTTAATATAAAAACTCTCAATAATGGAAAAATACAGAGCAGCAGGTGTCTCAAATATCTAAATGACTTAAAGCAGCCCTGCACATTAATAGCCACACAAATATACCCACCATAGTCAAATCTCTCCAAGTTGATACATTTATAATGTCATATCATCCAGCTCACCTGCCATTGCTCTGGTAAGGAACATGCCACCTTGCTTATTAAGAAGTGACACATCTAGTGTTCCTCCTCCCAGATCCACCACCAGCACATTAAACACGTCTGCTTTATGCAGTCCATAAGCCATCGCCGCTGCCGTGGGCTCGTTTATCACCCGCAGGATGTCCAGCCCTGATGAGGAAGACACGCACAATGATCGATCCGTCAACTATTACAGATTTAAATCAGAACATTATCAGCTTTTACAAGGATACTTGTACTGATTTCTATGGAAGCCAGTTTTCACCACGAATATAAAAGAAATGAAGAAAGGTCATCGCAAAACAAGTCAGATATAAATTAGGATTCTGACTTTTTTCCTCGCAATTTTGAGTTTTCTCAGAATAGCAAGCTAAAAGTTTGAATTGTGATATAAAAAATTATAATTTACCTTAATTTATTTTTTTGTTCCATATATTCCAATAGCAAGACATAACCAAGTTGTGGCAGACTAAAGCTGTGGTTACATTAGCCTACATTTTGTGTACAAAAAAAGGTCAAATATCGATAACATAGAGATGTATGAAGGACAGCTTGCACTGAAGTTACTTTCAAACCAAGCAGCTTTCTGTTGGTCAATGCAGTGTATTCGTGTGAAAAATGTCCTAATTGTGGATTCCTAATGAAATGACTGACTTTTGCGATTAATGTACACCTTAAGAAGCGAGTAGTACTGACCAGCTAGGTTAGCAGCTCTTATGGTGTAGTTTCTTTGCCTCTCATCAAACTCTGCTGGCACTGATATAACGGCTTTATCGATAGGTACTCCTATTTGCTTCTCAGCCATCTTTTTCATTTTCAGCAGGAGACGGGATCCAATATATTCAGGAGTAACTGTGAAGGTGCTGTTTGTGGAGACTAAAAATTCTGCACTCCCGTTGTTGAATATCACCTAAAATAGTAAAGAAAATATTAGAGACACAGTAAGCAGTGCAAGAGCAATTAAAGACTGTAAAATACGAAATGTGTACCTTAAACGGGTATCGTGTGCTTTCTTTCTCTAAAGTGTCTTCGTCGAAAATCTTCCCTATAAATCTCTTGGCATCATAAATTGTGTTTTGAGGATTTGTGTCAGACAATTCCTGGCCCTCATGTCCAGAAAACACACCGGTGAAGGTGAATGACACCACACTCGGAATGCTTTGGCGACCTTTGTCATCCTCAATAACCTCAATCTCACCTGTGCCTGGCTGAAACACTCCCACAGAGCAGAAAGTGGTCCCAAGATCCAACCCAATGACCTTGGGCTTCGGAGGGGGCAGGTACTGCTGTCCCAGATATCCTGCCAGGAACAAAGCCAGGATGACAGAACCTGTAGGGACACACAAAAAATATATATGACCGAGAAAAATTGTGAAATCAGAAAATGTTTCTGTCGTGATATAGGCTACAATATAACTCAATGGACACTATACGTATGTCGTTCAAATGTATTACAAAATATATTGTCCAAAAATGTGGTATGTATAAAAATAAAACACAGCAAATCTAGACCTTATTCCTGGTGCGTTGATGGTAAGTTACATTTACATTTATGCATTTAGCAGACGCTTTTATCCAAAGCGACTTACAGTGCATTCAGGATATACATTTTTTTGCCAGTATATGTGTTCCCTGGGAATCGAACCTACAACCTTTGCGCTTCTAACGCAATACTCTAACCACTGAGCCACAGGAACACAGTTAGCTTTTACAAGCTACAAGCAGAACACAGTTTTCACTACTGATTATACCCTGTATGATTGTGTATGTGACAAATAATAAAGAACCTTGAACCTTGAACCAACCTTAGCTAACTAACGTAGATTTTGAGACACAGCCGCTGTAACAGCTGTATGTAATATAATGAACGGACGCCAGCTGTTTCAGCAGATGTTTGAGGTTGACTGTTTTGTCTAAAGCTGGACAATATCTGTCTGTCTGATATAACTTACCGGTAGTTATCCACGTACAGTCAGTTATCTGGGACTTTTATGCTAGGTGCGTCAGTTCTATTTCTAGCTAACGGCTACATGGATGGTTACTGTTAAATTTGACATATGTCTTTACGAGAACATTAGATTAATTTAACACTTACCTAATATGGACATTTCCCCGGCCATGTTTACAACTCAATATGTTATGAATATTTGTATAAGAGATGTTCATTCAGTATCCGCGCCGACTGAGCGAACATACACGTCGGACTAATACGGGTTGTTTGGCTGATGGGGGTTGTAGTTTGTTTCATCAGTAGTATAGTTACAAATGTGATAGGAACTGCTGCTGTTAAATACATTTCCCAGAATGCACTGCAAAGCGCAAGCGGACTTCTGCACAACTTCCTGTTATCTTTTTTCTTTTTTTCTTTCGAAACCGGAGAATAAACTCAGAATTATAGTGCGCAAGACAGTATGCATGGTACAAACGAACAAATACTACTAATAATAATACATTTTAAATATTATTGGCAATGCTGAATTTATGAATTATGTAGTAGCATTAATTATTGTTAATGGAATAAACATATTTTCCCACTCTCTCATCATATGCTTTTCTGAGTCACAAGCAGAGAAGTCAAATAAATAAATGTGGTCACACATTTATTCCCTGGCGCAAGACCTTATAGTTGATCATAAATATGTATGAATTGATAATAAACATGTATGAAAACTTTTCCTTTTTTTTGTAACTGACAAAATAAACTTTAGGTGTCTTTCAAATAACTTTTTAATTTACCAAAATAAACACATTTTAGGTAGACTCAAGATCGTATCAGTAAATATTGGTCATTTCCAATATATATTAGCATGTTGATCAGAAACGTGAGTTGCGTATTTAGCATTAATTCAGGGAAAGGATGTAAACTGGAAAGTGCTAAACCTCCTTATCAGTCATTGCACGAGACTAGTCATCTGGAAACTCATCCCACCAAACACCCACGTCGTTATTTTGAGAAACAGATGGAAAGTTAATAGAATACATTTTAGCAGTAGTAGCAATGTGTACTTATTCAAACACAGCCAAATGAGGAAGTATTAGAAAGCTTCGGAATAAATATTTTTTTTATAATATTACACTTCAGTCATCATAAACATTTGTAAAAGCTGTAAAAAGTCCTCACACACAAGTACGTTGCCATGAAAGTTCAAATAACACCTGCATTAACAGAAATAGGTTACATCAACACAAAGCTGAACAAAGAATGTGCAAATACAATACACGAGTACATCTAAATGAAAGATGAGTGCACACTGTGACGAAAGAAAACACATTACAAGAGTTCTGTGTCTGTTTGTAGCTTTAACATGAAATGATATCAGGAGAGAGACATGAGATAACTCTCAGCTGTCAGGACACTCCGCAGGAATAAAACAACCCGAGTCTCTGGGGCAGTCATTATCCTCGTCTTCCTCCTCATTGCCCTTCATCGCTCCCTCTTCGTCTTCTGTAAGCCAAAGCAAAGAAAGGTTAAATCTCTCATACAGACTCCTGCTCGTTAATTTCATCTCTGCCGAACAAATCAGGTTTGGTTTGCGCAAAAACCCAAATGAAGTTAATGTTAATTAAATGACAGTATGTCTTCCTGGTTATTATCCCACACTCATATCAGCCAGAGCAGCCCAGCCTTGTGCCACCTGCTCACACAGTGAGCCCACATCCAAACGCCAATTAATCTTGACCAGCATTTACAGGAAAAGGCTGTTCCTAACTGCACACAGCGTTATAGATTACATTAAAACAGATAAGGTTGTGACTTTCAGTAATACTGGGCTCGCTGTCTGACTCTAAAATTTCAAAAAGGCAGAATTTCATCAAAGCACCAAAATAGACGATGCAAAGATTGCGATATCTGTGTCCTTCCTGAGGCTTGCTGACATAATGTTTCCTGAGATGAACACAGAGAAAACCAAAATATAGTTTTGCCTAACGCTGTCAGTCAAACTGCTTGTATTGATACTCACTGCTTGTGACGTAGAGGCAGTCTGATGCAGCAAGCAACCTGCATCTGTGTTCTGGATCGGTCACATTCAGCTCAATCAAATGCCTCTCTTTCAGATGTTTGAGATCATCTACTGTCTGGTAGCCATTGAGGAGTAATGAAGATGCATATTCCTGTGACAAAAGAGATTTTGAACATTAAAATGTGCAATACAGATATAAACTATCCCATCAAAGACAAATGTATGGACATTTATAATCAAAATGATAGGAAAATAATGATCTTGCGCTTGCACTAAATCATATATGTCGACCAGTGTGGATGTGAACGGCATTTTGAATTAGAGCTGAGTTTATTTATTTATTAACTTTTTTGTGAGATTGATATGTAGTAACAAGGAGTGAGAGTGTCAAAGTAATAAGAAAAGCTCAAATATGTCAATGACAAAAATGGCAGTATATTTTATATACTATTTGGCTTTTTTTTAAATTGGCTTTTATTTTTATATTCATTTTTTATTTATTGTAAGAATGATTTTGTCATTTTTATTAAACATTAATTATAAAGCAATTATTATTTATATTATTTGATTTATATACTATCATATATTACTATAATATAATTTAGATTGTTATTTTTATATTATTTTAGTACTTTACCTTTATATTTTTTTCAGTGAGTTTACAAGGCAATGTTTCTAAAGGTTACATTTTCATCTATTTCAGTATTTTAACTTACTAACTTATTTAAGTTAGTTTACAAGGCAACGTTTCTAGAGTCTTTCATCTACTATTTAGATTTTTTTATTTTGATTTAATTTTAGTTAACAATTAAAACACTGGTGGCAGCCAATCAGTGTGAGGTGAAGATAGTGACGTTAAAATCCGCAGATAGTTTTCTGTTGGATGTCGCTGGATTAAGCAGGTGGGCATGAAGGATAAGTGATGTTTTCATGTGTGTACATGTATACACATATGTCCTGTCTGTGGTTATACCTCTAAATGAAGTCTCTCTAATAACTCCAGGAGTGTATTTGGTCGTGGGTTCTTGCACACTTTCACAGGTCTTATTTTTGGGGCCTCCTCCTCTTCTTCCTTCTCTTTCTCAGGCAGAACATCCACATAAATAAACTTGAAACTCCCCACTTTATTATTAAGCATGCCAGTCCATATGCCCATAGGTGGTTTGCTTATGATGCTGATGATGTCTCCCACCTGAAAAAGATTACACCATTAACTTACTATTGGCAGTTAATGTTTCTCCTTTAAAAATGTGCTGATTAATTCAACTGGAAGCAATCTTGAATAAAAAAAAATTATTTTTTATTTCACCTTCAATTTTAGGGAGTCTGTATCATATGGACTGGGGACAAAGTCTGTGTGTACTTTAGCTCGCCCGCAGAACTGTCCCGTGTAGGGCACTTCCTCCTCCAGTTTCATGCTGTCTCTGTTACTGGATACATCAGAATTGCTCGCCACACCACCTGAGCCAATAAATACAAAAACAAAAAGATTATGATTACAAAGTCAAATCACATTCCTCTTCAGTCGCTTGTGTGTAGATGCTTACTGGATGAGCTCTGTCCACTGTAGAGGCTTTCTAATGAGTTGCTGGTGTGGTCTGAGCTCTTCTCTGCTGGAGACACATTCTCTGTTTCTCCCTCAGTGTCATCACCCTGCGCCAAACAAAAGATCAGTCTGGATATTCGTATGAGCTATTCTACAGATTAAGTGATAGGGAGAACTGGGGTTGGTTGGTTTCGGAGGTTGGTTTTTGTGGGTCATAATTTCTGGGTCATAAGGTACACTCTCAGAAAAAAGGTACAAAACTGTCACTGGAGCAGTACTCTTTCAAAAAGTAATAAAATGCACATTTAGGAACTAATATATAGCTTTAGCTAATATTTGTTAGCTTTAGGACCTTAAGTTACAGCTTTGTATTGTACTTTTCTTTCTGCGACACAAGTTAAAAAACAGAGATTAAAATTTAAAGGAGTCGTGAACTGATGAATCAAAATTCCCTTGATTTTTGACATATAAGAGGTCATGTGTTATTAAAACATCCTGTACGTTTCGGAACTCAAAACTTTCTAGTTATACTTTCTTGTGACTTTTATATCAATATGTGGTTGCTTTACATCATTGGTCGCTATTGCTTTGTCTGTTATTACAGATATGTATGTGTGTATATATATATACATATATACACACACTGTGAAATCTGTAAAAAATAATAAAAATAATGATTATATATATATATA
The DNA here is from genome assembly GCA_027564155.1 of Gymnocypris eckloni scoliostomus. Lineage (NCBI taxonomy): Eukaryota > Metazoa > Chordata > Actinopteri > Cypriniformes > Cyprinidae > Gymnocypris > Gymnocypris eckloni. The sequence goes on along the minus strand of CM050417.1, from coordinate 9,147,551 downwards.
TATATATATATATATATAATCATTAAAACATTTTTTTTAGGATATTAAAACAACCAACAAAGGAATAACGCCCCCACTACTATTTAGACATTTATGTAATATTTCTTTAAATGTGTCAACCAACCCTTGTACTATCTGAAGATGGACTAGATGAACGGCTGATATTTGAGCAATAAAAAACTTTTGTTACTTCAGTGTCAGTAATCAAATGAGGAACTTGCATTGACTCACCATGTCCTCAGAGTAGGATTTGACGTGTTTCTTGGCCATCCGTTTACGCATAGTCATCGAGATGGCTTTCATCTTTTTCCCCAAACTTCCTGGTTTCTCGCAGTTTTCTGCTGGTGCTTCACCCTCTGCCTGTTTTATGCACGCAAAACAATATGTTTTGATAATCCTTTTGCTTAATATATATATAGTGGTCAGTTAGACTATTGTAATTAAAGTAGGCTGCTGGTTTTTCATTTAAGAGGCAGTGAAAAATATTTTATGAGGATACATAACAAACCAGAAACATAATGGGGCATAAACCAGATTAATAAATGTCTCATTCAAGTAAATGTATCTTACCTCAGGTGCTCCATTTTCCTCAAGTCTGGAAGGGGAGTGTTGATTTCTGAACGTGTCAAATCTCCCAAAACTGGTGGATCGCTGTGTCAGGTAAACAAAAAGACCTTGTTTATAAAGGATATAACAGCAAGGCACATACAACATGTACATGTATATTACTTTGCATAAAACAAAACAAAAAAGATATCCATGTCATCAAGTTAAAGAGCACTTCAGTACATTCTGCCATCGTTTTACAGTTTTCAATTAGATAAAAACATTGCATGATTCATAATCTGCTCAAAACCTCTCAGCTCTTCCACAGGAAAATGCAAATCTAAATAAAAAATCCATGTAATCTCAATCAAATAGCAAACTATGGTGTCATTAAAGCCATTCTCGTGAATTTGACCTTGACAAAGCTGTTCATACTTGTTCAGAAATGCTGTGTTGTGTCAAGCTGTTTTCTTTTTGTTATAATGTTCATTTTCAAACGTCAGATCTATTCTGATATGGCAGCACTGCATGATACATCTATTATAGCCTAATATATCTGAACTACTTGAATAACACCTTCAGATTATTACCTGAAATCTTAAAATACATTAATAAATCGTACCTTAGGTTTAAGACTTTTTGGTTTGTCTGACGCATTTGAAGCAGCCCTTTGAAGCATCGCCTTGACGTGTGTGTACAGTTTTTCCTTAAAATGAAACTCTAATCTGAAACCAGCAGTTTTACCTCTCAGCTCCACAAGTGTAAAAATGCAATGTCTCAGCAGAACAACATATTACAAGTCAAGACTTCCTTAAATCACACAGGATGTGAGCCAATGCGTGTTCTGTCTATTATCAAGGCATCAGTTCTACAGGGGAAAAACACTAAACGCTTGAGTCTGCATTTTGTGGTTCACCACTTCACAGTCATTTCGAGTAACACAAATTCATAAGTGGGACTCTGTGGCACACAGAAAATAAAAATAATTTCCATAGAGGTGCTTTTTACATAATAGAACCCTCCTTGCATCATAATAGTTTCATGAAGGCCCTCAGATTGTAGAATAGATGCAGGAATCTGTGTTTCCACTGTTTTTTATATAACGTTTATGATTAATGTCACGTTCATAATTTCACATTATAGGAAAACTATAAATGTAATCAAGTGAAAGCTTATTAATCAAAATTCCTTTTGTCCTTTGCCCAAATTGCTAAATCTGGTCTCCATATAGGGGAAGTAGCTCCCCTGCACGCAAGGAAGTGGACCCATGCTTTTGAAACACTTCCTGTCTACTTTCACAACTTGCAGTTAGGAATTTTTGCAAAACTGCACAACGACGAGTTTTATCTGACATCTGTCTTATGTAATTTGCATATGCTAAGCATATGGGCTCTCTATATGTCCAGAATTAAAATCCAGCCTTTATATATGCCAAAAATTAAAGTAAGCCATAAAAAATTATTTACTTGTATCTCTGTGATAGTATCGAAAAACTTGTTTCACCAGCAACCAATGACATGAGTTTGGGGGCGGGACTATTGTTTGAGCGGCAAATGGAAGACGTGGAAGCTTGTTGGAAATTAATCATAATTTTGCAATTACATTTTGGGTTGCCAGAGGCACAAAAATTAAACACGTTTTGTGTTTTTGATTGTGGAATTTGATTAACTGTGGAATTGTGGAATTTTAAAAGGTCAACAGATTGATTACAGATTCATACAGATCGACCAATAGTGTTCAAGAAAACCCTACAGACAATAACAGCCTAATCCAGCTGTGTGCAGTTGGTCATAGCTAAATCCAAATCCAGGATTACAGTATTATAACCTATTTCTTCAAACACTACAAGCTTTTGAAAACAAACAGCCCTTCCTAACCTTTCATGAGAGCTTCACTTTATTTGAGAGTTATACAGTGTCACTCCTGCTCAGTGCTAGAAGATGATACACATGAGAATGCAGGAAACGGGAAAATATGATCAATTTACATGCTCTCTATATATACCTTCAGAAGACACTGGAGGTCATCACCCTGAAGTGTGTGAAAGTATCACTGGTTGGCATGACAGGACAAACTTCAGGAGTCTTATATTGTAATTGTAACATGCATTCAGCACAGCTTGAGATTATAACACATGAAATAAGAAGCTTTGAGCATTTGCATAATTAGGCAATCAGTATTCAGGCTTTGCAAAGAATAATGGGAAATAATAGTTTTTTGAGCAGCAAATCTTGGAATATTGGAATGGTTTCTCATGAATCATGTGACACTGAAAACTGGAGTAATGGCTGCTGAAAACTGAAAACATTTAAATATACTATTATAGAAAACTGTATTTTTAAATTGCACTGTATTTTTGATCAAATAAATGAAGCCTTGAGAGCATAAGAGACTTCTTCCAACAACATGAAAAAAAAACTTTGAATGATATATCAGATTTTGAATGATAGTATATATGTAAAAAATGACTTACATTGGAGGCACAGAAATCCACACTGGTGCTAGAACGCAGCACTCCTTTGGGGAAGGAGTCTCTCTTTGAGTTTTGAATGTTGATTTTCTCTTCTCGACTTGTGGATGTAGTCCAGTCACTGATGTGGACTCGATTCTCATTGCAGGGAGGTGGACAGGTGTTGTTGGGTGGTACCCAGTTTAAGGCTGTTTCAGTGGGGTTACTCCAGCGATGTCTGGCGGGTGCTGTCTCTGTGACCCTTGACCCCGCAGCAGTGCCACACATCATTCCTTTGGCACCTTTAATGTGAGCTTTGGAAGACACAGATACAAAACATCAATATGTGTCATTGACAATACAAACATCTTTCAATAAAAAAACACACACAAAACAAGTAACTACTATTACATCAAGTTTAATAGGTTTATTTACCTGTTGTTTCTTGTGTTGGAGTTCCTCTTTGACTACTTTTCCTCTCTACTTTTTTCATCCGTGTCCCTCTTAGCTGTGTCATGTCTGCAATTGCTGACTCAGGCTGTCAGTAGAGTAGACATAATAATTAAATGACATTGTTAAAAATAATACCTACATTTATGCATATTAAATAAAATAATTAAACAAATTAAATAATTGTTATAAAAAATTACATATGATTCAAATTTATAGGAACAGTAATATATAAAAATGATGATAAGGAGATTTTTAATTTTTAAAATTTATGATAAACATTTTTAAAAATTTTTTATACTACACCCTTATGACAATATTGATAACTCTCAACAGTGAGCCCATTGACGGAGTACTACACTGCTGAACACATAACAGATTTAGCCGTCTCGACTGACTCTAATGCCATGTGGGCAAAGGGATTACATGGGCAGAACGTGCCCCTCACCCAACCATCTGTACAGACACAATCAACCCCGAGACCCTGTACAGGGACAACTGTTGTTCCAGCCCCTGTGTAATAAATGACGATCAGTTACAGTCCAGCTGGCACAAAGCACCTGGGAGGACAGGGCTTGAACTCACCGTGCCCTTCTGTCTGCTTCTTAGCTGATCTTGGTTTGGATTACACCCCTCATAATAGACAATCTACCAATGAAAGAATGAACATTTTGAATCGAAACATTTATGAAAATAAATGATATGCCATAAACATTTTCTAGGTTCTCTAATTATACCAACACAACTCGGCTAGGAACAAATGCCATGTGTTTCCGACCTGGACAGGACTCTCTTGCTGTATGTTTCTTGAAATTATCTTTCTGTCTGCCATTTTCTGGCTTTCAGCCCTTCGTATAGCTCTCATCATATCTGAAATTTAAGCACATTTATATAATTATTAGATATTTAGCATCCAAGTCACTATATAAAACCTTTGCTTTTATTGAAGTTTTTATTTAATTAAGACATTACAGAATCTGTGTTAGACAAACAAAAAGAGCGGAGCTCAAAATAGTACATTCCGAATGAGAAAACGTATGTGGTTTTGCACCTCGTTTCCTGTTTTGCTTCTTCATGTATTTTGACGAGAGGAAATACCGTGTGGCAGGTGATTTTACTCTGCTTAGTCAAGGAAATGTGGCATATCCATACAGACAGGTTCAACGTCATTGCTAAAATAAATGTGCACCACCATTTGAAATTCAGATTAGAGTAAGTTTATAATCTTTTCATTATTTTTTTTACATAACAGTGATTTTAACATTTCCATTTTATCAAAAGCTCTAAGCTAAACTACATTTAACATTAGATTGCTACATTACAAAAAATCACATGACTTTGCTATTATGCATAGTTGACATTGAAATTGACGTGTCCTCTACATACTAACATCTAAAACATTTAGCAATTTTTTTATTATTATTATGCATCTTTAAATACTAATAATGATTGAGAGATTACATGGAATATTTGGACTTTTAAACTGTACAGTATCACACCACAGGGCCATTTAAAAGGTGAAAGGATGTTCGAAATTGGCGAGAAAAAATGTTGACTAAAAATATTCACTTATCCCCTATATATTTTAACCTAAATTAATGAATGTTGATTTAAGAAGTCCTTTGAAAGTCCTCCACGGTTGTAAGAGGCTGGAGTCTAGTGCCCTATTTACAAGTAAGACCCTGCTGTTTCTTAATTAATCCCACTCAGGATAGGCAAGTGCTTTAAGTGAGCAGACGACTGCACAACACTCTCCATTCACTGTCAGTGGGATTTGACACAGTCAGAATCTTATAGTCCATCTGATTGGCCAATAGTAAGTGATGTTGTTCCTTAGCTGTGTGTGTCTGCTAAATGAAATCTAGTCAGGCTTAACCTACATATCCTCAGACCGGTTTTACCTTCATCCCGATTCTTCCTCAGGAGGACTACATCTTCCTGCATGTTGGCACTGGGCCAGACAGGATTAGTGCAGACGGTATTATCTGCAGGAGGGAAATCAAAACCATTAGGGGTTTGTTCATTCAAGGTTCACTAATGTTCCATGCTTTTACTTTTTCACTCGCTGAAATCTCATTTAAAGGCAAGACAATGTAGAAAATCCGGTCATTCGTGTTCATAGTGATCTGTTACACACTGCACCTTTCTTTTTCATTATCTATTTACTGGTTGCCTGTCAGTCAAGATAGTTGAGCATTAAAGCATAACAAGGGTGTACTATTGCAGCTTAGTCATGTGACGCAGAAAGAAGATGTTTAGGAAAATGTTTAAGATATCACATACCTAAAGCTTGATTTTCAGAAACAGATTTTGGTAGTGAACTGAAAGAAGATGCAGGGAAACATTTAAAGAAAACACAAGTTTTCACAGAGAGTACATTGTGCATCCTCTGCCGGTATGAAAGCCTCAAGGGCTCTTTCACTTTTGCTTTGACTAGAAGTTCAACATTCTTCTCTTTGTTTGCTAACAACACAGATTGGACTCACCTTTGTTTCTTTTTTCTAGTGTTGTCTGAATTGATTTCTGAAATGTCCTGTAGACAAATACAGTATGAGGCAGTTGAATCATTTTATCTAGAAACTTTAACATGCAGAGTCATGTGTTGTTGCATATATTTATTTGAAATTGTGAAATGTGTTCTCAAGGTTTCGCAGGCCTGTCTTTTCAGGTTTCTCTCTCAGGCAGGCCTCAAATAGAGCTTCATATATTTCCATATGGTTACAGCACAATCTATTAGCAGCAGCTTTTATTTAATGGAAGCTCATTATGTCCACAGCAGTGTTATAGCGTGCGTCCAGATGGCCGATGCATTTCACATGACAGTGCAGGATATGGATTCAACATTCCAGCAGTCATTTCTATAGTTACCATGGAGATGGAACGCCCTGCACTTCTCCATTTGGTGGCGTCATCTGAGAGAACAGCTGGGCTGCAGGACCTGCTGGGGATGGTGTACACCTGAGCCTCACAGGACTCCTGCACGGCCTCGTACAGGCTGTCCATAGAGCCCTCCTACAAAACAACATCATGTCGGTCACAACCCACGCTGCAATAATGTTAAGTAAGATGTATGTAAGACTCTAAATATCTGGTTTTATTACAAGGGTCGAGGGTAATGGACGTTGTTACAAACATGATTATTATAGTTAACTAACACTAAAATCTTAAAATATTTTTTGTTACTAGAAATAAAATAAAACTGAAATAAACTAAATCTAAAATTATTAAATGAAATGTGATAATAATAATACATGTAAAACAAATAATACATGAACAAAATTACTAAAACTTAAAACTTTCATTTTCATTTAGTTTATCTTAAGGTATTAAAATAACTAAAACTGAAATAAAAATATAAAAACTATATGACAAAAACAACAAAAGTATTAAAACTTTAACTAAAATGAACATAAACAGAAAATCTAAAAGTAAAAAATAATCAAATATGAAAATAAACTATAATAGCATCTCAACTGAAATATACTAAAACAACCCTGTTTATAATATACCTTGTATACAATTTAGTGTTGCATTTTAAGCCTGGTATTTTAAACAGGCATATAGTATAATAATAATATAAAATAATTAATAATCAACATTAAAATAATTGTTGATATAATGTGTCATACACAAGTGCATTTAAAATTAACTTTCTAAAATAATGGGTATAACAGTGGAGCATTTAGCTTAATTTAAGCTTCTTAACTTTAGCTTTGGTTGAAACCAAGTCCATAATATATTTTTGTCTAAGGCAAAACAAAAATGAGTCAGAAATCAAATAATTAATGTAGTACAACCACCGATCCACTAGGGTTGACAGACCACCTGTTTAAGACCCTCATGACACTGCATTAGAGCGCAAATACATTTGTGCAAAAGATGACTCAAATAACCAGAAGCATGCTTTGCTTACAGAAGATCAGAACAGTGTGTATTCAGTGAAGCAAGACCATTAATCATAAACTGCACAAAACAACACATGTGGCAGAGGAACTCTGTTAAACCTACACATTTCACCAATGTGCTTTTTTTAAATTAAAATATATATAATAATTTCATTAAATTAAAATATTGTAAAGGTAAAATCAATAACATTTATATTTAATGCTAGGGCTACACATGTAAGCCATAATAAACGAATGACTTGAATTCTTAACTAAAAGGAAGCATAACAAAAGGCCCTCTTGAGCAGCTAAAGCTTGGTTCCTGATCTTCATGCACTGTCAGCATGCCCCCTTCACATCCTCCAGCAGGTCACGTTTCATCCACACACTATCAATCTACAAACCACAGAGCAGAAAAAGTGAATCACTTACCAGAGAAAAGCAGAAGAGATTCATTCTGGAAAGTATGGTTTCTTTCCAGTGCCCACAGCACAGGATGAACAATGGGACGAGTCAGAGACAGACAGAGAGCAGGAGTGCTTAGTGTTCCAGGCTGCCTACTGCTCACAGATTAATACTGAATGACATCCTTCCTCTAATCCAATAGATGTGGAGGACCATTACCACTCCAGGCAGCCCCTCAATCAACTGCTGAGCTCGTTAATGCTGATGTTGTTTACTTACCAGCGAACTGGTTTGAGAGCTTTTGTTTGCACTATGACAAAGTCACTACAACAGCAGTTTGCGCAAATGTGGTACATAGGCATATAATAGTTTTTTTATTTGCAATTTTGGATGCTGAAATTACTCCAGACAACATAAACTAAATATATATACACTATATTGCCAAAAGTATTGGGTCACCCCCTTCTCATGAAAGGTTTGACTACTTATGAGTATAAATCTTAATGTTTAAGCATATAATGATATTCTAGGGAATTGTGTGCTTCTAATTTTGATGCATTTTTGGCTCAAGGTCTGCATTTAAAGTCCCACCAGAGGTGTTCAGCTGGGATTAGGTTGGTTTTCTGCAGACCATTGAAGTTCTTCCACACTGACTGAATCATCATTTCTCTTTGATCTGTGTCTTATACACAGAGACACTGTCATGTTAGAATAGAAAAGGGTCCTGTCCAAACTGTTGCTATGAAATTAGAAGCACACAATTCCCTAGAATATCATTATATGCTTAAACATTAAGATGTGTACTCATGGAAATTACTATAGTAGTCAAACCTTTCATTAGAAGGGGGTGATCCAATACTTTTGGCAATATAGTGTATATTATTGTTTTTTAGTTTTTTATTGTTTTATTTAGCCACATGTTCTCTAAAAAGTAATTTTGATTACATTAAATTAAGACTGAAAACCAACAAGTTATATAGGAACAGAACACCTGCAGTCTCTTCACAAGGAGCTTATTTCATGCTGGTGACATGGAAATATACTTAAATATGGCATTGAGAAATATTTTATTAACCAAGCACTGTTCTGACTCCATCCACAGGGAAAGGGGGATGAAGGTGACATTAAAGCACAGGAGAATTCACCCTTAGGGAATTCGTGATTCGAGTCCCTTAAAAAGCTTGACTGCACTATAAAACACATTAGGTAACCTACAATATTTAATATACAAGAATCATCCTCACTATTTAAGGTTCGAAAGAACTGTAAAGCTCAGGTCATGCAGAAATTTCCCCTTAAGTGTAGTTTCACTTTCTACATTCTACTTTTTGTAATAAGACCTTTATTCACTTGTGCAAAGTTTTTTCTTCCATTCTCAGCTAGAGGAAATCTGCCCTGCCGAGGATGCTCTGTCTTGGCATATGACACTACCTGCTAGCACAGCTAGGTTTCTAAGCCAAAGTGCTTGTGATTTCTTGTCAACAGTCCTTAAGTCGCTTATATCTGGAATTGTCTTGAAATAGACCCAGAGGATTATGGTGCACAACGCAGTGTTTCAGACCTCGGGACAGAAGGTGAATCTGCTTCTAGAATGCATAAGCTGGTGTAGGAAATGGGTCAATATGAAACCACGGTGTTCATGGTTTCTCCCTGACTGTGCACGCAGATGAATGTGAAGGTCGTCAGACATTTGATTTGCTTCAGTGATAATCTGCTTGTTTTGATTTTTGGAAGTTTGCCCAATTATGCAATCTGTTCATTTCTTTTATGTTGTAATGAAAAGGGCAGCTCGAGGGTATGGCTGTTCTGGCACTAGCACGCTAATGCACTCAAATAATTAATGTGGCCTCGTAAATTTAATGATGAGTTCTGCATGTTTACAAATGCATATTCTGAGGTAAATCAAGAAGCAGATTCAATTGTAAAGTCAACAAAAATCTAAATGAACCCTATTTAATTTCTTAATGCACGTTCCTGGTCGTATTATGCATAATCCATTGTGCAATCCATTAGTGGTGTTATTCCAAATTAATATATGCAATTGTTGCAATTGCAAACTTTATTAAATGAATAAAATGTATCTTCCTCTTCAATGACTTTCCTTTATGCTGACATCATTTATGGCCAATTAGCTTTTATTTTCGTTATCATTTTAACAATATTTTGGTTGGTAACACCACTGATCTATAATAGAAAATAGTCTATATATAGATCAGTTGGTAACACCCACTTTTAAATGTCCAATCAGCTTGCAGTAGATATAATTAAGCCCCACCCAACATTTTTTTCCTCATTTGGCATCTGATTACACTCAAATTGCGGAACTAAAATGGGTTGCAAACTGGAATTCACTTTGACCGTGGCCAATCCAAGATGACAAGGCCTTTTTCTACAACCTCAGCTCAGTTAAAGTTTAATCCATCACTGTTATGTGCCCTCTTCCCCCTCTTTTCTTCCTCTTTCTTGACAAATCTTGGAAATCTCACTCTCCCTTAATCAGCGAAAGAGCTCCGATTCTCAGAAACGACAGCTCATTCACTCGCTCATTTCTTAGAACTTGTAAATTGACAAAAATGCCATGTCAATTCAACACACAGAGGTCTCCGGCTCTTAATCTTGTGCTGTCCATTAAAGAACATGACAAGATAAATTGCTGTGCCGGTCGCTGTGTGAAAGAAGGTGCGCAGGTTCCCAGCTGGTTATTTTTAAAGGACTCAAAAATCCTCAATCTCTTTAATAACAAACCCTGCAGTCATGGAAACAGAAATAAAGACGGGAGGATTAATTCCCGTCTGACCCATATTTTCTTGCTGTTTGAATTAACATTATTAGAAGCAGTCCGTTTTTTGTGTACAAGGTATTTTTTTAAATAATGTGTATTTATGCATGCATAGAAGACTGCAATATAAATTTCAAAATTTGTAATTACAGTTAGTATTATTATGCATAATAAAATGAGCACAACAGTTTTCTGTGCAAACGTAAGTTACTTTTGTCATAATACCCAGACTGAACAATAAACTTGTTGACTAAAACATAGAAAAATTGGTTTATAAAGTGTACAGAGCATCTCATCATTTTTTTTTTTGCATTGTGAGAGATATTAATGCCTGGACTGCATGTTTAGCTTCCAGTCTCTCATCTGTTAAAAGCAGCAGTTAATCCAGGTGCATATGGCATCATAACATCTCTCTTGAATGACCTATTTTCCTCTTACTAAACACACACACACAGCATTTTACTGAGCAAAGTTTATTTAATTCATAAATCAAATCATACAGAGCTGGGACAGAAAAAAAGCATATTAGACATTCCTTTAAGCAGTGCTATATAAAGCAAAATATGTTGATTCAGATGGGGAAATCATTAGAAAAAGGAAACACCTAGAGTAACCCAGGGATATTTTTAATGCTACGCTATTACACTGAACATTAGTGACTGACTCGAGGACGTTGAGAGGTCAGTCACACAGATCAGAAGTGCAGCAGTAGATGTTCACTCCAGGAACACAGAACTCCTCACATGTCCGGCTGAACACAGTGGCTACGGTTTAGAGCATAACCAGAATGTTAATAAGGTTATTTTTGTTAACAAAAACTCAAACATTTCATTACTTGAAATAAAATGAGTATTTTAAATAGAATCAAATTGAAAATATTAACAGGAGGTAGTATATCATGATACAAATATGACATTGGATGTGAATGACTATTGTAAATTGAGTAAATCCATTATTTGAATATGAATTGCTTACCTGATGAAACTGTTCTGCAGAAGTTGCTTGAGGCTGGGCATTGAGTTGGGGTCTTGCAGTCCCCATCCACACAGGTGTAGCATGTCAGCGAGTGCACTATTACATATTACACAGAAAGATAGCAGTAGTGAACTTGTCTGCACTTCATCAGAGCATTTTGAAAAACTTTAACTACATTCCAAAGCGTAATATTTGACTATTTACTTTACTACATTTCATATAAACTAGTGCTGTCAAACAATGAATCGCATCCAAAAAAAAAAATAGTTTACAAAATATATGAGTGTGTACTGTGAGTATTAATTATGTATATATAAATACAAACACATACAGTATATATGTGGAAAATATTTACATGTATTTATGTATAGATTTAATATTCATGTCATTTATATTTGTATGATTCAGTAAGCTTTAACCCATTTTGAGCAGTTTGATAAAGGATAGATAGATAGATAGATAGATAGATAGATAGATAGATAGATAGATAGATAGATAGATAGATAGATAGATAGATAGATAGATAGATAGATAGATAGATAGATAGATAGATAGATAGATAGATAGATAGATAGATAGATAGATGGATGGAAAGTTTTTGTCTTACCTGAGGCACTGCAGAGAAGCACCACAATAAGAGCACACACTAGTGTTTTCATGATGGAAGCTGGTCTGGTCATGCGGAGGAACGTGTTTCTTTATATACCTCGGTTACACCTTTTACTGAAAATACATTCTTCATAAAGCATACAGTAATGCTGCACGACAGGTTTCATGTAACTTGATATAGATGTCAGCTTATTTCCTGTACAAGGAAGTAAAATTATTTTTCGGTAATTCTCTGCTTAGTTTAATGTTTGTAGCTTGTAAATTGTTTTAGCCAAAATGCAAGATCTGAGAACTTCTATCAAGCCTGTTACTCCACTGTGTCTTTTCTTAATTATTCACTTATTTATTTCTGAATATTTTCCCTTATTTACCAATCATTTCTCTGATTTATCTGACTGGTAAGTTTTAATATTGAGATCACTATGTTCCAGCACTAGCAGATACAGCCACAATGCATTACATCCTTGGGAAGGACTTCTTTTCTTTCTGAAATATCACAATGAATGTACTTCTATTTAAAAAAAAAATGTATAACTGAAACCATAAACCACACTATTCTGTGAGATGGCCATCTAAAGCACAGAGCTCTTGAATTCATATTCCTCCTGCATTACTAAGCCTGTCAGGTAGTATAGAAAATATCCAATTAATCTGCACACCAACAATCCTCTGGTGTTCCACTGGGATCTGTACTTGGACCACTTCTCATTCTATACTAAATCACTCAGTTATTTCATAACCTCTCATGGCCTCTTACCTCTTATTAAAAATGCAAATCTCATCTCAAAGTTGAAATTACAGGCCAGCTGGCAAAATGATCTCTAATAGCATGCACCTCAGGGCCGTGAAGCCAAGCGAATTCAATGCTTATTAGAGCTGGGGCACGGACAGGCCTTATGGGTAATCTGTCTAAAGATTAGTCTTTTATTGTTTTTAGGCTCTGACCATTCCATAGAAGTTTGAGACTAGTTATTGCTTTGAGGAGAGATATTGGACTGGAGGCATTTGCCAATGTTCAGTTCTCAAGACTAAAGTTAAATTGCTAAAATATGATGAATATTTTCCTCTTTAGAATATCAGTACATTTTATTACAAGTAAATTCTGTAAAATGCATATCTAAACACATGATTAACTAACTCAGACAGCAGAGGGCAACACAGATCAGAAGTAATTAGATGGCAAGAGTTCAGCAAATAGCCTTCATAAAGAAAGAAAGATAATATGAATACTGGAACATACATGACTGGTGTGTGTATAATATACAATTAATATGCTAATGTTAATATTTATTAAAATGTATGTTATTTATATATTAGTTAAAGATGTATCATTACATTTATGCAGTACATGCTTTTAATTTTGACAGCAATGCATGGGAATCAGAACCAGATTTAATGAAGTACACTAAAGACAAATCAAGTTTTAATTAATCAAGAATGTTGTTTGAAACTATTTCAGTTTGATATACAAACATAGCATATCATATGAAAATATTGAATAATACTTGAGATAATTAGGGCTTTGGAAGAATAACATTAGCATTCCTCAACCTAAACATACATCTATCAATCTCTCTCATTAGTCATCCATCCATCCATTTATTCATAAATCACTCAACCATAGCCTACACCTATCGATCCATTAATTCATTTTTTAATAAAAGCAATTTATTGGAAAGCTTGCAGTTCTTCAGTATACCACTCAACAAAATGAAATCTTGGGCTTCTAATGTAATTTTTCGATGCATTAAATGAATTAACTTAAAGTTCCATTTAGTAATCAATTGATTCCTGTGTAAATAATCTCTTCAATAAAATGTTTTGTAATTCATTTAGCCTCTAACCTTATAGGTGCAGTGCTCACGACAGTGATTTAGGTTCATACGAGCTTTGGAACTCTCTGAACTTTAGAACAGCAAACTTCTAAGCAGCACATCAGCTCCAAGCACAGGCAGTATGTGAAAGCTGAGTAGAAGCAAACAAAGTTGAGTGTTTTATGGTTTTGAAGTAAACGTTGACCATATGACCTGCTGAAGGTGAACTTGCTACTCTGCAGTGACGTCTCATAATTCCTTCACCTCCAATGACGTCCAAAAGAAGACGTCTGGAACAGAACAGTCTGTCTTGAAACAAAACACTAAAACAAGTATGAAATTTCAATCTGACTCAGTTTAAAATAAGTAAGATTGCAGTTTTATATAATATATAAGAAGAGTAATAATAGGCTAATTAATAATACTTAATAAAGAAATACTTAACAGCTTTATTTTTTAACCCTTTTCCCATTTCCATAGTTCTGTGAAACATCTATATTGGTGAACGGAAACTACAACAAATGTTTTTTTTATTCGTCCCATTGGCAAAGAAAAAGCATTTCTATGAATATTGAGAGATAGTCACGAGTCAAAAGAGAGGAAGATGTCACATTCGTCATCACTCCCTCAACTGTTGTTTTAGAAACACTCACGCAGCAGCGTTAAAAACAGTTATAACTGTACATTAAAATGAAAATAAATAGCTTTTCTAGATTTACGATGTTAATACCTGGAAACCATCCTTAAAAGCACTTCATGGAAACAGTCATAAATTAGCAAGCACCACTGCTGTGTCACTACAGACTGCAGTACCGTTATAACCAGCAGATGCTGCCCTTGAGCCAATCGGCTGTGTGAGTGCTTCACTTAGTTTGTTTGCATTTTACAGCCGAATGAATACAAATCTCTTCAGAATGCAGTTGGCCAAAATAATCTACAATTCTCATTTGAACAACCCAACAAATCGCATCTCTGGAATAAATGACTCCATTTGCAAACTAAAACCGTCTGACAAGGCATGCAGTCTGATCTCGCCGCTTAAAGTCATTCTCTCTTCCAAAGCGCAATGACTGGACTGGATAGCAAAAAGCTTCAGATTTCCCATCTCCCTCGGTAAATTGCAGAAACAGAGTGTCCTCCATTAGGCGCCATAAATCTGAGTTGATGTGACAAAGGGTAATGAAGCAGCTTTCTAATCGGCCTGCCCACGGCCCCTCGTGTCACACTGCAGACAAGCCTGGGTCAAATGCAGGAATGGATGAGGTCAACAGATTACGGAGCAAAGCTAAACACACAAACGTTTATTAAGAGCAGAAAATGGCAGCATGTATGTCAATAATTGTATACGTGAGGGACGGCTTGGCTAAATGCAGTTGAAAGTTGGTAGCATTTACAGAAATCTATAATACAGCACCGTGACCAGACAATTTAATGAAAGAAGATGATAATGATCCTGTTTATCCTCAAGCTAAACCAGTACCTCTCTGAAAAAGAACAACGAGTCCAAATGCTGTTTTATTGTATAAATGGCTCTGTTTCACAAGAACGAGAACTTCTTATAAACTTGAAGTCGTGGGAGTCGTGCTTTAGCCTCTCAGGACGGTGTGTGGAACACACTGCAGCAGGATGACATTAAACTCTGGGCTTGTCCCATACAGTACACGTGTTCCTCTTGTCCTTGTCTCTGAATTGGAACAGAGCTTACTACAGCGAGACCTGGCTAGCGCTTTATCACATAAACCTTCGGTATACCTAATCAAATAAGCAGCCGGGCGTGAAACCATATTCCACTCTGTTCACGTAGCCTTGCGATGAGTGCCTTGCAGAATCAAACAGGACACAGGATTAAGTGATGGAGTCGGAGTCTTCCAGCTTGTGCTACAGCGATTAGGACAGAGCTATTAGCGTGATTGTGGGTGGTGCAATACATAAAGGATGGGGAAAGAAGTGCAAAGTAGCTCTCCGTGACCCACCAGGTGATCATCTGTTGAAATATTGCCTTGTGGTGTAGTTTTTGTATAATAACAACGATGAGAGCTTTTGTTTACATCATATTTCACACCTGAATGTAATGAAGCAACTGGATTTGTTCAAAGAAGGAAATAACGTTGATAGAAAATATTTAAATGATTAATGAAAAATGTTTGTTAGATGAATTCACTTAATCAAATCTCCTTTTAAAAGTTCAGTCATGGACTGTGATTCATTGTGAATTAAAAACACTAGGATTTAACTGTAAATGGTTTGATATGAGACATAATCCTTAGTATTCTTTTGTTTTTATTCAACCATTATCAGCCTTTATACGGGCAATACAACTCTACCAAGCCACATCACTTCAAACCCAGTATACATTTATCCAACTATTATCAAAATTAGTTCTAAATAAATACAACAAAATATTTTATTGCGACCTTACGTGAAGTATTATGACAAAATGCATTATGAAGAAGCATTGGACCTGTTCTGCAGCTGAATTAGAGCTAACATTAGCACCATGCTTTTTGACAATTTATGTGATTAATAGTAAACTTTTACTCAGAACTCACTTCAAACCACCATCGAGTGTTTGTAATAACTTCCTTTTGCGATCACATGTGGAATTTGGTCGTTTACTGTTGTTAAAATATGCTATTTATAGCCTTTTTATGGCTGTACAAATTAGCATTTCAGATGTAACGTTAGGCCTACACATTCATTATAATGAAAATATGAAAATATCAAGAAAATCACTTACAGTAAATGGTATCATAATCACGTTCAAGTTATTGTAATGGTGTGTTTATTATCTTATATAATCTATAGTGGCTGTTGTCATGTTTATTTCTGCTGTGTAAAAGCCTCACATGTATGCTCTCGCTGAAACTCACGTTGTTTGTGTTACAACCGTCTCTCCGTTCTTAAGTTGCCAGGTATATATTCCAGTATAAAACACATTAGTAAAAGGATCTATTTTCAGTTTTATTTGTCTATATACACTTTGGGCAGCAGTGGTACATTATAAAAGTAGCCCAAAAACCCACAACCCACGGCTCTGTAATTTATCCCACGACTGCATTTTCAAAATAGCCCAAAACCACGACCCTGGCAACATTGGTCCGCTGTACCCTTATCACACAATGATAGAGAACCTGAAGACGGCAAGAAGTTGGGGTCAAACCTTATCAAATGATTCATTTGTGTTAAAAAAATATTATGTTACGTTACATTTTTTTAGATTATTTGCATGCATTAACGTTGACAGCCCTAATATATATATATATATATATATATATATATATATAAAGACAAAAATATTTTTTCTTTTAAATCTTGTAAAAGGAAAATATTTGACAAATTATAATATAATAAAAAAGTTATATAATATGTATTATTATATTACTTTTTTCTTTTAAATGTATAATTACATATTTATAATATAAATAATAAATATAATTTAATAAATTAAATACATTATGTAATTTACAATATTAATAATAGTAATACTAATATCAACAATAATCTAGAAACAATGATTTATAGCAAGAAATAATATACAAATAAATATAGTTAATAAATAAATAATTTAATAAGTAATTATAATATTATAATGTTTTTTTTACAATTTAATTAATGTATACAAATAATGTATAAATAATATTATATTATTATATAAATATTAAATTGTTATTTATATTTTAAAACATACATTTTACAAATTTAAAAAACGTTTAGTATGTTATTATAAATCATAGTTTCCAGATTTGAAATGGGGAAAGTGTTCAGTAATTGCTATTATTATTTCTTTATTATTATTCAGTCAGATGTTCTTGGCACAAAAGCACAAAATGATCTTTGAAAGTTCTTACCGCTGCAAAAAATGTGACAAACCAAATACTTGCCAATGCAACATAAATGCATTTTCACTAATGGTCTCAGACTTTTGAATATGTTATAAAAGTTTTCTTTTTCCGATATTCACTGTACTTTTTTTGGGGGCGGGGGTCGATATTTGACACTTGCAGTTCTGAATAGTGGCTAATGACTCACTATAACCACATCCCTTTCTTTGCCTCTCTGAACTCCTATCTTTGCACTCGGCTGGGAGACTGTGAGGGGTCGTGACCTCTGTGGCCTTTTGTTCCCTCAGTGAGTTGGGTTACAGACAGTGCCTCATCAGCCATGCTGTAGATGACCTTCTGTACTCCTGTCCCTGAAAAAATGAATGCAAGGTGGATATATAGCAGTGTAATCAGGGTCTCTGATATCTCAGGATTTCTTAAAAAAAAAACTTTGCTAAGTTTAAAATGATGGCTGTGCTGCTAAAGCTTAATGTCCTCTGTAAGAGGCTCTTAAAGCCGTTCCAAGACCTCTCGGAGTCCCAGGAAGTATTTAAAGCTCCGACGTGATGCTGTAAAAATAATTCAAAGAGCAGGAAGAGGAGTTATTAAACTGAAAAGAAAGTTGCAGAAGTATTCAGACAGCAGGGGTCTTTGATGAGCGTAGCCGGACCGGGCCGGATGAGAGCTGAGTAATGTGGGGGAGCTTTATCCAGGTGCAAACATTGTGCTCTTGAGTCTAGCACTCCTTTCTGCCTTCATCCATCTCTCTTTCTTTCTCTTTCACTCATTCGCTCTTGTTCTCCCCCCTTTTCCCTTCTCTGTCTATTCAGCTCAAGCGCCGGGAGTCAGATAGATGGTCCAGCTGCATCCTCTGGGTCACTATGTGCCAGTTTATTTAAGGTCTTCTTGGAACAGAGACCTCCCTGTGAATGTCTTAATATATTGCCTGTGTGTTTGTGTTTGCTCTCGGGAGAGCAAGTCACGGTCCCTAAATACATCTCAGAGTCGGTTAGATTTAGAACGCGGAGTAAATACTACACCGATTTTTTATGAGTGTTTGCATGAAAGGGAGTGTAGTCATGGCGTTCTCATTATGTTTCAGACCAAGGAGGTCCATAGCACCTGGAGAAAGCCAACCATTAGCATTCTCATTCATCTCAATGGCAGTTTCTCAGAATGGAACAAGAACACACACAGTCCCACAAAAATCACTAGCGACTATCCTGGGATGTGATGTGAAAGGCAACAATGTAAGGCTGAATATAATAACAATGATAATTCAAAAGTTTGATGTCAGTAAATTTCTTGTTTCTTGCGCACCGTGTCTGCACTTATTTGATCAAAAATACAGCAAAAAAGAAAAAATGTTTTCTGTTTTATTATATTTAAAAATGTATTTTTTCCTCTGATGGCAAGACTGAATTTTCTGCAACAATTACTCAGTCTTCATTGTCACATGATCCTTCAGAAATCATTCTAATATGCTGTTCAAGAAACATTTATTATTCTTACCAATGTTAAAAATAGCTGTGCTGTTTAATATTTTTGTGTAAAAATAGCTTTAACAGGTGCTACTGACTGGGCATTTTGAGTAGACCCATTGAAATATATTGACATATTCTATTCTATATATACTGTACATATATAATTGAAAATAGAATAATATATTTAGCCCACCCCCACCAGAAAAACTGTCTCACATCAACACATTTGTTTTACACAATTTCACACATTTTAACTTATTGCTATAAATGTATGAAAACTGCTCTCTGATACCCAGGCTGGTCACTTCTGTCCTGGGTTGGTCTTGTCAAATGCATAGAGATAGTCAGGTTTGCCTTTTTTATTTCGGACGGTCAGTCACTTACACCCCTTCTAATTAGATTCCTCATGCAATTTTGTCTCTAAAGCAGTACAGCCTGGATAGTTTTTTTTTTTGGTCCCTCACCAGTTTTCAGCTGCTATGGCCCATAGTCCACAGGCCATCAATATTGATCACCTTGCTATATGAAAAAACCCTAAAATCCTCTCCATCCTGATGTAAATGACTCAGACTATTGATTAATTAATTTTAGACGTTGACATCAGCAGCATTAAGATTAGAAAAATGAAAGATGTTTAATTTATTCAAGTGAATTAATTATTCATTTCATTCATGTATGCATATTTATATATTCATTCATGTATTAATTTATGCAGAATTTTGGAAGCTGTAAAATGCTGTAGTCCTTCAAAAGACATATGACTTCACATTATACTAACAGCTCAGCCTGTCCTGCCTAGAAGGAGGTGATTCACAACTTTTATTGCACCAATACTGCCTACTCATCTGCGCTATCCCTAAGCAGCCTGCGCTCTACTGCATCATACAACAGTGTCCTCCCTGGGACCTTTAACTTCTGATGACCCCTGAGGGTGGAGCTCTTCATTTCCTGTCCTGCTGGTGACTCACACCCATCAATGAAGGTGTTTATCAGTCTGACCTTTCGTGACCTCTCCTGTTTCCTGCTGATGACTGGATGACCCCTGTGAGTGACCTCTTGTTGATTTTTATCTGCTTTTAACACACATCCAGTTTATGCCTCAATGCATCTTGTTAGAAATGTCATGCTTGTTAATGATCCAAGCTTGTTCAAACTCATTCTTGATCCAAGTGGATTTTAAAGGCACTTAATATCAATACAATTTAGGTTAATTGGGAAAGTTTTGCCATTGAAATGACTGTATATTTATTTATATATATATATATATGTATATATATGTGTGTGTATGTATGTATTTATGCGTGTGTGTAATGTATGTATGTATGTGTGTGTGTACATTATGTGTGTGTGTGTGTGTGTGTGTGTGTGTGTGTGTGTGTGTGTGTGTGTGTGTGTGTGTGTGTGTGTGTATATATATATATATATAGTATATGAGGTGCCAAACAGGAAATAATTATAGAAGAATCTGAATATAATAATGTCTGAATAAATAAATGTAAATCTGAATATATAGTTAAAATTCTGAATATATAAAATGTAAATTGTGAAGATATGGAAGTAAATCTGAATATAGTTTAATTCTGAATATATACATGTAAATCTGAATAAATAGTTATACGTCTGAATATACAGAAGTAAATCTGAATATATAGTTATAAGTCTGAATATATAGTTATGTGTGAATATATAGAAGTAAATCTGAATATATAGTTCTAAGTCTGAATATATACATGTAAATTGTGAATATATAGAAGTGAATCTGAATATATAGTTATAAGTCTGAATATATAGAAGTGAATCAGAATATATAGTTATAATTGATTACTAATAATATAATAATGATATAAGTCTGAATATATAAATGTAAATAATTTATTTAAATGCATATCATGAAATCTGAAAATATGAATAAATCCTGAATATACTGTATAAATGCAAATATGGATATATATATATTGTCTACATCTCAATATAACTATATCTTTATAATAAGGCATATCAATATACTTTTTAATATGCCTGTACATACTGTATATAGTTATCAATGTAAATATTTTACTATATTAGCATAAGTGCAAAGCTGCAAACCAAATTATTATTTTCCATTTACTTTAAAAAAGGCTGGTTGTGGTGCCAAAAGGTCCTCACAGTCAGTGACAATGCTAAAACCCATCTTTTCTACACAGTTCAACATGGCTGAGAGGGCTGGGAAATTGCCAACAACATCATATGTTTACAAATGCTGACTGGAAACAATTGCAGCAGCATATTAAAGACAGTACATATTAATTAAAATAATTAATATAGTACAACATCTGCATTGATACATGTACAGGATACATAGGCATACCGTTGTCATTAAAAAAGCAAGATCATCGGCCAAATAGTAAAGATATAATTATGTTGAAATGCAGACTATATCATTTTTCATTTATAGGCTCAAAATGTATAAACCTACATTGTGATTTATTATTATATAATTAGAATTATAAATATAAATTCACAATTTACATTTATATATTCAAACTTTACAACTATATTTTCAGATTTACCTCTATTCATTCATTCATATTCATATTTACTTCTATATATTCAGACTTATAACTATATATTCATATTTGCATTAATATATTCAGACTTATAACGATATATTCAGATTTGCTTCTGTATATTTACAATTTACATTTATATATTCAAACTTTACAACTATATTTTCAGATTTACCTCTATTCATTCATACATATTCAGACTTATAACTATATATTCAGATTTGCTTCTATTCAGACTTATAACTATATATTCATATTTACATTTATGTATTCAGAATTATAACTATATATTCAGATTTATATATTCAGACTTATAACGATATATTTCGATTTGCTTCTGTATATTTACAATTTACATTTATATATTCAGAGTTATAACTATATATTCCGATTTACTTCTATATATTCAAACATAACAATGTACTCGGACGTACATGTATATATTCAGACTTATAACTATATATTTAGATTTCCTGTTTGGCACCACCATATATGTATACCCACAAAATGGATATATTCTTGCCTAAATGAAACTAAACTGCCAAAAAATAGACTCACAATGATGTCCCTGCCTCTAGCAACTCATAAATATAATAATGTTTGTGTAACGCATGTACATTTTAATTGCAAATAGATTTCCTTTTACATGTAACAAATCCATAGGAATTCTAAAAAAGAATAAGATAAATGTGTGGATTATTTGTATGCGACACATATTAGTCCCTTTATGGGTGTTGCATACAACTAGAAATCTATCTTTAAAGATTTTTGGCTTCCATCACATATAATTGTTTTATTTCATCTCAGCATATGGGACTGTAATCGTTGCTTAACAGGCAGCAGAAACAATAATCTTTTTGATTAAGGATCCAATATGACCAATTACCACACTGTAACTAGCCATGTTGGCAGGATGTGGATGACAGAAGATCTTTAATGGCTTGTACATTGCATAACAGCACGGATTAACTAAATCTGTTATCACCATATTAAAATACAGGATGTACATATTTATCACCACAAAAAATGAGTTTAAACGCGTGGATCGCTTTGGCTGTCAGCGTTGTCTTGCTAGACAGCTACAGATACAATTTACAAGGTGAACCTTAAAGCATCATTTATAATGTTTTCCGGGGAAAGCCGTTTAAAAAAAGTTGCCACAACAAAAGGTGCATCTGCAACTCTTTGGTTCAGTATACATGCCCTTGTGTTTTTAAGTTAACTCAAAAGCAAGGCCAAGAGCACGGACTAGAGATGCAGGAAGAGGCATGGGAGGGGCAGAGCCTTCATTGTCTCCTTGAGGACCTTGGTACACTTCATCATACATTCCTTTTCATCTCCGCGTCCTCAACTTCCAACGGTTTTCCGCATCGCCGGCGCTGGAACGCACGCTACGTGATCAGGGTGCACCTGCCGGCTGTGGGAATTGACCCGCTATCCTCAGTTTAGATGTCAATAGTGGGCAATTTTTTCCCTCTTCCTCAAGGTCATTGTGACCTGGAGTGAATCCATGAGAGACTAGCCTAATTACTGAGCAACAACAGGCAGTGCTGCAATAACCTAATTATTCTTGGCATATATTAGATAAAGGGGCCTATTGCTGGCTTCCCTGCAAGGGGCCTGTTGAAAAGGAATTTGATTTCCCCAAATACTTCTCCACCAGTTCATTCCTTGTGTTAATTGGGCATTTTAAAGCAATGAGGGATACCTCTTTCTTGCAAGCTGAGGAGCTCTTGGAGGTAAAGCAGCAATGCACTGTTATAAGTTACTGACCGTTGCATTGACTTTTCTTTCAATGAAACACAAATACAAATTTTTGGTAAATAAATGTTCTGCATGTTTGTTTTTCATAATGATATTGTCATCGCATGATTAAATTAGATTTTTTAAATGTATTAATATAGAAAACTGCAATAATATTTAATTGTTTTTACAGTGTTTTTGATCAAATAAATTACATAAAAACAATGTTATTCATGTCAATTATTCTAGACTTGACCAATAGTGTGTGTATAAATTATTATTATTATTATTAAATAATATATAATAATAATTACAATTATACCTTTATTATCAGTACCAGAATATACAAAAAATGATACGATCCACACTGTACATATCATCAGCTAAATTTGGTTTTGTGGTTTAATAATAATATCAAACACTTAACATATTTGCTTGTATGATTCTAAGGTCATTGTGCAAGACATACATTTTTGGAGCTCTCAGTTTGAAATGTTTTCCGCCCCAATTTGCTTAACCCCCACCAAAAGCTGACTTTTGGTAGATGTTGCGACAATAAAGTCAATGTTGAGTGGATCTAGTTTTATTTATGGATCTGTTTCTCATCAGTCAGTCCTATACCCCCTGAATAAGACGCGTTGTGCAGTGGACAGCAAACTAATGCAAGTTTCCCTGCAGGCCATACCAGTGTGATCCTCATTGACCATGTCAGGATGAATTAGCTTCAGCTATAGGCAGCTGGCTTTCTTATAATACACCTACAGGTCAGCAGCCAGAGTTCAGCGGTTTGTTATGGCCACAGTAAAGAGAAGGTCTTGGGATGCATGTCCTCATAGTGACTCACTATCTATAAACAGGCAATTAAGCTGGAACTTAGAGTACACCGTAGCTTATATTTGGATGTGCGCTGTCAGAAATAGAATCAGAGATATCATACGGTATTATTTGCTCTATGATTTAGACAATTAAAATGGCTGCCAGTGTGTTTACGGGCATTTTATCCATCTATTAAATTAACAGTACATTTGGACAGTACACCTTGCTCAAGGGTACAATGAAGACGAGTGACCTTTCTGTTACTGAGTTACTTGGATCCAATCCTATAACCTTTAGCCATTAGTGGCTCTCATAGTTTTGCTTCAGGACCTAAATTTTACATTAGAACCAATATCAAAAAATAAATAAGTAATTAAAGTAACTAAATTTGGTACTCCTGGTAAAAAATCTATTTAGTACATGTTTTGTATTTCTTTTTGGAACTAATTGACCATAAGCCTCATTGATTTGAATTAATGCACCTCAGTTTTTGAGAGAAAAAAACATTATTTGTGTATAATTTTGGCACTCACGTTCACTCAAAACGGAGGTGCACAAGCTAAGATCAGTGAGGCTAATTTAAAGAAAAAAAAAAGAAAATATACTGCTTTAATATTTGGTCATAATGTAGCATACCGAGATATTTATAAGCTATTATTTGTAGGCTGGTAATATTTCAACAGCAACACTACAAGTGTAACAAAGTGGGGAAAAATAAATTTTTTGAAGGAAGTTGTTGTAGCTTGTGTGAGACAAGTAAGCAAGTTTGAGTCCAATGTGATAACATTAACTAGCATTTTTGGGAAGAAGATCCGCTTTGTGTCAAAATGACCAAAATACAATAGGGTTAATATTACTGAACTGTTATTTCTCTTTCTTTTTTAAATTTATAATTAAGACATTTTAAATTAATATGATTTTTTTTTAATAGTTGCATACATCATTATTTTTTCCCTTCTGTCAGACCCATGACATTTTTTTTTAGTCTCAGCTCACCAGTTGAGAACTATTTAAGTGTGTTTATATAAGTGTATACCTCTGTCCTGTTCGGTATTGTCTGTGTCAAACTGCTGTCAGAGTATGAACTGACAAAGGCTGAATTATTCTTCCAGAGAGGAATGCTGCAATGTTTTCATGGAAGCACTGTTGCATCAAGACTTCATATTCAGTAGATCAATGTGGCGTCCAATAACATGTTGTGTTGCCTTCTGAATGCGTCTTGTGTGTGTGTGTGTGCTTGTGCGTGTGTGTGTGTGTGTCTGTGTGTTTAAATAGAGTGTGTGTGTGTGTGTGTGTGTGCGTGTGTGTGTGTGTTTAGATAGAGTGCGTTTGTGTGTGCGTGTGTGCGTGCGTGTGTGTTTAGATAGAGTGTGTGTGTGTGTGTGTGTGTGTGTGTGTGTGTGTGTGTGTGTGTGTGTATGCGTGTGTGCATACAATGCATACTAGTGTGAGGGACTGCGGTGTTGGACAGCAAAGGCTGATCATGGTGTTTGAGCTTGTAGCCGCTGATGCATGAAATGGAACTCAGACAGGCAGTCTGCTTAAGCCTGTCCCCATGTCCTCCTCCAGATACCTACATCACTCCATTGATTTTGCAGCAAGAGATGGAAGTGGGGGTAGAGGTAAAGCTGGCCTTGAGTTTGTAAGTCCTGTAATTCAGACACAGACATGTTTACAGTCCAGAAAATGCTACACACATTCTCTAATTAAGAACTTAATAAAGGAGGCCAGCGGGTTACGAAGCATCAGCCGTGATGAATTGGACAACTTTTAAAAAAGTCTATTTATTAAAAACACAATTTTATTAAAAGCAAATATAAATTTCTTTAGAAATATTCAGCTTTTTGTGGGTAATTTTTAGAATATTTGGAATATATTGATATATATATATATATATAAATATAACTTTCAATTATAGGGTACATAACACACACACACACACACATATACATATATATATAAACCGTGGAAACGGTTTTCACTTAAATTGCTAGTAGATTCTTGTACAGTGTACATACAGTGATATGGAAAATACAAATATTAAAATAGATAATCAACAACCTTTTTTAATTATCTTTGGTTGATTTGATTGCTTCTATATACAGTAAATACATCATAAAATAAATGAAGATTTCTTTCTGTGGTGCAATAAATGCCAAATTAAAGGTTGTTAATTAGGAAACTAGGTCAAATCTAGTTTAGCGTAATATAATAATGTTTGTTAATATAATTAATCAAACTTAATATACAGTGTTTACGAGAAAATCTGGTATTTTCATACTAGGCTCGGAGTCTTGAAGGGATCCTTGGGACAAAAAACATAGATGACCACTATATTTGACATGAATCCTCATTTTTAATTCTAATAATAATTCTCATAATTCTTTTTTACTTATCATACTTTGTATGTATCTGTCGTTCTACAACTAAATTAGACTTGTTTATGCTTATGGATGTGTTGTGTAATTGCATACCCTGAATAACAGATTCTAAAATGCTCTAAAAAAGGTGCAAAAGGCTACAGCCCATGGGATTCTGTGATCTGTCTTCTGACCTCCAAAAGCAAAGTAGCAAGTTAATGAACACCCATTACAACAAATCACACATGAGCTTGGAATGCTAATCGGGTCTTAATTGCAAACCCACTACCAATGGAAAATGCACACCTCTGCAAATGGCAGATGCTTGATCCTGATCAATAACAGGCATGCAACTATCAATTGCAAAATCAATACTGTTGTATTTGGTTCTCCAATCTTCTGTCTTGTTGGAAATACGGGCTCTACCAGAGTGGCCAAGGATAACGAGCTTGACCACTGAAACCTTTGTCTTTATCTGTCAATGGGTCAATCCTCAAGTCTCCAGTGACCTGAGGCTGGTGCGGTCCCTCACCAGTCACCACATTGTGTATATATATTTGTTTCATTGCTTAAACGGTTAGTGCATCTTAAAACACAACCTCATTGTTCTAAATCTGAATGCATTTTTTTCTTCTGTGAAATAAGAATGATTCATCTGTCTTTGTCCATACAATGAAAGTCAGTTTAGTCCAAAACAACATCCTAAAGTCACACAGGTTTTCAAATGACAAGAGGCTGAAAAAATTATGATAGAATTGTCATTTTTGGTGAACTGTTTCTTTAAGATGTCTTATGACTTCAATGTAGTGTCAAAAATACCTGACGGCCTACGGTGTCTTATTATTTCGCAGTCCCCGAAAAGGC
Organism: Gymnocypris eckloni scoliostomus; assembly: GCA_027564155.1. Taxonomy (NCBI): domain Eukaryota; kingdom Metazoa; phylum Chordata; class Actinopteri; order Cypriniformes; family Cyprinidae; genus Gymnocypris; species Gymnocypris eckloni. Next base: position 9,120,003 of record CM050417.1, on the reverse strand, counting down.
TAGATATTTACTGCTCTGTGTTAATAAGGAATATTTAATGAGACAACACAGGTCGTAAACCAAGCAAATGTTCATTTCTGAGTGCTGTCAAACACCAGAAGTGCCCCCTCTTTCCCTGTATTTCACATAGGCCTATCTATTAAATGACTTTCAATGCACCAATTTGTCTTTGGCAGATGAATGTCCTTGTTGGCACAAGATTGCCCCAGTCCCTGTTTTAGCCAGTAAATGCCATCTGTGATTGACAGAGCGATACGAGCCAAGAGTACATGCCTGGGCAAATGGTGTCCAGTAAATGCTAAAGCAACATGGATTATGGTTTGATTCGTTGAAGGATGATGTTTACTGAGGATTTCACATAAATTCTCCGACACTAATAATGTTTGACTAATGTTTTAAACCCTTAGAGGATGGAATTTTCATCTGACCTTTGAACTTTAATGCTCCATGAAAACATAAAACAAGCATCACAGTTCAGGTCACACTTTTTGTTGGCATTCATAGCTCAGAATGATGCAGTGATTTGATAGTAGACACCGTTAAATTGCTTGATGAGGGTAAACGGGTTAGGGCGGAAATATCCAATGGTTTGATGCTTGTTTTTAAATAGCTTCAGAAATAATGTCATATCCAGATACTGAGAGACACAGTGCATCATTTTGTCATGTGTGCTGGGATGCAGTATATATAAATATACACTTTCCTTTACCAAATTTACCTGCATTTACTTTCTTTTCATATTTGGCGACTTTTAAAAAAATATAGACTTAATATAAACCTGTGCTCCAGGGACCATATTCAGGAAAAATATAGCTCTCAAGTGGTTGAGTTAGATAATTAACACAGTAGAAAATCAGTCCAGTCTCCCCAGCTGTAAATGTCATTGGCTGTCTTGTGTTGCTTATAATAAATTGACATGTTGATATCACATAAGAAGTCTTTCAGAAAGCTGTCAGTTACATGTAGATGCATACTGTACACATTAGTTAGTGGTGCTTATAGGGTGTCGCTTTGGGACGGCCGGGTGAGGGAGGGAAAATTCACAGTATGCTCACTACAAAAACTAGACTACACCACTGCTCAAGTGAACTGCAAACGAAATTGAATAAAAGTGGCAGCTAAATGCATAAACCTAAAACTCACAACCCCCGATTTTGATATCATGGAGCCTTGACTTCCTTTTCTAACTAGCTAACATGTACAGCAGGCGTATGAATCCATGAATACTCAAAAAACGCTGGCGACTTGTGAAGAGAATTAAAAAGTGAGCCAGCTTTCACAAGGCTTCATTCACCTTGAGCACAAAGTTATTTTCAGAGAATAATAACGAAGGGCGTCGTAGATAAGGAGCTCGGCGTACAAGGACAAGTGAAAATCACGCCGTGCAAATGCGCTGCAATTGCGGAGGCCCTTTTGAGAGATCACCGGTGGTTTAAATTGCAAAGATGAGCGTCAAAATGGATGAGGCGTCTTCAGGCTCTCTGGCGCTCGCCTTTGTGATTTGCAGTAATTACTCATTGAATGGGGGATATCAAGAAGCTGCTGATGCCGTCTCGTTTTTCAGCAATAACAGAGCGCTTTCCACATCGCTCTGCGTCACAATCATTCAGTCACCTGGAAATGCGTGTCCCTAAACGCACAACAAGGCATACAAGCAAAGTTTTCACGTGCTTCTGCTGTGTATTGATCAATGCGGAGGAGAAACGGAACATAATACTACATGACCTCTGTTGACATTATAATGTTGCATTATTTGGTAATAGTGAAGAAAGTGATGACAGCTTAAAAAAGCCGCTGCATGAATATAATAGCTGACCCGTGTACATTTTGCATAGACAAAGATAAGGAGATAGAAACCCCCACAAGGGGTGAGAGAGACAAAGAGAGCGAGAGAGAGAAGTGGGAGAAAAGAGAGCGAGAGCGAGAGAGTGTGGTCTGATAATGGAGGGCAAGGGAAGGTTGCTGACCTGCAGATCATTCTAGGGGTTGTGTTACAGAGGCAGGACAAGGTCAGCCTCCTTAGTTTACCACTGTGGTTTCATCATCTGTGTTTTATTTAGTATCACAAACAAATTCGGAGATATCCTTAAATAGACATTACCGAGCATCCGACCCAAATGGCATCATTTCTTTTCTCTGTGATGAAAGGCAGAGCAGTGTGGATGTGGACAAATAATCGAGCGCAACAAAAAGCAGATTATTCATCCACACCCAAATTTAAAACAAAGTTGACTTTCATTTATGTACATATGAATGCAATGGTACCGGAATGGTAACAAGGGTACTACCACGATCAAGGCCCAGAAACATAGTAAGGACATCGTTAAAATAATCCATGTGACATCAGGGGTTCAACCATAATTTTTCTAAGAATACTTTTTGTGCATAAAATAAACAACTTTATTCAACAATTCGTCTCCTCTGCGTCACCTTAGCGCCATTTTGGAGAATATCACGATGCATGTTTTATTTTTGCTCACAAAAAGAATTCTCGTATCTTCGAAAAATTATGCTTGAACCACTGATGTCACATCCTTGCTGTCGATGGGAGGGTCAGAGCTCTCAGAAGTAATCAAAAATATCTTAATTTGTGTTTGGAAAATGAATGATGGTTTTGTAGGTTTGAAACGACATGAGGGTGAGTAATTAATGACAGAATTTATATATCCCTTTAATGGATGTTTCATTATCTACAGTACTTATAGCCCTGTTTTGTTTTGTTTGTTTTTTTCCCCCAAAAAAATCTAATTCAATCAACTTCAAATCACCTTTTTTCCAAAAAGGTTTGCGCATTCAATCAAGTTCAAAACAGTTAAATTATTTTATGTAATATTGCAGTATTTATTAGACACGATTTATCCATGCACATCACTACTTTTTCAAAAAAAAAAGTTTTTTAATTCTCTATATGTTAAATAATTATTTTTGATTTAACATATCAGGTCATCAGATGCCCATTTTCCACAGTTTGATATGATTCTTCAGGGTCTTAATGGAAAGTCTATAATATATTTTGGTTATAATTTCTCAATGGTAGTGTAAAACAACCAATTTTACTCTGTCAAAATCAGCTGTTTATAGCAAGCCATTTTGCTGTATGTTCCTTTACATGCAAATGAGCTCTGCTCACCCCACCCCTCTCTTCCTAGCCGCTCTCTGAGAGACTGTAAACTTTAGCCACATTCATCGTGAATCTTGCTAGCGCATTATTGGGAAAGGATTGGGAAAGGTGATTTGCAAAGATTTATAAAAAAAAACGTATAATCACTTCTGTAGGTGAAGCTGGATCACAAATGATTCGAGCAAACATAGACACATTTAAGTAGATCGGGGGTGCATTCCCTTCTGAAACAAAAGTCTTCAGCGGCTCGGATATATATATATATAGAACACAAACTAATCTCAAATTTGAAATTGTTTTATTAAAGTTTATTATGACTTTAAAACCAACAGATTTCTGTTTTTCTTTCTTTATTATCTTACGGTCACATTAAAACTGATAAAGGAGCAAGGCATTTTATTACAAAAATTATTAAAATTACATTTTCATCACAAAATGTTATCAAATACAATAAATCACAGTAATGTGAACATTTCCAGGAAAAAAGGTTTAGGGAGGGGGAAAAAAAATCGCATAATTATCAATTCTATATTGTAGTCAAAGTAAATAAACTCTAATCCAATCGTATAGTTAGGGACCGAGCACCGATGGTGCAGAGGACCCTATTGAATCTGCTCCGTTTATTATTAGGGACCGAGCACCGATGGTGCGAGGACCCTATTGAATCTGCTCCGTTTATTATTAGGGCCCAAGCCAGAAAGGCGCAGGGCCCTATTGTTTTCCTCCGGATTCTTTTTTTTTTTTTTTTTTATCGACTATCCGGGCATTTTTGGGGGGCTTAACATGGTCAAAAACTCTTGAAAATTTGCACACACATTGGAACCCGCGGCAGTTAGGACGCCGCTGAGGCTGGGACCCGGGCGTGGCACAGAGGCTCTACAGCGCCCCCTGGAACACCATCAGAAAACTTGATGAATAGCTCACACATACTTGCACGTATTCATATGAAACTCGGTACACATATAGATCTCATCAAGCCGAACAACTTTTGCGCTGCATGTCATGGGCTCCGCCCAACAGGAAGTCGGCTATTCAGGGCTGTTTAAAAATCACATGCTCTGGAATTTGAAATACTCCTCCCAGGATTTTCAACACAGGAGCACCAAACTCGGTGAACGTGATCTCAAGACATTGGGGATGCTAAATTGCGGAGGGATTTTTGATATCTCAAATGGTTTGCCCGTGGCGGCGATGAAGTTATGGCGAGAATTGAGAGACAGGAAGTGTCTAATAAAGTCCACATACATTGTCTGATTTTGATCACAATTCAGTGGTTTGTTCGTGTATGAAGCCGATCGCATCGATGTGACAATTATGAGGCAAAGTTATAGCGCCACCAACTGGCAGCAGGAAGTGTGTGATTTTCAAAATGCTTTGAATTCACCATCTTACTTTTACCCAATTTGCTTCAAACTTCATCAGAATACTGTAAAAACATGGCCGATGTGAAACTCTGAAGGAATATTGATATCTAAAATACTGTTGCCATGGCAACGTGTCAAACCTCAATATTCTTTTTGGTGATTTTGAGGCTATCCGGGCATTTTGGGGGCTTAACATGGTCAAAAACTCTTGAAAATTTGCACACACATTGGAACCCGTGGCAGTTAGGATGCTGCTGAGGCTGGGACCGGGCGTGGCACAGAGGCTCTCTGCGCCCCTGGAACACATCAGAAAACTTGATGTGTAGCTCACACATACTTGCACGTATTCATATGAAACTCGGTACACATAGATCTCATCGAGCCGAACAACTTTTGCACCGCATGTCATGGGCTCCACCCAACAGGAAGTCGGCTATTCTATTGTTTTCCTTAGGACTCTTTTTTAGTTTTTTGACTATCCGGACATTTTGGGGGCTTAACATGGTCAAAACTCTTGAAAATGTGCACACACATTGGAACCCGCGGCATTTAGGACGCCGCTGAGGCTGGGACCCAGGCGTGGCACAGAGGCTCTCACGCGCCCCTGGAACACCATCAGAAAACTTGATGTGTAGCTCAAACATACTTTCACGTATTAATATGAAACTCGGTACACATATAGATCTCATCGGTTTGTTCGGTGTATGAAGCCGATCGCATTGATGTGACAATTATGAGGCAAAGTTATAGCGCCACCAACTGGCAACAGGAAGTGTGTCATTTTCAAAATGCTTTGAATTCACCATCTTACTTTTACCCAATTTGCTTCAAACTTCATCAGAATACTGTAAAAACACGGCCGATGTGAAACTGTGAAGGGATTATTGATATCTAAAATACTGTTGTCATGGCAACGTCAAACCTCAATATTCTTTTTGGTGATTTTGAGGCTATCCGGGCATTTTGGGGGCTTAACATGGTCAAAAACTCTTGAAAATGTGCACACACATTGGAACCGCGGCAGTTAGGACGCCGCTGAGGCTGGGACCAGGCGTGGCACAGAGGCTCTGGCGCCCCTGGAACACATCAGAAAACTTGATGTGTAGCTCACACATACTTGCACGTATTAATATGAAACTCGGTACACATATAGATCTCATCGAGCCGAACAACTTTTGCACCGCATGTCATGGCTACGCCCAACAGGAAGTCAGCTATTCTATTGTTTTCCTTAGGATTCTTTTTTTTTACCGACTATCCGGGCATTTTTGGGGGGCTTAACATGGTCAAAAACTCTTGAAAATGTGCACACACATTGGAACCCGTGGCAGTTAGGACGCCGCTGAGGCTGGGACCCAGGCGTGGCACAGAGGCTCTACGGCGCCCCCTGGAAAACCATCAGAAAACTTGATGTGTAGCTCACACATATTTGCACGTATTCATATGAAACTCGGTACACATATAGATCTTATCGAGCTGAACAACTTTTGTGTCACATGTCATGGGCTCCGCCCAACAGGAAGTCGGCTATTCAGGGCTGTTTAAAAAGCACATGCTCTGGAATTTGAAATACTCCTCCCAGGATTTTCAACACACGAGCACCAAACCCGGTGAACGTGATCTCAAGACATTGGGGATGCTAAATTGCGGAGGGATTTTGATATCTCGAATGGTTTGCCCGTGGCGGCGATGAAGTTATGGCAAGAATTGAGAGACAGGAAGTGTCTAATAAAGTCCACATACATTGTCTGATTTTGATCACAATTCAGTGGTTTGTTCGGTGTGAAGCCGATCGCATCGATGTGACAATTATGAGGCAAAGTTATAGCGCCACCAACTGGCAGCAGGAAGTGTGTCATTTTCAAAATGCTTTGAATTCAGCATCTTACTTTTACCCAATTTGCTTCAAACTTCATCAGAATAATGTCAAAAACGGCCGATGTGAAACTGTCAAGGGAATATTGATATCTAAAATATTGTTGCCATGGCAACGTGTCAAACCTCAATATATCTTCTGGTGATTTTGAGGCACTTAAGATGTTTAGAATTTCATAAAACTCAACACACACACATTATTAATTATAGATAGACACTGGCAAAAGCTCATAAACGGGCGTGGAGGAGGCACTCTATAGCGCCACCTTTTGTCAAAACATGGGGGTTAATTTTTAGCTACAGTCACCAAACTCAGTACATATATTGTTCTCATCAAGCCGGACAACTTTCTAATTTACACTCATTAGCTACGACCAACAGGAAGCCGGCTATTTTTGTTTTAATGTCAATTTCTGGAATAATCAAGCTGCAAACTAATTCATACTCCTCCAAGAAGAAACAAGTAGTTCACACCAAACTTTGTCAACATGATGCCAAGACACTGAAGATGCTAAATTGCGAACGGCTTGCGGATAGCTTGAACGGTGTTTAAATAGTGGTTTATTAAAGTGAGGGTAAAAAAAGATAGCAGAAATGTTCTTATATCTTTAAAGTGCAGTTTACAAAAACTTTGAAACTTTTTACATGCAGGGAAAAAGTCATTCTGAGGAAGTATGTTTAGTTTGATGACTTTACAAAACTCTATGGATGAGAGAAAATTAAAAAACTATCAGGCATTTAATCTCAGTCTACTCTCTTTATGAGTGTGTGTATATGTGTGTGTGTGTGTGTGTGTGCAGGGCCGGCCCTGTGTGTGTGAAGTGGAATGGAGGGGGCTGTCTTTTCAGTGTGACAGTGAGGAGGGTTGAGGGAGGGAGAGGGAGAGAGAGACAGACAAACATGGCTTGCAGAGATTGTGTTCACACTGTGACCTGAATCAGATGGAAACAGAACTGCACTTCCTAACAGAGTGCTCCAAATACACAGATATACGGAGAGTGTACTACGACAAAATACAGCAGATCCATCCCACATTTACAACTCTTCCAGACCAGGAGAAACTAGCGTATCTGCTCGGAGAACACAAGACCTGCTGTGTGTTTGCTGCTCAATATGTGTCTCTCTGTCACCATAGAAGAGAAGACACCCCGTCTGCCCTGAGCTGATGTTTCCAGCACATGTAGATTATATTATGACATATTACCCCTTTATATTACTTAAATGTATATTTTGCCTGTATAAATCTTATACTGTACCTTATTTAATTTTATTTCTATCACATACTTACAATAGTCATTCATTTTGCACTACATATTTAATACGGTTTAAATATTTGTTTTATTACTATTATTGTTTTTATTTTTATTTCTGTTAATTCAAATGTGCACTACTTGTGAGCAGCCCAGCTGCAATTGCTTTGGCAATACAAATGTATAGTTTTTGTCATGCCAATAAAGCACACTTAAATTGAAAAATTGAGAGAGAGAGAGAGAGAGAGAGAGACTTTTAAACATATCTTTAATCACCAGAAAAAAATTATCAGTCATTTTTGGTTGGTGTTTTTGCATGGTATTAAAAATTTTGAGCAGGGTTTTTGCTTTACAAAGCATGTTCATTCAAATTTAATACATCAAAAACATTCAAGTAGATTTCATCAATGATTTATATATTAGTTTAACAACTTATATTCATCAGTAATATAATTCATAACAATTCATAAATTCTGTTTGACTTAATTTTTCTGGATTCTGTATTTTTATGACTTAATACAAATATACTATCAAAAATGGTGGTAATGAAATTAATGTATAAAGCTTTAACAATTTAATTAATGCCTTAAAATGTAATCAAATGAAAATAACTTTTATCATTTTATGCTTTCATAAAGGACTGCACAATAGAGATTTAGTAAATTAAAATGAGGGAAATCATATTCCTTAAATTTTTCTATTTGTTATTATTATTTTAGAAGTGGTCTACATTATAATACAATCGTAATTTCTGTCAATTTCTTCAAGTTAAAAGGGGACTTTTATTTTGACGGGTAGAAGTGAAGGGCAGTGTATTTTAATCGTCTAAACTTCCGCAAATCAGAAGAAGGAGAAGGCGGGTAGCGTAAAGTGAAGATCTTTGCGTGTATTTGACAATGGTTGTCTCAAATAAAAGGAAGAAAGGATTATTAATTGTTCTCTCAATGTCAGTGAGGCTCTCAGCACGCTGTTAAACACTGAGCGTCAGCGAGCATATTTGAGTAAGTAACGTTACATGACAACCGCTCACTCACAGAGAGACGCAAAACAAACAGATTATATTTTTATATAGCAGTGTTTTTTGCTTTATTAATCACAGACACTAGACCATGTAGTGATTTGACAGCTCTGTTTTTGATTTATATATCAAATAAATAAATATTCAATGACAATATTGCCTTTTGAAGTTTAATCAGCCCTTTCACGATTTAAACAGAAAGACCTCTTGAAATTGTAAATGAAGACATTTCTTAAACCATTTAACGTATTTACAACTTTTTACAGCCTTCAATTTGATACAACTAAAATAAGGAGTTTATAAGGACCTGTGGGAGCCCTGTATTTAAGGTAGCCCATAGGGTGATATTGGTAGCCCGACTGGTATTAAACCAATATTCCCGGGACGACGTGCTAGTGATTTTGCTATAATTGCTGAATTTGCTGGAATTGAGAATTAGGGTTAGGGTAACTATACGCTATACCCTGCTGTAACTATAGTTTAATAATATTGTTTTAAACATGAGTATTAGTACTAACAACATATTTTTACTGTATTTGTGTAAGTATTTTTTATTTTATTTTAGGTCATGGTATAGTAACAAAAGTACATTACCACATTTTTTATTTATAATGTAGTAGTCAATTTGTAACATAATATTAACTAAGATTCATAAATGCTATAAAAACTATTGTTCATTTTAACTTATATAATGTTATAAGCTAAAACCTTATTGAAAACAGTTTGCTAGTTTCATATATTGTTCATATATTGTGTGTGTGTGTGTGTGTGTGTGTGTGTGTGTGTGTGTGTATGTATGTGTGTGTGCGTGTGTGAGAGAGAGAGAGGTAGAGAGACTAACATTAATAAATGTTGTATAATTATTGTTCATGATAATTAATATAGTTAATGCTAATAACTGAAACCTTATTAAAAGGATTACCAAAGTTTTCTATTTTGTTTTGTGTGTGTGTGTGTGTCTTGATGGCTCGGATTAACCCTTCCATTAATGTATCCCTTAAATCCAAACTGCTAGAGGGTCACTGTAATGCATGTGCCTGCTAGGGTTGTGTCGGTGAGGAAATTTTCCCACGGTTAATCGACCTGATGTCACACTGTTTATAATGGTATCACCGTGGTGGGGGTCGTTTGAGTTTTCCCTCTTTTCCCCTTTTCTTAGGTTTTAAATAGCCTGTAAGCACCGGTCGCGTTTTACTTTGACTTTGTTATCAGCGGCAATTCTCGTCAAGCAGTGTTTAAATAAAATCAAAAATACTGTGGAACCAAATAAATGAGAAACAAATGTTTTTTAAACATCACATCAGTGATGCCTAATAGATCGATCGTGAAGACAATGCTGGAAGATGCGCTTTAGGTCAGTGTTTCTCAACCAGGGGCGAGAGATAAAACTACAATATAATATATTCACTAATATTATGACTAGCCTGTTAAGTCATGTAAAAAAATAGGTTATAAATAAATAACAGTACCACCTCTCTACATATTCTGTGTTTGAGCAGCAAAGCGTCTCTCATCACGCTGTGTGAATACAGACTGAATAAGCGGCTCAAAAATGAGTTGGTAAAATTTACAATAAATTATCTTAGGTTGACAGTAGCTAATGCATTAACTAACAATGAACAATATATTTTTACAGCATTTTTTTTATGTTAGTAAAAATAGTCAGGCATTATTAGATGCTTTATAAGTATTGATCATGTTAATTAATATAGTTAATGTTAATAACTGAAACCTTTTCGAAAGTGTTACTAAAGTTTTATATGTTGTTCTGTGTGTGTATGTATTGCGCAGACTTAATGGTTTGGATTGACCCTTTAATTGCTGTATCCCTTAAAACCAGACTGCCAGAGGGTTACTGTAAATGCATGTGAGAGAGACAGAGAGAGAGAGAGATAGCGTCTGTTTAAACTGTGTTTCACAGAGTTGGTGGTTTGGATTAACCCTTTACTTGCCGTGTCCCTTAAAACCAGACTGCTAGAGGGTTACTGTAAATGCATGTGCCCGCTGGGCACCGCTTTCCTGATGCCACCGGGGTGGCGTTTGCATCGGCTTGGGCCCGCCATCGCTGCTTGCAGCTATATTTAGGGACCGAGCACCGATGGTGCAGAGGACCCTATTGAATCTGCTCCTATTAGGCAGCCGAGGCGCAGGGCCTATTACTCCGATTCTTTTATTTTTTATTTTTATCGACTATCCGGGCATTTTGGGGGCTTAACATGGTCAAAACTCTTGAAAATTTGCACACACATTGGAACTGCAGTTAGGACGCCGCTGAGGCTGGGACCGGGCGTGGCACAGAGGCTCTACAGCGCCCCTAACACCATCAGAAAACTTGATGAATAGCTCACATATTTCGTATTCATATGAGCTCGGTACATATAGATCTCATCAAGCAACAACTTTTGCTGCATGTCATGGGCTCCGCCCAACAGGAAGTCGGCTATTCAGGGCTGTTTAAAAATCACATGCTCTGGAATTTGAAATACTCCTCCCAGGATTTTCAACACAGGAGCACCAAACTCTGTGACGTGTTCTCAAGACATTGGGATGCTAAATTGCGGAGTTTTGATATCTCACGGTTTGCCGTGGCGATGAATTATGAATTGAGAGACAGGAAGTGTCTAATAAAGTCCACATACATTGTCTGATTTTGATCACAATTCAGTGGTTTGTTCGAATGAAGCCGATCGCATCGATGTGACAATTATGACAAAGTTATGCGCCACCAACTGGCAGCAGGAAGTGTGTGATTTTCAAAATGCTTTCACCATCTTACTTTTACCCAATTTGCTTCAAACTTAATCAGAATACTGTAAAAACATGGCCGATGTGAAACTCTGAAGGGAATATTGATATCTAAAATACTGTTGCCATGGCAACGTGTCAAACCTCAATATTCTTTTTGGTGATTTTGAGGCTATCCGCATTTTTCTTAACATGGTCAAAAACTCTTGAAAATTTGCACACATTGGAACCCGTGGCAGTTAGGATGCCGCTGAGGCTGGGACCAGGGATGGCACAGAGGCTCTCGCCCCCTGGAACACATCAGAAAACTTGATGTGTAGCTCACACATGCTTGCGTATTCATATGAAACTCGGTACACATATAGATCTCATCGAATGAACAACTTTTGCACCGCATGTCATGGGCTCCACCCAACAGGAAGTCGGCTATTCTATTGTTTTCCTTAGGACTCTTTTTAGTTTTGACTATCCGGACATTTTGGGGGCTTAACATGGTCAAAAACTCTTGAAAATGTGCACACACATTGGAACCCGCATTTAGGGCCGCTGAGGCTGGGACAGGCGTGGCTGGCTCTGGCGCCCCCTGGAACACCATCAGAAAACTTGATGTAGCTCAAACATACTTTCACGATTAATGAAACTTACACATATAGATCTCATCGGTTTGTTCGTGTATGAGATCGCATTGATGTGACAATTATGAGGCAAAGTTATAGCGCCACCAACTGGCAACAGGAAGTGTGTCATTTTCAAAATGCTTTGAATTCACCATCTTACTTTTAATTTGCTTCAAACTTCATCAGAATACTGTAAAACAGGCCGATGTGAAACTGTGAAGGATTATTGATATCTAAAATACTGTTGTCATGGCAGCGTGTCAAACCTCAATATTCTTTTTGGTGATTTTGAGGCTATCCGCATTTTGGGGGCTTAACATGGTCAAAACTCTTGAAAATTTGCACAAACATTGGAACCGCGGCAGTTACGCTGAGGCTGGGACCAGGCGTGGCTGAGGCTCTCTGGCGCCCCTGGAACACATCAGAAAACTTGATGTGGCTCACATACTTGCGTATTAATATAAAACTCGGTACACATATGATCTCATCGATAACAACTTTTGCACATGTCATGGGCTGCGCCCAACAGGAAGTTCTATTCTATTGTTTTCCTTAGGATTCTTTTTTTTTTTTTACCGACTATCCGCATTTTGGCTTAACATGGTCAAAAACTCTTTGTGCACACACATTGGAACCCGTGGTTAGAGCCGCTGAGGCTGGGACCGGGCGTGGCACAAATCTGGCGCTGAAAACCATCAGAAAACTTGATGTGTGCTCACACACACTTGCGTTTGTATGAAACTCGGTACACATATGATCTTATCGAGCTGAACAACTTTTGTGTCACATGTCATGGGCTCCGCCCAACAGAAGTCGGCTATTCAGGGCTGTTTAAAAAGCACATGCTCTGATTTGAAATACTCCTAGGATTTTCACACGAGCACCAAACCGTGCGTGATCTCAAGACATTGATGCTAAATCAGGAGGGATTTTGATATCTCGAATGGTTTGCCGTGGCATGAAGTTATAATTGAGATACAGGAAGTGTCTAATAAAGTCCACATACATTATCTGATTTTGATCACAATTCAGTGGTTTGTTATGTATGAACGATCGCATCGATGTGACAATTATCAAAGTTATAAAATAACTGGCAACAGGAAGTGTGTCATTTCAAAATGCTTTGAATTCAGCATCTTTTACCCAATTTGCTTCAAACTTCAGAATAATGTCAACGGCCGATGTGAAACTGTCAAATATTGATATCTAAAATATTGTTTTCATGCACGTGTAAATATAAACTTCTGGTGATTTTGAGGCACAAGATGTTTAGTCATAAACAACACACATCAGTATTATAGATGACACTGCAAAGCTCATAACGGTGGCGAGGCACTCATAGTGCCACCTACATGGGGGTTAATTTTAGCTACAGTCACCAAACTCAGTACATATATTGTTCTCATCAAACCGGACAACTTTCTAATTTACACTCATTAGCTACGACCAACAGGAAGCCGGCTATTTTGTTTAATGTCAATTTCTGGAATAATCAAGCTGCAAACTAATTCATACTCCTCCAAGAAGAAACAAGTAGTTCACAAAACTTTGTCAACATGATGCCAAGACACTGAAGATGCTAAATTGCGACGGCTGCGGATAGCTTGAACGGTGTTTAAATAGTGGTTTATTAAAGTGAGGGTAAAAAGATACAGAATTTTCTTATATCTTTAAAATTGCAGTTTACAAAACTTTGAAACTTTTACATAGGAAAAAGTCATTCTGAGAAATGTTTTTTTGATGACTTTACAAAACTCTATGGATGAGAGAAAATTAAAAACTATCAACATTTCATCTCAGTTCTCTTCTATGAGTGTGTGTTTATATGTGTGTGTGTGTAGGGCCGGCCCTGTGTGAAGTGGAATGGAGGGGCTGTCTTTTCAGTGTGACAGTGAGGATTGAGGAGGGAGAGGAGAGACAGACAAACATGGCTTGCATGTGTTCACACTGTGACCTGAATCAGATGGAAACAGAACTGCACTTCCTAACAGAGTGCTCCAAATACACAGATATTAGGTGTACTACGACAAAATACAGCAGATCCATCCCACATTTACAACTCTTCAGACCAGGAGAAACTAGCGCTCAGAACACAAGACCTGCTGTGTGTTTGCTGCTCAATGTGTCTCTGTCACCACAGAAGAAGACAGTCTGCCTGAGCTGATGTTTCCAGCACATGTAGATTATATTATGACATATTACTCATTACTTAAATGTATATTTTGCCTGTATAAATCTTTATATACCTTATTTAATTTATTTCGATCACATACCCAATAGTCATTCATTTTGCTACATATTTTACTGGTTTAAATATTTGTTTTATTACTATTATTGTTTTATTTTTTATTTCTGTTAATTCAAATGTCTACTTGTGAAACAGCCCAGTGCTTTAACAATACAAATGTATGTTTTGTCATGCCAATAAAGCACACTTAAATTGAAAAATTGAGAGAGAGAGAGAGAGAGAGACTTTTAAACATATCTTTAATCACCAAAAATTATCAGTCATTTTTGGTTGGTGTGCATGGTATCATGGTATTAAACAATCTGAGCAGTTTTTGCTTTACAAAGCATGTTCATTCAAATTTAATACATCAAAAACATTCAAGTAGTTCATCAATGATTTATATATTGGTAACAACATATTCATCAGTAATATAATTCATAACAATTCATAAATTCTAGTTTGACTTAATTTTCTGGATTCTGTATTTTTATGACTTAATAAATATACTATCAAAATGGTGGTAATGAAATTAATGTATAAAGCTTTAACAATTTAATTAATGCCTTAAATGTAATCAAATGAAAATAACTTTTATCATTTATGCTTTCATAAAGGACTGCACAATAGAGTTGTAAATTAAAATGAGAGAAATCATATTCATAAATTTTCTATTTGTTATTATTATTTTAGAAGTGGTCTACATTATAATAATCGTAATTTCTCAATTTCTTCAAGTTAAAAACTTTTATTTTTTGGGTAGAAGTGAAGGGCGTGTCGCATTTAATCTCTAAACTTCCAAATCAGAGAAGGAGAAGGCTCTAAAGTGAAGTTAGTGAAGATCTTTGCGTGTATTTGACAATGGTTGTCTCAAATAAAAGGAAGAAAGGATTATAATTGTTCTCTCAATGTCAGTGGGGCTCTCAGCACGCTGTTTATACACTGAGCGCGTCAGCGAGCATATTTGAGTAAATAACGTTACATGACAACCACTCAGAGAGACGCAAAACAAACAGATTATATTTTATATAGCAGTGTTTTTGCTTTATTAATCACAGACACTAGACCATGTAGTGATTTGACAGCTCTGTTTTGATTTATATATCAAATAAATAAATATTCGATGACAATATTGCCTTTTGAGTTTAATCAGCCCTTTCACGATTTAAACAGAAAGACCTCTTGAAATTGTAAATGAAGACTTTCTTAAACCATTTAACGTATTTACAACGATTCAATTTGATACAACTAAAATAAGGGTTTTATAAGGACCTGCGCCCCTGTATTTAAGGTAGCCCGTGGTGATATTATTAGCCGACTGGTAAACCAATATTCCCAACGTGCTGATTTGCTATGCTGAATTTGCTGGAATTATGTTAGGGTAACTATATGCTATACCTGTAACTGTAGTTTAATAATAAATTGTTTTAAACATGAGACTAACAACATATTTTTACTGTATTTGTAAGTATTTTTTATTTTATTTTAGGTCATGGTACAGTAACAAAAGTACAATTACCACATTTTTATTTATAATGTAGTAGTCAATTTGTACATAAAATTAACTAAGATTCATAAATGCTATAAAAACTTCATTTAACTTATATAATGTTATAAGCTAAAACCTTAAAAGTTTGCTAGTTTCATATTGTTCTGTGTGTGTGTGTGTGTGTGTGTGTGTGTGTGTGCGTGTGTGTGAGAAGAGAGGTGAGAGAGACTAACATTAATAAATGTTGTATAATTATTGTTCGATAATTAATATAGTTAATGCTAATAACTGAAACCTTAAAGTATAATGTTAGCTAAAACCTTATTGAAAATATATTATTATTTTAATATTTGTGTGTGTGTGTGTGTGTGTGTGTGTGTGTGTGTGTGTGTGTGTGTGTGTGTGAGAGAGAGAGAGAGAGAGAGAGAGAAGAGAGAGAGAGATAACTAACATTAATAAATGCTGGATAATTATTGTTCATGTTAATTAATATAGTTAATGCTAATAACTGAAACCTTATTAAAAGGATTACCAAAGTTTTCTATTTTGTTTTGTGTATGTGTGTGTCTTGATGGCTCGGATTAACCCTTCCATTAATGTATCCCTTAATAAACTGCTGAGGGTCAGTATGCTATTGTGTCGGTATTTTCCCACGTTAATCGACCTGATGTCACACGGTTATAATGGTATCACCGTGGTGTCGTTTGAGTTTTCCCTCTTTCCCCTTTTCTTAGGTTTTAAATGCTTTAAGACGGTCAGCGTTTACTTTGACTTTGTTATCACAATTCTCGTCAAGCAGTGTTTAAATAAAATAAAAATCAGCAAATACTGTGGAACCAAATAAATGAGAAACAAATGTTTTTTAAACATCACATCAGTGATGCCTAATCGATCGTGAAGATGCTGGAAGGCACTTTAGGTCAGTGTTTCTCAACCAGGAGATAAAACTACAATATAATATATTCACTAATATTATGACTCGCCTGTTAAGTCATGTAAAAATATAGGTTATAAATAAATAACGTAACCTCTCATATTCTGTGTTTGCAGCAAACGCTCTCATCACGCTGTGTGAATACAGACTGAATGCGCTCAAAAAATGAGTTGGTAAATTACAATAAATTATCTTGGGTTGACAGTAGCTAATGCATTAACTAACAATGAACAATATGTTTTATTTTTTTATGTTAGTAAAAATAGTCAGGCATTATTAGATGCTTTATAGGATCATGTTAATTAATATAGTTAATGTTAATAACTGAAACCTTTTCAAGTGTTACTAAAGTTTTATATGTTGTTCTGTGTGTATGTATTGCGCAGACTTAATGGTTTTATTGACCCTTTAATTGCTGTATCTAAAACCAGACTGCCAGAGGGTTACTGTAAATGCATGTGAGAGAGACTAGAGAGAGAGAGATAGCGTCTGTTTAAACTGTGTGTGTTTCACAAGTTGGTGGTTTGATTAACCCTTTAATTGCCGTGTCCCTTAAACCAGACTGCTAGAGGTTACTGTAAATGCATGTGCCCGCTGGGCACCGCTTTCTGATGCCACCGGGGTTTTGCATCGAGGGCCGCCGCCTGCAGCTTTGGGGACCGAGCACCGATGTGCAGGACCCTATTGAATCTGCTCCGTTTATTAGGGCCCAAGCCAGAAAGGCGCAGGGCCCTATTATTCCTCCAGTTCTTTTTTTTTTATTTTTATCGACTATCCGGGCATTTTGGGGGCTTAACATGGTCAAAAACTCTTGAAAATTTGCACACACATTGGAACCCGCGGCAGTTAGGACGCCGCTGAGGCTGGGACCGGGCGTGGCACAGAGGCTCTACAGCGCCCCTGGAACACCATCAGAAAACTTGATGAATAGCTCACACATACTTGCACGTATTCATATGAAACTCGGTACACATATAGATCTCATCAAGCCGAACAACTTTTGCGCTGCATGTCATGGGCTCCGCCCAACAGGAAGTCGGCTATTCAGGGCTGTTTAAAATCACATGCTCTGGAATTTGAAATACTCCTCCCAGGATTTTCAACACAGGAGCACCAAACTCTGTGAACGTGTTCTCAAGACATTGGGGATGCTAAATTGCGGAGGGATTTTGATATCTCAAACGGTTTGCCCGTGGCGGCGATGAAGTTATGGCGAATTGAGAGACAGGAAGTGTCTAATAAAGTCCACATACATTGTCTGATTTTGATCACAATTCAGTGGTTTGTTCGGTGTATGAAGCCGATCGCATCGATGTGACAATTATGAGGCAAAGTTATAGCGCCACCAACTGGCAGCAGGAAGTGTGTGATTTTCAAAATGCTTTGAATTCACCATCTTACTTTTACCCAATTTGCTTCAAACTTCATCAGAATACTGTAAAAACATGGCCGATGTGAAACTCTGAAGGGAATATTGATATCTAAAATACTGTTGCCATGGCAACGTGTCAAACCTCAATATTCTTTTTTTGGTGATTTTGAGGCTATCCGGGCATTTTTGGGGGGCTTAACATGGTCAAAAACTCTTGAAAATTTGCACACACATTGGAACCCGTGGCAGTTAGGATGCCGCTGAGGCTGGGACCAGGGCGTGGCACAGAGGCTCTCTGGCGCCCCTGGAACACATCAGAAAACTTGATGTAGCTCACACATACTTGCACGTATTCATATGAAACTCGGTACACATATAGATCTCATCGAGCCGAACAACTTTTGCACCGCATGTCATGGGCTCCACCCAACAGGAAGTCGGCTATTCTATTGTTTTCCTTAGGACTCTTTTTTTTTTTGACGGACATTTTTGGGGGCTTAACATGGTCAAAAACTCTTGAAAATGTGCACACACATTGGAACCCGCATTTAGGACGCCGCTGAGGCTGGGACAGGCGTGGCACAGAGGCTCTACGGCGCCCCTGGAACACCATCAGAAAACTTGATGTGTAGCTCAAACATACTTTCACGTATTAATATGAAACTCGGTACACATATAGATCTCATCGGTTTGTTCGTGTATGAAGCCGATCGCATTGATGTGACAATTATGAGGCAAAGTTATAGCGCCACCAACTGGCAACAGGAAGTGTGTCATTTTCAAAATGCTTTGAATTCACCATCTTACTTTTACCCAATTTGCTTCAAACTTCATCAGAATACTGTAAAAAAACGGCCGATGTGAAACTGTGAAGGGATTATTGATATCTAAAATACTGTTGTCATGGCAGCGTGTCAAACCTCAATATTCTTTTTGGTGATTTTGAGGCTATCCGGGCATTTTGGGGGCTTAACATGGTCAAAAACTCTTGAAAATTTGCACAAACATTGGAACCGCGGCAGTTAGGACGCCGCTGAGGCTGGGACCGGGCGTGGCACAGAGGCTCTGGCGCCCCTGGAACACATCAGAAAACTTGATGTGTAGCTCACACATACTTGCACGTATTAATATGAAACTCGGTACACATATAGATCTCATCGAGCCGAACAACTTTTGCACCGCATGTCATGGGCTGCGCCCAACAGGAAGTCAGCTATTCTATTGTTTTCCTTAGGATTCTTTTTTTTTTTTTTACCGACTATCCGGGCATTTTTGGGGGGCTTAACATGGTCAAAAACTCTTGAAAATGTGCACACACATTGGAACCCGTGGCAGTTAGGACGCCGCTGAGGCTGGGACCCGGGCGTGGCACAGAGGCTCTCTGGCGCCCCTGGAAAACCATCAGAAAACTTGATGTGTAGCTCACACATACTTGCACGTATTCATATGAAACTCGGTACACATATAGATCTTATCGAGCTGAACAACTTTTGTGTCACATGTCATGGGCTCCGCCCAACAGGAAGTCGGCTATTCAGGGCTGTTTAAAAAGCACATGCTCTGGAATTTGAAATACTCCTCCCAGGATTTTCAACACACGAGCACCAAACCCGGTGAACGTGATCTCAAGACATTGGGGATGCTAAATTGCGGAGGGATTTTGATATCTCGAATGGTTTGCCCGTGGCGGCGATGAAGTTATGGCAGATACAGGAAGTGTCTAATAAAGTCCACATACATTGTCTGATTTTGATCACAATTCAGTGGTTTGTTCGGTGTATGAAGCCGATCGCATCGATGTGACAATTATGAGGCAAAGTTATAGCGCCACCAACTGGCAGCAGGAAGTGTGTCATTTTCAAAATGCTTTGAATTCAGCATCTTACTTTTACCCAATTTGCTTCAAACTTCATCAGAATAATGTCAAAAACGGCCGATGTGAAACTGTCAAGGGAATATTGATATCTAAAATATTGTTGCCATGGCAACGTGTCAAACCTCAATATATCTTCTGGTGATTTTGAGGCACTTAAGATGTTTAGAATTTCATAAAACTCAACACACACATCAGTATTAATTATAGATAGACACTGGCAAAAGCTCATAAGCAGGCGTGGAGGAGGCACTCTATAGTGCCACCTTTTGTCAAACATGGGGGGTTAATTTTAGCTACAGTCACCAAACTCAGTACATATATTGTTCTCATCAAGCCGGACAACTTTCTAATTTACACTCATTAGCTACGACCAACAGGAAGCCGGCTATTTTTGTTTTAATGTCAATTTCTGGAATAATCAAGCTGCAAACTAATTCATACTCCTCCAAGAAGAAACAAGTAGTTCACACCAAACTTTGTCAACATGATGCCAAGACACTGAAGATGCTAAATTGCGAACGGCTTGCGGATAGCTTGAACGGTGTTTAAATAGTGGTTTATTAAAGTGAGGGTAAAAAGATAGCAGAAATTTTCTTATATCTTTAAAGTGCAGTTTACAAAACTTTGAAACTTTTACATGCAGGGAAAAAAGTCATTCTGAGGAAGTATGTTTAGTTTGATGACTTTACAAAACTCTATGGATGAGAGAAAATTAAAAACTATCAGGCATTTCATCTCAGTCTACTCTCTTCTATGAGTGTGTGTTTATATGTGTGTGTGTAGGGCCGGCCCTGTGTGTGTGAAGTGGAATGGAGGGGGCTGTCTTTTCAGTGTGACAGTGAGGAGGGTTGAGGGAGGGAGAGGGAGAGACAGACAAACATGGCTTGCAGAGATTGTGTTCACACTGTGACCTGAATCAGATGGAAACAGAACTGCACTTCCTAACAGAGTGCTCCAAATACACAGATATACGGAGAGTGTACTACGACAAAATACAGCAGATCCATCCCACATTTACAACTCTTCCAGACCAGGAGAAACTAGCGTATCTGCTCGGAGAACACAAGACCTGCTGTGTGTTTGCTGCTCAATATGTGTCTCTCTGTCACCACAGAAGAGAAGACACCCCGTCTGCCCTGAGCTGATGTTTCCAGCACATGTAGATTATATTATGACATATTACTCCTTTATATTACTTAAATGTATATTTTGCCTGTATAAATCTTATACTGTACCTTATTTAATTTTATTTCGATCACATACTTACAATAGTCATTCATTTTGCACTACATATTTAATACGGTTTAAATATTTGTTTTATTACTATTATTGTTTTTATTTTTATTTCTGTTAATTCAAATGTGCACTACTTGTGAGCAGCCCAGCTGCAATTGCTTTGGCAATACAAATGTATAGTTTTTGTCATGCCAATAAAGCACACTTAAATTGAAAAATTGAGAGAGAGAGAGAGAGAGAGAGAGAGACTTTTAAACATATCTTTAATCACCAGAAAAAAATTATCAGTCATTTTTGGTTGGTGTTTTTTTGCATGGTATCATGGTATTAAACAATCTGAGCAGGGTTTTTTTGCTTTACAAAGCATGTTCATTCAAATTTAATACATCAAAAACATTCAAGTAGATTTCATCAATGATTTATATATTAGTTTAACAACTTATATTCATCAGTAATATAATTCATAACAATTCATAAATTCTAGTTTGACTTAATTTTTCTGGATTCTGTATTTTATGACTTAATACAAATATACTATCAAAAATGGTGGTAATGAAATTAATGTATAAAGCTTTAACAATTTAATTAATGCCTTAAATGTAATCAAATGAAAATAACTTTTATCATTTTATGCTTTCATAAAGGACTGCACAATAGAGATTTAGTAAATTAAAATGAGGGGAAATCATATTCTTAAATTTTTCTATTTGTTACAAACAGATTATATTTTTATATAGCAGTGTGCTTTATTAATCACAGACACTAGACCATGTAGTGATTTGACAGCTCTGTTTTTGATTTATATATCAAATAAATAAATATTCGATGACAATATTGCCTTTTGAAGTTTAATCAGCCCTTTTAAACAGAAAGACCTCTTGAAATTGTAAATGAAGACTTTTCTTAAACCATTTAACGTATTTACAACTTTTTACGACCTTCAATTTGATACAACTAAAATAAGGAGTTTATAAGGACCTGCGGGAGCCCTGTATTTAAGGTAGCCCGTAGGGTGATATTGGTAGCCCGACTGGTATTAAACCAATATTCCCGGGACGACGTGCTAGTGATTTTGCTAGAATTGCTGAATTTGCTGGAATTGAGAATTAGGGTTAGGGTAACTATATGCTATACCCTGCTGTAACTGTAGTTTAATAATAAATTGTTTTAAACATGAGACTAACAACATATTTTTACTGTATTTGTGTAAGTATTTTTTATTTTATTTTAGGTCATGGTACAGTAACAAAAGTACAGTACCACATTTTTATTTATAATGTAGTAGTCAATTTGTAACATAAAATTAACTAAGATTCATAAATGCTATAAAAACTATTGTTCATTTTAACTTATATAATGTTATAAGCTAAAACCTTATTGAAAACAGTTTGCTACAAAAGTTTCATATATTGTTCTGTGTGTGTGTGTGTGTGTGTGTGTGTGTGTGTGTGTGCACGTGTGTGTGTGAGAGAGAGGTAGAGAGACTAACATTAATAAATGTTGTATAATTATTGTTCATGATAATTAATATAGTTAATGCTAATAACTGAAACCTTATTGAAAGTATAATGTTAAAAGCTAAAACCTTATTGAAAAGTTTTATATATTGTTATTTGTGTGTGTGTGTGTGTGTGTGTGTGTGTGTGTGTGTGTGTGTGTGTGTGTGTGTGTGTGTGTAGAGAGAGAGAGAGAGAGAGAGAGAGAGAGAGAGAGAGAGAGAGAGAGAGAGGATAGCTAGAGACTAACATTAATAAATGCTGGATAATTATTGTTCATGTTAATTAATATAGTTAATGCTAATAACTGAAACCTTATTAAAAGGATTACCAAAGTTTTCTATTTTGTTTTGTGTGTGTGTGTGTGTGTCTTGATGGCTCGGATTAACCCTTCCATTAATGTATCCCTTAAATCCAAACTGCTAGAGGGTCACTGCATGTGCCTGCTAGGGTTGTGTCGGTGAGGAAATTTTCCCACCGGTTAATCGACCTGATGTCACACGGTTATAATGGTATCACCGTGGTGGGGGTCGTTTGAGTTTTCCCTCTTTTCCCTTTTCTTAGGTTTTAAATAGCCTTTAAGCACCGGTCGCGTTTTACTTTGACTTTGTTATCAGCGGCAATTCTCGGCCAAGCAGTGTTTAAATAAAATAAAAATCAGCAAATACTGTGGAACCAAATAAATGAGAAACAAATGTTTTTTAAACATCACATCAGTGATGCCTAATAGAGCGATCGTGAAGACGATGCTGGAAGATGCGCTTTAGGTCAGTGTTTCTCAACCAGCGAGAGATAAAACTACAATATAATATATTCACTAATATTATGACTCGCCTGTTAAGTCATGTAAAAAATATAGGTTATAAATAAATAACAGTACCACCTCTCTACATATTCTGTGTTTCGGAGCAGCAAAACGTCTCTCATCACGCTGTGTGAATACAGACTGAATAGCGGCTCAAAAAATGAGTTGGTAAAATTTACAATAAATTATCTTAGGTTGACAGTAGCTAATGCATTAACTAACAATGAACAATATATTTTTACAGCATTTTTTTTTTATGTTAGTAAAAATAGTCAGGCATTATTAGATGCTTTATAAGTATTGATCATGTTAATTAATATAGTTAATGTTAATAACTGAAACCTTTTCGAAAGTGTTACTAAAGTTTTATATGTTGTTCTGTGTAGACTTAATGGTTTGGATTGACCCTTTAATTGCTGTATCCCTTAAACCAGACTGCCAGAGGGTTACTGTAAATGCATGTGTGAGAGAGACTGAGAGAGAGATAGCGTCTGTTTAAACTGTGTGTGTTTCACAGAGTTGGTGGTTTGGATTAACCCTTTAATTGCCGTGTCCCTTAAAACCAGACTGCTAGAGGTTACTGTAAATGCATGTGCCCGCTGGGCACCGCTTTCCTGATGCCACCGGGTGGCGTTTGCATCGGCTTGGGCCCGCCATCGCTGCTTGCAGCTATATTTTAGGGACCGAGCACCAATATTGAGGACCCTATTGAATCTGCTCCGTTTATTATTATTATTATTATTATTATTATTATTCTTCTTCCTCTCAAACTTAATCGCATTTTAGAGGGCCTAAACATGCTCGAAAAGTCAGGAAACTTTGCTGCGTCAGAACTGGTGAAAATTTACGTCTGATATGGGTTTCAGAAGTAGGTGTGGCAAAATGGCTCGACAGCGCCACCTATAAATATTCAGCGGAGTGCTCATCGAGCTACGTTTCACGTACATGTACGAAAATCGGTACACTCATGTAACTTAACAATACCTACAAAAAAGTCTCTAGGTACAAAATCAGAAACCCAACAGGAAGTCGGTTATTTTGAATTTTCTCGTCATATTTTGTGTCATTTTTGCCATTTTCAGGTGTCATACTTTAACGAACTCCTCCCAGAGATTTATTCGGATGAACACCAAAATTGGTCATTGTAATCTAAAGCCCTTTGTGACGTTAAATTGCGAAGATCTAGAGTTTTCATCGGAGGGCGTGTCCGTGGCGTCCTGTCAAATTTCGATGTTTCGCCATGAAACAGGAAGTTGTTATATCTCAGGCATGCAATGTCCGATCTGCACCAAACTTCACATGTTTGATTAGAATCCTGACCTGAAGAGATCTAAGTGACCATATTCAGTTATAGTAATAGCGCCACCTGCTGGCAACAGGAAGTGACATGTTTTACTCTGTAACTAACTCCTCCTAGAGATTTAATGACATCAACATAATATTTAGGTCAGTTTAATCTAAAGGCCTTTGTGATGTTAAATTGCGAAGAGCTTGAGTTTTCGCTAATGGGCGTGTCCTTGGCGGCATCACAAATTTCGATGTCTCGCCATGGGAATAAAAGTTGTTGTAATTCACCATGCAATAACCGATCTGCCCCAGACTTCACACGTTCGATAAGAATCCAGGTCTGAACACATATAAATATGAATATTCCATTATAATCAGAGCGCCACCTGCTGGCCACAGGAAATGACTTGATTTACACTAACTTAAACATGCAATGTCCAATCTGCCCCAAACTTCACATATTTGGTAAGACTCCTGACCTGAAGAGATCTAAGTGACCATATTCATATAAATACATAGCGCCACCTGCTGGCAACAGGAAATGACTTGTTTTACACTAACTTAAACATAATGTCCAATCTGCACCAAACTTGACATATTTGGTAGGCGTCCTGGCCTGAAGACATCTAAAGGCCAATATTCAGATGTAATCATAGCGCCACCTGTTGACAACAGGATATGCCAGACTTTACACTAACTCAAACATACCATGTTCAATCTGCACCAAACTTCATATGTTTGATAAAAGTGCTAGACTGAAGACATCTACATGTTAATGTTCAGTTATGGACATAGCGCCACCAGCTGGCAGAAGGTTTGAACGTATAAATGACTGACACATTCCTCTATATTTACCTTTTAAATGCATATTGATCACCGTTCCCTGTCTTTCTGAAGCCACCGGTCGGTGAGTGCGAGTCCCTTCCATCGCTGCTTGCAGCTTTAATTATTCTTATTCTTCTTCTTCTTCTTCTTCTTCTTCTTCTTCTTCTCAAACTTAATCGCATTTTAGAGGGCCTAAACATGCTCGAAAAGTCAGGAAACTTTGCACGCGTCAGAACTGGTGAAAATTTACGTCTGATATGGGTTTCAAAGTAGGTGTGGCAAAATGGCTCGACAGCGCCACCTATAAATATTCAGCGGTGCGCCTCGAGCTACGTTTCACGTACATGTACGAAAATCGGTACACTTATGTAACTTAACAATACCTACAAAAAAGTCTCCAGGTACGAAATCAGAAACCCAACAGGAAGTCGGCTATTTTGAATTTTCTCGTCATATTTTGTGTCATTTTTGCCATTTTCAGGTGTCATACTTTAACGAACTCCTCCCAGAGATTTATTCGGATGAACACCAAAATTGGTCCATGTAATCTAAAGCCCTTTGTGACGTTAAATTGCGAAGATCTAGAGTTTTCATCGGAGGGCGTGTCCGTGGCGTCCTGTCAAATTTTGATGTTTCGCCATGAAACAGGAAGTTGTTATATCTCAGGCATGCTATGTCCGATCTACACCAAACTTCACACGTTTGATAAGAATCCTGACCTGAAGAGATCTAAGTAACCATATTCAGTTATAGTCATAGCGCCACCTGCTGGCAACAGGAAGTGACATGTTTTACTCTGTAACTAACTCCTCCTAGAGATTTAATGACATCAACATAATATTTAGGTCAGTCTAACCTAAAGGCTTTGTGATGTTAAATTGCGAAGATCTAGAGTTTTCGTTAAAGGGCGTGTCCATGGCGGCATCACAAATTTCGATGTCTCGCCATGGGAATAAAAGTTGTTGTAACTCAGCCATACAATGTCCGATCTGCCCCAGACTTCACCGTTCGATAAGAATCCAGGCCTGAACACATCTAAATATGAATATTTCATTATAATTAGGCGCCACCTGCTGGCAACAGGAAATGACTTCTTTACACTATTTTAAACATGCAATGTCCAATCTGCACCAAACTTCACATATTTAGTAAGAGTTCTGTCCTGAAAACACCTAAAGGCCAAAAATCTGATATAATCATAGCGCCACCTGCTGACAACAGGATATATCATGCTTTACACTAACTCAAACATACCATGTTCAATCTGCACCAAACTTCATATGTTTGATAAAAGTATTGGTCTGAAGACATCTACATGCCAATGTTTAGTTATAGACATAAGCGCCACCTGGTGGCTACAGGAAATACTTGTTTTACACCAACTTAAACATGCATTGTCCAATCTGCACCAAACTTCACACGTTTGATAAGAGCCATGGCCTGAAGACATCTACGTGACAATGTTCAGTTATAGACATAGCGCCACCTGCTGGCAACAGGAAATGTTTTACATGAACTTAAACATGCAATGTCCAATCTGCACCAAACTTCATATGTTTTTTAAAAGTACTGGATGAAGACATCTACATGCCAATGTTCAGTTATGGACATAGCGCCACCAGCTGGCAGCAGGTTTGACACATATAAATGACTATGACACGTTCCTCTATATTTACCTTTTTAAATGCATATTGCTTACCGTTCCCTGTCTTTCTGAAGCCACCGGTTGGCGGTGCTGGGTGCGAGGTCCCTTCCATCGCTGCTTGCAGCTTTAATTAGGGACCGAGCACCCGATGCTTGAGACCCTATTGAATCTGCTCCGTTTATTATTAGGGACCGAGCACCGATGGTGCGAGGACCCTATTGAATCTGCTCCGTTTATTATTCTTATTATTCTTCTTCTTCTTCTTCTTCTTCTTCTTCTCCAAACTTAATCGCATTTTAGAGGGCCTAAACATGCTCGAAAAGTCAGGAAACTTTGCACACGCGTCAGAACTGGTGAAAATTTACGTCTGATATGGGTTTCAGAAGTAGGTGTGGCAAAATGGCTCGACAGCGCCACCTATAAATATTCAGCGGAGTGCGCCTCGAGCTACGTTTCACGTACATGTACGAAAATCGGTACACTTATGTAACTTAACAATACCTACAAAAAAGTCTCTAGGTACGAAATCAAGCCCAACAGGAAGTCGGCTATTTTGAATTTTCTCGTCATATTTTGTGTCATTTTGCCATTTTCAGGTGTCATACTTTAACGAACTCCTCCCAGAGATTTATTCAGATGAACACCAAAATTGGTCAGTGTAATCTAAAGCCCTTTGTGGCGTTAAATTGCGAAGATCTAGAGTTTTCATTGGAGGGCGTGTCCGTGGCGTCCTGTCAAATTTTGATGTTTCGCCATGAAACAGGAAGTTGTTATATCTCAGGCATGCTATGTCCGATCTACACCAAACTTCACCGCGTTTGATAAGAATCCTGACCTGAAGAGATCTAAGTGACCATATTCAGTTATAATCATAGCGCCACCTGCTGACAACAGGAAGTGACATGTTTTACTCTGTAACTAACTCCTCCTAGAGATTTAATGACATAAACATAATATTTAGGTCAGTCTAACCTAAAGGCCTTTGTGATGTTAAATTGCGAAGATCTAGAGTTTTCGTTAAGGGCGTGTCCATGGCGGCATCACAAATTTCGATGTCTCGCCATGGGAATAAAAGTTGTTGTAACTCAGCCATACAATGTCCGATCTGCCCCAGACTTCACACGTTCGATAAGAATCCAGGCCTGAACACATCTAAATACGAATATTTCATTATAATTAGAGTGCCACCTGCTGGCAACAGGAAATTACTTGTTTTACATTAGCTTAAACATGCAATGTCCAATCTGCACCAAACTTCACATATTTGGTAAGAGTCCTGGCCTGAAAACACCTAAAGGCCAAAAATCAGATATAATCATAGCGCCACCTGCTGACAACAGGATATATCATGCTTTACACTAACTCAAACATACCATGTTCAATCTGCACCAAACTTCATATGTTTGATAAAAGTATTGGTCTGAAGACATCTACATGCCAATGTTT
Organism: Gymnocypris eckloni scoliostomus; assembly: GCA_027564155.1. Taxonomy (NCBI): domain Eukaryota; kingdom Metazoa; phylum Chordata; class Actinopteri; order Cypriniformes; family Cyprinidae; genus Gymnocypris; species Gymnocypris eckloni. The sequence continues at coordinate 9,091,375 of CM050417.1, read as the reverse complement.
AGTTATAGACATAGCGCCACCTGGTGGCTACAGGAAATTACTTGTTTTACACCAACTTAAACATGCATTGTCCAATCTGAACCAAACTTCACATATTTGGTAAGATTCCTGGCCTGAAGACATCTAAAGGCCAATATTCAGATGTAATCATAGCGCCACCTGTTGACAACAGGATGTGTCAGGCTTTACACTAACTCAAACATACTATGTTCAATCTGCACCAAACTTCATATGTTTCTTCTTCTTCTTCTTCTTCTTCTCCAAACTTAATCGCATTTTAGAGGGCCTAAACATGCTCAAAAGTCAGAAAACTTTGCACACGATCAGAACTGGTGAAAATGTACGCCTTATATGGGTTTCAGAAGTAGGTGTGGCAAAATGGCTCGACAGCGCCACCTATAAATATTCAGCGGAGTGCGCCGAGCTACGCTTTCACGACATGTACGAAAATCGCACACTCATGTAACTTAACAATACCTACAAAAAAGTCTCTAGGTACAAAATCAGAAACCAAACAGGAAGTCGGCTATTTTGAATTTTCTCGTCATATTTTGTATCATTTTTGCCATTTTCAGGTGTCATACTTTAACGAACTCCTCCCAGAGATTTATTCAGATGAACACCAAAATTGGTCATTGTAATCTAAAGCCCTTTGTGACGTTAAATTGCGAAGATCTAGAGTTTTCATCGGAGGGCGTGTCCGTGGCGTCCTGTCAAATTTTGATGTTTCGCCATGAAACAGGAAGTTGTTATATCTCAGGCATGCTATGTCCGATCTGCACCAAACTTCACATGTTTGATAAGAATCCTGACCTGAAGAGATCTAAGTGACCATATTCTGTTATAGTCATAGCGCCACCTGCTGGCAACAGGAAGTGACATGTTTTACTTTGTAACTAACTCCTCCTAGAGATTTAATGACATCAACATAATATTTAGGTCAGTTTAATCTAAAGGCCTTTGTGATGTTAGAGCTGAGTTTTCTCGCTAATGGCGTGTCGGCATCACAAATGATGTTAAATAATAAGTTGTTGTAACTCAGCCATAGTCCGATCTGCCCCAGACTTCACAGGTTCGATAAGAATCCAGGCCTGAACACATCTAAATACGAATATTCCATTATAATCAGCGCCACCTGCTGGCCACAGGAAATGACTTGATTTACACTAACTTAAACATGCAATGTCCAATCTTTACCAAACTTCACATGTTTGACAAGACTCCTGACCTGAAAAGATCTAAGTGACAATATTCATAAATTCATAGCGCCACCTGCTGGCAACAGGAAATTACTTGTTTTACACTAACTTAAACATGCAATGTCCAATCTGCACCAAACTTCACATATTTGATAAGAGCCATGCCCTGAAGACATCTACGTGTCAATTTTTTAGTTATAGACATAGCGCCACCTGCTGGCAACAGGAAATTACTTGTTTTACACTAGCTTAAACAAGCAATGTTCAATCTTCACCAAACTTCATATGTTTGATAAAAGTTCTAGCCTGAAGACATCGACATGTTAATGTTCAGTTATGGACATAGCGCTACCAGCAGGCAGCAGGTTTGGTACAATATAAATGACTTTGAAATATTCCTCTATATTTACCTTTTTAAATGCATATTGCTCATCGTTCCCTGTCTTTCTGAAGCCACTGGTGGGCGTGAGCCGGGCGAGGTCCCTTCCATTGCTGCTTGCAGCTTTAATTAGGGACCGAGCATCTGCGAGGACCCTATTGAATCTTGCTATTATTCTTATTATTCTTCTTCTTCTTCTTCTTCTTCTTCTTCTTCTCCAAACTTAATCGCATTTTAGAGGGCCTAAACATGCTCGAAAAGTCAGGAAACTTTGCACACGCCAGAACTGGTGAAAATTTACGTCTGATATGGGTTTCAGAAGTAGGTGTGGCAAAATGGCTCGACAGCGCCACCTATAAATATTCAGCGGAGTGCCCGGCTTCACGTACATGTACGAAAATCGGTACACTTATGTAACTTAACAATACCTACAAAAAGTCTCTGGTACGAAATCAGAAACCCAACAGGAAGTCGGCTATTTTGAATTTTCTCGTCATATTTTGTGTCATTTTTGCCATTTTCAGGTGTCATACTTAACGAACTCCTCCCAGAGATTTATTCGGATGAACACCAAAATTGGTCATTGTAATCTAAAGCCTTTTGACGTTAAATTGCGAAGATCTAGAGTTTTCATTGGAGGGCGTCCTGTGGCCCTGTCAAATTTTGATGTTTCGCCATGAAACAGGAAGTTGTTATATCTCAGGCATGCTATGTCCGATCTACACCAAACTTCATATGTTTGATAAGAATCCTGACCTGAAGAGATCTAAGTGACCATATTCAGTTATAGTCATAGCGCCACCTGCTGGCAACAGGAAGTGACATGTTTTACTCTGTAACTAACTCCTCCTAGAGATTTAATGACATCAACATAATATTTAGGTCAGTCTAACCTAAAGGCCTTTTTGATGTTAAATTGCGAAGATCTAGAGTTTTCGTTAAAGGGCGTGTCCATGGCGGCATCACAAATTTTGATGTCTCGCCATGTGAATAAAAGTTGTTGTAACTCAGCCATACAATGTCCGATCTGCTCCAGACTTCACACGTTCGATAAGAATCCAGACCTGAACACATCTAAATACGAATATTTTCATTATATATAGAGCGCCACCTGCTGGCAACAGGAAATGACTTCTTTTACACTATCTTAAACATGCAATGTCCAATATGCACCAAACTTCACACTTTTAATAAAAATATTGGTCTGAAGATATCTAAGTGCCAATGTTCAGTTAAAGATATAGCGCCACCTGCTGGCAACAGCAAATTACTTCTTTTAAACTAACTTAAGCATTCAATGTCCAATCTGCACCAAAATTCACGTATTTGGTAAGAGCCCTGACCTGAAGATATCTAAAGGCCAAAATTCAGATATAATCATAGCGCCACCTGCTGACAACAGGATATATCATGCTTTACACTATCTCAAACATACCATGTTCAATCTGCATCAAACTTCATATGTTTGATAAAAGTATTGGTCTGAAGACATCTACATGCCAATGTTTAGTTATAGACATAGCGCCACCTGGTGGCTACAGGAAATTACTTGTTTTACACCAACTTAAACATGCATTGTCCAATCTGCACCAAACTTCACACATTTGGTAAGATTCCTGGCCTGAAGACATCTAAAGGCCAATATTCAGATGTAATCATAGCGCCACCTGTTGACAACAGGATGTGTCAGGTTTACACTAACTCAAACATACTATGTTCAATCTGCACCAAACTTCATATGTTTGATAAAAGTGCTAGACTGAAGACATCTACATGTTAATGTTCAGTTATAGACATAGCGCCACCAGCTGGCAGCAGGTTTGACACATAAATGACTATTACACATTCCTCTATATTTACCTTTTTAAATGCATATTGCTCACCGTTCCCTGTCTTTCTGAAGCCACCGGTTGGCGGTGCTGGGTGCGAGGTCCCTTCCATCGCTGCTTGCAGCTTTAATTATTATTATTATTCTTCTCCAAACTTAATCGCATTTTAGAGGGCCTAAACATGCTCGAAAAGTCAGGAAACTTTGCACACGCATCAGAACTGGTGAAAATTTACGTCTGATATGGGTTTCAGGAGTAGGTGTGGCAAAATGGCTCGACAGCGCCACCTATAAATATTCAGCAGAGTGCGCCTCGAGCTACGTTTCACGTACATGTATGAAAATCGGTACACTCATGTAACATAACAATACCTACAAAAAAGTCTCCTGGAACGAAATCCGAAACCCAACAGGAAGTCGGTTATTTTGAATTTTCTCGTCATATTTAGTGACATTTTTGCCATTTGCAGGTGTCATACTTTAACGAACTCCTCCCAGAGATTTAATCGGATGAACACCAAAATTGGTCATTGCAATCTAAAGCCCTTTGTGACGTTAAATTGCGAAGATCTAGAGTTTTCATCGGAGGGCGTGTCCGTGGCGTCCTCTCAAATTTCGATGTTTCGCCATGAAACAGGAAGTTGTTATAACTCAGGCATGCTATGTCCGATCTGCACCAAACTTCACATGTTTGATAAGACTCCTGATATGAAGAGATCTACATAACCATATTCAGTTATAGTAATAGCGCCACCTGCTGGCAACAGGAAGTGACATGTTTTACTCTGTAACTAACTCCTCCTACAATTTAATGACATCAACATAATATTTAGGTCAGTCTAACCTAAAGGCCTTTGTGATGTTAAATTGCGAAGATCTAGAGTTTTCATGGGAGGGCGTGTCCGTGGCGTCCCTGTCAAATTTCGATGTCTCGCCATGGGAATAAATGTTGTTGTAACTCAGCCATACAATGTTCGATCTGCCCCAGACTTCACATGTTCGATAAGAATCCAGGCCTGAACACATCTGAATATGTGTTTCAGAAGTAGGTGTGGCAAAATGGCTCGACAGCGCCACCTATACTGATTCAGCGGAGAGCCCTCAGGCTACGTTTCACGATATGTATGAAAATCGGTACACTCATGTAACATAACAATACCTACAAAAAGTCTCCTGAACGAAATCCGAAACCCAACAGGAAGTCAGTTATTTTGAATTTTCTCGTCATATTTAGTGACATTTTGCCATTTGCAGGTGTCATACTTTAACGAACTCCTCCCAGAGATTTATTCGATGAACACCAAAATTGGTCATTGCAATCTAAAGCCCTTTGAGACGTTAAATTGCGAAGATCTAGAGTTTTCATTGGAGGCGTGTCCGTGGCGTCCTGTCAAATTTCGATGTTTCGCCATGAAACAGGAAGTTGTTATAACTCAGGCATGCAATGTCCGATGTGCACCAAAATTCCCATGTTTGATAAGACTCCTGACCTGAAGAGATCTAGGTGACCACATTCATATAATTTCATAGCGCCACCTGCTGGCAACAGGAAGTGATATGTTTTACTCTGCAACTAACTCCTCCTAGAAATGTAATGACATCAACATAATTTTTAGTTCAGTCTAATCTAAAGGCCTTTGTGATGTTAATTTGCGAAGAGCTTGAGCTAATGGGCGTGTCCATGGCAGCGTGACAAAATTCGATATCTCGCCATGGGAATAGAAGCTGTTGTTACTCAGCCATAAAATGTCCGATCTGCCCCAAACTTCACATGGTTGATAAGAGCCATGGCCTGAAGACATCTACGTGCTAATGTTTAGTTATAGACATAGCGCCACCTGCTGGCTACAGGAAATTGCTTGTTTTACACTAACTTAAACATGCAATGTTCAATCTGCCCCAAATTTCATATGTTTGATAATAGTACTGGTTTGAAGACATCTAAATGCCAATGTTCAGTTATGGACATAGCGCCACCAGCTGGCAGCAGGTTTGGAACTTATAAATGACTTTGACGTATTCCTCTATATTTACCTTTTTAAATGCATATTGCTCACTGTTCCCTGTCATTCTGAAGCCACCGGTTGGCGGTGCCGGGTGCGAGGTCCCTTCCATCGCTGCTTGCAGCTTTAATTTCATAATTGGAATCAGATGGACTCAAGATATCTACTTCCATTACTTCCAGTTCATAAAGCAACTTTATGAAGCTTGTCCCTTTCACTCAAGACCATTTTCATTCACACATACACACACTGCCACAATTTCCCAAGAGCCCACAAGTCAGGGCCGTAACTGGGGTTTGCGGGGCCCCGGAGCAGGTTGTACCAGTGGGCCCTGTTTGAAATGATTTCATTTGCTTGTTCTATTTATTAATTTGTGCTATTTACACAAAGTAGTAGGTGTCCAGGTACAGAAACCAAATTATCAAATGTAAAATAGCACTGGATAGTCTTTACTGTAAAAATGTATATACAGTCAAAACAAAGTTTATTCAGACACATTCACATTTTTTTACATTATCACAGTTTAATTGCCATAGTTTACAAAATGGTAATAAAGTATGACAAGAACTCAGTTGAACTGTCCGAACAAATTCATCTTGATAATATCAGATAACTTTGACAGAAAGGTATGTAATGGATTACAATCATCCAAAAATTCAGACAACTGTTAGTTAGTATGACAATATTTACACAACTATCAATACTTTGTTGACCAATCACCAAGCAATGCTTAATTTTGTTAATTTTGTGGTGTAAAAAGGTCGCATTAGCAAAAAAATTATAATACAAAAATAAAACACAAACAAAACATGGTCAGGTCAAAGTGTCGGAATAATTTATGGTCCCAATTTTTTTTAATCAATTTTACTGGTATTCCACTGTATGAATGGTTTTGGGGTATAATATGTCAAAGTTTACTCTATTTTGCTATACTCACTTACATAAATTAACTCTAGTGTCCTGCAACCACTAGTAAAAAAAAATAGAATAAAAATCTGGTGTCTGAATAATTTTTGGTTTGACTGTGGATTAATTATTGTTAAAACTACAATGTTATTCAGTCCAGATCAGTGAGTGATTTTCTTTCTTTCATTATCTTGTATTCAAATTTAGGACATCTACAGCAGCTAAATTAGGCACGGTCACTTGCATTGTAAAGGCCATTACAGCATCCATTATAATGATACACACTTTACTTTACTTTCACTAAAGATATAACCGACAGTTTTTTCGAGGGTACTCTCCTAGATGGGTATTTTGACATTTTGTAAGGAAGGCAAATTCGGTGTTGAAGCGCTTTGAAACACGTCCCTCTGCACGCGCCCTGTGCACACAGAACACTGCACGCAGGTGCTGAATTGGGCTCTTTCACATCTTTTTTTCTGTTTGCATTTTTAAACTGCTATTTGTATTTGTTCGTTCTGATGCAGGAGGACGTGGAGAACTCGTTTCGGTGTTGTTGTCCGTGAGACGCGGTTCTTTGCGTGTGCACCGAACATGGCGCGCGAGTACTCAATTCAGCTTTTCCACATCTTGTGTTTGAATGCTTTAGTTTAAACTCTTTTGAATGTTTAAATTGGCAAGGCTTAAAACACGCACTAATGATAAGGTTTAGTGACGCATCAGTGGCCCGTCAACTGTCCTGGGCGTCTTTTTAGTCGGTTGAGATCGTCGGGCACCCCCTCAGCCGAGGGCCCCTATAATCATCACCACCTTTCACCCCACTAGCGACGGCCCTGCCACAAGTCACAAACCCCCTATTCCCCACAAAACATATTCTTCTTGCACTGAGTCACCAGCAGCATTGCCCTTAACACTGAGAATCCCAGACAGACAAACATTCAGGCCTGTGTTCCTTTGTAAGCGGTGTCAGTATCTCCACAGTGACTTGCTAGCAGTGGGCAAGGGGTCATTGGCTGTTAACCTTTGGACCTGTAATAGAGCATAATGGGATTTTAGTTATGAATGGCCTTGTCCCGTATGCCAGGGTATGGCAGTGCTCTGTGCCCCAGACTACCTCCTGCTGTTCTGGTAATGAGTAATCAGTGCAACAGCATGTCAATAGCTTGCTGTGAACTGGACTGACCCTGCTTGCGTTTTCTCCCTGGTAGCTCGGCAGTAAGAGCTGGTAAGCGGCTTGACCACCCACCCCCATCCCCCAAACATGGCCCACTCTGGCCTTCTGTGTATGCATTTGCCTTAAAAACATGACGCAAAGTACTGAAAACAACAGATATCCAATGACACAAGAATTAGCGCAAATTTGTCAAAACTCATGATTCAAGTGCAAACCATTATTTCCAGTGATTGTTTTTCTTGTGTGATATTTATGTATGTTTAAAAAGTTTAAATGCAAATTCAAGTTTTTGTTATTTAAATTACAATTAAATAATGTATATAATTTATAAATAGCAAAAAATTGTAATGCATAGGCTATATAGATACACACCCATTTACATACATTATTACATTATTATATAAACAATCAGTCACAATTTTAGACATATATTATTATTTTAGACATATTTTGAGGATAAATACAGTATATATTCAAATGCAGCCCATTATTTTAGACTATTTTTTGTTACATTCAAGTCATATATAATCAAATCAAATAATAAATTCTAATTAAATAATTAACAATAATTTTGTGTGCTAATTGAAATGACACACGGAAAGTCTGATCTCCAATCTGTGGTGAAGGACAGAGGGTAAAGTTCTAGAAAACAGTATGTGGAAGCAAAAACAACATTTCTGGGTAAATTCCACCAAGGTGCCCTCCCCGTCCTCTCTGTTGGTCCTCTCCCTCCTTTGATTTGTTGGCTCACTGAAAGAGAAAATTATGTAGGAGAAGACTGCATTGGCCACAGCTGGATAATTATTCTCTTTGCCCTAATTAAAGATCCTTTCTGTAATTATGCTGGTTGCTTTGGAGTGGGAAGGGCCTGGGCAGGATCCAGTTTATTAACCAGGGACTCTGGTCATCTAAGAGGGATCATAAATATGATGAATGATGAAACTTTGAATGTATATAATCGAGAAATCGCTGATCTGGTAGAAAGTTGTACATAAAAAATAAAGATTAAGCTCAGATGAGCTTTATTTGTCACATACACAATTATACAGAGTATAACCAGCAGTAAAATGTGTTCTGTGCATTTAACCCATCCAAGTGCACACACTGGAGTAGTGGGCAGCCGATGCTGCGGCGCCCAGGGAGCAGTTGGGGGTTCGGTGCCTTGCCCAAGGGTCTCACCTCAGTCGTGGACAATTCCAGCCGGAGCCGAGATTCGAACCCACAACCTCAGATTACAAGTCCAATGCTCTATCCACTAAGCCACGACACATAAAAACACACTAAGTTTGTATTCTGTTCATAACTCAAAGTTAAAACATGCTTTGCCTCTTAAACATAATGAACGTAACGTGAGTAGGCATTAGTCAAACTAGCATAGGATTACAATGACTTAACAAACTAAGAGCTCTAAGTAAGTCTGACAACCGAATAAAACCAGCCCAGCTTCAAAAAGGGTTATATTTCATTGAACCCTCCGACGCTGGGGACCAACTCAAAGTCTTTACTCTAAGAATAGTTAGCCTTACTCAAAAGCACAATGCATTGAATCAGAATAGTCTTCGCGATTACAGGCCAAGGCCCTGGTAAATGAGTTCAAGCCCAGGCCCTTGAGACAAAGCACGTAATGGCCTTGTGCTCCACTTCCAGACAGCCCTTGATGATTTTCCTGTTATTTTCTCTCTCTCTTTTTTTCTTTTGCAGAGACCTTCTCCTGCTATCTGATGTTCTAATGAGCCAAAGGCATAGCAAAGTGCTCCACCCCAACCACCCGTGGAACGAGCCAGGAGGATTACTCGAGGAGCGCAAAGTAGGTCAACAAGATGTGAAAACAAAGCATGCGAGGAGAATGAATGGCACGCTACAAAAGAGCGAGCAGGTCTGACACATCGCAGCAGCGCTTTGGCGGGGCTCCACTCCCCCTCAGCACACATCCACCACAACACATGTGGATCAGCGCCTGACCTGCTTCTCAGCTCCCTGTCTGCGCGAGCGTCGGACAATTCTGACATGTTTTTGAAAGAATATAGGACATGCCAAAAAAGAAACTCATTAAAAAATAATAACAAAAAAATGAGCCAACTGTACTAGTAATCTTTGGAACACAAAGCCTAAGTCGTGTTGTTGACTAGTTTTCACTTGCAGCAGTCGCAGAGCTGTCAACTTAATATGTTAATATTAAGTTTTCGATTTCAAGAAGCCTTTGAGAATTCATTATATATCATAATTGTAGGATAGTATCATAATTTGCACATGCAACTTAGACGGTTTCATTTTAATAAAATAAAAATAAAAAATTAATTGAAACAAATTTTACCTTCACTATATTGCATGCTAGGTTTTGTCACGGATACGGAAACTCATTATGTAATGTTTTGAGCATACCATTTAAGTAATATGATTATTTACTGATTATATATTAACCATATAACAGGTCTAATTGGATAATAATTATCAAACATTTGAGCCGAAAACATTCAATGCCACAAAGCCCTTTAACATTATGAGAACTGACTATAGACTCAGTGAAAGTCTGGGAGTGAATAGCTAGATCTGGGATGTTCTCCGGTGACATTTACCCAGCGTTAAATCACACAAAGGGCTAAGATGACCCTCCACCTGATGTCTTAGCAGCCCTGGCTCTCAGCTCCTCACCCTGCGGTCCTATTCAACTCCAATCCTCATTCGGTCGGCTTTCCTTTAGCATGTATCCTAAATGGAGGGAGCGTACAATGAGAAATGAGATACTTGCCCCATTCAACGTGATCTGTGGATTATAATGTGAGATCCTTCACATGGAAGAGACAGCCTCCCAAGGCAAAATAAATGTGGGACCTCAGCACATTGATAAGAGGTATGCTCATGTAGAGATTAACATAAGCAATTTGTCACGGAAAAGTCCAGCTTTTGATAGGGTTACCCCATTCAAATGTAGGATTATCACATGCCTTCCTCGGGACAAAGGAGAAATATTAACCATTTGTGCCACCGAGATTCAAGGGAGATTTACTCAAATGACATTTTATTGCTAGGATGAGTCAAAGCATCTTTTCAGAGTGGAATGGATTACCGATTAATATATTCATCATCAACGTTTTTAAAAATGCATTTCGGTTTTCATAGCTTGACTGTTCGGTGCATTGGATAAACTGTGAAGCAGGTTATGCACAGCTCACACATCCCTAACCCTTTAGATTCCCCAAAGATAGGTCAGTGATTTTCCATGTTTAAGCATTCAGATAAAAATGGAACAAGGCCAATGAGAATTGGAAGTCCCTTTGGGAAAAATTGGGAGACTGTACATGTAAGATGTGAACTATGGTGATGCCACACATGGCTGCACAATGTGCACACAGTGAGGCCTTTCCTCTGTAAAACGCCAAGTCTTCCGCCCCCGCTCTCCGTTCTGCCACACAAGTGTAGAAAGCCACAGTGTGTCACAACCCTGCACATAATACACTCATGGGGTTATTTCCTTTTTCTCCATCTCTTTCTCCTCCACTTCCCTCTCATTTGCTGTCTTGAGATCTTTGGCCATATTACTGTGCCACATCTAGCCGGCTATCTTCGATGTCTTGTAAACATCTGATTATTGTTCTCTGTTATGAATAATAAATGTTTTATTTGAAATATGATTTGATAAGTTCTCTTTTTCACATAGAACAAACAACATAATGCTCCCTATCCACCGAGACCTCAATGGTAGGACGTTTGTCTTTTATTTTCACTGCTTCTTCTTTGGACGCTGTAACCGTGCCAGATCTTAAGCAGCCATAATAGCAACCTTACTTTCTCTGAAATGTAGTGCCGTATATGTGGGCCGCATGCATAAACAGCAGTTATTGATCTGCATCGCTCAGGGAAATAACGAGGGTTACATTACGATACAAGGCCTAAATCCACAGGGTGTCTCACCTCAAACAAGCACGCATCCAAAAGCCACAACGCTTCCCCTGGCCAACACATCAGAAGATGAAAACCAACTAAAAGCCACTGTCTCAGTATTATGTCCCATTAACCAGCTAGTAGCGATATTGACATTCTCTAAACAAAAAACTAATAATTGACGCTTTAATGGACAGGAAACACTCCAGTATATATGGAAGCCAACCACAGGCTAAAACAAGCAATTAACCCCTCTGAGCAATCTGAATGCTTTGCCAAATTAGTTGTAAATGCAACATCCTAGCACTTAAAAGTGAACAAGAAGATATAGTAAAGAGTTGTCACATTTTTTACTTCACTGAAAATTTCTCAGGGTTGGTTAAGCTTTAAAAGTAAACAATATGGGCACAAACCTTAAGTCTTGGCTACAATAAAGCTGTTATTATTAACCATAAAACATGTTCATCAATAGCCAGGCATGTTGTACCACTACATGGGGTAAGTTGTCACAAAGGAAACTGCAATTAAACAGACTTTTCAGGAATCATTGAAGCTGTAAAGTAATTATGAAATGCAATTTTTGTCTTAAAACTGCAAAAATATAATACACAAAAATTACATAATTATTCTGGCAAACATAATTGTTTTATTGTCTTCACTTGTTTTCTCAAAAACTAATTATAAAATCATCTTTTAATTCTAAGATCAAATTGGATTATTTATTTTTATATTGGGGAAAAAAAGACTGACATATTTGGCACATGCTTTTATCTAAAGAAACTTAAATTGCATTTAAGATATACTTTTATAAGATCTTGCATCTTGCTCTATTTTTTAGCTACAGAAAGGCCATTTATTGTCTGAAACCATATAAAACCACTGCTAGAAAAACAAACATAAAACATTTGTGTATTTGGACTTAAATCTTTATAGTTGCTGACATTTTGACCCCTAGCCCTAGTTTCCCCTATGCACCCTCAAAACTTTAGCCTTGGTTTGACCCAGTTTTAGTTAATTAAAAAAAGCTTAGTGTGACAAAACATCTGTGACAGACACTAACAGGCTGCTGAATACATTTTTGACAGCTTCACTAAATTGTTTTTACAGCTATGTGCCAAGACCTTTGAACATATTGCTTGAGGAAATGTACATTGTCATATGAAGATAAAGTGGCAAAACCTCATCACCAGCATTTCAACAGTAACCTCGCTTGGTTGTGGGCATCAATTAACACAAGTTATCACATAGCAATTTTGTGCTATGTTAATGATAATAAATTGTTCGATTTTGTCAGCTAACTGTCATATTGATATTTTTATGCAGCTGCATATGTAGTCAGTGTTCATCGCGCTCTCACTTCACAATGCCTATTTTCACAGACCGTGTCAATATTGTGTTAAACAGTAATTTTCCTCTCAATGGTGGCCTCTTTGGCAAGACCAGCAACCTTTGTGTTTGAGTCCAAAGGGGAGATGGTAGTTTGCGCTTCTCACCCCATATCCTTGTTTGCACCTGCCTGCCCAGGGAGCCTTTGCTCTTCCTGGTCATTGAAGGTTCAAGGGAAATCAGCGGAATCAAAGGTCATTATCTCCTGGCAGACCTAATGTTTCCCTTTGTGACCGTCACATGCTGAGGCCAAAGTCTCTTTGTTTTTGCCTCTGCTCTTTGGTCGGGGATCAGTGTTTGAACCACTAGACGTTTCTAGAATCACACAGAGGAAATGGATGTGTTATTTAAACCCATTATTATACTTTAAAGGAAGCATAATTGCATGTCTTTGATTTCGCTGTGATAAAGGGGTTTTTGGTATTTGAGTGCTTGTAGAATTTTCTATAAATATACACAACTTAATTACAACCTAATTTTGTTCAAATAAAATTATACTCCTACATTTTTTTTGCGTAGTACATTAAGCATCTCATCATTTAATGTTCTAAATTAATAATAAAACCGACTTTGTACACTATAATGTCGAAAGTATATTGTCGCCCAGTGATATAAGTTGGAGATATGGTATATTCTACATACCTTTGTACATACAGTATACTCCCATAAAGCTGTATTACAGCAAATCTCAGTTGCGTGATTGTTTGTATTGTTTTCAAATGTAAGCAGTATTATCACATAGCTCTCTGTATAAATGTATATATGTCAAACTTGATCAGCATACCTACAGTATACTCACATAGTGTGATATAGTAAATCTAAACGGCTTGATTGCTTGTATTATTGCAAAACTATATTATTGGCCAGCACTTTATGTAAACTTGGATATGTACAGTATATACTTGCATAGGGTGATATATAAACTATATTATAACTAAGCTCTAATCTTCTAAATGCTTTCTAATGCAAGGCTTGAAGATATTAAGCTATTATAAGCATTAACATCACATTTTTTTGTAAAGATGCTTTGAAACAATGTGCATTCTGAAGAGCGCTGCACACATATAAAGACTTTATTTGGATAGTAACTTAACGTTTCACTTTAAATCTTTATATTTAACCATATATAGTCAGTGAGCTCTGAAAATGTGTAAACATCACACATGAGCAAAAGGTTTTTCTCACAGCTTGTCACACAGCAGTGAAACATGTGACTGTCTTGGGAGGGAGAGGCAATCTACCGTAGTAAGGAGGGGCAGCTGGGATGTTAACATCTCTTTGTTTGCAAGAGAAAAACTGTGAAAAACTTGATGGCTGATACTATGTCCCATCAGGATATAGCCCATCTGTAACCCCAGCGGGGCATGTTTACTCCAGCCAGAACTGTTGACTGGTCATATGGGGTCCCAAGAGGTGTGAACTTGGTGTAAAAGCTGTCTTCTCAAGGCACCGAAAGGCTGAACTAGGCAGGCTGTGACATAAAACACATTTTGTTTATATACATTTGTCAAATAGATTTTTACTACGACAAACAGATTTTAGACTATATTTCTTCTTTCTGATGTTTTTGTTATCTAAAAAAATCTAAATAACAATGTAACATTTTGGACACATTTGTGATAGATGGATGGATGGATGGATGGATAGATGGAGAGAGAGAGAGAGAGAGAGAGAGAGAGAGAGAGAGAGAGATTTTACATAGACATTGCAGGCATTCATTTACATCTGAGAGTTCAATCTGAGAGTCGTGTGTTATCCTTCTCTGTGCTTCTTACATGTGATCATACAGGGCATGATCTGATTTAAAGCACAGGGTTAGGAAGAGGACAAACAGTTAAGCTGTGGCTTTAAGGGTGGCGTCCATTAGCATTGGGAAGTCCGATTCAACTCAGCGATTCGATCGGGTGATTCTTTGTAGTGAGCCGATTAAGCGATTCATAATTAATTTGAGTCATCACCCAAAAGTCTTTCCCTGAAGTCATTTTACACTTCTTTATTTTGTTTTTATTGTTATAAACTATAGTTAAATATGGGTAAAAAGGAGCGGTTTATAGAAACATAGTATTATTAATTATATTTAACGTGTCACGTGTTTATTGTATTAATGTAATCTACCCCACAGATTTGCATTAGTGAGCACAAAAAACGTGTTTTATTTTATTTTCTTCTCTTTTCTTGTTTAACAGACCACTATAATTAAAATTAAGTTAATTTACTGTCTGCGACTATTATTAAAAATGCAAGCAAACATACAGAATTTTTAAAAAACCTTTTAGCTATTTGGAAACTATCCTGAGACCTAGCATATCATTACTATTTTGTAAGAAATGCTAAGTAATTATGGCGTTTTGTTGAAACTGTAGTTAACACAATAGACCTTTTCATGTTAAGGTACACTTAGGTGATTTACAAACGAATCGGTTCTTCCGAATCATTACAAGAATGATTCTCTCGCGAATCGGATCCCGCTAGCGTCCATTAGGTAGGAGGAGTGAACATGGCATTGCAGGGTGCCGGGGATACCTTGAATAAACAATCCAGTCAAGCGACTGACTGCAGGACTCAAGAGCACTAGAAACCCGCACATGTGGGGAATAGACGCTGTCAGCCCCATTCACCTTTCCGTTTTTTTGTACATCTCAGTTGTTCGTAAAGAGAAATATCATATACGAGTCTCCGACTATCCCTGAATGCAGCATAATTTTCAACGGATTTTCTTTTTTCACCATCCGCGGAGGTAAGGCTGGGTGTGAAAATAAGATTTCTGGTATATTTATTTATCCGTTTGTTTTATCCGTGGATTAGCAGCATGCCAGAATCCGATATGTATTTGAATGACTCGTGCGTATATAAAATAAGCAGGGTACATATGGGGTGGTGGAAGCTGACGTTTCCATTTTGAAGCGTCATTTATTTCATTTGAATGTTTACATGCGGGCATGCCCGTATAATATGTGCGTTATTTATTTATTCATCTAATTTTCTTTATGCATGTGATCAAACGATTACACCAACGCGACAAGGACTTACTTCCTTTATAAACATCCTATACCAGAATTTAAGCTACTTAAGTACATTCATATAGGGTGCTGGCAAGCACGTGAAATGTGATATAAAAGAGTGTTGTTGTGCTGATAGTAGCCGAACCGAATTAAAGCTCTAGATACATTGTTACTGTGGTTGTGATAAGAGGATGACTCTGCCACCTTTCTTACCTCATGTTTAGTCTAACCGAGACTCTTCGAAGTGTTGGTGTGAAAACGAGAAACATGAAATGATCTCACCTGTTATAAATCTTTCTCATGAAATCTAGTGTTAATTATTTCTGAAAATATTATTGTGTTTAGTGGCTTATGATATGTGTAGCATCATATGTTTCATATAACTTTTTTGAGCATGTGGATGGATAGTAACTACTTAATGTTTTTTTATTTAAAGGTGAACGGAGTAGTTTTCTTTTTTTCATTTTACTAATTAGCAAAGTTTTCCAAATTAACTAGACTTTTGAGAAATAGCTTTAACATTATGTACACTGATACTCTTCTACTAGTAACAATTTCCATTTTTGATATCAGAAATTAAATTTTCACTAGTAACAATGTTAATATCAACAATTGATTTTGAACGGCAGCCTATGGTGACATTTAACTAGTGAAAATACAATTACAGATATCAACAATTTAATTCTTGATATCAACAGTTTAATTCTTGATATCAAGAATTATCATTTTAACTAGTGAAAATTGCATTGTTGATATCAAGTATTGACATTGTTACTAGTGAAAATGTAATTTCTGATATCAACAATAGCAACTGATACTAGTATAAAATCTAATTCCTGATATCAAGAATTTGTATTTTAACTAGTGAAAAGGGAATTGTTGATATCAAGAATTCATATTCTGAGAAGGAATAAAAGTTAAAACGGCTTTCCATATCAGGCGCAGCCATGTTGATATCACATGGCTCAGTCATCTCATGCAATTTAGTTATTTTTACTATTAATACTATTTACTTTATTTTATACTTTTAAAAAGTAGGTGTTTTGCAACCATAGGCATTAAATAAAAAAATACTCTGAACTGCTAATGTTGGCCACTGTTCCACGGAGAGAAATCACAATAGTTTGTCAGCTGTATTACAATGTGAACCACCAACAACGCAAACAAAAGCATTGGGATTGAATCCAAGAATATGTATTATAAGTATTTGTATAGTTAGAAGAAAACAAAAGATAAACCGATAGTGTAGCGGCAGCAGTTAGTAAACATACTACACTCCTCCAGGCCAGTAGGTGTCAGTATAATGTTACAGAGTGTACCTTTACATGTTATACATATAGGCCTCTGACTTTTCAAATCAGTGGGGATTTGTGAACAACAACAGGACCTGAAGTATATAATGTTCAGGGTGTTGACTCATAGGTACTTTAGAATAAATATACCTCATGACATTTGACAGCATTGAATGAGCATGGTGCTGTGTCATTTGCCCAGCTGTATATTATGATCTGTAGAGACACTGACTCTTATTTTTTTATGTTCACGTAAAGCATGTCTGAATCAAAACCGCAGAGGTGGCTCTCTTACCATCAGACCTCACTCTTTGTTTGCTCAGGTCTTAAAAAGGCCCAAATGTTTGCATTTCGGGAGAAACAGCTTGCTTAAGATCATGATGACATGTAACCCAAAAACCTGACTACCCACTCACATTATGTGAAGCTTACTTTATTACATTGTGGGGTTTTGTTTAAAATGTTGCTCTTAGCCTTTCTTAAAAGGCTGTGAGGAAAGCTTTTGTAAACGATCTTGTCACCTAAGTATAGATTAAAAGAGGTGAATATCTTTGATAGTGATAACAGCCAGTTAATACTAATATTTGAGGACTGAATTTCAACTCAGTTGAACAAGTTTTCTGTATTTGTAAATGAATCATTGCTTGTAACATCACTTGTTATTCAAGAGCTAGATCACCCACAATTGAAAATCTTTCAACATTTATTTACCTTCATGTCATTCCAAGACTTTACATTTTCTGTGGAACGCAAAAGATTTTATTTCATACAATGAAAGTCAATGGCATACCATGTTGTTCTTGACCCCATTTACTTTCATTGCATTGACAAAAGCTATTCTTTAAAATCTTTTTTTGTGTTTCACAGAAGAAAGTCTAACAGGTTTGGAATGACTCGATTCGCTAACATTCCTGTTCATTCAAGTAAATTTTTCTTAGTTTTTGATTATGCATAGAAGTGCTAGTGGACTTTTCTGTATATGGTTGGACTCCCAAATGATGCTCCTTACGGAGATATTTGCCAACTCTTGCTTTGCTTTTTTGTTGTTCTGAATAATATTATGATGTCAGTTCATCGTATTACAAACTGAATTTCAAAGCTCAGGAAACTGGACTTTGACAGAGTATGCGGTTGGCGTAGAGAGACAGAAATACTCCTGTCGTCTTGCAAATGGCGGAACAGTAAATGCCATCTGACCATGTGGAAAGAAAGCCAGAATGAGGAAATGGAGGGATGGAGTGAAAAGGTGAAATGTTTGTGTGTGCGTGTGTCTCCGTATGGATGGCTGGAAGGGGTTCATTGTTCACGAGATAATGACAGAATCATCTACCAGACAGGAGGTCACCATGCCCCTCAATCATAACCCATAATTGATTGACCATAATGGAGATTGAAGTACATTATTCATAGTTTGCGAGGAAAAAAATTACAGCCAGCCCACTGAGAAATCGGGGTCAGATAAATCAGGAGAGGTGCGTGTGCAAGCAACGGCTTGTTGAAGAGACAACCGGCTGAACGTGATCTTGTAAACATCAGAGATCAATGAGATCTAAGCAGTGCACCAGCTTTTAAGAAAAAGACATTTACAGTGCCTCTTAAATTGGCTCGTGTTGTGGTCCGTGAGGAGGGGGGTGGTTCGAAAAAAGACAAATGCAAGCAAAGAGTCCTGTATTAAACTAATGGCGTAAGCAAAAGTGGAGGGCAAAAGGAAAGAAGCATCTTAAATCATGTCTCCGTGTGCCAGCTCATCTATCAGCAGTACACCACAGAAATGATTTTTCCATCTGTAGAATAGAAATGTCAGCCCGAGGAGAGCAGTGTGTATCAGTGATGTTTTTATAGAGTAGGCCAATATTAGGTATGTGATTTATGGCATGTGTGCAGCTATCCTTAACTTCGCATGCATTAAGACTCTCAGAAATCAGGAGCCAAACTTAACAGGTTGGGTTTGAATGCATTTCCTTATTTTTTATTTTAGATTTTTATGCACTAAGTCCGTAATCTACTTTCGGTCATTCATAAAGTTCTACACATGTTTCACCTTACATATTCTTTTGTGAAATTTTCTAGGTCACATTTTCCAGACATTTGATTATGGCTAGTTGATGTATTACATGTTCATTGAGGTTTCAGCATCGAGATTTGAGGTTAAAGTATGTATAAGCGCTGTGACTAGTGAGCATTTCTAGTGTACTACAGAACATTGGCCTCACTATAAAAATAACACAATGTAGAGGCTATGTATTTATGTATGACCCAACCACTTAAAATATAAAAATGTTCTCCCTCACTAGTTGTAAAATAATTGGGAAAAATACATTAAAGTCTGAATGAATACTAAATGCATATGCTCACATTTATTTTTGAGTGTAACGCACACATCTTAACATCCAATCAACAACTAAAGCATAGAACCAAGTCTCTGCCCTACATTTTTTATTTTTGATAAACATCTCTCGTGTGTACATCACAATACATAAGAAACTATCACCCACTTTTGTTTCCTCGCAACTTTTACAGTTTTAGAGGTACTGTAGTACGTCAAAATCCCAGAAGTATTTTACAGCAGCCACCCATATAGCAATAAAAGCCCCATTAAACACATGTTTACCATAGTAAAATCCATAGCACAGAATTTAGCACATTTTCCTCCAAAATCAGTATATAAAACGTAAAAAGCTCCTGCAGATTGCTACTTATAACTAAATGTCACAGCGACTTTTAGAACTTTCACTCTTTTAGTTGGTTTGGATGTTGACTGATTCTGAAAATATTTTCCAGAAATATTCACCAAAACCACTGTTTTAGTTCTGCAATCAGTTTTGAATTAGAACGGCAGGTTGAGCTGATCATTTCCAACATGTACTGCCCTGGCTGCTGCGTCTAGGTCTCTAGACAGCTTTAATGCCCGTGGGGATAAAGGTTTTCGCAGGTCACCGTGTGGTAGGATCAGCATAATTGACGGCTTGAGACGACGCAGTAGAGGCGATAGTTAAATTGGACTTAAGACTGTTATTCAATGGTGTCTTAATTTAACCACCCTGGGTTATATGAAACAAAGCCCACTGAGAAAAGTGGCTCACTCAAATTCCTCACCAATCCGGAGACTTTTCAAGGTTACAGGGCTGTCTGTGGCTGGGCTGACGGATTGATGCGTGTCCCCTGTCGAGCAGAGAATTCAGAGTCCAAGGCCGCCGCAGTGCTGTCCTATTAGGTGGATTGCTTCACCCTCACATAATTATATGGCTTTAATGCAAGCATCTTTCACAGTTCATCCACTCACACTAGCAAACGCAAAAAGAGCGGCGTAGTCGGAGAGAGTCGCTGGATGTATCCCTACTTCATTATGACTTGCTCTTCAGAGGGCTTTTTTAGAAATTAAATTGCTTTGGCAATTAACTAAAAGGGGATTTTTGGAATTTATGAATGACTGAGAAGATTGATATATGGCGAGAGAGGACAGCAGCATGTGAGATGGACGTGAGGCTGAGGCAATGGATTTATCACCACGTTGAGAGGCGCATTAAAGGTGCGAGAATCCCCGTACCCACTTTTTGGGACATGACGGTCTCGTGATCGTACTCTTTGAGTTTGAGTCTGAATTTTGCCAGGTACTGTGAAAGTAAAGTCTTTCCAAGGAGCTCTGTGGCGACATTATGATACGGGTGATTTCACCGGCTGCATTTTTGTGTGCCAGTTCAATAAGATATGAGTTCATGCTTGCTAGATGCCGATAGGAAAATCTAATCCAACGGTTGCCTGCCGAGACAAAGACGGCTCTGTGGTGAGCAGATCAAGAAAATAATGCACAGCTTGAACTTAGACCTTCAAGGTGTTTCTTAAGAGTTAATTAAACAGAATTCATTGCCTGGTAATCTATAACATATGGTGAGAAAAGATTGTGTCACCACTTTGAATACAAACGTTGGGTATTACCGTCTGCTCGAACAGCGCATTGGTCTTTTCAGAGTTTAGATTAGGGAAGGATATTTTGATGTTATATTATGTGCCACGGTGGAAATGTGTCAGCTGGTAGATATTATAATGTACTATGATTATATACAGCCTGATTTTAAGCCGATATATGTGCGCATATCTTTTATTTATAATTTTTAAGACTTCAAATGTGGCTCATTAAGTTATATTTACAATGTAATGTTCTTTTTCACTCAAGTGTTACATTTTGTAATTATTCCATATTATTTATTATCCAAACTATAGTTAGTCTTCTAATATTTACAATGTAATGTTCTATCTCAAGTGTTACATTTTGTATCTATCTATCTATCTATCTATCTATCTATCTATCTATCTATCTATCTATCTATCTATCTATCTATCTATCTATCTATCTATCTATCTATCTATCTATCTATCTATCTATCTATCTACTGATATAGTTGACTATGAGTTTGGACTTTCGAGACCGAGGGAAACAAATTTCCTTTGTGTTTTATTCTTGACAATCACTCTCATTTTTCTCAAATGGGTCTCTCTGCAGCTTGTAAATGAACGTCTTATTGCCAGAGGCACTGAGAATGAGAGGGAACACCGTGTTCAGCCAAAATAATGTTCTTTAAAGACATTTAAAATATTTTCTTGTATGCTTTGCTCATTTCAGAGTTAAATACCATGGTTGTTATTTCTGAAGGCGGCTGAAACTGAAAAATAGATTGTGCTGTTATCAAGAAAGATATTACCGACAAGTTCTGTGGCAGTACGGGCATCGCAGAGAAGTGTTCAAGGTTTCTGAAAATGTTTGAACAGTCAGACAGTTCATGGTCAAGGGCTGTTTAGTGTGAGTGTCTGGAAAGTCCTCTAGGCCATGATTTGGCAGAGAGCGAGCGGTGATGGGCAGCGTATCCACCGCGCTAATGCATAAACTGGGCTAATCTGTTACTGAGCAACATCAGGCACCCCTTCACAACACGTTGTGGGTGTGTAGTTCATGCCGTTACCCGGGGGATGCGGTTTTGTTGAGTTCAGCTCATGGCACATTTTTTTGGCGTAGTCTGGTTGCCCTCCGTGTTTGGACTGTGGAAGGAATCTGCGGTGATGGAGAGACAGAAACACGAGGGACAGCTGGGTAAACATTACAGTCCTATGCTTTCAACATGCCACTTTGATATGTTAATTCTTGGTGTTTTTGCATCACTGGAGAGGTGTAGTCTTTTTGTCGTGGTCATTTGTGCTTTGTTTAAAGGTTTTATTGGTGCTTTAAACAAAAAGCGTCACCTCATTCTTCACAAAGGGGCAGCTGTTTTTCCATTTGATAGTCATCAGTAAATCAGAACATTACCCTTCCCCCAAGTAGCGCATACTAAAGACAGCAGCTCTGCGAGACCTTGGAAGTGGCGGACATGTCTTGGTCACACCGTTGAGGATGACGCTATCGTCACCCTCACTTACGGCCTTAGACCTGACCCAGAGGGCCAGATTGTTTCCAACCAGGCTGAGATAATTATCATCGAGGCTGCTTTGGAACAGCACTTTAATGTTCGTTGGTGTATTTTTAGGGGCATCTCCAATAATGGGGGTTGAAACCTGATCCAGCTTGCTCTGTTGAGTGGATTAAGGCTGTTTGGCGGTAGCGTGTCATCTGCAGTTCAAGGTTGACATCCACTTTAGGAGTGACACCAAGGTCAAGCACGGTTTAATAAGCTGTTTTGTCAGGTCGAGACACACAATCTTCCCTCGACCAGTGATTTAGGTTAATTATGAACAATGATCTCGCCGGAGTTGAGGTGAAAACAAGGCTCCAGGAAGAAAGGTGTGTGTCCAATCACCTTGAACACATGATTTGTTATTTGTGGAAGATAACAGCCTCAAGTAAAGCTTTAGGCCAGGCTATTTAAGATGAACTGAGGTGAAAGTGATCATTATTATCATTTGGGGTGGGGGGTGATAGTAAAGGTGCTGTGATTTTGAACTTTCTATTCATGGATTAGTATTGAAAAACTAAAATGTATCACAGTTTCCACTAAAATATCAAGTAGCACAACTGTATTCAGTATTGATAATAGTGCTTTCAAACGATTGATCGCATCAAAATAAAAATAAATGTTTACATATATATGTGTGTGAGCTTTGTATATTTATTATGTATATATAAATACACACACATGCATGTATATATTTAAGAAAAATAAGTTATGTTTATATTTTAAATATGTTTATATATAATACAAATTATATATAAACATATTTAAAATATAAATATGTTTATATATAATACAATTATATTAATATAAATACATATATGTAAATATTTTCGAAATATATTCTGTATGTGTGTATTTATATATACATAATAAATATACACAGTAAACACTCATATATTATGTAAACAAAAACTTTTATTTTGGATGTGATTAATAGTTTGACAGCACTAATTGATAATAATAATAATAATAATAAAAAGAATTTATTGAGCAGCAAATCAATATATTAGAATTATTTCTGAAGGATCATGAGGCACTGAAGGCTGGAAAACTGATGCTGAAAATTAGGGATGCACATAAGACATGTCTTTTTTAAATCTAGTGACTACCTCATTATTTTGTGCATGAAGAAAAAATTATATTTGTATAATTGGTATATGTATGTGTATGATTGGGTTTCCACACATTTAGAGTTGAGGTGACCAAATGTAATAATTTATGAATTAGCTGTCAAAAAGCCCATACTGGTAGTTAAAGAAGTTGAATATTCAGAAGGACATGATGAGAGCCTGGCTATTTAAATTCTCCTGCTCCAAGACACATTAACATGACCTTAAGTGTTTTAAGATGCATCCCACCGACAAAGTTTTCAAATGTTAGATGACAGAAAGAGGATTTCTAAAATTCTATTGAAAACATCAGACGCAAAAAATACAATGTTTTTGTTTTTAAGCACAAACCAGTAACTTTTTCATGAGTATTCATTTGCATCAGCAGAAAGGAACTGTAGAAAATGAATCAGAACTGCTACGCTATTTGTAGAATTATTTAGGCCAAAGTGCACAAAATGGAGGCCACTTGTTATTGTCAAATATTTGCTGATAGCAGAACCTTATTGTTTTAAGCTGCACAAAAGTTTTTGGAAGGCATAAACATCTATATTTAGACACATGATTGACTAAGTTCTGGTCTCACTAGCACAGTATGTTACATAAGATGGGATAAGTTGTATTAGGAGCCCACTTACATGCAAATCGATCTGTTTTCAGAGCAAATCTAAGGGATTTTCGATAACCTAAAACGCCAGTATGACCTTACAACGCTTTTGATACATGTCGACGTGAATTATCTAACTAAACCTCAACTTCAACTGCAGTGACACAATTTCACACATGCTTCAGTTAACCTTCATTTTATGCACAGCAGGCTGACAATTTTCTGCTTTTATGTGCCATTTTGTTGCTTATGCAATTGTGGTTCACCTGACATTTGATAGAATTATTTAGCTGGCCTGTTTTTACGATATGCACTTTTGTGGTTTGACCTCGCTGATTAGGAGGAGATTAGAGCTGACCTGAAAACATTTGAATGGAAAACAGGGCAATTATATAATTTCGTCTGCTCATCCACCATCCGGCTATGGTGAGCAAGGCGAGCTGAAGGTGATAAAACATTTTGCCTGTAAATGAAGACTGCATCCCTACTAGAAAAAATTGCATTTTTTTGTAGCATATATTTAAACCTATTATAGTAATATTTCACACCTGCCTTTGAGTGATTTTTTTTCAAATAAATGCAGCCTTGGTGAACATAAGAGACTTCTTCCAAAAACATTTAAAATGCTTACAGCCCTAAAGTTTTGAACAGTAGTTTATATTTATTGAGAATTTATCATATCTGCAATATGCTAAAATATGATAATTTTGTTATTGTTATTATACAGGCCTAAATTATTCATATACTGTTTGTTTAGATTATTATATATTATAAAACCATAGTAATGTCTTTTTTAAATCTAGTGACTACCTCATTATTTTGTGCATGAAGAAAAAATTATATTTGTATAATTGGTATATGTATATGATTGGGTTTCCACACATTTAGAGTTGAGGTGACCAAATTTAATAATTTATGAATTAGCTGTCAAAAACCCATACTGGTAGTTAAAGAAGTTGAATATTCAGAAGGACATGATGAGAGCCTGGCTATTTAAATTCCTCCTGCTCCAAGACACATTAACATGACCTTAAGTGTTTTAAGATGCATCCCACCAACAAAGTTTTGCTCTAAGATGTCATTACAGAAAGAGGATTTTCTAAAATCTCCTATTGAAAACTTCTTCTTTTTTCACCATGCTAGATGGGCAGACTGATGTGATTGTTCTTAGCACAAACCACATGGTAACTTTTTTTGCTGTGCTGTATTCATTTGTGGCATCAGCAGAAAGGAACTAGAACACTGAATCAGAACTGCTACGCTATGGTAGAATTATTTAGGCCAAAGTGCACAAAATGGAGGCCACTTGTTGGATTGTCAAATTTTGCTGATAGCAGAACCTTATTGTTTTAATCTGCACAAAAGTTTTTGGAAGGCATAAACATCTATATTTTGACACATGATTGACTAAGTTCTGGTCTCACTAGCACAGTATGTTACATAAGATGGGATATGTTGTATTAGGAGCCCACTTACATGCATCTACAGTTTCCAGAGCAAATCTAAATTTATTATAAGTATAACCTAAAATAAATGAATGTGACCTTAAAACGCTTTTGATACATGTCGACGTGACCCTGCGCAAACCAAACCTCAACTCCGGTCAACTGCAGTGACACAATTTCACACATGCTTCAGTTAACCTTCATTTTATGCACAGCAGGCTGACAATTTTCTGCTTTTATGTGCCATTAATCAAATTATGCAATTGTGGTTCACCTGACATTTAACACAGTCAAGGTAATTTAGCTGGCCTGTTTTTTGAAGCGATATGCACTTTTTGTGGTTTGACCTTGCTGATTAGGAGGAGATTAGAGCTGACCTGAAAACATTTGAATGGCGTAAATAAGGGCAATTATATAATTGGCGCTCGGGTCTGCTCATCCACCATCCGCCCGCTCGGTTCGTGTGGGTGGTGAGGCTAGCAAGGAGAGCTGAAGGTGATAAAACATTCAAGTTGCCTGTAAATGAGATGAAGACTGGAGCAGCACCGGGTTCAGCCATTAAAGATGTTTTATAGCAGCTCTGCAAACCCCCCCCCCAAGGTGCACACATGTAAACCTATCTATCAAAGGAAATTGACCTGCCTTTGAGTGATTGCTTTACAAAACCTGCTGTTGTCACGAAAACATTCGCATGTCCTCCATGTTCACGCCCCCACACCCCTAGTTCGCGTTAAAAAAATTCTACCTTCTTAAAATATGATTGCGATTGCTCAAATTTCAAAACTTTGAACAAATATATAATTAGGTTTGAAATCCAGCCATCGAAAATGATACTATTATATATAAAACCCAAAATGCGCACATTAACATAAAGGCTTTTGACTTGATGTTGATGGCATCCAACAGGCTATTAGCACGCAGAGCTGCCATATTTCATGTTTGAGTGACATTTATTTCTCTTTAACGCAATCTTCCACAGTGTTCCCAACCAGTTCGCCTGTATTCGGCGGATGCCCTTGTATGCCCTCGGTAACAGCGGATAGTGAAGCTGCCCTCTGAGCTCGTGGAACAAAGCAGAAAATAAAGTTGCTGCCTGCAAAGTGCTGCAGTGGGTGGCTTTAACATTCCCATCCACTTTCAGCTCCCGCTAACCTTGCTGAGCTCTGACATCATCCTGGAACAATGTCAGATCCATGTAGATGAATATAATTAAACAAGCGCTTATCATCCAGCCGGGGAAAGTTTAGTGGCAGGTCAACCATGTTTGCCTCTCTCTCGGCTGAAGGTCGGACGAGGGTTAGACAGGCAGTTTGCAGGCTGGAAGGTATGTGAAAGACACAAAACACAGACTAGGCCAACACAAGAACATTTTCCAGAGCACAAAAAGGCTATTTTTACACTAGCTCGTTATTTACATTGAGCTCTGTCAGACCAGACTATAATGGAAAATTGAGTACCTATGTAAAATTTACCACAGCATCTACAGTTTTCTCCAAAATTCAACATTTATTATAAGTATAAAACCAAAATAAATGAATGTGATCTCTAATATTAATGTATTTGTAACAATAACATTTTAGTGAAATATATCGCATTTAAAAAGATTTAAGACATAACAAATGACATGGTAAGTCAAGCGAATCAAGTAGTATGTAGGTAATCTTTAATTACCTGATAGGAATTAATCAAATTAATCAATATATGCTAAAAACACACAGTCAATGTAATTCAATATCATTGTTTTGGCAGTGAAAGCATTGAATAGATATTTCATAAAGTATTAGAAGTCAATATTGTTTGTTCTATTTCCATATCAGTGAACATAAACCAATGGCTGACAGTTAACAGCTGTTTTGCAATTATTTTTGTTGTTCTGCCTATGGTAGACTTGAGGTGTTTATACTAGACATGTCTGTTGAATTTTGTCTGCTATGTTTTAAAATAGAAGGTCTATGTAAATTAGCGTAGTGTCTTTGGTTGTTTGTCAGAATCTCATGCCATTTGGGTCACATTTAAGACGATGTTTTAAAATCATCTTGAGTTACATTCTACGGCACTCCATCCAGCTATTTTTAAATGCAAGAACATGTGAACTGAAAAGTTCACAGGTTTTTAATCACATATTTAAACAAATATATAATTAGGTTCAAATGCCTCAGCCATGTTTACACTATATTTGAATGTGAATTAAAATAGACCACATTAACATATAGGTGACTTGATGTTGATGAGTTGAAATTGAGAATTGTAACAACAAGCACCATTTGCTACCTTACAAGTGAGTAAACGTGTGGCTCCAAATGAGACAACCTGTCACAGCCAAAGCCACGGTGTTAGGTCTCGGCTTTGAATTCTAGCTAGTTCCAGCGAAACCATTTGCTTAAGATAGCATGAGGCACAATATGTTACTTAATAAGGCAAGGGATTTTTAGAGTCCTCCGCCATTAGCCGCTAAAATAATCTCCTCCCTGAATGGGAAAAGGCAGCAGTGAAGGGAGTAAAAACGAGTGCGCTGCATAGCCTTTGGATAGGAGCAGTATTTAATTAAGATCAGCCTGTCTCACATACATGCTGGCTGATAAGGGCTCCAAAGCACATCTGGCAATATGAGAGCTTGATCTCCCTTCGCTGGGGTTAATGAAGGTGGTCTCTGCTGAGTTATGTGATAAAACTCAGCTGAACTTTTCTTTTGTCCGGTCAAAAAAAGTGGAAGACTATATGTGACCTATTTTCTCCAGCACAAAGCAAAGAGTCCCAGTAAAATAAGTTTAAAGGGCTTGGAATAGAATTCGGAATCTTGTGGAATAGAATTACATTGATCTGAAAGGTTATTACAAATATAAAAATATGACATTGATTCAGTATCGTCTATAGGAAATATTTCAACAGTAAACCACACTGACTGTGCGATATTTTTAATATATATATTTTTTCAAGTGATGATTTTTCTATGCAAATTATGATTTTGCAACCCTTTTTATGACCAAAGATTTCCTAAAGAGGAAGTATGAGAAAGTTAAGACAGATGTTTTAATACTTTAAGATGTGTTTCAGACTCAAACTTTAGCAACAGATAGTCTTAATTTCTATTTTCATTATTCAGCCCATAGAGAAAATACACAACGCAAAGAAATTGAAGGTATATGACAATATATAAAATATTCAATTCATATTCCATATTTTATTTTACACTATGTTTGCCAGCTTTTGGGCTGCCTCTTATGTTCTGTGTTGTTGCACCTTAGTATTAAAGGTAAGACAGACTAACTAATCAGCCTTTCTATTTTGTCCGTGAACATAACCTCTGATCTCAGGGTCACCTAGTTTAGGTTCCTTATCAGGACAGGACTGATAGCGCAGGCGTTGCCACATGAGAAATGGATATTTGAGATATGCTCAAATATCCCCGTGAAGGTTTTTTGTCTTGCAATTTCAACATTAACGAGCTCTGTTTTTTACTTGTCACGGTATTATGTTGAGTGTTGTGAAAGGCAAATGTGTCCTAGCATTCCACTGACTTGTGTAAACTTAGCTCCGCAGGCCAACCTGCATGCATAGTATTTTCAGATAAGATATCTGGCAACATGTTTTCAGCCATACCAGGCTGGGATGATGAACAAATCATCTTCCTGTGCTCCTGATCACCCTCCTGAGGTTAAACTAAAACCGCATTTGCTCAGCTGCAGGCTCATCTCACCCAAGTGCAGGACAAGAACAGCTGGGTACCAGTGCGGCCACGATTGGCAGGGTGTAGGGTTTCATCTACCGAGGGGGTCAATTCTACTTCCTCGGAAGGGGCTCGAACCCTCTGAGAATCTGTCATCGTTCACATTGTAAAAGCTCTGCATGTATCTGTTTTTGACCTCCCAGAAAAAGCCACCTATTTAGGGTGATCATCTAGTGATGTAATGCAATACCAGAGTAGTTGATATATTTATCTTTTACCCAAAATAGAAATTATGGGAAAATGGTGTACATTTATAGTCTACTAAAATAAAGATTTGTATTAATTTCTGAGCTGAAATTAAGAATTCTGGAAGTATTTTATATTATAATAAATATAAATATTATTAGTAATTACTCACCTCATTTCAGTCCAAATTGTAAGACCTTCGCTAATTCTTGTAAATGCAAATTAAGATATTTTGATGAAATGCTTTATTTTTCATAGACAAAATGCAAATGACACGTTCAAGACCCATATAGGTAGTCAATACTTTATTAAAATAGTCCATGTGACATCAGTAGTTCAATCTTAATGTTATGAAGCTACAGAATTAAATGTTAATATTTATTTTAAATTAGCTTTTGTTTTTGTATTTTCAGTTTTCATTTTTATTTTAGTAATTTTGTTATGTGACTTGATTTGTATTTTTAAACAATACTATTTATCTTTTTTTTTTTTTTGCAGTTAAATTTTTCATATTTTTTATATTTATGATTCATTTTATTTCTGTATTACTCCAACTCTGATAGCCATTTCTAATGATAACAATGCTTGAAAGATGAATTGGACACTTTTAGAAAATAGTTTGATTTTGCTTTGACATTGTGCAATGAAAAAATTGTAGCCGTAATGTTGTTTAACGTGAACATATTTGCATACAAATGCAAAAAATATTTATCAGTACAGCTGTTTTCAACATTTGTAATAAGAAATGTTTCTTGAGCAGCAAATCAGCATATTAGAATGATTTATGAAAGATCATGTGACGCTGAAGACTGCTGTAGCCGTTCACATTAAACAGTGTCTTGAAGAAAAACAAGTGGAAGCTTCTGGCACCCAGTGATGGCAGTGGATTAAACGAATACGCAAATGGTAAATGGTAATCATATCATGGCTAGCACCAACGTAATTGCCTTTCAGAAAATGTGTTAGGAAAACTTAGCAATCTTTGTCACCTAATTAATATTCATGAAGCAAGCCCAGTGTTTAAATTATATTCCCACCACTTTTCAGATCGTTCCTACACCTCTGATTATTAGCATGCTAAAGCAAAGCACAAGCTAGCACTTTAAA
Organism: Gymnocypris eckloni scoliostomus; assembly: GCA_027564155.1. Classification (NCBI taxonomy): domain Eukaryota; kingdom Metazoa; phylum Chordata; class Actinopteri; order Cypriniformes; family Cyprinidae; genus Gymnocypris; species Gymnocypris eckloni. The sequence continues at coordinate 9,060,705 of CM050417.1, read as the reverse complement.
ACTCCTCGCAAGAAGGTTGTGTCCCATTTGTGATGCCATAGTTACAAAATTGAATAAAGGTTAAATGCTAATCGATTGGTCGGTTGTTGGATGACTAGTTAGCCACCCAACGCTACCAGCAGAACATGGATTGGTGGCAAACATGAGCAAGGCCATGCTATCATTTGAAAGTGTTTCTGCTACTGTTTGACGCTCATTAATAAATAACAAAACAGAAAATAGGACAAGATAAAGGGAGAGAGAACAACTGTGTAAACGTTGCTTTTAAAGAGACAGTCTGTCAAGGGTTTGCTGACTCATTTAGCTTTAAGTCTTGCATTGTTATCATCACCATCACCATTAAGTTTTTAATCCAACTTAATTTCTGCTAATTAGCAACTGTAGGACTGACAGGCTTCGCCATGTCCATCCGTCTGTGTCAGGGCAGCGATTGCCTCTCCTGAATTGTGTTCATTACTTTTGTCTTTTTCAAGTCCTTCAAAAGTGCTTATTGTTTAAGTCAAACTGATGGAAAGTGTACTGTCAGCTCTTTTGAGAGTGGGCCATAGTACAGCGTGCAGGCCAGGAACACAGGAGACAGTTGGGGGTACATAAGAAGCCATGTGCGGTGGAGGCCTACCGCTAGCTGCTCCGTGGGTAGTTGAAAATATTTTTTAAAAGGCTTAACTATAAATACATGTATGTATATGTATGTAATGTATACGTGTGTTTTGAAAGCACTGACATTGTAATATGGCGATTTACTCGATTATATTACTGTTTGATATTATTGCATGAGGAATGTCTTGAAGAAAGCTAGCAGGAAGTTTTAAAATTTAGCATATGGTTGGTAGTGTATTATTCATGGCACCTACATGACACAAAAAGGGAAGAAACCTGCTTATGTAACTTGTCAACACATTTACAGTACATCCAGTTTTACTGCAGTGTCAACTTGTAGTCCTCGCAGAATTCCCTATAACAAGACCTATATTAGATAAGCCCCTGGATCTCTGGAAATACGACTTAAATCTCATGAAATATGGAACTGCCTGTATATAGGGACCAACGTACCATCTAGTAGTATATATCATGGTTTGTCGACATGCTTTTAAATGAAACGCATACGGTTTTAAATGAACTGCTTGGATCAGTAATACTACTGCAGTGGTACTGCATTGTTTCACTGTACTGGTTACATACTGAATTTAATAGTTTTGAAGCTTTGCAATAAAGCTGCAGTTTTGGTCTTATTAGGAGTTGCCTTGTGTGCCTTGTCTTAAGTTAACCGTTGTCTCTGTCGGGTCACATCCTTGAAAACTCTCTGCCCCTTCTCTAGACTCATGCGTTTGGCTCTGATGACTGCAGAGACTTTACTGTGTTAATAATTTCTTTCTCATCTAGGGAAAAGGCAGGGGACCGAGGCACTCTCTTCCTTTTAATGTGCTGGCTTTTCTTCAATCATTTAATTAAGAAAAGGAGCGATTATTCAGCCTCGAGTCAGCTCCTTCTCCCTTCCAGCGCCTCATTCATCTCTGATTAAACTTGTAGCATTCGGTAACTGTACTTGCCTGCTCTTTCTGGGGCATGTGAAACAGGACGAGATTGTGACAGTAGAGAAAAGAGGAACTTGAGGCCTGTGAGCGAGTTGCAGGATAAGAAAATGGTCCCCTTTGGTCTCTTCAACTTGATAAAGGCTGTGCTTGCTGCTGTGTTATCTCTTTTTGCGTTTAAGTTTGGGTTATCTCTTTTTCGGCAGCATAACCTGTCTGAGGCTTTCGCTGCATAGTTTTACCCCCCTAATTAAGTGCTGACCCCTCATGAGAATTCACAATAAAAGGTTGGGGTCTTTTCAGTAATTACAGTAATCAAAATAGTTTTATGTACAAGGTTGCATTTATTTTCACCCGGTGCAAAATAGGTAAAGGTTCACAAGCCGGAATCGAACTCGGGACGCCCAGAGCGCAACGGCGCTATATTATACATTATTTTTAACTCTCAAAAATATTCTACTGTATACTACTATAAAATGACATGTAATGTCCAATACAGTTTTTCACCGCATATAGTAGGGGAACTTATCGTTAACCAATTAATAGGTTTTATTATAGCATTTTTACAGTCTTTTACCATTAAATTCACGGTCATTTGTTTTTTAATTGTGTGGAATAATTTTTATAATTTTTTGGGCTGTGTTCTGAAAGTAAACTTTATAACCTTATTTGACAGGAATGTTTTTAAATAGCATCTAAACTTGAAAATTTTCGCTGTATGGAAAAACGTGAGAAACTCTTTTACTAGTATAATAGTTTTGAGCAAGGTTGAGCTTGAGTGGTTGTCGAATATCCACGTGGCTTGGGTTTGAATGAGCATGATGCTTTGATTGACAGCTTTGTCTTCATTGTCTAGGTGTATAGCAGCACCTCTTTTCACTATACTCTAAAATGCATTGCTGCTTCATTAACAGAGAGGGACGCAAACTCACAAATACAAAAGATATACAAGGATGTGTTTCCAGCTTAGCACTATTAGCAGTTGAGATGCTATATTCAAGTCAAGTTCCTCATCCGATTGTGACGGCGGTTGTAAACATAGACCCCACGAGAGGAATTCCACAGGGAGACAAAGCAAGGGTTAGAGAGCCTCGTTCCCCTCTCCCTCTGCTCTAGGGTGGAAATGGTTAACATATCACTGTAATTGGCACCCGCAGCTGCTTGTCCTCTCCACAAACAGGAGGGGATGATTTTTTTCTCCCGGCCTCCCCCTCTCGTTCTCCCCTCTCCTCTCTCACTCTCTTTCTGCAGCCTCTGCTTTGTGTGACAGCTGCCTAATTGGGCATTCTCCCCTCGTAGCGAGGCTGCCTCCTCCGGCCTCGACTGCTGACGAATGGCAGCGGATTACAGATGAGGACACGATGACCCGTTCGACCTTCCCGCAGCAGGGGGAGCTGAGGGAGGGATCTGACGGGCCGGGACCGGGCCCAGCGCCTCAGGTCACTGGAGGATGAGGTCGTGAGAAGGTGGAGGATCTGCCAGGTGGCCAATGACAGAGTGTCACATGACAGTAGCTTGATGTCAATGTGTCAAGGGTAGACCGGTGGCACAGCATCCTCAAAAACACTTGCACGGATGCACAGTAGCTTTTGCTTTAATCCCCAGCTCTCAAACCAATCGAAAACATCAGAAGGAGAGGCAGTGATTTTATTTTCAGTGTGATTTCTCTACTGCTGGAATTGTAATGATGCTCATAATGGTCTCCTGGGTTGGGTATATAATTATATACAGCAGATGGATATATCAAATAAATGTTTCATATTTCTAATACTTAAACATTCTAATGCTGTTATTGATTACAATTGATTTTTACCTGTTACATATGTATGTTGGCATTGTTTATTTAGCATATAAAGTTAAGAGTGACAGCCCTACTTTAATAAAACTACAAGTAAGCCATTTGTAGTTAAAAAATTGAAAACACTCCTCGACACCGCAACATTAGCTCAACCAATGGTGTATCTTTGGGGCGGAACTATCTGTCCACAAATGGGTCACAGTGGACGGGTTCTGGGAATGAGTTTTAAAACAAATTGTTTGCATTTTTATAGCTCCAAATATAATTTTCAAACATTTTAAAATTCAACAGCCATTACAAGTTGACAAAAAATAATTATATTAAATATGACTATAACAGATATACAGATTTATTTTAGTACTTTTTTCTATACTATTATAGCATTTATTAATATTTAGAATTTGCTTTGTTTAATTGTTCATTTTACATTTTAGTTTAGGTTTTAATGTTTTATGCACTTAAGTTTAGGTATTCATCTAATATATATATATATATATATATATATATATATTTATCATCTAATACTTTTAAATTACCAAAAATATAATTTTTTGTTTGTCAACAATAACATCACTAGATTATGGGTACACAATATATCAGTGACCATATCCTACAATACTGGCATTGTTTTCCTTTGGCTAATTTTTGAAGCAGATCAAATAAATATGTCTTTTCTATGCCATAAAAAACAGGCAGAAAATTCTAGATTATAGACTTATAAAATATATCATGATTTTATCAGGCATGACATTAAAAAAATGTTGGTTAACGCTTTTTTAATCTTGTTTTTCTTGTTTATTGACTTATTTTTCTGTATCGCCTACACATTGCTGATGCAGCTGATTTTTTTTCTGTGCACTTTGGCCAAGCAAAACTCTTAAAATATAATATTTATTTCCCAAAGTAAAAATAGTTGCTATACCAGCAGCTGGTATTTAAAGGCGCTAGGCTAATGACTGTATTTTTCTTAATGCCAGCACCTCTGAATTTCACAGCATATGTGCAGCAGACTAATGATCCAAATTAGCACTTTTTTTCTCCAGATCATTTACCGCACACATTGGAAAGCCATTGGTTAGACTTTCTCCGTTAATAAAGAGGAGGGAAAAATAAGAAATTCTATCACTAACCGCTGCAAGGCAAGTTCAAGCCGTAAAGGTCTTGTCTGCTGAAGCATTTCAGCTTGGCTTAGCTTTCTTATCTGACTGTAGTAGTCATAGAAGCCATGACCAGTCTCTGCCCCACTTCATCCACCCACACACACATGCGCTCTTGCAATATAAAATCAAGCGTGGAGCGACAGAGCGGAGTATCTTCTAAGACACAAAACGCAGGCTGTCAGAAGGGCTGGCAGAGCCTTGTTCCTGTCATGCTGCCAGGATGCAATATCACTCAGCTGAGGTAGAAAGCCATCAGTTGTAAAATATGATGAATTATCCCTATTCGGCAGAGTGGGCCGTCTGTGGGCGTGTGCCTCTCTGTGTGTACGCGAAAGTACGTGAGGGTGTATAAAGAGAGGCTATGCCTGCGTGTATGTGAGAGTCTGTTTTGTGTGACTGAGCACTGACGGTATAGCTGCGGCACACATAAGAGTGTGTGGGTGAGGAAAAGGAGTGCGAGACCAGCTACGGGGTTACTACAGGTTTAATGGCGACATTGTTGTGCATGCACTTAGCTGCTTTCAGTGTTGAGTTGCTCAGAGCGAGCGTCTAATCCCCACCCGGGTGCTCACACACTTGATTAGTGGCCTTGGTTATCTGCTTAGAGGACAAGTCGCTGCCCCCTCCTTCACTGGTCAGGGCTAGGGCACTGAGGGTTGTCAACCCCAAAGAAAGAAAGAAGAAGAGACAGAAGGAGAGAGCAGAGAGGGGCAGGATGTTGTTGAGGTGTATTAGTATTCAGACAGAGCCTTACAGCTTGCAGAGCAAATTGATTACTACACTGTTCCTGTTCTTGGTGTCACAGCTCCATAAGAAGGTAAGATTGTATATTGTATATCAGTGTGGGCATGGCAGAAATATCTCCCATTTTGCCGGGTCCATTATGAATTTGAGCTTTCTGAAGTTGTGAATGAGTCTGATTACTGTCTGATTTGTGTGAATATGTCGATAGACATGTTTTCGGCAGGTTTAGGTTATTGAAATTTAACTTGGTGCGTTCAGTATTTTTCCCTGATTTAAAAGGTTTTACATAAATAAATAAGCAGGTTCAAAGAGTTCTGCAGCGATGACCTAAAGGTTGCAAAGCCCTGGTTCCCTTGAAGAATTAGATTTTATTTTGGTTTTTGGATTACTGCAGAAAATAAGATCTGTGACCAACAATGGTTTGAGATTCTTACTCCACTTGTTAATCAAGATAATCGTCTGACCACAAAGTGTATGAATTTTGAATCCTAAATACAGTCGCCGGAATTAAAAAGCTGAAGTTAGCAAACAAACTACACCACGGTCGCATGACTTTAACATCACCCCCATTAAACCTTTGACAACTCTTTAAACCGTTATTCTGTATGAGGTTTTTTATAGCCTTTTTTATCCTTATCCTTAAGTTCTCATCCAGTAAATCATGAACATCAGGAAAAGTCATGGGGCATTTGAATATTGTTGTGGACGATGGGTGTCCGTGGAGTCAAATGGCCGAGATCCACTGGCCTAGGCTCACTGTGCGTGACATGTACCATGTATTGCCAGTAACTTATGATCTCACATCCTGAAAAAGTGGAAGCTTGTCTTTTTTTGGATGAGGACATTAGTGAGTTATCTCTAAAGACTCGAACAGATGAAGTGAGGGTCATGACGCACATGCTTGACTATTCATTTGACCAGTAAGGCAATGGTGCACTGTATGTTTATTTGATTTATGAATAATAAAAGTGGTCATTGCTTCCCCCTCGATTTGGACTATTAGACCAATACAATATTGCACGTTAGACTGTGACTTTTGTTTATTTTGTCATGCACTTTTTGTGTCTGGTTTTGTAAGTACAGTTGCACTTTGCATTACTGGCAGTCGATATGCTATACTTGGTCAGAGCTGTTTACATAATGACTGGCATAAACTATGATCCTGATAAACATGATATCTTGAGTTAGGGCGAAGAGTGACTTTTAAAAAGCCATGAGCTCTCGTTATAGAACATAGTTTCTAGCAGCCTCTTTCTCACAGAAAGTCTTCTAATGCAAATTATTTGTTCCCTATGTGGAGCCTAAAAAAAGTCACAGCACTTGTTTTCTGAAGGTTGTGTCCAAGTTCACAAAGCCAAAAACTTCCACTCAAGTACTTGAAGTGTTTTTTGGTATCTTCATGATCTGTTTTTTGGCCACAGACTGATTCCCATGCTCATGTTCCCCAAGTCATTTCCAGCCCCGGAAACTGGGCCATTTACCACAGTCAATTAGGAGTACAAATATTTAGTTTGTTCCCATTTACTGGTTGTGGGCAGTAATGCCATTTTTTTCCATTATGAGCTTTAGCACACTCAGTATAACTTCAGTGTGTCATTTTGTTTTTCAGCGTAACTGACAAAGATGCATGTTATTCTGTAGCTGAAGATGAACCAGCTTGGTCTTCTCTAAGTGTTCCTGTTAACATTACGCTGCCATCATAAATCTACAAGTCTAAGGTCAAGACTATTACTTGTGGCAAGACTCTGGAATTATGTTTGGAGTCTTGTGACAGTACACGCGGGGGCCCCCTGTATATATTTCATGGGAAAGGGTTCCTGCTTCTTGGCTAAAACGCTCTGGTATCACCCCGTACTTGCCCATGTGAAAGGGTAACTCATCTTAGGGTCATCATAATGTAGGTCAGACTCATGCTTTTACTAAGAGTCAGAGATTGCACTTGGCAAAGCCCTAACTAAAGGGGTGTGCCCCAGCTGGGAAATGTCAATGTGCGATGCCCATAATGCTTGTTTGGAAGTAGGTCACAGTGACCTAGTTTGAATGGTTCATGGCTCTGATTGATTGAGTCACCCAACAACAATCTTAGGAATGTGTTGTTGTAGTTCCACAGGCTTTTGTGCCTACGAGTGTAACCAAAGGATAACAACAACTTAGCAGTTGAAGAGGCACAACTATGTCCAAAATATTTTTTTTATTAAGTGTTTTAACCAGAGCATGTGGAACTGAACATCTCATGGCTCAATGTATTATATTTCCTATCCTCCTTTTGCAAGATTCATGCCCTCTCAACACAAAATGCCCTTTGATAATTTGCTAGTTCGAGAATCTGTGGAATAGGTTAAGCAATAGTTTGTCTAAGCTAATATTTCTAAAAGCAAATTCTAAAATCCTGTGAAGATTTACAGACGTTTTAATAGACCGCATTTCCCTGCAGTTTTGGTCTATTTTAATTTTAGAAAGTGTTTCTTTTATTTACGCCACAAAATAATTATTTAAGTGCATTTCATCTTGTGTGTGCTTTCATGGAATGAAAGTAAGGTGTATTTTGTGAAATTCTATATGAGCATTTCATCTTGTGTGCGTGTTTTGAATGTTCTATTGCACAATAACTGAAGCTGTGTTTTCATGGAAAAGTATAGGCTACCTTTTCAGTTATTTCATTTTTTTACGAAGGTTTGTCAAGTGGCTTCAAAAACAATACATGTTTTTAAATTAATCATTTTAATTTAATACATTTAAATTAATACATGCTTTATCTTCTTAAATATATATTATGTATTGCTTTAATTGATATATTTAGTCAATAATTTCATTATAAACAGGAAAAAAAATATCAGAGCGTGATCTGATCGGGATTTGGTTTACCGGTGAGCTCGAGCGGAACATTAGCGACATAACTGTTCTGTTCTGTCTGAGCGAGCTCACGCTCAAAGCGGAATATTGAGTTAATGCATGCTCAAATGAACGCACATCGCAAGGGCAGCTTTGTCACTTTTTATTAGGATCTAATGCTTTGTATGGACTCCAGCTGTTGCATCAACTCAAACAGCCCCGGCAGAGTGAGTGACCTTGACTTCAAACGGGGCATGCAGCAGGTTTTGCTCCTTTTGCCTCGTCATGCATTTTAAATAGCCTAAATGGATTACAGTTTCTGGACAGTGGATGTAATTTATGATCTGGTATTTTTTGGGGGGGTCAATTAATCTTGCAGTTGAGAAATGAGGGATCCAGTCCAGATATCAGATCCTCTCCATTAATATCAAGCCAGTCGTTTTTCAGGGATTTTTATTTCTCAGGTAACTCATTCAGGAGCCTCGTCACCCTACACTGATGGTGATAGTATTGTGACAAAAAACTCATTAAAGAACAGGCTCATATATATAACCAGGTTTTTGTCAAATATGGGCTACACTTCTTACAGTTATTCTGAAGCTCATAGCTGTCAGAAAATTGTCACTAGTTGCTTTTTTTTGGAACATTTTTACAGAATAATAATAATACAAAGGCTTGTTAAATGTCGCTAAGTTCTAGACACTCAAAGCGCTTTCTACTACTCACCTATCTCTCATCTGTCTGAATGTGCAGCATCCACCTGGATGATGCGACGCAGCCATAGTGCGCCAGAACGCCCACCACACACCAGCTTATTGGTGGAGAGGAGACAGAGTGATGAAGCCAATCAGTGTATGGGGATGATTAGGAGGCCATGATGGTCAGAGGCCAGTGGGTTAGTTTGGCCAGGAATACATTTGGCCAGAATACATAAATTTGGCCAGAATACATTATTAAAACAGCTGATTTTTTTTTTTTTTTTCTAATGTAAGATACTGAATATCTCTTTGGAGCTGAGATAAGTGTGTTAAAGTAAGTTTATCTGTTTAACAGGGTGAAGGCGTTGTCAGTATTGTGTTTGCTCTTTTCATTGGATTAGGACAACAAGCTACAGTAGCCTATTGACAGAAGTATAGGATGAAGTTTTGTTGTTGTTGGCCCAAATCAATGACCTTCTCCCACTCTTTGACATTAGATATAACGCTTTGTCAGACAATACTTACATTTTCACAGTCAGATTCAGCTTCCAAACTATCTTCATGAAATTCCTCAACTGTTTCATTGACACATATTATTATACTATATCATTATCATAACGTCCATACAGTAGTGCTGAAATATATTTACATGGGCAATAGATATGCATTTTATTTTATTTTATAGTTCCATTAATGTTTATAAGTCGGTTCTATAATGATTTGTCTTAACTTAAGAGATAATATCCAGATTAGAGCTATTTTGATCATGTAGTGGCATATAGGGGTGTAAGAAAATATTGATCGACATGAGTATTGCGATATTTTGTTTGGCGATACTGTATCGATTCTCAAAAACGGAATATTGATATTTAAAAATAAATAAATCATACAGGATGGCCGCGTCCTGTGTGAAAATCCTTCACATGGGCGCATCGGGTGGCAGGGTCGCTGCACGGCTGCAGCTTTCTCTCGTGTTGGGGACGTTTTGTGCTGTTTGGGCGGTGCTCGTGTTGCGGTCTCTGCAATTTCCCAAACCCCTGTATCGTGATATGTATCGTATCACCAGATTCTTGCTAATACACAGTCCTAGTGGCATAGGAGTTTCTCAGGCCTGTCACTCTCACACCCCTTTGACCGATATCTTGATAAGGTCATCCCGTACTGTCCACCCCCTGTCAGCCCCAGCAAAGTAGAACAACCAGAGGTGCCAATTAGGAGCAGAACAAATCAACCATAGCCATTGACCTTCACTTTGACCATAGAGCACTGACAATATCAGCCTTGTGTTTATTCCATGATTAAGTACTTACAATTTCATCTCGTTATGTTTTCATTTTCCTATGAAGTGCAGACATTTCTGTGACATTGGTAGTGCTGTACCAAGAGGCTCGAGTTGTGTTACGAGTATAGTGTTTAGCAGGCTTGTACATATACACAATAAATGTCAAGTCTGCAGAGCCAATGGCACTGTGTGATCCAGATGTGGTATATTTTGAGATAATGTAGTGAGAGCAACCATGGTAACATAGAAGTGAAGGACTAGGCTGTATCATGTGGGCGTTCATTCTCCAGGCACTGACACTGACTGCAGAGAGGGTGAGAGAGATACCTATGTCTTTCAAACAAGTCAGCAACATCTAGGCTGAGAAAATGTTTGTCAGAAATCGTCAGAAATGAACTTTTTGCACCCTGAATAAATATATTAATGAATATACAACATACTGGATTTAATATAACATTTATCAAATGTAAGATAACATAAAACGTAAATATTGTTTAATAATAACCATTTTCTTCACCTTTGCTCTGATCCCTGGTCAGTTTATGAACCTGCCAGTTATTATAGATAATTTGAAAAATTAAAACTTTTCCAAATATCAGTTAGCTTTCTGTTGTTGTCTTACAAAGAATTGAGTTCTCAACTGGCAGCTTTGTGGGTCTAACTTGGCAAGAGTTCTGTCAAAACATTTAATCCTCTTCAGGAGACTGTGCTTTGTTATTTTTTTTACCTAATATCTGTCTAATCAATCAAGTAGTCTTTAAAGCCCTGTGTGTTCAGTTGTAATGAGATTCAGCAAGCTAATTCCTAATGCTTAAGAGTCCGGAGAAGAGAATAAAAACTTAGAAAGATGGTTATAGAGTGGGGAAACTATGACGTCATTCTGTAGGCGGATTGGCTGTTAGCATTAAACTGGTTCCCTTGACAAAAATACAATAGGATTTTTCCATAGGCCTTTGGATTATCGCAAAACATAAGCTCTGTGTTCAATCATAGTTCATGAAACTTACAAGTTTTGTCCATCAAGATAATCTTCACAAAATAATTTAACTTTGACGAATGTTGAAGCCTAAATAAAAGTGCCAGAACTGAAAAGCTAAACTTAGGCTATAAACAAACAACAGCACCACGGTCGCTCGCCTTCAACGTCACCACCACCGCACTCCCAACAACTTTCTCAAACTTATTTTTAACGTTCAGTGAAAAGGATTTACACTGTAAATGAATTTTAATCCACGCTACATGAACCGTTTCATATAAACTGGAATAAATGCAAAACTATAGAGTAAAACTGAAATGAGACATTAGTAATAAATAGTATAGTGAATAAATTAAATAATCATAACAGAAGGACATATGTGCACGTGTTTCTGTATATTTCGAAATAAGGTACATTAAAAGTCAATAATTCCTTGATTTAATATGAATTGAAAATGTATAGCCGCATATTCAATCTTTTAAATAACAGCAGAGTGAGCAAGTTTTTGGATATGTAAGATTAAACTTATTTTAGTGAACTAAGCACCACATTTCAGCTCATTTTGTTAGGGTGGGTACACAATATGTTATTTGCACAATATGCCTTGTCGTATTTCGGAACAAAGCAAAAAAATTAAAAACTTTGTCGAACAACAATATAAAATGTGGGAAACTATTCATTGGTTATTCTAAAATTAAATTTATTACAAATTATACCACACCTGGAAAATACTGTAAATTGATAAACTGTTTGGTGGGATAAAAATGTCTCCGACAGCGCCTGTAGTCCCATTTAGCCACTTGTTAGCAACCATCTTGTTTTAAGAAAATGTAACCGCTTAAAAAAAATCACGAGTGTGGTGTAACTGGTGTGTTTTATGTCATAGAATAAAACGTGAAAGTATCTTGAGCTTGTGTGAACCATTTTGGCCTTGCTTGCTAACACATGATTTTAATTGATCATCAAATAACCTGATGTTTAGTCTTTAAAAATTCAAGGATTGAAGTTAGAAAGACTTTTTGATCATGTGTATAATGTATTTTACCCCTAAAATTGATCAACATAGGAAATGTTAAACTACATGTCTCAGATTAGCTGAATTTACTTTGTTGAATACAATAATATGTGATATGCAATATCTAGCTTATAATTTTCATAATAATTCACGTTTCTCTCTCTTGTGCAGGACCATCACCAGCTGACTTTGTGGACAGAATTACTGGATGTAAGCAGTGATTTAATTCACAACCCTGGAGCTTTGAAGTACAAAACCAGTGCCATGGAATCCCACAAGACTTGACTGCATTATGATCCTGTGCTTATCTTAACAATGGCAAACATTATTTTAAACTACATTCATGCTTAGCTCTTGCCTCCTGTATGGGGGAATGGCTTGTGAATCTACATCATACATTTCTTTTACCTAAAAAACAAGGTTTGGAAGCTAAAAACTGTAAGGTCTCTTGGCGGAAAGTAACAGAACAATTTTCCCTCTATTGTGGTGGCCAACCATACAAGGGACTATAGTATTGAACATGACTCATGGGGAAGAGCCTGGCCCTGAAACACACCAGGATTCTGCTGTATTAACATATCTGGAAGGCTTACTCATGCATCAGGTAGCAGGAGGACAGGGTGCGGCAGCAACACAGAGTGGAAGCCAAGAGCAGAGGAATAAGGATGGGACAGGGCATGCACAGCCTAGTCATGGCACTCGACAAGAGCAGAACCGAACAAATTCCCACTGTGGAGCTTCACAGCACCTCAGAAAGGCTCGTCTCCTCAACTCAGAGGCCTGGACTGAGAGTGAGACTCAACGGAGGTCAGCACCCTCCGTTGCGGTCAACGGGCAAAGGGAAGACCACCACAGTGGCCAGAATGGTACCTCCCAGGATAAAGGAGAGAGTACACTTCTAGCTAGTTTACTGCAGTCTTTCAGTTCTCGACTTCAAAATGTGACCCTGCCACAGCAGATTATCCAAGGCTTGAGGCCACCGGATGCCCCCTGCCAGATAAGCAAGCCTGTACAAGATGACAGGGCAGATGTGCCTTGCCACAGACCAGCCTCGAGCCACCTCAAAGGGTTAGTGAGCAAAAGCAAAATGCAGAGTCACAGCAACAGTGTGCCTTATCAGCGTCGACGGTCTAGCCAGGAAAGTTTTTCAGAATCTCCCAAGGCACTGCAGAGCAGTTCTCCCTCCCCATCTCCGGAGTCTCTATCTTGTACTGAGCGCCTAAAAGCTGTGGCAAACCTGGTAAATATTAGATCAAGCCCCGCTCCATCGCCCAAACCAAGTGTAGCCTGTAGTCAACTGGCTCTGTTGCTCTCCAGTGAGGCCCACCTGCAACAGTACTCTCGAGAACATGCCCTGAAAGCCCAACTCTCTGGACGATCAGCCAGTGAAAGACTATCCGCCATGGTCACACAGCAGACAGAAGATAAACAACCGAAAACTTCTGGCCAGACTCAAGGACTAAACCTCTTACACACCAAGAATGGAATACCTTCACAAATGTCAACCAGCTCCAGCCGACAAAGTCCAAGCCTGACCTCAGGGCAAAGAAGGACAGAAGGTTCCATGCGAACAGGACAACGCTTTAGAGAGCGTCGACCTTTCGAAAAACAAGGTAGACCATCACAGAACTGCAGCAGTCTTCTACTTCAGCTTCTCAACAGTCACAACACCTCACAGCGAATTAATGGACAGGGTCACCTGAAAGACGACCTCAGTACCTTTGGCACTCTGGCCTCTCCGCTTTTTTCAGACAGCGAGCACTCAAACCCCGACAGCAGTCTTACAAAAGACAGCAGCGATGCTGAGAGCACTTACTCTAGTTGCTCTCCAATTGACCTTTCTCTAAAGAACAGAACAAATGTACAAACACCAGTATCTACTTCATCATCACCGGTATGGGACAGAGTCCCAGAGTGTTCGTTAAACAAGTGGAAGCCTGAGAGTGCACCTGTCAAAGTTACCGCAGATCACAGGGACACCTGTTCAGAGATGAAACCTCATCACAAGGTCACTCTATTACAGTTGCTCTTGGATCACAAAAATAACGAGAGAGTAAACAAAGGTCTGGATAATCCAGATTTGCTGCAAGCTGTAATCCCTAAGGTCACTAGTGCATCTACAAGTAGCCAGAGGGTTTTCAGTACTGTTAGGTGTAAGGACATATGTGACCTTAGCGGACATTGTGGATTGAGTTGTAAAGTCCCAAACTCTTACCAACTTTCTCCCAAAGCAGAGACTCCAACAGCAGTGCATCTCCATATACACTGTATGGGTCTCCCCATTCTCAGTCCGTCCCATTGGATCTTTGTAAAGCAAAACAACCTGCAAGTGATGTAAGAGTAAAAGAACCTGCCTTTAGTGCTAGTAAATTGTTACAGAATTTAGCTCAGTGTGGAAAACAAAACCCTGACATTTCTCCTCCAGCACAGGCACCTTTAACTCCTATCAAACTCATGACCCAAGAGCTGAAAGTTAACCATCCTCCAACTTTACTTGAGAGACTCACTGCACCAATTCAGAGAAATAACACACTGTGGGAAGAGGCTAAAGCAAAAACTTCAGCTGTGCCTGAAGCAACACAACATGTCTCTGAGATTGAGAATCTGCTTGAAAGGCGTACAGTTCTACAACTTCTCTTGGGCAATTCTCCTCCGAAAGAAAAGGTAGGCAGTAAACGAAAACGAGAACATAGCAAAAATAGTTCCGTGGAAAAACCAACACATCAATCAACGGGCCAACCAAATGGTCATCCTTTTGATATTACAATTAAAACTGAGCCTGTTGGAGAGGGTCATATGTATAACTATGACAAAATGTCAGTACTGGAGCCTAGAAAAAGCAGCAGTTATCATTCTCATGAAAGCATCAAACAAGAACCATTGTCCCCAGAGGCTCCCACCAGAGATGGTCTTCTCTGCCATCTCCTAAAGAAACGAGCCAAAAAAAACCTTCAGCCAAATAAAGTAGAAAACCTAAACAAAAGTTTTGTCAAAGAAGAATCAGTTGAAACCCAGGGATCAACAATCCCAAAGAAGCGGAAATTTTCAATAGAACTAGAATATCATAACTCCTCGACTCAGCATACCAGGGATTTGGAACATTCTGGTAGCATGAAAAAAGACAACAGTGGAGTTTTTCCGCCAGAGATCTAGAGACAAGAGAGGCCAGACACCCATCAAGCCCCCCAGAGGCTGACGGCCCACCAGCTAGGTTTCCACCATATGAGTCTAACGAAAACGGAGGTTTCAATGTTCTAAAGCAGCTGCTGCTTTCAGACAACTGCCTGAAGGAATTGTCTCAGCCAAGGGGTACATTCAGTTCACCGTCACATATTGTGCTGAATGGGAATACAATCAAGCAATCATGTAATGAAGGCGAAATTCAAAACTTTCACCAGAGCCTGAGTCCCAGCAATGCATCTTCTAAAAAAGCAAGCAGTCACAGGCAAGAAACTCTCCATGTTACACAGCAGGAGCCTGTAAGGTCACAAATCAATTACAGCACCACAAAGGATTTGAAGGGCCTTGCAAAGATGGTTAATGGAGATGATCAAACACACAAGTATGGGCCAGACTCGCCTCGGTTTACCAAGACTAACCCCATTTTGTACTATATGCTCCAGAGGAGCAATGCACAACTGGCTAAAGAGAGGGAGGGCTTGGAAGTAGGCTCAGGACAAATACAGACAAAGGTCAAAAACGAGTCATCAGGTGATACTGAGGCCTTTGAACTTTGAAACTAAATTCACAGAATTACAATGGAACACTTAGTTGTGACGCAACACGGCTAAACGGGTCATTGAAGAAATACTAGTTTTTAGACTGTGAACCAGCATCTGTGCTTGAACTAGCAATGTGTTTCTTTTTTATTCTCTCTGCTTCTTATCTACTTTTGTTTTTATTGAGGCATCTCACATTTTTCACTTGAATTACGTGTCATTTAGTTCTCAAAAAGACCATGAAACCAAAGTTAATTTGAATATTTATAAGCACTACTTTCTGGCTGATTTCTTTCCTTCATTCTAAGCGGCAAAGAAAATACATTTTCTACAAAAGGTGTGAGATAGATTTGCCCTCATGTATTTGTAACAATATCAGTTCCCACTCCGTTTCCACACATGGGTAGACTTTTGGCCTCAGGCAGTGAGTTATGATGCACATGATAATCTGTATAAACAGATTGTGCCTCAGCAGTTGTTAGTGAATATTCTTGCGTGAACCACGTTGAAATGAAGAAATAACTATGTATTGTTACTTTGTCTATGCCAGTAAGGCATTAAATGGCACAGTATTTATACATTCAAATAAATTAAATGGTTGCCTTTTTAAAAAGAAAGGCACCTCTCATTGGTTCTTTACTGTTTGAATAAACTAACAGTAACGTTAAAGCTGTATATTCATTATCATGTTTGGTTAATATGGAATATGAGTCCATCAGTATTACATCAAGATATCTATGGTATGTGAAGTGTGTATATGTTTGTTATCAGTGTCCTCTTTAATTTCTTTCTCTCCCATTGAAAACAATGTTGTGATGTGCTTTATTCTGCATTCTCAGTATTTGCCCATGTAAAGAGAGAAATAGATTTTTACAATACTCTAGAAGATGATGAATGAAAATCACAAGAGTTATTACAAATGACTGCTTTTTGATCATGTTTTGTATTTGTGTATTTTATGAACAGGTCTTGGTATTAGCATGTCATAAGATGTTTGTTCTATTATGCAAGAGATTGTTGCATCGACTTGGGACAAATCAGCCCAATCTCAGCTGTCTGTCATGTTAATGGACACATTGATCTAATAAAGGGAGTGTTTGTGGTATAAAGGCCATTCCCACAAAATATGTTTGCTCATGTGATGTTTAACAGTCTTACTTTTGACATATGTTGTTTTTCATCAATCTTAAAGACTCGTTATAAACTATATTTATGTACATAGCATAATCTTTATGAAAGACAGCTATTTTGTATGAATGAAAAGCATTTTAGTTTTGACATTTCTTAAAGAGACTTCAAAGTAAATGCCATGTGAATATGTATTCTAGAGGATGATTTTTGTCCTTCTTTTGCATGTGTCTCCTGATTAAACTATGATAATCTGTTCTGCAATATCTTGTGTTATGTCAGATATTTAAGGGTACACTGCTGCCTGTTGCATGCATATGCATGAGAAGGTTCCTATGTATTACTGAACATGGGGAAATTCAAAGTCTTAAGCATATATATATTTTGTCATGGAGCCCAATACATAAAAATGTGATCTGTATGTTTGTCATGAGAAATAGACTGCTGGGCAAAATGTTAAAAATTTTGAAACAAATGTGCATATGAAGATATTTATTTTGTTTTTACTCAATTTTATTTTTACAAGGAGAAAACCAGACAGGTTAAACAATCATGTTCCATACTGTACAGTACAACGATGGATTACACTTACACTTCAAAGACTTTTATTGGTTTTTAAATATTGTTTTGATGCAGGCTAACTGCAATAGATTTGAGTATTATTGTGTATCATTATTTCTAAAAATACATTTCATTTGGGTGTTCACTTGCACATATTTTGAATAAAGTTCTGAAATGCACAATCAGAATAAACCTGTTGTTTATGTCTTGCAACGTTATTTCCTCCTTATACTGTCCTGATTGATGTCTCAAGTAGCACATGACCTGTGCTTGTCCCCTGGCTGCACAAAAACTGATTTTACATGCAAAAAGTAAGTTAGGAGGAATCTGTTAAGAGTGTTTGTTGTACATGGAAACCTTTTCTTTGGCTGACTAAACCTTACTGTTGACCTAAATTGTATCTGCTGTGCCCTGAGTCATGACCTTAATTCCTGTCGTTCGCGGTGACATAGATGTGAGAGGAAGTGATAGGACAGAGATGACCTCGTGCATCACTGGGGCCAACATCAAGACAGATCAGTGGCCTGTAAAAAGGTATTCTGGAAGAAAGGGACACTGCTGCAACAAGGAACAACCTGCCTCAGGTCTACAGAGTTGCTTTTATCAGGATACGGAGTAGAGAAATGCGATTCACTCAGCTTCTGCTCACTCGCATCTAAATATTGAAATTCTTAAAAGCTAAAAAATGACATGCAGACAAATTTGGGTGACAGACAGCGAAGCATGAGGGGTTTTAATAATCAAAGCTGGGAGAAGCACGCAAGCCTGTCTTTGAATATGAGCTTTCTTTTATGTTTCCCTCCAAAACTAGGTCATATAATATAGGCCTACAACTCCTTTTATGTGTCTGTGTTAAAGTGAGGGGGTAGGGGGTTGCTGAAGTGAGAGTTGATGGGATTAACGTAAAGCTAAAGCAGGTTTGAGTTGTACATGAGTGTGAATCAAAAATGCTTTTGGAGTTTCAGGGTAAGCTAACAGATCAAATCATCCTCTACAGTGTTTTGAATGTTAAAAAGCATAATAAATGGTGTCATTTTGCTTGTAACAGAAGGGATGATAAACCTCTGAACAACAAGAAAGTGCTGTCGGGAGGATCGGTAAAGCAGCGGCGCCACTGATTAAGTGGAGGACACTCTTCATTCCTGCTGAGTTTCTTTTACAGATCCTCTTCTTCGTAATTGGACAAGAGCTTGCGTGCATTTTTGATGGATCAAAGAAAGTTGCACAGTTGGCATGAATCCGCTGATGTGGAACAATACATAAAAAGTATGCTGTGCTTGGCTGATGATAGTTAATGCCTCTTGTGCTTAAGCGGGAAATTCTAAATCATACCTGTGATTTATGGATTTCTGAACTCCTCATATGAAATATGGCTTCTTGGCTCCCTTACAGCCCATGCATGCGTGCCTATCACTGACGTCTTCACTTAAACAGGCCCTGTAACCATAAGCAAAGGACTTCACAATATGCATGTATACATCTAGAGGCCGTTCTAGCTTTACTACAAATTTAGCAATGTAATATATATATTGTCCTTGCTGATTGTCTTTTATTATGTGGCTTATTTTGTAATTCATAATGAGGAAAAGTGTGTGTGGAAGAGACAGAGATCATGCATATTCCATGTTTGATCAAACAGAAAAGTCATAAAAGAGATTTCATGTGACCCAGTTATGCCTATGAAAATGACATGAATATATTTTAAAATATAACTTGCATTATATATGTCAGATTACTAATAGGAGAAAGAGTGCAGGGATGAATCTAACAGTGGTGTGTTCTGAAATGAGGAAGCAAACTCCTCAAAAGTTGTATTATTTTTTTCAATGTAATCAATATTCTGTTTATTAAAGCCAAGTACCTCATCAAGTTGGTAACTTGGTAAAAGTAATACTTACTTGTTTTAACTATTTTACATTCACTCCAATATAATACCTCAAACTATTTAATATATATATATATATAATTAATATTTTGTGAACTTATGTTCAGCTATTCATTTTAATAGTTAACTTTAAGCTATTTTTGAATTTATCGGATCATTATCAAAGTTGGGTAAAATATTGGTCACACCCAGATTTACTTTAAATCTCACCACGCTGATTACTCACTAAAACCTCCCACAGATCATGTTTTTAAGCCATTTTAAGTCTTATTTTGACGTACAAAGTGGTTATATCTAAGTGTGTGAGTTGTTTACTTACTTTAAATTAGTTTCCGATTAACGCCTTTTAATTGTTCATTTAGAATGATTCCTGAATGCGGAATTCGCACAAACACAAGAGGCGGGATTTATCGCATGAACCAATCACAGCCGAAAATCAACAGACATATCCAATCATATCGCGATAGAGACCTTAGGCGCGTTCGACTTGGGGCTACGCAGAATGATCAGTGTATGACATCAAAGTACCGCCGCGAGTGCGATAACAGAGCAGATGGATCCCATCCTTTCGAATGGCTCTCGCGATACTTTGATGTTATACACTGACCATTCTGTGCAGCGCCACTTAAAGTCGAACGCGCCTAGCCTCCTCTCACGTGACTTTCCCACGCTTTTCAGAGGGTCTGTTAAAAGTCAATGGGCTCAGAGGAGGTGAGGGAAACACATACTCCCACTGTAACTTTACGTGCTGGTGTTATGCTGTTGTACAATGTTTCTTTAGAAAAACAAGTGGTATTTAATGTAATATTTGGTAATATTAGTTATATATATTAGTAAATATGAATTAATTAATTTGGTTAATTAATTTTTTTCTACAACTTTTTTTTCTCTCATCCAATATTTTGAGGAGACACTGCCTCGTTCTATATTGATGCCTCTGTCTTATTTAAAGGTCTAAAGGGTTTTCTGTTCATTTCATGGACACCGCATTGTATAATAATTTTGAGCCTCCACAGTGAGTCAACACAGCAGGATCTGATGGTATCCTGGTATACATTGTTCTTTTGGTGAAAGGGAAATAACTAACCTTGAATGTGTTGCAATAGCTGGCTTTAACTAGATGGTCTGAGGGGTTCAAAAGGGCAGCAGAGAGGTTAAAAAGACCCGGAGATTGTACGTGTGCATGTGCGTAGGACAGAAAGGGGAACAGTGGGGTTTTGTTTGCCGAGGAGAAGGCCAACTGTGTGACACTGTACACATTCCCCTCCTCTGACTTCCACTTTATTTGATCTTACAAAGATTACCCTTTCCTTCAACTTCTCATAACCTTTAGTCTGGCAGCGAACCCTTCCCAGTGTAGATGTTTGTCAGACTTGAACTGACAATAACCTCTTGCTTGCCTTGACTACAAAAAAAGGAACAGAAATTAAACAAATAAGTCTGGGACCAAGACCGAGGTCAAGTTTTGGAGCTTGACAACTATTCGTTTGTCAGAGAACACAGAGGGGGGCTGGAAATTCCGCACAGAGAACACTGGCTTTGATGTCTCAATCTGCGGTACAGTGGTCATGGACTTAGAATACGGTACAAAGGGTCACGGATAAAAAAAAGAGCTTTGATAAACAGTCAGGTTAACTTAGTAATCAGACCGGATGCCATGCATGTGCATGAATTATAGTAGAGTACAATTAATTCAACAGGCTTGAAACAATCTATATTAATTATGCATATGTAGTCAAGTTCATATATATAGAACATTTAATTCACAGTGGTACCTAATTCAAAGTGCTTTACATTAGCATAATAAGAGAACAACTGTTTGAGAATATAGAAATAGGTTAGAGAAAATTGATTTAGAACTGATTTTTATATATATTTGTATTAATTATTAATCATTTATTAAATTTATTAAAAATATCGATTTTTTATTTTTATTTAGCCAAATATATGATATATATATATTCTAAAAATGTATTCCTTTATTCACGGTATGTATTCCATATGCATGTTATAGTGTATACTATTTATTTTATTGCTATTTAAAGGTCAAAATAATATGAAAACCCAAACTAGCAAACACTGAAATGAGCTGGAGACTCATCTCTCTGACAGAAAATGTCTCATCTTTAACAACAAAGGCCTTTCAGACTCGTCCCAAAGATATTTAGCTTACAACGGGGTGAAACCAGACATACTTGGACCACCCTTTAATCAAAGTACAGGCTGTTGTTTGGAAAAAGGGCAGAGTAAGGTCACAGCTGACTGATTCTGCTTAATGTCAAGCAGGACAGAGTTTTCCAGTTCCATGCACACACACGAGAGAGCAACAATGTCTGTATTCATCACAGCATATCAGGCCTCTTATTCACACCACTGTCTCTTAACTCTGCCAAGACATCATAGCTACTACTACCCCATCCATACTTTACTCTAGATACACACTTAAGAATTACAGACGTTTTCCTGGACATTATATTTGACAAAGCATCATTGATTTTTCCAATCCCCAGTCTTACTCTAACGGTAAATTATTCAACAATTGGTCTGGAAGATAATTTAAGGAATCAGCAAATAGACACAGAATGTTGCACAGACGTCTGCCCATTAGTCATTTAACATAACTTGGTATTATGGAAGAGGGCAAGAGGCATAAGACATTGCATATGAAAATATGGACGCGTTGCGCCCTCCAGCGGTTAGTGGTGTACGTTCACGTTGATTTCTGCAGGGACAGTTTGTAGTAAGGACTTTGCCCCTAAATTTGTATACTAATAAAAGTATTAGTCTGTGCTATACTCACTAATACGTTCGATTTTAGGCCTTTTATTTCCCCAACAGCACAAACTTGAAGGCGTTCACAAAACTACAGCTATATTCCGTTCGGTTCGCACGTACGCGACTACATTTCTACGTATTCTGGCTGTTCGGCGTAAAGTACAAACCTTTAGCATGTCTTCTGCTGTTCATGAAAACGTGAAGGTAAGCGGTCACAACGCGCATTGGCACCATGTTTACGTTCAACGACGATACATTCCATTTAATCCCATCGTTTACAGCTGGGATCAAAATGTACTTTTGCGTTTGAGGGCTCTAATAATAGTTGTTGATGTATTTCATATGCAGAGTTGTGCACTATAACTTGAAAGTCCGATTGTTTTGATTTCATGCGAACATTTTTACATGGCAGTCATGACCAGAAATGTTTGATACCACTTTATCAAGATGTTTCAATAATGTTCCTCTTTAAACCTAAAACAGGCAACATGTACCACGTGATACATACTCCATAGTCTCTTGTAGGAGGCACGAGGAATCATTTTTCATCCAACACTATTATCATTATAATAGTGGAGGTTGTTTGGAGTATGGGGGTCACATCCCTTGGTTGAAATGTCCTGTGCTTGTTTTGTCCGCATGACCAATCCTCCCATGGGGCTGGACATACAGAAAATGCAGAAAGTAGTCATATATTAATCTGATGATTTATTATTGTGAATTCTGGGGTGATGATGAGTGTGTGAGGGGTGGGGTGTTTTGAGGGGGTTTGGCTCTCCCCCTTGGTGGGTATAGGGGTCATGGCAGTCCGGCGCTGAGGGGCATAGTTGTCCATCAATTATGATCATCTGCATTCAGCTGAAAAATCTGACAAAAGTCTTCAAGATTACATAAAAAATCATATATATTTTTAAATTAATTACATTTTAATTGCCCACCCCTGAGGATAAAGATGAGATAGTTCAAAAGTTTAAAAATACAAAATCGTCTATGTCTCAATTTTAGGATACTTAGACACGTCATACATGCAGCATATTTTGAATATTCCATATTTGCTTGCATCAAATAAATACTACCATATTAGACGCATGTGATAGTTGATTATTTATTTATGAAAATTAAACAACCTCAAATGAATCACTTTATATGGTTAGATTTAGACTTTTTAGTTTATTTAGGTAAAATTACCTAAATAAACGTAAAAGTGTACGTCAGTTTCATTCTCGGTGAACTGAGCAATATTGGTTTCTGTAGTTAAACCCTCGGATTAGAGGAATATATGTTTGCATATTTTGAAATATTATTTCATATATTATTCATAAACATTTGCATGTATTTAAATGTCAACTAGGAAAAACGTAATCCCTTAGTGTACACTGCAAGCATGTAATGTCCCTTATTGGAGTGTTCTACTTTGGTCACATTAATGCTTAAGCTTTCAGTATAAATGGGCTTTAGCATTTCTTTTAGGCCACTGCAACATTGCTTTGCAAAGCTCATTCTTTAATACTTACAGAATTATTATGGCTCTCGGCTGGAGACTTCAGATGACTTACAGACCAATGCGGCGTGTGTCATGCCCTCCAGACCTCTGCCCAAGAGTGCATGTGAGGCCCTGAAACAAGTCCACCCAGATGTTTGCAAGAGGTACAGCTTTATTGAGATTATGTCTTATAACTTGACTTGTCTGAGTTGTGTTAGTAGTGAATGAAATGGTGTAATCTGCAGGTATTTTGGCTGTGGGCTGGTGATTCCAGAGAAGCTGGAAGGATGTGCGGTTCTTGATCTGGGCAGTGGATCGGGCAGAGACTGCTACGTCCTCAGCAAACTGGTGGGGAAAGAGGTCAAGTCATTGGGCTGGATATGACGGATGAGATGGTACTTCACACATTCATTTGAAACTATTTTATGAAAGTTAAACAACTATATTTCTGATTTTTTTTTTAATTATCTTGTATAATCATCTGAATAAGTGTTAAGGAAGTGCAACCATTAACCATTGTGTTTGCTCCAAAATGAGATAGTTGCCTCGCAAAAATATGTCCAGTACCATCAGGAGAAGTTTGGATACTCAAAACCAAACACTATGTTTGTGAAAGGATACATGGAGAAGCTCATGGATGCAGGGATACAGAAAACTCTTTGGATGTAGTTGTGTATGCACACCCTTAGGCCATTTTTTACATTTTCCATGAGCAAAAGTATAGTTTTTTTTACAAAAAGGCCAATTATTTTCTCTAGGTCAAATTGTGTGATATGCCTGTGCCCAGATAAGAGGACTGTGATAAGTGAAGCTTACAAAGTTCTGAAGGTGAGATAGTTTCCCCTCACTATTGTATTTATGCAAGAATTTTTATTACAAATTGTGCACTTTGCAAACACTGTTTCATATGTGAATGATCTCATAGGAGGGTGGAGAGTTGTACTATAGTGACATGTATGCAAGCAAAGTAGTTCCAGACTCTTTCAAGGAAGATCCAGTTCTGTGGGGTAAACTATTTTTCATTTAATGCATTTTAGACATTTAGACCATACTACACTACATTCATTTATGGGGAAGATTAGAGTTAAGACTTGGTAAAAAAGACAAAAATATGCCAACATTTGTTCTCGCTGGGTTCACACCAGTATTATTTCTGTATAACTGAGATACTATTATATATTTAATAAACTTTTATTACATTTATAGTAAATATAATACTTTTATTAATATTATGAATAATTTTCCATTTCCATGTTTTATTATTTTATTTTAGTAATTTGTTAGATTGTTTCTTAATGTCTATCTAATTAAATAAAATACAGATTTTAGTTATACGTCAAGTTAAACTAAATGAAAATTAGATTTATTTAGCAAAATAGCTGTAATAAAATATATATTTTAAATGTTTTATTTTATTTCAGATAACATTCCGTTTATTTCAGATGGTTTTAATGTTTTTAGTTTATTATAGTAACCCTGGTTCACACAAAGAAAGCAGTGGTTTCCAAACAGAAATGCACTCCTCGGTAACATATAGATAAAATGTGTATCATCAATGCAAAATTGAACATAGGCTTCAGCACTCCCCACCTGGTTGCAGGCAGTCACATTGTGGTTCACAACCCAGAACTTCAAAGAAAGACTGGTAACTGTTACCCTCTGATTTGTGCATGGTAACAGCATTATTGCTGAAACACATTTGTTTTCATGTGTTTTCTGTGACTTGGAGGCAAGCAGATGTGTTAAAGTTGAATAAGTGGTGCTTTAACCTACAATATGCCACCATAGGTGATGTTAAATATGCATCTGGAACTTACGGATCTTTAAACTACCTCAAAACTCCATCAAGACCAAAGCACTGGTGACCTATAAAGGTACCGTGCCTGACTGTGCTGAATGTTTTGAGTTTGATGCCTCTCATTCCTTTAAGGTAAACTCGTGTTTTATTTATTTATAAATTTTAAATATGTTAATATGACTTATTCGGTGGTCAATTCTGTTAATTCTATTCCAGACAAATGTCCCAGTGGAGGTGGGTGCAGAGATGGCTGCCATTCTCCAGAACTCCCGTTTCTTTACGGACTTCAATATCACAATGTTAGACACTCCAGATCCAAACCAGAGCAGTACTCCACAGGTAAATGTGAGGTTCTGTGTTCCTATCATATTCATTCTTTTGATTCATAAAGTTTTCTTCACTTTAGTTGTTATTTTTCCAGTATTGCCACCTTAGCCCGTTCCTTCTTGCTGATAAACTGGGCTCCTCAGTCAAACAGTGCTCGAAGACCGGACACTAAGGTGCATGTGAAGAATCTGGAGGATCATGTGATGTCTAGATCACTTGAGATGATGTGATGGGAAGTGAGAGTATAGGATGTCTTTAGTGCTCAAATGATCATTTCTTAAGTTCTCTTTTCTTCTTTTTCTTGTTTTTGTGCTGTAGTTGTTAAATGTTTTAAAAGCTAATTTTCTACTGGCCTCTATTTCTTTGTCCCTTATAAGAAAGTAAATCAACTCAAAGTATTGGCACTTGCTTTCCATTCAGTATGAAATAAGGCAGTGCTGATATTGATATCGATACACAATCTCTCATTACTCTGTTAAATTAATCTCTCAGCAGCACATGATTTTTGCATTTTTCTAGATGACTTCTTGTTTCAGTTGATTTAGTGCCAAGCTTATTTTTGTTAATTCCGCACATAATGCTATAGAAATATATTTGTTCACCATTTTAACTTGTATTATTTTTATGGCCTTGCTGTTGGATATATGAAAATAATCACGATCTCTTGTGAGATAATTACTGTTGGACGGTGTTAGTAGATTAAACAAGTGTATAACGTAAAGTTTAAGCAAATATATTTGTAGTATCAAAAAGTGCCCAGTAGTTGAAGAAGCACGTTACATTTATAAGGAACATGGCATTGATACTTATCAGAAGGGATAGAATTTACTTCACTTTTTGATTTCCCTTTGAAATCATGTGATATTTTTAATGGCAGGATGTAGACAGATCGGTCACTTTCCCTGAAGTCTCTTGAGAAAGCTTTGCCAGTAATAGGAATTTCATCATACTTTTTTCCTCATACCTTGTATTACCGAGCCAACTTTAAATATGAGTTAAGATGAGATTTAAGTATGTGTAATCTCAGCATTCTTGTTTTGTGTCATCTCAATTTTTATTGGTTTAGTTATCCTTTCAGTTTGTCCGTTTGTTTAACAAGTAAAGGTCTTGATTTAGTGTCTCATTGGACTGTAGGTGGCGCCAAAATCCTCAGTGTTCCCAAAGTAGCTCGCTCGCTGTTATTGCATTTTTATGGTTTTGCAGCTTGCAGTGCAGAACCAATATGATTAGACAATGATAACAGCATAAAACATCATAATTCAATAATATGAACAGGCAAATTACCTGCACAACAATTCATCCCAAGCAATCAATGAGCATTTTCTGAATCTCATTTATAGTAATTTACTTGGAGACCTAATTTGCTAATAAAAGCCTACAAGGATAAAGAAAAATGGTCATAATGATGCAAATTCTTCCTTTGGAGAAGTCTGATCCGTGCATTATAAACCGGGCTGTGTTGTTTTAAACATTGCACAAGACAAATTGAGTGTGCAAGGGTTTATTTCACTTGGATTCTGAGATATTTCTCTCCAGAAAATGCTTATATTGGACTCTCCTGTCAAAAATGTGAACTCCCAGACTTCTCTTCAGGGCTCTGAGAGGGAGTGCTGTGATATTCTGAGTTGTGCGGAGGAAGCAGGTGTGGTTTAAATGTAAACACAGCACTGAGGAACGGCTCTCATTGTCCTGGTTTCACCTCTGCTAAAGTGCTGGTCTTCTACAGCGTGCCCAGAATGTATCCCATTACTCTCAGCCACTTAATGCTTGACGATATCCAGAGCTAAAAAGCCTCTACTGTCAAGAGACACTGTGAATGGAAGAGAATGCTTCAGTGAATAAGACCACACATTGATTCCAGTATGAAGCTCATCTTCTGAGCTTGTTCATGTATCCTGTATCAATGACATAAGATGGCGTATCGTACCAGAGGATAGATAAATAGGAACTGTGCCAAGTTATGTTTTCAAAAGTGAATCTTACATTAATGACCAACTTCCTTTACAGATGAAAGACGACGTGATTTAAAAACAAATGGTGCTTGGATACTGGTCCTAGTCCTAAATTCACGACTGTTCAAAGGTTTGGTTAAAAATAATAATAAATACAGTAAAAACAATGTATATTACAACACATTGCAATTTAAATACATGTTTAAGCAAATGTTTTCTATTTTAATATATTTTACAATGCTTGTCCCCTGCGAATATATATGTAACTACATGTAAATATTTTCAAGGTCTATATTGTTTGTGTATGTATTTATATACCCCCAATGCCCCAATAAGCTTGTTAGAATGAGAATGTCCCCTCCTCCTTACACCACCGACTTTCATTAACAATAGCAATGAGAAAATTGTCCTCGTTCAGCAGTTCCATGTGGTCTTTCCCATGCGCTACATTGACCAAGTTAGGGCCACTGTCCTGCAGAATTTAGCTTCAAACCTGATTATACACACCTGATCCAGCCGATCAAGCCATTTAGAAGTGCTAGAAACTTCCAGGCAGGTGTATTGGAGCTCTGCAGGACAATGGCCCTCCAGGAGCTGAGTTTAACACCCCTGGTCAAGATCTATGTTTGGACGCCTTCCAAACCTTCCACCTCATATCAGAGCATTCTTCTAACCCAACATGTCTGAGGCAATACTGGAAGCTACAGGAGCTCAACCGGGTCAGAATGGGAGTGAAGAGGAAAAATAGAACAGTGCTCTTGACCTGCCCTTAGCCCCACTCCCACAGAGCCCGACCTGATATCTTACCCATGCTGCTTGACTAGCCAACCGAGATCAAAAGTGCTCGCGGCTGACCCCCCGTCCCCCGTCCCAGCCAGAAGCTGATTGAAGCGATTCATGACCAGGTCGTGACCCCTGTGTGCCAGGCACGGCTGAGGATAGATAAGCAGCCTTCCTAAGCAGGTTTCGCAGACTCAACTGAAGCAACCACATCTTTATCAGAGAATTTCACCTTTCCTGGCTATAAATCATGTGGTTTCCTTTTTCATTCACTTGTTTTTCCATTTTGTTTTAAGTTCTATTGTGTGGCAAATTAAATCTCAGTCTTGTAGTCAACATGAAACAGTATTTGCGACCCATTTAACTTGAGGAGTCTGATTATGTATGAATAGATACATTTCTCAATAATGTCCACAAAAAATTAACTAACAAAGAGCAATACATATTTTACAGTATATATTAATCTTTAACACTTATATGTAACACACACACACACACATATATATATATATACACTCACATATATACAGGTGCTGGTCATATAATTAGAATATCATCAAAAAGTTTATTTATTTCACTAATTCCATTCAAAAAGTGAAACTTGTATAATGTATACATTCATTCCACACAGACTGATATATTTCAAGTGTTTATTTCTTTTAATTTTGATGATTATAACTGACAACTAATGAAAACCCCAAATTCAGTATCTCAGAAAATTAGAATATTACTTAAGACCAACACAAAGAAAGGATTTTTAGAAATCTTGGCCAACTGAAAAGTATGAACATGAAAAGTATGAGCATGTACAGCACTCAATACTTAGTTGGGGCTCCTTTTGCCTGAATTACTGCAGCAATGCGGCATGGCATGGAGTCGATCAGTCTGTGGCACTGCTCAGGTGTTATGAGAGCCCAGGTTGCTCTGATAGTGGCCTTCAGCTCTTCTGCATTGTTGGGTCTGGCATATCGCATCTTCCTCTTCACAATACCCCATATATTTTCTATGGGGTTAAGGTCAGGCGAGTTTGCTGGCCAATTAAGAACAGGGATACCATGGTCCTTAAACCAGGTACTGGTAGCTTTGGCACTGTGTGCAGGTGCCAAGTCCTGTTGGAAAATGAAATCTGCATCTCCATAAAGTTGGTCAGCAGCAGGAAGCATGAAGTGCTCTAAAACTTCCTGGTATACGGCTGTGTTGACCTTGGACCTCAGAAAACACAGTGGACAAACACCAGCAGATGACATGGCACCCCAAACCATCACTGACTGTGGAAGCTTTACAGTGGACCTCAAGCAACGTGGATTATGTGCCTCTCCTCTCTTCCTCCAGACTCTGGGACCCTGATTTCCAAAGGAAATGCAAAATTGACTTTTTATCAGAGAACATAACTTTGGACCACTCAGCAGCAGTCCAGTCCTTTTTGTCTTTAGCCCAGGCGAGACGCTTCTGACGCTGTCTGTTGTTCAAGAGTGGCTTGACACAAGGAATGCGACAGCTGAAACCCATGTCTTGCATACGTCTGTGCGTAGTGGTTCTTGAAGCACTGACTCCAGCTGCAGTCCACTCTTTGCGAATCTCCCTCACATTTTTAAATGGGTTTTGTTTCACAATCCTCTCCAGGGTGCGGATATCCCTATTCTACACTTTTTTCTACCACATCTTTTCCTTCCCTTCGCCTCTCTATTAATGTGCTTGGACACAGAGCTCTGTGAATAGCCAGCCTCTTTTACAATGACCTTTTGTGTCTTGCCCTCCTTGTGCAAGGTGTCAATGGTCGTCTTTTGGACAACTGTCAAGTCAGCAGTCTTCCCCATGAAAGTGTAGCCTACAGAACTAGACCGAGAGACCATTTAAAAGCATTTGCAGGTGTTTTGAGTTAATAAGCTGATTAGAGTGTGGCACCAGGTGTCTTCAATATTGAACCTTTTCACAATATTCAGATTGTCTGAGATACTGAATTTGGGGTTTTCATTGTCAGTTAAAATCATCAAAATTAAAAGAAATAAACACTTGAAATATATCAGTCTGTGTGGAATGAATGTATACATTATACAAGTTTCACTTTTTGAATGGAATTAGTGAAATAAATCAACTTTTTGATGATATTCTAATTATATTACCAGCACCTGTATATATATACACTCATTGGCCACTTTATTAGGTACACTTTGCTAGTACCGGGTTGGACCCACTTTTGCCTTCAGAACTGTCTTAATTCTTCGTGGCATAGATTCAACAAGGTGTTGAAATATTTCTCAGAGATTTTGGTCCATATTGACATGATAGCATAACGCAGGTGCTACAGATTTGTCGGCTGCACATCCATGATGCGAATCTCCCGTTCCACCACATCCCAAAGGTGCTCTATTGGATTGAGATCTGGTGACTGTGGAGGCCATTTGAGTAAAGTGAACTCATTGTCATGTTCAAGAAACCAGTCTGAAATGATTTGGATTTTGTGACATGGTGCATTATCCTGTTGGAAGTAGCCATCAGAAGATGGGTACACTGTAGTCATAAAGGGATGGACATGGTCAGCAACAATACTCAGGTAGACTGTGGCGTTTAAACTATACTTAATTGGTACTAAGGGGCCAAAAGTGTGCCAAGAAATATCCCCCACACCATTACACCACCACCAGCAGCCTGAAACATTGAGACAAGGCAGGATGGATCCATGCTTTCATGTTCTTTATGCCAAGTTCTGACCCTACCATCTGAATGTCGCAACAGAAATCGAGACTCATCAGACCAGGCAACGTTTTTCCAATCTTCTATTGTCCAATTTTGGTGAACCTGTGCGAATTGTCGCCTCCGTTTCCTGTTCTTAGCTGACAGGAGCAGCACCCGGTGTGGTCTTCTGCTGCTGTAGCTGATCTGCTTCAGGGTTTGACGTCTTAGAGATGGTATTCTGCATACCTTGGTTTTAACAAGCGGTTATTTGAGTTACTGTTGCTATCATCTCTAACCAGTCTGCTCATTCTCCTCTGACCTCTGACATCAACAAGGCATTTAAAAAAAAATACTCCGACCAGCCCGTCTGACACCAACAACCATTCCACGTTCAAAGTCACTTAAATCTCCGTTCTTCCCCATTCTGATGCTCGGTTTGAACTTCAGCAAGTCGTCTTCACCACATCTAAATGCCGAAACGCTGCTGCCATGGGATTGGCGGATTAGCAATTTGTGTTGCCTAATAAAATGGTCAGTGAGTGTGTGTGTGTATATACAGTATATATATATATATATATATATATATGTGTGTGTGTAATATATAGATAAATTAAGATTAATAAATGCTTTAGAAGTGTTTTCCATTATAGTTTATGTAAACTAATGTAGTTGTAATTTTAATAAATGAAACATAAAATGTAACCCAAACATGACACAAATGTTGAAAGTAATCTATCAGGAATTCACTGCATTTTATTGAATTTTGTGCTCTTCTTAAATCCCTTCCACATATTGAATTTGCAGTTTTTTGTAAAGGAAGTTTTTTTTAAAGGAATATATGTATGTATGTAAAAATGTTTTATTTGTGCACCTTAAAAAATTCTACCTAGCTTAAACTTAAATTCAGTTGCTGTCTCACTTTTTTAAAATATAATTAAATTGTACTAGTCATTTCAACTCTTTTTTTTTTTACATTTTTATCTAGCTGGTTGGAACCTAAAAATAATTTAGAAATTGGTTACATTATTAAAAGAAAGGAACACCAGTTTGTGGTGACGATGCTATAAACCCACCGTCTTCCTTGACAAGTCTGCAAAATATCATTACAAAGGTTTCACACTAATACACACTTTGATGCATTGATTTAGCTTTGATCTTTTCGGATCCTTTGATAACCAAATATTTTTGTTCCTTACTATTTGCCTTTTGTGACATTGTTCACTTCACACAGGCCTCTTTTTTTCCTCAAACGTCCTTTCGTATAGTCTGTGAGAGTATACATATTGATTCTCGTTATACTTCCTAGCATGGGGCAGCTTAGTCCTTGTTCAATGTCGCTTTCTGTTTTAATTAAAAGGTTATTAATACGGTATCAGGCAAGGAGATTAGCCCCGCGGTTATTGAGAGAGCTTTGTGGAATCACAATGTCCATTCTCTTGGGCCCTGTCAAATTTATCAGGTTCAAGGGCAACAATAGGCCCTAGAATATCAGCTAACAGATCCATGGAAGCTTTTGTCTTGGCCGGCTAGAGATCTAAATTGCCCTGTGTTGTTAAGCTAAAAGCTTATTCAGAAGAATGCTAAAACCATTGCCTTTGATCTTTCAAGCAAAAAACAGATGGAGGAGAAACAACAATAGTGTTTGCTTTGAAGGATTTCATTATTCCCATTTGATCGCTTGCAGTTTGGTCACCGGCTTTATAGTAGTAGCTCAACATATTCCATTTCATATCAATGCAAGCGTCGGTTAATACGGGAAATCCTAAGCTTGTAAGACAAGCTGGAGAGTGGAAAAACAGGGGTTTTCCTGTTCTCTTTGTGACTTTTTGATGGTCAAGGACTCTGCAGACAGAATGTCTTGGTTAAACATGACTGCTTCCAAATACAATCATAAGAGTGCTTAAAACACCAAATAACCTTTTATTGTTCTGCTGTCTAGACGTTCCGTGATTACAAGATAATTGAATATCCGATTCACACGGGCTCTAAATACTATATTACTGATGTAGTTGCTCATTTTGTCCTCTATTAGTAAAGATGAAGAAGTTGATGACAACCTGGGAATGATAAACCAGATTTTTGTCATTTAAAGGAGAGTCAAGGAAGACTTGACCTCTGTAATGCTGCTCATTATCACAGGGGTCGTACCCGAGGTGAGAGAGCTTTATCGCAAAACTGCACCTTCCAATTAACCCACAATTCATTCTCTCACACTGACAGGCTGTTTACTGTCACAAAAACATCCAATCAAATTCACTGAATGTGTTAGGTCTACCAGCCAAGGAGATGTTGTTGTTGAGATGCTCATAAATGTGTTGTGCCCTAACTACCTTTGTTTAGTTTTATAGTGTTTGTACACTAGTATAATGTGACCATTTGAAGAACACAGCGGTTTTATTATAGACTCTCAATTAGCAGTAATGCTTGTCGAATGTCAGACGACAGAGTCAGTGCTCACCACAGCCTAATATTTTATTTTCAAATTTATATGCATTTATTTTATTGACTACTTGTAGATCTTTTGACATAGACTAGCACATGACTTACTGACTTTATAAATAATGGTCATTGAGAAGTATTTTTAACTTTCCGATGTCAAAGACTAAGTTAATAATTTTTCGTAGTTTTAATTTGAAATTAGGACAACTAAAAGACTGAAGGAGGCACAATTCGTCATCTGAGTTTTGCATACATTTTACCAATGCCTTTGATTTATTTCACAGCGAGCAGGCTGCAAATGTTATGATGTGAACTGCACCTGATGAAATATTACCCCACTGCCATAGAGTGTATGCAAATGGAAAGACCATCAGAAAAACGGACAAAAAGCCAAGGCCAGCTGATTGCAATTTGGTGTACAGTAGGATAGGTCTCATGAGTCAACGTGGTATTAATATTACTGTACAAAAAAATGTCATGATATTGACTTTCCATGCGCACCTGGTGGGTAGGGACCAAATTCATCATCTTATAGAGTTACATGCAAGCGTTACTGTGTCAGTTTGAGGGTAGAGCACTCAAAGATTTATATTTCAGCACTTCCTTATATAAACATCTCAAGACTGAGTATACACAGGCTAAGAAAATGACAATTCCCTGTGGATTCTGTTAAGTTTTTTACTCTTTCATGTCCAAGACTGGAAGTCTGGTGTGTTTGGGTAGAATTTCTACAGAAGAGTGTTTACAGAAATAATCCAAAAGAAGTATGGATATGGAGTATTCTGATGAAGAACTGTTCAATAATGTTATTGTAATTGCTTTCAAATGAGACTTTTCACTGTGTTTACAGTGAAATGCTTTATACGATTCTTTGTAACAAAAATAATTAGCATAATTTACATAGATTAGAAATTTAGACAGAAATATAATTACATCAATGAAGAAATAGAACATATTTTTTTTATCACATTCAGTTAGTAATCTCGTGTTTGCTTTAAAGAAAGGCAGAAGATAAACGATCGGATTCATTCTTTGGACTCTTTGTGTAAAGCTTGTCTGAGTGAGCAACGATAACCAAGGGGGCGGAGTTTAACAAAGGGTCACTTGGTGCACAGCTGAACAAATCCAGCTGCAAGTAAGGTGTTTATTTACTGTCTACTAGTCTATTAGTTCTTTGACTTCATATTCATTTATAATATTTGTAAAATCTTGTCAGACATGAGGTTAGGTGGTTCTGTGTCATTCTGAAAAGCACTTTTTTTCATAAGGGCCTCATGGGTGGAGCAAACACTTACTCCACTTGTCATGTGTGCTGGGTTTGGCTTGAGTCCAAATGGACGTCTAATAGACCCTATTCTAGCCCTCGGCACTGTGGTCTAGATCCCCAGGGTCTGATAAGTCTCAAGAATAATTCTCGAAAAGGGCACAGCGAAGACAAGGTTGATTCTAATTTAGGTTCTAAGCAGCGCAGGAGTGAGTGTGTGGTCTGGAGCAGACATGAGCAGTTGATAACGTTCTAAAGCCTACTTGAGTTCTGCATATCTTGAGCTTTGTCTCTAAGTGAAAGTGTTAGTTCAAGCGGCCTTGGCTTGCTGGAAATAGTATTGCTTTCGTGAGAGGCTGGCTCAGAGGGATATTTGTGTCTTGTGATTGCCTTAAGACTAAGGAAGGCAAAGGCCAGAGGAAACGTATTCTGATCATATGAGCATGAAGTTTGTGTTTATGGTGAAACAGTGATGCTCTGTTAACTGAGCGGCCGTGAAACTAGACGGAAAAGTCTGCCCGGGTTCACAGCCTACCTTGAGGCACGGTAACTTATTTTCACTGCTGCAGTTGGACATGAAAAATAATCCTTGTCTCGCTTGACATCCAAAACATACATTTGAATAAAAGTGAATGGAATAGAGCCATGTGATATAAGTCAAATCCTGGAAAAAGATGCTAGAATTTTCTTTTGTGAGTTTACAAAAGTAAAGAAATGTGTTTTTCTTTATTGCCTGAGTTTGTTGAGTGCTTCTCATGGGCAAAAAAGACAAAATGACACATTTTATCACAACAATGCTGTCCTAGGGTCATTTAGTTGTGTGGGGTTAAAAAGGCGGAAATAAAATTCAAATATTGCCCAAAAACACAATTTTGTATGAAACACTGCTGTTGTAATGCAAATCCTGCTGCTGCTTCTTTTTTTAAATAAATGTCAGTTAATGTTTAAATGTTTAGAGTAATACAATAATTTTCCTTTTTTAGGAAAGAAAATTATATTCATATTTATGTGACAGTAAAGACATTTACATTGATACAAAGGATTTCTATTGTGTTTTTATTTTTATTTTACTTTCTATTCATCAAAAAAATCCTAAAATAATTGTACGGTTTCTACAAAAATATTAAGCTGAATAACTATTTTCAGCATTAATAATAATAAGAAATATTTTTAAAGCAGCAAATCAGCATATTAGAATGATTTCTGAAGGGTCATGTAGACTGGAGTAATGACTATAGGAATAGAAAACACGTATAATGTTGGTCACTGGCTTGATAGTAGTAGCTCAACATATTCCATTTCATATCAATGCAAGCGTCGGTTAATAAGGGAAATCCTAAGTTTGTAAGACAAGCTGGAGAGTGGAAAAACAGGGGTTTTCCTGTTCCCTTTGTGACTTTTTTTGATGGTCAAGGACTCTGCAGACAGAAAAACACGTTTAAATTGTAATAATTTCACTGTATTGCTGTTTTGTTTTTTGTATTTTAGCTTTAACTTTCAAAAATGTAAAAACAAAGATTACTGATCTGAAACTTTTAAATCTAAGTGTATATACCACTAGGCAATACTACAATGAAGCAGTGATGTTAAATGATTATTATTAACAAGCACATATTATTTAGGCACCTCCCACTTTTAGTTAGTTCCTCCCCAACCCTGACTATTACCAGTTTTTGCTTTTAACTAATCCTAAGTGTGTAAAAGAGATAATAGAGCTCTAATTTGGTTAAACGCACATCCATGTACACGTGTTAGTGTTAGGTCACAGAGGAGTGTCTGACTGGGCCTCTTAAAGCATGGCCTTTGCATTCCAGCACCCAGACGAGGGCCATGAGAGGTTCCTATGAAAGAGCAAGAGGGAGGAAGTTACTGCAGAGAAGGGATTATGCACAGTTTCCTCCCCCTCCCACTCGCTCTCTCCCGGTGCTCCATAAACTATGTCAGAAAAGCACTAGAAACTTAAACCTGCTCTCAGGTACACAACCCTGCAGACAGGATTATGCTCTCCCCGCATTTGCGGTATCTTTTTCGGCTCTTCGCTTTCTAGCCTCTTTTTTTGAGTGTGTATGTGTGAGTGTGGGTCATGTGGTGAAGGATGGGCCAATCTCATTGGAGAACGGAGCGGGGAAACATTACAGCTGCACAATGCTGAAGCCGGTTTTCTGCCTGACAGGCACTTAAAGCGATTCCACTCATGGATGAGGTAGGGGGTGCCGTGTGGGGAGGGGGTAATAGATCGTTCGCAGGAAGGGGGAAGATCGTTTCACTTCTTTAGCTCCAAGTTTGTGCGTGGTCTAGAGAGCAGTTATTTCAAAACCTTAAATGGAATAGACTGCGATAAAGAAGGATGCTTCACTTTCTTTATGATACTCAGAGGCTAAAAGCATGGTAAGTGTGTTCTGCCTTCTTTGTCTACACAATTTTGACATTTAGATAGAGTAAAGTGCATTTGTGCCATTATGTGTATGTGCACATGGGAATGGAAATGGACTTCTAAATATCTCAAATTGAATCCCTTAATAATAGTTTTTCTTTCTCTGTGCTCTTGTGATGACTTTTCAAACAAGCCCCGTGTGCCTTATCAGCTGAAACTGAGAATTGAGGCAAAAAGCCAAGCTTTGTGCTTGAATTCCAGACAAGTTCAAGGCCTAGTCTGGATTTTCAGTCTTTTACTCGGAATCAAGTGAAAACAAGTGGCTGAATTTACTTTAGGCAGTTCCTGGTTCCGTATTGTCATTTCTTTCTTTCTTAGTTATTTTTTGTGTGTATACTCTATCAGTGTTTCATATGTATAAAATCTCTTAATAAAAGAGATAATATGTTATAATACTATTTATATGATGTATTTATATAATTCTAAAATCTTTATATGAATATTGTGTATTATTATCATTGTCCAATAAAAGCTCAGCAATATATTTATTTAATCGATTTATTTTATGCTAAATAATATCTGTTTTTTATAAACGTATTAAGTATACTGTACATGTGTCTAGTCCAGTTTCTCTTTGGCGAGAGCAAACACTAGCCAGCAGGCTCCGTCACTTTCAAGGACTTTCTGGGAATAGCTTTCAATATTTACCTGTGTGTGCTGTTCATCGCTGCATGAGTCCTGTATACTGTTTATTTGTGTTGTCTGCTTAGTCATCCAGTTTAACGTTTTATTTGAATGAGAACAAAAAAAGGTAAATTAATTTATATTTCTTGTGCTCTCACTAATTCTTCAGTACATCCAGTATTTCGGTCGAACCAGTTTTAAAGTTATTAACCATTAAACAGATATGTTAAATTACGCCGATGATGATTGACATTCCTGTGGGTGTGGAAAAGCAGTTTTTCCCATTCAGGCTTTTGGTGAGTTCAAGCACCCTGCTGGGAATGCTGTTTGAAGACCTACATCCATCGAGTCGGCAAGATGGCCCAATTAGCCAAGTTAAGATTCTTGGTCTGAGGTGCCATGCATGGGAGTAGCAGGTCAAGTGTAGATCAAGAACACTGTAATTGAAGTTCACAGAGGATTAAGACAGATTAGATCCATCGTGTTCAAATTCCTCCGGTGAATGTGGAATTTCTTGAATCATGCTCACACGTTATGCTGCTGAATGTATTTGTAGGTATTCCAACAGCCTCCGGGGAGCCATTTAACGAGGAAAAAATATAATGCTATGGGAAATAAGTGTGATTTGTTATAGTTTATAGCTCATTTTTGTAGGCATTTCAGTAACTTAGTATTCAGGGACTTTTACTTTGAATGCAAGAGTAGAGCTGTATTTGGCAGGTGAGAGAGCATTGTTTGAAGGCCGTCTCCTTCGCTGTAGTGACTTTGACCGTCCACCACCAAAATATCGCTCTTATGACTTCTTCACCTGAGATTGGAGGATTTCACACAAATAAAGCCTTCACAATTGACTAATATTACATGAAAAACATAGAAATTACTTCTTCTGCAATGTTTTTTTTTTATGTTTAATAGAATTATGCTATTCAAATTTATACATTTTATAAAAGTATAATTTATTTTGGATTATTACAGTATCAATATGTTTGAGCTCATAACCCCACCCTTATCCCTAACCACTGCATAACACATTACATTTAAGCTTTAAAATATGTAAAATATTTTTACATAAAGAATAATTAAAAAAAACATTTGTAAAAACAAGTTAATACAAGACAAAAAGTCAATTTTATGCACTGTATTCAGTGTACAGTGAAGAAAAGAGCAACATTTAAATTGTTATTAAATTCATACAATCCTCTCTGAAATGGAAAATCTCATTCAAAAATATATATTCAAAAATTGGTGCGTTGCAGTTGGTTTAAAGGTAACTGCCCTGTTACAACACTGAAGTCAAACCTGAATCAAGAAGGTGTCATATTTTGGATTGTGATTGGAAATTTGCAGCAGAGATCTGAATATAATGCACACAAGTTGTAAGGACTACATTTATAGTGCTTTTCTATTTTTGTATTGTATACAACTGACAGTGGAAATCAGTGTCGGACATATTATCTTTGGTTGTTGCCGAGCAAATTCAGGGATAATATATTATATAGCTATAATCG
Source organism: Gymnocypris eckloni scoliostomus (assembly GCA_027564155.1). NCBI lineage: Eukaryota > Metazoa > Chordata > Actinopteri > Cypriniformes > Cyprinidae > Gymnocypris > Gymnocypris eckloni. The sequence goes on along the minus strand of CM050417.1, from coordinate 9,021,315 downwards.
TAAATTATCAATCTGTTATTTGCTTTGTAGGTTAATTTGTAATAAGGAAATCCTGATTCTTTGCTTGGAAAGTTTGACATCAGTTATAAATAAAATTAAATGATAATTACATGCCATAGAAAAGGTGGTTTAAATATTTATTTCAAAATCAATTCCTGGCATGTTTCATATCTTTCTGGCTGATGTCCCAGTCAAAGTGAAACATGACTTTTTACTTGGAATTGTCCGAACATGCTTCTGCGTATGTATCATCTCCTTTACAAGTAAGCTGTACAAACACCTGTGATGAATACATTGGAAGCATAAAATTACCAAAATATATACCCCCCAAAAAAAAAAAAAAATCACATGACACTTGTTTGTGGAAATGACAAGACAAAAGAAGCAGTATGTGTGTAGAATGGCTCACTGATATCCACAGGAAATGTCTTGTGCTGTGCTGCAGAGACAGCCAGAGTTTGTTCTCGGGTTCAGAAAACAGCAAGTAATGTCAGACTTGTCACCATTAAAGTCTGTTTTGCAGTGAAGAAAAACAAAAGTTTTTCTTTTCTCTCTCTCTCTCTCTCTCTCTCTTTTAAATAAATGCTGTAAGGTGATTTTATACGCGATATTCTGCCAGTCAAAACAACCATTTATTTATGCAATACTGCCGTGAAAAAGAAATTCTTGTAAATATGACATCTACAGAACCATGGATGTTTTCATGACATAACGCAATTAAAAGGAGTAAATCAATGTGTGAATGTATATGAAAGTAATACATAATCTAGTCTACTTCATTTGTTTGATAGCCGAGAATTTAGCTCATTTGAACTTAATTTAGACTTGAAATGTTTCGAATCTTAGCTTCCAAGAAACAGTATATAGTATTAGTCATTTTTTATCATTTTTGAGAGAGCTCATGTGATATTATTATGCTTTTGTATTTTGAAGAGGCGCCCAAGCGTTAAAAGTCTCAGATTTTAAATAGTAAAAGTACTTTAGTACTCTCCAAAGCTACGTTCTTCCAGCAGTACTTGGAGACAGAAATGGGCAGTGAGAAGAGCTAGTTTCAGTGAAATAAGCCTCCTTCAGGCCGGGGCTCATTCTCCACTGTAATCCTTGAATAGATCTTCCACATGACAAAGCCCTGATGTCATGCTCTCCTTCTGTGTGTGTCAAGCTGACAGACATACCCTCGATTCACAGCATGATCGTCCGCAAGTCCAAAAACACTGAAGAGTGAGGACATCCATGTCCACAAAGAGATGACTTAATCACGAGAAGAGCGCAGTATGAATAACAGATGTACAGAAACACAAAGCAGGATTGAGCAGAAGAAGAGCCCTTCATTCAGATGCACGATAGAGATGATAACATGAGTTATTAAGAGGGAGATTATGAGATTTGACATCCTGTGAAATGGAGATTTATAGGATTTAAACAAGACATGTCAAAGGTTTTTATAGAATCTACTAAATGGGTATGTGTGTGTGTTTTAACTTTATATATATATATATACTGTATGTATATATGTGTGTGTGTGTGTGTTTTAACTTTATATATATATATATACTGTATATATATGTGTGTGTGTGTGTGTTTTAACTTTATATATATATGTGTGTGTGTGTGTGTGTGTGTGTGTGTGTGTGTGTGTGTGTGTGTGTTTTAACTTATATATATATTTAAATGCTTAAATTTGTATACATAAATACACGTTAATATATAACCTTAATATGATGGAAAATGTATAGAAATATTATAATTTTACTTAATCAGACACGCGTATAATTGTTGTGCTTTAAGATTTTATTTCAGCTACTTTTGCTTCTCACAAAACATTTAGTGAAACATCACTGATGCAGATGTCCTGTATAAGAACAGTCGAAGAAGTTTGATTTGGTCCAATCACCACCCATCGTCCCATCCTGACCCTTCCTCGCCCTCTAATAATTGGACAGCAAACCTCTATGACATCACAGAGGGAAGTCATGCACAAGGCTGCTGATGGCCGAGGCTGATGGGGGAATTAGGGATGTCTGTTAGAATAGACGGGGCATCGGAGGGCATGGGAAAGTGTGGCGGGGTCACTGGACACGTGTGTTGAACCCAAAGAATAGTCAATCAACTGGCCAGCCCTTCAAGATGCATCCTGCTCCCTGTTCAGAAGACCCGAACTGTGACTGGCTTGAGAACAGCTGGTTTTCCCAAACTAAAAATGCGGATCTGTTTGGGGATCCCAAACTCCATTTTATTTTATTGTTAGCTAATGAAGACTGTTATGTGAGAAACTTCAGATGTAACTGTTATACATAACAAAACATGAAATGTTACATGATATTTCTCAAATCCACATTATTTACATTGAGCTATTAATCTAAATATACAATTCCTACTAGTGTTTTGTAAAGAAGTTGTTCACAGGTGGTCGGGCTGCAGTAAAAAATATTCAATAATGATGACATATGCTCATTTTTGACCGTTTTGGCTCCAAAGGAACAGAAGGGATGAGGCCGTTTTTAAACTAAGGTTTCTTTGCTTGACTTCCCCTCCTGGGGCGATCTCCCCCTCACAGGACTGCTATTTTATTAACAATTCATATGGAAATGAGGGGCAAGGAAGGACCAGATTCTCACATAAACTTGATGTGGCCATGAATGTGTCTCTGTGTTTGCCATGACCCTGCTGTGGCATAAGACACTGCCTGCTAGGGCCTGAGGGGCAGACACAAAGAAAGAAATGAAAAGCAAGCACATTCCTGCACGGCACACAAAGGCAGCAGAGAAAGGGAGAGAGAGAGAGAGAAAAGAAAGAATGAACCCCATCGCTTTTTTCTCTCGCAGTGTGAGAGCAGCATTTTCTCCAAGTCACCCTGCCTTTGGGTCATCCGTCCTCTGCTCAAACTCTGTCTCCACGGTTTAATTCTCATCTAAGATCAATCATTATACTTTATTGATAAATCATTTTTAATTTATGTCTAAAAAAATAAGCAGCTTCAGGTTTAAAAAGATAATAATATACGAGCAATGCAAAATACATATTTCAAATTTAAAACTAATTAATTAAATAGGCACATTTGTGGAAAAAAATCAACAATGTGAAACATTCTTAAATCATGAATCAGGTCTTAAATTAGGTTTACTCTAATGTAATTTTTTGTCTTGCTTTAGGCAATGTTTTACTCAATTAGTTATCCTGTAATAAATATCCCAATATGAAATGATTTGTAATGAAATATATAATTTAATTGCATTAAATTAAAAAGCAATACAGAGTAGAAATATATATATTTTTCGAATTATCTGATTTTAGATCACAGTGTCAAAATAACCAAAATAAATTCTTCTTGTAGAACTACAGCAAAAATATGTAAAAAGATTGTTTGCTTAATTACAGAATATTGTATATTTGTGCATCTGCAGTTTATAGATTTTGTATTTGTTTTACATTATAAATTACACAAAAATGTACAATATATAAAACGTAAATATAAAATAAAAAAATGTACATATAAAACAAAATGTGCATACATATTTGTTACACTATAAAAACTACAATATTGATAATCTGTACTTTACATATGTTGTATATATATATATATATATATATATATATATATATATATATGAATTGTACAAATGTATACTGTATAAAATGCATCTATAATACAAAATATGTGAAAGTCTAAAATTTGTATCCATATGTTTTCATGTTTAAAATGTATACAAAATATTCTATCTTTAAACAAATGTAACACACACACTTATAGCAACTGTGACAGTTGTGTGGTTGTTTCTTTAACATCTTTGAATGCTGAGATTGATGCTAAAGCTCCATTACCCTGTTTAAAAAGCAATTAGCTTTGTGTGTGTGTGTGTGTGTGTGTGTGTGTGTGTGTGTGTGTGTGTGTGTGTGTGTGTGTGTGTGTGTGTGTGTGTGTGTGTGTGTGTGTGGGGTGTGTTTGCTCAGGCTGCTTGTTGCAGCACTGTCATTCATGAGCCGGACTCCTGCCTTTGGGGGGTGCAGGGGCGGTGGTGACCACCGTCATCTTTTGTGTATTGACTCATTTGTGTCACACTTCACAACAAGCAGCATCTTGTCATGTAAATAGAGGGTATTTAACCGTTCTCAGGATAATGATCAAGATAATGGTGTTGTGTTAGCTTGTGTAAAGCAGAGGGGTGTGTATATTGAGGGGGATCTGTTGTTTGTTTTAAGATCGACAGGGTGGTAATGCATGCACTGGGCCAGATTTCGTTTGGTAAGTTCTATAAAAACCTACATGTGGAAGTAGGAAAAAAAGACAGATTCGTGTGAAATGGACAGAGCGATCGAGACTCAGCTCTATTAAAATGCCTCACGAAGACGGAAAGGCAGTGGGATTATTGGCAGATAGACAAGGTTATCGTTTGTTAGCGGTGACCAGAACGGGAATGGGCTGGAGACAATGTCATGCAGAAGGGTCAAGCTTTTTGCCTAATCTACTGATGTGACTATAAATAATGCATAGAGCTCAACAGAAAATCACAGCTGGTCTTGGCTTCATTGTCTATTGTGAGTCACACGTTCGAACGAGCCAAAAGAACATATTAAACGGCTGTCTCAAAGTCAAAACACTAAGATGTATATCACAAATGACTCTTTCGGACACGGCCGTTTAACGCATACCATAAGTGATAAAATTGCATTAGGGAAAGTCATTGGCTGGGTCACGTTGGTTTTCTGTGTTTGTTTCATTGACAATGCAGTTTCTCTCTTTAAATTATTATTTTTATTTAAAGTTAAATTTATTTCTTTAAGTTACATTTGATATTTGATTAAAAATCACTATTTTAGATCAATTAAATGCTGTTCAGACCTTTTCTTAAAATGATTTTGAAAGGCACAGTATCTGTCTTTTCTCTCTGTTTATATTTTTATAGAAATAATGTAATTTTCTAATAGCTTTCTTAATGAGTCTACAAATTTACACTGTAAAAACAAGCACCACAATTTGGCTTCAAAATGATTAAATGAAAATCATATATTTCAAAGCTCCAAAATTAAAACAAATGCTTTGCCTTCTGAGCAGCTGTTCAAAAAGCAAAGGCTGGAAATAATTTTCCAATTACTTCTGAATGTTTGTTCATTTAAGGCCTATATTTTTGTGACAATAGGCAGAGAATGAAATCAGACAGTGGGTAATTTCCAGACTCAACTCAGACCTTGAGCTTCCATTTTCTGTGACCTCACCACCAGCTACCGACATGGCGCGCGTGGTACACTGCGTGGGGCTCCGTCCAATCACATTTCTCCAAGAAATCCCCTCTTCAGCACCCTTAAACACCCAGTTTGGTGCATTCTCAATCTTTCACCGAAAATTAATTGAGCAGACAAAGAACAAATGCTCACAGTGGCTGATAAGATACAAAACTATTCCTTTTATGAAACTGCATTGACCATGATTTGTACAAATTACATTGTAATTTATGTAAATAAATATATGGGATCATTAAAACAGTAGCACAAGAATATTCTTGCTAGCATTTCTTTTTACATTACACAATTTCATTAATCTTTTAAATAACATTTTAAAATATCATGTATCAGTATATATTATAGTAAATACTTTTCCTATCTCGCATATGGGATATTTTTAAGTTACTATTTAAAATTGTATTATTATATTTTTTTACTATTTAATTAAAATGTTATTTCAAATATTTTTAAACACTAGATAATACTGAGCATGTACAATTGATTATAGCCAGAAATGTTTAGTTAACAAATGTTTTAATATTACTTAAATAGAGTCTAATAATATTGTCTAATATGATTTAAAATAATATTGCACCCTAATAACATATAATAACATTTTGTTAGGTTCTAATGGTTGCCATATTATTTTTCTTAGAATATGTCATCAAATTCTACATTTGTGCTGTCATATATTCTTAGAAAAATGTGATTCATTTTTGGTGCATTTAGTATGCTTTTGGTATTTATATGATATTATATTGGTACATTTATTTATCATGTGATTTTCATATATAGTGACAATTCAATATATAAATAATTTCTACAAATTTAAAGAATGACATTTAGCATCACTAAAATTATTCAAAGTGTTTTATTTGTTGCCTTGTTCCGTCTCTGAACAGAAACAGCCTAAAATGCCAATGAAAACAATGCATTTAAGAACACATTGTATTCAATAAGAAGTCTAATACTAATTCAGTGATGTTTGACAAAATTCAACACTCAAAAAATTGTAATCACAATAAGTACACAGTGAAAGCCCAATAATCCCACAATAATTTCAACACGTCCGAGTGCGAGAGACACAGATAAGACTCAGCTTTAATGCCAGCATACATGTTTCAGGTAGATACATTAAACACCAGAAAAAAAGATTCGTTTTTTTATTTCCATTTAATCTTTTACATCAGCTTATTTAAAAATTCAGTTATACTAAATGCAATATATGATAACATAATTATACTCACCTTATGAGACATTAGTATGTCATTTAATATATATATATATTTCTTTTTAAAAAGAAACCCTTACATTTGCAATCCATGCATGTTTTAAGATGGAAAGGAAACAAAAGCAGTGCATTTGCCAATTTTTTGTTTAAATAGTCTAAAAAGTCTCTCTGTGGTTGGTGGTCATCCCAGTTGAAATTGAAAAAGCAAACAGTTGTATAGCAGCATGCAAAATCCACGGGTAATGCAAAGCTGAAATCACTTCAGGATCATTAACAGATAAAAAGACATTGATAAGAAGTATCACAACATACTTATCCAGACGTCCCCGATAATCAAAACAGAGAAGCCTAGAAGAGGAAGAGAAAGAGCAGAAAGAGGAAAAGAGAAAGAGAGAGAGAAATGGAGAAAGAAGGAAAGAGAGAGAGAGGGAGGGTCCGAGAGCGGCTAAGTACGAGAGAGAAAAACGAGAGAGTTGGCCCACAAAGCGAGCTTGATTAGAAAAAATGCTTACTAAGCTATCCGTTTCACACATGCACAGACAGAGCAGAGGGTTCGATATTCAGCCGATCGATGAGGGAAAAGGCACAAAGGCAAAATCAGACGGAGCTCCTTTTCAAATTCACATCTCCGATGTCCCCCCTGCAGTCTGCGCATGGGGAGCAAGGGTTACCTCAAGGCTGATCCGTGGACCACGCAAACAAGTCTAGACCAGTGACCTGCTCAATCGCTCCCTTTGAGGGCCAGGCAAGTTCGGTCAGGAAGAAGAAAGCGAGGCGTGCCCTCTTTTCATTGAGGGTGCAAGGAGGTAAGGAGGGCAAAGAGAGTAGGCATCTGCTTCCATGGTTACTAGCCAAGTATGAGGATCCTGCTATTCAAAAGGCTCCGTTCTCATGCTCTCAGCCAGCCAATGTCACACGTTCTGAGGGAAGGCAGCACAGGAGGAGACCTGCGGCTTCTTTTAACGCTCTAATGATACGTGCACGGGCTGCTCACCAGAGAAAGGAGAAATGATGGAGGATAGAAGGGCGACTCTATGTCACATGACTGCATAACATAGCTGTTATTATTTATTATTATTTTTAAAGCAAGGTATTATTTTGGCTATTGCTTTGACGGGTCCAATTTCACTCCAAAAGAGCCAAACTAAAATCTTTAAGATGAGTGAAGGTCAAATGTCGCTTGTGCAGATGTTGTGTTATTGTGTTCCGTCGGATACTTGACAATTTTGGGCTCTTTTCTCTTGTTGGATGTATTATGTGTAGTCAGAAAAATTATGTTAGAATAGGTTGATGTGTGATGATGGGGAATCGTTTTAAATAAGCACAGAGATGATAAAAACATGCTTACCTCTTAAATTCACTTTTCTTGGTCTTGTCAGAACGCCACGAGTTTCTTTCTAATGAGAGATGGACAAAAAGAAAGAAAGGTAATTCGGTGTTCCAATGTTTTAGTAATGCATTTTATAATTTTTTGGGGATCAAAATATTTGTATTTCTGGCGTTATGGTGAAATCAGTTTTGGAATGCTGGACTTGTCTCAGCAGCTGACACTTGCTCCACCAGACGCACTCTGAAAAACAGACAGATGGCTGGGACAGAGGAAAGGGGCAGAGCGAAGGGAGATTTACTGAGGGATCGTGGGAAAGTCTTGAGCTCAGTTCACCTGCTTAGAGCGAGAATATATTTTCTAACCAGTGACCCATGACTAAAGGGAAGGCTAAAACTGTCCTGTAATTCCAAGCACTCAACTTATTTTAAATCTGTGATTTTATGATAACATGTTTTTAGAACTGTTATTAAATGACAGACTATTTTTAATTTCACACAGATTTCATTAAAAAAAACTATTTACAAAAAAAATTGCTACAAAATTATAAAGGAAAAATACATTTGAATTAATTTGATGCTATCAATATAAGATATATTATGACTTTATTTTTGATTTGCTTATGAGGTTGCATTTATTCATTTGTGGCTCTGCCAAATACAGAGTTTATTAAATAAGATAAATTTCATCTAGACCGGCAGCTTTTGCTGTAATAAACCCTTTGACTTAAACATAAGCTGCAGCCACAGAAGAGCCACGTTTAAAATACACTGTTTTCATTTGTATGAAATATGCCAAGCTATTTAATGTAATTTCAGTGCACTTGGGCTCAACCAAACGAGTCCCTAGCGTTAAACAGGAGAAGGGGGATCAATCGCTCCAGGCACTTGCCCTGCAGTGTACAGAAAGTGAGAAGACTTTAGGGGAAGTTAGGAAGTGCTACTGGTGTCTTATCCTCTTTACGTCTATTATTCTTAACAAAGGCCAGTCACAATAACCCCTGGGGTGGATGGCACTCCACTGAATAGTCACTTTGGTGGGATTTAACGGGTTAACCCTACACAAAAGGGGTTGAGGCCATGTAACACAGCAGGGGTAACGTTGAAAACACCAGGAATCTACATGCTCCACTTCCCGAACAGTTGGCCTTAATTTAACTCTGGCTTATGCATAATTTCCATACATTCTTAGTTATTACCATTATTTGCAAGTTTGCTTCTGTGAGCGATGCAGAAATACCCCCGATTTGTTTAGTCATACAAAAAAACCCCGTTGCTGAGCATTGAGTAGCGTTCTTGACCTGGAAAAAGATTTAGACAAGATTTGCTTTTCTGCTGCGCTCTGATTAGGTTTTGGCAAATATTTATTATTGTAGTCTTGCTCTTTGTTCTACTGGCTCTGATTTTGATTGCAAGTTTCTTTGGCTTGCTTTCCATTAAACTGGATCATAACCATTTATTCCCTGTTTCCCTGGAGTGATTTCAGTTTTGGAGTCTGCTCCGGTGGGAATAGAGGGAATAGAGAATGAAGCTTAAGCCTGACCTGAGATTGATTTCATTTCAGAGGATTTGTTGTTATAGAAATCTGTTTGTTAGAAACTAATTTAATCACGCTTCTGTGCACCATTAAAACATGATGAAATTATGAACCATCCATATGAAGCTATAATGAAAATGTGCATTAAGTTACTTCATTTTAGCAAGGCATGTATGTATGTATCAAACTCCACACTGAAGTTCAGCTAGTGCCTGAGAAGCAACATAAATATTTAGATCCATGTTTCCCATATATTTCATGATCCCAGTGCACTGTAATTTCAGAATCGTGTTTGTTTGTAACAAGCATTGATCACATTATATCATATGAAGAAAATGTACTCCCTTCTCAACATGTTACCGTAATTATGAATATTATAGTATCACTGAGTGGTATCACACAATCGAATTGTGCAGCAGTGAAATTTGAGTCTCAGTATCATGTGGCTCCTTGTTTTGATTTCGCCCCTGAAGAATTGTTCCCCTCGTTTGACCCCAGCTTTCATTATGATGCATTTCTTCTCTGTTTCCATTAGCCGTAGTGTTGAGGGATCCCACTTTGCATTGCATTTTCCTGCCACAGAGACTGTATATTAGTGGATTATTACATGCTAAGCAATGCAACTGTGAGTTTTAAACAAAGTCAAGAAACATTCAGTTTCTAGGAACTAGTTGGATACAAAAATATTATGTATCATGCAATTTACAATATAATGCCATCCTTTCAAAAATAAAGGTCAATTCACAAAGCACACAATATAATTTGCAGTTCATTTTTTTTATTTCTGCATTTGTGAAAGACAAAATAATATTTCTAAAAAATAATAGAATTGTATATTTCTCTTTCACAAATCTGGAAATAAAAAAATCTGCAACTCAAAAGAAAACTAAATTTTCTGTATATTTATTTTGTTTATAATCAGTAATTTCTCACACTTTTATCTAAATAAGTAACTTCTCAAATCATTAACCATAAATGCAAACAATATTTGCTGAACATAATGCAAAGCATATACTAGAACAGAAGTGAATGAAAAAGTAGAGAAAGAGAAAACGAGTTTTTTAATGATCAGTTTTTATAGAATTTTTTTATGATTGTGATTTAGTTAACAAATAGGTTTTGTCTTTGCAAACTGAAGTGTAAAAATACAACAATATATGTACAAATTAATTGTTTTAAATTTATGGAATTTATTTTATATTATTTATGGTAATAATTTAGTAGAAAAATAAAAATAAAATAGAAAAAATGTACAAATCAACAAAACATTTTAAAGAGGATAGTTATATATAAATATAAATTATAGTGAACAGTTACTTAATATTGAATGAAAAGCATTGGTCACAATTTTTTTTTGTAAAAGTGGATTTAATTGTTTTCTTTTCCAAAGCAGCTGTTGTCGATCTAACCAATGCATGGCTAGTCAGATCCTATTTTTCATTTCTTTTTAAAAACCCATTCTCATGACCTTCTGAATGGCATTTAAGTTCTACGCTTTAATAATGCCACAAGACATTTTAGTCTCACCCCTTGTGGTGCTGTGGTAAATGTTTCAGAGATCTGAAAATTAAGGTGCATACTTCAGTGTCTATGTTTGTGATCCAGACAGTCCAAAATATGAGCCTGAGTTTCCTGAATGCATTTACAGTTTCCATTGATGTCCTGAACTCAATGAGTTTCTGCGGTTTTGAAAATGGGGTTCACCATTTTATTTCTGTCCTCATTTTAACTCACCAGTGCTGTTACGATGGTACCACCAGCACGTTTGGTAATGTGGTCATTATTCTTTATTGCAGTCTCGCACTAAGGTGCTCTTTAGTGAGAGCAGCCTGCGGCAATAACAGCAGTGCTGTTCAGAATCTGAATGAATGGATATTTTCATCTGCTGTGATCTTGAATGGATCTAAAGGCCAAGGGATAATAGTGTTCATGAGTCATTCGACTTTTTAGAAATTTACTAAGCACGCAGGTTGCATTACATTAAAAAAGGTTCTTAAGTGGTTCTGCAGGACCTTAGGTTAAAAAACTCTACTTATAAAGAACTATTTTTCTAATCTTTACTTGGTGATATGGTTGTTTGGAGTTGTTTCATGCAAATCACATGTAGGCTGTTTTTAATGAATTTCAAAAATTGTAAATATTTATATTCAGCCTGTCATGTTAATCTTTTGCCATTCAGTTGTGGTTTAGCCTAATAATAATACATTTTAATTACGTTTTGTTGCTTCAATGAAACTTTTGTAAAAGCTACTAATTTTTTTATAAACAAGTGTTGTGTTGCTGTAAAATACGATTCTAAATAAATGTATATTCGTGAATGGAACAACATTAATTTGAACCTTTTGAGCTTTTAATGTTGGATTACAAATATTATTGCTTGATCAGCTTTGGTTTAGTTTTGATATTGTTTGATACGGAGTCATCGGTACTGGATCATGTGTCAATCTCCAGCTCCCGGAATAAGGACTGCGTATAGTAATTAAATGAAATGAAGGGAATTTTCATTTTTGCATGCCAGCTGTTGAAACTGAGGCGTGAGCATTAGTCTGGCTCAATCTTATGAAATTTCCAGACTTTTGCAACTTCAATACAATTTGAAATATTAAGAAACAAAGAGTCAGTTTTCTATATCAAGTTTATATCCTTTCAAGATGAAGACCAGTCAGTACTGCTCGCTTCATGATGAACTGAAAGACCTTGAGAGAGAGAGAGAGAGAGAGAGAGAGAGAGAGAGAGAGAGAGAGGACCAACATTTCAGAGCAGATTGCAGTTGGTATCATATTAGTTAATTTGCATTTCACCATCCTCATTGTACTGCGATTCGGCGTCTAATGGATAACATATTGTACACACGCCTATGGTAAGCAATTAACGCTAAGCATAGTTGATCCGCAGACAAGGAAAATAATCAAAAAAGTAAGTAATTCAACTGAAATAGCATTAGTTTTTTTGAAGGGGATTCTAATGAATGCTTTCACAAGATTTTTGCTCACATTGATCCTGAAATAATGCTTTATTTAGCCAAATTGATGCTTCTGGTTATTTTCTAGCCTAGATCATTTGAAATTCATAAAGTATTGATGTTTTCATAATCATCTAATGTTGTGCTTGGCAGTAGTCTTTTATATAGTGAGAAATTATCAATATATACTTTAATCACATTGGCCGCAACACTTTTGGTATATATATATATATATATATATATATACATTTAATAAAATAAAGGAAAGCTGTCCAGCTCAGGTTTGAAAACTTGTAATGACTGTAGTATGTTGATCAATCAATGGAAAATAAATGCATTTGTTATTTAATAAATTAACTACTCAGCCTTACTGATAGTCTAATGACTGTATGTGTTGTATAGTCAGTTTAGCTGTCAGAATATATATATATATATATATATATATAAGGTTGTTCTAATAGAAAAATAAATGAACAAAGTTTATTTTTGTGTCATAATTAACATTTAATTTAAGTCTTCAAACATGACCATGACACCTCAAACAAATTATATTATAATTACGTAAATCTCTATGTGATGACCAGCTTGCAGGCCAAATGTATCTTTTGCAGACTTCCTACTGTTTTGCAGTCATGTATCCGCAGACACCGGGGTGAGTGTGTGTTTACTGCTGCTTCATGTATCTCTCCCCGAATAGGACCCCAGTTTCCAACTCAATTATCCGGCAACTGCCGCCAACAAGTCCCACTAAAATACTGACCGTGTTTAGTCTGGCACTGTGCGAGGAGATTGATTGGCAGCTGGGTCAAACAAAGTCATTTTCTTGGCGCCTCTCCCAGCAAATCTCTACTTGATTCGAACTAGCGCTATCAGGTCCCTTTCCACAGGGGCTGACAAAAGACCTCTCCCTGCACACATCAGGCTCGCAGTCTCAGCTCATCCAATCATCCATCAAAGCAATAATTGCTTAAAATGGACATAAATGGACGGGTGCGTGAAGGGCAGCGAGACAAGAAACGCAGGTGTTGGTCTGAATTTTGAAGTATTTTAACTCTTGTGTGTGTGTGTGTGTGTGTGTGTGTGTGTGTGTGTGTGTGTGTGTGTGTGTGTGTGTGTGTGTGAAACGAAACTTTGAAAATTTTACTTCTACTGCTACCAATTTTTACAAATACAAAAAAACGAAAGTAACATTTAATTTACAGTTAATTTTTGAAGTATAAATACTTACATTTTTTTGTTTTCGTAAAATGTACTCCTAGTAAAGTCATTATCAACAATCAGTGTTGTATCGGAAATGTATCAGGTTACAGATTACAAGTTACCCTATTTAAAATGTACATATTTAACAAGTAGTGTAACTATATATATATATATATATATATATATCTCACCAACGTATATATGTATTGGTGGGAATATGTATAATTAGTAATATATATAATATATATTCTAATATATTAAATATTTGTTACAAAATAGCCAAATGATAAGATAATTTACGAGAATAAATTATGATAAATGTAAAACAATTCTTGCAAAAGGTGTTTTCAGTGATTCGTTCCTTTTGAATTACTTTTCACAGTAATTACTTAGTTTCAACTACACACCCTGATATAAACAACAGTCGGGAATTACCTTAATTTAAGTCTCATAGTTAGCTATGAGTACAATTAGGGGTCGACCGATTATCGGCGCCGATATTAAGCATTTTACCGATTATCGATATCGGCCATTTTAAAAACAGATTTGCCGATAATTTTTTTTTTTTTTTTTTTATGCAAACAAACATACTATTTACAGGTGACATTATTTATTGGTGAATAAATAATACAGGTGGAACTATTTAATGTTTAAATGCACTATTTGGCTCGATGCAGCCTGTCTGAGCTCAACACTCTGTGAGAGTGAGGCGATCTCTCAATCGCTGAGAGCAATCTCCGCCCACCGCTCATCTGATATGTAGACTGAACTGAAGGCAGTCTCACACCGAGAGCACTTGCCAACTGGAGCTGCCTCAGTGATCACGCATCAGTTGTCTCTCAAAGGTAAAGCAGCAGCAGAGGTTGCTGAAGTTGCAAAACACCTCAATATAACCCATGATGTCCGCGATGCGGAAAATGCGGGCGGAATCGCGGAATGCAGTCATATAATGGAATTTACCGTATAACGCGGAATGTCACGGAATGTGTCAAGTTTGGATGAATTAATCAAAAGTAGGTCAGTACACTTAAATCGACTCGCTATGGACTAGTATCTATAAATATTAAGCAAAACACTATTTAAATATGAATCCTGCATGTTCTGCATCTCTGTTAATGAATGACACAGACGTGCGGTTTCATTTACTGCACACATAACGTTACATACTGAAGCGCATGATGCTCGCGGTGACTTCAGCGTCTGCCGTCTCACTAAATGAGGACATAAATACATGAACAACATCCCCAGAACTGCTCGCAGAGTCACTTCATGAGCATTTGACGGTTTCATTTGAGTAATATCGTCATATCATATATACATAGGCTACAGAAACTTAAAAGGTCCCCATGGCAACCTGTCAAAATATAAGTTCGGTTTAGCCGAATATATTACTGTATACATAATACAACTACAACGATTATTACAACTTTTGTTGAGAATAATCACACAATATGCTAAATACGTTTACTTTAAGTTTTACAAAATGTTTACAGAATGCTTCTGGGTGATCTCTGTACTTATGTTATTATTAATATTATTAATATTACTGTTTATTTAATGTTGTTGTTATTAACAGTTTTCAGAAATAAAGACATGTTTAAAAGCATTTAAAGAACGTTTTTTGTCAGAGCTCTTGTTATTATTAATTTTGGCATTCATTTTCATTTTTACACCAGACACGTATATCGGTTCAAAATATCGGTTATCGGTCTACTTGATCTGTAATAATCGGTATCGGTATCGGCCCTGAAAAACACATATCGGTCGACCCCTAAGTACAATGTGTTCAATTCATGAAAACGAACTGATTCATAAGAGTCATTTGTTCAGGAGTCAAACTGTTGATTCCCTGCAAAAAATTGGGCTGAGTTTGGTTCCAGTATTTTTAGGTTTCCAACCGCTATATAAGCATGTCATGGATATACCTCATGTAGCTGTACATCGAGTCTGGGTTAAGATTTGACTATTTATCAAGCAAGAGAGGGATTTACTCTTTGACATCTGGACATCTACATCTGGAAAAGTGCACCTTTTGTCAGTGGTCTTTGCGTGCCATGGGTCACAACGTCCTCCTGGACAACCACACACAGGTGCATGATGCTGTTAAAATTGCCCATGAATTATTACAGAGAAGCACTTCCCATAACCAATCTCCAATTCATCTTAAGTTACAGTGGGTTGGCTCAATGCAGTTGGTATAGGACCTCATTTTTTGGCCTAATGTATTTTATAATGATTCAATTATTAGTTGATCTTCACTTTTGAATGAATTATTTACAAGTTGGCAAAAATGAATATTCAATAAAACAAGTTTGATGAGACAGGTGAAGGCCAAATGCATTCGTCCACACAACTGTCGCTCACTGGATATTTTCTCTTTTTCAGACCATTCTCTGTAAACTCTAGTGATGGTTGTGCGTGGAAATCCCAGTAGATCAGAAGATTTTGAAATACTCAGACCAGCCCGTCTGGCACCAACTACCATTCCACGATCAAAGTCACTTAAATCCCCGTTCTTCCCGGTTCTGATGCCCGGTTTGAACTTCAGCAAGTCGTCTTCACCACATCTAGATGCCTAAATGCATTGAGTTTCTGCCGTGTGATTGGCTGATTAGCAATTTGTGTTACCAAGCAATTGAACAGGTGTACCTAATAAAGTGGCCTGTGAGTGTACATTTTATCATGCTTCCCCTACTCTAATGTTTGATAATGGTATTTTTATAACAATATATATAGAACGTATTGTCCTTTTTTGGAGCTTTACAGGCCCTGCTGTATTTGGTTTCCCAAAAGAAAAACTCATATGGTGTGGAGTGGCATCAGGATTGGTAAATGATGACAGACTTTGTCTTGAGTGAACTGTCCTTTTAACTGTCAAAACTATGCAAAATACTGCTCTCGCTGAAGAATTATTCAGTGAAAACATCCTCTCTTTTAAAGGGCAAACAGATCTTTTTGTATTCTCTTATAGATATATACATGTTGACTATTAATGATACCTGAGGTTTTTTTTTGGCGTGGGGAGCATGACATGTTATTTTATGGCCAGTATATTCTGACATGTCCACATTCTTTATTTGCAAAGCCCCATAGCTTGGTTTCTATTCACCATGCTCCATTTAAATTTACTGGTAATGTGAATCAGCTTACGGGCAAGGTTAAACTTGGAAGCTGACCACAAAATCAAAGAGCCATGTTTGACCTTATATGGCCGTTTCAGTGGAAGATGTTTTCGGTTCATCATGTTTTGTTATGGAAAACAGTAAAGAGCTCAGATGGTGGTTGTAAAGTTCTCATTCCAAGCCCAACATTGTCTACCACTGTGCGCTGTCAGTCAAGCGAGAGGTCAAGAGGTAATGAAACTGATACTGTACTTAGTGAGTCTTTTGACTGTCATTACAATGCTGTTTGAAGTTTAGGATTAGTAGCTAACTATTGTTTAGTTAGGGTTACTAAAAGTAATGCTAAGATGCAGCTTTGCTTTCAGCTTAGCAAGAGAGATCAACTCTTTTCCTCACAGAATTGAGTTTGACAGCCCAGGGCGTGCCGGTATTTGAATTTTGGCATCATTTTTGAAAGAGCAAGATTACCTCAGTGACTCATGAGTGGGAAAGACTGTTGAGATTTTGGACTAGGCAAGAGTTCTGTGTTATCAATCACTGAACTTGTCAAAGATTTTAGTGGGGAACATGATCTGTCGAGCTATTTAGTCCATGATCAAATGAGCAGCCACTTGTCATTAACCCGTAGATCCGATCTTGTGATAAGTTTGATGGCACAAGCTCGTTTCTATGGGTCTCTGTCTCTGTGGTAGAAAGTCGCCCAACATGTAAAGCCAGCCTGCTTTTGCTTTTCTGAACATATTGCACACTTTTCCTTGCTTACCAGGTATCTAAGTTGCTCAGACTTGTCTGTTGTAATTTATTATTGATTGACATTTATGTAAATGTCTTCTAAAGGGATGAAAGCAACCGAGACTGTGTGCATCCAGGTTGAGGTAGTAGGTTGTATGGTTTAGAATTTTGCCCTGGGAGTTAACTGTACAACCTTCTAGCTTTCCTTGGAACTCACAAGCCACCAATCAGCATAAACTAAACTAAAACTTTGAGACTTTGTCTACTTTATAAATATCCTAAGGCAAATAAAGTGATGATGCAATGCATTTTTATTTGGAATGAGCATTTGAATTACCTGAGTGCATCTTAGAAATGAACTTCTATATTTCCTTTCACTAGTATTGAATGGAATTAAAGACTCACGCATAACCTTGCCAGTTATCGAGGATTATGTCTGTCAGATGCAAAGCTGCAGCCAATCAATTCAATCGCAGCTGAAATCGATAAAATATTCTCAAATATATATTTTTATCCCTTACAAATGCTTCCAAGACCAAGGTCTATTGTTAGCTTCCTTGATGTCTCTGTTGTTACAGTTCATTTCATGCATCTATCTTTGCACTAGAATGAGACTCATATTTCGACTACAGGGTGAACAGAACAGATTCTGTATTTGTCTGCATCTCAGTCCATTTGTCTTGTAAAACCACAAGAAAGCAGCTGACCTTCACTCATAATTTCAATGACAACCCAAACAAATTTCCAAGAGGGGAATTTTTCACTCCTCTGTTAACCCTTTAGCCATTTCATGACTCCAAGGGATTTTTTTCTGAAGCTTTAATATGAATTTTGCTTAGCTCTGCCGTACCTGACAGACAAGTGATAAAGCTTGCTTTTGCTTCATGTCCAGTAAATAACCATAATGTATACGTGGTGCACTGAGGTGTCATCGATTTGTCTGGAGCTGGTCTTTTCGGTGCTGTCAGAGTCTCATGGATCAATGCTGGCTCGCCCTTTGACCCCTAAGAGAAATCAATAGCATTGAGCGCAAGGAGCATGGGCAGCGTCGATAGAGTAGGCTGTCATTTGGTGTGACAAGACATGATAGTTATTAATGTTTGCACACTTTACACTGTTGGCCATTACAGTCAATCTCAAAATAATATTGAAATATTACTAGACAGATTTCATGGCCTTGAAGATATTTTAGTAGAGCATAGAAGAAACAATAATTGTGCACTATTTTGATTTAAATCGAGAATGACACATTTTTTACTAAAAAAGCTAATTTTCAAGACAAGCAATGAATATTGGTTTGTTTAAAAATTCTAAAAAATGTTTACAAATATTTTATAGATTTATAGATGAATGCATTAATGAATCGAAAGAGAGCCAGTTCTTATATTCTGAATGTTGTGCAATTCTGATATAGTGTTAAAGAGTACATTAATTTAATGTTTTTGTATAACACTCAACTGCACAATGACTAACAAGCTTACACAAGCTTCAGTCTGGATCCAATCCTTAAATGATCTGAGATGACCGAACACCTGAGAAGAGATGATGAAAACCCCTCGGAGGACCTCAGAGGAAGCCAACCATCAGCGAATATACTGAATAACTACATTTTGCCATAAAGTTAATTATATTGAGTTTCTACAATATAAATCTATTTTAGAAACTTAATTTTATGTGAAGTTGCTTTGCAACGATTGTATCATAAAAAGCGCTATACAAATAATCTTGAATTGAATTAACAAGCTTTGTGAGGCTGGAAATGTATTCGCTGCATCCTTAATGTCCAAAGGTGAAAGTGGGGGTCAGCAGTGTCCAGACACTGAGGCAAAGGCTGTAATAGAGTTGATTGATTACAGGCACTAGTTTAGGGCCTGCATTGATTTAATTTGGTTTAAAAGTCCCTTGGCCCTTTAGAGTCTCCAGCGTCTGCAGTCTGGAGTCCAAGCGGACTTGGACTTGAATTATGTGTTGCTGTAGAAATGGCTGTGTTCCTTGTGGTGCAGTGGAGATTATATACTGACATTTAGAGCTGCGCGCTCCTCTGAGGATGCCTGCATAGGGCAGGAGTGTTAATGAAACGAGGAATGAACTGAACCACAGGATATGCTGTTCTGTAAGTCATTATATCGTTACACGCACCCTCTCGGCCATTCTCAGTGTTTGCGCTATAATGTTAGATGTACTTAATGATGAATTATTCATTAGGCATAGATTTGTTCATAACATGCTATCAGCAGTGGTGTAAATGATTGTTTAATAGTTAATTTCTCAAAGAATGTCAGTGATTGACCCAGACCAACCTCAGAATAGCTTGTGCAAATGGTTTATTGCTCTCCTCAGTCAATTAAGGTTAGCATCCCCTGAGTTGGGATGGGGTTGATGACAAGGTCAGCTGTCGGGAAGATATAGAGTCCGCAAAGTCTTTCTTTGGATCTTCAGCTCCACTTTTCTGCCACCAGCCATTTGCCTTGTGCCTGGAGAGAAGCGGTCGTCTCACTCATGCGCCGCAGCCTCCTGCCACTGCGGGACAGGGTGATGGATGTCTCCCATAAGCCAATGGC
Organism: Gymnocypris eckloni scoliostomus; assembly: GCA_027564155.1. Taxonomy (NCBI): domain Eukaryota; kingdom Metazoa; phylum Chordata; class Actinopteri; order Cypriniformes; family Cyprinidae; genus Gymnocypris; species Gymnocypris eckloni. The sequence continues at coordinate 9,001,424 of CM050417.1, read as the reverse complement.
AGCGAACGCCGGGGCGGGAATAACCTGCGCCTTCCAGTCCGCCCCCCACCCCCCTCCTAAGACCAGTCTGCGTCTGATTCAGCGCCCGGCTCTTCTCTTCTTCACCTCCAAATCTGATGTTTTCTCTTCTTCAGAGATGGATGGTGGCAGCGATGACATCTCGTTTGTTCGGAAAGCCAGAGGTAAATTGTGAACGCCGATAATAATCTACTCATTCCCAGGAGCATCACTTCGGTCCGTTCCCCCCTTCGTCTGCCTTGGGGGAGGACACGGGGCAGAGATGTGTGTGAGGCGATTGGGGGAGGAGCCGGGAGAGGTGAGGGGAATAACACTCATGTTTTGGCTGGGGTGAGCGACTGAGTTGCCACCACAGATGGGAGAGATTTCATTAAGCATCCCAAATAGTAGCGGAAGAGGTATAAGAGGGGGTGGGGTTCGGCGTTCGGATGTTTGCCACATCTGTATGTAGTTGCCAACTAGTCGCTGTTTCTAAATAACCGACTGACATCTTTGTCTTGAGGCGGTTCTGTGTAATCGCAATCGGGTTTGAGTGTCCGATGCCACCTATTTGAAAGTATTGCAGACTTTCGCTGGGGATTTCTGTGTCTAAAGGTATTGTCTGATGTATATAACTGCAATGCAAGGTCGCTTTGTCCTACCTGTGATGTGGACGAGGCATCTTGAGTCTCTGCTGGGTGTCTGCGGGATTGCAATTCTGTCGTAACTTAGAGAAGACAACAAAGAGGAAGAACTGACCGTCTGGCTCTGAGATGGAGGTGGGGAGGGGATGTGTTTCCTCTCCACACACAAAGACTGCAGAGCAGAGGGCATTTGTCTATCGAAAGTCCAATCCGAAAAAGAGGAAAGAAGTCTCACAAGTTGTCATTTAGCTCTTTGCCATTCCATTCTTCTTTTCCGCCCCATCATCCTGTTGTTATTTTGCCTTCCATCTCATGCATATTCACGCAAATGTCTTTGTATTTTACTTGCGACAAATGTCTTTCCACAGTGATGCTGTAGGACACAAAGCAGATGTGATGCTGCCAGACACAAACTTTTGGCAGTGTAGGAGCTGCTGATTTCAGCTCTGATGAAAGAAAATTGATGGGCTTAACTGGTTATGACTGCCCTCCTCTTGTTCCCTGAGACCCTAACTCGTGAGTTCTTCTTTCAAAATCACGGGTCAGGAGCTTGGGAGACAGGTGGAGGGCTTTAGCACCTCTCCAAAAAATGATCTCTCACAAAGTCAAACGAGCTTGTGCAACAGTCTGTTTGTCTACTTAGCAAATACTAATCACAATGTAATGTATATGGGCATTTCACACTGCGCTTAATCCAAGGCTAACACCACTTTTAACCCTGGGTAGAGCATTTCTCACTTCTGCTTTTGAAAGAGAGTTAACCCCTGGGTTAGAGCGGGTAAACCGGGATTTTGTAATGTTAACCCTCTACTTATTGTGCCAAAATGTATACTATGTAAAACAATGCAGTACTCATGTACTGAGATTTGTTTATCATCACACAACCAATCATAAATTGCTTCACTGCTTACCTCATTAAATATTCATGAGATTTAAACAGTCAGTTAACAGTCAGAGTTTTAGCATCTGAATGGGAAAAATGTATACTCTTTACTACAAATGATTGTACATTCTTGAAGTTTATGTATTTTATACGATTGTACAGAAGTTTATGTGGCATTTCCACATATTAAACAGGTTCACGTGCTACCCTTGTGGCACGTTTTGTTTTGATTTTGCGAATAGGAATGTTATTGTTTAAGTTCCAGATATACTGTGTGAAATATACTGTGAGAAACGAACCAAGAATAAGTGACCCTGGGATTACATTAACGGGTTTAGAATGACAAGTGTGAATATCCCACAGGCTATTTCTGTTTCTAAACTCTGAACTTGACATGACATAACTTGACATAACATTTCACACAATTTAATCACCTTGAGGCACAACTGGTTTGTAAATCTGGAAATACCACACATTTGGCAGCTAAGGTGTCTGATAAGGTGGTTTTCCATCTAACAAGTTCTCAGATGAGAGCATCAATTTATTAAAATACTTTAGTAAATGTCTAATTAAATGCAGCCAAATGTACATGTTCCTTATATGTAGTTTTGGTAAACCGAGATGTACCTTGTGGCTCTTTCACAAGCACAGCTAATGCATTAAAAGGCGTATCAAAAGGAGAATTTACTGGGAATTTAATATGTAGGTAATGCATTTTGTTTGCTTCCTGCTGGGCATATGGTTACTATTACAGTATATTGGCAGAGACAGAGATTGTCGAGAGTGTAGGGAGGGCAAATTCTGGTTTCAATAATTTTTTAGAAGAAGTTCTCTGTCAGATTAATTACAAGCAGATTGGCTCCTTTATTATGGAATTATCACGGAGGCAAGAAGTACAATGGAAATAAAAGGTGGAAAAGGTCAGTATATTCCATTACTGCCCATGTGCTGTCTGTGAACAATGAAGGAGGATTAGGAATGTATTTTTTTTATCTAAGGAGCAGGAGGGATGTATTACCGTCACTCAAATATTTTACTCGTCGGTAGAGTTTCCAATCAGACTCTAGGTCTGAGGATAATTGCTTTGCTTCAAGATGTCATTGCTTGGGTTTATGACAGCTGTAAGCGAGTCTTCAAACCATTTATAGATTAATAACATAATTCTGCAGAATGCCTGCCTGCTTCATATTGAATTCATATTAATAATTCTCTATTCCAGTACCTGCTTTTCCATTTGCATTAGCCTACATTTATTGTGCAGGAGTAATTATAAAGCCTCTGGCTAAGTAAGATTTTGCTATTAATAAGCAAGAAAAATAAATATATATACAGTATTTTTTTTTTGATTACATCAGATTGACTCTTGCTCCATTTTTGTCATTTTTTTAAACCCCTGCCCTGACTCTCTAGAATGAGTTAGAAAAGAAAACAGGAGTGCCTAAAAATGCAACCTCAACAAAATTGATTGTCCTCTGACGCTAACCATCCAATTACACACTGTATAGCTTTTATATATTTACTAAACGTCACTCCAAGTCGTGGCAGTTTTCCAGCTAATAGGTGCTTGCTCCACAGAGCCCCCAGCAACAGTAGCGAGATCCACCATGAATACAAAACAGTCAGGCATGGCACAGTAAGCCCGAAGTCACTCAACCGAATGCGCATGCCCACTTAAAACCAGCCACTGTGTGTCAGTCAAATAAAACATCGGAAATTACTTCACTTTGGAGTTGTGTACCTTTTGGGTTGTATTCAAAAGGGTTTCAAAGTGGAAAACATCTAACTTGATGTTTGCAGCTTGCTGGATATTGGTAATATGGTGAGTGATTTATGAAACTGTAGAGTAGGTGCTTTTCTACGTACTGTGAAAATTACAAATCAAATTGGGAAAAAACAGGCAGCAAACCATGAAGCTGGTTGGACCGTTTTCTTGGGAAATCACAATCTGATTTATTTGGAATTACAAATTGAATAAAATATCTTGATTGTGGACTTTTACAGTGATTTACCACCAAGAGCAGTAACAGCATGAGTCATGGATTGCGGGTAATTTCTATAGTGCAGAGCTGGCGTGATTTCAGCCCAATTTAAGTGATGCATTAAATATATACTCCCATGGAGGTCAAGGAAGGCCTCAAAGTGACTGACTTTCTTGACAGATATTGCAAGAAAGATGCTTGAGGTCGAAGCTATTGTCTCCATTTACTAAATGAGAGTCAAATAAGGACACAAATAGCAGTTCTTTTCTATCTGTCTTTTCCCCTTTCTCTTCTATTCTATCACACACAAACGTATTTGCAAGCACACATTTGGGGGGTGATCAGAGTTGGCTGATGTCTGGGTTTTTCAGACACTGCGGCAGGCGCCCAGACAGTCACCTGAAAACTCACTCCATCTTTGAGAGCGCTGCCACCATTGCTTTCAATACGCTGCATATAGATGACAACATTTGTATTTCATTTTGACATTTCAATTTCTTGCTCAACTGTAATAATCTCTTGAAAATGTGCTGTTGCAAGGGAAATACATTTTGCATGAGCTTTTTTTGCCTAATTTTAACCATGCGCCGTCAGACAGATATTAGCGCCTGCGAGATTCACTTTAGTGTCGTCATTTAGATCCAGTCTGTAACTGATGCAAATTATATTCTGGCTCCAAATCTCCAATTGTCCCTCTTCAACTCTGTTCCGTCTACTTGGCGCCCTCTACTGCATTGCTTTGTAGGAGTTGCCATGACAACCCATTCCCTGTGCACCCATATTTCAACTCACAAGCGACAACGTGGTTCACCGTGGCTTTATTTGCATCGGCACCACCAAGGTCACTCTCAGCAGTCTGTCTCCCGAAGGCAGCAACCCTCATGTCCGTGAGCTACTGAGCAGACACAATGTGCATGGACAATATTTGATTTTGAATACACGATATCCTATGATTAAGTTTGTCTGCACTTTCTTAGCCACCAGGTCACATTTTGCTGACATGTTTTCTTGAAACTGGCTAAATAATCCTTCAATACAGTAAAACCTCACTGCGTGTCTCATATACTGAGCTTTAACTTCACTATAATTGTAGGGGTATTTTCATGGAATGCTTACCGTCATTTTTCTCTTTCAACGAAAAACTGTGCATATTGTGCCTCATATGGAAATGTAACTGTTATTTATGGCCGATATGTAGGTTTACCGCAGATGAGCCGAGCGCCAATCTCTAAAACCCTCTAATAAGATGGTAAATGTGTGGTTTCGGCTCGAATTGAAATACCACAGAGCCATTTGAAATGTAGATGTGTGACTGTTGCTTAAACTCTGCCGTGTGTTTCATTTGCAGGCAGTCAGCGGTGTTTAAGCGAAGCTCCTCAGACTTAGCACACCTCCGTGCAGATGAGCTGAGAGGTCAATGAGTTCCTGCGCTGCCACAGCGACTGCCAAGTACAACACACTCTATTAGATGCATTATAAAACTGTTGAAACTCTCTCTTTCTCCTTCTCTCGCTCTGCTTCGCTCTCACACAGAATACAAAAGAAATGCACTCTTTTATTTCTTTCAAAATGCCTTTGACCAGACTTTGTTCAATAAAGGAATAAAAGTTAAATAACGTTGTTCTCCTGCTTGTTTTTTCAAAGAAACATACTGAGACTTTTCTGCACAGGACATAGCTTACAAAAATTAACCATGGTTTTAATACAAATGAAAACCAAAAAAACATGGTTACAATAGTTAAACCATGGTAACCACAAATGAACCATGGTTTGTCTACAGTAACCATAGTTTAACCATGGTATTTGTAGTAAAACTGTGATTATACAAATGTTAATCAATACGCCAAAAAAACATGGTTACTATAAACCCATTGTTAATTTATGTAAGGGGTAATACAGATGATTTTAACAGTTCAAAGTTGCCCTCGATGTTTTAGGAGGAGGATATGATGGCACTGGAGTATAAAATATGCTATATTTTGCTCAGACCAGTTAATCTGCTGACATTTGGCCATTTTTGGCATTTAACTGTATTGCCCTGTGTCTGAATGGCTGACAGAAGTGGTCATTTTACAATTAATACATTTAAAAAAATAATAATAATAATAATTATATATATATATATGTGTTAAAGTTGTTTTTATTTAATATTTTTTATTTAAACTGACTCTATAGAAATCATCATTAGCATTAGGCGCAATGATTTTACGCTGCGCCTGAAAGTAGTCCCAAGCTAGGTAACTAGTTGTGATATAGCTGGGGACTATTTTGAGGAGCTGCGTAATATCATTGCGCCTGCTGCACCCATTGTACAGCAGCAAAGCTCCTTGATTATTACGCCGGAATGAGAGTATAGTTCCTAGACATTTCGGCCAAGAAAATCGCAACTTTTCCTTTTCTGTCAGTCTTAGTACACGATGTAACTACAGAAGAGTCCAGTTTTAAATAGGAAAAATATTGAAACTCTTTGGTCATTTTTGAGCGAGATGCTAACGGTCTAATCAGATTCAATGATCTATGCTAAGCTACGCTAAAAGTGCTACCGCCAGACCCGGAGATCAGCTGAATGGATTCGAAAACGGTAAAACTCAACTGGGGAGTTGGAAAATTAGCTTTTTCAAAAAAAGTCGAGTGTTCCTTTAAAAATCCTGTTCATTTCCTGTTGATTTAAAATATTCTAATTCTTATACTATAAATATTATATAATAAAATCAATTATTTTAAATGTTTTTATTTAAATTCAGCATTATATTGGCCTGCTCTTTAGATATCAGCAACAGCCTGTCATGACAGGCCTAATTACAGAAGTGGTCATTTTTCAATGAGTAATGCACTTTTTAAAATTGTTAAGAGTTTTTTTCCCCTCTATTAATTTTGTAAATATTGTGTAAAATATAAAATAATATTTTATTGATAAAATTAATAAATAATAAGTAATAAGTAATAGATAATAAAGCTTTATAAAACCTTATAAAAAAATATATTAAAACATATAAAAATAAATATATTTTTCATTATTTTATTCATTATTTAAAAAAAAACTGAAATCCTCTGACCAATAGAATACACATCACTCCGTCTGCTTTTCATGGATCTAAAGAGCAGAAAACGGGGTTGCATGGCATTCTCCCATGCAGCTAAAATCATTCATCTCTCTTCCACCAGTGAGCTGAGGCAGCGAATGAGAGCTGCATTCTAATAGGATGAATCCGGACACTGCTGTAGAAGGGTAGGGGGGTACCGAGTGCCGTGGGAGTCCAGACAGAGAGCCAGACGCAGACAAAAGCCCCATGCTTCGCCCAAGTTACCTGCCAGACACAACCTGACCTTCTCTCCACAATACCGCCTCTATTGTTCGCTTGTCAAGGGCAACGAAAAGAATAGCCTTTTTTCCCGTAAGAGCTTTTTTTACAAGCCAAACTTTCAGCATTAGTGCTTTATTGAGACGTCCACTGAAAATGAACGAGGCAGATTAAACCGAAGCGGCGCTTCTTTTGGTTTAGATTTGGCAGACTGGCTTAGTAACAGGCACAGGTCTCCAGTGTGTATTATCATACCATGAGTCTCGAATGACAATTCGGTGGTTGGCTTTATTCGTCTGCTCCGGCTGCATGCGTCAGATTTGCATAAGGTACGACAACTGTGAGATTTAGCTTATATAGCTTATTTTAACATTCTTTGTCATTGTCATTCAAGTCATGCAGAGATATTAAGCAATCTAAAACATAGTTACAGCTTACACTCTGCAAAGCATCAGATAACATAGACAGGCCACAAAACATATTTAAAATGATGCGTCTTAATCAAATATACAGTGCCATAAAGCTTCATTCATATTGCTCTAACTTTTTTATTGTTGCTCAACTAATATTATGTTTGAAATAGTTTGAAAATGTACATGAGTTTGTTTCTTCACTGGAACAGATTTGGAAAATTTTTGCATTTCATCACTTGCATACCAATGGATCATCTGCAGTGAATGGGTGCCATCAGAATGAGGGTCCAAACAGCTAATAAAAACATTACAGTAATCCACAAGACTCCAGTCCATCAATTAACGTCTTGTGAAGGGAAAGCTGCATGTTTGTCATAAACAAATCAATCATTAAGGCATAAATAAATGTCTTGTCTGAATCAGGAGCGAAATATGCACAGATCAAGTACCATTTACAAGCACAAACAGTCTAAAATATTTTCAAACAAATAAGTTGCCAGTGATTTTGATGAGAGAGAACAACAGGGGATGGATGTTCTTCGCTGAAGGAAGTGTTGTTATGGTTCACAGTTTAAAGTTAAAACACCTTTTTATGATGGTAGTTTCAGCTTTTTGCTGGTTGGAGTTATGAATGTTTTGAAGCTGGTAGCCTAAGGGCTGGAGAGAAGCCTACCTCTCTCCCTTCACAGACCTCTGTCTAATTATACATTCCACTGAGAGATCTCCACTCAAATGGCCTGATAACTACATTTGCAAATTCATATTTCTATCCAAACTTTAAACCAGCCCCAAAACACCCAAATAAGATTAGTTCTACTATAAACAGTTATATGAACAGAATAAATATCAGTAATAACAAATATATTTTATTAAACCACAGGAGTGCAAACAACCTAATGCTCAGAGAACATGAATACATGTGATTGCTGAACCACAAACTTGCCAAAACCACAGAAGCAGAGGTCCAAACCCCAATACCGGGTCCACAAAGAGAATTTGGCTTTGTAGGAGGGGAAGCAAACATAATGTTCCTACCTCTATCAAAAAGTGCTGATGTTGTATCTAGTGCTGCCAATGAGTGCTTTAAAGAAAAAGCCTTTCATCCCCTGTCTAGTTTAAATATCACAAGAAAGTGAGAAATATATCAGAAGAGATAATTATACACAGAAATTGCACTTTCTCAAATTGATTAAATTAAATTGATACCAACAGAATCAACAGTGTGACCAAAGCAGGTGGGCGAAGAGAGTTAAACCAGACGGAGGGCTGCACCAACAGCTTTCAAACTTGTAGCAGTCTAATTACGTTGCCTATGTTTCATCTTTACTGAGTTACAATTATTAAATAAAAGCAAATAAATGAATCTGGGCTGAAATGTTACACTGCAAGATCAGAAAAAAAACTGTAACTTAAAATTAACTTGCCACTGCACTTCACATCCCAAACAAATTAGTCTTTAAGTAGCCTATAACGCACAATGGAGGTAAAATGCTGTTCTACTGCAATCTTGTGTAAATACAGCAGAAGAATTAATTGTGAAGTTACAGCCTGCCATCTAGTGGTGTAAAGCATGGGTTGCCAACTTTTTTAAATGAATGACATAACATAACGTTTATAATCCAGCTTTTTTGTTACTTTGATTACAGTTTTATGAGAAAATAAGCCTTATATAGTTATGGCTTTACAACGTCTTAGATAATGGAAAATATCTACCATGGGTAGTTTATAGCCTTAACTTCACTGCTTTAAAATTATTATAGACATTTTGAAGAGGTATTATTTCAGTTTTCATTTAATTTCATTAAAATTTGTGTTATGCAGCTGTCATTTCAAATAAAAGTCAATATTTTATTGTATATTATCTCTTATAATAAATTTAAATGTAAGTGTTTTGGTTTTGTTTTTCTCAGAGTGGCTTTAATCTCCCAATTTGAGCATTTTTAAGTCATATTTATTTCCTCAACCTCCATTGATTTCAACCTAATCGATAGGGCAACGGCTACTGTTCTAAGTCATTTGGTGGTTAAGGTAAAAGAAAGTATAGCCAGGATATGCTACCAGTGTGGACTGAAATCTTACTCTGCAGATGGTGGAAGATGGATTTATTGAAATGAACATATTTAAATTTCAGCATGTTTGCTAGCAGGAAATGCCTTAATAGAGGTCAAAGAAACTGCCGTAGGCTCTCACATATGCACATTTTCAAGCAGTAGGCTATAGGCAGACAGGATGGAGCAGGAATATGCCAAGCTCATAAGTGCGTGTTGAGGTCCTTAGAGATACACATATTCAAATGTCTGCCTCCAGCTCACTGGAATTTTTTTTAAAGAAAAAGCAAAGAAGGTATGCAGTAGGCCACAAAGTGAAGAGATTGATGCTTCTGATGCTGACCTTCCACAAAAGCCCCTCCTTTCAAGCTATAAGGCTTAAACTTTCATATTCTCTTCACACATCCCCTTTTTTAAACATACCCACATGTACAGAGCCGTGTTGCTCTTGCATTTGTAAGTACACAGGCATGTATTGTATTTTACATTAGTAATAGAGTCTTACTGAATCTGTTAGGGAAAGTGGGGTAATTTACTTAATTTATCTATCCTAGAGACCTCATGTGACCTGACCAGGATAATCGTAAACTATCCTCATCCTATGACTCATCTAAACAAGGTGGATATGATGCAACTTACCCGTGGACCCGTTTAATAACGTTAGGCTAATGAGCCTGCGAGGTTTGAACATCCATTTTGGTGCGTTTTTTGTTGTTGTTCTGTATGTTACTGGACAATTTATTGCTCTTGAGCACCCCTTTTTACCCTGCTGGTAGAATATGTAACTACACCGTACAAAAGTATTTTTTACAAAGGTAAAGCCAAATACTTTTTTTTCCAAGCAAAAAACCAACAAACAAATACATACAGATTGTTTTTGGTGGGCCCATATAAGCATACAATTATAATTTTTTCTAATATATGTTTTAATTATTATATTTTAATAACCAATTCCATTGACCAATAACTTAATAACTCCTCTTTGGTCAAATAAGTCCGTTATTATGCCTCCCATGGGTAGAACGGCACAGCTTGGAAGAGAATAGGTAAGTGGGACTAAGTATAGGCCTAAGTAAGTAAGTAAATAAATACATAAATATGTGTTGACTGTATTGACTGTTGTTGGATTATTTTTTGTAGTAGGCAATCTTTTATATACACTTTTACATACTGTATACACTATTTTGTATATACACTATTATATAAACTATTTTATATACACTACAACTAGGCCTATTACAGATGAAACAAAACAGAACAGAACAAATGTTTACTATCCATGAAACCACAAAGCTTTACAACAAATATTTACAACAAATATCTTCAAAATCTTTTCTAAAGCAACATTATTTATAAGATAAGACTCTCATTGGCCTAGATGACGAAGTTTCTGTGACATCACAAGGCGCTCGGTAGGCTATAGCATAAACACCGTCGTTCCCTCCTTTCCCAAATATTCTATCTAAGAAACAGCGAATGAGTGAGTGATCAGTATCAGTAGTCTTCTTGAGCAGTGTTCCCAGAACCTAATCCATTAAGCAAAGCTGGCAGAGTTGATCTCACCTCGCCTACGTACAGGAAGTCCCGCGCCAACCAAACAACTGCAGTCTAAAAGAATGGGAACGTAAACACAGAGCTTTCCTCAGGTATTTAATAGGCTAAAGTCAGTGGTTAGAATTTTTGCTGTTACAGATAGATGATTAGACGACAGATAGATAGAAAAACATTGACCCATTGCACACAAGAGGGCAGTGTTTGCTCATATTATAGAGTAATATTCTGGTAACGAATGGAAACACTAACGTTACTCAGTTCCACTGGCGACAGGGTAAACTCACTCTCAGTGTGACAGGTAGGGCTTAAGGGCTACAATACAAACTGAAACATATTTTGATTCTGACTTCACTGTTTGACAAATAGCTTAATATTTGTGCAATCAGTCCAAATTTAATTATAAATCTCTTGGTTTCTCACAAACATGAGACTGTGATGTGTGTGGGAGAAAGATCTAAGAATAAAAACTAGCACTAATGATGCTCACTCACGCAGAGAAAAATCAATTAAAATGGAAACCAACGACACAATAATCATAATAATGTATCTCCTGTATCCTGTTTTGCATATTTCATGTTACACAAATATTTGCACAGATGACAATAATTCATTCAGTAATTTCATGGCTCACAGTTTCCCATTTTAATGAAGGCAGAAAAATGATCTCTGGAAACACACACAAAAAGATTAATATAAACACTTCCACTCTGTGTGATCAAACAAAAAGATATTGTGTTATATTATAATTAAATCTAATGAATTTTCTCGCGTTTCCTTATGTCATCAATTCAGTCTTGAAGGGAAATAATATTGTGTGCAGTATCTCTCGAGCCTGTTTACACGGCAGCGTTCAACAGATCGTTCTCCACACAGACACACCATGATACTGTCAAGTACTGCCTGTACACTGACACCTCCATGTCCTTGCAAGCTGGACCATGTTATAATAAGATTTAGGGTTACACGGTGGCGCAATGCTGTCAAACCCCTTCCGAATTACACCTTAAAGACCTCGTGGTGTTCTGCCTCCTGATATGATCAAACTAGAGCTACAAATAGAGAGCCCTACAGCAAAAGTGCACATGCTGTTGGCCTACTGTTCCTGCTATACAGATTGGAGGGGCTTGTTTATCAAAATCAAAGCGAATCAGGAGGAAAAGAGCCACTCAAGCCTCTTTTTGCTGCTCTTTTGCTTTCATCCATCTTTAAGTCCATGTAATTTACAGCTTCTCATTTTAAAGTGCAAATCGAAAGAGCCTTGATCATTTGGAGATGCAATTTCGACCATTCTCTCCTCTCCTGCTGTCACCCATGCGATATTAGATGCTTTTTCCTCTCACTGTCTATCTCTGACAAATCTCTGTGCATCTGACCAAGAGCTACGGCCTCTGCTGCGCCCCAGCCTCTTTGCTTAAGATCCAAAAGGTGAAGAGTAAATGACTTTCACCATTCATTCTTCTAGTTATTCAGGCATATCCAATTCAGAAGTGTGCATTATAAAAACATTATCTGCTAGTGTGGCTTTTTCTCAGGTGACACTTCATTCCTTTACAGTGCATATATGCCACCTCTTTAAATGTATTGTATAGGTTTCGCTGTGTTTGATGTTAGAAGTTTCAAAGCCTTTCTTTAATTTTTTTTCCTGAGGTCTTTATCTCAAAGATTCAGCCCCTGCACCTTTGATAGATCTTGTTTGGAAGGCTGCTGCAAAATCTTGTTAGTCCTTGAATGTTCTTGTTAGATTTTTCTATCTGTATTATCTTTTTTTCTAGAAAATCATCCTGCTTTTTGCCAGACCTTTGTTAACTATACAACGTATTGCTTTTGGGCTGATGTTGGATTTTTATTTATTTATTATTTTAATTCAAATGTAAGGATGATGTTGCATGTTTAACTGTACATGCTCATTCCCTATTTTTTCATTTATATTTCAAATGTACTTTTAAGTGAGCATTAGATGACATCAAATGTAATCTTTACAATTTGTATTCATTTATTAACACTATTAAGTGTAATCTCTAGCAAATCTAAAAATAAATATACATTTTTAATGCATTATAATGTTGTGATACCTAAATTTGTTTTTAGCATTTCAAATTATAATTACATTTTTGTGTTTATATTTATTTAGGCAGAATAGTATATCATTATTATATATTATTGTGCACTTTTTAGTTTTTATAATTTAATGTATCTAATTTATTGGAAAGTGTATTTATTTTAAATGGAATGCCAAAATGGAATGGAAAGCTTTTTAATCAAATAAATGTAGCCTTCCAAAAGCATTAAAAAAATGACCAATCCAAAACTTTTCAAAAGTATTGTGTAAGAAAGTAAAATAATTGAAGTATAAGAAAGATAAAGATACATTTGATTCTCAGTGTAAAAAATAAATAAAATAACACAGTAGCACAATGTATCATTAAAGAAGTGTTGCACTGACTTGTCTTTAAGACAAACAGATACAATGTTTTTAATGTACTAAGTTAAAGTACATGATCTCTACTTTCTGTCCCTCAAGTGAATAATATTCCTTGGCTGTTGTTGTTTTTTCCAGTTAGTTGACAAGGGGGGTGTAAATAATTCATGTTTCTCTGAGGAGACGAGAGTGCTATTGCTTTTTGTCTTATTTTGTTTTTCAAATCCTCTCACACTACAGATATGTACAGATTGCATATTTGATGTCAGAAAGCAAGCTTATGGTGTTACAGGCTTTTTTTGCATACATTTCTTGTGAATATTGTCAATTCGACAGAATCCACAGAGATCAATAATCTCTAGAAGATCAATACTACATGACACTATGTGCTTGTTTGTTGATCATGTAACAGCTTTACATTTGTTCTTTATATAAGCTAATCTAACATCCATTTTACATGCATCTTCCTATATTGTTATTGTCAAATTAACAGCAGGGCAGTGAGTGTTCAGAGCTGACAGTCATAGTCATAGTTTCATCCACATGCATCTTTTTGTTTTTTGTATATTCTAAATCAACAAGGTCACCCATGGGAGGACCAAATATAAGACCAAATGTAATCGAACGTGCGTATACAGTATGTACACCCTCAGACGGTGATGCGAATAGAATCTGCTCTCGTGTTGTTTTGTTACAGAGTCAACGAACACCAGCTGCTTTTGATGGACAGGGGATGCAGCAGTGTTTGCCCAGCTTCTAGTGAATATTGGCGAAATTGGATTCGGAGTGACAATTGAAGAGGGAGCTGGAGGACGGCAGTTGGGTCATTAATGACCTCTCCATAACAGGTGTCTCGTCTATCTGAGAGAAAGGAGGAGGAGAAGGTACGGAACGTATTTACAGGTCTGTAGAGGAGAAACCACAGAGCACTTCTCAGGAGATGACACTGTCACTCAGTGTCATCCAAACTCATTTACTGTTGTCTCCAGGAGAGCCGAGACCGGCTCCCAGTTGTGGTCAGGCCGGAAGATATCCTCAAGCTGATATGTGGCAGGATGATGTTTTATTTTGGGGTTTTAGGCACAGTGTGAAAACATGTCTGTCCATGACGTCAAGGACTGAACTTTTCTGGAGTTTGTGAAAAGCACAGCCTGCTTCCTCTTTTATTAGTTGTTATGTGATGTAGATAGAATTAGTGATGCACAGTGTAAAAGTTCCATGTTGGTTGTCATCCAATTTTAATACTGGATACATTACAATGTCATTTTATACTGGATACATTACAAGTAAAACTTTTTTTTTTTTTTATGTTATTCAGTAAAGGCATATTACATTAATCAAAAGTGACAGAAATGTCATTTTTGATATTACAAAAGATTTATTTTTAAAATACTGAAAAATAAATGTGGAATGGTTTCTACAAAATATTAAGTGTCATAACTCTTAATATTAAGAAATGTTTCTTGAGCACCAAATCAGCATACTAGAAGGATCACGTGACACGTGACTGGAGTAAAGAAAATCCAGCTTTGTCATCGCAGGAATTAATAATTTATTTTAAAATATATTCAAATTAAATTTTGAATTTTTCAAATTGAAATAATATTTCACAATATTGCTGTTTTACTGTATTTTTGGATCAAATAAATTCAACCTTGACAAGCTTAAAAGGCTTGCCTCAAAAACATTTACAAATATTTAACATTTTTGTAGAAACATTCATATTTTATTGTGTACACTTATTTTACTTTATTTTTATTTAGATTACCTACCATCATCTAAAGCTCATATAAAGTTAATTAACTTAAAAACATAAATAATTTAATAAAACTGTAATATTTAGGTATTCTTAGTTAAACTGAATGTTCATTTTAGAATACATTATGTTCTGGTGCCTAAATGCACTTGTGGTTTATAGTTTTAATTTGTAATATCGACTATTTATCAATTATCTACCATACTATGAAAATAGTTATCAGCTCATTGGTATTGTCCATTGTCATTGGTATTGCATTTTCATATTGATGCATCCCTGACAATTTGTGTGCACTGAAAATGTACATTATACTTGAGTGGAACATTCATTACACAAAATAACACTGAATATCAACCACAACCCTGAACAAGAATCTACGTTCATAATTGATGTCTATGGGAGTAGATTCATTTTCATAAGATTAATGTCATTTAATGTAATCAGTCACATGCCCTTGCAAGTACACTGTGTGCTATTTGTCGTTTTCTGAGCACTAAAGCAATTTCAGCCATGCTGCTTTACTATGCTGCCATAGTGAGTGTATTATGAGGCAGTGATCAGGAATGCAATGATAGAAATTATACCAGTCTGTTTTTCTGCTGCTGCAGCCATTGCTATAATGAGTAGCAAACAGAGATGGATGCTTTTCAATGGAAATGAAGCTCTGATGCTGGCTGAATTAGAAGCATTTTGAATCATTTGATAGATGATGAAAGCCTAGCATGCAGCACTAGATTTGGATGGCCTCAGTGAATGCTTTTAAAAATGACTCTGGTGGAGAACCCGATCACTTTAGTCCTGCTCACGACAGCAAATACTGTAATTACACAATAATGCACACAACATAATAAGCAGGATTTAAAACCTTTCCCATATGTGCTGCATTACAATAGCATTTAACATCTTTACTGTTTTGACTAGACATGAAATAAAAATGCACGCCCATACATCTGTTCATCGTTCTATCTGTGTATCATTCTATCCATAGTTTTATCCATCCATCCATCCATTCATTGTTCTATCTGTGTATTGTTCTATCTATCATTCTATATCATTCTATACAATGTTTTCTCCATCAATACATCCATTGTTCTATCTGTGTATCGTTCTATTTATCATTCTATATCATCCTATCCAACGTTTTATCCATCCATCCATCCATCCATTCATCCAGTGTTTTATCTATGAATCATTCTATCATTCTATATAATTCTATCCATTGTTTTACCCATCCAGCCATGCATCCAGTGTTCTATATATGAATCATTCTATCTATATTCTATATAATTCTATCCATCCAGCCATGCATCCATCCATTAATCCATTGTTCTATTTGTGTATCGTTCTATCTATCATTCTATATCATTCTATCCATCATTTTATCCAACCATTGTTCTATCGGTATATCATTCTATCCAACGTTTTATCCATCCATCCATCCATTGTTATATATGTGTATCGTTCTATCTATCATTCTATATAATTCTATCCATTGTTTTATCCATCCAGCCATGCATCCATCCATCTATTGTTCTATCTGTGTATCATTCTATTTATCATTCTATATCATCTATCATTTTAGCCATCATTTTATCCATCATTCTGTCTAGCATTTTATCTATTGTTTTATCCATCCATCCATCCATCCATCCATCCATCCATCCATCCATCCATCCATCCATCCATCGTTCTATCTGTGTATCATTCTATTTATCATTCTATATCATCTATCATTTTATCCATCATTCTGTCTAGCATTTTATCCATTGTTTTATCCATCCATCCATCGTTGTATTCATGTATTGTTCTATCTGTCTATCATTCTATCTAGCATTCTATCCATCGTTTTATTATTCCATCCATCCATCCATCCATAGTTCTATGCATGGATCGTTCTATCTGTGTATCATTCTATCCATTGTCTTATCCATCCATCCATCCATCCATCCATCCATCCATCCATCCAGCCATTGTTCTATCCATGTATCATGCTTTCTGTGTATCAGTCTATCTAGCATTCTATCCATCGTTTTATTATTCCATCCATCCATCCATTGTTCTATGCATGGATCGTTCTATCTGTGTTTCATTCAATCCATTGTTTTATCCATCCATCCATCCATCCATCCAGCCATTGTTCTATCCATGTATCGTGCTTTCTGTGTATCATTCTATCTAGCATTCTATATCATTCTAACTGTCATTTTAATCCATCCATCTATCATTCTTTCTATGTACCGTTCCAACTGTATATCATTTTATCAAGCATTTTATCCATAATTTAATCCATCCATTTATCAACACATCAACCCATCCATCCATCCATCCATCCATCCATCCATCCATCCATCCATCCATCCATCCATCCATCCATCCATCCATCATTCGATCCATGTGATCCATCTGTGTATCATTCTATTTATCATTCTATATCATTATCTATTGTTTTATACATCATTTTCTCCCTCTAGCCATCCATCCATCGTTCTATTTAGAATTTTAGCTATTGTTTTATCCATCCATCCATCCATCCATCCATCCATCCATCCATCGTTCTATATGTGTATAATTCTATCTATCATTCTATATCATTATCTATCGTATTATCCATCATCTTCATATCATCTTCCTGTGTATCATTCTATCTATCATTTTATCCATCCATTGTTCTATCTATCATTCCATCTGTGTATCATATCATTCTATACATTGTTTTATCTATCCATCCATCCATCGTTCTGTCTAGCATTTATCCATAATTTTATTCATCCATCCATCCATTGTTCTATCTAGCATTTTATCCATAGTTTTATTCATCCATCCATCCATCCATCCAGTATTCTATCTATCGTTTTATCCATCCATTCGTCCGTCTGTCCGCCCGTCCGTACTAAGCTTTTTTCTAGCCAATATTCAGAGTTTATTTTGACAAACTTTCCAGCTACGAATTATTTGATTTTCATTTCTATTCATTTGAATTCTACTTCCATATATTTTAATTACAATTTGGTGTCATGTTTGCTACCTCAAGTCAAATGCAGGAATTGAACTGAAATTTAAAGGGCATGTTTAATTCAATTCAAAATGAATATTAAAAACACTGTCTCCTATCCCAGACAGGGACAAGAATAGATTTCAGGGGTGTTCAAGAAACCTATTTAAAAACATAATTTTCATTTGGTGGCTCAGAAATTACACACTGCAGCTTTAAGTAATAAAGTGCTTTCAAAAATTGAAGTATTCACTCAGCCTCTCTCAAGCTGCTGAGTTGTTTATGCATATCATAATAAAGAGGTCCTTCAAAGTGTGTCTAAGAATAGTGTGCTAGAACTGCCTTTTATCTAGAAAACTTGCATTGCAGATTAGCACGCACTAGTCTTTTTACTACTTTTTGAGTAATGAGTATATAAAAAAGCCCTGGATTTGTAAAATAACTGCATCCTTTAGAAGATTAAAGAATGGATTTGCAGACATCCCTGAAATACTGAGCCAAAATGTAAAGCTAAGCCATTACAAAGCTCTTGTTTGTGAGGAAAAATTAAATATTAATTTGAAAAGCCACTCAGAAATCAGACAGAATTGCCCAGTTTACACAACTCAACGGAATATAATACAATTATAAAACTAATAGCAGAATCATCATATTCTAAAAGTCAAAGGTCATGGTAGAAACAATTCATTTGTATGTTTAATTTAAAAGCATGGATTGTGTGCTTATTTATAGCTAATAAACTGAGGACGAGTATCAATAGAGTTGATTAATGTGCTCTTACTGTTCTGTTACTACATAAGCCTTGATCGTGAATAGAATACACTGAGAATACATAATTTACCTGAATGTCTAATTTAACCAGTGATATTTTTCCCTGTGCAAAACAGAGTATGATTTAAATTATTGACAAGGAAATGCATGAATGAAATGTTTGAAATTCTTCTCAAATGTGCTTACGCTAGAGGGTGTTTTCACATTTAGGGTTCATGGTCTGAGACTAACTGCCAGAGCCTGAAAACAGGAGTGCAATTAGCACTTAAAAATTCGTATTAGGCCTATAAGGAATGCTAATTATAGAACTCTTGAAGTGGAAATTTCCAAATGAAAATCATTTGCCAGCTTTAAGTGGGTCAATTAGAGGAAAAAGATTGTAAGACTGCTCCAGTCAAGAAATTGCTTTTCAGAGTGAGTCCTGAATTAGCACTGAGAAATAGCTACTGACTGTGAATGTTATGCATAGACGGGGCTTGCAGTACCTCTCTGACCTTTTCATTCTGTTTCAGCCAGTCCTGTGAAGAACAAAAGAAGCGAGCTGCAATCCAAAGCCTCATGCAGAGCTGAAAGCATTAATATTCAGTCTAACCTACTGTCTTATTTTTCTGAAAATTGCACAATTTATATGTAAAATCACTAAAATAGTATAGCTATAATTTACACCATGTGATATAGCTATATATAATCAATAATACAATTGTTCAGCTCATTCAATCAAGGAAACACTATAAATAATTATACAACAGTTACAATAATTTCGGTCCTCTAGTCTAAAGACACTGTTTATCACTCGAATTGTTGGTGCCCTGAAAAAAATGGAACAATTGAAACAATTTTCATTCATTCAAAATATTTTTTTTACAGATGTTTCAGACTGTTGATGATGCTTTGGCTTTTTTTTGAGCTATTTTTGTTGGCAAAATAGTATAATATTGTGTCTAAAATTTTACTTACTCAATATATTATATAAAAATACAGTTACACAATATTTCATAAATCAGCATGCAAATGAAATGATAACGTTCAAGTTGTCTGGCTTTTTATTTTTTAAATAACTGTTGGTAATTCATTTTTTATGTACTTATATATATATAGTTTAATGGGCAGGTTTTATATAACAGTCATAATGTGGTCAAGGTGTGATTATATTGTTTTTAAACATCAGTTTGCTCCATTGGTGCTTCATTTTCTACAAAATAGTAATTATACACAGATTCGAGTGCAATCATAACCCTTTCTCGTGAGCTGTTTTTCTGTTGAACAAAAGTTCCACTTTTGTAGACTATCAATGAAATGGTACTGAGCTGCATTACATCTATATGGAAAAGAGGTAGTTGGTGGTGTCTGCCTTCTTTGTATTCACACCCACATTTCATTTTTCCAATGAAGATCTAGAGCCACAATAATTTATCCATCATTGCTAGGGGAAAACAAACAACTATACCCTATAAACTGGAGTTGAAAAGTGTGACGCTAAAATAAGATGATAGGACTTCCTTTCTCTGGGGGATGTATACATGTGCTTTAATATTCATGAGTGCATATTTATGTCTGCATGTTTAAATAACACAGCGGCTCCAGCCTCCAGCCTGATCTGCCATGCATCTGCCATTAGCCAGGGTCCTTCCTCTTGTTTTATCATTTTGTTTACTTTTATGATTTTCTGAATAATTCATAAAGTTGAAGAGCTGGGGGCAGTGACATGAGAATGCGGAGAGTAGTCAGCAAATGACAGCCATATGAAGCAGGTTTATTGAAAGGGGGTCTCCTGTAGACTGATACCTATTCAGTTGCCAATTCAGCAAACTCTTTAGACCACACTTGAATATGTCGTGGTGGGGTGGTGGCCCACTGTGTGTGTGTGTGTGTGTGTGTGTGTGTGTGTGTGTGTGTTCTCTACTCACTGCTGTGTGTGTGAACTTGGACAGGTTAAATGCAGAGCACAAATTCCGAGTATGGGTCACCATCAATTTTGCGGAAAGTTACTTTTAGAAGTAATGCATTACAATATTGCGTTACTCCCTAAAAAGTAACTAATTACGTTATTTGGTTACTTTTTACGGAAAGTAATGCGTTACATTATATTTGCGTTACTTTCGCATTACTTTACAAACATGAGCAGGGCTTGATTGTTTGTTTTTAATACAATAAGTTATATTTATAGCAAATGTAAAAGACCTTTCACACCAAAAAGTGTAATGAATAAACCTCAGGCTGAAGGAAGAGTAAATTATGTCTGTACAGTAGAATGCAGAAAAAGAAGGTTCAACACTCTTCAGCAATAAAAAAAAAACAATGAAGCACAATTGTTAGTTTATCTAAAGTCATTTTTGCTTATTAGTATGATTGAACTGGATCATCAAAGGTCAGCAGCAAAGACATTGGTTAATAACATGGGATTAGATACATTTTTGTTGTTTAACATATTTAATTATTGCAGGTTTGCATCATATTCTGAGTTTGCAAAGTTTTAATTCATTTTGATGAATACCGAATCTGTTTTTTTGCGAGTGAGATAAATTAATACACATTCAGATTTAGTCTAGAACTACAGTAACATCATGTTTACACACAACACCTCTGTACTTCTGATTTCTCCCAAAAAATTAACTCAGATATTTTATTGTAAATTAAAAAGTAATGCGTTACTTTACTAGTTACTTGAAAAAAGTAATATTATTACGTAACTCGCATGCTTGTCAACACTGGTCACCATACTTAGCCACACGTCCTTTCCTTTCCTTTCCATTCCGTTCCGTTCCGTTCCGTTCCTTACCTTTCCTTTCCTTTCCTTTCCTTTCCTTTCCTTTCCTTTCCTTTCATTTCATTTCATTTCATTTCATTAATATGTCTCTTCTTAAATATCAAAACCAAGTGGCACAAAACACTTTTAAAGCTTAAAATACTGTATATAACATTTCAAATTATGGAAAAATTTATAAACTGCTCAAATGAATAAAGTGAGAAATGGAAAAGAGCTTGGACAACATCACCAGGACGCTACGCTCCATCTGACTAGTAAGCCAATTCTCCAATAACAGCTATGATGACTTTTGTTCTACCCACTTAAAAGATAAAGGTACTTGTAGTGTCCAATCTATACAGACTGTGTCTGTTCCCCGAATATTGAGTTCAAAATATAAATTTAATGCAGGATCTAGAACAAATCTGATCGTGATTAAACCAGAAAATTGCAAAATAAATGAACAAAAACAATTTTTAAAACTTGGGCTCCTAAATATCCGATCACTCACACGAAAGCAGTTATTGTAAATGAAATAATCACAGATAATAGTTTTGATGTACTCTGTCTGACTGAAACCTGGCTTAAAACAAATGATTATTTTGGTCTAAATGAATCTACTCCACCAAGCTTACTGTTATAAGCACGAGCCTCGTGAGACTGGTCGGCGGCGGTGTCGCAACAATATATAGTGATATTCTCAATGTTACTCAGAAAACAGGATACAGGTTTGACTCATTCAAATACTTATGCTCAATGTTAAACTGTCAGATAAGCAAAATAAATCTGTCCTATCGCTTGCTCTGGCTACTGTGTATAGACCGCCAGGGCCATATACAGATTTTCTAAAAGAATTTGCAGATTTCCTCTCAGACCTATTGGTTACTGTTGATAAAGCACTAATTGTTGGAGATTTTAACATTCACGTTGATAATACAAATGATGTGTTAGGACTTGCGTTTACTGACCTAATAAACTCTTTTGGTGTCAAGCAAAATGTCACCGGGCCCACGCATCGTTTTAATCATACGCTAGATTTAATAATATCGCATGGAATTGATCTAACTGATATAGATATCATACCTCAAAGTGATGATGTTACTGACCATTTCCTTGTATCGTGCATGCTGCATATTACTGATATTAACTATATGGCTCCGCGTTATCGCCCAGGCAGAATTATTATTCCAGCCACTAAAGACAGATTCACAAATAACCTGCCTGATTTATCTCAACTGCTCTGTGTACCCATAAATACAGATGAACTAGACACAATTACTAGCAACATGGGAACTATTTTCTCCAATACGTTAGAAACTGTTGCACCCATCAAATTAAAAAGGTTAGAGAAAACGTGCGCGCCATGGTACAACAGTTATACCCATTCTCTCAAGAAAGATACTCGTATTCTTGAGCACAAATGGAGAAAAAGTAACTTGGAAGTCTTTAGAATTGCGTGGAAAAACAGTATGTCCAGCTATAGACAGGCTCTAAAAACTGCAAGAACCGAGTATATCCGCAAACTCATAGATAATCACCAAAACAATCCAAGGTTTTATTTAGCACAGTGGCTAGATTAACAAATAAACAGATGTCACCCGATCTAAATATTCCCTCACAGTTTAATAGTAATGACTTTATGAATTTCTTTACTGATAAAATAGATAATATCAGAAATACAATAACAAACGAGATTCTACAGCGTCTAGTACTTCAGCATCATTCATCGCACCCAAAGAAAAACTGCAGTGCTTTAGAACTATAGGACAGGATGAGCTAAATAAACTTATCACTGCATCTAAACCAACAACATGTTTATTAGATCCTGTACCAACTAAACTATTGAAAGAGTTGTTACCTGTTGCAGAACAACCGCTTCTCAATATTATTAACTCCTCGCTATCTTTAGGTCACGTCCCAAAACCATTTAAGCTGGCAGTTATTAAGCCTCTTATTAAGAAACCAAAATTAGATCCTTGTGAACTGGCAAATTACAGGCCCATTTCAAATCTTCCGCTTATGTCGAAAATATTAGAAAAGTAGTGTCTGCTCAATTGTGTTCCTTTTGCAAAAAATGATATCTATGAAGAATTTCAGTCAGGTTTCAGGCCCCGCCATAGCACAGAAACTGCACTTGTTAAAATTACAAATGACTTGCTTGTTGCGTCAGACAAAGGCTGCATCTCGTTGCTAGTTTTACTTGATCTTAGTGCTGCGTTCGACACTATAGATCATGACATACTGATAGATCGATTACAAAACTATACAGGTGTTCGAGGGCAGGCTCTAAGATGGTTTAGATCCTACCTGTCCGATCGCTACCACTTTGTTTATTTAAACGGGGAGTCATCTCAATTATCACCAGTAAAGTATGGAGTACCACAAGGATCTGTCCTAGGTCCTCTATTATTTTCATTATATATGCTGCCCCTTGGTAATATTATTAGAAAATACGGGATTAGTTTCCATTGTTATGCTGATGACACTCAACTATATATCTCAACAAAACCAGATGAAACTTCTAAACTATCTAAGCTAACAGAGTGTGTTAAAAATATAAAAGATTGGATGACCAGTAATTTTCTCCTATTAAATTCAGATAAGACCGAGATATTACTTGTTGGACCTAAAAACAGTACACAGAATCTCTTGGATTACAATCTGCAACTAGACGGATGTACTGTTACTTCCTCTACAGTTAAAAATCTGGGTGTTATATTAGACAGCAACCTATCTTTTGAAAATCATATTTCCAATGTTACAAAAACAGCATTCTTCCATCTTAGAAACATTTCCAAGCTACGGAACATGTTAAGTGTTTCTGATGCAGAAAAGTTAGTTCATGCATTCATGACCTCTAGACTGGACTATTGTAATGCACTGCTAGGTGGTTGTCCTGCATCCTCAATAAACAAGCTACAGATAGTACAAAATGCTGCGGCTAGAGTCCTTACCAGGTCAAGAAAATATGACCATATTACTCCAATTTTACAGTCTCTGCACTGGCTACCTATTAAGTTTCGTATCAGTTACAAAATATTATTACTTGCCTATAAGGCCCTAAATGATTTAGCTCCTGCATACCTAACTAATCTTTATCACGCTACAATCCAACCCGCTCCCTTAGGTCGCAAAACTCTGGACTCTTGGTAGTACCTAGGATAGCAAAGTCCACAAAAAGGAGGTAGAACTTTTTCATATCTGGCTCCTAAACTATGGAATAGCCTTCCTGAAAACGTTCGGGGTTCAGACACACTCTCTGTTTAAATCTAGATTAAAGATGCATCTCTTTAGCCAAGCATTCATATAATGCATCTCACAATCTTGTACTGCCAGTCCATCTGAACACATGCACATTATTATGCTTTAGCTTGGGTTATACTGATAATTTCATCCAGGGTTATTCCTGGATGGAGCCGCTGCTACGCTAATTGTTTTACTGTTTCTATGTTACTGCCACGGGATTAACATCCCGTGGTAGTTAGGAATTACACAAGCCTCAGTCTGGATCCTACCCTTAAACGATAGAGATGACCGAACACCTGAGAAGAGACGATGACAACCCCTCCGAGGACCTCCGAGATGAGCCCCAGAGACAGATCTCCAGTGAGGACCTCGTCACCTAGACATCCATCGGGGAAAGACCCCTGGAACCAGTGGACCACTTACACTCTGACTTTGCTGCAGTTGGAACAAACTACTGATTTGTCTGGCCGGAGGGGAACTGGCCCCGACTGAGTCCTGGTTTCTCCCAAGGTTTTTCTCCATTCTGTCACCGGCGGAGTTTTCGCTCCTTGCCGCTGTCGCCTGTGGCTTGCTCAGTTGGGGACACTTCATTTCCAGCACAATCATCGACTTGATTGCACAGATATTATTTAAACTGAACTAAGCTGGACAATGCCATTACTAAATTCAATAATGAAATGCATTCAGCAGATAATTGAGTGTTAAATCCTGTCATTTTACATTATTGACAAAATTTGCCTATTTTGATATTGTGCAGTGCTTTGTTACAATTTGTATTGTTAAAGGCGCTATATAAATAAAGGTGACTTGACTTGACTTGACTTGTTGTTTGTGGAATTTAGTTTGATTTTGCATCTAATGCAGTGACATTAAGTGTTTTTATCAGTCCAAATACTTTTTGGGAACACTTCATGCACCAGAAGGCTCAGCTAGACTCATGTACAGAATATAAATCATGATCAGGCCTGCAGATGTGTTGATTAGAAGTCTGAGCTTTCTACTCAAAGAAATATAGAATTATGCAAAAAAATATAGATATATATTTCAGTTATACTTCACTTTGTAGTATGCACCTTACAAATATTACATAATATAATGAGCTACAATAGCAACAACAGCCACTTACAATCACATACAATTCCAAAACCTAAATACATATTTAGTAATAACAGTTAATGTATTTACGCTGTAATATAGATGATAAAGCAAGGCCCGGTGTGAAAATTTCACAGAAGCCCATAAAGGGTCAAAGCCATGATTATACAGCAGCCTTGTATATGTGTACATGTTTTCTGAGAAGAGATCTGTATGAGTGCTTTAGCAGGATTCTACATGTGGTGTAATATATTCTGTGCCTCAATTTAGTCAATTTAGTGTGCATGACGCACACACTGTTTGGTTTCTCCCCTTTTTCTCTTTTAAAATGAATGTATGCTAAAATGACTGCATTGTTGTCATTTTACCAATTATGACTGCTGTCATTTAAAAAGAAAAATTATATTTACAGATGATTTAACTTTGTATAGCAAAAGTTAAGTACTTTGAAAAAAGAAACTGTGGGAACTTAAGTACTGTATTTTCAGTAACATTTGCCCTATTTGCAATATCTCTGACCGTAGAAGGTGGTTTTTGATAGACAGTCTGTATATTTTCCTCTGACCATACATATGGAAAAGCAGATATGCATTTAAATATGTTTTTTTCCAAACCCTTCTTTTTTTCTGACTCAGGCAACAAAACTCTCCATTGACATAATACAAGGATCTAGAAGACCGGAGCAAGCTACCTAAAGCCCTTTAATAAATGACTGTTGTTGTTAACGCTGACACCACAGGACCCGGGTGGCATGAAGCTGCCTGTTCTGTATTTCAAATGAGGTACTTTTTTATATTGACTACATACTCTTCCTGCAGAAAAGCTATTCAGAGGTTCACATCAAAATTAGGCATCAAGAGTGAATGCATCATTAGCGTTTCACTGTTAAATAATGCTATTCTAATATAACAATGATAACAAATCACTCTGAAAAAAATGATCTAGCCTTATGTTACAGTAAGCGTTCACTGTGTCAAGCACTAGAAAGTGAAAATGAGATCCCAAATGAACTTTAATGGCTAATATTGCCTTTGGGAGCAGAAAGAGCCAATTATTCAGACTTTCTTTCTTAAAGACCTTAGAACCTAAAGCAATTTTGGGCTAGTGATTATGCAAAGCATGCTGAAATGGCTTTTCGGTTATTTACACACCTGTATTGTTGTTATTTGTATAAAGGAGGTAAAAATGATGGCCACCATTAGGTTTTAAGAGAGAATTGTACACTGTACACTGTAGCTAAAAATAGCAGTCTAATGCAGTCTGTGTGGAAGCACCATTTAAAAAGTAAAAGCACAAGTGTTTTCTGATTAATGGTGCTTTCTCCGTTTTTCATGCTTGACTACAGCCATTGAAGTCTATTAATTTTAAATGCAATGAATGCAGTCTGTTGAATGAAGACTGAAAATGACGTCACTGAGACAGACAGCTGGTCTTGATGTTGCAGTACATAATTATTATATATATGTGTGTGTGTGTGTGTGTGTGTGTGTGTGTGTGTGTGTGTGTGTGTGTGTGTGTGTGTGTGTGTGTGTGTGTGTGTGTGTGTGTGTGTGTGTGATTGGTATTTAAAGGGATAGTCATTATTTACTCACTCTCATGTCATTTCAAACCTGTATGACAAAAGAGTATTTTTAAAATAATTGAGCAGTTCTTTTGAATTTAGGCACAATAAATGGGGTCTGAAGCTTTCAGGCATCATAAAAGCAAGAGAGAGTATCATAAAAATACTCCACAAAACTTGTACACAATATTCCAGGTCTTCTGATACCATATGGTAGTGTGATAAACAGCTCAAAAAAGTTACTGAAAATCATAACTTCTGCCCTAACTCCCCTTTGTGTGCATTATGGAAGATTTTCAGTAAATATAGACATTAGACATACATTTTCGTTAATTGAAATCAAAGCTGAAATAAAATAAAAGACAAATATTAGATTAATCAAAGCCTAAGAAAATCAAGCCTAAAATTTTCTTGGAATGTAACTGAAATAAAATGTTAAAAATAGTCCAAAAATGACTAAAGCTCACATAATCATCACATATCATGGAAAAGAGTCAATTGATTTTAGAGTCTAAATGTCTACTACAATTGTTCAAATTTTTATGGAAGAAATATATATATTTTTTCATTTCTGTATGAAATATTCTTCAACTTCAACAACAACAACAACAAAAAAGCCTCTAGCAAGAAATCTGAAGTGTTAAGGTCTTACATAATTTTATGGATGCCGACTTAACGCACACCCTTGTTATTCATCTCATATTTATTTAGGATGTCAGTGTGTGTGAGACTGTGGTCAGGAGATGGATGCACCACATGAAATAGCTCACGCTGATGGATCAATGCAAACATCTCTGTTGACAAGGATGAATGTGAATATAAAACCCACACATTACAATGAATCACTTCTGATATCTGAGCAGTGTAGTCTCCCTACAGAGACAGTTTGGTTATTTCAGGGTGATATTTGTATCAAAAGAGATTAGCAAAAATTTCAGAAGAGATGAGCCACGCTCTGCTTGCTAAAACGTCCCCTGTGATGATCACAATACAGTGTACAGGCAGGGATCAATGTTGACTGTTAGTGGGATAATTAGCTTTGTCAGACTCATGAACAGATTTGGGGCAATTATTCACCACCTGCCCATTTTATATATGCAAACACCTCAGATAGTCAATTAATTACTACTTTTTTCTTGTATTAAGAGAACCATAGTTTCAGAAGGATAAACCATGAAGAGTGTGTGTGTGTGTGTGTGTGTGTGTGTGTGTGTGTGTGTGTGTGTGTGTGTGTGTGTGTGTGTGTGTGTGTGTGTGTGTGTGTGTGTGTGTGTGTGTGTGTGTGTGTGTGTGTGTGTGTGTGTTTAAAAATGTATCACTATTTTATATTTTACATTCAAAAGTTTAGGATCTTTTTAAGATCTTATTATTTATTTATAGGAAATTAATAATTGTATTTAGCTAGGTATGCTAAAATGATGAAAACTGATGGCAAAATACATTTGTAATCAAAACATTCCATATAGAGGCTGTTCTTTTCAATCCTGAGGGAAAAATGTATCAGTTCCCACAAGAAATAATAAGCAGCATAACTGTTTTCAACATTGATAATAATAAAAAAAATTATTGAGCTTCTAACAAATCAGCATATTAGACTGATTTCTGAAGGATCATGTGACAGTGAAAACTGAAGTATTGATGCTGAAAATTCAGCTTTGCTATCACAGGAATAAATTACATTTTGAATATTTTAAAGTAGGAAACAGTTATTTTAAACTGTAATAATCTTTCACAGTTTTTACTGTATTTTTGATTAAATAAATGTGGGTTTCATTCAAAAACATAAAAAATGGTACTGATCCCAGACATTAGATCAACAGTAATGTACCTTTGCTTGCAAATTGAATGTAACTAAAAATCTTTGATTTACCAGAAAATAATCAGTTTTTAAGAGTCATTTATTCACAAATCAGACATTGCGGCTTGCTTTGTTTGTTGTTGAATGTTTCTAGGACAGCCTTTATGATGCATTCCTGTCTATTTTTGTAGTATCATTAATTTCATATTTACCTGCTCCTAAATGTCACATAAAAATGAGCAGATTGTTTTTTGGCTGTTTTATATGTCACTCACATGCCCCCTCACGCTGTATCTGATTCTGAATAGACAGTTCTTGGCCAGAATATGCACCAGATTTAATGCCAAATATTTTTGTCTGTCTTGTCACGCTAGAACTGAAAAGAGTACTGTGAGTTTGTGAGAGCTGCCAGTGCCAGCATGCAATAACAATTCCCAAAACTGCGAGTGTGTTAGCATATTGTCATCTATACTGTCTGTTCTCATACTGACATAGTCCAACAGGGCACATCCCATCCTCAGTCAGCTATGAGAAAGTATTTGCACCCAGCGGAGCACTCAATCACATCAAAACAGGCCTACTGACACCAAAGCCACCATAACTCTCCTCAGAACAAGAGGCTTTTGCTCCGGTCCTGCAGTCACGCTCGTCCAGGACTCCACTAAGATTCAGAGCATGTTCCCACTCTCCACACCCGCGCACAGATCAGTCTCTTGGCTAATGAGTCGCGGAGCTCTTGTGGTGCGATCAAGAACCCCAGCTATACCTCCACTCGTCTGCCAATCGCGAGAGGTGGAGGGGAGGGGAGGCTTCTCCCGGTCTGAAACACAGCCAAGTCTTTTCATTACAAAAAGTGGTCTGAGTCTCTGCTCTTAGGCCGACTCACTCAGTCATTTCTGTCCGCTGCAGAGCCATTACGATGATTGAGGTTAATTGCGTAAATATTTCAGGTTAGCCCAGCGCAGTGCGTTTTGCCATTGCAGCACCAAAACAGAGAATTACACAGAGCTTGTTTGTTTATTCCAGCAATAAAGAAGCTCATTGTGGTGGTGCTGCCCCAAATCTCGATTCAAACCCACGCTTCCTGATTTGGAAGTGACATGCACAATTTCTTTGGTACAAGCTATATGCGGCATTACTGAATCATTTTCCAAGTCGGCAATATGTTGTTGCTCGCTGGGAAGAATTCCAGCGCAGACTTGATCAGTGTGGCCGATTCATCACATTCCTGCTGTTCTGTTCAACAGAAACATAGATTACAACCTACAGCCTGTTCATAAAGGAACCAGGTCAAGGACCAACATGATGGATGGGGTACATTTAAAGCATTGTTTACAGCCACCCACTTCCAAGCTTTTTCAATGACAAACAAATCTTGAAGTCCCCTGACAGATATTCACTGCTTCTTAATTGATTAGCTGTTTCTCTCACCCGAACGGGAGGGCTAAATTAAAGAGTGGTTGTGTTTTCCTAACTGACACAGGCACTTTGTCAGTGAAAGGTTATTGGCTCCTCTCCCATCCTCATGACCTGCCAGCACAATCCGACGGGAAGCCTCCGAATCCAACTTCTAATAATTTCTCCTTGGCAGTTTTAAGCAGGATCAGTGACCGAGGTGCTTGTGCAGAGGGGGCAGCTGGGAGCGAAGTCATTTAGATTCTGATCACAAGCTGGATTTACCTCCCCTGTGCAGCAACACGGATAACCGCTGCTTGTTTGTGCTGTTTGGGTAAATGACATAGCCTCTCTTTTGTCACATGCTTTGAAAAATAAGGAGACATATTATAGAACACCTTTTTATTGATGTCCTGTTGTTGTTGAACTTAGTTGTGGTGGCAACTTGTAGTCTTTTTGCTATTGTGAAGGAGTGTGTGCTAATAATATGAATACTGAAAGCTATTTTTGACATGCTCAGTACAACCTAATGTGTTGTACCAATACCGGAAATCATAGCACACATCTAACATTTACTTATTCATATGTAAAAACTAGTTTTGTATTAAAACAACACTGTTATGTTATTGTTAGTATGTGTGTTTATGTGTATGCAAATACTGTAAAAATAAGTGTAATTTGAACTGTCAAATATTGTAAAAAATTAAACAGAAGTAGTATCCATACTATATACTGGGAAAAACTATGAAAAATCTAACTTGACATTACATGTAATAACTCCCATGCATGGCAATCTACAATTGAAAGCATTTTGTTTAAATAATCATATTTCTTAATAGTTGTGTTATCAGTTATGTATATTTGGGTTTTATGTTACATCTTCTGTTGTTTAATGATGGTGTTTTGTGTTTGCGTAAATGACTCTTCTAGTTAGTATATACTTCAGCTTGTGGAATAGCTACTTAATGCACTTTGATTATTCATGTGTCAAGTATACACTCTTAAAAATAAAGGTACTTTAAAAGGTTCTTCAAGCGATGCCATAGAATAACCATTATTGGTTCCACAAGAACCATTCAGTCAAAGGTTATTTAAAGAACCATCTCTTGCTTAACTTTTTTTAATCTGAAGAACCTTATTCGCCACAAATAACCTTTAGTAAAACTGAAAGGTTCTTCAGATGAGGTTCTTTTGGAACCATTTGGAGAAAAATGTTCTTCTATGGCATCGTGATGCATCTTAATTTTTAAGAGTGTATCAAATAAAATAAAATAAAATCACTTTTATTGTCACATATGTGTGACAGGTGTATGTTAAAGGAACAGATTTTAGTAGCAGTGTGCATTGTTGAATTTACTGGTTTAAATTCTAATTTTCTTGTTTGTTTTACAGTGTATACATAATTTATTTTCTAAAAAAGAGAGAATACTTTAATCTAGTAACTAATCGATCAAAAGTGACAGTAAGACATTTAGAATGTTACTGTTAATTCACATAAATGCTGTTCGTTTTAACTTTCTATTCATCAAATAATATTTTTAAATACTTTTAAATATTTGCAATTCTGCAAAATAACATTGATAATAATAAGAAATGTTTTAGCAAATACTGGAGTAATGGCTGCTGAAAATAAATTGTAATTACATTTTATTTGTACTTTATTTGCAGCCTTGGTTAGAATAAGATGACTTTTTTCAAACGCATAAAAACAACAATCTCACCCCAGACCCTTGAATGGCAGTGTGTGCATATATTGTTTTATTTGTATTTTCTATAATGTTTTTATGTGTTTGTGTGTGTGAGAGATGTGTAAGAGAAACTCTTCTGGATGGTTGCCAGCTGGTTGTTATGCTTAAGTGTTTCTCAGGTGAGCGACAGCTTTGGCAGTCCCGTATGGCTCAGTTCAGTCTGATTCTGTCAGGAGTGCAAAAGAGCTGTGAATAGTTTTGCAGTACTTCTTGGCAGCTGTTCCTCTCATGTGGGAGTTGTTAGTGCTATACTATGCAAAGTAATTAGGAAATCATATCAACACTTCCAAATATGTTGGTTTAATATATTTACTGCGCGTGTTTTTTTTTTTTTTAAACAATATTTATTTATTTATGACTATTTGTATTTATTTTCTAGAAAAGATACAGTCTCTAAATCTATATAAAATCCTAGCAGTACTTTTACATCCTGCATTCAGCTAATATATTCAAAGGTAATTGGACTTTTCTGGAAATTAAGCAGGTCTTCTTGCCTAGTCGAAGAGAGTGGAAAAGAATAGCCGGCCACCTTTGCAGATCTCACCGGGAGACGTCTGGCATAATTACACCCACCTGCCTCAACGCGCCACCCACAAACCCCTCCAAGTTGGCAGGAGAAAAAGCGGAACCCAAGGTCAAATAATACACAGCATTGTGGAAAGCTAGCTGATGAAAAGAAAAGGGCTCAGCGTGGGGGCTCTGACTCACTCTGACAGAATAGAAAATTGCTTGTAATATGCCTCCGATCTGAGCTTCCTGGCGGTGAATCACGTTAGAAGTTTTGTTCCTCATCCCTCGCAGCATCAATTAAGTGACTTTGAGAGATTCGGGCTGAATCGTGTGATGGCAAAAACGCATTAAAGAATGACAGAAATGTAACTGTAGGTTTGATGGGGCCAGCTGCGTTTTTAAATAATGGCTACCAAGGTCTTTCTGCTAAATGGCAAAAAAAAATAAAAAATACGCCGCTGACAGTAAAAGAGATCTGGCCAATTTGATTCTGTGAATATTGCTGCCATAATTTTCAAAATGATAAAACGGGCATCTGTTTGGTTTGAAACAGCCTGCTAAATATTAGATCATCTGCAGCTGAACAACTGTGGGAATTTAGACATGTTGTTTTTATTTATGCAATGATAGATTTAAAGATCACAGTTCTCTCAATCCACAGATGCTGAAGTAAACTGAACTCTAAAGCCTGTTTCACTCTGCATGCATGTTTATTTTGCTGGTCACATTAACAGGTCATAGCATGCACACTGTGCAGCAGTCTGTGCAAGCAAAACGGTGCTGGACTTGCACTGAACTTAAACGTAGAATGCTTGAAGAATATTCAGTGAATGTGACTGAATCTTGATGATTAATAATAGTTTTTTTCGTTTAGTACTGCCCTTCGGAAGCAACAGAAGACACTTGCATGTTTCCCAGAAGACAAATTAAGTTTTACCTTCAAAATTAAATTGAAATAAAATGTAAAAAGTTTTCACCCCCAGCTCTTAATGCATCGTGTTTCCTTCTGGAGCATCAGTCAATGTTTGAACCTTTTTTTAATAGTTGTGTTTGAGTCCCTCAATTGTCCTCAGTGTGAAAAGATGGATCTCAAAATCATACAGTTCAAATATGCAAAAGATGCTGGAAACCTGAAGATTCCGCAGGACATGGAGGATTATTCTGAAGAACAGTTCTCAGTTTAACTGTTCAGAACAAACAAGGGACTCATCAACAAAAATCACAAAACAAAAAGATCATTCAGTCGTAGATCATTCAGGTTACCACAGACAATATTAAAAACCAAGGGTTCCTACAGTTTTGAAGGGGGTTCTTCTAATAATTTTAGCTGTTTTTGTGTAAATATATTTTATGTAAAATATCTTACTCAAGACACTACTCAATAAAAAATAACATGCATTTTGTATGATCTCTCTTATTTATTATTATGCCACTGTATAGAGGACTCATATTATAGCCAGAACTAATAGTTTGAAGTTAAAACATCCTGATAGATTTGTTTACTAACAAGCATGCAGCTTTACATTGCGCAAGACATAAATTGGACTGGAGTCGTGTGGATTACTTGTGTTTATGCGCTTCTAATGTGCAGTGTGAAACAGGCCTAAAATGTAGCGAGTTCATAGAAATATGTTGTTCACAAATGCCCCTCTGCCTCACAGAAATGCCAACAAAGTTAGGCTGTCAAGAAAGAGTTAGAATGTTTCTTCAGTCACAGTTTGACTTGAAGGTACAGTGCCATTCTCTGAGCATTGAGAGTGTATTTGTGTGAGTGTGGAAATGGAACAGAGTGACCTAAATGACACACTTTTCAGGGCACTGAGGTCCACTGAGTGGCATGCATGCTCATCGCATCGCTTCCTGCTCACTAGGTCATGTCAAACTATTTTGAAGGGGCTTTCGCCTTTCTGCTTCTGCTGCATTGAATCAGATATGTTTGAGTGATTCTTGAATTAAGGGCACTTTGAACTACTTCAGCTTTGTTTAGTCTACACAATCAAGGACACACAAGTCAGAATAATTAATCAACCATCTGATCTATATACTGGATCGAGTACAATTTAAAATGTGTAAATTTGTAATGATACAAATCTAAACAAAACATGTTTAAAGTTATTATAATCCATCTTTTAAACGCTTATTTTTTTCTATGACTGTATTTCATATCATAAATGCAGTCACCTATTTACAGTATTAAGCAATGGTGCTGTGTTTATTTAGTTTAAAATCTGTTTTCACTGTTTTCATCAAAAACCATAACGTCAATAAAGCTCATAGTCTATGAATATATATCAACAATTTTGTGTTTATTAGTCGTACGCTAAGCTCTCAATCTTTGTGTATGGATCTGCTTGCTGTAAATGGCTCTTTTGCAGCTGAGCGCTTTGGAGAGGGCCAAATGTATGTCAACAGCTGGATGATTCTTCCTAATGAGTGACTGCAGGTGCCCTCTGTGTATGAAGAGAGGGGCATCATAATATCACCCGCTTTTGACATTCAGTCTTGCCATTTTAACTAGAATGGGTCTCACTGTTTGAGTTGAGCTAATCGTCCTTTTTAAAAAAAAGGTTAAAACATCAAGGTACACCCTCAGAAAAAAGGTACAAAAGCTGTACAAAAAGGTACACTTTCAAAAGATAGACCTTTGTAGGTAAATTAGTACCTAAAGTATACATATTAAACCTTTAAAAAAGGTACAGCCCCAGTGACAGCTTTTATACCTTTATTTCTGAGATTGTAACATTATGTATAGATGTCTGTGATGATACTGATATTAATAATTTGGGGGAATGTTGTTAGTTTGTTGGTTTAACATATCGAGGTTCATTTCCACCACATAAGAAAAAAAAATTATAGACAAAGTTATGACTTACCAAAGCGTGACTTTTTTGTGATATAAAATGTGAAATTATGACAGAAAGATGAAACTATAAGATTCAATTATGACATTAAAGAGTCAAAAGTCCTGTCCTGACATAATTTGTGACTTTTTTTTGTTTGTTTATTATTATGACTTAGTATCTCTTAATTTGGACTTTTATGATTGACCAAAAATTGTCTTCCTTAAACTTTCTAGTGAATTTATCCAGCCATTAATCTTTCAGTTCGTCTTGTGCATATATTATCCATAGAGTAAATGCACCAAGTTGAGAGACATTTTACACATCCATCAACTTTTGGACAGTCTTTTCCTTTCTGTCAAAGTTGTGTCTACAGTTTTGTCCACACTGTGAAAAATGGCAATGTCTGGATGAAATGGGATGATTCCATTGTCCCCACCAGGAGATTTAATGGTTTTCTGTGACAAAGCTAAATGATGCTTCTCCACTCTCTCTCTCTCTGTCTGTGTGCACTCTGCAACCTTCCATACGTCTTCTGTAATGTGACACTGTGTTGTTTGCCCTACAACACATGTGGCTTGTATACACTTATAGGTGTTTGTAAGCATGCATGCTTTTCACCACATAATTATATTAACACAATGTGTAGGATGTGTAGATTTAAAAAGTGTGTTGTCTAAGGCAGCTGTTAATCAGGGTATTTGCACATACCGCCTCTGCATATTAGTTGTTATAGGTAATTATCTAACTTCTTCATTTTGTTTACTTGGAAAAAGTGAGTTGTAGTTTATTACCACATAATTTGATTTTAGTTGTGTAATATTGTTTTGATTAAAACTGTTGTAGTGTTTCACAGAAGCACTCAGGCACTTATTAATAATAAAGTGTATTTCTGAGGCAACTGTAAAGTCACTGTCAATGCTAAAGGTCACCAATAAAACAAGATGTTAGCATAACTAAACCTGGGCTTTGACTAATATTTAATTTCTTCACTAAGCATTTTTCATTATTACGAAACTGAAGAAATTGAACTTTAAACTTAAGCCTAAGGTCATTCACCACTTCTCATAAAACCATTTCATATTTGATACACTTTGGATGATTGCAGTATTCTAAACGTAAGTAATAAAGCGATATTTATCTGTCTCTGTTTGTCGATAGATAGATAGATAGATAGATAGATAGATAGATAGATAGATAGATAGATAGATAGATAGATAGATAGATAGATGGATGGATGGATGGATGGATGGATGGATGGATGGATGGATGGATGGATGGATGGATGGATGGATGGATGGATGGATGGATAGATAAAGAAATCACAATAAATTATGAAGAAACAGCAGGGAACACTTTGCAATGTAACATTTTGAAATAGAAAGACTGAAATAGTATGTTCTTATTATGCCAATAATCTTTGTTCTAACTCAGAAAAATCTATTTACAGTGCATAAAACTTGCCACGCTATCAATAGAAGTTGTCTCGACAAACAATATTTTTAAAAAGACTGATGTAGACCTGTACACACACACACACACACACACACACACACACACACACACACGCACACACACACACATACATATATACACATGCACAGTCACGCACAGTTCTGACATTCTTCCATGAAAAAGCCAGAGGCCTCCCGCCTATTAACTGATTTATTATATAGATTCTTTGTAACCGTAATCTATTGCAGTTTTTTTTAGGATGATTCATATCTGCAAGATCACCCAGGATTGCTTTGGCCCCTTAAGCGTAAACAACCTACCACAGTAAAAAGACACAGTCCCCATTGGATTTGATCTGTTATCTACTGCGGAACTGAAACACGCAACTCTCGCTCCTTTTTTTCTCTCTGAGACGGTTGTGGTTGTATGCTTTGCTTAGCTGCCTTTGGGCACCTGTGCTTGATCTTCGGTGGTTCACTGAGAACTTGTTATGACTGCACTTTGTTCCCCTGCCACTCGTTTGGCACGTTTTCCCTCGGCTGCCTCGAAACTTGCAGTAACAGCGGTGAAGGGCAAAGCCTCTTCATGAGATTATCAATTCAAACCTATCCTATGCATGTTACCGCTACCTCACAAGCACTCTCTGAATTTAAATGAAGTTTCTAGGCCATTATTATTCATTGGATTGCAGGACATTTAAACACCTTATTAGAATGTGCATAAATTCAGACTTTAGGGAGAGTGCGGAAACTGTGTTATTTTACAGATTATGGCACTGATTTGGCAATTGTTGCAGGTACTGTGGTTAGACGCGTCGGAGCATTGCGAACCATGCCCGATGATAGCGTGCTGCTATTTCCATAACAATGACACATAAAAACATTCCTCCTGAGAAATCAGTTCATTTGTTCATCACTCTCAGTCTTGATGTATATTACGGGTGTGTTTTGTGAATGAAAGTATCGCTTAACAAACCACAGTAGTATAATACATCTCTACAATGCAGTCCTGGCCATTTTTAACAACAACTGCAGCTAAAGCCTTATTATTTTTAAATTGCTAAACAGGGGAACAATATAGCTTTTAATTACATAGGGTTTTAGTATAATATATATATATATTCTCCATATATACATATATAGTATCTCACAGAAGTGAGTACACCCCTCATTTCTGTGAGATACTAGAAAGTGTCATTTCTTCAGTGTTGCCACATGAAAAGATATAATAAAATATTTCCAAAAATGTGAGGGGTGTTCTCACTTCTGTGAGATACTGTACATAGTAATATGGATTTAAAAGCTCTATTGCTCCTATATTTAATCATTTCAATGTAAAAAGCCAATGTTTGTGTGTGTGGATGGATAGATAGATGGATACAGATGATGACAGGGTTTCTGTCTGTGAATGATCAGCATGGAGGAATATATCTAATGGACTGAAGTCAGTAAGGGATTTCTTTGACCTCATGTTAATATTAAAATTATATTCAAATTAGTGCTATAATTTCCATTGAGAACAATCAGTTACAAGAAAAATGACTGGAATCATAAATTCCAGTTTCCGAACTGACACATTTTTAAAAACAATTCTGTAAAATAGCGTTACATGTTCAGGTTGGTTGTAGTACTAGTGACATTGAACTTCTTATGTCAGCCAATTTATAAGAATAAGCTTTTTTTGTCCCTCCATGCCCTTCAAAATGGCTGTAATGTAAAAAATATCACTTCATTGTGAAATCATTTCAAGGCTACAGTACGTCTGCACACAAGTGTGGGTTTCGGCTGTGTGTGATTGATGCTTTGTGCCATTACAGTTCTGAGAAGATTACAAGTTAGTCATGGTCTACTGTTATAGCTCCAAGGGCATGTACTGTAGCAGGACCAAATCCTTTTCCTAAGTCTTTTCCACTCCACAGAGATTATTTGCCTTTCTCAGGGAAACGTTCTTGTGCTTTTGCAGGAAATCGGCTGTAAATGTTATTAAAAACAGATGCGGGTGAGAGCTTTAAATATTCCATTAGCATAATGATAGAACAGCATATGAATTCTGTGTATGTGCTATATGAGCCTGTTCACTTTAAGATGCATAAGGCATGTTGGAAATGAAAGCCATTTCAATGCTAATGTGATGCGAAGTCTGGTGCCGAGGGTGAAATGCCATCTGTATGGCTGCATCAATATGCCTCTTCGTTTCAGCCTTGATGAAAGGACAAAAATTCTTATATCGAGGGTCCATCTGTTCAATCGGAGCAATTAGTTTATCTAAACTGATGTCACCTGGCTGAGTTTGACCTGGGCTGATTAGATCTGGGAGGTCGGGAAGGTTCATGAAGCAGCGAGATACACAGAGAGAGAGAGAAAGACAGAAGCTTCATACATTAGCCTTGAAAAGCATAAATGAGGATATTGCTTGCATGCAGCCATCTCTCAGGTTGTTTGTATGTGGGTTGAAAGTCTGTTTACATGCTTATTCACTTCATTGACTGCAATACTAGCCGATGCATAATGTTTAAGGGTGTCCTCGAATAAGGATTTGGCCCTGTCCCAAATGGAACACTTCATGTGCACTTGCGGCCTTACAATGGCCACCACATGTGCATGTCCGTTAATTCCACGAGACTGTAAGGTGTCCCATTCCTCATTTTAGCGTTCAGAAGGTTGCTAGTGAGTGCCCCCTTTGCGGCCGTTATGCGCCCTTGATCTTATAAATGCCACAAATGTAATACATATAACAGGGTAATATATAATATAACGTTGTAATTTTGATAATCATTGATTTTAAAACAACAAATATATATTCAATATCAAATGATGAAAATACATGTTGTTGTTTTTTAAAGCCTATTGTCAATATGATTTGAATATATTGTGCATCCCTAATATCAGGCAATATAAGGTTATAAACACTGAATATATAATAATTATAAAATAATTGTATTAAATTATTATTAAAATACTAATTTCTATTTTAAATATAAAAAATCTGTCTTAGTCTTCATAAAATTGATAATTACCCCTAACTGATAAAACCACTGAAATCTTGGAAATCTTTGTCAAATTATGCCCGTACGCATATGTGTTATGGTTTAAAATGTCTGTTGTACCACTGTCAACCTATTCAGATGACCCTTCTGTATTCTCATGCTT
This sequence comes from Gymnocypris eckloni scoliostomus, assembly GCA_027564155.1. NCBI lineage: Eukaryota > Metazoa > Chordata > Actinopteri > Cypriniformes > Cyprinidae > Gymnocypris > Gymnocypris eckloni. Next base: position 8,961,123 of record CM050417.1, on the reverse strand, counting down.
TGGTAAATACATCCTGCCATATTTCTTCTCATCTCAGACATGTTTGAACTGTACGCGTGTGTTAGGGCAAGAGTCAGCCGCACTGAACTTCAGCTACCACGAGAGAGGCACGTAACCATATTTAAAAGAGAGATTGCCTGCAGCTTCAAATGACACAGGGGAATGAACTGCAAGGCATTTTACTGTTTGCCGCGCTCCGAAGGGGCTCAAAGCAATGATCAAGGAGAGGGAACAAAAATGTGATTAAACACTGATGCAAGACAGATGCAGGCAGCCTGTCTTCTAAAAAAAGGCGACAAAACGTAGGACAGAAAGCTCTAAGTCCCTTTCATAAGAACCATTTTCACCAAGTTAATCCTGAGGTTTGTATATAATATACAGTGGAAAAAAATGATTTGACCCCTGCTGATTTCGTACGTTTGCCCACTGACAAATAAATGATCCATCTATAATTTTAATGGTAGGTTTATTTGAACAGTGAAAGACAACAAAAAATCCAGAAAAACGCAATTAAAAAAGTTATAAAGTGATTTGCATTTTAATGAGTCAAATAAGTATTTGATCCCCTATCAATCAGCAAGATTTATGGCTCCCATATTTCTTTTATACAGCTAAGGACCTGAGATTAGGAGCACTCTCTTAAATGGAGTGCTCATAATCTTAGTTTGTTACCTGTATAAAAGATACCTGTCCACAGAATCAATCAATCAATCAATCAATCAATCAATCAATCAATCAATCAATCAATCAATCAATCAATCAATCAATCAATCAATCAATCAATCAATCAGATTCCAAACTCTCCACCATGACCAAGACCAAAGAGCTGTCCAAAGATGTCAGGGACAAGATTGTAGACCTACACAAGGCTGGAATGGGCTACAAGACCATCGCCAAGCTGCTTGGTGAGAAGGTGACAACAGTTGGTGCGATTCTTAGCAAATGGAAGAAACACAAAATAACTGTCAATCTCTCTCGGACTGGGGCTCCATGTGATTGCAAACATTAAGTGTATAGCGTTAGTTCTGGCAGGTCACGTGAGTTAAGCTTGCATCAGCTGACACTCAGCTGATCACATCTATAGGAATACAACACCTATCACGGCATTCCTATATTAGGTCTATTCAGCAGCTTTTTGTTTGCTCAGGAGCAAATTACCCTCCTCCATCTCCAGCTCCTCCTTTCGCCACAGTCAGGACTTGGCTTTCTGCTATTCCTTGTTGAATCAGACTCCTTTATCTTGAGTAATGTGTTACACCTAAATATCATTAAGTACATGAATGATATCTGCTTTGTTCTGTTCTGTTTACCCTATGGGGGTTATTATTGCTGCTCTCCCTGCTCATTCATGAGGGGCAGGGAGTTTTGGCTCTGAACAGAACCATACTGCCAAACCAAACTGTATGCTAAGTGTCTATCATTTTAACGATAGTGGTCCTGACAGAAACATAGCTTTTAATTTCTCAAGGTGTTTATTGATAGACTGGAGATGAGTGGATTAATTGTGGACAATTGTGATGTTTTTATCAGCTGTTTGGACTCTCATCCTGACGGCACCCATTCGCTACAGAGGATCCATTGGTGAGCAAGTGACGCTCGCATTGCTCAGTAGACGATGTAGTAGTAATTCCCAGGCATCTGTCGGATTTATTTTCCTCTGAATATCTTAGTAGCGAGTCTTTGAATCTTGCATCTTTTGTCACCACTTCTGAGAAGATGAAAAAAGACACCCGCTTGCATCATGAATTTTATTTAGTGTTTTCACAACAGCAGTAAATCCTTGGGGGCCGGCCCCTCTCAGTGAATAGCAGTTGCAGGGTCTGACCGATGTCAAGAGAGTTTTTGAAAATAAAAACAGAAGACTTGAGCTCATTATGCCTCTTGTTCCTTTGCCCAAGGAAGGCAGAAAAATAACCTATTTGCTGCTGTGGAAAGTTCAGCAAAAATAATTCATGAAAGAATTCGATTTTTTTTCCCATGGAATGAGGCACATGAACACAACTGTGCATGTAAGCACACACACACGCACACACACACACACGCACACACACGCACACACGCACACACGCACACACACACACTCACGCACACGCACTATACTTTACACGGATCTATGTAGCACATGTGTGCACCGTATACTGCGGTGATCTACAAGATATGCACGGAAATACAATTCTCTTTCTTTTAGACATTAATCTGTCACAGTTCTCCAGGCAAGACACAATGACCTCAGCACCACGCTTGCAGGAAATCACAGTGGGGGTGCAATGGATTTCATTTATAATTCATACGGGGCGCACAGCATTTTATTCTCCACAGCAGAGGCTTATAGAACCAACCTTAAGCGAAATCTGATATATTTCATTAAACCTTATATACGGCTCATTAATTATCCTTCTGTTATGCTCACTGATGTATATCTCTTTTCAGGAATCCTTAGGGGCCTAGAAATGTCATGGGTGCCAAAGAAATTCAACAATTTATAGTTAACAAAGGCTTAAAGGGATAGTTCACACAGAAATGACAATTCTGTTATCATTTACTCACACTCATGTCATTGTATGACATTTTTAGTTTATGGAACACCCACACAAACACAACATTATTATAATGAAAGACAAACAGGTCCAGTGTTGTTTTTGGACCCCACTGACTTATATTGTATGGACGTTCTTCAAAATATCTTCTTTTGTGTTCTGCAGAAGAAAGAAAGTCATGCCAGTTTGGAGCAGTGTTGTTAATTCAAACTAAATCTATTAAAAATGTTTTGGTGAAACATAAATATTAGATGAAAAACTTGAAAAAAAAACAGCAAAAAAATTATAAATGTTAACTGAGATAAAAACAAAAAATAGAAGAGAAGAACATTTATTTAAAGCTAAATAAACATATATATATTAAAAATATTTTTTAAAAAGCAAATACCAATATTATTAAAACTAAAATGAATGCTAAATAAAAAAGCTAATTTAGAATATTCATAAATACTATAATACTATACAAATCCAACTATAATAACACTATACATTTTGGATAAACTATCCCTTTAAGTAAGAGTGAGAGTGAGAGTGTGTGTGTGTGTGTGTGTGTGTGTGTGTGTGTGTGTGTGTGTGTGTGTGTGTGTGTGTGTGTGTGTGTGTGTGTGTGTGTTTTCTAGCATTAAAAACTTTTTCCATCCCAGCTTAGTTGATTCATCTGAAAATTGTAAACAGTATGGTTATGGCACTATGAAACATGGCTCTTTTTTCTTTGAACACCCCAACCAGTCCAGCATAGCAACTGGCTTAAACAGTGATGCAATTTTGGGGGTGTTATTATAATTTTTCAGAACAATGACAAATTTACACACTCCAGCTCTAAGGTTTGGGAATGCTCAAAAGAGTATTACACCAGCGCTTAATCCAGACACATCTGGAGCATGCTAGTGGCGTGCTAATCAGCTCTGGGAGGATTAGCATCAGGCTAGCGTCATTCCGCAAGGCAAGTCTTGTCTAGTCCAGCTGAAAGCTTTCGTTCCATTCTGAAGGAATCTAGTGGGATGGGACAGTCACTATTCGTTTGACTTTGATGTATGGCAAGTCTGTTTGCCATGTCATATGTTCTTGATCTTAAAGGTTTGGAAAGGAAATGTGTTTGTTATTCTACTACTCCACAACACAGTATTATATTCCGTTTCTATCAGGGCCGATATATCATAGATATGTTGAACTTAATATTTAGATTTGTGGTCGATAAATAGGACTTTTTCAATACATGATTCTCGAATAATAACATTGTCCTCAACCTTGTCCTCAAAACATTACAAAGAATAATGTTTAATGATGTTAAATCAAGATAATTTACTTGAGAAGCAAAATTACATGTCTTGCTTTTGTATTGTCATGTTTTCTAAAAAAAAAATCAAAACTAAGCAAATTGATACTTAAAACAAGAAAAAATATCTGCCAATAGATAAATATGGTATTAATTCGAAGGTTACTCCATTTGTTCTTGTTTTATGTTTACATTTTTATACTTTTTTCATGTAATAACTCTTTATATTTATGTCAGTTTACTTGTCAAAGTAAATGTATCTTGTTTTAAGAATGTTAAGATGTTTTACCAAAATACTAAAATCATTTTTGCTGCATTTAGCAATTAACAAAGCATTTAGTGTCTGTGGTTACAGACCACTAATAGGTTATATTTATCCTAGAATTGATGATATCAGCTTTGTAAATGCTCTAAATTGTCCCTACAAAGTACAAAAAAAAGTCACTGTGTAGTCATAAAATGATGTTGTTATTGTGGTAGACATGTCATTATCATCTTCAGTACATGTCGGATTAGTTCATAAGCAATTACATCTGATGTTTATTATGCCTCTTGTTGATTTGCAGTTGAAGTATGTAATTAAGCACTCAAGTTTCCCAAAGGAGGAAGGAGAACTTATTTTGCCTCTGACTAGAGAAGTTTTTGAGTTTCAAGTTCAAGTCTGCAATCGTCACATCTAATTTCTCACCAAGTTCAACTTTGCTTCCTTTTACAGACTGATCCACATACCACCGTTAAAACATGACGATCTCAAAGCCCACCAGCATCATGTGGCAATTTTTCTGACCTCGATATGTGAGGAAATAACGTATCAAAATATCTCCTGGGCGTCATGGTTTGTAGCACTGGAGCTTGAGCGAGACAGATAGTCCTGTACTCTAGTTCTGGACTTATCATCTTGGGAGATACTCCTTTGGCAAGCCAGAATGGTTGCTGGCTCTGAGGGCCTGGTCCACAGTGCTGATGTATCCATCAATCAGCTGTTTCATATCTGGGGTGAAGGGGTCAAAGGTGGGCCGTCGTGCACCTGAGCGCTTGAAGTGGCCATCCTTGTTGCACTCGGCACAGAGGAGCCGCTCTTCACTGACACTGATATTGAGGAAGGAAGTGATGGGTCGTAATGTGGACACCAGTGACTCCTGCAACTCCTCATAGTGCACCACCAGAAGTTTCTTTCCATAACGCAGCCAGTCCAACACGTGAGAAGCCCACCAGGAGGTATAACTACCCACAAATTCAGGCCACTCTAGAGGGAGGAGAAGTATAAAAGTATTTTAGGAAAAACGATGCATTAAGAGCCGGGGTGGGGAAAACTTTTAGAATTTAATGAGGGTAAATTTAACTTATTTTGTCTTCTGGGAAACATGTAAGTAGCTTCTGAAGGGCAGTACTACATGAAAAAATATGATATTTAGGCAAAATAAGAAAAATTTCATTCAAAAGTGTTCAAAATGAAAAAAAATACTAAAACAAATAACAAAATTACCAAAAATTATACACACACACACACAAAAAAAAGTTCTTAAATTAAAATAATAATTTTAATAAAAACTAAGATATAAAAAATACTAAAATAACACTAAGATAAAGTGTCAGAAAAAAGCTTAACTTATACTGTACTCATACCTTTGCTCTTCCAGTGCTGGTCAGAAGCGTAACCAAGATGCCCGGCGCACTTGCGGTTGAACTCCGCCATGAGTGAGTGGTAGGGGTTTCTTATCAACAGTATTGCTGAGTCATACATCTCTATATCCCGCTGGCTGCTCTCATGTGTCTTCACACAGATGGTTCTTCCACTCTTCCAGTAATCTTTCTCACCCTTGAAGCCTGCACAGTTGGGAGGAGAAAAGGATTAAAATATACAGCCAACTGCATGTGGCGACCACGCAGTGCCGCCTCTGAATCCAATGAAACGGGCTCCACGCCCCCCCTCAGGCAAATGTGTCAGGTTCTGTGATGGATTTGAAAAGGCACTCTGACTTTCAAGGCAGGTCAAGTTCTTTAATGATAGAAAAAAAAATCCTCAATAAAGTTTGGCATTTGAAAGAAAAGAGAAGGTCAGCTGTGCCCAAATGCACATGATCGGCGATCTCAAAAAGCTGCATGGTAGGAGCTGAAGAAAATGAAGAAAAATCTGATTTTGTTTTTACAAACTTTACAAAAAAGAGTCTCTGCTGTTTTTAATAAATCATTCCAAAAGACTCACAAACTCTGGAGTTACTGTTTAAATAATGCCATGATATTGTGGTGGCAGATTCAGATTAAACTTTGGTTAAATTCCCACTTTATATTAGAGACATCAGCAATGATGATGAATTCATCCCATTCAATGTCTGTGCAATAATATTTTTCAGTGGCTTGATTTTTTTCTTTTAAAATGGTAAGATTTATGATCACTGGTAGAGTAGTGCTACTGTTACCTCTATTGTAGAGGGTGCCATCAAAGTAGTAACTGCCAGTGTAGTAGCCTGTGGCGAGCTCGATCAGGTGCCTCACCCAGGTGTTCCCCGCACCAGGAAAACTGGACAGAGCCACCAGTGAACTGGACTTCTCAGGTAGAAACTTCTTCTCTGTGCATCGGGAATCTGGAAAATAAGACATCTCCTATATTTGTTTGGCACTTATAGAAGGTAAGATACCATATCATTACCTGTTATTTTCAGCCAGGCAGTTATATTGTATCTGTTTATTAAAAAAATCACATACAATTGTTTCTCAAGTGGTTATCTAATACAAATATATAATTTGTCTTAATCCCTAGAAATACATTTATTTTAAGAACTAATAATGTGTTTTTGGGGATGTTTGTACCATTGCTGTGTTTTTTGAAATTTTGATTGATTGATTTTTGGTCCATTAAATTATAACTGTTTATATCTATTAAAGTGCCCTTATTATGGGTAATGAAAGGTTCATATTTTGGTTTTGGGAGTCCCCAACAACAGGTCGACATGCATGCAAGGTCAAAAACACTTTCATTGACTTATAATATGCATTTAACGCAAAAGACCAACAAGTGTGCGGGCAATATGCTAATGTTTCATGTTGCGTCAACATGAAATGGCTTTGGATTCGTTTTAAAGACGACTCGTTTTTTGAGAGACAATAACTTCACAGACGGTGCACTTTCAGATTTACAACTTTGCAGGATGTTTTCATTCACATTCAGAACTGTGTTGCACACTGCATGAAAGTTTTCATCTAATTTTCAAAAATCCATGATAGGGGCACTTTAAGATTAATACTTCTATTCAGCAAGGATGCATTTAACTGTTTAAAGAGGACAGTAAAGTCATTTACATTATTAAAACATGTTTATATTTTGTATAGATGCTGTTGTTTTGTACTTTCTATTCATCAAAGAATCATGAAAAAATATTAAGATTTAATAAGCACTGTATATATTTATTTATAAAGTACATACAAGTTATTTTAACCTAATAATATTTCACAATATTACTGTACTTACTATAATTTATTTATTCACTTATTCATTGGTTTGTTTGTTACTTATTCATTCCCTTCACAAATCATGTGACAAAAGCACTCACTAGTTATCTACCAAATCCACACACAAAGACACAAGCTGTTGAAGATATTTACTTTCAGTCTTGCTTATTATTTTTCAAGCAGTCTCAGATATATGGGTACTTTATAGATATGCGGGGCCCCTTTAGGCTATTATTTGTTGTTGGAAAGTTTAGCATTGCCAGGCATACCTAAAAAGGTATTATTCACTTTTACATTATTTCATGACTTCCCAAAGAAAAATCTTGGAATTGAAGGAGCAGGCACCCTGTTTAATTCTAGCATACATCTCGAGGCTGAGCTCTATGTGAGAAGAATAAACTGCCCGTGTGGGGAAATGTGAGCACAGAGGTAATTATTAAGATCAGTGAGCTTTCCACAGAGTCTTACCTTGAACAGGTGTCTGATAAACCTGGAGGAAGAGCCGTCGGGAACCCTGGGTAGGCAGACTGCTGTTTTCCACAGCACAGAGCTCCTCTCTCACCGGCTCGTGAAGAGTGAAGCGAGGAGTGGTGTAGCCACAGAAACAGTCGGGCTTCCTGACCAGGGCCAGAGGAAACTCCTGATAAGAGAGAGTAAATATGTGTATGAATGACACCTCTACGTCTCTCAATCCATACAACAATTCTGAGTTATCATTATCTGAAAACGTTCTCAAGCAGTGCAATTAGGTTCTCAGCTAAAGACGAGAAAGAATCAATTGACCATGTTGCCAGAGTGTAACAAAGCATGACCATCTGATAGAAAGGACTCAAATGATACAACAATCAAAGCGATAATACTGTGTAGAAGATTGATTGCAGAGCAAATTTATGCTCTTTGGGGACACATTATGGTTTAAACAAGCAGCTTGTGTTCAGAAGAGTGGGGAAATATATCAGGACTACAGCAGACAATATCCAATCACATGAATCTAGTGTTGGTACAGTCAGGGAAGTCAGACCTGATCCATGCAGGTCTCGATGCACCACTGGGACGTGAGGTTGGGCTGGACGGCATGAGCCAGGGAAGCTGCTGTTGTGTTGTCAGGTTTTTTGAAGCACCCCCGGTAACGCACGTTCCTGTCTGAATGCAGAAGAGAACCGGGAACATTACTGATTGACGGGAGAAAAATAGTGTAGGAACAAGATTTTGTGCCAACACTCAGTTCATTGCTCTCAGGTTTGGAATGCTGCAGTGAATGTGTAATTAAGTATAAGATGAAGAAAAAAAAACTCCTAGACCTTCAAAGAAATATCAAACAGTTCAAGGAATCAGGCTGTATGGTAATGAGTGAACTGCAAAGAAGCCACATTTCACAGAAATAGGAAACTGCGCTATCTAATATGAATAGTTTTATCTTTTTCTTTCTCGAGTTTCTTGAGCTTTTTCCAAACCATTTTCAGACACAGCTGCATGTTTATTATAGCAGGTGCTTTTGAATGTAGGAAAAGGAATGAATTTGATGAAATGAGTCGCTATGCTTTAAACTGACATTTTGATTTTGAGCTTCCCATGACTGCAGATGTACACATATTAATATTAATAATAATATATTTAGTTGATATACTGTACACTATCATTCAAAAGATTTTGGGATGTTTTTAAAATAAGTATTTTACACTCACCAAAGCTTAATTTATTTGATCAGAAAACAGTAATACTGTGAAATATTTTTGTTGAAACCGTGATACTTTTTCAGGATTCTCTGACGAATTAATAGAAAGTTCAGAAGGAAAGCATTTATTTGACATTTTATCTTTATATTTTCCCATTTTCATTCCAGTTAAAGTTTTATGTCTAGATATTTTTATTGTTTTAATTTTAGTGCATCAAGTTCTGTTACAGTTAACTTTTATTTTATTTTACCATTTTTTATGGGTTTAGTTAACTAGAAGAACCCTGCCTAAATCAAACAATACATGTCTGCATCGACTATAATATATGTGTATTCTGTATATAAATGTTTCCACAGATAATATTCAAATATAACTGACTTGACATAACAGAGCCTAAAGCGAACCAGCCCAGAAACAGATTGTCCTCATGGACAAACACCGGATGTGAGTGGATACTGTGATTTAAGGCGTTTGTATCTGCATTAGCGAGTGTGCTCAGGGCCTTCATGACACTTTGTCACCTCTGCAGGGTAAACAAGCACTCTGTAACTGAAACCCCAGGGCTTTTGTTTGCCTCTCCAAATAAATGAAGAGGCCCTGCAGACCGCCGTTTGCTTTTGAAGCAATCACGTGATTCTTTGCAACATTAAAACAGAGTGCACGAGGAGCACCGCAGGCCTCGGGTGAGTCTCTGAACTTCTTACTAAGACCGGAGGTAGACTGTTCAACTATAACAAAACAAGTCAGACCACGGTCACCGACACAGGTGTGGAAAAGCGATTCTTGCTGAATTTTGTGCAGGGAATATTTTCATAAGGTATGTATTATAGGCTGTAGACCTCTTTTAAATTTGTAGACAATAAACTCTCTTTGAGGAAGGAGTTTTCACCTGCGTCCTCGCAGCACCTGCCACGCTGCTGCTGAGGCGGAGCAGTGGCCGTGCTTGCAGATGGATTAGATGGAAAGATTAAGAAGGGTGATCCCCTATCTTCTTCCTTTCCCATCAGATCCAGCGTCCGCTGCAATGCATTGTGCTCCCGCCGGCACGCTCCGAGTGTGTCGCGCCTATGATCTCGCGGTCCCGCTGCTGCTGAGGCACCGCGGCGAGTGAGATCACGGGATCGCACATAGATCTGGCGGACGGGTTAGAGATGGGTTCGCCTATTTCCACCTGTATCGCGATTTCACGCAGCCGCCATTTTGAAATCGGCGAGGCTCGGTGGGAAGAAACCCGAAGTATTGCCTTTAATCACAGGAGCAGCGGTCATATTGTTGTGTTCCAGGCTGTACATCCTATCAACGAAAAGAGTGTGATAAAGAGTTGTCATTTCATCGCTTTCCGATTATTATTATTATAATATATATTATATATATATTTTTTTTACAAAACAGCTCGAGGGATTCGACATCCTTCATCGGCTCATTTTTCGACATCTGCAATATTAAATCGCGGTAGCAGCTCTAGGTTGGTAGTCCAAGTCATTGTTGTTTACCTTTACTTCCGGGTTTCTTCCACGAGCCTCGCTTCGATTTCAAAATGGCGGCTGCGTGAAATCGGCGTATTCCCCAGGTCTAAGCGCTCTCTCGGGCGGAAGCCTAGCTGTAGTTCTTCCCCTTGTGAGTGCGCTAATCTGCAACAGTTTCTCTCCAAGAAGATTTATTTGTTTTGTTCCGAGCATGGTGATTCTCGGTTCATTTTATGCACTTTCAGACCGTGTTTACTTGTCTGGGTGTTTGACTGCATTTAATTTTGAATAATTAACTATGCATTTTATCCGACTATGAAAGTTAGATATATATTTATACATATATATATATATATATATATATTGTAGAGAAATATATACAATTATATATTGTATATGACATACAAGAGCCTCGTGGGATACTTCTCAAGTGAGAGCACATATTTACCTCTCTTCCTCCAAGGAGGTTGAGGTGGTCAGCTTGGGCTGCTGGGCGGAGCAGCCCCAATTGTGTTCCAGCTCCTTATTCGGGGAATGTCACTTCTCGTACTCGCCAGAGTGACGCGCCCGGGCCGAAGACAGATCTGCGGATCGTTAGTCTTCAGCCAGAACGCCCTGATGCCAATGGTCCAGGGGAAGAGCGGTGTACACCGCATTACACGGTGCCCGTCTCTCCTCAGTGCCCTCAGGAGATCAGTCTGCTAACCCTGCCAGTGTTGTAAGGCACCCGCGGTCTCCAGCGAGCGCTTCTCTCAGTCTCTTCCGCCCAGAAATGTAGCGGAGCTGGGAGGCTCGCCACCCCTTCGGGGGTCTCTAAAGCAGCTAGATCGGCTGTCCCCTGCCGGTCCTCCGCTCCAGGGCACCGAGCTAGCCGCTCTAAGTACACCAGAGGCCAGTCTCAAGAGACTGGTTCCCTTAGTAAGTCATCTGGCGGTGTGGGAGCCTTTGCCAAGCGTGTCTTATTGGGTCCTGCCTGTGCAGACTCTGGTTCTTTAGTCTTCCTAAGAGATGACGCGGGTCTGAGGACCGTCGTTTCCAATAGGAGACTTCTAAGGCAGTCCTGATGCTACAGCCCAGGACTTATGAGGGCAGGTCCCTCTGGGGAAGAGCGGTGTACACCGCATTACACGGTGCCCGTCTCTCCTCAGTGCCCTCAGGAGATCAGTCTGCTAACCCTGCCAGTGTTCCAGGGCGCAGCAGTCTCCAACGAGCGCTTCTCTCAGTCTCTTCCGCCCAGAAATGTAGCGGAGCTGGGAGGCTCGCCACCCCTTCGGGGGTCTCTAGAGCAGCTAGATCGGCCGTCCCCTGCCGGTCCTCCGTTCCAGGGCACCGAGCTAGCCGCTCTAAGTACACCAGAGGCCAGTCTCAAGAGACTGGTTCCCTTAGTAGGCCACCCGGCGGCTTGGGAGCCCCTGCCAAGCGTGTCTCATTGGGATCTGCCTGAGCAGACTCTGGTTCCTAGTCTTCCTTAGAGATGACGTGGGTCTGAGGACCGTCATTTCCAATAGGAGGCTTCTGAGGCAGTCCTGATGCCAAGGCCCAGGACTGGTGAGGGCAGGCCCCTGTGGGAAGAGCGGTGTACACCGCATTACACGGTGCCCGTCTCTCCTCTGTGCCCTCAGGAGATCAGTCTGCTAACCCTGCCAGTGTTCCAGGGCGCAGCGGTCTCCAGCGGCGTTCTCTCAGTCTCTTCCGCCCAGAAATGTGGCGGAGCTGGGAGGCTCGCCACCCCTTCGGGGTCTCTAGAGCAGCTAGATCAGCCGTCCCCTGCCGGTCCTCCGCTCCAGGGCACCGAGCTAGCCGCTCTAAGTACACCAGAGACCAGTCTCGAGACTGGTTCCCTTAGTAGACTATTCGGCAGCATGGAAACTGCTGCCAAATGTGTCTCGATGGGTCACGCACACTGTAGAACAAGGCTATGTGGCGCTCTGCCGCAGCCTTTCTCGGGTCACTCCCATGCTGGTGGGTCCCGAGCAGGCTCTGGTAATGGAACAAGAAGTGAGCACTCTCCTGAGGGAGGAGACCATCGAGGTGGTCCCTGCTCTAGACAAAGAGTCCGGTTCTACAGCCGTACTTCATTGTTCCTGGGAAAGGGGTTGCGTCTCTTAGATCTAAGCTAACTGAACCGCTCAGTCACACGACTGAAGTTCAGAAAGCTCTCTTCAAGCACGTGTCTCACACCAGATCCGAGGACTGGTGGTCACGAGCGATCTAAAGATGCATTCTCCTTCCCCATCACAGGAAGTTCCTGAAATGTGCTTTGGGGGCAAAGCGACAATATCGGGTTCTTCCTTCGTGGCAATATAGGAGCAGCCATCCTGTCGAGGCAGACATCCAGCTCCGCTAAGGGGCTGGATGCTATGGTACAATCGTGGCTGAGGCTTCGTCTGTACGCCTTCCCCTGATCGCTCAGCTCCTGGGAGTTCTAGAGAGAGTGCGCATGGATGGGGTCCTTCTATTGAAAAACCCTGTTCTGGCCGGGCCGAGTATAGTTCTCTGACCCGATTTCTCTCCTCGGCTCTCCATGGGGGATTCCCGTCAGGAGGGATCTCCTCTCACTGGCAGCGGGCATGATCTTTCACCCCCGCTCGGAGTTGTGGCTGTGGGTGTGGCTCCCGAGGGGGCACAACTCATAGCCTCTGGTCTCTCAACTGAGGTTGCTGAGACCATCCTCCAATCTAGAGCTCCCTCAATAAGGAAACTGTACGCCCTGAAGTTGAGACTCAGGGTGCGGAGACCGCCAGCTTGATCCAGTTAACTGCCTGCTGGTACAGTGCTGGAGTTCCCGCAGGCCCGTTTCTCCGCAGGGTTAGCCCACTCCACCCTGAAGGTCTACGTGGCGGCTATAGCGACCTACCACGCCCCTCTTGGTGGCCTTTCAGTAGGCAAAACTCTATTTAGACGTTTCCTCCGGTGGAGGCCAGGGTGCTTATGCTAAGTAGTGGATTTGGATGCTCTCCTATGACCTCGAGTCCTCTGATCTCCCCTCGCCTTTGGGAATCAAGGCTCACTCAACTAAGGTATGTCGGCCTCCAAGGCCTTCTGGCAGGTGTACCTGTGCAGGACATCTGTGTCGCTGGTGGGTGGTCTACGCCCCTAACTTTCCAGGTTCTCGACCTGGCTCTGCGAAACCACCCTGGCTTGTCTTTTCCCTTGCCATAGCTGTGCATTCCACACACTAAGCAGGGATTTGCAAGTATGGCGGCGTGGACATCTCGTTCCCCATAGCGTCTCGACGCAGCTCGATGTTCCCGGAGGGGAACGTCCCAGGTTACGTATGTAACCCTGGTTCCCCGAGGGAACGAGACGCTGCGTCGCAGGGCCATACTTCCGGCATCCCTACTAGAGCTATGCTTCATTCCTGGAAGCTGGCGCCGGCTGCACATCACGTGCTTTTAAGCATCCTGGTCATGACGTCACCGCACCTGACGTCTGGCCGTCAATTTTGACTGATTACACATATGATTCAGAGCTGGACAACGCTGATGGTGTTCCCCATAGCGTCTCGACGCAGCGTCTCGTTCCCTCGGGGAACCGTAACCTGGGACGTTTTACTACACTGTTAGCTGTAGGACTACCTTTTTCTCAAATTAATTAATATTTTAGGACATTACAATGATCAAAAGAGACAGTAAAGCCATTCATAATTTTACAAAACATTTCTATTTTGAATACATGCTGTTCTGTTGAAATTTCTATTCATCAAAGAGTCCTGAAAATAAATGTACCTCAGTTTACACACAACTGTTTTCAACACTGAAAATTCAGCTTTGCCATCACAGGAATAAATTACATCTTAAAATATTTTCAAATAAAATATTTTTAATTGAAGTAACATTTTACAATATTACAGTTTTCGCTGTATTTTTGATCATATAAATGCAGCCTTGGTGAGCATTAGAGACTTTAAAACAATATTTTTCTATCCCAAATATTTGAACAGTAATGCACATTTAATTTGTTTTTATTAAAATATATTGATGAGTCTGGCTAGGTATTTTAATGATCATTATGCATTTGAAAGATTCTGTTTTTTTATTTTTCAATTCAGCCAAATCGTTTTAATTTTAATAGGTAAAATGATCAGACTCCTTTTTCTCAGGCTGAGAGGGAACTTTACTCTATCGCAACTCATTAAAGAGTGTCACTGAAGAAATTTAAAGTGTTACAATTGCCTCCGGTGTCCCCTTCACATTTACAATTTTTAGCATATGTTAGCATAACAATTAAAACATTTAGGTCATTTAGAGACCTCTTTATAGCTTTCTGTTGCATTACATGAACATATTAAAAGCAACAGCCCAGACCATGCATAAATCCCTCTTAACAAGACATTAGTATCTGGTACAATGGATAGCATTTTCAATTTAGGCCACAAAACATATGGTCAATGCTTAATAGCTGTGTCTGTGAGTGTTGTGCTGGGCTGAATCCAGTTGGCCTGAAACTGCAGAGGGACATTGGGTCAGAACACAAAGGTCCAACAGCATGTGGAAGAGACTGATGAAGAAACCCGTTTCAAACATATGGCCACATCAAAGCTCCGCTGTCAGATTGGGGATTACCTGCAGAAGCAGCGCTGCATTTATCCAGTGTAAAATTATTACAAACAAATGTTTTTTTTATAGTTTTACATATTAATTTTGTTTTGTTTTTAATTGCAAAGTCCCATAAATCAATATTTTGAACTATTTAGATATATCCCACATTTAACAGAGCTGCAAAAACTGCTTTTTACTTTAAAAAAGTAAAAAGAAAATCATTAATGGAGAACTATTTTAACATTTTATTATGCTATTTTATAGATAGAAAATTACAGAAACCAGGATTCTGTATTCTGTTCCAGGATAACAGGGCTGCAAAAATTGAAGATAATGCATATTTTATTCATTTGATAGATGCTTTTATCCATAACATTATTTAAAAGTTTTTCTTTTACTCATGAATAATTATTTTAACATTATATTGCATTATTTTATTGATAGAAACGTACAGAAATCAGGATTTTAATCAGCATTTAGATGTATCAATTTGTGTCCTTTTTAAAAGCCAATTTTGTTTACATTTACTCATTTGACAGACACTTTCATCCAAAGAAATTAGGTTCCTTTTTTTTATTTCTTGACCTTCATTGTCAGCATTGTGCTCTGCTAGTTAAGCTGCGTTTTTGTGCATGTTAACTGCAGAGGTAAATTAGCTCTTATCTGTGACTATATTAGTTTTTAAGACTTACTGTAGCTCACAGAATGATTACTGCTGGTACTGGGGAGCTGCGGTTCATTGAGGGAAACATGGATTCCAACATGTACTGAAGAAGAAGATGATATCCTCCCTTCAGAAACTGTTTTCCAACATAACAACCACCCCAAACACACTGCCAAGATGACAACTGCCTCGCTGCTGAAGGTGAAGGTGATGGAGTGGCCAAGTATGTCTCCAAGCCTGAACCCTATTAAGTACATGTGGGGCATCATCAAGCGGAAGGTGGAGAAACACCATGTGTCTAACAACCAACAGATCCGTGATGTCATTATGGAGGAGTGGAAGAGGATGCCAACAACAACCTGTGCAGCTCTGGTGAATTCCATGCCCAGGAGGATTAACGCAGGGCTAGATAACAATGGTGCCCCTACAAAATATTGACACGTTGGACACAGTTTTGACATGATCACTTAGGTTGTACTCATTTTTGTTGCCAGTTATTTGGACAATAATGGCTATATGTTGAGTTATATTTAGAGGATAGTAAATCTGTACTTCTATACAAGCCGCACATCGACTACTCTAAAATATATTAAATTTTCATTTGTGCAGTATTGTCCCTTGAGAAATTAATCTAAATTTGTTGCTGAAATGTGAGGGGTATACTCACTTTTGTGAGATACTTTACATATGCATTTTTGCATGTTTGTTTGACTAATATTTATTCTCTTTCAGAATGCTGTTTCCCAATGCACTACTAATGCCATGCATGAATGGGTGAGACGTTCTGCCCTGCAAAAACGTAAATTTACTTCAAGTACTCACATCTCCGCTGGCCAGGAAGAACCTCCTCCACCTTGTAAACAGACAGACGTGACACACCTCCACAGACGGCGCCCTTCTCGCCTTTGCAGTCCAAGTTACACTCCTCCTCTTTCATCCGAGCGCTTGTGATGCGGTTTCCACAGTAACACTCGGACCCATATTCAAGGCCAGCAAACTGGTACCCACTGTGTGAAACAAAATATTCAAAATATTATTATACTCACAAAATACCGGCCAGCGCGGATGAATAACATGAATATAGCAAAACTCTTTAATTTCTTAATACAAAACAATATTACATTTACATTTAGTCATTTAGCAGATGCTTTTATCCAAAGCGACTTACAAATGAGGACAATTGAAGCAATCAAAACCAGAAAAGAAAGAAAGCTTTTTTTTTTTACAAAAAAAAGACATCGATTTTCATTTAGCAGACTCTTTATCCAAAGCGACTTTATACTTGACATTTATACTTGAGCATTCAGTCTATACACTTTTTTTTGTCAGTATGTGTTCCCTGGGAATCGAACCCACAACCTTTGCGCTGCTAACACAATGATCTAACCACTGAGCCACAGGAACACTATGATAGATATAGATAAAGTAGAATTAATATAGAACAGAGAGTGCTAGAGTTAGAGGGTCAAATAAAGATGGAACAGATGTGTTTTTGTCGTTTCCTGAAGATGGCTAAGGACTCAGCTGCTCAGATTGAGTTAGGCAGGTCATTCCACCAGGAGGGAACAGTTAATGAAAAAGTCTGTGAAAGTGATTTTATGCTTCTTTGGGATGCTACAATAATATTACATTTGTCACTATAATGTAAATATGCATGCAAATGTTAATTAATGTTTTAAAATTATGTAATGGTTTCTTTTTATAGAAGTATAACAATTTAATAGATGTAATATAATAAGAGAGTTTTTAATTGTATTTAAAGCAGTGCAATTTTGTCTAAAAAGAAAGGTATAAGCATTCTTAGGTTGATTTGTTTCCCTTGTTTCAGCATCACAACCACCTTGACCTAGAAATACTGACTCAACCAATGGCATCAGCTGGGGGCTGTTTGGAGAGCCAATGGTAAACAGGGTAGTGCTTGGGAAACCTTTTCGAAAACAGTCAATACTTTAGCCACATCAAAGCTCCACGGCCAGACTAAGAATCCACCAAGATATTTGTTTAAAACTCTTTTGGACTGTCACTTGTAAATTGTGCTTGATCTGTGCGTATTTCTCTCCTAAATCAGATGAGACCACGTATTCACTGGAGAGGACTTGGTTAAAAACATCTTGATGAATTAGTTTATAAAATTATCGTTTCACAAGATGTTAACTAAAGGACTCTGTGTTTGTGGATTACTGTGATGTTTTTATCCGATGTTTGGACTCTCATTCTGACGGCACCCATTCACTGCAGAGGATCTATTAATGAGAAAATGATGCAAAATGTATCAAAATCTGTTCCTAAGGGTGAGTACATTTTCCTCAAATTTTCATTTTTGGGTGAACTGCATGTCAGTGCATTCTTTGGTTCTCCCTTACACTTTTTACACTCTTTAAAAGACCAAACCCAGAATGGATTCTGCTAAAGTCTACCAGCATCTACCTGTTCATATCTGACCGTGAGCTCAAGGGGGTTAACAGCTGGTGATTGGCCAGCTTGCTGAGCCAAACATCTATCTCACCATATCCACACACTGCGGTGCTAGCCTAAGCCACTTTGTAGTGGCAGCTCTTCTCAGGGTGCCATTGCGGACCACCTGGCCAGCCATCTCACAGTAACGAATCTATCCAGGAAGCTCCTGCATTCACCTCCATCTCATCTTTTCCAATAAATCGGGACCTGTGCATCCTTCTAGTTCTGTGACATTGACAGCAAATTAGTTAACGGTTAACCATGACTATCTTCCTCCATCTCGAAGCTTTTGTCCTTTTGCCCCCTTGACTTTTTTGGAGATTGAAAAAAGGCGCAGCACGATTCCATTCAAGCATGTTGGTGTAGGGCTCAACAGGTATTAGATTGAGCCCCTCTGCAAATTGTTTCTCTGATCCTCTGCTTGAAATGTGGCATTGGCACTGCCATGGTAACCGAGCCAGGGACATTCCCACTGTTAATCTGCGCTCTGAATTAATCGCTCGGTCTGAGCAGACATGTACCTGCAGACACAGAACTGGAGAAGATTTTCTCCCTGTCACCTATCTGTAGATGATAACACTGGGCTGGGATGTCAGATCCTTTTCAGCCTGAGCAGTCATAAGAATATCAACAAAAACATTTTCTTAAATATAAATATGTTCCATAAATGTGGGGTTCTGTTACTTATTTTTATCAGCATTAGAGCCTGATCCCATGTTTTTGAGGTGTTTACTTTTGGATATCTTAATAAGATTTTTTTGACTGAAAAAATATTTGACGGATCAAAAGTGGCAGTAAAGAAATTTAAAGACTTCTGTGCCAAAAACTTTTAAACTTTATATTTATCATAAATATTAACAGTTAGCAGCATAACTGTTTTCAGCATTGGCCATAATGAAAAATAAATCTTCATATTCGAGTGGTTTCTGAAAGCTCATGTGATACTGAAGATTGGAAAAAATGGCAATTCAAAATAAATGCAGCCTTGGCAAGCATAAGAGATTAAAAAAAAAAAAAAACAACAACATTGAAACTCTTAATGACCCTTTAAAAAAATGGTATATAAAATTAACCTAGCATGAAAAGTAGCATGTCAAATTTCACGTAAAATTTTATTTCTGGTCTTTGGTCTTGAGATTTATTAAGGCTTTGCAACTCTGTTTATCCATTCTGAATTATTTTATTTTCCATTTTCTGTTTAATTTGTATTATTTTCAATGTTTTCTAAATGGTAAAAAAACATAATTTAGTCAATAAATATTGAATTGAACAAACTGTAACAGAATGGCAAAATGTAATATTAAATTATACCAATTAAGAGGCTGATGATCACTATTTTCAGAGCCTTTTCTGTAGCTGCTTGCACTGGTCATTTGAAATAACAAAAAAAATTAATTTGCAAGTGTGTTTGTTTGATCTTTGTACAGTTTATACAGAACATATATCTAGCTGTAATAAAATAACATTATATTGCCTTAAAGATGTCAACACCGTTCATTTGATTTTTGATTTTCTTCTTCATAGCAAGTGACTATGTCAGCGTGAACAAAATATCATCTTTAGCACATGTTAGGTTTCATGTTTTCTAATGGACTATTTAGATTCCCCCTGAACATTGCAAATGTCACCCAAGTAATTAAATAAGCTCTGAAGCGTTGGGGGTAATTACAGGAGGTCAGTCTGCCTCCCACTTGTTCTCTGGTGGTCAATTATCCACCGGCCTAAGAACTTGAAAAAGTGTAAACTCCATCATGGCAGATAGATGTTTCTCCTCCAGCATTAGCGGAGTCCAGGTCCAGAGCCGCGCTCCATTAATTGGGCCTGATCCAATTCCCAGCATGAGCTCAGCCAGCTGGCACAGGGATGCACACTGCATGTTCTTTCCCTAAACACTGTTTCATTATTTCTTGATTTAAGATGAGCACAGAGGAGCCTCCAGGCAACAGATGTCCATCTGCTTTTGGTGGCTCCGTGATTAAAACAAAAGCTTTGAGTATTTGAGTATTACTGTGTATTAATCACATACCTTTCCGTGCAGGTGTCTTGACACAAGGTGCTGGTCATTTTCCGGAAGTCATAGAACACCATCCCTTTGAGCGCCCGGTCTTTGGCATCATCCAGAAAGCAGCCGATGTACGTGCCTGAGCGGAGAATAACAGTCGCATCAGAAATGCAGAACGTGACCTTTTTCTGCGCAAACAGATGGGAAGATAGCGCAGCACAGCTTGGAATCCAGATAATTGAGAAGATAAACCAATTATCATAAACAACCAATTTGTCATTCTGAAAAGCATACAGCTCATTTAGCACAGAGTTTCACCTTTGTGTCGGATTTTTCTTTTCGGAAGAACTTTCTCTACTCTGGATGCTTCCTGTTCGGCCATGAGGCTGTGGAACCAGCGGCGTCTCAGATATCGGATCTCCTGGTTTCTTGAGATCAGCCACTGTGGTCCAGCGCTGTCTTCGGATAAAAGCGCTTTGGTATCCCACCCCCTTTCCAGGAGTCTAGCTCCCATTATTCCATAACTTGTCCGGAGGGCAGGTGCCTCCAGGGCCCTGGGAGGAGATGGTAAAGATGGCAATGGAAAGTAACTGCTCATCCCACGCTTTGACACCACCAATCCATGTCTCTGAAGAAGGAGGACACTTCCAGCCATGATGTATGCAACACCGAGGAAAAAGAAGAGAAGTTGAGTCCGTCGCAAGAAGCGCTGAAGCCTGTAGAAGGGCTTTGCCATGTTGCCCTCCTTCCAGGTAAGTGACAAAAACCTGGATTCTACGATTTCATGCTGCCATTGTTCCAATAAAAAAGACAGAGACCTATTCCAAGCGCTTCATTCTCTAGCAAGCTCTACCAGTGATACCTTATTCACATTCTGTTTAAAAAGTCTTTGAGCGCAAAATTCCTCCGGCAAAATGTCCCGCCGTTTACCTGTGAGAGGATTAAGTGAAAACTCGACTGTGGCGTTACATCCCCTTGATGACAGAAGTACTTGTGGCAGAATGTACTCGTAGCTCTTACGGCTCAAAGACTTCGGGGAACCTGGTGGGAAAATAGAAAGCAGTTAGACGTAAGTCGAAGCACATCTTTCACTTTTTTATTCTCAGGGATAGACCGGAGTGCTAGAAACAAGGAAGAAATATAGAGAGAGTGTGTGGCAGTTATTCTGGTAGTATGTCTCCATTAAGAGGAGAGAGCAGGCCTTGCTGGCTGGAGAAGCATTACCTGTTTGTGCTCCTGTCTGGCTTTATGAGTACACGGCAGATGTGAAAAGTCTGAGGGAACACTACATTCTCCTAATCAAGGTGCAAGTTATGGTAGGGCTCAGGGTAGGGGTCTGACAGTCTTTAATATGGATTATTATAATGTAAAATATTTATATTCCTACAAAAATGAATTTACATGAAATAAAAATTACATTTAAAAAAGATTAAAATATAAAACAGTTACAGGCCTTGTAATAGTTTGTATATTTTTTATCAAATATTTATTTTCCTATTTTACAATTTGTTTTATTTTTGATCAAATAAATGCAGCCTTAGTGAGTATAAAATACTCCAAAACATTAAAAAGCATTAAAACATTTTACTGACCCAAAACTTTGAACATTCATCTGTTGAGGTTTGAAAATGTTGAAAATACATTTTCAAAGATCAACAGATGAAAATTACTGACAGAAACTCTTTAGTCAATAAATAATCATTTTCATACTGTTCCTTGTACAGTATGTGTCATAGTTGATTTCAGCTTAAACCCTGTTTTCCTTCCAAGAGTGATTCTCAATTGCATTTTCATGTTTGTAATGTTTATATTTTTCGTATTTTTCTTTCATTTTCTTTTTTTAATCATGTAACTTGTTTATTAGCTGGCTGGCTGACTGACTGAAAATAAATCTGGCTTAGTGCTAATATAAGCCCAGTAGTTTCTATAACTTGCAGCACTTTTTCTTTCTATTCACTTTAGATATTCCTGAAACTTTCAGCCCATTACAGTATTTCTGCTCCACTGAGAATCCTTTTGTGTGGCAAAAACTTACTAACAAACCTTGTAACAAGGGTGGGCTGTCCTCGCTTCCATTCATTCTTGCTCTACAGAGCCCACTGTGTGCCCCATATATTCTCCCAGTCTAATTCATCTAGAACATATCTGGGTCCACAGAAGATGAAAACACAGGCTGAGCCATACACTGATTATGCATTAAATGCACAATCACCACACCACACATTAATATGAATGTGGATTTGGTTTAATGCATACGACTTAAAGGAAAATAAAAACAGAATATCTAACCAATTGAAGCTAGTCTTAAAATCAACACAGGTTTCTGTTCTTAAACAATAATCCAAATGTGGAAAATGTTTTTGTGCTGAAAATACATTTAGTTTTTCTTCTGAAATGGCTTTCCTTTTCTACTGACCCCACACAGGTTATTACTGTAGATATAACTCAATAGCCAAATAGCTATAGAATTGTTTTATTACAGAATGCCCAGTTTATGATGTAAGCAATTCACAATAGATAGAATGCCTGCTCTAAATTTTTCTGATTAAACATATTTTTGGTTGTGATTCACAAAGACACATTCTATTTTCATTTATTCATTTTCAATCTCATTTTACAGCTTCAGACTTTGGTAAAAATGTAATTATTCTGATTCTGGGTCGAACTGGGCCGGTTGCAGCTTTCCATACAAGCACAGCTTTGCTCACTGAACTCCTTTTGAGCCCCCAACCCCTTCTTTTTAGGACTAGTGCTGGCAAAAGGCCTAGATTTGCATAAATGCTTCAGATGCAGGGGTGGGTGTCCTCGCCAGCACCAGAGGAAACCATAACTACGAGGCGGCTGAGAATGTCAATCAGCCCGAGGGCTCATTATTCTTCTAGCTATGAACAGTGAGTGACTGGCATCTGGTGGTTTTCCCCTCTGCCAGTACATGGAGCAGCTTCTAACAAATCTATCCTTTACAAGACAGATGATGCATGCACAGTTGACAGAAATCAAAATAACACCCACTGCATCTACCATTCAACACCTTTATTTATCTTATTTTCAAAATCACTTTTAGAAAGTTCTAGCACTGCAAGGTTGGCAAAAGTACTGCAAAAAAAAAAGAACAAGATCATTGAACTTGCCATATTCATCTGTTTTTCATTTTAATCATTTGCAACATCATGTTCTCATAAACCATTTTCCCCCATGCATACATAATTCATAGCTTTTGAATAATATATACAAATATGAAAAGCTGCTTACATGTATATGAAGCAGATTTACAGAGAGCTGACAGCATGGATTAAGGAAAAGGTCACTCAAGACATGTAATTGTGTTCAACATTTTGAATTTGAACTGTTTTTGTCAAAGCACGCCATCCTAAAAATATGATGCTCATGGTGTGAGATGCTAAAAAACATCTTGACTTTCGTATTTGGATAATGTCTCTTAAATAATCATTTTTTAAAACCATCTATTACATTTTCTTCTCAGCAAATATTGATATGGATCTTTCGCAAATTATTTAAAATTATGCAATCAATTCCATTAAAACATTGAACTGATTGACAACCAAAGTATAAATGTATACACCTAGATGAGTTATTGAATATATAAATATACATACATATCGAAAGAGGTTAAGAAACACATATGAAGGGCTTTGTGTTTTTGCCTTAGGGCAGATTTTGTATATTTATATGGGCCCTTAGTGGGCACTCGATGTCAAATCCTACCAACATAAATTATTATTTCTGTTCATCTTTCATCTCTGTAGCAAGCAACTACATATTTCATTTTGTAACATGAAGGTACTACAACTAACTAGCTAATTTTCTAGAGTATATATATATATATATATATTATTTACTCAATTTAAAATGAAAATACCTGTTCTGTGAAATCATCTCATACAGGCGTTATGCTTCACTGCTTCGAATACTCAACTAGGATTTTCCACTATAGATTTATTCAGTTGAAAATCACTTTGAAAAATGATGAACCCAGAAATGAGGGCACGGTGTATTTATGAGAGATGAGTTTCTTGTCATATTGGTAAACCGGAAAATTTGGCAGAAGTCCTGAGCTTTTTTTTTCACTTTAAATAACTGTAATTAATGGAGCCAAAGGGAGGTGGGTCGATTAATTATAAGGATGGTCCGTTAATGAATGTTATAGCAGTGAGATGCGTGGGACACATAATTCGTCTTATTTTATCTTCCCTTTCGCTCTATTGTGTGCTTGCTGGTAAATGGTATTGCATTTCACACAGACACAAATGCATTTATGAATAATAATGCAGAGCCAAGGTCATTTCCATTTTCCGTTCAGGGAAGTCTCACGACTCCACGGTGCATTTCAAAGGGCATTAAGCTCGAAAGCAAATGCTATTCACCTTTTTAATGTATTATTTGTTAAACTATTTTGCTGTTGCTCTGGTGACATATGCCGCAAAACTCTTGAGTTGTAATAGCATGGCGCTGAGTCTTCATGGCTGTCGGTGGACAGCAGCGAGCGGGTGCTGTAGGTCTAGACTGGTGCACTCATTTGTCTTCATCTGCTTTCCCAGCATGTTATCATCTCACTTACAGCAGGGCAGCCACACTTCCATCTCAGAGGCTGATGGGGCTGACCCTGGAGCTCAGATGCTGCCTGGAAAGCTCTCTTTTCTCTCATCTGAGCATCTTGCCACCATCTCTGACCATCTGGCTGTTATGTGCTCCACTTTAGTATCTCTGAATGAAGCATTTCAGTAAGAAATGTTTAAGCGAAGAAGGTTTCCACAGTCATAATCTTGCTTCTAAAGAGTGTCACAGTGGGGCGACAGACACATGACAGGTGACCCGCTGTTCCCCTGGCCCGCAGTGACCCCAATCTGTCCACCTTTAATATATATTTTCAAGGCCAAATCCAAGAAATGAGGGAGGGAAATGCATTTTATATTAAGCTCATTTCTTCTCATTCCTAATGCACTCAAATGCAGTTGTTGCCATAGGGAGCTGTTTCTAACCCTTACATTTAGATTTGCTAGTGTAACCTAATGTATTTATGTTACATAGTATTTATTTTGTCTTGAATGGTTCATTTAATTTAGATGTTATTTAGAATTTAGGTTCATTAATTCAAGTATATACTGTTGTGCAAATGAAATCTCAGAATTAGTATGTAGCAGTATGCGTTTCATATATTCTGTCATATGTTCTTGGTTATACTCTTGCTCAGCACCACACCCCAGTGTTGAATAATCTAATCAAAGAGATTTAAAGAGATCTTTCCAGCAGTGCACTGATTGGCAGCCTGTCAGCAAATTCAAAATAGTGTATGCAAAGGATCCAAGAGCGGTTGTAAAAACTCATTAAGAGTTCACTGATCAAAACTGCATCTTATTTTGCATAATATTAGTTTAAAGGGAAGGAAAATAAACCAAGTTATTTAGTAGATTCCATTTCAAATCAAATGAATATGTCTGCCTACATTTGAGAAGATGTGTCCATCTCCATGTGTCCAACGCTCAACTTAAATTATTGAAAAATCAAGCTTAATGCTTAATCCAAATCCTCTGGGAAACAAAGAGGAAGCTCTGGCTGTGAGCTGAACCGCAGGTGATTGTCAATCACCTTATTCACAGCCTACTCAAACTATTGATCATCCATTGCAGGGATGGCTTTCACTGCAGTTTCCAAAAGCTCCATGTAAACTAAACTGTTTATTTGTTCTTAATTTGGTCGGATTTTGCTTTTGAGCCAACGGAGCTTTTGGTTAAAACACATAAAGCCTTTGCAATGACACACACACACAGACACATAAGTGTATTGCGGAGTCCGTATACTTGTTATTTTTGCAGATACATTTCAAACGTTATTCTTTTTGCTGGTTCACGTCCAGTATTTACTACACACTTACAGAGGCAAGAGACGAAAGGAGATAAATTAGACGATGCATTAAAATTTTGTTAGGAATACTCTGTCTTTGATTATTTATGCTTTGTGTTGCTTGAGGCACATTTACATTTGCAGATTTACAGCCCGGCCATAAACAAGGCACTATAACTAAAATTCGCTCAATAAATGCTGGCTGAAAAGATGGCGACTGCTGGCCCCTGGACACTGGTTTATTGACCACTAAACTACAACAGATGTGTGCACGAAGCGGTGTAGCAGAAGTACTGACACCAGAGCACTTTAACACCCACAGACCACAGACAAGTAAGTGTGATCATTCTGTGGCCTCTTCTGGGAGACTAAAGCAAGTCCTGGCAAACCGCAACTCACACGCATGAATATACAGTAGTGCTCGCTGACACAAACTGAAAAGACTGCAGCATTATTTCCATGTATTTTGCAGGAGCTCATCACCATCAGCTGCAGAGGATGACACTGCATTCCAAGAAATGTAGCCCTTTCTTTCTCCAGTGAAATGTCTTCATTTTTTCAGCTGCTGCAGTAAGTAAATGTAGTGGTTTCTCATCACGAATCGACTGTGAAGTCTTTCATCTGTGCAGACTCAGCTGTCTGGTTTTGTACAATGAAATTTAACAAGCTATATTATTACTATACTTTCTCCTGCTTTTGTTAGTTCCTTATCCAGCAGTTACGGTAGTAGAACCCCTTAAAGGGATTGCAGGAACACAAAAGAAGGTATTTTGAGAAAGGTCAGTGTTTTTTTGTCCACACTTCGGAAATCAGAGGTCACCAAAATGGATTGTTTGATAGCCAACATTCTTCAAAATATATTCTTTCTGTTTTGCAGAAAAAAATAAAGGTCTGAAATGATATAATTGTGAGTAAATGATGACACAATTTTCCTTTTTTGGCAGAACTTTCCCATTTTTAGAGCAATAATCCGTGTCTTAATCACCAAAAAATCCTTAGTCCAGTTCAGCTTTAATTACCACCGATCTTTTCTATGTAAATTGGGCTTATTGTCTATCGTTTATTATTTACAATACTCTGTGCTTTACATCTAGTGCAATTGTTGTTTCAAAAGGGCATTACATGCACTTTTATTGATCATGGAAGTGGTAATTTATCAAATGATCATCAGACAATGAAGAAGAGCCTTATAATATCAGGGTTCAACTGGCTTCCAAACCCCTACATGTTAGTTGACCGCCCAAGACTGAAATTACAACAAGGTTCAATTACTTTTCAAAATATGCAAATACAGTAAATATTAACAGCCATGGCAAAAACAGTCCATTCAATCTATTCAGAATGCTTCCGTCAGGCTTGTGAGTCCACGGGAGATGGAAGAGAAAATAGACTGTCCCTGGCAAACTGTGCTAAGGCCAGAAAAAAAATCAGCACAATCAACCACCCTCCATGCATTCATTATTTAGAATAGGTTTCAGCGAGGCTTGAGAAACACTGCCATCGCCAGTGGTTGGTCACTCCATTGGAAATCTAAAGGGAAAAGGGTGGTCTGTACTAATCAAAAATAATATTATATTGGAAGGTATTTGCAGGAATTGGGACCTGCTTCAGGGCTTGAGTAATCACTTTATCTGACTGCTTCAGTTAGCTTATACCAAGTCTTGCTTTGAAATATTCTTCAGATACATAACTATGTAGCCAGAAATGTAATCAAATTATGCTGAAAAGAATCTTTGAGCACTTTTTTGTCCAACATGTTAAGGTGTACCATTATTTTGATAGCATAATATATTCATGCATAAGTTTCTATGTATTTTTTTAAATAGGCATAAAAACTAATAAAGGGGACACTTATGACATACTGTACAAGCACACTAATGCAATGCAATCATGAAAGATTATGTATTCATACACAACTCTACTCTTGGAGATGAGGCGGTTTGCCCCATAGGCGGTAAATGTATGCTGCTGAAAGGTCAACCATGACAAAATGATCTTGATTAACCCTGTGAGACATGACAGCTGAAGACGGACTCATTTACGGGCAGTCTAGATATATTCCTTTTTCATGACCATAAAGAACTGATTTAATGATGAAGGATGAGGGAGGAAAGCCTTAATTAAATCTATGGCATCTGGGCGCACTCAAAAGACACATGTTAGTGCAGTTCATCAGATAACCACAGCTCTTATGGACAAATCCCATCACTGGCCACGTCATATTCATATACACAACTTCCAAAAAGACATCGTATATTACAGTTATGTTTTGTCATATCACAAAGACAGACACAAGGCAGTCAACTCTCTCAAAGACTCAAATTAAAGCTAGATTTTCTCACTTGAAAATAACCCATAACTGTGAGACACGAAAGCAAACATTATTACTTTCTATAATGGATCGTACAAATTAAATACATTTAAATATAGGCTTTGTATCTATGGACCCCTTATAAAGTACCTTCACTGGCTCTATTTTTGTGTAACTCATATCACTTCTGAGGGCTTGGTTTTAACCAATTACACTAAAACAGCCGTTTCTTTGATTCTAAAACACTATCTGAACTTTTTAGACTATAAAGCAGTCAAGTCTACATGTACTTCGGCAAAATGTTCATGTTTTAAGCACAAAGGAAAATCCTCAAAGCAGAAACAGCAGGTTCAGTCACTTGGACATCAGTCATCAACACTTGTTTGCATTATTTTTGACAAAACTCCCATTGATTCGAACTAATATACACTGGTGTATAAAAGTGACGCATTATATAATTCACGTAAACTTTCCAATGTATTTAGACTGCAGCTATAAAACATACAAGACTAAACATTAAAACAATACTTTTGTTAGGGGGGAAACGATTTTTATGCATTTATAATTTGTTAAATCATAAGAAATTATCTTACCTTTCGCTACTACCCGTCGGCAGTGAAGAATAACACTCTTGTAGCATATTAAATGTATTTCAGAGCTTGAGATTTGCTTGTGTTGAATGCCTCTTCATGATCACGAGCATCTCTTTCATCTCTGAGGCGAGCCGCATCTCGCTTTCTCACTCTGTTTTGCTCCACTTGATGTGTGTCACTAATCCTCTCGCATTTTCTTATTTTGCATAGCTGTGAAACCACTATAACAGCGATAATCCTTATCTAAATCCGTTGCCGTGTTCCATTTGCTTTGCAGTCCCACGTTTCTCTGTGTGAACGCACGTAAGAGCCCAGCTGTTTTTAAGTCGGACAGCGCTGCCCGTGTGCGCATGCGCCGAAAGAGAGAGAGGGACCAGACCACACCGGGAGGAGAGAGTTTGGGACCGGAGCATCCGTAGCACTTTCAAGGAATCCGTTATAAAAACAATCTACCTGTAGGGGAGACCGAGGAGTGTGTAACACCGAAAACCGGCTCAACCAGTTAAAAATGAGCTACTGGGTGACATCACTATCGTTCATGAGCATCACCCTCTGCTGAGTCCTGAGGTGACAGTATCTATGTAAAAAATATAAAACATTTACAGGACATAAAAAAGTTTGTGAGAATTAGTCAAACGATGAATCATTTATCAAATTTTTATGTCTCTGGAAATTATATTTGACATGGTTTTTGTGCCTGTTTGTTAATGAGAGATTAAAGGCCCTGGGTGACATTTTGTTATAGTGCTATTATTTTATATAATTTAATATTTATTGTAATTTATTGGGTTATTCTTCAATAATTCCATGAGTTAGTATATTTCAGACATCTTTGTCATTTAAGCTGTAGGCTAATTGGGTAAAATTATTCAATTTGAATGCATAATGTTGTTATTTGTGATGATTTCTCTTGGAGGAACAAGGAGACGCAGGAGAATACTTAAACTTTAATCCAACAAATTGAAGGGGTACACTCACTGGAACACATGGAAGACATAACAGCAGACAAGGGAGAACTCCAGGGGAGAACACAGGACTTATAAACAGGGAACGTAATCAGGAAGAACAGAAACAGGTGGAGTAATTAATCAAAAACCAAGGGACTAGACCAAATAAGGAAAAACAGGAACTAAAGGGGATCATACATGTGACACTATTATGGCAAATCTTTAATTCAGATATTAGTAATTAAATATGTATATGTTCATGTACATTTCAGGCTAATCTGTTTTTTAATGGGATTGTGTCTTGTCTGTCTTTGGTCCATCCATCTATCTATCTATACACACCAATGTAATAAGTATTACAACCCCATGCATCATCAGACTGGACATAAACTTATTTATATATATCTTATGTATATATCTAAATATCAGACATCAGCCTGAAATAAAAAAGCAGATCCATAACCACCATAGACATTAAAGAGGAAAGTTTGTCCTCAATCTGGAACATTTCATTATACCCTTGTCTAACAGAGTATTTTTCCCTTTACAGTTAATGAGGCTCGAAATGTGATGCTCTGATATAGATATACTATATAATGAGAAGAAATCACTCTTTCATATTCCATTCTTTCCTTTTCAAATTGATTATCATATCATATCATATCACTTCATATCAAATGAAGTTTAGGATGAGTGCTCGATTCATAATCATTAACATAAGTTTTGATAGCGCAATAAGCCCTCTCATCAGATTTATGGACTGTTGTTTGGAAGTGTAAGTCACTGCATGCTTCTGAAGAAAGTACCAACATATTTATCAGCTCTAAAAAACACTGCTGCTTGTGTAGTGCCTCTGTAATACACACATGTGTGCACAAATCCCCCCCCCCCACACACACACACACACTCATAAACACACAGACGCAAAATAAATAAATAATTCATGAATAAATTAACGGTGGCTGAGAGAGGCGAGAAATAAATCTGAGGTTGTAAATTAATGATAATGGAAATCATAGATGTGTCTGTGTAACTCACACACTGCATTAAACATACATTTCCAATTATATAATGAAAATCACATTAAAAAATAAATAAATGGCAGCCAAAAAAAAACAGAAGGAAGAAAAGGAAAACAACTGTTGGTGTAACTTAATGACTGTATTTAAATGCAAAACACAAAATGAACAGCAGCCTGTTTAATCTAGATCTGAAGACTGGAGCAATTAAGGAATAATTCACCCAAAAATAAAAAATAAAAGCTTTAAAAAAATGTACTCACCCTATAAGGCCAGTCAAGATGTAGAGTTTGTTTTTCATCAGAACTGATTTGGAGAAATGTTCATTACATTTCTTGCTCACCAATGGACCGTCTGCAGTGAATAAACTATGCTGTGACGATCCTTTGTGACGAATAAACAAACCTTGAAACCTTGAATGAGTGCTGTCAGAATGAGACTTTTAATACCTGTTAAATACGTCACAATAATCCACAAGTAAAGTGACCCACAAGCTGTGTAATAAACAAATTCATCAATACGTTTCTAACTTCAAACCATTGCTCCAGGGCTAAAATATGATTCCTATCCATAAAATTGCTTTATAGAGTTAAAAATCATCTGAATCAGGAGAGAAATATTCCCAGATCAAACACAGTTTACAAGTGAGTTCAACTGGATTCTAATGTGAGAAGAAGCCTGTTTATGGATTGTGGACTGGTTGCATGGATTTGTTTTTTACAAAAATGCTGATTTTTGCTTCACAATACGTTAATTGATTGATTGGAGTTGTGTGGATTACTTGTGGATTACTGTTGTTGTTTTTATCAGCTATTTGGACTCTCATTCTGACGGCACCCATTTACTGCAAAGGAACCGTTGGTGAGCAAGTGATATAATGCTAAATTACTCTAAAAAAGTATGTTCCAATGAAGAAACAAACTCATCTTGGACAGCCTGAGGGTGAGTATATTTTCAGCACAGTTTTATTTTCAATGAACTATTCCTTTAACATAAACATTTAGGATATGCTGACGACAGCATTTAGACAGAAAATGAGATCCGAAGACTTGCCAAATGACTAATGTTATGTACACTGCGGTCTCTATTGTGCCCCAGCACACATGCAAAGCAATTTAGAGGTCTTGAATTAAAGCCCCCTGAAATGAGAATGAAAGTGTTGCATAGGTTTGTGCCTGTGCGTCCTTTGTGTTGCGACAGTGCTTGACTGGGCGTGGGAAGACAAATTGTATGCAAATTGATTGTGACACTGATGAATGCAGTCTAATGCATGGAATGTGAAATGGATTGCCAAACGATGTTGAGTAGACTTTTTCTAACACCAGATATGTAAAGTGCATTGTGGCCACTTGATTGCTAAATAGGTTTGTAAAATGAACATAACGGAATAACAATGTCTCTGAAGTCATTACCGCCTCCATTTGCATAGACTCAATTCATGTAAATTACACATGAGCAGATATATGACAGAGGTACAATAACTAGACCACAATTATCTTATTATATTTTCAAGGATAATTGGAGAGAGCCTAGATACTTATTCTCCTTCCAAGGTGGGGTTAGAGCACCAGTATTCATAGGTGCTAATTTCATTTTTCGTAATAATTTTTAAGACAAATGGTCCCTGCCTCAAATATAAAAGTCTGTTTCACACCAAACAATAAGCGTATTAGCATTCGGAGGCCTATTTGTGCTATCATTTACATTTTTATTAAGTTAAGATAAGCATTGCCATAAATCTCTTCATACCCATGATGCCTCTCTCAACCCTTTCGTTTAGCACATCATCGCAGTTTCACTGTGTAAGGATAGAATTGTTCATCGCTTTGCATGGTACGAGACTCGAGGGATAGGCTTTTTTGTTTTGTATGTTCCTCGTGAAATAGAGCAGTATATGAGAGGATAAGCTTGTGTTGGATTGATATTAATTAGAATGCTAACCCCACTGAAAGATAACATGATTTTTGGAATATTTATCAACAGAGGCAATTTGGATAATAGCCACACAGGAGAATAAGATACTGATAACTGAACTTAATGGACTTTACAACCCTTATTGTCAGTCGCTTTTGTAATACAGAGTCTGGCTTGATGTAGTTTATAAGGTGAGATTTAGTTAATTAAATGGATGTTTCCATGACAGCCAAACGTCTCTATCATTTTTCCACATGTATTGTACTTTCTTCGGCCTCTTCTATTGGTCCAGAACAAAAGGGACTTTGTCCATGTGCAAATCCAAGCCAAACATTAACACAGCCTTCTGATTATCAAGGTCTCTGCAAATCCGTTTAGTTCTGCTATTTCCCTCAGTTCCAGTTCTGAACTGAAAGGAGAGTGAATCATAATTACTGGCACAGACACAGTCTCCCAAGTACACACAGCTTCATTTTCATAATACTCTCGTCAAACAGCAACTCCACCCTCCAAGGTTTTGTAAGTACATTTTCTGATGGCCTGTGCACATTCCATATGAGTCTGGTTAGACACCATTACAGGCCATATAAATCTTCTTCTCTGCCTGTTTTAGATATTGCTTAAGTTATTTTACTCATTATGTATTGTTTTATTGCATTTCATTAATACATGTTCTCATGTATCTGTTAATATTCTGCTCGTGAGAAATAATGTTTTTTATTATTTAATCCAGTGTCCCAGTCTAAGTCTAGAATATATAACTTCACTTCTGAACTTATTGAATTTCATAATTTTAACTAAATTCTGAATATTATAATACTCTCTTGCTTTATTGCCCATCGCTATCTATCTGGTCATGATTTGTTGATAGCAGCTTTTTATTATTGATTTGCCTTCACTTCTGCTATATGTGATTTTTTTTAAATATTACTGTCTTCTATTTTTAGTGCTGTTTTTGCTGGTTGGTTTGATGCTTAATTCCCCTCTATTTCATCATGAGCAGGGTTCCAACAGAAATGTATATTTATTCCCATTTTTAAGTTTAGAAGGCCATAGTCTACATATCTGTGATTTCTATTTGTTTTACTTGATTGAATGCTACACCATGATACAGCAGAATCTCAACATGTTACTAGTTTCCTATGCTTGATCTCTTATATCCATGGCAATAATTAATAATTTTAATTAATTAATATATGTTTTTTTAAATCTGTCTGTAAAAATGGGTACGTAACTGAAGTTTTATTGTAATTTTTGTCTTTGGCTGATCGATTCATTTTAAGATACTTTTTAGCCAGAAAGAGTTGTTCTTCAATTCAAATGTTTTTAAGGTTTGGTTCAGTGAATAATTCAATGACTTGTCCAAAAAAACAGCCATTGATTGTTTGGAATAATCAGTATTTTGGGAAGAATTGGTTGACTTTACGATTCTCTCCGTCATAAAGACATGCAGTCTACTGGTCTATCATTGTAATTTTCAGAAATAGTGAGTGAATCCTCACCAGATTCATCTTTGTCCAGTGTCTGCACTATTTCTTTACGTAAGTCATGGTCAATATAAATATATTTTAAAAAGACTAGTGAGTATAATTTTGATGTGTTATTGTTATTTCTCTTCTGTTTCTTTCATGCCCAGGCCAGTGTTAGCATAACTTGTTGACCAACTGATAATTGCAAAACATACAAGGTGCAATTTGGAGCTGATTGTACTGGGAAAAATCGACTAGAAAGGATCAGCGAAAAGAAAATCCATACAAGCAGAGTGACGCCACTCAGCCAATCCAGTCAGAGGATCAACGGTAAGGATTTTGAGTGACAAGAGGGTGAGTACATTTGGAGAATTTTCATTTTACCCTTAAAATGTCAATGCTAAAGTACAGCAATTTGTGTCTAAATGCAATTTGAATACAAAACAAGTAGGACTTTTGTGGTGCTGGAAAAAAATTGCATTAAATTCGCTTGACATTTCCTCAAACTGTATAAAAAATAAAAATGTATAATTTATTATAATTTACAATTGAATAATTGTAAAGTTGTAAATAAAACATCATTTGAATACAAGAAAATGCTATTTCAGTCTTTCTATGTCAAAATTTCACACTTTATTATATGTGCAGCTCGCCATTTCTTTGTATTTATTTGTGAAATTTACAGTGTTCTGCAAAAACATTTTCGACACAAATAGTGTTTTTTTTTTCAGTGTAAGACCAAAGACCAAATGTCACATATCAAAGCAGTTTGATATTTTGGTTTACATTCAAAACTTAAGAATACATTTCTAGTTGAGACTGCAAGATCATTCACAGACATTATTTTTTTGGAGGACTCTTTCTTTTGTACTTGCAGACCAGTGACATGTTTGTTCTGAGCTGAGAGAAATAGACTTTTGCTGGCGCTGTATAATGTATGACTGAAAGAGAGTGGCGCCGCTCAATTCTATCTGGGTTTGCTGTGCATCCACATGGCCATTCTTCAAGACCCTGCTTCTGTCAGTCAATGAACCCCTATCTCTCTTCAACACCTTCCAATCACAATAGCCCTGGGAGGAAAAGAAAGAGCACAGTCCAAACAACAGACCCAAACCTTTTCAGAAATCCTTCAATCCCATCGGCCATGATTTCTGCAAAGCTGTTTCAATGAGCAGCTGTGATGTATTCCATAAGAAAAAGATGCACACACAAGGGAGACGAAACCAAGCTGCCATAGATATGATACATGTATTCATCAAAACCTCTCACAGCCTTAGAGTGCAATTAATCTGGGATTAGGTGGGACAAAGCCTAGAGTCAAATCTCCTTCTCTCTTTAAGTGTCAGGACCCCATCATAACTGAAATTCCCAGCCTGTGGCTTTGAGAGGGAGGGTGTTGTGTTTTAATAGCTTTTGCTTGGTGGGTTATTCACACAGGTGCTTTGACTGATGTGTGACAGGAGTCACACCCCTGAGGGAGTGTGGGAGGGAGAGGGACAGAGGGAGTCTGCCCACCTTGTGTGACAGATCATGGAAGAGTGATGGCATTTGTATGACAAATAGATGTTTTTCGAAATCTTGTGGCTTTGAGTGGTTCAGGTCATTTATTGTATTCCGCACAACCATGGTCAAGACAGCGTGAAGCTCATTTTATTTTTTGTAATCTGATATAATTTTGAATGAAATGGGATATTCGCTGAAGGAAAAATATACAATGTCAGTTGATCGGATGACATTGATGACATCAGTTAAAAAGGAAAATTGCTTCAAAACAAATAATATTCAGTAACATTATCAATTTAACTGACGTCGGATGAGAACAAAGCTGGATAATGGCGCTAACGTTGCAACATCAACAGCTCTTGAACTAAACTGAATCAACATTTAAATGAATCACGCTGAATAATAGCACAAATGCTTTCTGTAGAGATGGTTTTCAGCTAAAATTGAAACAGTTTCATCATTGATGAATATTAAAACATTAAAACTGTTATTTTTCTGTTTATTAAATTTAAGCTGCTTTGAAACAATCTTTATTTATTGTGTAAAGTGCTATATAAATAAATGTGAAATTAGGACAGGCGTTGTTTGAAAAACTTAAATGAATAAACAGTAGTCATATAAAAATCTATCTATCTATCTATCTATCTATCTATCTATCTATCTATCTATCTATCTATCTATCTATCTATCTATCTATCTATCTATCTATCTATCTATCTATCTGTCTGTCTGTCTGTCTATCTATCTGTCTATCTGTCTGTCTGTCTGTCTGTCTGTCTGTCTGTCTGTCTGTCTGTCTGTCTGTCTGT
The DNA here is from genome assembly GCA_027564155.1 of Gymnocypris eckloni scoliostomus. Lineage (NCBI taxonomy): Eukaryota > Metazoa > Chordata > Actinopteri > Cypriniformes > Cyprinidae > Gymnocypris > Gymnocypris eckloni. The sequence goes on along the minus strand of CM050417.1, from coordinate 8,924,627 downwards.
CTATCTGTCTGTCTGTGTGTCTGTCTGTCTGTCTGTCTGTCTGTCTGTCTGTGTGTGTGTCTGTCTGTCTGTCTGTCTGTCTGTCTGTCTTGTCTGTCTGTGTGTGTGTGTGTCTGTCTGTCTGTCTGTCTGTCTGTCTATCTATCTGTCTGTCTGTCTGTCTGTCTGTGTGTCTGTCTGTCTGTCTGTCTGTCTGTCTGTCTGTGTGTCTGTCTGTCTGTCTGTCTGTCTGTCTGTCTGTCTGTCTGTCTGTCTGTCTGTCTGTCTGTCTGTCTGTGTGTCTGTCTGTCTGTCTGTCTGTCTGTCTGTCTGTCTGTCTGTCTGTCTGTCTGTCTGTCTGTGTGTCTGTCTGTCTGTCTGTCTGTCTGTCTGTCTGTCTGTCTGTCTGTCTGTCTGTCTGTTCTCTCTCTCTCTCTCTCTCTCTGTCTGTGTGTCTGTCTGTCTGTATATATATATATATATATATATATATAGAGAGAGAGAGAGAGAGAGAGAGAGAGAGAGAGAGGGAGAAATATAGAAATATAGAAATAGATAAATAGAAAACATTTACTTTATTAGGCCTGACTTTGTTGACTCTAAATTGTTAATAGGATTCTGTGACATTTGTGCATTATTAATATCATGCAGGTTTGTGCTCAGTAAGGAAGTACATTTTTAATACCGGAATATTTTATGTACATGTTTTTATATTATCTTTTAGACTGATTAAGATTTGAGTACATAGCTTTTTTACTCATAGATGATATTTTATAAATTGTATTTAATTGACAATTTTACTTAAAGCTTGTTTTACCTATAAATTTATTCTAGTTATGTATTGTTTTGTTTATTTATTTATTTACTTCTAATGCAAATTCTCTTCCAGTGTAGTTCATGCAGCAGTGAAGTATACAGTATATATCCGGCTTTAGCACGCCTTATTTGAGAGGCCTTTATGAAATCAGACGCTGACTGTAAATTGTTCTAATGATGTGCACCCTCCCTCAGGTGCTTCTCCAGTCTCGCTCCTCACATCCTTTCTGATGGCCCTGTTTATCCCCCTCTCCACCTTCTCTTCCTCTCATCTCCTCCTGTGTGCTTTTCGGTGGCAGCAGAGAGTGGGCTAACAGTGGAACAGGGCTTTTGATGTACAAAGAGCTATGTTTTCCGCTACAATAAAGATGGAGGAACACACCCACTCCTTTACGCACAAACATCAAACACACATCGGCAGATATAAGATAGAGAGCGGTGGGCTCGAGACTGACAGCTGCGGATCAGAAGTGGGAGGTGTCAGAAAACATGAACGCGTTCTGTTGCCTGTATCATCTGCATGGACATCTTTTCTCTCTTTATTCTTCAGCTGATGTCAGAATAGCTTTGAGCTTCATAGGAGCAATTGTAGAATTACAGATGATTGGCCCCTGGTATTCAGAAATAATGTGCATTGTCTTTCTGCTGAATGTTAGCACTTAACGCAGACTGATTTGGGCCTTATTTAATTCATAAGTGGGCCAATAAATACTGAATTCATATCATAAAGCAGTGCTTATTAATGTTCATTCTGATTCATTCTGATCCGTGGAACTGTAGGCTTATTAGTGACTGTTTTTGTGGTTTATTTGATATGTTTTTATCAAACAGTCAGATCTTTTAAAGCAGCCTATTCTAATTAGTTGTTTTTTTAATATAGGTTTGAATATATGCTAAAATTAACAATATGGATGTATTAACAGCATCTAAAACACTATTTATTTGGGGTTTGACGATTTGCTTGTTTCATGCATATGCATTAATCTTGAAACATTACTTTTGAATCGTGAATTGTTTGTTTCGGGCAAAAATCTATTTAAACAAAAAATCTACAAAATTGAATGAATTGCAATTCGGTAAATTATGATTCAGTATCATGTGTGGATTCTTGGAGACATAGTGCAGCAAGAAACACAAAAGAAACACATGGACAGAAAGAAATCTTGAAATAACTGGAGTAGAGAATACTTTTATAATTATATTTGACTGTTCTATAGATATTTCTGAGCTCATAACACCATCCCTATCCTAAATCTAACTACTTGAAAGTACAGAAAACATTATATGCAGATGATTAATATGGCATAAATCACCCAGAACAATGTTAAATTAGATAAAAGTGCCAAAGGTCATGACATTTAAATGAAATACAATTAAATCAACATATTAATTCCATTAATTTAAGATCATATTTAAACCCAAATTATTTGCGTATGTCTCTAAAGTTCATAAATGTTGACATTTTAGATGCTGTCAATTTATTAGTACTGCACATGTCAGTTGCTATTACTAATATATGAAAATGTGTTTTAAACCACTTCCTGAACACTCCTTTTGTCTGCCATTTATTAGACAAGTAGTCCGACCCAAAACATTGATTAAGACAATGTTGCACTACGTACTGTTTACTGAAGAATCAAGCAACCAAAAATGGCTTATTTGTGATTGTGAATCTCAGATTGGCTAACAATGCTTTGACACAGAAATAGCTAGAGAGAGAAAGAGAGAGCGAGACATGTCCTCCTTACTGTGGACCCCAAAGCTGAAAATAGCCCATGTGATGGGCCGATGACACCAGGTCTGGACGATGAGCGTAATTGACAGAATTCTAGTGTGATTACTGCTGAAGCTGTGGCTAATGAATGCTAAGCACCACTCGTTCCACCCTCCTCTGAGCGCCCAGCGAGGCTTCCTGTCCTCCGGTCATACAGACTGACATGTTATGCAGGGGAACATCTCTTCTTCTTAATTCCCAGTGTTGTGTGGTTCACTTTTGAGATGTATCTGAACCATCAAAACAAGACTTTATTGTCCTCAACGTTGTCAAGGGGCTGCAGTTCATTCTTAAAAATGTCACGCTCTTTTGAAAATACCAAGATCAATACATTTTGTTCTCAAATTTTAAGAGGCCTGGCAAAAGAGATTTTATTTTCATATTTTGATTTTGTTATATTTTATTTACTTTTTCTGAATTGGATAAAAGCAGCTAAATGTCATTCTGGTCAATCATCCCAAAAACAGTAGATTCATACAATAAGCTTACAAATAGTGTTGTTATTGTTAACTAAAACTAATGAAAATGATTTTTTGTTAATTGAAATAAAGTTAATAAAATGTAAAAAAAAAAATATATATAAATGTTGATTTTATCATTTTCACTAAAACTAACTATTGAAAATTGTTTTAGTTAACTGCAATGAAGCTCAAATAATATATACTTTAAAACAACTTTAACTTAAAAAAACTCAAAATGTTTTTAGTTACTACAGTTAAAATAAAGTTTAAGATAAAAGTATAAAAAAACTATAATGTAAATAAAATAAAAATCAGGAATTATAATGATATTAATAGCCTTGCCCCAAACCTATGTCATTTGTTAAGTGTCAGACTTCTGGTTCTTACCGGTTCTTTGAGGAAATTTGTATTACCAAATTATTGATTTATAAGTTGAGCTCAAGATTAAGGTCATGACTGTGTCTGTGCAATAATGACGATAACAGAGCAATTCATGGAGCATTTTCAGGGCAGTTTCGTCTTGTTTTTTTTGACAGATGACTTCCTCCAAACAGCTGGTTCTGAGACATGCTTTGACATGTGCCTGGATCTGGACCTCACCAGTGTGAGCCCAGAGGCAATCATAACAAGGGGTTACTCAAAACCTTACACAAACAATCACTCCAGCCTGCTGATGTCCATGTCCACGGCTGGAAAACAATCCCAGTATTACTGCAGTGCTGGATAAACTGGATTACACCAAGGGTTTGTCTGCCAGAGATAATGCTGCCATGCTATTGGAAAAACGACAATGATTATGTTCTTTCCTCCATATCTCCTTCTCTATATTGCATCTCTCGGCTCTTCATTTGACAAGAGGTCAAAGGTACACTGCATTTACTGTGCATTAACTAAAGCGGTACGAACGTAGAAGCACTAATGTTTTTGCTTTTTAAGTACAAATCAAATTCAACAATTGGTCAATCCTCAACAACAAATCCATGAGATTACATCCATGCTGACTCTTCATTTTCCATAAAATAACTGAAAACGTGTATGTATTTATATTTATCTATATTTATGTATATATTTTTTCTTATGTGTGTGTGTGTGTGTGTGTGTGTGTGTGTGTGTGTGTGTGTGTGTGTGTGTGTGTGTGTGTGTGTGTGTGTGTGTGTGTGTGTGTATTTACAATTTATATTTTGTGTATATATTATGGTGGATCAATTTTTTCATTTTTTTTCATGGTTTTGAAATGGTTTTGAAATGGTTTTTTCATTTCATATAGGGTATGAATTTCCTGGTGTTTTGATGTTAGAAAACATTGCTTACTTTGTGAAATAATAAAATAAAGAATACAAATCAACTCAGATGTGAACAAACTGAACTGGTCAAACATTTTTTAAAGTCAACATGCTTTGAGAATGACCCGAAAGGTCTTTATTGATATAGTATTTGTTTTCAGGGAAAATTCATTGCTGTCAGGATTATCCCTCCAAACCCAGCAGCTAGGAATTTCTTAGTTCTTCTTTATTATCTTCGTCTTTTAGTTCTTCTGCATAACGAATTCATTACTGAGCCCAAGCACCCTCTTTGCTCACCCCCTTTATTTGTATCGTTTTCTATCTGACAGCACACACACGAATGCGTCCTGGAGAGGATTTTTTTATGCAATTAAAATAATGTCACTCTTCAAGTAGACCCCGTCCCAGCATTAGCAGCCCTCCCTTGAACCATGAAATACCCATTTATTACAGAAACATAAATTAAATTCATCTTTCTTGTTTCCATGAGTACACCTAAAAAGCGCTCAGCGGTGAACACTCGGTGAGCTTGACTGGTGTAGGCTTGAGTGTCCAGCCAGGCATTTGATGGCAGTTTAATCATTATTACTGCTCCGAGGTCGGGGGCTCTCTTGGGAGCAGGGATGAAGAACTCCTTGGGAAGATTTCGACGTAATGAGGCTGACAGTCATGGCAGGGGACCTGTAACTGATTGCTTAATGCATGCAGATGAAATGTTAATGGGAAAGCTGCATGTTGAGACACAGTGGTGGAGAGCTTTGCTTAAAACTGCTAACATCCTCCCAACACATTCCCCAACACCCAATGACAGCAACAGCAAGCAATTAAGGACATCACAGAATGTGTCAACACTTCTACAAGCCCAGATCAGACAAACCACTATGTGCTTTAATTGTTCTTTGAGAACATTTTAAAACCATGACATGAAGCACGTACAGACCAAACAGACATATTTGCTTTATGTTGTTAATTGCCTATATCATTTTCTTTACCATCATGGTGGTGACTTTTCATTGACTTCTGTTGATTTATAATCTAATGTTTATTATAATTAACATTAATTACACGTTTATGATTAGAACACCAACTTGGAGCATCTTCTGAACAAAATGATATATTGATTTGAGTTGAAATTATTTCATAATATTACCAGTATGTTATGTTTAAATGGCTCCCAGGGAAGAAAAACATAAATCCAAATTTTGGGCCATTTACATACAATTATAATTTTTTTGCATGGAATGCATTATAAAAGATAAAAAAACTGGGAATTCTGAGGGGAAAGGTATGAACTGTGAGATAAAACATCCCAAGTACCTTTTCTGAAAGAAAATGTTTTCAGAAAAAAAGAATTGTAAGATGTAAACTAATAATAACAAAAACAGATTTGTAAGATGTAAATTAAGAACTTTTATTTAAAAATGATGAGACATAAACTCAGAATTCTGAGGATAAAAGAACAAATTGTAAGATGTGAACTGAGATTTCTGAGGAAAACAAAAATGTCAAAATTTTGAAATAAAAACTCATAGCAAGAAAAAAAGTTCTAAGAAAAAAAAGTCTGAATTTTGAGAAATAAGATCATAAAAATTAAAGAAACAAAAGAAAAAAGTTCAAAAATTTGTGATGTGAAAAAAATAGTTAAAATTGTGTGAAGAGGAAAACATTATAGTGAATTCACAATCATGTGTGTGTGTGTGTGTGGGGGGGGGTAAGAACTATGAGATATAAACCTGCAATTGTAAAATAAATAAATAAATAATCAGAATTGTGAGATAAAAAAGAAAAAGTCAGAATTGTGAGATAACAAAAAATCGTATGTATTATTAATAAACACCAGTTTATATAGCATGACTGGCTGAATTTGTATTTCAGAGCTCTGTGTATTAGTTGTAAATTATTATATAACCTAATGCTACTTTCTGTCTCCTGCTCCTAAACCTTACACTCAGATATTTACATTTTTAGATTTTTATTAAGAAATTATTCGGTGTAATTTTTTCCAAATAAGGAGGCCTTTAAAAAAAGTTTCTATCAGATTCAGCTTACTACTGGGGGCAAAATTTCCTCAAAGAATAGCGAGTGGAAGTAAACACACACCCACATCCACACAACCCTTGAGTGCCAGAAGCAAAAAGCAGCTTTGAATAATAGATAAAATTATAGATAAAAGGTGTGACATTTCCCGTGCCATTCTTCTCCAGTGTTAATAAAAGGCTCTAATAAGAAGGTGACCTTTTAGAATAGATTTGTAAATGTCACAAACCAAGACCCTCCGTATGAAATTGGCACCTACAACAGAGGCACTGAGAGGAAGGGAATGGGCTTCTTTTGCCTCACAACAAAAGATGTCACATGTGCTTCATTTACTGATATTCTAACACTTGAATCTGCAGTCAGACATGATTAAAACACATCTTGTATTACTGCTTTTACAGTAGTTCAGGTGTGATGGTTCAGGTGCAGAGAAATGCTGAAATTTCAGGAAGACACACCTTTGTTCTATATCAGTAAGTCCTACTTCAGTGATGAATATTTCAGTTGTGTTTTTATGACCTTCATTGGTTATGAACAATTCAATGACTCATATTTCAGCTGGATATTTATGACTTGCAAAGACAAGGAAGGTCATGAGGTTTTCCTGTCCATGAGGGCTAACATGAAGTCCAAAGAGGAATCTAGCGGAGAGGCTGTGATCTAGAGTGAAGTTTCAGACTCCATTTCTCCTTCAAGTTTTCATCATAGAATAATAATTCTGTATTTTCTCTGACCTTCCTTAAAGGTGAAGTGTGTAATTTCTGCACCACTATTAGGCTTCATGCCCATTCTAACTGAATAGGTTTTTTTGAGTCGAGTGGATTATCTATAAATATACTTTCCACACACACACACACACACACACACACACACACACACACACACACACACACACACACACACACACACACACACACACACACACACACACACACACACACACACACACACACACATGTTGGTTTTATGTTTTATAATGTGGACTGTCCATAGGCGTAATGGTTTTTATACTGTACAAGCTGTATGTGCTATTGCTACACCTACCCTACACCTAAACTTAGCCCTCACAGGAGACGGTGCATTTCTACTTTCCCCAAAAACACACTGTATGATTTATAAGCATTTTAAATTATGGGGACACTGAAAATGTCCTCATAAATCACCTTCTCCTTGTAATACCTATGTCATACCCATGTCATTATACAAATTTGTGTCCTCATAAACCACATAAACATGCACACACACACACACACACACACACACACACACACACACACACACACACACACACACACACACAAACTGTAATACATGTTTATACATTTTACATGTTTCCCCCCTTTTCATCATCTTTCTTATAATAGAAAGTACACACAAATAATGCACTCTTCATTTTTAACGGGAAGTGGGGAAAAACCGTATACAAATCAAAAGTTATGGGTGCTCAGATATCATAAAACTCCTCAGTGGCTGCATATGGTTTAAGACCCTCCCACCTCTTCATCTGCAGCCATAAAAACAGAGTTCATATCCATATGCTTCTTGGACCCATTTGGCATTTAGACTTCAGTATTAATTCAGTCAGTCTTCATTTAGAGTTCAAAGCTCTTCAAGCTGACTCGGCAGTGCAGGACAGCAGAGAGTATTGTGGTGCGCCTACTATGCATTTTACATGACTGGACACAGCATATCTTATTAGATGATGGCTCTTGTGTGAGAGAGATGAAATATAGCCAGCGGGCACTGATCTTGTTTCCATCTGAGTATCAGGTGAGGAGGATGTTCAGAACCTGTTATCTGGGCCGCCATGAACTCGCTCTCCTTTGATTACTGCAAACAACATGAGCCTGGAGACTGTTTGTGTGAACATGGTTGGAATGGGACCGTTTCTGCTCTCCGATTTCTGTCTCTTCCTCCAAGTCTCCAAAACATCAAGGTCTTTGTTCTGTGTTTGTATGCAATCACCTTCCATTTCATTTATCACATAAGAAGGTGACATAATAAAGTAAAAATAATTGAAAAGTACAGTGTTTTAAAAGTTATAATAGATGTTTGATTTTTTTTTTTTACTTTTAGTCTTTGAAGAATCCTCAGTATTTCACAAAAACATCAGGCAGCATTAACATTGATAATAGTAAGAAATGTTTATTGAGCAACAAGACAGCATATTAAAATGAACACTGAAGACTGAAGTAATAGCTGCTGAAATTCAAAATATAATTTAAAATATATTCAAATAAAAAAAAGCTTTTAAAATTGCAATATTTCAAAATATTACCGGTGTTAATTGATTTTTTTTATCAAATTGGTGATTGGTGAGCATAAGAAACTCTTTTCAAACACATTGTGTTATGTGGGAACAATAATAAGTGAACTAATCAAACCACTTGAAAATGAATAATTTAGTTGGACAAGATTCGCTTAAAAGAACTATTCATGAATCAGACTAATCTGGTCAGACTAATCACTGACTCTAATTGCAGCGGTTCTTGAGCTCAGCTCACTGGAGTGGAAAAAACAATGAATAACAGCTTATGAAGTATAACCATCTAATGTTAATGTACATCTGAAGCTCTTTCTAGTCCTGTTTAATTTATTATAATGTGTGCACAATGTGTTGTAATGTTTTGCTATTCTCGTGTGTATATGGAGGTCCATGTTTTTATGCAAGATGCACTTTGCTCTCAAGCAAGGTTGTTTTTTGGAATCCTGCTCTTGAGTGAAGTGGACCCTGGGGCTTAAAATTATTAGAACAGAGTGCCAAAAACACTATAACATACTTGTGTGCCCACAGATACACCTACGCAGAAGTTTACTTACATGCATGCAAATACATTCATTCTCCACACACACATACACACACACACACAAGTGCTGTGGGTCTGATTACACTCATTGTCACTAATGTGCAATAATAATAATGCTATTTTAGTAGAAGATCTCGGGACATATCCCTGAGAGATTCACAAGATCCAAAAGAGAAGAGAAGAAAGCCTTGTGTGTGTGTCCTTTTTAGACATTTTATTTGTATCCTACTACCTTGATACTATGACACTTTCTTCATTGAGTTTGAGAGTAAATGGGCGTCAGTGACTCAGTAAAAACATATGCTACCATGAACAGAGGTCACAGGTGACTTGCACAATCTTTCAAACGGACATAAGGCAACGGGAACGCTGTTAGATGTGTAAGCCTTCTGTTTATATGCATACTTCATCTACTTTCTTAACTATATATAGTGTTTTTTCCTTACATAACTGATATAACAGTGTTGGTATTATTTGTTGTTACTCCACTTTTCTTTGTTTTTCTCTTTCTGCAGGTTACATCGTGTAGATGGCAACAAGTAACTGCCTTTATGAGTGAATCACTGGAATCTTTTACTCAACCGATTTCTTCAAAAAGTTGATTAATTCAGGAACTAAACAGCTGACTGGCTGCATTTGAAACCACCTACTTCCCTTCTATATACAGGTAGTAGGCAAAAAGCAGTAGGCGAGCGAATAAGCATGTTTTAATCTTCAGTATTAATATAGGCGAGAATTAGTAGGCAAGTGCAAAAATTCTCGTGAGATTCGTACATACATTAACTTAATTTGCATTCTAATATGCCTACTTACCTACTATATAGTAGGAAAAAAAGAGTATGTGAAGAAATTTGATTCATTCAGGAACTAAACAATTGACGATTTTTTATGAATGAGTCACTGAATCATTCTCTCAACCAAATTAATTCAAAAGCACTAAATCACTCAATAACAAAATGCCATCGTGTGCTGCAATGGTTTGCCGTGACTTTAGAAGTAGTTTTGTCAGTGGAGCAAAGATAACTAGTCACATTGTGTCTAAAATGTAAATTACTCAATATTTTATGTATTTGGCTTAAAGCCCACCCATAAAGCCTATATTAATCTATTAGCTTACAAATAATGTTGGATGTTCACGTTATAATATGAACAATCAGTTAGAAATGATGCTTCCTTTCAATCCTAACCTCACTGAAATCTTTAAGTTCACTATAATAAATCAGTAATGAAGCAGTTCATTGAAGGGTTCGTCAAAATGATTCAAAACGGTAACTCGTCTTTTTGAACTATTTATTGAAATATGTCATATGTATGTGATTCACTAAAATTATATTTGCGTTGGATTTTGTTGTGGTTGCATGTACTCCGTGAGGTTAGCTCCATATAAAAACATTTCCTTGTATTATTTTGCGGTACACTGTATTTTCAGTGCATCACAGTTAATAAGAACTCACATTGACTCCTCAGGTCAAATCTGATTTATTTTGCCATGGTGCTGCCGCAGAATATTAATTGCTGCAGAAAAGCATTTTAGGAAACACTGCATTGTACTTCTGATCCTAATTTTCTTAATATTACAAACCTATTCTCACCCCTCAGTTTAACCAGTTCCAAGACCCTAAACATTTAGAGAATATTAACTTATTACAAAAGTGGGTTGTAAAATCAAATGTACCATTTTTTGCAATCTACAATTGCTCTTCAGTGTACTCTATATATTGTAGGCTCATCATCTGCATGCATAAATATGATTTGTCACATACCCTACTGGGGTTCTGGACCATTTCAAGACACAAACTAACTCATAAGTAAATATGACAATCACCTACTGCATTTCTCTATATGATTTTGCAAGGTCAGTGGTTGATGTTTATTTCCTCTCTTCGTTTCAGTCGAGGAGCCTGAGGTTTGTTGATGAGCATATGTGATTACACGAGGCTGGAGATGGAAGATGAAGTGTGAAAATGGAGCGACCTGTGGGAGTCTCACAGCCTGTAAAAAATCAATATTGCTTTCCTTGAGATCCTCTTTCTCTCTGCATCTGCGAGGTGAAGATTCCCATCTCCACTATGCGTGGACTCTGCTCTGTGTGCCTAGCGCTGATGAAATATCTGTGATATTTACCATTGTTTGATCATATATGTGAGGAGGACTGCACTACAGAGCTAAACGAACAACTCAACCCAGCTTAGCATGACTAGCTGAGCCTAATGGCTGATGTCCAGTCAGTAATGAGTAGTTTCATTGAGTTCAGTCTGAAACTGGCTTTATGATCGCCAGCCGGATTTTTTTAAACAAAACAGGAGCAAATCTTACACCAATACAATCTCAGAACATCTCATTCTCCCATTGGTACCTCAGCCTGTGCACCAGTTGGTATAAGTCCGAGCATATTATTCCAGTCAGGTAGAACAAAAATGACACAGAGAGCATTGCTCAGTCATGGGGTGTTGAGTGTGACTCATTACAGAGCTTAGCCTCCACAGGCTCTGCCAATAAGGACTGTCCATGTCTGGATGGAGTAATTGGACCGGTGAGGTAAAATGGCCACACAGACTCCAGGAACAGAGAATTAACTGCATATTGACAGCGTTAAACTTGGCAGCCTCCCAGGGCTGAATGTTGATTTTTGAACTGCTGTTTAGCCAAAGTCAGAAAGACAAACCTTTATAAATTACGAAGCAGTAAACTCAGACAACAATACGTGCAGTATTTCTTTTGTCATTTGACAAGGTTAGAGAGTTCTTTCATCGCTAAATCTATCCGCTCCATTATTTTCTTGGAGTTTGTATAAAGATGCTGGCCAGTGAGAGACGCAGCTGTGTAAAAGGCTGATACGACTTAAAATTAAACAAGACCTTAAATATAAAGAATGCATTTATGCGTTTCTTTTAAACTGCTGCCAGCAAAGCAAGAATGAAAGGAACGCAGAGACTGCCAGCATTATCCTTGTTAGTGTCTGCCGACAGAATGTTTTACGAGACAAAGGATCTATACTCTGCTGGATAAATTAATGACTTTCTTTGAAAAGAAGGTCTCGGTGTTGTTATGGAAACCTCCTCTCAAGAGATGCTAATAAGCTCAAGCCAAAGCAAAAGAAGCAGTTTTGAATGTGGAAATAAAACTTGAGCCTGTCTTTAATGCTCTGTGTTTGTAACAGGATGTTGCAGGACATGATTACTGCTGCTTGCTAAGGCAACAATCACAAGTGCTGTTCCTTTTCATTTTGGCTCATATCTCATCCATGAATTATACCATGAATCTTGTGGCCTGTTGATAAGAGATACTGTATTACTCTTCTAATTGATCAGACATGCTGGGCAATAGAAACAGATGACACAAAGTCTCTTAAACCTTACTTATCAGAACATCACAGACACTGTTTTCTATGGTAACCAGATAAAAACCTCCAGAACACCCATGCAACAAAACAGCGACACTAAAAACTACTCAGCACAGCTTAGCAACTGCATAGCAACACCTTGGCAAACACCCAAAAACAGCAACCAGCAATGCATAGGGTCTATAAAAATACATTTGTAGTGATAAAATGCTTTCAGGTTTATTCCCAGTGAAGGAGCGAGTTCTGTGATCCTATAAATTAGGAAATGCGTATCTCACAGGTCAGTCACGTTAAAATTTATATTTAAGTAACTGGAAAATAATAGTATTAATTTATTCAGTTTTGCTAATAGGAAGAATAACGCATTTCAACCGTCTATGCATACCTTGGCAATAGAATCGCCATTGGCTAGTAATGTTGTTTTAGTTTACTCGCTAGACCGATATATTTACATCTATGCATTTAGCAGACGCTTTTATCCAAAGCGACTTACAGTGCATTCAGGCTATACATTTTTTGTCAGTATGTTTGTTTCCTGGGAATCGAACCCACAACCTTTCGCGCTGCTAACGCAATGCTCTAACCACTGAGCCACAGGAACAAATGGCACAGCTTTTTAAATATCTGCTTCTTACACATGGTAAACATTTGACCTGGTTAGTTGTTTGAATACTAAAATGCTTAGTCAAACAAGCCCTGATTCATGTAAATGTAGTCTATATAATAAATATTTTAATATTGTGGCCATGTAATGTCCCATTTCTAACATTTAGATGATTTTATTCTCTTATAAACGGCTCCTACTTTCTAGATGTACAATAATATTGTAAACAATTTTCACTATTTCAGTAAATTTCCATGTTTAAAATGCATGCCCTCAAAGTGCAAAAGTTACTGCATGGTGCTTGGCAGTGGCAGTGGTAAAATTGACTTACAAAACAACATTTGAATTGATTCCTTGCAAACTGAGAGATATGGATTCAGGCTGCAATTAAATTACCACATAGCCTTGGTGTTTTTCACAGACTAGCCCTGGATTTGGACAGCAGTAAAATAAAAGCCTAGCTCCTGTCAATGTTGAACTTACCTTACATCCCCATAATTATATTAAAGTAAAAAACTGTTAGATACAATGTGACTGAAGTGGAATCTGTTGACCCTCAAAGATGGTGAATAGTGGAGCCGAACGCTATTATAATGGCTAGAGTCCCAGCCCGGTCTTGACTGTGGGAAAATGGGTCTTATGCATATGCATGAGATTGGACCTCAGGTGAGGAGAGCTGTGACCCAATTACAGACATCATCAGTAATGATGAAGTTCACAAATGCAGAACTCACCCGAGAACCAAGTACCTCTGTGCTCAGAATGTGCATTTATTGTGAAAAGATGTGTATTGGACCCATCCTTGTTGTTGGTTCCCCCTGTTATCCGTGTACTTGCACTTACATGGACATGTTGTTAAGAGAATCATTTCCTGTAATCAGTGTGGGAAATGACATTCTAGCCAAAGGTTGTAGATTTTTGTTGGTTATGGCTGCTGTTTGTATTTTGGTTTAAATAGACACTATTTTTCTCATAATGTTGAAGCACATCACCTGTGGGTCTGCTGGCCCTGGGCTCTCAGGTATTAGAGGACAAATATCCAACACGCTGGCTCAGTGCACAATGTCATGTCTCTCCTGTTTTCCTAGTATTGCAGAATACCTGTAACCTTTAACATCTCCTGAGACTTAATGTCAACTCTATATGGTATGAACAACCCAGATTCCACTCCTGATAACAGCCCAGACAAAGAAAGAAAAGGAAAATATACCATTGATGTCTTACAAATTCAGAACGCATCTTCAGCAAGAAGAAATGCGTGGCTTAGCAATACCAATTAGTTCAATTGCACCTCCTAAAATGGTGCTTTTCTGAAGATTATGCTGAAAAACCTTGTTTCAATAAGACCTATGGTTATTCATGCGGTCTAAGGATTCAAGTTAATTACACACTAATCGGATTCGATTAATTGCACTTACTATGCAATCTGAGCAATGAATTGTAATTCTTTTTCTCTTTTGTTTCGTCAGAATAACTTGGACGGGTACATTTAGACCTCTCAGCATTTTCAAGTAAAAACACCTTGCAGGGGCATTGACGATCAGCATAAAATTAATTATCCAAATCATGGACCATATGTTCATTAAACTGTGTTGATTTAAAGAGTATAAATGCTGCATTTGTCTTTGTTTAATTGTGTGAATGAAAATGCATATTTAATATTTTTGTAAGCATATGTGCAAAGCAAGTTATATATATATATTTAAAATATATTTATATTCACATTCATATTTAAATAATACTTATAATTATTAATCAATTTAAATTATTATTGTGATATTTATAATATTTACATATTAAAAATTCATATAAAATATTCATAACTCTCTCACACACACACACACACACACACATTTTGTTTACTAATATTATCTATAAGCACAACTTAAGACATTCTCGCAATGTTAAACTAAGTATTTAAGTGTTAAACTTAAAACAGTATATCTATAAATTAACAAATAAGTGTTTTATATACCATAAAAGGTGGAATTCAAAAGCTATGCATATGCATATGTATGTGAGCAAAATGCTAATAAAATAATGTATTCATAAATAAAGTAAATAAAGTAAATTAGATAAATGCAATGCAAATTGCAAACATTCTCTCATTGCTTCTTAATGAGCAATATAACGGAGCGGCACCTTGAGCATTAGTAGTGTCATCATTTAACAGCTTTAATCACAATGAAAGTACAAAATGAGGAAATAACTGCAAAGCAACATGTTTTATTGTGTGTGTCTGTAGTAATGGGCATACACAGGTGTGTGTATGTACTTGTGTGAGTACAATTGTGTGTTCATCATCTGTCAGTTCCCCAACACTGCATGTGAAAGAGGGTGAATCGCAGATGTAGCAGACCAGTGGTCAGAAGAATCACGGCCTGTATCTACAGCCCAAGGCTGACTGATGTGTCTCTAAATGAGCCCTAACAATAACTGAGTGTCTGTGTCAGCGCCTGCTTGCTTAAGCTTCTTTAGCCTTAAAACCAAGCGTCCAAAAGCACACCTACTCAGACTGAAAGCGCTCAGATGGCGGCAGGCTCTTTCATGCTCACAGTATCGACAAGCATTATCTGAGCTATCCATCAACAGAAAAGAAAGAAACCCTGCTCTCACAACTGCTCTCCTCACTTACATCATGAAGTGATATAATCTCAATGTAATGCATTGTCTTTGCCAGCTGCGCTCCGAATTGCAAGGTTTATTTTGCAGGCTGTCACTTCATTGCGTCATTCCGTTTTATCACTGTTCGAGGTTAAAAGGGACGTTAAAGATTAGTTCACCAGAAATTATATTTCTGTCATTATTTGCTAACTCTTGTGTCATCCCATATAACAAAAATGTGTTTTTTCTAGCCAAAACATATATTAAATATACTGCGTGTTGAAAACATAATTTTTTAATCCTTCATAAACCAAAATATATTTCAGAATGTATTTTAAGGGCAAGAAAAACATGTCCAGTCTTACAGTAGCCTACAGTTAGGATACATGCAAATGTGAAGTGAATGGGCTACTCAAACTAGATTTACAACAATTTATTTATAACGATTTAAGAATGATAATTTTTTTATATATATATATATATATTATTATTATTATTATTATTATTATTATTATTATATATATTTTATTTTTGGGATCATTGTAACCTATGTTCCTTGCTGATTTTTATTGAAATGTGTTATATATTCACATATGTTACGGACAAAAAGAGGCAAATATACATTTTAATAAATACAATTATGTGTGTGTGTGTGTGTGTGTGTGTGTGTGCATGTTTATGTGGTTTATGAGGACACAAATTTGTATAATGACATGGGTATGACATAGGTATTACAAGGAGAAGGTGATTTATGAGGACATTTTCAGTGTCCCCATAATTTAAAATGCTTATAAATCATACAGAGTAAGTTTTTTGAGGGAAAATAGAAATGCACCGTCTCCTGTAAGGGCTAAGTTTAGGTGTAGGGTAGGTGTAGGGCAATAGCACATACAGCATAAAAACCATTACGCCCATAGGCGGAGTTTCACATTTTTGCCTGGGGGGGCACCTACCGGTAGACCATGAGCTCTGATGGTTTTTTTTACACACCGTATATACCATATTTTCTACATTTTCAATTATTTATAGCCTATATATGAAGAGCTCTTTTCCAAAACGCTATAAATCCATTTTAATAGTTTTAATGAAAATGACATTTTTTTACCTAGACCCATACATACAGCCAATGGTCTGTTGGCTCAGTCTGAACATGTTAAACAATGATTGTTAAACCCCCCCGGGTCTGCACCATCACACCGAGCGGGTCTCGAACCCGGGTTTCCGACACGGGAGGCGGGCGCTCTAACAAGGAACGCCAAAGGCTACAGCTTTTAACGTCAGTCGCTAGAGCGCCTCTTTGTGAGGTCAGGAGAGTGAGGTACATTTTAAACAAGGAAATATAGCGATTTGGCATGAAACATTGATGGAGCAGTGAATAGGTTCAGTACACAGCAAAATGGCATGACAAACTCATTTTAATTTGGCGAAAAGAGCTCTTCTCATTTAAAATACATTTATAACAACGACTGGTTGGCTATACAAAGAGTGGAATAAAAACTATATATTACCTAATGTAGAAGAATCCGCCTCTTTTTCCGATCCTGATAAATTTGCAGTCAAATCGTTTTCTATGTGCAGTATATGGAAAGATCGGAAAATCTGTCCTGAGACATTGCAGATAGGAGCCAGTTTCTGATTCTTCTCATCACTGAGATTTTTTTTACATTAATTATAAATAATTTAGCCATTAAAATACGATTGCAAATAAAATGAGACAATGTGAAAATATTTTTGTATTTATAGATCTGACAAAATCGATTGGCTCTTAACTGCAGTTAGGCTTGGTTACATCTGCTGAGCTTTGATGTTTGTGGATCTTGAGCGCTTCAGATGTCAGTGTTCAGAATTCAATGAAGAACCCAAGAGACAATGATGCAACGCAGAGGACAACTTAGAGGCAAGGATGTCTGCTTGATGTTTTCTCACTCTTTTTATTGTGAGTGTGTGCAGTGATTTTAGCGCAGATGCAGTTCTCATTTCTAAGCCAATGCAAGTGTGTGTTTGACTTGGTAATCATCAAGCAGTGCACCAGGGGAGTGTGTGTGCACAGATGACATGGCCTAGATTTCCTCCAAAACATCCCGGAGCAACCAGATGAGCAACTCATCAACTCACAACCCCAGCGCATCCTTCACATGTGGCACACGCATCTCTATCCCTCTCTGCTGACCAAGATCTGACAGCTGATGTTTTCTGAGCATTTTGGGATTGCTGACTGTTTGGACCTTCCTTTGTTCACACATCAGTCACTGCCTTTTTCAGGCGTCTGGATCACATTGTGCTGGTGTGCAAGTTGTCAGTCTGATTTTCACTCAGTGAATGTGCAATATGCATAAGAATACAGATGCACAATGAGCAGTGGAATAAAAAAAGTTACCAGCTTCCCAACTTTCCTCAAACATCTCCCAAACTTTAAATAAAAGACAAACCAAAGACCATCTTTCTGTTCCCAATTCCATAAATGGATTTCTGCCTGGGTGCTAAAAGTGAAATATACTCGAAAAAAAGCATTTTCTATTGTCATCCATTGCATCTTTTAAAAAACAGCAGAACATGGTCATAAGTACCATTGCAGGGAACATATATACCGGCAAAAAGTATAGTTTGAATAAGAAATACAGGTAGATGGGATTTTTTTAAAGGAAGATCCCAATAAAGTGGTTATTCATAACTATATATATGATCATATATCATATTATATTGCCCATATTCTCTTTAACTGATCAATTTAAACAGATCGGCTAGCACTTTTACAATTTGCAAATAAGTATATGTATTCAATTAAATTGTTTGACCATTCATTGCCATTTTTTACCATAATCTTACACAGATTCATTCAAAACTGTGGGATCAGTAAGAATTTTCAGCAGTTCAAGGCTGCATTTATTTGATCAAAATACAAAAAAAAAACAGTCATTATGTAAAATACAATTGCAATTTAAATAACAGTTTTAATATACTTTAAAACATAATTTAGAAGTAAAGAAGAATTTTCAGCATCATTACTCTGGTATTCAGTGTCACATGATCCTTCAGAAATCACTCTAATATGTTAATTTATAATCAATGTTGTGCTTCTTAATATTTTTTGGACCTGTTATAATTTTTTCAGGATTCTTTGATAAAAAAAATGTAAAAGAACAGTATTTATTCAAAATTGAAATTATGTGTAACATTACAATTGTGTAAAAAAAGTGCCTCAAAGAATTAAAAAAAGTATCACACATTCCTAAAAAGAATATTAAGCAGCACAACAGTTTCAATGCTGATAATAAATCAGCATATTAGAATGATTTCTGAAGGACCATGTGACACTGAAGACTGAAAATTCAGTGCTGCGTCACAGAAATAAAGTATATTTTAAAGTATATTACAATAGTAAACCAATATTAGAAACTGCAATAATGTTTCACAATATGTTTCTGTATTTTTGATCAAATAAATAAATACTTGATGGGCATAAGAGACTCCATTAATGATATTACTGATCCCAGACTTTTGCATGTCCGTGTCTATATTATAAACATGCAGTACAGTAGACCTGTTGCAATGGTTTTGGTTGGCCTGTTTGTTTATATTGCTTCTCTAAAAATGTTTACCCGAAAAATGGCTCATAAGTTTCATAGGGGTCTCACTGCTACAAGGGGCCGGTGAGAGGATATATGTATGCTAGAGACAATCATTTCTAATTTTAGCTTTTAAAAATATTGAAACTAAGAGCTCATTCAGACCAAGAATGAAAACTATAAAAATAACAATATTAGCGCCACACCAATGCACAATATTTCTCAGTTTTTGTCTTATTAAAGCAGGATGGATTCTGATTTGCTATTAATTTAATTAATCAGCTGGAAAAACTGTTCTGAAAGAGTATATCCTTCGAAGATATCAATCCACTGTACCATTATCATTATAGTTGTGCTGTGGACTCTGCTATTCTTTTAAAACTCTTTATTGTTATCATTATAGTTCACATATTTGGTATAATTGGGCCTTAAAAGACACATTTAAAAGTTGTAATGTAAACAAATAGATTTTCACACCATCTGGACTACATAATAATAACGTTTAAATTCTGCATTGTGGTTTTGATATGCCAAGAGATCATTTGCATTTTGCTAACAAAAGACTAATTCAGCTCTTACCCTCATTCCCCCACAGTATGTACGCATCTTATCAAAACAAATGCACTTTACCAAGCATATGTGTTTTTTTCTCTTCCATTGGGATGCTTCCATTGTTTCAGCCTATTATGCAGTTTAATATCTGAGCGGTCCTGAAGTGTTCTCAGCTACAGCTGGGCTTTAATCAATACTAAATGCTGTTTCAAACTATCATTTATGTTAAGTTAAGAGGAATACCAAAAGTTATGAATAATTCAGGTGTTTTGACTCTAATGGTGAATTGGCTATAATCAGCACAGACACTGTTTTAACAGACTTTCCCGTGATGAATAAAAGAAGCGGGGCAGGGCTGAGACGCTGCTGGCTTATAGCTCCCTTGGACCTCGGTCTGTGTTTTGAGGTTGAAATGTGTTTTGGGCCCTGAGGATACTGAAGCTGGTGAAAAACATATCAGAGAGAGACATAAAGATGAAGACACAGTGACCTCAGCATGGCTGAATGAGCGTGAGTTCAGAGAGCACACTTTCCTATTCATACCAATACAAACTCAACATATACACAAGAAACTAGTCTTGACTCCTGTGACCGAGCATACTGAAGACAAAAAGTAGAATAATTCAAACTGGCAGGAACGTACAGCAAATATGATTTCTATTATTTACCCACCGTGCTTTTATATCTTATTTATATTTTAAAATATTGTATATGTTAATGACATTTATTAGGAGTCATTTACAAGGCAGTTGCGCACAAGTTCAAGATCATTTGCAATTCATAGGTTTCATATCTGAAAGAGAGGCACATGTGCGTTTTCTGTGCGTATATTCATTCTATGAATAACACGTACGCATATTTAAGAGATGATCGTAAGATCAAATTTAGGATGGTTTATGCGCAACAATTTATAAATGAGGCCCCAATAATATATCTATATGTTCAAATATATTTTTAATTTTAATATATTTAAAAATTGTATATTTTAAAGTATTTAAAGTATTAATTTAAAGTATTCTTCGAAGTAGTACCAATGAGTTACATTTACAGAGTCATTATTACATTTCCGTGTCAATCCATGTTCATATTTATCACAAACAATGCGCTGTCATTTTAATTCAGTGCGTGCGGTACAGCAAAGATAGACTCGGTACAGAAACAATCTCTGCACTGCTGCAGACGCACCGCTCATGGAACGCACTACCGGACCACAACCGCGTGCTCTGATCCGTTAACACGAGTGTGTAAAAAATACACACCGCATACGCACTGCAAACGGAGTAATGTGAACCTGGCGTTATGTGTGTGCTTCGAACGTACAGTCTCCAGGAGAGCACACGAGTGCTGCATGGTTAAACACTGGCAAGAATTAAGGTCTTTAAATTGTAATAATATTTCATGTTAAGGAGCCTTTGCTATAATTAAATAAGGCTGCAAATAAATTCAGCCTTGGTGAGTATCAGAAACTTTTATTTTATTATTTAATTCTAAATATAATAATTAAAATTAATGATTTTGACATTATATATACTATATATACAGTATATAGTATATAAAATGTCAAAATCATTAAAAATGCATATATATGCATTTTTAAGCAAAATACCCATACATTACTGTCCAGGAGAAATGTCTGTGATTTAGAAATTATCTCTGTAGGTTTCTGTAGGACTAGCTGGTTAAGTCTCGTTTTCATTTGATCTGTTCCTCCAACATTCACCCATGTGAATGTCCTGCAGACTGCAGCTATGTTAGTTTTCTCATAGCGACTCCCACCAACTAGTTTACCTTCCCTTAAATCCCCCTCACAGACTAATGTCACATCGGCTCCACTGCATTTGCTTGATTTTGGCGGTACTGTAAAAACAAGGTTACATGAATACACATGAATGCAGTCAGTGACTTGCCACCAGTGTAAATCCGGTCATGTTCTGCTAGTAGCTCTGTCCTTATTTCAGGAGCTGTAAGCCCTAGGGGATGATGCAGATTTTGCCTCCGTGTCATGCTGCGGTTGTGATTGGCGCACCGAGCCTCACGCAGCAGTGATCAAGAGCAGGGACCCCAGTGCCCCGTCTCATTTTTTTCCCTCCTCTGAAAAGCGAGACTCACTTCACAGAGCCTCTAATTAGCGAGGATGAAAAGCTGCATTAGCAATGTTAATGAAGTTTGTGTTTGAAAGTGCATCCGGTGAAGCACTGCAGTCCTGTCTGAAGGGTTTTGCCTCACAGACCAGCCAGGAGCTGTGATTTTATTCAGACCAAACCGCATTTTCATGTTTACCAGAGGTGCAGGAGTCTGAGGTTTATTCAGATTTGGAAAAAATAAATCCCATTTTTCAGAATGATAGATCTACATGTGGTGGATTTATTTTGTGCGCTGAAAATAGTGTGCTGGGATGAATTTCAAAAGGAAAATCAATGCCTATTTGAAATGCCTGTTTGCAGAACAAAACCCTGAAAAACTGAGTCATGTGTCTTTTGAACCATTTCAATACAGCAAAACGCTATTTTCATTCAAGGTTACCAATTATATATATGCATAAATTGAAAGATAATGTTTTCTTAAACTTATATCGCTGAGATAATCACTTGGCATTACACATCGGAGAACAAAAGTAGTCAAGGTTAAAGCAATTGCAAAAATCACAACAAACAAACCCATAAATATACGCCTGATAATAACTGCAAACCTCAAGAACAACCTGATGAAAGATGTTTTGACACAGGGCTGTCAATCGAATGAAATATTTAATCACTATGAGTTTATTTTGGCAACAAAGACTTGCTGATTGCATGAAATAAATCAATATTATATATATTCAAAATAAATATTTAATTCAGTGTTTTATTTACATTTTGTTGTATATTTTCTTAAAGATTTCCACTAAAAAGATGTCCATCACAATATTTCAAATAGTCAGCATAACAGGCAAGATGAATACTGCAACAATATTACAGCAGTATTAAAGCATTAGTTCAATTCCAGAATAAAAATGTCCCGATTATTTACTCACCCTCATGTCATCCAAGATGTTCATTCATGTCTTTCTTCAGTCAAAAATAAATGAAAGTTTTTGAGGAAAACGTTCCAGGATTTTTCTCCATATGGTGGACTTCAATGGGGATCAAAAGGTTGAAGATCCAAATTGCAGTTTCAATGCAGCTTCGGCGTGTTCTTCCCAATCCCAGTCGAGGAATAAGAGTCTTATCTAGTGAAACAATCGTCCATTCTCCAAAAAATAAATGTAAATGTATATACTTTTTAACCACAAATGCTCATCTTGCAATAGCTCTGCGATGCACGTCCACGATTTCAAGAATCACGTAATCACGTTGGAAAGGTCATGCGTGTGCAAGACAAGCATTTGTGGTTAAAAAATATATACATTTTTATATTTTTAAGAAAAGGACTGATTGTTTCGCTAGATAAGACCCTTACTCATCGACTGGGATTGTGAAGAACACATTTAAGCTGCATTGAAACTGCAATTTGGACCTTCAACCTGTTGATCCCCATTAACGTCCACCATATAGAGAAAAATCCTGGAATATTTTCCTCAAAAACCTTAATTTATTTTCAACAGACAGACATGCACATCTTGGATGACATGGGGACGAGTCAATTATCAGGACATTTTTATCCTGGAAGTAAACTAATCCTTTACTGAAATTGTTTGTTTTTTCCACCATAATTACCAAGATAGCACAATAATTGGATGTGAAAATGGCAACTGTTGGCACAAATTGCCTTTACGTGAACCGAGAAACATTAAAATAATGCCAGTTTTAGATTAGCAGACCAGTGTTGCCATCAGTGAATATTATGTGAATGATAGATGGGTAAGACTGACCAGTAAGTATTCCAGAGACACGTGTAATAGGCTGATTCAAAAAATTAAATAAAATCACAATTATTGGAATAGATCACATAAGAAAAAAACTCAGCTGATACTTTAAGGGGAAAAAAGATAAATACAGAATAGACATTATAAAAAACAGCTTTAAAAGAGAGAATATTGTTTATTTTCACATCTTTGAAGAAAAGGCAATCAATGACTTTCAGCATTCCTGACTGGAAGGTCATTCACAAAGGACGTCTTTAACACGTTAATTAATTAAACGAACATGATACATTGTCAGCCCTTTGAAAATGGTACTTGTTGCTCTTGAGATGTTTTCAAATTCCTTGCACAGTTATAAGATCATCTCTTTTCATTACCCTGAAGACTTTAGTCTGTCATGTTTTCAAATACTCTACTATGGTACAGGAAAAACATTTTCTAATAAATGACAGACTTTGGTCAAGCACATGTCTTGCTATTCTGTTCTGCTTTTGTTCATGCAGAGAAAGGAAATGAACCAAGAGTGAGAAGATATTAAGAGGCTGTCCATAAAGCTGGCGCCTTTGTTTTCCATCTGTGATCAATGTACCAAGATTGTAGTCACACCATCCCAGTCCTTGTGCCGCAGATGTCATGGTTCGACTGTAATCCCATTTCTGAAAGAGGATTTCTCACCCATCAAATTACTGTTCCCCGGCACGCTTTCCCCTCTGAATGCATCCAATCGGAAAGATCCTCTGCCCTGCTGATAGAATATTGTGGCCTCTTCACTGTAGGAAGTTATGCATTTAGAAAGAGAATATATCTTTTGGAAATACGACTGCAATCATGCTGAAGAAAATATTTTGTTCCACTCTGCAAGAAACAGGATTCAGCCGGAGAGGACCTTTCAGATGATATTTTCAAATGACTGCTGTAATCTATATCTTTCAACCTTGAGCTTAGGAAAGGCCCTTTATAAAGAAAACATATTATTATTATTATTATAGATATGAAATTAAAACATATAACAGTGCCATTATTTTCATGTGCTCTTATTTAGGCTGTTAAATTGTTTATATTATTGTCATTGTATTGATTTTATTTTATTTTATTATACTTTATCCAATTTATTATTTATTATACTTTATCCTAAAAAACGTTTCGATAAAAATATTAAGCAGCAAAACTGTTTTCAATACTGATAATAATAAGAACCATTATTAATATTTAAGCACCAATACTAATTGATAATAATTAGGCACCAAATCAACACATTAGAATGATTTCTGAAAGATCACGTCACACGCGACACTAAGACTAAGTAAATGCTACTGAAAATTCAGCTTTTCCATCACAGAAATAAATTTGATATTAAAATATATTAAAATAGAAAAATATATATTTTAAATTGTAAAATAATTTCACAATATTACTTGACTTGATTTTTGACCAAGTGAATGCAGCCTTGAGCATGAGAGCATAAAACAAACAAAAACTTGGTGAATATAATCAATGCAGACTTACATTTCCGGAGTCCTGGCATACAGAGTATGCTGTCTTGGACCAGTTAGTAACCACCCAGAAAACCCTTGTGTGTCGGCAAGTTGTTCTCAGACAAGCACCACACACATTTTCTCCAAAAAATGCAAAAAATCCATTCCATTTCATTTCATTGTCCTTTATTTTTGGACCGAGGTATTGTACCCTCAGGAGAATCTCTGTCAACAGAACAACTGCATCCAACCAGAGAAAAGCCAAAGCCTGCCAGTAGCACAACATATCAAAGGCTCACTAATTTAATCCCTAAACCTATTGTGTTTAGACTGGCAGCAGTCGCACAAGGATTAGCATGTCATTGTTTCCCGATCTCTTCCATTATCTGCTGCTGTTGTTCTCATGCATAATCCATAATAAGCCGGGCTTTACATTAATTACCTTACAGCGATCTGTAGCCTCCTTAAATTAAATTTTACAAACAGAATCATGAACTTAATACATTTTTTCCCAGTTATGAGTTTGTGTTTATTCATTTATTTTTTCATTTGGAAAGCTGATGTTTATCCAGAGGTTCAAAATGAAGCAAATGATATTAATAGCTCATACTGCTCTGAATACTGATGTGATATGTCCGATCGCTGCGTAATAGTGACTATTTAATGGTATCTTAATCCTGTTGCTCCTTCATCTATAAATCATAAAGGAGCGATATGATTTTTAGCTATTCCTCCTGAACTTGGCCCACTTTTTCAGTCTAGACTTGTGGGAGTTGTAGTAAGTCTTTTATGTTCTGGATATTCCCATGACAGCTCAGTTTAGTGAAGAAGGGACTTCTGGCTATTTTCAGACATAGACTTTCATATGTATGATATGTGTTTCTCAAATACAATATACAGATGTTTTAAACATTTATACAGTTTACTAAGCTGACAAAATAGTATCTGCTAAAACAGAATGTCAAGAGCTCTTTTGACATAATTTGGACCTTCCGTAGCATAATATCTCACAACAAAAAGTACTAAAAGCTTTTATTGTTAGCAAGTAATGCCCACAGCTTCACAGGAAGTGCTTGTTCTCTCAGTGCCATGTTCCGTTGAGCTTGGTTCAGTACCCGCCTTAGGGGGTCATTTGTAAGGCTTATTAGAGAAGCTTTGTATAACTAGATAAAATTCTCCTCCCTGTACTGCTTTAGCGCACAAACTCAGTATCTGCATGTCTATTATACCATGCTAATGTGTGTGTGTGTGTGTGTGTGTGCATTTATTCCTATGATGTTCCAATTCCCAGTATTCCCGGAATCATTCATATATATATATATATATATATATATATATATATATATATATATATATATACAAGGCTTTCATGATCCTTGGTTTTCAGATGCCACTTGATTTAATATTTGATCTAATGCACTGACATTCATGCATTTGTAAGTGTTGTTCTGGTTGACAACAATTCATATTTTAAAAAATGAACAATTAATATTTAATGAAAATAAATAAATGAAATAAGTTACCAAATTGTTGCTTGTTTCAGTTTTGTTGTTTAATATAAAGGGGATATAAAATGTGCTCAATTCTATTAGAAAGCTAGCACTATTTGTTTTCAGATGACACTTGATTGATTTTACATTGTATCTAATGCAATGACAGTGCACACCTTTGTAAGTGTGACTTAAGTGAATATTACATTTTTGCACACTGTACAGATTTTGATGTATGTTCTGGTTGAGATCGTATGAGAAAAGTGATTGTGACTGTGTTGATCCAATCTTCCAGCTGCATTTGAAACCCTGCTTTCTTCCACTGCAGCTATAGTAATGGCACAAGATATTAAGGCAGATTAATTTATGCCAAAGAGCACACAGCGTTCCCACTGTTCCGTAACGTGGAGATCCACAATGTTCCATAACAGATGACATCGCTCTCCACTCTATGTAATTCACTGCTGCTCCTTCTCGGGTCTGCCCGCTCTCTTTGAGTGGGCCATGAGAACAGCGTCTGAATAATACATACATGGAGCACTTTCGCCTGAGCTGTGAATACACGCTTCCCAGCTCGTCAGGCAGAAAATGAAACCTCTCCTTCTGGGCTGTCACCTCCTCCTCGCTTACATTGGAGCGCTGGATTGCGGTGAAGGGCTTGAATGCTAATGAGGAATCATCAAACGTGAACGTTACTCTTGAAGCACCGAGTCCTTCAAGAGGTTCGCCTGAAGACTTGTTCAGCACGACACTGCCAATGTAAAGATGAAAATGTATGGCTTGTGACTCTAGTTTTCCATTAACTTGGCTCGGTGTCACGGAGAAGTGTTTGATTGCCATGGAAGTCGTTTTGCATGAAATTTAATACATGTTTAATACTCTATTTTTAATGGTCCGGAGATTCGGTAAAACTTCCGAACCCATCCATGTCTAGACCCAACTTCCCATTCGTTTTGCACATAGTCACAAGGGCACCGGCTAATTAGCATGCCGTATCCTTGAGTAACGTAGGATGCTCCAAGTAATTAAAGTGAAATATTGCAGCATGGAGGCGGAAGATGTGACGTACTCTCCTCTCCGCTTGAGAACAAATCCCTCACATTATAGACACCACAAGCTCCATTAATAACCCAGGCAACAGTTGTCAAGAATTTGAGTATTCTTGTGGGAAAAGCTGAAAAAACAGGAGGGAAGAGGGAAAGAAAGACTTGCAGTGATGTGGAGCCATATGGCTCTGCATATTTCAGGACGATAAAGTCCTCCACTGAGGACAGAATAACACAGAGATGTCTCTACTTAGCAGGCAGAGGAACAAGAGGTAATGAAAATGGGGAAGCCATGAATTTTGTTCTTCAATACAAGCCACAGAGTTTCCAGAAACACAAACACACTGATAGAACATTATGTACTGATTACTGCCCTGACATATTTTTATTTAGTGATATAAATGTCTTTAATTAGTAATTAAATGGTAAAATATAAAGAAATTGACAAGTCACAGAATGCCATTTACTCTCTTGTACTGAAGCATCAAAAACTGCACTGATAAATGTCTTGTATAGTCAGTGGCTTAATTTTTTAAATATAATCATTCATTTTAGTGAACCAAATTGGCCTGAGCTGCCTTAAATAGTTTGCGGCTCAAGTCAGCACAGATCTAAAAGGTACCAACTCAAATCTCACTTTTAAATCACTTCGAATCAATCAAAGCTCACTCACTTTTTGCCTGATATGGACAACGTCTCAAAAATTAGTCAAATTCATGGAGTATGATGGCAGCTCATACAGATCAGCGTTCAATTACTTCAACGGTACACTGAACTGAGACATGTCCAACATACTGAGAACGTCTACAAAATGTTTCTGATGTCTTTTGCCAAACAGTGTAAAGTAAAACAAATAAAACACTGGAAGTATATCAGTGATTCAATGGCAGTAGTGTCGAGTCAATATTGCTAAACTGATAATGAATCTAACTCAAGTTAATTCTCATTTAATGTTTACCAACAGTATTCTCAAAATAAATGATGTAGACTTCCAGTGTCAAAGCTACAGAATATATAGTCTCTTCTGTCTCGTTTTGAAGGCCGGAGGTCGCATTCGCACTATTATAAAATGAACCGTTATTCTTCATGAGGCATACTGTAATTTATTTCTAACTTTAGAATGGTTGCTTGTCTGAAATCAGAGCCTATGACGTCTGCAACTGATGAATGTGACCTCCGAAGTACACAGCCTTCAAAATGAGACACAGAAAGTTAAATTGATTGGTGAACGAGTGTGAATCGGGTTACAATACAGTCTGAATGATTCAGACAGTTCATTCTACAGTTTATGAAATTTCTCATAGCGAGAAAACACAGCTGTGGATGAATTTAAGTTATTTACCAATAATAATTTGAAACCAAAAGTGCAAATACATTTTAGCGCTCGTCCGTGATTAAATTTAACTCCATAAAATGCCAAATTATAGGTGTCTTAATAGTTATTCTTGGCAGATATTTTTGATATTTATAGTATAAATAAGCTACTTTTTCCATATATTTTTAGTGTACCTACTTGTCTAAAGGCTATCTTTAATCTTAGCTTATTAGCTAATTGAGTGGTATTCAGGAACATGACGCACACACAGTCCATAGTTGTATGTTTAACCCCAGATTTAATGGCACTACAAACAAAAGCAGGTTACTAGAAGAAAGTGACAAAAGCACTGAGATTTAACCATGGATATACATTAAAGAGACTCAGAAGATGAGGTGTTAGAGACCGGCTTCATCTTAAATGCTGACGGCGTTTAAAATGAGTACTTGAAAGTGTCTAGAGTTCAGCTCTCCTGTTAAGCTAAAAGCATCTCACAAATAACAGTGCCTTTGTTGCTGATTCAGTGTCTCGTCTATTGAAATGCATGCAGCAAGAATTCA
This sequence comes from Gymnocypris eckloni scoliostomus, assembly GCA_027564155.1. Lineage (NCBI taxonomy): Eukaryota > Metazoa > Chordata > Actinopteri > Cypriniformes > Cyprinidae > Gymnocypris > Gymnocypris eckloni. Next base: position 8,895,074 of record CM050417.1, on the reverse strand, counting down.
GCTAACAGGGAACATTCTTTGTTCAAACTTTGGCTAACTGTCTAGCAAGGTTTTCTTAAAGTTAAGAACAAACATACTAGCAGTATTGTTATCAGAATATTTGTTCAGTGTTACCTGGTCTTTAATAGTGTTCTCAGAATGTTAAGTCCTTCATGGAATGTTTTCTGAAATGTTGAAGTTGGACATTAAACTCCTTACTGTACTAAATGTTTAAGAATGCACAGAGAACGTCTCAGGTTACGTATGTAACCATGGTTCCCCGAATGGGGAACGAGACACTGCGTCCCCTAGGGGTCGCTACGGGGAACGCCCTCAGCGTGACTCGTGTCTGAAGATACATATGTAAAACACCACCTGTTGGCCGGCGACAGCCCATGACGTCACTACCGCCACAATATAAGTGCCGCGGGAGAATACATCATCAGCTTCTTCGTCTGAAGCTTGCGTCCGGCATGGCCCAAAGCCTGGGGGCGCAGTGTCTCGTTCCCCATTCGGGGAACCATGGTTACATACGTAACCTGAGACGTTCCCCTCCATGGGAACTCGAACTGCGTCCCCTAGGGGTCGCTACGGGAACGTTATACCCACTTCACCATGCTGAGGGAATGCAAGCCAATTTCGCGAAAAGGCGAGCACTAAGCCAACTCTACCCGGCTAAGGAGTTGCCCCGGACGGCTAATGGCTGTCAGTGATATTATCCCCTTCGGCCAAAGGCCGAGCTGCATACCCTAGTATTTACCTGCAAGGTGCCGGGATTACCGGGACTAGGGTAGAGCTCAAAGTCTTGGAATCAAAAAGATTCCTTCAAGATATGGCCAGGCACCTGGCTCACTAGGTCCTGGCCGATCACTCAGGGGTTACCACTTGCTCTGTCCAAGCTTACTGAGGGAACTGTCTCAACAGACCTCTTGGTAGCGACGCCTTTTTTTTTTTTTTTTTTGACCCAACATATATGGGACAAGGAGCGGGGCCCAAGGCACAAGCCGGGCTTTAACCAACTCAAAAAGGGCACGCAAGCTGTGCAGAACCCTACCCTTACGGGATTTTTAGAAAGAACGCAGAATCTTTGATGTGCGGACTTACCACTGAGTGGATTTTAGAAAGTGCCCAAAGTCTTGCGTGTGCACTTATTAGAAGAACGTTCTATGCCCTGGAGCGGAGAACTACTCATTCCTCGGAGTGAGAGGGAACTCAGATGCTCAGAAGGAGCGGCAAGCTCATAGATGACCCTCTGGATGAGGGAGCAATGCTGGCTCGACCAACAAGGCGAGCGACTATCACAGAGCTCTGGGGGGCGGAGAAACTCGGATGCTCAGAAGGGAGCGGCATGCTCATAGGTGACCCTCTGGTTGAGGGGAGCAGTGCTAGCTCTACCGACGGCGAGCTCTGGAGAGCGGAGAACTCATTCCTCGGAATGAGAGGGACTCAGCTACCAATGAGGAGCTCTAGAGCGGAGAACTTACTCCTCAGAGTGAGACCTATAACGAGTTCTGGAGAGTGGAGAACTCATTCCTCAGAATGAGAAGGCACTCCGTCGCTCAGAAGGGAGCGGCAAGCCCAACCATGAGCTCTGGAGAGTGGGGAACTCATTCCTCAGAATGAGATTGAACCCCGCCGCTCAGAAGGGAGCGGCATGCTCATAGGTGACCCTCTATGGTGAGGGGAGCAATGCTAGCTCGACCAACCAGGAGAGCAACCTATCACAGAGCTCTGGGGAGCGGAGAACTCATTCCTCAGAATGAGAGGGAACTCAGACGCTCCGCAGGGAGTGGCATGCTCAAAGGTGACCCTCTAATGAGGGGAGCAAATGCTAGCTCTACCTATATCGAGCTCTGGAGAGCGGAGAACTCATTCCTCAGAATGAGCGGGAACTCCACCGCTCAGAAGGGAGCGGCATGCTCATAGGTGGCCCTCTGGGTGAGGGAGCAATGCGGCTCTACCAACAGCGAGCTCTAGGGAGCGGAAAACTCATTCCTCGGAATGAGTGGACATTCAGACGCTCCGAAGGGAGCGGCATACTCATAGGTAACCCTCCTAAGGTGAGGGGAGTAATGCTGGCTCTACCGACAGCGAGCTCTGGAGAGCGGAGGACTCATCCTTCAGCGCTCAGAAGGGAGCGGCATGCTCATAGGTGACCCCGGAAAACTCATTCCTCAGAATGAGAGGGAACTCACCTTTTTTGCCTTTGCTTAGCAGGAAATTTCCACCTAACCTCGGTCAGGTGGAGTTTACGGTGGTTACAGGAATTAGAGAGGAATGAGAGGGCTTGCCTCTCTGACCCGCGCCTCTCTCTCACCCTAGCCGCAGGAGGGGAGGGCATGAGTCGCGAGACTAGCCTTCTGAGCCCATCTCTGACCCTCAGACCGAGATGGGCTAGGACCCTGGTTGTTTGGGCTCAGACCTGGATTTTATAGAACCTTATCCAGGTCTTTCAGCAGATCAGTCTAGTACGCCTTAGTGTGCAACGAAGCGACGGTCTGACCTGCTGCTGCATATGCCCTGTCATTTAAGCGAGATTCAGGGGCTTAGGTGGCCAGGGGGGAGCCTTGAGAGAGGATGTCTGGCCACAGAGAGATAAGCTGGTTATCATCTCTTGCACAGGGGGCATCCCCTCATAGCCATTTTCACGCATCTCCTCAGTGTCAGCATAACTAGTATGCTGAAACCTATGAATACGAGAAAAAATAGCTTTTTTTTTTTTCTCACTCCTTCTCAATCTCCACATCGAGATTTTATGAAGAAAGGAAGGCTCACTCGAGCTGGGGGTATTTTGGCCAGAAAGATTCATTTTTATGATCCACAACCTCCAAAAACTCGTTCATATGCAGAGAAGAGCACTAGCCGCTGAATCTGATTATGTCAGAAAGATCGCATCGTCACAATCCAGCAGCTCACTCTCGTTCTCGGCCGACGCGCGCGAAAAGGGGCGGTCCCTCTCTCACTCATCGGCCACATCCAACTGCTAATTTCATTCACCTCCGTGCCTCGGCAGCGGTGGGTCCCGAATCGCGGGAAGCAGACGGCTGCCCCTCTTTCCTCGAAAAGAGGGACAGGACGAGAGCGGAGCTTTTACATAGAAAAAGCTCACAGTGCACGCAGATTTCCCCTCAAGGACATCGCGTGCGTGCTCCTTGCCCAAACAAAAGACGCAAAGATTGTGTGTGTCATCGGGTGTCAATAACGAGGACGCGGATCCACACACAATCTTAAACGCCTTGCTAGTGCTCGCCATTTGATAGAGAGAAAACTGTACTCTTACCAGATTGCACGCTTCAAACAAACCAGTCAGTGAAGACGAAAAAGCTGATGATGTATTCTCCCGGCGGCACTTATATTGTGGCACGCCGGTAGTGACGTCATGGGCTGTCGCCGGCCAACAGGTGGTGTTTTTACATATGTATCTTCAGACACGAGTCACGCTGAGGGCGTTCCCCGTAGCGACCCCTAGGGGACGCAGTTCGAGTTCCCATGGAGGGGAACACATTGTTTCGCAAAATGATCAAATGGAATGTTCCCTTAATATTTTCCATATAACATTTTCCATTTTAAAAACTGGACATTTTAATTGTTCAGAGAACAATCAGAAATAACATGAACTTAATGGGACCATTAGCAAAATGTTCTCAGAATATAGTTTGTAAGCAAAGGTAGGAACATCCATACTAAATCATTTAATAAAATAAATGTATGCAATATTTAAGTTACATAAATAATAATTGTGTTAATTGAATATACCATGAGTTGTATTTATTATAAGGCATTCAATATTGAGATATAAATGCCCAAAAATCAGTCCAGTGTTTTGCTATCTAAAAGTGGTAGATGACTGATAAGAAGGAAAAACGTGCATCTATACTGTTCTTGTGTTATCCATTCTCGAGGGGAAATATGTCATTACTGAACAATAATTCACACTTTTAAAGCCTATAATGTTGTCATGGAGATTCATCAAGAATTTACAGAGGAATATATATGGAGGTCCTCTGACTAAGCCTTATTTATCATGTTTCCCATTTGACCGGAGGAATATTTGCCTCAAGTTGTTATTTTCTGTATGAGTATCAGGATGAATTCCTGGGGGATTGTATTGTTGTTAAAAATATACTGTATTGCATTGCCTCAAAATGTTTTGTTTACCTCGCTGAGATTCTCTATATGGATTTGCTGGATCATTAACAAATACAAATGTACAGTGTCTCTCTACATGCTGTATTTGGATTCACAATTAAATCACACAATCACAACAGGATCCAAATATTTTTGAGACATTTTACAGCAAGAGAATCTGCCCACAATGTGCACATCAAACTAAAAAGTGTCTCTTCTACACACCCACACACAAGTAAACACACACACTGTGGGTGGATCCCAAAGGTAGTAACAGTACGGCTGAATTTATCTAACAACACCACCTCATGGCAATTTTATTTTTAGTATTCAGTATTATTGAAGTTACAACAATGCTCCGACTCCTTCATTGCTCAGTGCTGTTACCAGTAATATTTTGGTTCTGCAAGTACTCATGGGATTCGTGCTCTTCCTTAATCAGAACAGTGTCAAACTTAGGTAAACAATGAAAACCACACATGGTAAATAAGATTAGCACATAGATGCGATGGAGGTATAGGCATGCACAAAAACATCTCAAATACTCGAACTCCATCAAACTCCCAGCCTCTTTTCTGAGTACTTTGTACTTTGTGAACATGCCAAATTTGCATATTATGACTTGCACTAATTACAGGCCTCATTAAGGCAGTGTTTCTCTGAGGTTAGCTGCAGCATGTGCTTGTCTGCCATTGTGAGCTGCCACTGAAAACCGTTCCTGCTCGCTTAATGATGAAAATGTGTCCTGCTTCATAATTAGACATACAAATGGTCTAGCAATGACAAAAACTCCACAGACGTGTTTGAAACCGGGCATGAGGAATCACGTTTTGAATTATTTGTGGCATGAGGCACGAATGCAAATTCGGATTCTAATGAATTAACACAGCTAGACTGAAAAAAATCACAACCAAACAGCTGTAATTATAACGCCATCTTTCTAAATCATGTCCTCAAATTTATCATTAGCATACAGGATTGCTTATGGTTTCCGTAAGGGAGACCATTCGCTCACAAATGTGAATGTCATCGGAGAGAAATCTATAATTAATCTCCATTTGCGCTTGACGTTTTTTCATATTTTTAAGATAAATATGTGTTATTAAAAAGTTTTGTGGGTCCAAAGAAAGGAGTAATTCTGTTTAGTGGAGTGCCGCTGAGTCACAGGCTGCTGTTTAGCTCAATCTGTAATACCACCACATTAATGCTGCCAGCTCAAACTGCTCATGTTGTATTTGAATGAGCATTTGTCTTGTACAACTGGTTCCAGACATAGATGAAGTCTAATCATTATTTTGAATGCTCAACAGGGGTATTTCATCAACAAAACAAATGCAGTAAAAGCAGTATTCAAAAAGGCTTCAAACTCACCAGTAACATTTCAATTACTAGCCTTACTGAGCTGTATTACCCAGCAGTGTTGAAGGCAACATTTCATTTATTTTATACCTATACACTTAGCAAAAATACATATTGGGCTTGTCGAATTCTAAAATTAAGTGTTAAGTTGAAGTGCTAAACCAAACTGTCCCTTTCAGTCACTATCAATTGCTTTCTGTCTCATAACAGAGTTTAAAAGCCCCTGTGAAACATTCTATTACAAAAACCATATCCAGTTACAGTTTATGCTGTCAAGGGAAAAATATCATGAATTCATTAAGATTCGGTATGAAAACTGGACTATTTAATACACAGTTTCTGTACAAACCAGCCACACAGTCTTTTGACATTTTTGTCACGAGAGATGAGGTCGAGGACTCAAATGCAGAGGAAAATCAGGGTTTTAATAATAAATGAAACAAATGAACAACAAAACCACCTCAAGGGGAAAAACAAGCAGGCAGGCAGGCAGAAGACTGGAGCACAGTCAACATGAAACTCACATGAGACACGAAGACAACGGATCAGCACAGGACTGCAGACACAAGGAGACTATATAGGGAGACAAACGAGGGTAACGAGGGAGACACAGCTGGAGCCACTGAAACAATGATTAAGTAACAAGATGGGAGGGGACAGACAATCGACATGGGAGCACATGGCACCAAACAAACAACAAGCCATGTGCTCAACACACAGAGACATCTGGTGGCCAGCCTGGGCACACCAGCAGGACCGTGACATAACCCCCCCTTTAAGGAGCGGATCCCAGACGCTCCACACACACTAAACAGAAAAATGTCTAGGAGGGAGGTGGGCCAGGCCCGTGGAGTGGAAGAGGGCCTGGAGCAATGGGCACACAGGGGTGCCAGGGTGGGGCTGGCCCTGGAGCGGGCTCTGTGGGTTCCCAGACCGGAGCGGGGTCCAGGACCGGAGTGGACTGCATGGGCTCCCAGACCGGAGCGGGCTCTGGAGCGGAGTCTGTGTGCTCCCTGATTAGAGCGGGCTCTGGAGCGGACTGCGTGGGCTCCTGGAACGGAGCGGGCTCTGTCGGCTCACGGGGCGGAGCGGGCTCTGGAGCGGACAGCGTGGGCTCCCGGAATGGAGCGGACTGTGTGGGCTCCCGGAACGGAGCGGGCTCTGTCGGCTCACGGGGCGGAGCGGGCTCTGGAGCGGACTCTGTCGGCTCACGGGGCGGAGCGGGCTCTGGAGCGGACTCTGTCGGCTCACGGGGCGGAGCGGGCTCTGGAGCGGACTCCTTGGGCTGCCGGACCGGAGCAGAATGCGTGGGCTCCCAGACCGGAGCGGAATGCGTGTGCTCCCAGACCGGAGCAGGCTCTGGAGCGGACTCCTTGGGCTCCCGGATGGGCTCTGGGCGGACTCCTTGGGCTCCCAGATCGGGCGGGCTTTGAAGCGGACTCCGTGGGCTCTCGGATCGGGCGGGCTCTGGGCGGACTCCGTGGGCTCCCGGATCGGAGCGGGCTCTGGAGGCGAATCGTGGGCTCCCGGACCGGGGCGGAATCGTGGGCTCCTGGATCGGAATCGTGGGCTCCCGGATCGGGCGGACTCCTTGGGCTCCCGGATCGGAGCGGGCTCTGGAGGCGGACTCCGTGGGCTCTCGGATCGGGCGGGCTCTGGAGCGGACTCCGTGGGCTCCCGGATCGGAGCGGGCTCTGGAGCGGAGCGGGCTCTTCCACCATGGCCTCCAGGACCACCGGCTGGGTTTCGTTGGAGAAAAGTCGGCTGCCCGTACCGACCTCATGGGTGAATCCTCCAACTTACGCACCAGCCTCGGCATCCTGGGGTGCGCTGCAGCTTTGACGGCCGCCATTAGGGGCACTGCAGCTCCATCTGCCGCCACTGGAGGAGCTGCAGCCTTGTCGCCCACCACCTGAGGCACACCAGCCACCTTAGCTGGGGAACGTGCCAAAGCCTCGGCAATTCCCCAAATGTGAGGTGGTTCAGCCCACTCATCCTCCACCAGCTGAGGGGCTCATCAAGGGCGCTGTTGAAAAGGTCCTTGAGGGCCTCATCATTGTAGCCTAGCCCCTCAGCTGCACCACTGAACTCCACGGCAAAACTCCTCACGTCATTGCCCTGCTGACGGCAGGAGCTCAGGGCCTCGTACTGGAGGATGCGTTGGTATAGGGGCTGGAGATAGTGTCGGGTGGTGGGCGGCCCAAACCCTCCTCTGCTGAGTCCTCATCTTGGCTGATCCGTTGTCACGAGAGATGAGGTCGAGGACTCAAATGCAGAGGAAAATCAGGGTTTTAATAATAAAATGAAACAAATGAACAACAAAAACCACCCCGAAGGGGAAAAACAAGCAGGCAGGCAGAAGACTGGAGCACAGTCAACATGAAACTCACATGAGACACACGAAAGACAACGGATCAGCACAGGACTGCAGACACAAGGAGACTATATAGGGAGACAAACGAGGGTAACGAGGGAGACACAGCTGGAGCCACTGAAACAATGATTAAGTAACAAGGTGGGAGGGGACAGACAATCGACATGGGAGCACATGGCACCAAACAAACAACAAGCCATGTGCTCAACACACAGAGACATCTGGTGGCCAGCCTGGGCACACCAGCAGGACCGTGACAATTTTCTTTAGGACAGGATATTTTTGCTTTGACAGAAGCTAGACGTCTAATGAACTAATAAATGACAAAATAAAATGCACAGTCCTTGAGTTCAGGTGAGGTTTCTGCTCTGTTGTTAACTATACAGTGTATACTGAATGTTTGAGTCAGTAAAACGAATCGACTCATTAGAATCATTCACTCATTGCAAGCACGCCTACATTGGCTGCACTGCATGTTTCCGTTTAATGACAGACTCAGAGTCATTTTCGGCGGTACTCAATTACCTTGGTTTCATTGTATGTATTTGATTTCCTAAAAAGAATTGATTCATTAAAGTCATTTAATGAATCAAGTCTATTTGGTATAGTTGGGTTGTATGTTTTTGACTCACAAAAGTTATTCATTTTAAATAGATCAGTGTTGGTTGCGCTGTTTTTGATTAACTTAAAAGAAACAATTCATTAGTCATTCTTCTCTGTGAGTACACTTGTTGAGTTGTTTGTTTTTGATTCAAATAATTGATTCATTAGAGTCATTCGTTCTAAACAGGTCCACACTGGTTGTTTTGTTTTGATTCACTTAAAAGAACGGATTATTTATTCATTCATTCTGTATTCAGACTATGCTGTTCTCGCTGTTTTATGCATGTAAATTCATTAACCATGTTGTACTGACTTTGAATATTGCAGGTAAGTATTTAAGTGCAGTCTTTCGTCTACGTTGGTGGAAGAATTCATGTTTAACAACCGTTAATAGAACCAAAAATCAATCGCATTCACAAGTTAGACAACAAATTGCTTCCTAATTCAGTCTGTTTCAATTTGCAGTGCATATTTCAGCGAGCTTCACATGACAAAGAATCGAGGTGAAGAGGCATTTAGTCTGTCATACTCCGTTCATTCTTAATTGGTAAGTGTGACAGACCTCCAACAGAAGAGGGACGAGCTTTCAACCTAAAAAGGCTTGTAGGTCTCACATCACCCACCAAAATAGAGTTATTTTGAGTTAGCTATAGCGGGTTGTCTTTACAGGTGAGAAAATAGATGGGAAAGGGAAATGACAATGACATTGAAAAGCTGCGAATTGAAACTAAAACAGGGATAATTTATTTCAATGTTTCTGTGACCGCCATTTTGCTTAGAATGACATTTGGTTTTACCAAATGGGAGTTTGACCTGAGAAGGACGAGTGAGCAGATGTCAAAGCTGATGTGAAACAGCATTTAGCTCACTCCAGATCGTCTGTGAGAATAATCAGCTCTAAGAAATCAAGCCCATTGACTGCATTTTAATAGTCTGCCACTCAGATTGTAACCTCACCACAGCACACTCACAAGTAATTTGCTTTCACATAAATCACAGAAACACTTTCAAAATACCTCTCTATTTTGGTGGGTGAACCTCTATTTGGTGCCTACTTTTAAATGTCATTGCGAGTATTATTAAATGCACTGAGTGCACCCCTTTCTTTACCCTTTATGAGACAATATTTGCTGATTTTATGCAGTTATGAGGGCATCACATACCACTTATTAACTATATAGTATGAAAATTTAAATTTCATATCTAAACAATACAATACCAAACTTAGGGGTCTGTTAGATTTTTAGAGGTTCAAGCGCATAGTGCTGAAACCCAATTGTAATTGTTAGAATGGTCACGGATGAGTGATTTCCACGTAAAACTGATCGTGCAGACCAAACCGTAAGTCATAGAGACTTGAAACTTAGGGGGATGGTAGTACTCTCACCACCTACAACGTGACCGAGGCTCGCCCCAATCGGCCTGAAGGGGGCGCTACAGCGATCGAAAGTACGAAATCGCTCATAAACAGTCAGTCGCAGGCTCAAGTGTCTTATTGGAATCCTTTGCTTAGGCAAAGGATGCATATGCATTTTTTGCAAAACCTACTTTTGCGAACTAGTCCTATCGCCCAATCGAAACTAAACCATTGTGAAAGATTTTCTGGAGAGTGAATATTAATAATTATTAACTTAATTATTAATTATTAACTTTCGACTCACTGTGGCAAAGGGATGCCAAAACGTTTGATGGGGGCAGGGCTACTTTTTGTAAAATGCCTATAACTCCTGAACAGAATGAGATATCTTTGTCAAACTTAAAACATTTATGTACAAGCTCAAGCTGAGGTCACATGGAATAAAATGTATCGATTGGCCACTTGGTGGCGCAGTAAGAGGGGAAAAAAATATAAAAATGGCTATAACTAGGCAACTATTTGTCCTATCAACATGAAAATCGCTGTTGACGGCCTTGGTATAAAGTGCCACAAGTGTATATGGGGACATTTGCATATCTCCAAAAACATGGCCGCCATTGGCCGATGACCTTTGAGCACCTATTAGACAAGGTTAATGGAGGGCGATCAGAACGAAACTCAGTGGACCTGTTTGACTCACGGCCCCAAAGGTCTCTGAGAAATTTGAAAGAAATCAGCCACGGGGGTGGTATTGCATTTTTTGAGGGTGTAAACAATTGTACATTGCACGGTTTTCCACACATACACGCGATATTCATATCGTATGATAGACCTCCTCGTTCTGAACAACTTTGCTTCTAGAACCACTGCTGTCAATCAAATTACTTTTTTAATGATTGAGAAGATGTGAAAAACATAGTTTTGTGAACTAGTCCTAGGTTTTTCCACTTAGTCTGGAAAAACACTGCAGTGCAATTCTCTGGACTCTCTAGGTCAAGAATTTTCAAAAACATGTTGAAATTTACCCTTTGGGAAGCTATAACGGGTCCTTAAGAAAAGGGCCCTGTCCAAATATACCAAAAAGCCTATAAAGCCTAAACGAAAACTCAAAACTTTACGAAACCTGCTGAGATATATGCAACCGGTGATTCTAAACAAGCATGCAAAGTTTCAGGGAGATTGGACCACAGCTGGTGCTATAACAGTCATGAATGTCATAAAACATCATATTTATACGATAAATCACCTGGATTTGACAAAAATATTTTTAAATAATTAATTTAGGTGGTTAAAGGCTTGCTAAATAATATGTAATGTATTTTTCCTTTTTCCTTATGTGCTGAAATACCTAAAACGCTTGAACCCTGGTAATTGCTGCTTGCAGCTGTATTTTAAAATGTTTTTGATAGAAGTCTCGTATGCTCACCAAGGCTGCATTTATTTGATCAAAGATAAAGCAAAACAGTATTTTAACATTTGATTTATTTCTGAGATGTCAATGCAGAATTTTCAGAAATCATTCTAATATGCAAATTTTGTTCTCAAAAATGTTTGATTATCAATACTGTTTATTATATCAATACTGTTGTGCTGCTTAATATTTTTGTGTAAACTGTAATACAGTTTTTCAAGATATTTTGATGAATAGAAAGTAAAAAAAAATAAAAGTACAAATAAATAACTAATCTTAGCACACCCAAACTTTTAAATGTTAGTGTATATATGTCTACAGAACATTCAGCTGAACATGTTTCTAAGAATATTTCTAAATTATAAATAGAAATAAATTTACAATTTACTTCTGTGTAAAAACCATCCCACAGATTTCAAGTACGAATACTTGCAAAGTTACTGAACGATACGCAGTGTCTTACAAAATGAATGCTAAACTGTCATTTCAACCCTCGTGTCTTTACTGTTTGAACCAGAGCCAAGCTATTCCTCTCAACAGTGCCAGACAGAGGCATCAGACGTCAGCGCTGACTCTAAAACAGTTGATGAGGGAATAAAAAGAGGTCAATTTAGCTTTTTTGCTCTTAACTACCACATTAACATGTCAAGCACATTTCCCTCAAACCCCCTTGTGCATTCAGATATGAGCTGTCCTGTGCCGTAATTGACTTCGTCTCCGTGGCCAAAGCAAGCAGTAATATTCAGCCCGGCTGCTGACATATATAGTTGCGTGTTGGATGTTATTCTGTTCTGTCTTGACACTGGATGTCTTCACAGATGATTAGCATGCCACAGAGATCTAGTTTAATTGAAAGTATTAATGTTTTACAGCCCCCATGTCCTCAGATGACACGTTTTACTGTGTGTTCCCTTTCTGTGCGCTGTAATTATTCCCAAAAATTACGATGCTGTAAAGAGAATTTAATTACACATTACTCTCGTCCTTCTGCCGGCTGTTGGACCACATCAGGCAATTATATAAAGTATAACTTATTGTATTTGTAAGCTGCGATTGCTTTAATGCTCGGCAGTCTTGTATCGGTGGTGGCCACCCACCAATTAAAACATCACAATGCGAGAGGACTTTGCACATGCCTGAATGATCTTGAGATACTGAGGCAGTCTGGTGTATAATTGAGTATAACACATTTGAATCGAATACATCATTCATTTCAATCTTCAGTCAACAAGTTCTAGAATTTGAGGCTTGGGTTTGTACTGAAGTCCATTTCTGAGTACAAATGTGATTCTGTAAACAATAAAAGTCCTCGAAATTATGATTTGGTGTCTCATAACAATAAGAACATTTCTCATAATATTGAGTAAATATGTCAACATTGAGAAAATGTGATAATTAAGACTCACTATTTGATTATATTGAGAGAGTTTTCATGATTACATGTCATATTATAAAAAATAAAAAATCTTAGAATTTAAAAAGATTTCATGATGGGAAACTCCATCATCATGATATAACATTGAGAAGTTATTATTATTAGAAAATTACTCATTATTATGATGAACATACTTAAATATAAAAACATCTCATAATAATGCCATAATCAATTTTGTCATGATTATGAGAAACATGGGTGAAACATGCCAGTAATGTAAAATAAATGACATAACTCACATAATAATGAATGAGAAACATTATTATTAATATTAGTAAGTGTCATTATATAGATTTTTTTAAAGAATATTTAAAAATTCGATTTTCTTATCATATTTCATAATTCTGCCATAGTGACTTAATATATCATAATATTAAAAATCATTATTATAAGAAGGTTTATCATTATTATAAGATGCCAAGTCATTATTATGAGAAAATACTCATAATAATGAGAAATAAGCCATTAAAATGAGAAAGTATCTTATAATGCCATTCTTCATAAGTAAATATGTTTAGTCTCATTTATAACTCAGTATCTCATAATGATAAAGTTTATAATATTTGTTATTAATGTCAATACTGAGAAATACATTTCATAATTAAGACTGTCTCATATTAATAAGAAATGTTCTCGTATATGTGAGTATATCAATACAGAGGACATAAATTGCATAATTATGGCATATTGTACATCATAATGAGTCATTATGACAAACTGAAGTCTTAAAATTACATTATATATCATAATATTGAGAAACTAAGTCATCATTATGCTTAAGTTTAGATGCCAAGTCATTGTTATGAGAAAGTAACGATGAGAAACTAAGTAATTATTATAAAAACGTTTCTTATTAATATGATTAATAAGAATCATGTTTTACTCAATTGTGGTGGAAATGGGCTTCCATAAGGTCATGCACGCCTATTGTTAGCACCCACTCTGGGGTCCTGGAGTCCGCAGTGAGGCGAACTTAATTGCAGCACAACAGAAAGAATTGCCAGTCTACTGGAGTGAATCATTAGTAGCCCGTAGCACTTGTGAGGTGTGGAAATCGGTCTTCTTTAAAGACTCAACTCTATATCTGTAATTATCGCTTCCCTTGTGAGCGCTAATGTTTCTAATTAGTCAGTTTTAAATTTTACGGCTCATTGGGACTATCGAACGCACGCCGCATGTGTACGGCCTCCATGATAGAGCAGATGCAGCATTTCCCCCAGCGGTCTCACATCTGTCGTGTGGCGAGTACACACACACAGACACACACACCAATCTATAGTGGCACTCGGAGCGAGATGTTTGAAAATTGCACAATATTGAGGGTGTTTGCAGGTAGCGAGGTAAAAGCTGCCCAGTGGTGAGCATTGACCTGCCTGTTTCCTGACGGAGACTAGCAAGATAGAGTTGGCCAGGGCGCTGTGACCTAATTTCAGAGGCTTATCTCCTCAGCCGTCTGATGCCTGGGACTTTATTGATCAGCCGTGTGGGGATCCATCATGCCTTGGGACCGCCTTAGAGCCTACCAAAAAGGTAAAGAATGAGAGGAAAAAATACAGAGATAAAAAAGAGACAGAAAGACAGAAAAGAGACAGACCATTAGTCACCCTTGTGGTTTGGAGGCTGGTTTCCAGCAGGATGGTGCCCCACCAAACTTAACTATAGTTTAATGAGCAAATATGGCAAAAATCACATTTCCAGATAATTTTTACAATATATTTTGAAATTCAAATCTTACAAAATATTGCCACAATTTTAAAATATATATAATACATCTTGGATTTACCCAAAATGCATTTTAACAATGAAAATATATTTTCTTTGAAGTAAATTTACTGTTTAAGTTTTGTTTTTTAATGCTAAGTATCTTATAGTAAGGCTTCATTAATTTGCCGAAAAATGCAGGAAAAACATATTTCTAAATATTATTACAAAATCCCACGATCCTTCAGAAATCATTCTACTGATTTGGTGCTCAAGAAACATTTCTTATTCTTATCAATGCTAAAAACTATTTATTTGATGAATGGAAAGTCCAAAAGAACAGCATTCTTTAAAATAGAAATATTTTGTGACAGTGTAAATGTCTTTACTGTCACTTTTGAGCAACTAAACACATCCTTAAGTATTAAAAGTATTACTTTATAAAAAAATAAATAACACTTCTTCTGACTCCAGTGTCTTATACAGTAGATAAATACAGATTCTAATATATTTTTGCATTTGAAAGTTTAAAAAAAGTATTTTGCTATTTTATTATTTTTTTATTTTTTATTTTTGTCAGATTTTATTTATTTTTATTTATATTTACTTTGATTAACCAGCTTGATCAGCAAAGCCTGGAGCAGAATGGATATTCTATCTGGTCTAAACTAGTCTTTTCTTTTCAGGGGGAAAGAGAATCATACTAAGCAAGAAAAGTGAAACAAGTAGAAGGAGATACTGAAAAGCTTGAAGAGAGTAAAGGAGGATATTAGATTGGCCGGGGTTGTGGACAGAAAGACCAAACACGTCCAAACAACACAAACCCAGGAAACTGAGTAATGCAGAACAAAGAGTTGTTACTATGATGATTGCTCATGTTAGGCAATGTCATAAATCAAATCTGTACATCCTTAATTGTTTTAAACACTAAATTAAAAGATGGCTAAAATCCACCATACTGTCGCTCTCAAATCATATTTATGCTGCCATCAAATTTTAAATACTGAAAAACACTGGTCATGAGACACACAAGAAAAATAATAAATATATGCTATTGGAATGGATCTGTGTACTCATTATGAAATCATTCTGTACTATAAGCTCCACACGCTTCCATATAGCTCCTGGATGTGATGTTTCTAGCAAAACAATATTGAATATAGTAACAAAGCAGACAAAGAAAAGAAAAGTCAAAAGAGAATTCAATGGTGACTTTGTAGACTACATTACAGAAAGCAATAACTGGTTCTCTGAGCCTAACACCCGAGCAAACACTCCTCAGACTGTAAATTGGATCAAAGAATGCAATCTTTCACGGTACAGGGTTGGCCTTGGTTTTAAAGAAATAATATGCTGCTGTTTTCTTGTTTCTCATTTGTATGTCACAAAAGACGGCCATCATTTTAAGAATTTGACTCGCTGTATTTTTAGTTTTTACTGCCTTGCATGCAGCAAAAATAAAACGCTTTTGTAAGTAATTTTGGGATTTTAAGGACCATCATTCTCAGTTTAATGAGGCAAGAGAAAGGAGTGCAAGCAGACAGAGGTTTATCTCCACATTAAGGTATAAATGTAGAAAATAAATGGACTATAACAAAAGTCCATTGATTATGACAGTTCAGCTTCATGGAATAAGAGCAAATTAATTCGGTGAGAGAAGCCTCTGGATTTCAGGTGTTGCAGTGAAAAGATCAAGGTTTTCTCATGCTGTAGGAAACATTTCACACTGAATTTATGATGCTGGGAACAAACTCAAAATCACACAAAGCCAGTCTTCAGGAAACAAATACTGCCTGACACATCGGAGAATTGCGCAGCATATTAAACTGTACTGCAGCAATGTCTGAGAGAATGAACATTAATGAATCCTGTCATTTTATCATAAATCTTGAATGTTTCCTCCAACATGTAATTTCCATTACATTTCAAATGATGTATTGTGTTAAATTGAATTCTGAGGTGGAAGTGACAGGGAAAGTTCTGGAATAAAGCTCTGTTGTCTTTCTATAAGTTTGTTATAGTTAACATATTTAATCTCAGGTATGCTGCTCAATGACTTGTTGTATATTTATATATATATATATATATATTACATTCAAAAGTTTAGAGCAGTAAGATGTTTTTTTATTAAATTCATCAAAAGTGAGAGTAAAGACATTTACATTGTTAATATAATATAATGCATTTCAAATAATATTATTTTGAACATTTGTAATGATAAAGAAAACAATTATCAGGTTTTCCACAAAAAATATTAAGCAGCACAACTGTGACCAAAATTAATAAGAAGAAAACTTTCTTGAGCAGCAAATTAGCATACTAAAATGATTTCTGAAGGATCATGTGACACTGGAGACTGGACTAATGTCTGCTGATAATTCAGCTTTAATTATAATATATTAAAACAGAAAGCAGCTGTTTTAGGTTGTAATAATATTCACGACATTACTGTTTTTACTGTATTTTTGTTTAAATAAATACAGCCTGATGAGCATAAAAGACTACTTTTAACTACATAAAAAAAATCTTATCAACCTAACAGCAGTGTAAAGATATAAATAATATAACTGGAAATACAGTGCCTTGCGAAAGTATTCATATCCCTTAACTAAATATTTAGCTGAAGCATCTTTACAGACTCAAGTCTTTTTTGTTTGATGCGACAAGCTTTGCTCATTAACATTTGGCAACTATCTGTTATTCTTCTCCTCACCTCTTCACCTCTCAAGCTCTTTCGGGTTGAATGAGGTCAGATGCACATTTTCAGTTTTCTCCAGAAATATTTGATTGGGTTCAATCCCAGGCTGTGGCTGGGCCACTAAGCTGTTGGACCTTTTATTCAGACGTGTGTCCCTTTCCAAATCATTCCCATTCAACTGAATTTGCCACAGGTTACCTTCACTCAAAGCCGAGTAACATCTGCAAGCAATATGAATTGCTCCCGAGCTAAATTCCAACTGCCTTAGATAAGGGTATGAGTACTTATGCAATGGAATCATTTAAGTTCGTTATTTTTAATAAATTTGCAAACGTTGTTTTTTTTTTTTGCTTTACCATTATAGTGTATGGAGCGTAGACTGATGTGAAAAAACTAATTTAAAGCAGTTTAACATAAGGCAGCAACATAAAATGTTAAAAAAAATTAATGGGTATGAATACTTTCGCAAGGCACTGTACAAATGTAATTAACTTTCATTGTGGACTTTAATATTTCTCAAAACTGAAAAATGAGGACATTTGATTTTATATGACCTTAACAAGAAGAGCGATTGAAAACGATTGAAACATTATTTGCCTCATTCTATTTTTATGCTGTTGTATTTGATGGATATCTAAGGCTAAGCACAAAGATGGCTGACTGTGAGTCATGCAAAACAAGAAAGTCATCCAAACCACGCATGAAGTCAGTTTGAGGGACGTGCTTCAAAATCCCAGAGTGGATCTGCACAGGAGGATGACTCTGTGGTTCTGGGAGGCTCATGGTGAATATGACGACAGAGAGCAGTCCTGCCCTCACATCTCCTGCTACAGCTGCTTTCAACCAGAAAGATGTGAGCTGAAGCCTGACTGAAGTGACAGCACGTCTGGAAAAAGCACTTCTGTGTGTCCTTGAGCAGCCACGAGAGAAAAGTTCCTTGATGTCTGAGTAGGCAAAACTCACACACATATACACACAACACAATGCTGTGAGAGGTGTCTACGTGTTGCTCTGATCGCCTTAAGTCCGGTTACTCTGTGACAGCTGACAACGTTGTCAAGAATATCCTTAAAACACTTCTGGAATAAAGTATTCATCAGCCAGTACCTCACACCAAGACTCTACAACAACAGCTCATCTGCATTGAAGCATGTGCGTTTCAAGGCTGCTTCCATATTCCTGTGAACATCTCTGAATTCACTGCACTTCATGCCAGGATCCTGAGAATGCAACGCAGAGATCTGAGAGATTCTGAGAGGGATCTTTGCAGCTGTTTTAGAATGAGCTATTGGGGCCTATACTGGTAATCATCCTGATATTATAATTAACCCTTTAATATTTACAAAAATTAGCTCCATATAAACAATCAGTGATTAGTAAACTCAATCTGGACTCAAAACAACATCTGTTACAATACAATACAATACATTTAAAAAAGAATAATAATAAATCAAACATGATTTAAATCATCCCAGTTGCTCAAATAAAATAAAAATGTCACTTTCAGGTAGGCTACTGTCACGTTGCTGCACGGGGGATCCAGGAACGAGGAGACGAGGAGTATAACAAACCGGGTATTTAATGTAGAACAGACGGAGGAGACACAAGAACACAGGAAAGGACATCCATACAGCCTTTAGACATTAACAATAATCCACAAGAGACATGGGGCAGAACAGACTATATATAGGGAGACATAACTGGAAACACCTGGGACATAATCAAGACACAGACGGAGACTAATTAACTAATGATGGGGAACAGGACGGACCAAATATGGGCACATAAGGGTAAGGAAACACAGGTAGAGGAAGACAAAGTCTGACAGCTACATTCATAATCAAAGAAGTATTAAGATATATATATATATTTATTTTTATTTTTATTGTGATTATAATAACAGGCCTAAGCCAACAACAACACAAAAACAATGAGGTAAACCTGATGAAACAAAAATTCTAACACCATCACAAATAAATCACAAATGCCATTACAAACAATCAACGTTTAACCATTAAAAAAATGGTTTTATGTAGTGTGTTTTGAGACATATTCTATTATAATTTATTGGTTTTAACAAGCCACCAATAGAAGGTGACCAATTACCAGAGACCAACAGGGTCCATTACAGTTTCCATTCGAACCAATACAAGTCCCATTATAACCAGTAAAACATACAAATTGTGTGGTGTCTGTTGTTTAATAGACTATTGACCAAACATTAAATCCACTTAATCTTAATTCTTTTGGCAACTCTTTGCTATAGATGACACAGCCTCTGTAATTTCTTCAACAAAAAACATGTGGACATCACACCTTTTACAAAAATAAGTTTTAATACACACTATTTATACACTTATTTATCTAACACATACTTATTCTACACTTCAATTGCACATAATATACCTGTACATACAAAAATGTCCATTGTAATATAACTGTACATACAATTGTCAATTTGTATATTAGTATTCCTTATTTACTTGTTCTTTTTAATTATTTGTATTATTATTTTGTTTTGTTCTGTCACTGTCATTCTGTTGCACTGCGGTGGCTTCTGTCAAGAAAAATAAATTCCTTGTATGTGTAAACATACCTTTTCATTCTGAAAATTCTATTTATTGTTAGCTTCCAGTTTTTGCTGTATACCTTCTATCCACAACTGCTAAAACTGTGTAATCAAAATGCACGGAATTTTGTATGCAATTCAAATGCATAAATCTGAAATGTAGGCCTAAATATTTTTGATTGTTAAAATGAACTTGAACCTGCATTTATATAATTGTAATATTTTATGTAAGCAATTGTATAGCAGTTGCATATGCCATCCTTAAGTGCACTTCCCAGCACAAACATTCTGTCATGTTTCCTCCTCAGATTTAGTTATTTGCAGTGAGTGGAGATGTGCCATGAGAGATACTGTGCAGTACAGGAAGCCAGCGCAGATGTAATCATCAAACAAATCTCCTGCCTTCTGTTATTTCCTGCCTTCTTTTGATAATTTTTCTACTAAATATGAACGGATGTTTCCACACAAGATTATGGAGAACAGAATAGACAAGCTCTCTAACACACTATAACACGGTACTGGCGCAGAAACGGTCAAATGCAAACGGTTAAAAAAACACTAAGGGGTGAATTTGCTAAAAAACATTACATGCTAATCTCTTTTGCATGCAGTAGCCTACATCAAGTGCAGTAGTGTTTTTTTACACCAAGTGTTTTCAGTGTATGCAGGCTTATTGTATATTGCATCATGTTCACAAAAACACTGTTTGCCTTAATGACACCAGCAGCAGCAGAAAGTGTGTGTACATTTTAGTGAACATGGCAGCAATAATTCATTAAATAATAATCAAATGATGGGGTAGAACGTTATGCAAAGGCAACCATGTACAACTCAAATGGTGTGAGCAAATAAACTACGCCATTGGTGGACACATTTCAGATAGAAAGAAGATCTAGAAAGTGTGATACGTGTTATAAAACAGTTCCACATAATTCTTCTGGTTATTTTATATGATTAAGGCAATAGTTTACCCAAAAATAAACATTTGCTGAAAATGTACTAACCCGCCACGATGTAGATGGGTTTCTGTTGCTGTACTGGAACAGATTTGGAGAAATTTAGCATTACATCACTTCCTCACCAATGTATCCTCTGCAGTGAATGGGTGCCGTCAGAATGAGAGTTCAAACAGCTGATGAAAATCATAATAATCTGTATGACTTCAGTCCATCTAGTAACTTCTTGTGAAGTAAAAAGCTTGTGTTTGTAAAAAATGTTTTTATCAATATGACGTTTTTAACTTCAAACCATTGTCCCCTTATTTATAATATTGCTTTCTCCAGTGAAAAAGCTTTCTGCTTTCTGTGCTTTCTGAATCTGGAAAGAAATATGCACAGATCAAGCACCGTTTACAGTTCAAAACACATCTGTCAGTGGATTTTATTGTGAAAAGACAACAGGGGATGGAGCACTGAAGCACTGAAGGAAGCATTATTATGGATTATGGACTTGTATTTTGACCAGAACCAACAGTTTAAAGCATAAAAATCTAAATGATGGACTTGTTTCTTACAAACATTCACATTTTCGCTTCACATGATGTTTATTGGTAGATTGGAGTTGTGTGGATTACCTGTGGATTATTGTGATTTTTTTAATCAGCTGTTTGGACACCCATTCACTGCAGAAGATCCATGGGTGAGCAAGTGATGTAATGATAAATATATCCAAATCTATTGCGATTAAGAATCAAGCTCATTTGCATCTAAGATAGCCTCAGGGTGAATATATTTTCAGCAAATTTTTATTTTTGGGTGATCTATTCCTTTAATTGGTTATTAAGTTGTGAACATAGTTAAATTGAATTGCATTATCTTCTTTTGTAGCAGGAACTTATCTCAAGCAGCGCATTACAAATCAGTTCATTTCCCATAATCCCCAGGTGTCCAAGAACAGTAGGAGCTTGATGTGGCTCCAGAAACTACCACGGAGTGTGCCAGTGGCTCATGGTGCAGCGCGAGCGTGACATGACAAGAGCAATTTATCAAACTATTACTCACATAATGTGCTCTTAACTGGAAGCGGCATGTGCATACATATCGTCATAAATGTCTGGAGAGCGAGGACACTGCACCTGCCATCATCACTGGAGAAGCACGAATAACTACCCTCATCACTAACGAATACAAGACATTTAGATTTATGAGTCTGACTGAAGCTCTCTCAGGAATAGTGATGTCTCTGTGGAAACGAGCGGACTTATGCACGTGTGAACGCATTCATGCGTTGTCAGGTCTCACTGATGGCTGATGCCATCCTAGTTTGCATGTGAAATGAGAAAATGCAGGCCTGAGGACAAGATGTTGTTGTCCCTGATCATCTTGACATCCTGCTGTATCTGTAATGGTGTGATAAAGTAAGTGTTATATGCCCACACTGATCTGATTATTAGGCTTTTTACAACAACAACATGACCCCTGCTGTGCATCTGCTTTATTGTAATGATGCTAGTCACAGCGGGAAGAAGTTTAGCTGATTTATTTCATCTGAGAAGAGCTGAGGTTATGTTTTCTCTATGATGGCATATATCCCTAATGTTATTTTCCCCAGCTGTCCTACTGTTTCCAAACCAGAAAGCTCAAACGGCTCCTCTCTTACAATGCTGCATGAAGAACATCTGCCGGAACGTTCTCTGGCCTCATAAAAACAAATTAAACGCTTTCTATATGTTTTTCTGTCAGGGGTATCAACAAAACATTTGCATTGACAGACATGTTGGCAAATATTCGAACTGTAAAATATATTATAGCTACGGTTCCAATCCATGCTGTTACAATTTTAAAAGTCAATAGTCTACACCTGGTGTTCCACTTGAAATCATCTGTCAGTCAACTACTAAACAAAAACAAAAACTTCATTCAATATAGTAGAGAGAGAGAGAGAGAGAGAGAGAGAGAGAGAGAGAGAGAGAGAGAGAGAGAGAGAGAGAGAGAGAGAGAGAGAGAGAGAGAGAGAGAAAGAGAGAGAGAGAGAGAGAGAGAGAGAGAGAGAGAGAGAGAGAGAGAGAGAGAGAGAGAGAGAGAGAGAGAGAGAGAGAGAGAGAGAGAGAGAGAGAGAGAGAGAGAGAGAGAGAGAGAGAGAGATTAAGAAAATCTTGAAAATAAATGCTATTTAAAACTTCAAATGAAAGTAAAAAATACATTTTGGATAATGCTATATATTATATTTTGTCACAACAAATTCATTATGGACAATATTTGCGCATTCAAATTTAAAATAAAAATGGGCAAAAGCATATTTGGATAAATTTATGTTTGTATATATTATCTTTATGTTAAATGTTATGTTAAATGCCATATATGATGCAGGTACTTTGATAACTCTTAAAATCAAGTAATGTAATAACCATTTTCATTCAAACTAAATTTAGGAGAAAGAGAGTTCCAGTTTTTTTCTTTTTCTTTTTGCAATCACCAAAGAAGTGTAAACTAATGTATGCAGGCCAAATTGTTTGCAAGCACCAAATAAATGTTGTTATGGATAGCCAACTAAGCCGGATCCAAAAAAAGTCAACTTTATTCTTCTTTGCGCTCATATTTTAAAAGGCAATGATAGTCTGGATGAAATGCAAGCTAAAAGAGTTGGGTGTCAGCCATTCCACTGTGTTTGTCCACTTGTCTTTGAGAGTTAAAGCTCTCTGCTGGCTATCAGGAGAGTGGCCAGGCTGTTTGTCATCACATTTTGGTAAAATATCAGCCAATTGGCCAGTTCCACACTGCTCGGTCTCGGACAATCGGGTCATGTTGTCCCTTAGACCTCTGGGGAGGGCATTAATGAAAACTCAGGGGAGTGCCAGATTAAAGTGCGGCCATCCTCCATCGCCTCCACCGAAATGATTTATCACCAACAACACTAACCCCCCAACTCCTACTGAACTAATAGCCTTTGCAGAATAAACCATGTCTCAAAGTAGATTAAAATGCTTGTGGTGTCAGATAGCACTTTCCTATCTGCCAGATTCTGTGCATGACAAATATATCACTGCCTCAACAAATAACAGCCCCATGCTAGCAATTGCTTCTTTGAAATGTTACACTCTTGTAACATCCTCTTATAAATAAAGATATGTCTGGCCAGCTCTTTGTGCTGGAAGTTCTGCAATTGATCCCTCACTAAGTGCCGCCTTTACAGATCAATTTTACACTAGCCACTATTGCTATCCATAATTAAATTCCTTTAATGTAATTAAAGGAATATTTCACCCCAAAATGAACACTTGCTGAAAATGTATTCACCCTCAGGCCATCCGAGATGTAGATTAGTTTGTTTTTGATTTGGAGAAATTTAGCATTATATCACTTTTTACCAATGGATCTTCTGCAGTGAATGGGTGCCGTCAAACAGCTGGTAAAAACATCACAATAGTTCAGACAACACCAGTCCATCAGTTAATGTCTTGTGAAGTGAAAAGCTGTGTCTATCATTAAGGCGTTTTATTATTAAACCTTTTCCTCTAGTTTTTATTGCTTTGTTTGAACTCTGATTCTGACGGCACCCATTCACTGCAGAGGGTCCATTGGTGAGCAAGTAATGTAATTCTACATTTTTCCAGGTTGAGGGTGAGTAAAATGTCAATTTTTTTTATGTTTTGAGCGAACTATTCCTTTAACAGAGAAGCTTAATTCTATGGAATAGCTGTGTGCATGGTTTAAATGTAATATTACTAAAAATATATGTAAAAATATGGCAAAATATACTGGGCTACTCTGAGAGTATATAGACAACAGTATCAAAAATCCATAGAAAAAAAAATGTTCTGCCAGCAACTTTATGGACATTTCCTTTAACCCTAAAACACAATAATCCAATGTGTAATTCAAAATACAGGTAAAATTGCTGTGAAAAAAAAATACTACAGAAAATTCCTTCATATTAACATAGTACATTGGGCCTTATTTTACATACTTTTCTTTAAAGTGTTAGTCCTTATTCCAAATAAACATGTAGAACTTAAAGAAGTAAAGAAAAAGTCTCAGATTTGTTACAATATGTTTTACTCCAACCCATTGCTAGGATACAATCATTGGCTGAGATTTTTCTTTTTGCTTTATTACATAAAACACAAAATGTGGTCTGTGTCAAAGTGACTCAAATGATTGCTTCTGGTCTTATTAGGGGTCACAACAGATACACAGTTCACAGTACAATATTGAACTGACTGTAGAAACATTTGGAAGTGATTTCTTTACTTACACTTTCATGTTATTGTTTGTAATCACTTTCAAATGAGAATGTTCTATTTTCAGTTGACTGTGGGAAGCATTTGCCTCGATTTGCCTCTGTGGTTTTAATGTCACACTTAATTCCAGCCACTGTGAGGATAAAATTAATTCAGCATTACCACTTTATAGACAAATCTGACTGAATGTCACGCTGTTCATGGAAATCTCAATTCATTCACACTATAAGGTTTGTCTAAGCTAGCGACAGTAACTAAAGTGGGTGGAGCTTAGCAAAATTTGGCATTGTGCTCCATGCATGCAAGAATCTGTACATTGTGCCAATTTTTGAACGTCAATAGAATATGTATTGAATTGCTCACTTTAGAGTCTGAATTAGCACCTTTGATGTTTGTGATAAAACGCCTAGACCAAAAAAATAATAAAATACAAAAATCTTGTCATGTCTCTGCCATTATTTGGAAAAATTGAGCTATTTCTCACAGAAAGGTTTGATTGAGTTTAATGGGACATTACTGAGATACTTTTGGACAATTTTCTCTCTTGCTCTCTCTAAATTGTGATGTGCTTTTTATTTTATCCCATGTCTGGCTGGTCGATGGAGAAAAGAAGCTGAATGTAAAGATTGTGATGAAGAAAATGACCAATAGCGCCTGGTGTGTGTAGAGAAATTAATTGTGTTGCTCAGACTATGTCTGTCACTAGGCCTATTGAGCTCTTAGCAGCTTGCCAATGATGCCATCCATTCATCGACAGGCGCTGTTAAAAGCCCTGGATTTGATGGAAATGCAGCCTCATTAATAACTCAATCCTTTGAAAAGATGAAATGCTGGCAAGACTGGCTTCTCAATCTTTTTACGAAACAACAATCAAAATGGGCTTTTTTTGCTCTCTGATGCATTTAGTTCTTGTTATTGTTGCTAGGAATAAAAAAATGAAAAAAGGTTGCAGTTTGACATTTTAATTCACTTCACAATTAAGTATTAATAAACTAATTGGCTTTAATCTAAAAATAAAATAAAACCATAATAATGTATCATAATTCATGTATCATGTGTGTGTGTGTGTGTATAGCAGTCTGAAATTAGATTTTTTTTTGGTTTTTGAAATACGTTTCTTACACTCACCAGCACTGCATTTATTATTATTAATTAAAAATTCAGTAAATACTGTAAAATACTCTAAATTGTCAGCATCATTACTCCAGTCTTCAGTGTCACAAGATTGTTCAGAAATCATTCGAATATGCTGATGTGGTGATCAATTATTGGTACTCAAGTATTAATAATGGCTATTATTATCAATATTGAAAACTGTTTTTGTTGCTCGAATATTTTTGTGGAAATCTTGTCAAGATTCTTTAATTAACAGAAAATGTAAAAGAACAGCTTTATTTTTATATATGACCCGGGACCACAAAACCAGTCATATGGGTCAATTTTTCGAAATTGAGATTTATACATCATCTGAATAATTAAGCTTTCCATTGATGTATGGTTTGTTAGGACAATATTTGGCTGAGATACAATATTTGAAAATCTGATGTTGCAAAAAAAATCTAAATGTAGAGAAAATCGCCTTTAAAGTTGTCCAAATGAAGTTCTTAGCAATGTATATTACTAATCAAAAATAACGTTTTGATATATTTACTGTAGGAAATAAAAAATATCTTCATTGAACATGATCTTTACTTAATGTCCTAATGATTTTTAGCATAAAAGAAAACTCAATCATTATGACCCATATAATGTATTTTTGGCTATTGCTACAAATATACCCCAGCGAAGTAAGACTAGACTAGTTTTGTGGTCCAGGGTCACATATGTCATAAATATCTTTACTGTCATGGTTGATCAATTTATTGCATCCTAGTTGAATAAAATAAAACATACACATATATATATATTATTTAAATAAAATTGTAACTCAAATGAAATATTTTTTTTACAATATTACTGTTTTTAAATGTATTTTTAATCAAATGAATGCAGCCTTTGTCAGATATTTCTATCCGTTTTTATTTATTTATGTATATAAAATACTCATTTGGGTTTTCTTTGTGTTTCAGTATATTTGTAAATTTTAACCTCTAGATTAAATTGAACCCCTTTAAGTGATCAGTCCTTAGGTGTAGTGTAACATTTCTAAATGAAAAATATACTATATATTATAATGGAAACTGAACTGAGCCCTGTTCTGACCAACTTATTGTTGTTCTTTACTCTTAGCCTCAGGACTGCCATTAACCAGAGGATGTATTCAGGAAAGAACACAGACAGACAGAGACGATAAAAAACCTGCCACACAAGTGGTTCAATTGTGGCTGATGAGATCTTGAAGACCCCTTGCACAATAGCTTCAGATTTCACACCGTACGAGTTCACAAATTACACCCTCCCTCTGATTGGAGTAAATGTTCCTTTTTAAAACGAGGCGTTGGCTTGCTGGAAAGTAAATGGCTGTAATCAAGCCTCAGACAATCCATCTATGCTGCTTGATGTATTCGATGAACATACACACCCACCTCTAAATATATCAATCACTCTAAACGAAAGCAGTGGTCTCCCTCTAAGTCTCTTGATTTTGCAGATATTTTATCAGCAGCCATACGCCTCAGGTTTGTTTTAAAGATTTCCTTATGACTGCAGCATCCAGCGTAGTTATAGATTTGGAATTACAATTGTTTGGTTATTCTTAGTATCCTGTGGACCACATATTCACGTGTTGCTTTAATTTGGGCCTGCAAGATAATTCATATTTAGCAGGTGAAATAACAACTAAATCAACAACTAAATGAAGACTGCAACAATAGGACTAATATAATGAGTATTTTGAAGTTGTAAATAAAACAGATTATTGGAGTATATTTCATAAGAAAATACTGGCTACATTTAACAAATAAAAGGAACAGCTGTTTGATTGACGATGAAATATTAAAATTTGACCTCTGAATGCTGTGATTCACCAATCAGAATTCTGTATTCAAGCCGTGTATTCAAAATAAAGCAGATTGTGGTTTAAGCCACTTCCGTGCGCTGCATCACAATTGTCTGAACTGATTCATGAGAAAGACTTTCCGAGATTTGGGATAAAACTGCTACACTGTTGTTTTCCTCATAATACAACCTTACCATATCTTTGTCCAGTTCCCAAGTGAATCCCTGATTCATGTTAGCTCTCATTTAGAATCAGTATTTCCTCTAGAGCCTGCAACCAAAATCTTGAACTGTTTTTTAGCTTATTCCAGAACTGATAAAAACGGTTTTGTGGTGCAGTAAATACTACAGAAAAACAAATGTAATTTCTACATTAAATAATTTAGTTCAGGCAAGAATAAAAATAAAAGAGTAAATTCTATATTAGTACTCAATTTAAACCTGTAGAATTTAAAGTTTGAACTTATAAGTATATTTTACTTGGAATTGTTTGTTATTTTTACAAAGATTGTTTAAGTAAATATCAACATTATTATCCCGTTGTTCCCATAATGTACTTGGGCATGAATAATTAATAAGGTAATTTTTTTTGCTGTCTTCAAGATGTATGTACACTGTTTTATGGTTGCTTTGTTGTTAGGTTAGGTAATTTACTGTTTTGTGAAATCTGGAGGTTCATTTTGTACTCAAAATGACCCATTCTTACTCAAACACTATTTACTGATTGTCACTGTCATTGTGTATCGTGTGCCAAGTACTCAGGTCTCTGTGTTCATTCAGTTAATAACTATTGAGTCAACATATTACCATTTAAGCAAGAAACAGTTGTCTAATTGCTTACATACCTGAGTGAAATTTAACCACATACTTTATTGCCTTTTTCAGTGCTATGTTGTTTGAGTAAAGTTTACAAACTGTGACTGAGTTAAATATACTCGAGTTTTGCAGGGTAAACTTAAAATAATTAATTAAGAAATTACTCCTCAAACTCTGCCTGCCCACATTAAATTTACTTAATTTCCTTGGCTAATTTTACATAACTTAGATAAGTAGATTTTACTTAATTCCATATTTAAATTTTACTTAAAAATATGCATGCAAAACCTTGCAAAATAAATTAAGTAAATTTAACTTCTTATTTTCTCAGTGCAGAACTGATGTATTTGTGGGAGTATAGAAACATTTGACTTTGATACGTATCTCTATTTTTATCACTTGCCAATAGAGGCACATCATAAGCTCTGCTAAATTTAGCGAACTGCATCAACGAATAGCAGTTTGATACTTTAAAGGCCCAGGGATAAATAAAACACAAGAAAGGATCTTCTAAAACCAGTCTCCTACAAGATCCAGCTATTGAACGTCTTACCGGCAGTGTTATATCAAAACCATCACATTTAACTGCTGTTTATTGCAGCTAATAACCCAGAATTACCTGCAACCACACAAGAGCTGCATACTCCCAAAATAAATGAGTCTGTTTACAGAATAATTAAAATTTAACTGCCTGATCGATGGCTCTGATTGTGTGGTTGATAGGGATGGTCCCGGGGGCCGGCTGGAGCCTGGAAGCCGCATGCACAAACCTCTTTGCCTCAGATATTAATTAATGCATGGATTTTCTGTCAACCACGGCAACAGTATTATAGGAGTCCAATAATGCTTTTAAATACAGTATTTTACATCTGCATTGATCTCTGCACCTCAGTGCTTGACTTGTTCAGCAGAACAACAAACTTTAGAGTTGGGAAAGTTTTCACATTAGATAAGACTAGTTAACAGGGGGGTGCAGAGATTGTCCCTGCATTGCAGTATCTTCTGAAGAAGAGAGAAAGCATTGATTATGTACCATTTCAACATCTGTGCCCTCTAGAAAATAGAACATCAATGTACTATTGTGTGTGTGTGTGTGTGTGTGTGTGTGTGTGTGTGTGTGTGTGTGTGTGTGTGTGTGTGTGTGTGTGTGTGTGTGTGTGTTTTTTCCCAACAACACTACTACTACTACCAATAATAATACTAATAATAATAACATCAATAAGACTAGGCACAGGCCAAAAATGAATTCATGATAAAATAAAATATAATATAGAAACATTCAAAATATTAAACATTCTAGACAACAACAACAACAATAATAATAATAATAATAATAAGACTAGGGATAGGCCAAAAATGAATTATAAAATAATTTGAATCATTAGAAATATTGAACTTTCCACACTATAATAGTCAGTTTATTATGAATAATATGTTTATTATTATTATTAGTAGTATTAATAATAATCATCCTGAAACGTTCTACACTATTTATAGGTCCCTAATCAAATAATATTGTGATAAGTAAATGACTGTGTTTCAGATCAGGTGAAGTTAGGTGGTGTTCATGAAAGAAATTCATTTTTAACTTAGAATTCATGTTGGGTTCAACTTGAGTCCAAAAACAATTAAAAATGCAGTTTTACCTCCCCTATCTTCCTAACGCAGGGGGTCTAGGTAAAAGCAAGGTCCCATATCAGCAGAGAAGGCCAGCAGGGAAATAACACTGGCCCAGCCTGTGTGGGAAATAGCTGCTTACTGCCATCCAAAGAGCAGTCACATTTCCCAATCCCCATCTGTTACACCGGAAGAGCCATTGGAAGCAGGATACTGGCTGCAGTGGCTGACAGTGTGATCCCATTTCTTTCGATCCGCACATTACTCAGATAGCTCATCAGGGTGACAACTAACCTGCTCGCAGCCGCCAGGCACAACAAGCTGAGACAGTGATAAAGATGCACTTTCAAATTCCTGCAATGGTGGTCTGCGAGTAGAGGTCTTCGTTGTCATTTCACTGATGTGGATATACTGACTGCGTGTGTGTCATATCTATTTTTAGCACTAGGGGAAATTTTGAAAGTTATGTCACGGACGCAGAAGGAATGGTTGATGAATATGTTCTGCCGTTTATCTTCTCTGTGTCCTACTGTGTTTTATCACATGCCATGCATCTGGACAGGAAAGCCTACGTCAATGAGCTTTTTGAGTCATTCTGTAAAACAGTGCCTTTCCGTTTTGATAAGGTGATTTTTAAAGTAAACATTCCATGAGATAAAAAATGTGTTAAAGTATTATTAAACTGGTTTGTGCCAACTCGAACTAAATGTATAAATGATCAATAATATCTATATATAATATCTATTGGGACACAATTATATCTTCAGAAAGGCCTTGTGCTGATGGGTATGAATATAAATGTTCACTTTATTATTAAATTGTTTATAATACAAGTGCATGGATGTTTGAAGATTGTGAAAGATAAAGTCAATACAGCAGCAACAACAACAACAAACAAATAATACATAAATAAACAAACAAATAAAAGAGTTTAATGGGGTAATTTTGTAAATAATAATGAGTTCATAATTATGTTTTTTATCTAGGATAAAAAAATATCTGTTGCTGTATTTAGAAAAGAAATCTGTATTTAACAGATACTAAAATAAAGTTTAATATAAAATTAAATTAAATAATGATGTTGTTATATAAAAAAAACATGTCTGTATTTAGCACTCATAAATAAAATAAAATACAAAAAATAAATTAAATTAAAAAATGGTGTTGCTGTATTTAAAAAAAAATGTTTTTTATTAAAGAAAACAAGTGGCACCTGTTTTGTAGAATAACCTGTATAATGCAGAAAGCATATAGTTGCTTACTAGATTGTTTTGCATGGAAGAGCTACACGGCCTCTGCACCACATCTAGATCTACATGAAGGACGGCACCCCAGTGACCTCCATCTGATTACATCCATCCCAGGCCTTTCTTAATCTGCCTCTGCTGTTTGGGCTGAAATTTCACAGCTGTCACTTTAAAAGGACACACTTTTTACAGCATAAGAGGTCATCAACCTTTATAAACCTGACAATTTTTTCAAAGCCAGTTCTCAGAGCCTGCATCAAAGAGCAGCTTCCTACATGGCATTTCATTACAGCTGTTTGCGAAAAAATATGTCAGGCGAGACATACGACGACGGCGGGAGCTATCTGACAGCATCTCGGTCCTGATGGATAAGTAGATAGGAAGGCAAGGTAGTGGTGGTGCATGTCGAAAAAGACATCAATGTAATAGAATAAGTTGAAGGCCCTCCGTCAAACTCAGTGCTCTTTGCTGCTTCCTTTCCTACTGCTTGTCTGTTGATTCATGCCAGATGAATTGCCTCTCCGCCAGCCTGCCCTTTCTAACTCGATGTAAAAGCCTTGAGCTCAGTGCATAATTCATTAGCAATGTGATTAGCTTCAAGTGCTACACTGATCGGTTGAACTGAGCTGGAGCTAGAAAAGAGCAAGGCAAGGAGACTTTCAAATAGCTCCAAGCTTACACATTAAACATGTGCTTCTAAATCCTAACCACATAATTAACTACCGCAAGTATTTCAATATTTTGTTTCAAGTTGCACGTAACGCTAACATTATGGGATGGGTGTTTTATACTAATGCTGCTCTGTTTTTATAGAGGCCATACACTATAATCGCACTTGAGTACCATGTCTTATTAACCTCTTCTCAGATGGATTGGTACACAAGTCATTAATTTGCTCCAAGAAAACTTGCTTTAAGTTCGCCATCCGTCTTTGTCAGGAACAATCGCCAACTTCATCACTCAAGCCAGGGAGGCAAGTGAGCGGGATTGGCACGGCGGTTCTTGTGACTTTCTTACTCCCTGCTGTCAGATTCAGTCTTCTTCCCTTGCTCTGTCAGAGGGGTTCTTCCGGAAGGTTGTCAAGGGCAAGGACAGAAGTGATGCCCCAGTGGTAACATTTCCAGTGGGCTTTGCCAACCCGATTATACACGCTATCTGCAAGCGGTCAGGCCTCAGCGGGGTGTCATGAGTGGACTATCCAGGACCTCCCTAATCCGTTAGAAGCAGCTGAATATGTGTGGTCAGAGAGAGGTCAGGCTTCAGCACATAGCAAAGATCTGCTGAAAAGAGGGTACTTTGGAAGAGACGAGCATGTTCATAACAGGGCTGTGCACTTGAGAAGGTTTCTGCACTGCACTTCAGATCCTTAATTTGAACTGAATTATAGTGAGGCAGCAAACATGATGCAGTATTGGAGAAAAGACAAACTTTAAATGTCGAAATTTGTAAAAAAAAAACAATGATTAGATTGCTGAAGTTTTAACAGATAGATACGTAACAGATAATATAGATAGATAAATAGAACGATAGAATAACGGAAGGACAGAATGATAAATATAACGTTGGAAAAAACAATAGATAGCTAGATAAAACCATAAACTAATAGACAGAACAACAGATAGAATGAGAGATAGATAGATAGAACGGGAGATAGAAGGAGAGATAGATAGATTTCAAATTCAAACTTATGAACTGAAAGGGTGCCAATTCCTCAATTCTGAATTTTGCAGAACACAGAAAAAAGGAAGACACAAGAAGGAAGATAAATGCCTCGGTTATCTTTTTTTCTTTTTGCGCTCTCAGCCTATTGTTATTACAATCTCTGATCGAAAGCTTCAGTTCAAACCTTATTGAGTTTTGTGCAGTCTTTGCAATTTCCTGCAAAGTTGCCTGTTCTTTCCATTTCACCCTGTGCGAGCACGAGCCGGAGTCTGTCAGGAGCTGTCCACGGTGCTGAAGCTTGAGCTTTCCAAACTGAGCTGAACACTTTCCACTCTCTTCTACTGCTTTTGTTTCCCCCGCTAAACTCCTGGGGTGACTGCTTCTATTTTGTCACCAAGTCTTCAGGGATGACATGCAATACTCCTAACCTCGTCTTTAATCCACAGTGCAACAGTAAAGAAATAAAACTCAGAGCTGCTTTAAGGGCCAATTTACACTCAGGCTGACTCTTGAGGTTTTTAAGCTCGGGGAGCAAATGAGCCAAATCGATCAGGAATGCCGTCTCCTTTGGTAATGAGGAGACACCGGCCTCCCTGTGGAGAGAAGAACCTGGACTAGACGCAGGCTGGAAGGCAGTCTATTCACAATGAGATCCCTAGAGAAAAGACGGTGGCCCAAACAGCCACAAAGGGCTCTACTAGAGACCAATTAGGGACAGTGCAATGTCAGGTAGAAAGTGGGTGAGCTGAAAAGGTTGCATCTCTAAACCTACAGTAACAAGTCAGTGTATTTTGGGGTTTATTATCTTACGACCAATGCCTGAAGTAGATGGTGTAGCATTTTGACCTTTGACTTTTTATCTCAAAATTCTGACTTTTTTCTTTACAGTTATTAACTTGCAAGTCTGAGTTTATAGCTTGTAAATCTGACTTTTTTCTGAATTCAGAGTTTACATCTCGCAGTTAGAAAGAAAAAGACAAAACTGTGAGATATAAACTCTGAATTGAGAGAAATAAAATTGAATTGTGAGATAAAAAGTTGCTTTTACCTTTACCTTTATGTGATGTTTCACAAACAAGTTTCGGGAGGAGCACGCGCGCATAATTAACACAGCCAATTCATCATCAGTAATCACATCACTTACCCAATAAACGCTAGAGAGAACCCCTATAAATAACCAAGCAGCCTTACCTCCATTATCTCTAGTCTTCCAGAATCCCTCCACCACCCCAACTCCACACTTCCAGTCCGTTCACACCCCAGCAGGGGTAGGGGAGCTTTGGGTCGGGCCAATGCCGAGCTCGGACCCCTCTCCTGGGCGAGGGAGTACCCGGCTCGAACTACTACCGAGCTCGGAGCCCTCTCCTCGGACAGCACGCCAAATCATACCGTTTACTCAGTTCATTATTAAGTAAGTGTGAACTCGTGAAATGTTTTATCCCATGGCAAAAACAAACTTCCATAATTGTCACAAAGACTAAAGCTTGAGAGGGTTCCACTCGCTCTCCTTCACACCGGTGAAGAAATCAGCAGGCGATGGCGGCTTTCATTTTCACACCCTTGCTATCTGACAGGCCTGAGGGAACTGTGTTTTAATAATAAATCAATAGCTGAGAGAAACTCCATCCTAACAGCAGCCAGAGCTGACAAACTACCAACAAAACCCAGTTTTCCTTTCGAACGTTAATCTAACCTAATATGTAGCACAGGAGGAGGTAGCTGAGAATACAATCTGAAAGAATGGGTGCCGCGAAACAAGGTTATTCCGTGAAATGTGAATGGGAGATGTAATGATGAAGATAGCAGGAAATTATTTATATGCATGGGAAGCTTTCAACTTGCAGATATAATATGAGTGTTTAATTGAAACATTCAGCTCTCCCCGCGAGTTCTGCTTTCTAATCGATAGTTTTGCCTCAGGCTGGCTTAACAGTTGCTGGAGAAAGGGGGGATGGGGGCAAAAGGAACGGAAATGTGCACGCAATTAATTATAAATGGAGCTCTGCAGATTGAGCAAACTGCATGGGTCATAGAATTCGCAAGAACGCAGTTCGGCTGGCGTTTCCCTCATAGATTGAAACCTTCCATCTTGTGCCATGGGCTAATGAACGGCCTGATTGCTTTCCCTAATGAGAACCACACTCTGGGAAATAGGTTCCTGCACCAGAACGGAACAGTGGGTCAAGAATTAAGAAAATAAATCTAAATTTGTCACTGATACAAACTGCATCACTTTCTCTGCCCTATTTTTTCTCAGTGTTTTCCTATAGCCTTTCTGTTTGGATTTTACAGACCAATCTGGCAAAGCCAAGTCAATTGCACAAATGCCCAGACAAAAGCACAGAAAACACTCATAGGTATGCACAATATACGTGCTCCATATCAGTTATTGGGCAATGTTAGACATTTTATCATTTAATGTATCAGCTGATATTGGATATTGTGCTACGC
This sequence comes from Gymnocypris eckloni scoliostomus, assembly GCA_027564155.1. Classification (NCBI taxonomy): domain Eukaryota; kingdom Metazoa; phylum Chordata; class Actinopteri; order Cypriniformes; family Cyprinidae; genus Gymnocypris; species Gymnocypris eckloni. The sequence continues at coordinate 8,859,551 of CM050417.1, read as the reverse complement.
ATGCATAAGCAAAAAATCAGCATATTAGAAATATTTTTGTAGGATCGTTAAAGACTGGAATTATGCTTGCTGAAAATTTAGCTTTTTAGTAAAATAGAACAGTTGTAATATTTAACAATTTGACTGTTTTTATTGTCAATACAGACACGGTGAACATAAAAAATGTCTTTTAAAAATATATAAATCATTTTTGTATTATTAATAATAGTGCACATTGACATTTATCATCATCTAATACACATCTAATGTTAATCATTATTTATATTAATTAAAAACGCAACTTTACATCTTTTAAAATAAAATATAACTTAACATTAAACAAATCCCAAAATGAACATCTGTTTTCAATACTTTACGTTATAATGTATAAAGTATTAGTTGTATATATATAGCACTTCTTCAAAACTTAATGTTTAATTCAATCTGTTACTTGCTCATTCTTTGTAATTCTTTGTGAAATTTAATAGCTATTTCTGTATGAAAACTGTTTTAATTTGCAGTGAAATATTTCAGTATCATATAATAACATGAAACTAATGATCTGCTTGTTTGTATCGACCAGAATTGTGATATCAGTGCATGCCTACTCTCTCAATATTGTAAACAGTTGATGAATTGGGACTCTACATTGGGAGGAGTGGATGGATTGTAGTGCCCAAGGCTCAAATAATAAGACACAGACCTCATTGTCTTGGAAGTGATGGTAATATCAGGGCTTTTTCTCTGGAGAGTCACTTACATCTCTGTTTGTTCTAGCAGAACAATTAACTGGGCTGGAGTCTCATGATTCCTGTTGTGTATTAATTGACCTGAGAAAACAAATATAACCACACTGTGTCTGCACTGGTTATTGTCAATTAGATGATTCTACATGACTGCATCTCATGGTTCAACCTTGCTTACAATTACAGATTATGTCAAGCAGATGACCATAACCCCTCCACTTGCCCGGTGGGTGCTAACAATATGTTTTACTCTCTAGTTTTAATTAACACAGACATAGCATGCTGTAGACACTAACTCTGGGGAACAGCTGCATTTCATAGACAGATGAGGCATGAGCTGCTTTTCCCTGAGCGCTGTGCTTTACTCTATGAGGATGCCGTAAAAGTCAAGTGGATATATGTAGCAAATGCTCTAACATATCAGGCCATGCACAGCACATGCAAATGAGAGAGTGCAGGAAAAATGGATCGCAGAGCTTTGAAGGTTATCACCGTGCATCTGGCCACTGGCAGCTCTGTGGTAAATAAGCATTGAGAAAAGACTGAGGGTCTCGTCTTAGCAAGTAGAAAGGGAAGTCACTTGAATCTAATAAAGAGATACTGTAAAAAAAAAACTATCTTTGCTTCAAATGCATTGCATCATCGACAGCAGCTGGACATGTTCAAGGATTTATTCCTTAGAAAAAAATCTATGAACAAGATTTTCAGTTCTTTGGACAATCTTTTTGGCATTTTTATCAGTTGTAATAATTGTACACAGAGTATGGGGCCCAAATGTAACACTTAATAATCATTTGAGAACATGCTGAATCAAATAAGAAACAGTCCAAAGGTGCACAACATAACTGTAAAAAAAAGAAAACTGTTTACAAATTAAAAAACATGCTCACTCTATAGTTTGGGACCAATTCTACCTCTTAACCAATCTTAACTTTTCTTTAAATACTAATAAACAGTCAATATGCTAGTAATATCATATGCATGGTAATAAGCAACACAAAGGAAATGAGCCACAAAAATACACTGTAGATTATTGATGTATGTTTTACAAGACAATTATATTTAAGTTTAAGAAATCAAGTGGGAAAGCCAATAAATTAACAGAACAACTGATAAATCGATCAAGCAATCAATTACCAACATGAATAAATGGACAGAAATATGTAATTTGATAATCAAAAATGGTCAATTGATTATTGAAAATAAGCAAACTGAAAATACAAAATGCATTATACAATATCTACATTTTATGAAATGATTCGTTTTAATTATCAAATTGCAGATTTTTATATCTATTTATGCACATGCTGATAACTTATTTTTTATTTTATTTTTGTATTGCAGTTAAAACAAAGTTTATCGAAGTATTTGTTACAAACAACAAATAAAAATAGAACATAGTATTTCAGTTTTTGTTTAATATGTTTTTGTTCTGTAGAATGTATTAGAAATTTCAGAGAAAATTGCTTCTACATCACACAATGACCTTATAATTGTTCAATATGTAAACAATAATAAGTACCCAGCAGTGTTGTTCATTAAAAAAAACAGTTTAGTGATATTCCTTAGTATTTAAACTGCAGGCTGTTTATAAATGCTGTCCTGGTTGGCATATCACAGTTACAAATAACACCAAGCAGCTGGGTTCATCCCCTCGGTGTTGCCTGCCAGGCAGATAGGCAAAGCTAGATGTCCCCAGGGAGGAAACAGAGATAAGAATCTGTGCTTGAGGAGATTCAGCAGAAGCTCTGGCCTCAACACCTCTACACCTGCTTCCTCTGAGCAGCCCATGTCACAACACAACCTGAGTGGCAGCTCATACAGCAGCCCAAAAAACATGAGTAACAAATAAAAACGTCTGAATGCCATTGCATGAGATACAAAACATGACACCATCTCTAAACAAATGACGCTAGAGCTCAGATTTGCCTTGACTTTTCTGAGCCATTCTTGCAATTAAAGGGATAGATCACCAAAAATAAAAATTCTGTTATTACTTGCCCTCATGTCATTCTAAACCCGTAAGACCTTCATTCATTTTTGGAACACAAATTAAGATATTTTTGATGAAATCTGAGAGCTTTCTGACCCTGCACAGACAGCAAGGGAACTACCACTTCAAAGCCCTAAAAGGTAGTAAACTTCATTCAAGTAGTCAAGTAGTCCAGTTTTTCAACATTCATTTTATGAAGCGATGAAAATACTTTTTGTGTGAAAAGAAAACTAAAATATGATTTTATTTAACTATTTCTTCTCTTCCATGTCAGAATTAAAAAATATCTTAATTTATGCTCAAAGATGAAAAAATATATATGTAATTGGGGACTCGACGTGACAACAATGATAAATCCAAATGCAAGCTTTATTTAAAACAGTTCTTGGTCAAAACAGGCAAGGTCCGATTTCCAGCAAACAGTAATATCCAAGGGCAAGACAAAAGCGTAATCCAGAAACAGGCGATGGTCAGGGCAGGCAGCAAAACATCCACAAAAACACAAAGTAACAGTCTAAGGTCAAGATCCATCCACAAAAACGCAAGGTGACAGTCTAAGGTCAAAATCCAAGGGAGCAGTACAAAGTAACGAAAATAAACAAGGAAATGGAAACAAGGCAATGACGATGACAATGAAACAAGACTATGGAAAACAAGAAACCCACTCAGTAGAGTCCACTACAGCAAAAAAATACTTTGCAAAGCCTGTTTGGCATGGCCATCCTTATAAACAGGAAGTAACCATAGAGGAAGCAGAGGGAGTGGTAAACATAGATATGTATAGATTCCCTATTCGACCGCTCCGGATACGTTGACGCGTCCACCATCTTGGCACAGTCAACTTGATGCCATTCACCATAATAATCAATGAATATTCAAAGATATACAAGCTTATAACTTTCTGTTGCAGACACACACAGTCAACGCGCTCAAAGGTTTGCAGACCATTCCAAAAATGTGACCCATAGAAACAGTCGCTAATGAGGCATCTACATCTATATATCTATATATATATATATGGTGGTGGTAACAGTCAGTACTGTTGTGGCATTACAACCTTATGGGTTTGGAACGACATTAGGGTAATTGACAGAATGTTCTTTTTTGTGCAAACTATGTTTATTTAATTTTTTTGATGCATGAAGGCATTATATATGTATGCGGAGAGAATTATTGAGCAGAATGACAAATATAAGTGTGACAATGTTTTAATATAATACTGTTCTTACTACATTTTTGATTAAATAAATGCAGCCCTAGTCAGCATAGAAGACAAATAAATAAATACAACTTTCCAATCCCAAACTTTTAATTGAGTATAATTTTTTCTAACAACTCTTCCTATGTATTAAAGGTTTGCAGGAACATTGTGGAGTAATCCTCACATATTAAAACCTTTTTATTAGACATTATTTAAATGTTTGTGCTGTCATTTTTAACCAAATAAATGCCACCTGGTTTTACATTTTATCTAGTGCAGTGGCATTCAAACATGAAGTGTGACTTAAATATCCAAACACTTTAATTCCACTATATATTAATGCTGCCTGTAAAGCACAGAGAGATAACAGAGAGAAAGAAAACAGCAACAGTCTAAAGAACAACCAGCCATTTTGAGATGGGGACAAAGGAAGAGAGAATAGGAAACATTAGATTCAAGGAAGGTGCATTTATTTTTGGACGGATGGCAAAACCTTTTAAATGCCCCTGGAAGATAAAAGGCAATGGAGGAAAGAAGGTAATGATATCAGTCAGGAGCTCTGGCAGGTTGATATAAGATCAGGTGTCGTCTTTCTTTGGAGCCACAGCGGCATCAGAGGAACACATCTTCAGCCAGACTCTCTTCTTGTCGTGCCGCTCTGAACAGACTGTGACTGAGGGCTGAACGACTCCGGCTGTCTCTGTGATTGAATCGACTAATGCTGCCCAGAGCACAGCGCAAAATCCCATAAAAATGACTTTCACAGCACAGTTTCTGTCCTGAATTGTTTGTTGACGTATTTCCTGTTGAAACATGAAAGTGGGAGTTAAATTAAAAGTGCATGCATGCATGCTGCCGAAAAAAGATGTTTAATCTCAAGCAAATTTTAAAGGCTAAAAACCTAGCAGGGAATATAATGTAACGTAACTTGAACCTAGCATTTATTTTTTTAATTCAAATGTGATATGCTAATGCCAAAGTGAGTTATAAATGATTTCATTGATGTTAAAACACATTTCTAACAGATCCTCCACCTCCTTCTTATACGCCTGCCACATCACACTGGCATCAACACCACAATCCCAGTCCAAATTTCAGAGAATGAGTGTCATGTTGAAATAACACGCTGTCCGTTTCCCTGTACAGAGCATGACTAATTCATACTGCCTGTTAGCCCAGATCTGACACGTCTCTGTGGATTGGCCATGTGTTTATGCCACTGTTATTTAATGATTAACAGACCCTGTCTTTATTGTGATGGGACACAAACTGGGCTTTGTTGTGCTGACAGGCTCACTTAACTCTCAGTGAGCGATCAGAGGCAAGTGTAACCGATGGTGAGTTTCACTATGGGATGTGTGACTATCAATAACCTACTGTTTGCTCTTTATGTTGGACTAACATAAAGGATTTCATCATGTTTCATCATACAAAACATTTCTTTCTGCACTTTATTGCAGATGCCTTTGATCATATAAGGTAGTTCCTGGAAAGTCATTGGTTTCATTACTCCTGTGAGTCAGGCTTGTGGACTTTCTTCAAGGGTGCCCTCTGGCAGTGTTGTGCAAGTTACTTCCAAACTGTAATACATTATAGGTTACGTGTTACTGTTATTTAAAAGTAATTGTTATCTGAGTGGCCTCAAATTTAGACCCTAGCCCGGCCCTGGTCCGAGACACTCAGGCCCTAGCCCGGCCCGTGTCCAATTGCTTATCAGAATTACCGGCCATAATCCAACCATCGCTCGCCTTTTCTCCCCCTTCTCTCAAACAGCTATTAAAATACTTCAGTTTTGCATGTAATGGCAATGTGTTTATATTTAATTTCATTTTTTTTTTTTTTTAGTTTGGAGCATTTTTTGTTCATTAAATTTTTTTTCTTTCTAAAAGTAACAACCAAGCGGCCAGCGGCAGACTGATCATATCTTATGTTTGATCAATTTAGCCTTCTCAAATCATCACGACTTGCCTAAAGTAAAATGTATAGATATACTAAAACAAGCATATAACAATGTTTAAACGTTAAACCTAGATAAATGTGCACTGCATCCAATAGTTTGTGCTGAGTATATTTGAATATCACAATATCACAATTATCATCAATATTGGTATATCACGACACCCCTAGTCAACACAAACTGACTATAATGTTCTGTTTATTATACTGAAAACACATGCTGGAGTTTCACCGTCTGCTGCTTTAAATTTTCAAGTTCCTTAAAGACATTTGGATTCTGATTTGCTGCAATCCGTTCCAATAAAGAAACAAACTGAACTACAACAGTTTTGGTGACCATTGTATGTAAAAATAAAAATAATAAATAGACATTTATCAAAATATCTTCTTTTGCTTCACTTACATAGTTTTAAAGAAACTTCGTTTTGGAAAGATGTGAGGGTGAGTAAATGATGAAAGAATTTTCATTTTTGGGTAAACTATCACTTTTGAAGTAATTTATAGTGATTTAACATATAGTAAATATTCTAATATAATATAATACTTTAGATGTTACCAAACAATCACATCTTTAGGCTACCTGACAAAACACTTTACAGTGTATAGCCTATGTGTCATTATGAAAACAGCAAGCATTTCAAATCAGTCTCAACGCAATCACCTGGAACCGATAAGGTTAGTGGTCAGTAAAGGGTAAGATTTGTGCAGACAGAACAGGTTGATGTGCACGTCACTTCTGTCTCCTGCCGTCATCCATTCAGCACTGTGGAGAAAACTTATCTCTGCATATTTTGTGTGTCTTACCCTCAAGGCAATAAATCAAAGAATCGACTTTGTGCATGTATAACTGTGTGTGTGTGTGTGTGTGTGTGGAGGTGTGAAGGTGTGGGAATAAGTGCTGATCTGTCACAGGAGCTCAATGACAAGAATGACTTTGTAGGAGGTAGAGGAAGGACACAATCATAAAAAAACTTGCAGCAGAACAGACGGGTATCTGTATCAGGCTCTCACACAAATCTCCTGACTGGACTCCTCAAATTCATAAAAGGGGAGCTGGAGGGGAAGGGAGTGAAAAAAAGAGATGGAAATATTAAATATCTCTCCGTGGACACGCCATAGCCTTGTTCTGTTATCTCTCTCTATTCATCCATGGATTATTTTTGGAGCAAATTGCAAATTAAGTTAGACCTTGTGCCAGAACTGCAGTCAACAGCATTGAAAATACCTTTTGATTTTTAGGTGACCTCGTCTCCCAATTGATTTAACTTGATGGTTGTAATTTATTGTTTGCTTTTATCTTCCAGTGAAACTTCAAGTAGAAAAAGAGAAAAGATATGAAGAATATTTGAAATGAGATAAATGCTAAGCGATAGCACAGCAGTTAGTGTTCTTGTGGCCAATGTAAGTTTAACTCTGATGTTCGATTTTTCCAATCCCATTAACCCACTTTCTGCACAGTGATTTCCTGTTACTTTCTAATGAAACGGTCTAATGAAAGAGAGACACACAAAACATAATATAACTAAATGAATTATAATAAATATGTGATTTCTGGTACTGAGTAATCACCATTCATTCATAATTTGAGTTTCACAGACAGTACAGTAGAGGACAGCAATATAATTGATTACTAGACGTTCCTTCTGCTAGATGCTCTAACATCATTGTATAGATGTATAACTGGAAATAGCTTCTGAAAGTCTAGATTTGCAAATCAAATTTTACAAATGAGATGCATTGGCATAAAAAAGAATGTAATTTGCTTTGACAAGGAATCAATGTTCTAGCTTTAGGAAGTACTCTGAACATAAATTGCAGCAGCGCATAATACATCATATCATTAACATGATGAATGATTATCAATGCGTGAATCAAACTCACTCAGAATGGTGTCAATGTCACATCATTTATTTTTACTATAATTATATATTAAATAAAAATTGCTCTACATTAAAGTATTTTATGCTCACCAAGTGCATTTATTTGATCAAAAGTATAGTAAAACTTTAATAGTTTGAAATATTACATAAGAATTGTATTGTATTTTAATGTTAACATGCATATAACAAAAGTGATGCATTTATCATTTTGTTCAGTGTATATATATATATATATATATATATATCAATGTTGAAAACAGTTAGGTTGCTTAAAATTGTTGTGTAAACTATGTTTTTTTTTAGGTGAATATAAATTTCAAAATAACACCATTTTGAAATTCAATATTTTATAACATAAACTAACCCTTTATTTAAATGCATCTCTGCTGAATAAAAGTATTAATTTATTTAGAAAAAAATGTACTGACCCCAAACTTTGGAAAGATTTGTGTTTGGGCAGAGGCACAACATGCAGAACAGTGAAGCTGCTCCCAGAATATTGTCTTAAACTTGCAGAAATTAGATTATTGAACGTCACTGAATTTGCCACATCAAATATGTACTAATTTGCATAAGGTTTAATTCTTCTAAACTTTATTGTATCGCTGAACATGCCCACAGGGTTGCTGTCACTCACATGGTTATAAATGCACTCTTGTTGCAAAATCGCTCTGTATAAACACCCTTTTATAGTTATTGAAGGTCACTGATCAATATCCTAATTTCCATTCAAAAAGCGTCACATAGGTCATTTTCTTAGTCTTGAGCCTAATGGCACAAGCCCATAATTGGCTCATTTGACCAGACTAGCTCAAACAACCTTCTCTGTAGACAGTGAACCCGAAGGTGATCATCTCCACTGTCACTGTGCAATCTGTCATTTAGCTGGCTGGTAGTTAGCCTTTGCCCAATCCATCAGGGAGTGTGTGCACTCCAGTGTCAGCTGGACTCTGAAAAACACGAGTCTTGCTGCTCACAGGGTTGTTTATGTGACGATGGATTCATCCGTCTTCAATGCCGTAGCTGGCTTTTGTTAGTCTTAAACTGTTTATGCTCCCATTGACATGCTGTATTAGTCATATAAATGTCTGAAAGAAGGTTCTCAGAGAACTGAGGCCTTAAAAAGATTCATGGCAAAGACATGAACTTATTCCACCCTGCCATTTGATGAAATGATAATAAGCCCTTGACGGGTGGGCAGTCTGACTTTTAAGTAAAAATAAATGTGAACTTTGTGCTCATGGTATCATGGGAATCAAGTGTGGGGGTTTAATACAAATCAGTGGTATATATGAAGCAATGGCAAGGGGTTTTGAGAAGGCGCAAGCAAAGGCCAAAGGAATAGTTAACTCAAAAAATTTAAACTGATTATTTACTCACTCATTGTGTTATTTCAAACTAGCAATCAAATATGAAACTGATGAGATTATAATTTTTGGGTGAACTATTTGGTCATCTTCGCTTTTAACACAATAACACATTGCAATTGCAGCAAGATTAACCCAAAATATACAGGTTAACTAAATTCAGAAAATCTAAACTGTGTCTTTTTGAATAAAAACATGATGTGATGTAGACTGGTCTTGTATGTATTTGCTGCCCTCAAGTGGCCCACTTGTGTAATGACCTAAAAACATTAGGTGTTGCAAGTCGCAGGTTTCACTGGGTGTTACCGTGTTTAGCATGACTTGATTTACAAAGCCTTTCCCACAATTCTTCCTTGTAATCTGAACCCGTTATTTAGTTCAGTCTGACTAAACTTGAGCCCAACTCACTCAAACGGCAATGCTTTTGAAATTACTGTACAAAGTAGGCAGTTGTTACTTGTTACTACTTGGCTGCTAGTTCTGTCAAGAGCGAGAGACATGTCATCACACCATGTGAAGGAGGTGGAGAGAACAGAACCTAAATTTCCCCTGACTGGACGTGATCAAGAGACAAAGCAGAGTCATATCTGCCTCGAGGGAGCGCTGAGCTCCTTCCTGTTCCTCGTTCCCCATCTTCCAGGAATCACCTCCCTCTATCAGTCCTGAGGGGGAGACCATCACTGCCCCCTTCTGCAGGAATAACTTCTCTGGTCTATTATTTTTTAAGACACTTGCTAATTTGCAAATCTCAAAAAGCCTGAACACCATCTTAAGAAGGACTTTCTGTCTCTTAATGAGGAAATGTATTTTGATGTTAAATTCTACAACTGCATCAAGTCAAATTTCCAAAGATGCACAAAGTCATGTTAGAATGATTACAGAACATGTATGTTTTGACAATGGAAACCTGATTGTGCCTTCATGTATCAGTAATCATGTTTTGTACTCAATTATATTAGGCTACATATTTATTTGCATGTTTTTTGTTATAGATACAAGTCTTGCTGTCATTTTCTATTTTTCCCTGTCAGTAACCATTTATTGACTGTGGCCACTTTGTTTAACAGCAAAGTGTGAAAATTATGACATCCATACAGACATGCAGCAAAGTTTTGCAAGAATTATAACTCATAAACAATAACAGAAATCAAGCTTAATGCCACAATATGCAATGCAAAGTTTAACTGACACTGACAGAAATTATATATTTGTGTTAAACACATTCCATAAATTAATTTTTACTGTATTCTCCCTCCCTCAAGAGTGCAAAGAAATTCAGTTATCACATTTTCTGCATTCCTAGCACTCTTGACTTTTCTACATACTGCAGCAATGCTTGTTTGACATATAAAACCTGCTACTCAAAGTAAAACAGGTAATAAAAACAATAAATAATGAAATAAAATGTTAAATATAAAAGGCTAAACTATTGGAAATAAAGTAGGAAGCCACAAAGCAATTGCAAGATGTAAAGTCACATAGCAAGATTAAAAGTCATATTAGTATATGGTAAAAATTGTCAGACAAAGTTATATTGGGAGAAATCAAATTACAATGAGGAAAAATAAAGTTTCAGTTGTGACATTGCTTACTATGAGGCAGGAACAGACTTCTATATTAACGTGGATCAGGGTCAGGTCTCATTATGAAAATAATATGAATCTTATTCAGTGTTCCAATGATTGCACTTAAAATGTGATATCATATTGGTAGGAGTACATAAAATGTATTACATTTAAAATATATTTATACTTTTAACTAGTGGTTTGAGTCAGGTTTATAATAAGCAGCTTTATTTGGGGATTTGTGCAACTGAAATAAATTGTATGACTTATTAAGTACTAACAAAATCTAGAATGTACAATAAACAATAAAAAAGTACAGATTTCTTTTTTCAAAGGCGTTTGCTGTAATATACCATATTTATTTTTTACCTGAGAAGTGGATCCAAACATAATATTCAAAATATTATTTTGCATGAGAACAGTCAGTGCATACTCAGGGATTGCTGGTGTCCACGATATTGAAGGTAACCCAGCTGCCAAGCCAAAGACGGGTTAGCAGAGTCTGCATAAGTGTTAATATGGTTCTGATGACAGGTGACCCTCGTCCCATGTTGATATCCAGGTCCTCCACTGTAGTAATCATTTATTTGGTCCTCACAATGGTGACTGAAGTGTCCATGGCTGTTGGTTGGGCAGTGGCTGTAGTGAGGGGATGGTACAGAGTTCGATATGTCCTGGTACAAAATCCCAGGAGGTATCTCTGGAGAAACTGTGAGAGGCTCTGGCTGATGGGGAATATAGTTCTCCATCGGTTCCTGAAAAGTTCCTATCTTCCTGGGCAAGGAAATGTTCTCTTCTGGCTGCTGGTAACAATCTGTAGGGGTACACTGAGGTGCATGTGCTTCAGTGTCTGAATGTGTCTGCAGATATAAAGACAGTGTTGAAATGTGGTGGATGGCACGGCGTAGAGTGGCGATCTTGGAGAGACGCTTTCCACTAAGGTCATGTTTGAGGACAGTGCGCAAGGCGTTGAAGCCCTGGTTGTAGTCCAGGATGCGCTTCCTCTCTCGGACGTTGGCGGCAACTCTCCGTGCTTTGGACCGCTTGGGCCGAGTATGCCTCTTAGTCGCTTTGAAGCCCTCCATGTCACTGGGGCTGGATGACACTGAGCACTCTGTACGAATCTTTGCAGGGCTTTCGCTGCCACAGTCATCATCCTCACCCAAAGGAAAATCCTCCAACTCATCCTCTGAAACTTCAGATTCTGTACTGGTGCTGCCCAGACTCATCGTTGTAGACTTTTGTCCTCTGTGAAATGCAAATCTTAGCTTTGGTATGAGAGATGAGCGGTCTTGTGGCCTGTGTGAACTATAAACAGTTAGCTTTGCAAAACAACTGCATGTTGAAATCCTCTCCTCACCTTCTAGATCAGATCTGTCAGTCTCGGAGAGGGCGAGAGGGGTTTTTAAAGGCAATCTGTGGATGTGTCACGTGAGCCAGCTGCCTATAAGCTAAAGTGTATTCTGTGTTTACAAGTGCCCTCCAGGCAAGCGTAGACATCAGTCAACAGGCCTCGACACACCTCCTCAACACACAGGATCTGATCTTTCCAACTAAACTGTGCCGAAAATGAGGAATGGCATTTGCAAAGCTGACAGATGCACGTAACTCCAATGCATGCATGTTTGGTTTTGACAGCTATGTACCGATATTGCAGATGCTTCCTCCTCATAAATATTATGGAATCATGGTTCATTCATATTTGTGTTCGCCTGGAAGTTCTAGAGAATCTGAAGACCTCAATTAGCTTATTTAGGTGTGTTTAATAAGGGTTGGAAACTAAACTCTGCAGGAACATGTTTGTACTCCCCTTTTGAAATTATATAATTGATCCAATTATGAAAATGAATAAATGCCATGAGACTAAGCAAATTAAGACAATTAGCATTTTGGGGTAAACTATTATTTTAAGCATAAGGAGTTCTAAACGAACCAGATTAGGATTCTTCATTTTACAACCAGTTACAATTTAAAAGTTCAAATTTGAAGACATTTAGAAGCACTTCAAATGTACCTGTCTGACGTTGGATGGTTGAGCTCAAGAAAACCAGTCAGAAGCTGCTTTGAAAAATTTTACAGTTACAGATTTTTTTTTTAAACAAAGAGTGGGAATACAGAACCCTTATCCCCAGCATAAAGAACCATTTCAGCAATAAAGGGTTTTCTAGAACCACATCAACTATGATTACAACTATAGAACCGCTACACCATCTTATTTTTAAGAGCATAAATGTGAAAGTGCAGGTAAAATCCTCCAGTGTAGAATTCATAATTATGAACACTGGTCACTCGTAATACATTCCTAGTTTTCCTCCACCTTGATCCAGATGGATTGTCTAAGCTGTGTCCTGTGTTGAGAGAAAAACTGAAACATTCATGACAAATTACAGCTTTATCAGATAAGCCTCTTTTACCAATTTGCCTTTACACCTTTTCTCTGCCAGAGGGATGGAAAAACACTTATCATGTGTCACATAAACTCCATATCTCTGCATGGTCACAATTAGCTGTTGTGTATTAAGCGATTACTGGCCTTCCTGGGCTGCAGTGAGGGACAGTGTAATTTGGTTGTCAGCAAAGTCATAAATCTAATGTGCGCTTCCTATGGGGCAAGAACAGACAGTAGCCACTTCAAAGCTGGGGAAAAGGAACACAGATATTTTACAATTATTACCTGTGATGACTGTGAGATAAGGGCTTCGGTTGCCTTTTTATTCTCACTCGCAAACAGCTTGTGTATCCTCTACTTGAACTCAGATGTGTTTTTGTAATCCAAAAATGTGTTTTGTACTGAAAGTGGACAATAGTGTGAAATTCTAACTAGTTCCTTCTATTATTCAGTATTTGGTGTGAATTAGAAATGGAAATTTACAACCACCATGTTGGAATGTGTTGAACATTGTTTTATCGCAAGAGAAAAATCTTCAGCTCAGTGCTTTAAACGTGTCTCTATTACTGTAAGGGTCAAGATACGCTAACATTTTGCTTCAGGACAAAAAGTTTACTTCAGACCCAACACAAAATTGTTTACTATAAAATAATTATGTCTGACAAAATACTGGATTTGTTTTATTTATTTGTATTAATAAATATTTCATATAATATCTTTTAAAACTGTACAAGTCAAGAGTATATAGTTATTATAGCCAAAATTATTAAAACTAAATAAATAAATATTAAGACATATGCTTAAAAAAGGACTTTAGCAATGTTTTGGTCTGACTTTCTGTAGTCTTGGAAACATTCAACTAATAAATGTATGCATTGAATGCCCGCATTTTCCAACATACTAGGCTAACATTAAATTAAAAATAGAAATATCCATTTTTTAACAAAAGTCAAATTCAATTAAATTAAAAAAAACGTTGGGGCCAGTAAAATGTTGGCAGGGAAAAAAACTAAAATCTAAAAACTATTTTTTCTTGTGTTTCTTCTGTGGAACATGAAAGAAGATGTTGAAGAATGTTGGTAACCAAACACTTAGGGTTACAAAGCTACAATGGAATGACAAAACATTTTTCAAAATAGCTCCATTCATGTTCTACAGAAGAAACAAAGTCATACAGGTTTGATATGAGGGTAAATTATGACAGAATTTTCATTTTTGACAGAACAATCCCTTTAACAGAATGGTATAAAGTCACAATGAACTGAGGAAGCCACTATAGACAGACCTGCTGTCAGGTCATAATAGCAAAAGTGGTCCGTCTTCTCTTGGGTTGTACCTATTTTACAATTTTCAAGCCTCCAGTCAAACCAGTGGCTCAAGAGTGCTTTCTAACAGTTAAGATCATATCAGCAGTGGGTGGTGGTGCAATAACCTTTAAACAAGAAAGAGACTCCATTTCAGACATTGCTTCCTTCCTGTCCAACGTTTACTGCACAGTCATGACTTCAGCCATGTAGGTTTAGGTGTCTGGTTGATATTTGCACACAATGCAATAGATTGGCTCATGTTAGACCAACAGTAGACCTACAGTGACTAAACCATCAATCACCATCAACACAATCAGCCGGACCCAGTCAGACATTTACAGTGCCAGATATGTAACAGAAATTGTATCTTATTTGCACCTTTATCTGCAGTTTTACATTGTGAAAAAAGAGGAAAAAGCATATACATATTTACAACCTCTTACCTAGTGGCTGAGAATGGTTATTCAAGTCCCTTAGCTACTGGATAACATGTTTTGACCGATAGATGTGTTGACTTGATGTCCCTCATGGGCGTGGGGTGTTTTCCAGATCTCCAGTGAAAGGCAAATCAGTTTTTGTTAGCGGAAAATATAGTTGCTTAAGTGGGAATTACAACATCCTCTTCCTTTTCTTGTTCTGCAATTATAATCCAAAATGCAGGTTTGTTTAAACACAGGGCTCTAGATTGTGTCATACTGTGTTTGCTCTATAATTTGAAATTAATTGTAAAATGCAACAACCTTTGCATGCTAATTACAGGCTCCTTTGGGGCTTTACACTCAAATGGGAAAAAAAATCAATCAGACTATGGATGTCAGACAGCTTTGTTGACCTGATAAACATATAAAAATAATGATCCCCAAATGCAACAGAAAGCACCAAGTAAAGACAAAAACAGACGTGCCGCAGACAGAGGAGGAGAGCGTGGGAATGTCAGTGTAATTGTTTTTGGCGCTTTTTCTCAATGACCATTAGAGGAAAAATTAGGGGTCATGGGCACAGAAAGGAGAGACTGATGTACTTGGTAATTGAGGGGTTTGTTTGCAAGGTATGGGAACTGAAATACTTGGGGGAAAAAATTGTTTTATTTTGCAGGTATCAAAAACAATACAACAAAAACACCATTTAGCTATATCTAAAATGGACAATATTTCACCCAATATCTAACCATCAGCCAAAGAGTGGTTTTTAATAGTAACAGCTTTGAACTGTTGATGGCCATGTCAAAGGTTAAAGAGCACCCTGGAGCTGGACACTTAACCTGAATGGCCTTCAAACCAATAAGAATTGATTCCCTGGTCATCAGATCCATTATTAGCATTATTAGAACAAAACTGAGACTGTAATTTAAATTGATTTTGAATTAAGGAAGCAAACAGGATATATAATTGAATTTGAATGTTTAAGGAAGTACAGTATTAACTGTATATGAAAAGCTAAGTTTGAAAATATGTGTTTGGAAGTGTAAAAAAAAAGTTTGCAGAACTTATGGATAGATGAAATGCAAGACAAACAGATAGGTGGACAGATAGATAGAGAGAATTTTTCCGCTCTGGATTTTTCACAGCCCTGTATTGAAGCAGTATTCACACTAGTTCACAAGATAAATATGTATTTCATTTTCTCTACCTCCTTGCATTTATATTAAGTCAGTTGTTCCACTCCATGAGTGTGATTCTCTGCACTCCACAACCAGCAATGTGTGATTCATTTGTAATGGAAACATTTGCACACTTGAGTCACCTACTGCTCCAGTCTAAGTGATGTAAATAAACAATGATGATTTACAAGAAGGGTTGGCAGATTAATTGTCTCGTATGGAGAACTTTAAGCATGCTCTTAAAACCCATCCCAGCCTAGTCCTTTTTTGACAAATGGGAAGAAACTAGCAATTATCAGTCGCCATGTATAAATCAAGGTCCTTTTAGATAGCCGTGCGAGAAGCAGAGATAGACCGGCCATAACTGTGAATTGTCTAAAGATTTGTAAATCTTGAGTCTGAGGTTAGATAATGAGAAGCTGCTTTCTGTCAGTTATTAGAAGACAGTGACACAATTATTTAGATATATGCTTTTAAAGGGGTGGTGAGTCTTGAGAAGTATGCAGGGAAATTAGAGGTCCACAAGGAAAACATGAATTCGTTACAACATTCAGAACATTTTGGCTTTATGTTACTGTAGGCTACCAGCCACTAATGCTTTAATGAAAGTGCTGGCATGTGTGCTGCTCTGTTTTAAATGTGTTCAAGCAGTGTTAATATTGTGCATCTTTCAAAATGTATAAATAATACTAGACAAAAACATTTTGTTAACTGAAATAAAAATAAAAACTATTACCGGAAAATACTGAAGCCAAGCTAAAATGACTCAAAAACTAACTAAAACTAAATAAAATGTCAAATTATTTTTATTTTTGATTTTTGATAGACAGTATACTATAAAAAAGGAAATTAACATGTCACTAAACAAACAATCAATATCGTAAACCATGATATATGTCACATTAATCATAGCAGTGACTCAACAAGTAATTCTGACTATTATATCCACTTCAATACTAATACAATTGACTCGACTCTATAACAACATTAAACTGTGCTGTAAAATTGAATGGCATTAAAAAACTATTTATAGGCCTACTGGTTAGTGCATTAACTTTGGAAGTCTACTAACTAAGATAAGTAAAAATTAGATAAATAAAACACTAAAACAAATTAACTAAAACAAATAAAAAAAAAACACAACTGAAAAAAACTGAATTAAAAACCTAACTATAGTAACTCCACTCTCAACTAATTGCAATACTTTCAGCAGGATCAAGGCTGGAAAAATGCATTTACAACATGTCAGGCATGTTCACATTCATTCTTATTAACGGTACAAGAAACACAAATTAACATCACAATCCTTCCTTTGGCTAAGTGCATTCACTTCAATACAATACTTTCTTAGTCTGTTTTGATTAGCTATACTGTTCATTTACAGTAGGGGGTTCCCAAACGATATACTGTGATTGCTGCGGGCGCATGTAGCGGTGTAATGGAAATGTCTGGGACTTCCTTGGCCCTTGTAAAAGAGTACAACAGTACATTGTTGACACATGCCTCCTGGTCTGCACTTGCTCTTGTTAGCTGACACGGCTGCCTGATGTTTGATTAGGTTATGTTAAAGATGGGTGTTATGTCTTGTCAGGGGAGGATGGGCTGATCTTTCCCCTGACTCACAGCACTGGCTGCTTCTGTTCCATCTACAGATCTCAAAGAAAGAGTTGGCCCAGAAATGAATCACTCCCAGACAGAGGTAGAAAAGAAAACCACTCCGAGATATACAAGCTATATAAGCTTTAATTCACTCTTCTATAAAGACAGATCTTTGTTGATATTTTACAAAGCCATTATGCAATGTGCAAGCACTACAAACTACATTGCAACTACATTTATACATGTAGAAAATGCTTTTATCCAAAGTTACTTAAAAAAATGTTTAATAGTTTTGACAAATACACTGTAAAACAAAAAGATTGTTGATGTGTTGTACAAGAACAATGCATTTTAGTCTTTCTACTTTAAATTAAAAGGATGATTATTATTGTACTGTTTTTATCAGCTGTTTGGACTCTCATTCTGACGGTACCCATTCATTCCAGAGGATCCATGAACAAGTGATGTAATGCTAAATGTCTCCAAATCTGTTTAAATGACGAAACAAACTTATCTACATATAACATTTCCTAAATATGAGTACATTTTCAGCATATTTACATTTTTTGTTGAATTATTCCTTTAATGTGTTACTTGCATTTTATTTGTAATTATTTCTGGAATTTACTAGCAATTTCTGAGTGAAAAATGGTTCAAAATACATCTTATACCAATCGAAGAAGCAAGCTAGAGAAGAGATGAACTGCAGAGAAGAAAATAAGTCTTGTGTGTGTGCACGTGTGTGTCTAAGTGTATTGGTTTTATACCCTATGTATCACTGTTAATGCTTGCGAGCCTTATTTATTAAACGTTTACTGATTTAACACACAATCAAAATGCACGTGCATGAAGACAGTACTACCTGGATTAAGATGAAAGTTGTCTCACTAAGTACTGCTGTATTTGTGATGGGCTCGTCTCCATGGTGACAAGAGTCAAACTGACTTTTTACAGCCTGCATCTCATTTTCTCCATGTCTGACATCAAGTAAACAACCCTAATGATTTCCCTTACAGGTTTACCAGCAAGCGCACCTTCAAGACAACACCACAGGGATTATAATTAAACAAGTTTGAATTTATTCATACTGTAACAAATTCTTAATATTCACATTTGTTTTTCAAACAGTACTGTATAAGAACATTCCAGAAGAGTGAAATATGAGCTGTTAATGATACTAACTGGCGTTCAGATGAAAGCGTGTTGACAAGACGCAAGGGATATGAAATCACTCCTGGCCTTTCAGTGGTAAGATGGCCTGCTCAAGGCTAGTCGCCCCAATACCTGTATAGCAGCATTACAGAGACAGAGGACTAGCATTATTTGCAATTAAAAGAACCAGCCTTTCACTCAAGGATTGCTAAATTGCTAGATTACTAGAGCCGAGTGATGTGATTTATGCTCTGGCTGGAGTCTGTGTTTGACAAAACTTAAGATGCGATGACATGGCCTGTAGGTAGTACTTGTTATGTCCTAGGAATGCAAGTTGTAACCTTTCTTCATAGCTCAGGGGTTGCTTACGATTGTTATGTTTTAATTATATAGTTTCAGACATCACATACCAAAATATCAAAATGTAATTCAGTGGCATGAAAATACAAAAGACAACAAAAATGTATTTCAGTGGTACCAAAAAAAATTCTTACTGACATATGGAGAACAAAATATATTTTTAAATGCTTACAAAATATATATTTATATTTTTTTAAAATATACTTTCAAAAATATACTAAAAATATATTTTAATATGGCCATGGCCAATAAAAGTACATTTACTTACATATATAAATACATTTTAAAAATTTTAATAATATATTGGCTATTTTTTGTATATATATATATATATATATATATATATATATATATATATATATATATATATATTTATTTAATTTTTGCCATATGAGAACAAATGTTGTGTGTGTGTGTGTGTGATTGTGTGTGTGTGTGTGTGTGCGTGTATAGGTCGATAAGGCATCCACAAATCACATAAATGAAATTGCTGTAATTTGTGGGTAACACGTATAATGCTTAAACGGCTCTTCTTTCTTTGGTCTTAGTAAATCTGTACTAAATTGTTATAATGGATAACAGAGTTTGGAGATCGTAATTTTGAGTCGTAAGGAGTAGCCTAAATGATTCAATGGCTCTCTCATAAAAACATTTATTTGTCGCCACCTACTGGCAGAAAGGGGCACAAAATAGTGACCAAATAAATTGTACTCACTAACGAAGGTGGGGGGGCAACTTCACGGAGGCCACCACAGACACAGCTCATCTAGGGTGATTGCGTGACAGCTTCCTGTGGCCTTGACTGGGAAGCTTCCACGCCTTGCATCGCGACGCACTAAACACCGCCCGCCTCTCTCTGGCACCCCCAAACGCAGGCGCTGATTGGGCAGTGCAAATGTCTCAACTCCCCTCGTCCACCGGTTGAGCACATTTTGTCACTTGCGCTAGCGTTAAATGGAGGAACGTCCCTGCGAAGGGGCAACCGGAGTATATATCAGTCATGGAGCAAAGAACGGCCCTGATCGATCGAACATATCGGTAAACAATGATCAGAACCACAGTCAGTTCCAGAACGAGAAAACGAAGACGAAGAAAACAGGTTGGTAACCAGCAACGCTCATTGTTTTTTTTTTCCTCTGACAAGCTCCAAATACAAGTCGTAGTTTGTTTGTTTGCTTGCAGTAATACCGCATTGGTTAAGTCAAATGAGGAGCATGTTTTGCTGATTGCACTGTTTGAAATAGTTATAGCCAGCGTTAGCCGCAAAGCTAGCTAGCATAAAGGGACATTGACCTTGTGCACCGGTCTCTCAGCACGCATTACACATTTCCCTGACTTCTAATTCATTTGCAAACATACCTCTAAGTTTGGGTCGTTTTTTAAAGGAACGCGGCCGTCAGAGATCCAGAATAGCCTGTTAGCTCTGCTCCGTCGCTGCCACAGCAACATGAACCGGCTCCTGTGGAATGTTCCTGCTCGTAGCTTAAGCTTGTTCTGTTATTTCCTGTCCGCCATAATGGACGACCACATCTCACAAACTTCATCGCTGCCCATTTATCGCACAAACCCGAATACTTTCGGAATACATGCTAGCTTTTGCTGTCAGAGTCGCTATTAATGTTGTTTTAGGGGTGTACGTTTGGCCAGCTTATCCTGAATCGCGGCCTTTTGCTCTTTGACTGTCATGTGAGTGGGCCTGGCAGTGACTGGGCTCGCGCTTACCGCCTATTCGAACTCGGCACCAAGTGGCCTGAATAGAACGTGTCGGAAAATTCTATAGCTCTACGGATACAAACGTTACAAAACTGTAAATGTAAGCAACCGGAAAATCCTATACACAAACTGTCAAGATGCACGCGATGACGTGTATATTTACAAAATCTTTTGATAAAAGATAAAGTGCATTTTCTTGACCCCGTTTAACCTGCATTATTTATACTTGTATGCAACGAAGCTAGTGGCGCCTCGCGACGAAGGCTGCCAACTCTTGTAGAACTCTCACGTATGTTTGATTTTAATCAAAAAGTGACAAACAGCTTTATTGTGTGCATTCTCTTCAGCGACTGTGAGCCTGTGTGCTGAAATGCACCACAGGCGTAGGGTTAAATAACTGTAGATATCAAGCTATTTGGGACGGTTCTGTTAGCCATTGTGACATGTAAAATGTTTCGCAGGAGTAACGTTACGCCGCTGCATATCGCTAAAACAATTCATTTTAGGTCCATAAAAACGCCTAGCGCCTATTGAAATTAATCTTTGCAGTTGTCACTTTATAGAAGCGTTGTGATGTACACACAATCACATCTTCTTCTGGCTAATCATTCAGGCTGCCCCATTAGCATGCTAAGCTAGTTATGACTTGGCCGGTTTGTTGAACAAATACGCACACATTTGGTTTCAAATAAAGCAATAACATTGATAAACAATTTTGTAAATGATTTAATGCAGTATAAACGTTGCTGCGATTAACCCACTTCAACGAGGGTGACTTAACCACACAAATTAAAATAGCCACAGAAGCTGGCATGGCGTTTGACACAAACAAACAAACCACACTAATGTAAGCCCACAAAAGGCATGGAATGTGTTTAAGGGGGGTTTTGTATTCAGATTTACGTTTTTCATTAATTTCGGAGACGTGTCCACCAATGCTGGGGAACTACCCAAATATGACTGAGTACTCCATTTTGACACGTCACAACCTTCGGTTAAAAATAGGGCGATGTCAGTCAGACTTGTGCCGGACGATGAAAGCACACTTGTATGGGGTGCTCGCTTCATGCTTCATATTTTCAGCCTCAAAGGACAGAGGCCGGTTTTAGTGTTCAAACCACTTTTTACTGCATTAATACATTGCACCCTTGATTTGGATTTTACGTTCCCCTCATGCCTTGTTGGTTCCGTTTGTTTGCATATACTGTACAAAGACAGATTTTCTCCTCTGTGAATTAATTTGAATCTGTATACCAGGTTGCCAGAATGGAATTGTTGCTAATGCCGGTGTACCGACGAAACATGCTACCTATCAGATTGTGCTACCAATAATATATTTGTATTGTTTTAAGGGTAGGTGTGGACGGGTAGGTGTAGGGGAGGGGTAGGTATGGACCTTAAAAAAGCC
Source organism: Gymnocypris eckloni scoliostomus (assembly GCA_027564155.1). Lineage (NCBI taxonomy): Eukaryota > Metazoa > Chordata > Actinopteri > Cypriniformes > Cyprinidae > Gymnocypris > Gymnocypris eckloni. The sequence continues at coordinate 8,837,336 of CM050417.1, read as the reverse complement.
TCAAACCACATGATGTTGGTAACACAATCTGACAGGTAGGATTTTTTGCTATCGATTTGTGCTACTTATCTTTTTAATGGGAGCTAGCATAATCTGAGCGGGTAGCACAAATTGTCAGAACACAGGGTGAGTCTTAAGTTCCTATGAGGACATTCCATCAGCTGCCATAAATAGTTTCCACAGAAATCATAAAGTAGACAGACTTGCACACTTGCTTTTTTATTTTAAGGACATCCATATATAATTATCCTGTTGCAGAGGATCCCTCTGGATACAGACCTATTTGTTTTAACAGTTCATTTTAAAATTAGTAAGCAAATTAAATAAAGGCAGCATATTTTTATTGCATGTTTTAAGTTGTTTGTATGTGAAATATATTTTTCTACAGAATTCTACAACCTTTATCAACATTCATAATACTAAGAAATGTTTCTTGAGAACCAAATTAGCATGTTAGAATGACTTCATGATGTTTTCAAATATATGAAAATAGACTATTTATTTTAAATTGCAATGATATATATACACATGCATACATATAATGCAGATAATTCTCTCACAATACATAAACAAGTTTATTTCCTTTTGTTCTAATACATTTTCTGCAGATCCAGCATGAGACGGATTATATCTGATTTCACTTTATTGGCAGAGATTTAATTTGATAAACTAGCTCTGTTCAGATCTAGGTTGGTTATGGGTATCATATCACAGATATTCCGACATGCGAGTCATTTTACACTGGTTTTAATTGAAAATACACTGAATACCCTCGGAACCCTCCATGGTTGTTCAGTGTGTTGAAGGAGTCAGGATTTGAAGGAGTCAGCTTGTCATCTGCCTGACCCTGGCTTGGTTCCACAGAGCATACCTAGTGTAAATATTTTTTGATCTTGTCCAAACATTGACTAGACTTGACCCGTTTACTGACCCACTTACTGGAACTTGAGATCTGATCTGGGCGTTTGCAAAAAGTTGTTGGTTCAGTGGATCAATTGATGCAGATTTGCAGTTTGCTTTCCATCTATTTATTGCTTTTTGTTTCTCCTCTGTTCAGAAAATGGCAAAATAAATGGAACTCTGAAGGAGGGAGAGGTGACTCCCGCTTCCTTTAACCCAGACAGATCCCTGCACCCTGCGAACAGCAATGGCGACAGACACCTGCTAGACATCAACTTGAAACAGAAGCCCACTCGACGGGCCTTCACCACTGACTCAACAGGGGACAGAAAAGATAGAAACACTTGCAGAAACAGCATGGACTTCAAAAATGACAAGTCCTCAGAGTTAAACACACTTGAGGGCAAAAAAGAGGCTTTGGCTACTCTGAACGGTGTGGTGTCGCTCCACTCTGTACCACTTACCAACGGTTACCCTAGCAAACCCGGAGCTGATTATGACGGTAGCGGCTCCGAGAGTGGATACACTACTCCCAAGAAACGTCGGGCCCAGAGGAATGGCAAAGCTGGGGACTATGTGACTGCTTCTGCCCAGGGAAAAGCCATGCAGCAGGGCAACAAACAAGACCACGGGCCTGTTGTGCCAGACTCGGCCTCTGGCTCTCAGGTGGAGAGTGGCAGAACTGGTTCAAAAGTTGAGCCACACCTAAAAGCCAAGGAACCACCTGCCTCGGCCACCCCACCTCCTCTGCCGGGGGCTGAACTTCAGCGCAAGAACTCGGACAGCAAAGTGGCTGGCAAGCGATTCGAGGATCGCTCCAGCAAGGTTAAGGTGGCTACCTCCACCAAAGAGGACTCATGGACCTTGTTCAAGCCTCCGCCTGTTTTTCCTGTGGACAATAGTAGCGCTAAGATTGTGCCTAAGATCAGTTATGCAAGCAAAGTGAAGGAGAACCTCAATAAGACTACCCAAGCTGGCTGGGAGTCTCTCACTCCTGCTCCCCAGGTGCCTGGGAGACCGCCACAGGTCCCTATGTCTGCGGTGAAAACCATCACCTCGGCTAGCTTTACCAACGGTCCCCTGCTGGGGGAAGGGAATGGCTGTCCCCTGCCTGGCCCCTATTTCAGTGCCGGTCCTCTGCTGGCGACCACGGCTGTTGCCTCTGAGAATGTAGCATCTCCCCCTGGTAGCGGCACTTTTGCCGTTGGGCGTTCCACAACCTCTGTGGCTGAGCCCAGGAAGCCCAGTCTGTTCGTTTACCCTGTCACCTCCTCCAATATGCAACTCTCGCTCCCGAGCGGCCGCCAAGCCGATCCCCCTGCTGCTCCAACAAATCAGAAGTCTCTGGGGGACATTTTTCAGAATCAGTGGGGCTTGTCCTTTATCAATGAGCCTAGCGCCGGACCAGAGGGTGTGGCGTGCCGCTCGAACGGAAAGGACGTGCCGGTGGAGGTGAGCTTTCAGGGAGGCTTTCCCGCTACAGTGGCCACTCAAACTTCCAGTACCTCTCAGAGACCGGATCAACCACCCTTCCCTAAGGCTCACGAGCCAGACAAACGGACTAGCGTTCAGAATTTGAGTCGAGGTGCGAGCGGCGGTGCCACAGCAGCAAGCGGGGCCGTACCCGAGACTTCTGTCCCCTGCCTCGAAGCCCAGAGAGATGAGACAGGGGTTCATGGTGCAATAGTGTTTTGTTCTTCCTCTAAGGACATTTGTGCCGAGCTGCCTCTCACCTCCCCAGCTGCACCTAAGGTGGCTTTGGCCAAGGACCAGAGCCATAATAAGGGCTTTGAAAGGAGGTCTAGTTGGGGGTCGTTTGATCTAAAAGCTGCTGTAATTTATCACACTAAAGGTAACTCACTATTTAAGTCTCATTAGTACTTTCACTTTATGTATTACAAGAATATACTGTCTTATGAATGTACATTAGAGATGGACTAATACAATAAATGTGACCCTTGACCACAAAAAAAGACTCATAAGTAGCACGGGTATATTTGTAGCAATAGTCAAAATTACATTGTTCGGGTCAAATTATATATTTTTCTTTTATGTCAAATATCATTAGGATTTTAAGTAAAAATCATGTTCCATGGAGATATTTTGTAAATATATTAAAACGTAATTTTTGATTCGTAATATGCATTGCTAAGGACTTAATTTGGACAACTGCAAAATTCTCAATATTTATTTTTATTTTTTTTGCACCCTCGGATTCCAGATTAGTTGGAAAAAATAGTTGTATCTCGGCCAAATATTGTCCTATCCTAACAATCCATATATATATATATATATATCAGGGCTCTTGAGTGCGACCAATTTGGTCGCACGTGCGCCCTAATTTATCTCGGGTGCGACTAACAAAAATCCCAGGGCGCACTGGTGCGTCCCAGCCATTCGAGAAAAGAAAAAAGTATCCGCGACTCAGAAACTCTGTGGTTCAACAAAAGACACCCCGTTAGGCTTATATCGTGGTCTAAACCAATCAGAGATAGTGAAGGCGGACCCCCTCTGATTGGCCGTGGTCCAGATATTCCTGTATGTGTGTGTGCGCGTTGACAAATGCGTCACGTGCTGCTGCAGTCAGACAGAGAGAAAGAGGTGAGTAGTAGAAATGCGTGCAGTGTTGCCAACTTAGCGACATTTAGCGCCTTTGTAGACCCCATAGCAACTTTTGTTTTCCAAAAAAAGCAACTAGTGACAAATCGAGTCTCTCAGAGTGTCTCTGTGATCGCAGCAACGGCGCGAGATCAGCGCTCTTTCTCTGCATCTGCTCTGTTCAGCGAGTCTGAGAAGAGCCCGTTCAGTTAAAACAGATATTATTGCTTCTCTAAATGTACATGCAAATATAGAAGAAATCACAGCACAGGAATTGTCTTGTCTTATATTGTGTATTATTTGATTTCATCAGACAACGGCTCAATACAATTATAAATTAGTATTTTTGTGCAGACTAGCTTCTTGGAAAGGAGAGCTGGTTATGAATTCTTAAAGGGACGTGTTTCAGTCATTATTTCATATTTATCCTGTTGACTGACAACATAAACAGTCAAATATATAAAGTAAAACAGTTTTATTGAGAATTTGGCTGCATTAAAATACAGTATGAGCACAGAGACGATTAGACAGAACAGAAGTTATTTTTTCTTTACTTTACTTTGTCATTTAGCAGACGCTTTTATCCAAAGCTGCTTACAAATAAGAAGTAACTAAAATTAAAAGTTAAAACTATACATAATATATACACACATTTAAGAAGATAAAGACATGAAATAAACATGACAAATGCATACAACATTTCAAAACTAAACATTTAAATGAAAATAAAAAAAAAAATCAAAATATTAAATCAAGAAAAGGTATGAGTATAAAAATGCTTCTAACATAACACTAAAGGCCTAAGTATACTTCTTTTTTGCATAGTAAGAATTGGTTATAAAAACTGTAAATACTTTTTTTTTTCATTATGTTTAGTGCAATTATTTGGTAGTCTGTGGTGGGATGGGGCGCAGGATTGTTTTATGGGTTTAAGGGGGGGGTTTGAGAAGCACTGCACTAGAGCATCCCTTCGTTCAGACACAGTGGAAGATCTGATAAGACTCAGTGTAGAAGGGCCAAGTCTGGAAGATGTTTAATGCTAGAGAGTGTGGTCAGCTGGTTTAGCCGAGGCCAAAGATCAAGAAAGCTAAACTACAGGAGTTGGCCATCCGAGGGGCATGTAACTGCAATGGAGGATAGTCCATAATACATTGAGCCATGAGATGTTCAGTTTGATGCCCTTAAAACACTTAATTTAGATTTTATTTATCTTGAGATGTTTTAAGTTTAAATCTCTGCTCAGTGAAGCACTTTAAGTACCAACACTTTTTCAGTAAGTTACCTTTCTTGTAGAATTGTGCTTCAAATAAAGAACTTTGTTGACCAGATTGTTAGTTAGTCGTTTTACTAGTCAATATTGCCTATATAAAAATTTGGGTGCACCTAACTTTTGTGCCGGTGCACCTAAGAAAAAAAGTTAGGCGCACCAGTGCACCCAGTGCAAAAAGTTAGTCTAGAGCCCTGTATATATATATATATACACAGTGGGTACGGAAAGTATTCAGACCCCCTTAAATGTTTCACTCTTTTTTTATATTGCAGCCATTTGCTAAAATCATTTAAGTTCACTTTTTTTCCTCAGCACCCCATATTGACAGAAAAACACAGAATTGTTGACATTTTTGCAGATTTATTAAAGAAGAAAAACTGAAATATCACATGGTCCTAAGTATTCAGACCCTTTGCTCAGTATTTAGTAGAAGCACTCTTTTGATTTAATACAGCCATGAGTCTTTTTGGGAAAGATGCAACAAGTTTTTCACACCTGGATTTGGGGATCCTCTGCCATTCCTCCTTGCAGATCCTCTCCAGTTCTGTCAGGTTGGATGGTAAACGTTGGTGGACAGCCATTTTTAGGTCTCTCCAGAGATGCTCAATTGGGTTTAAGTCAGGGCACTGGCTGGGCCATTTAAGAACAGTCACGGAGTTGTTGTGAAGCCACTCCTTCGTTATTTTAGCTGTGTGCTTAGGGTCATTGTCTTGTTGGAAGGTAAACCTTCGGCCCAGTCTGAGATCCTGAGCACTCTGGAGAAGGTTTTCGTCCAGGATATCCATGTACTTGTCCGCATTCATCTTTCCCTCGATTGCAACCAGTCGTCCTGTCCCTGCAGCTGAAAAACACCCCCACAGCATGATGCTGCCACCACCATGCTTCACTGTTGGGACTGTATTGGACAGGTGATGAGCAGTGCCTGGTTTTCTCCACACATACCGCTTAGAATTAAGGCCAAAAAGTTCTATCTTGGTCTCATCAGATCAGAGAATCTTATTTGTCACCATCTTGGAGTCCTTCAGGTGTTTTTTAGCAAACTCCATGCAGGCTTTCATGTGTCTTGTACTGAGGAGAGGCTTCTGTCGGGCCACTCTGCCATAAAGCCCCGACTGGTGGAGGGCTGCAGTGATGGTTGACTTTCTACAACTTTCTCCCATCTCCCGAATGCATCTCTGGAGCTCAGCCACAGTGATCTTTGGGTTCTTCTTTACCTCTCTCACCAAGGCTCTTCTCCCCCGATAGCTCAGTTTAGCCGGACGGCCAGCTCTAGGAAGGGTTCTGGTCGTCCCAAACGTCTTCCATTTAAGGATTATGGAGGCCACTGTGCTCTTAGGAACCTTAAGTGCAGCAGAATTTTTTTTGTAACCTTGGCCAGATCTGTGCCTTGCCACAATTCTGTCTCTGAGCTCTTCAGGCAGTTCCTTCGACCTCATGATTCTCATTTGCTCTGACATGCACTGTGAGCTGTAAGGTCTTATATAGACAGGTGTGTGGCTTTCCTAATCAAGTCCAATCAGTATAATCAAACACAGCAGGACTCAAATGAAGGTGTAGAACCATCTCAAGGATGATCAGAAGAAATGGACAGCACCTGAGTTAACTATATGAGTGTCACAGCAAAGGGTCTGAATACTTAGGACCATGTGATATTTCAGTTTTTCTTTTTTAATAAATCTGCAAAAATGTCAACAATTCTGTGTTTTTCTGTCAATATGTGTGTACATTAATGAGGAAAAAATGAACTTAAATGATTTTAGCAAATGGCTGCAATATAACAAAGAGTGAAAAATGTAAGGGGGTCTGAATACTTTCCGTACCCACTGTATATTACATATACATACACACACACGGAAAGCTTTATTCAGATAACGTATAAATCTCAATTAAAAAAATTGAGTGGTCGATGACTGGTTTTGATTTATGACTGTTTTTGTGGACCAGGGTCACAGATGTTTTATTAACTAACTATCTGATAACCAATATGCAGAACACATTTTGTATTGTTAATAATCACTTGTTTTCATTTACGGTTTCATTTGTCACAAATTTATTTTTTGTTTGTTTTAGTTGTTCAATTGCTAAAGTCTCTAAGAATTGTTTTGTAAATGCAGCAACAGATTATTGGAACAAGCCCCACTTTTTTGTGGGCAGTGCTGGGTAAATTACATACTGATTACAAATTGCATGACAAAAATTGAAGTTAGTAACATAACCTGGATTACACACATTAGGTAATGTTGTCTTACTAATTTTTTAATTAATTTTAGATTACTTTTGTCTAATTTATCACTTAGATTGGAATGGGATTATTGTGTACCGTGTTGATAAACAAAGAGAAAGAAAATATATTCCATTCTTTATAAACATCTTGAAATGCATTTCAAATGACATTACAGCAGCGTTTCTTAAACTGTATGTAAGTGTATGCTCATTTAGAAAGGAAAATTTAAAAGAAAAAATCATAATTGAGGTGAATCAATAAATTATGAATAATTTACTGACATTGTGTGAGTAATCATGTAATCCATAAAAAAACGTATCTGATTCTGAACATTTTAAAACCTAATATAATCTAATTACAAGCATTTAATTTTGGAATCTGATTATGTGATCCAGATTACATGTAATCAGTTACCACCCAGCACTGCTGATTGGTGCCTTTAGGGTCGATCCAATTTAAAGTGGTAAATGTCTGTCAAAAAAATATTGTTCAAACTAATTATCTCTAATATATACAAAAATTGGGGTTTGTGTGCTGCAGTTAAATCGGTTAAGATTGCATCCTACGTCGTTACTTAGCCTTCTCAAATTACAATGTTAAGGTTATTACTCTTGCACACAATTGATACTATGAGACTGAATATATAAATGTTCTTTCTGTGTGATTATATAAAGCAACAAAATAGCAGTATTTTGAAGTTTTTCTATTAGTTGAAACCGCTCAATCCTTTAGTTCTGTCAAGTTAAATAAAAAGGACAGATCTTGATTGAATTGTAGCTGCACTTGGGTATTTTTACACTGAACCTTCATCCTTCTTTTCTTTGCAGAAATTGAATATATTTTGAATTTGCAAAAACAAGGTAAGCTACTATTTACCTCTTTGTGTTTGTTGACATATTTATAGACAACTCTTGCCTCAGCATGTGAATAAACCCTTAAATGATTCAGCATTTAGATATTGCAACCCAATGCCCCATCTGCTCACATCCCTCAACCCTTCCCATATCATTTTTGTTTGTGGTTTTAGAGTTCCCAGCTCTCACCTACATTCATCTCTCTCACATTCTCACAGATCCAAATCGAGTAGTCCTCTTCAGTGAGTCATGGGACGGACTTGCTCAGTGAAGCTGTGTCTGGACACTATATCTCAGATGAACTCTGCTTCAAAGAGATGCGCTTGAGGAACATGGCTGCTGCCTCTGAACATCCTGAATCAGAACTAATCCAATGGTTTAGAAAGGATCTTGTTACCCCTCACCAGTCAAGGCTGAGCGCAGAGGAACAGAGTGCGCTTGGGAACACGGGTTAGCTGGGTTTAGAATATTAGAATGGAAGAATGGGAGCTGTGGAACTCAACTCTAATGCGGATATGTTGCTGAAGACAATTTCAATGACTTTGGGGACATACTACTCACACATCAAACACTCATGATAACCCGTCATGACATTTGGTTGGACGGAAGCTTCTCCTTTAAGTACTCACGGACCTAAAGAGAACGTCCAGGAGGAAAGCATGTCATCACGTGTGCCCTCTTGAATTCAAATAATCATGTAGTGGTCACATTGAATTCATTTGGGCATAGAACCGAAGAGTGTCGCACTACAGTGAATTAACATACTGTGGCCAGAGGAACTACATGTTTTTTTGGAGATTCAGGGGAATCGAACTCCATTTATGTGTGGGGTCAGTTAGATCAAGCCTTTGGGATTAAATAATTGTCTTAATTTAATTTCTGGACAAGATTGGGTCAGTCCTGTTAGTGACTCCACTTGTTTTTTGTTTTTTCTATTCATTGAAACACTTAAAAACTCCCAGGGCATGTTATGAGGTACTCTCGGATTGGGAAACCACACGCCCTGTAGTGTGCATGTGCAGTATGCTGCTCTGTGTGTCCTCTTTCGGGAGAGTTCAAAGTGCTATCGTTCAATAGTCTTATTGTCGTCTCTTCATGCTTCTGTCGCCTGACAGCCGTTCGAGTCTCTTGCTCGTTGTGTGAGTGTGTAAACGGAGGGCAAAGGTCACGCTCTACTCTTTTATCTTGAGTGTTTTATGTTTTAAATTTTTAAGTAGCAATTAGAACCCAAAACTAATTGATAATATGTGCCACACCACAGAGTTGCTTTAGCTTCAATGCTATAGGTACATTATGAAGGCTTTCATTCGTTTTGGTTAAGTTCAGTAGAGCTGCTCTTCGAAATAGGGTTTTGTTTTTCCCTGGAAAGGCAGTAGCAACTACTTTTGCTTCATTTGGGACTACACCACAATTTAGAGGGAACGTAGAGAGCAGTCGCTGGTGAACGATCCAGACTTTTTATTTCACTCAAGAGACTAGAAGCCCCTAGTGTTTTTTTAACTGAGCATCACAATCACACTTTTTATTTCTTGTTTTAATTTGTTCCTGGGTTAAGCGCTTGCTTAAGCACATATGAGCCTCATCAATAGAACCTCCGTTGACAGGAATTCTGCCGTTGTGTAAATGTTTCTCTTTCTAATGTCAAAAAAAGCATTCTAAACTTAGTCTATCCTCTGTTTTATCATTTCACAGATTAATTGATTTATACATAAGAATCAGTAGCACTTTATGTATTATGTTCTTGAATTGTATTTCCTTAAACATTGACATATCAAGTACATATTTGAAATTCTAGTAATTAATCATAGGCTACTAACTTTAACCTCTACCTAAGGACTGTCGGTCCGCAATCTCAAAAGAAAATAAATATAACAAAAACAAAAAAAAGTGAAAAAGGAAATAAAATAAAAAAGACACTCAGGTAGAATTAGGGCAGTGTTCTTCTATCTAACAAAAAAAATGCACCAACAGTGTTATTGCCAAATATGAAAAGAACGTCCCATGTTTGTACCAGTTGTTGTTTTTTAAATCGTAACCTTTTGAGGGATTACATTTTTGACTGAAAGCCAATGCTTGCATCTTTACAGATATCATTTGGCATCAATGTTTTCTTACATGACCATGAAACACTGCCAGGTGAAAAGATTTAAGTACACATGGAAGACGTTAACCACACCAAGTATCTGTATGTCTTTCCTTTGCAAGAGTTTTTTTTCATGTTTTAAATGCAGCATGTAATGGTTTCCAATGTGGTCTGTCTTCAGAAAGCATGGGATGTTTCATGATAGTTCTTAATCTGTTTCTGTTCTTGAGGTATCCGACGTCTGTTCGATGTCTTGGTTCAAAAGATACTGCAGCTGTCGATGAAACAGATGTAAGGGTGTTAAGTTCTGCTTTCTTTTCTAATTCCATTTGGATTCCACTTAAAAGCTTTGTGCAATGTAGAGAAATCCTGCGATTGATAATTAGCTTTTTAGATGCACATCTCTTCTTTGCTTCACTTGAGTTTTATTGTAGTTATCTAAATTTTGTCTTTAAACATCTCACAATTTTTTATATCCAATTTGCTTAAGGAGTTCCTGATGTAGGTATAATTTATAACCATCCGTTATTACATTAAGTTAATTATGAAATACCTCTGTGAACATGCATTGTCCCTGTATCCCTATTCCCCCTTAAAGGGATCGTTCATGTAAAAATGAAGATCATGTCATCATTCACTCAACCTCATGTCATTCCAAACCTCTTAAGACTTTCTGACCCTGTCCAAACGACTAGTGAATGTCCTATCCGTTTGGACCCCACCGACTTTCACTGTATACAGTTCGAACCGGTTAGGAATAATATGAGGGTGAGTAAATAATGGCAGAATTCAGATTTTGGGTGAGCTGTCTCCTTAACTCAGTTACGTATTTGTAAACGCTGTCAGCAGAATTAACTAAACCTGGCTATTGTTTAAAAAAACTCCACTGCTGGGGTCAAATGCACATATAGAGGTTCTATGCACAGAATGCAAACAGAACAGAGTTTATATTATGGAGGGTTGCACATTTGCTTAATTTCCTCAATTTAAATAAGCACTTAACTACCCTACAAATGATTTAATTGCAATATAAATTATTTACATGAATCTTAAATAGCTCCCCTTAGTGTTTAAATCAATAAGAGCACGTACGGATGGGAGAGAGGTACAGAGATGCTTAAATGGTGTGTTTGATTGCGAAATCTGTACCGAGAAAATGCATCTTTGTTGACATATTCAAACTTCACGTGTTTTCTTAATGTATGAATGATTCTTGTCCTGACAACTCAAACAGATTTTTTTTTTGCATGTGGATGCATATGTGTGTGTTCGTGTGCAAGCATGTGTATTTGTCTTCATTCATACGCTCAATTATATGCAACGTTAATATTGCAAACTTTTCAAGTTCAGGGTGCCTGTGTTAAGCGATATATTAAATGGAATCACATCAGAACATGAAAAACTCTTGCTTTTCCCATGTCCCTACACCCCAATTACCCCCCAACAATCTTCAGTTGTGCCATGTTTTGACTGTTAAAAGTTTGAATTAATATTTCATTGTATGTTGCTCTCTCTGAATTTCCTGCAGTGGATATTAAGAGGGGGTTACATTATGTCTCAAGAATCTTTGTCACTGCTAATAAACTTGTTGAAAAAGATCTTGTTCTCTTAGTCTTCTTCTGAATGTCTGTTAAATTTTCTTTTTCTTTTGAAACAAAGAAATATGCCAAGTTCGATACAGGCTTGATTAAGCCTAATGTTGATGGCCCAAATTTCATTTTGTCCCTCATTTTAAGAAACGGGAAAAAAACTAATTACAGTGAGTTACTTGCAGTGACGGTGAATTCCCCTCCCACTAGAACTAACGCTCTATCACATTTTATGCTAAGATTAGAAACGATAAGCATTTTTATTGCAATTAAAAGTCATGCAAACAACATGCATTGTTTACGTATTGTTGCTGTATTTTTTTTAAATAAGCATTAATTAATAATAATAATCAATATTTAGTTAATGCGTTTTTTCTTTTTAAATATAGCAACACATTCTCCAGAAACTGGCTCCATTCAAATGCCTCTCCGTAACCTTATTGTTATTTTATAAAGAAAAGAGTCAAACTTGTGCTTAATCATTATGCCACAAATGCTATTTTGATTGTTCTTAACTTATAAAACTCGGAATCTGTATGTAGCCTAATAATACTCAAGCAATAAGCATAATAAATATTAAGATAAGATGAGCTTTATTCCTCACATACACAATTATACAGAGTATAACCAGCAGTGAAATGTGTTCTCTGCATTTAACCCATCCAAGTGCACACACACATACACACACACACTTGTAGCAGGGCATACCTGACCTACTCCCTGGATTTACAGCAACACACCCCGCTTTCTATATTCATCTTGCTCTTTATAACCCTTACTTACTGTTATTATAGCATCATAAACAGGACAGACGGAAGCTGTGTTTTCCCGGGGAAAGTCCCAGCACCCCCCTGGCGTCTCTGAGCTGGCACTGGTGCAAAGGTGAATCAAGGGAAGAGAATGCTGGAGGGTGAGGTGTTTATAAGGACATAGGGATGATTGGTAGCTTGTCTTAAACTAAAACATTAGTGGTTATTTGATTCTTGGCTATTTCTTATTTATCTATGCATTTATGATGCACTCTAAATGTAGAAACCTGACCATTTCAACCACTGCCTCGCATCTCCTCAGTATTAATATATAAGTGTGGCACTAGATGCCGCTGTTGCCCATCAAAAAGTGAAAGGGAACCACATAAGCCACCATCAAGAGTGAGAAGTGTACTACAAGATGATTAATGGAAGACAAATAGGCTTATGTACAGAAACCCCCCTAAGCGTATGCAAAAACATTCAGAAAATATTCAAGTGGAAATCATTTTATAATTCAGTCATACTATAATCTATCTTGAAAATATCGGATGAACTTCGTTAACAAGAAAGTAATCGAACTGAATTATATAATATGATGACTGTATTAAATGCATTGTTCTTTCTTATTTTTACTACTGTAATGGTTTCCAGATTTAAATATTCGCGAAATGAGAAGTTTATAAGAACATCAGTGTAAAACATGACATGATGAAACGAATTGTTTTGCTGTAAATTACATTTGAAGGTCAATATGAGTATTTTTTATTATAACAGAGAATCAGGCTAAATTTTTGGGGTACAATTGACATTAAGAAGTCAAACATATGATTTTTATATATATAAAAAATCCATAAAAATGTGGGCTATATTAGATTTAAAAAGTGTTTTTGCTCACTATATGTATGCACAGGCATCTATTATCCAGAACAAAGATGCCTGTGAAAAGACCAGAATGATCTTGATTCATATCCCAACAGGGAAAATCCACAACGAAATACATTAATGATAAATGTATGAAGCCTCCAGGGGTCCTGACATGTCCCAGCATCTCCTGTGAAGATCTGCAGATGATAAAACTAGAACATAAAGCTTCAGTCCTTAGTTTCTAATAATAACATTAAACATCACACAAACCTACTTGCATCAAAACAGCTCTCCATATTTGGACCGTGATTGACACATCTAATAAAAGCAAAGTGTGCTTCCTCCAAAGTGATATAATTTTTTCAGTCCCCCGTCCCCGTCCCCCATCAGAAATATCCCCAAGAGGGCAGAGTAAAAATAGACAGTAGAAAGAATTCTTGTGCTTTAAATAGAGCTGACTCTCATATGAGGTCAGTGTCACTGAATGTCTTTGTAGGCTCTATTCTATGCTTCTGTGACTAAAGCCAAGCAGATACTGCTCTCTTTCTCTCTGTCACAGGCTGATCAACAATGCTTCAGTCTCTCACCAGTGTAACACATGCAGCCTTAGTCACTATGTACACAGTACCACTGTGATGTGTGGCGAGCACACAGCGTTTCGCTCTGAAAGAAGGCCTGAAGGCTTCTGTGACTGTAGCTGCATGAACGGTGACAATTTTTCATTATACAACCTGATTTTGCAATTAAGACTTATACCTAGAGTATTGGATTCATTAAATCCAATTATGAATAATTTACATGCACATAATTTAAAAAAATCAATTACACACTTCCATGACATTACTCATGTGGTCTTTTCTTCGTTTTCGAGCCATGTACAAATTATGGTCTTTTGTTCCGCTCTGTAATCTTTACTACATGTTATGTTTGAATGACTTACATGTACAATAGGTGGCTGAAAGAACATGCACACACCATAAAACATGAAACTGGGTCCCTGTCTGACCTCAACAGTATGGGATCAAATCCCTGCAGCCATGCTCCAACTTCTAGTGGAAATTCTTTCCCATGGGAGTGTAAGCAGTTATTGCAGCAAATGGATGAGCAGTTTCTTATAAAATGCCAATGGCTTTGAAATTACGTGTTCAACAAGCTCATTTGGGAGTGGTGTTTGGGTGTCTATTTACTTTTGATAGTGTTGTGGAGCTTAGGACAGATTATAGGCAATATTTGTGGACACATTCCAATTTATTTTTCACATTGCCATTAACAAACCATTAACCATGCCTTGTGCCTCAGTATACTCCTAATTTACTGCTTATTAGTGGTTAGCAAGGTAGTTGTTACGTTTAAGTATGAGGTAGGATAAGGGATTACAGAATATTAGCTTTATAAACAGCCTATATATTAATAATATGTGCTAATAAGAAATTAAAGTGTTATACCATTAACACTTCTTCCGAATATCTTAATAATTGAAAGTGACGTGACATATGGCCAAGTATGGTGACCCACACTCAGAATTTGTGCTCTGCAATTAACCCATCCCAAGTGCACACACACACCCCGGGAAAACACACCCGGAGCAGTTGGTAGCCATTTATGCTGTGACGCCCGGAGAGCAGTTAGGCGTTCGGTGACTTGCTCAAGGGCATCTCGGTCATGGTATTGAGGGTGGAGAGAGAGCTGCACATTCTTTCCCACCTACAATCCCTGCCGGACCTGAGACTCGAACTCGCAACGTTTGGATTACAAGTCCGACTCTCTAACCATTAGGCTACAACAGGTTATGAGCTGAACTATAAATCTGATTGAGTGCATTGCTGGTGCACATCATAGGATTGGGAAATGAGAACCTGGGGCCTGTTTCATAAAACAAGTTTACCAAACAAGCCAGGTTTATTTCAATTAGTCTGACTTATTGTCAGTTTATTTGGTTCTAAATAAGTCAGACTAACTGAAAAAGCCTGGCTTAACTTGTTTTATGAAATAGGCCCCTGACCTGGTTATTATTGAAATCTGAATGCTTGAATTAAACAAAAAAAATACCCGGTTCTGTCAACATATGACTCTAGTGAGCCGATTCTTTATAGTGAATCAAAAACAATCAACGTATTGTAGTCCAACTAATGAACACATTACTCTGATGAAACGATTCATTTTTAATTCATCAAAAACATAAAGCACAATCAGTGTAGTCTGACTCCCGAACGAATTACCTTTGTGAGATGGCTCTGTTTAGTGACTCACAAACATATAAGGCGATCAGTGAAGTCTGATTCCTGAACAAATTATGAGACGATTCTTTTTAGTAAATCAAAAACATACAGCACAACCAATGTAGTACAATTTGTGACTGAATAATTGTCATTTTAGTCCGTTTTTTAGTCAAGCAATCACATTAACATACACCGATTTGGATGATTATATCCAATGAGCTACTCTGTGTTTTTATGCATTTTCTTTTGCATGCTCAGGACCATCTGTTTTCTGCTCCAATTGCATACTATGGTCTGCCTGGAGTTATTCAGCACTACATTCCTGCAGCTTCCCCGCCACAAGTGCCCCGAGCAGTACTCACTGTCAATGCCAGGGCCTAATTAGGACACCGAATCTCTGTGCAGATCCCCACGCATGGGTTATCCTCAACCATTCGGTAAATCCTTGTAGCAAAGAGAATTTCACTATATCATTGTGCACTATTAGATTTATATGGGTACAAGCTTAGATATTATGGGATATGGTCAAGAGTGCAACCATGTTTTTCCTGTGCATCCTTCATTCTTTCAACAGGATTTGAACTGAATCACTGAGTAGCTGGTCAAACTGAATGAACAATGAAAAATGCATGTTATTGAATTATTGATCATGCATGGTGTCGAAAATGATGGGCTGTATTGATGACATCCTCAGCCACTTTGTGCACTCGTGCACCCATGCCTATCAAAGAAACATTTCTACAATGGCAATGGAAAACTTTGCCTCCATGCCAGTAGGTGTCAGTATAAAGTCTAAGACCGCAGTAATATTCGCCAGTGAAACATTAGCTGATTTAAAATTACAATAATTGTATTAATAGTACATAATTACAGAGTGCATGTATCTTTAAAAGGTTTGTGGTTTGATAATCTAGTCAGAATACAATTACAAATAGCTTTACCTTTCTTAGCAATGCTGTTTGCTGCATTGTGCTTTCAACGACACACTCGAGTGTACTTGAGGAAGACATTTTCTTGGCATGAACAAACATCAATCAGATATCTTATGCATACAGAATGTCCCAAATGGGTTGTGTTGCCTGAGAACCTCCCATCAAAACCCATGGACACAAAAGCTTTCGTTTTGCATACCACTTCAAGGCAGTTCAATGCTTTTAAACATGGTGCGTACATAATGAGGTTTATTTAAACCACAATTTAAAAGCATAAAACCCTAAGCACACGTGTGTCTGTTAAGAAGTGCACCATTTAAAAGCATTACATATATCATGAAAGACTTTAAGAGATAGTCCACCCCAAAAATGTACATTTTGTAATTATTTACTCACCCTTGTTCCAAACCAGTATGTATCTCTTTCTTCTGCTAACAACATGAAGAAGCATGATATGAAGAATGGCAGTTCTTTCGGTTCCCATTGAATTTAACTATATTTTTTGTCCATACAATGAAAGTCACTGGGAATCTAAACTGTTTGGTCACCAGCATTCTACAAAATATATTTGTTTTATGTTCCACAGATTAAAAAAGTCATAGAGGTTTGGAACAACATGAGGGTGAATAAATATTTGTACATTTTTTGGTGAACTACTGGCTGAATGTCTAAATAGGAATGTCTTAGAGATGTAGAAACCATCTACAATCTACATAGATGAAAATACATATCCGTGGCCTCAATAAAAACACATATTACAGATACAATAAAAGCAAATATTACAGTTTAATATAAAAAACTCCCTAAATAATCACACATATTGCAATTACTCAAAATTCAGATTTGTTTGAGAAGCCAACAGTGAGATTGAAATTTAAGCTATTCTTAATTTTCACAACATCCTATATGGATACTGCATGAGTAATATCATCCTGCTGCTGTGAGAAAACATGTCTTATCTTCCTCCTTCATTACTTCATTGATAACCCACCAGCCTAAAAGGTATTTCTGGCTGAGGAACATCCATGTATTTGTTTCGTTCTCCAAGATCATTATCTTGAAGTGTAGTGCTTTTGAAAATGAACAAATGAAATCTATCAGGAACTGTCTTTTTGCCGTGAAAGCTTAATAAGGTGAGGCTGGACATGTCCCATTAATCAATGTACCCAATAACTGATTTGACTTGGTGTTAGAAACAGCATGCAGCCTGGGAAATTGTTGTATCTTCATCTATACAGTAAAAACCAGCAGGGTTCCTCTATATTGCCTTTAATCCATTTAATCAGCGCTCATGCTGCAATATCAACGCTCAACCCTAAATTATTCACCACAATCCAGCAGTTAAAGGTATAGTTCACCCAAAAATTATGATTTTGCCATTCTTTACTTACTCTCGTGTTGTTTCAAACCTGCATGACTTACTGTCTTCTGTGGAACACGAAATACAAGATTTTGAAGAATGTTGTAAACAGTTTTGCATTCCATTGGATAAAAAAAGCAATGGAAGTCAATGGTTACCAACAGTCTTCCAAATCTCTTCTTTGATGCTCAACAGAACAAATCACAGAATTGTATTTCTATGTTATGGAAAATCACATTTAGTTGCTAAGACCAGACTGTTTCATTGGTTGGCAGCATTTAATTGTGGCAGGCATTATACACATTTCTTAAATTGCCCAGCTCTATGTGTTTGCATTCATAATAAAGTCTCACTTTGAAGAGACAGAAGGATGCTGATAAAAATTAAGATAATAATAGTTTCATTGTTTTGTTTGTATGTTGCGGTGTTAATTAATTAACACAAATATATCTTACTGTGAAGCTTTCAGGGTCATGGATAAATTGTTGGACAGACGGTGATCAATTAATTCATGCACATTGTGATTAAGAATGAACTAAATCTCTGGAAGTTTTCATGTGCCATATGCTGCCTGATGAAAAGATGAAAGGCTGAGAAAGATGAGACAGGATGCAGAATACAGGCATCATCATAATAGACTAGACTGTAATTTAAAAATTGCATTAGTGATATCTGAAAGCTTTGTTCATGTCACTGTCATGGCACTGTTTTCATGAAAAGCCACATTTTTAGGATTCTAACCAGACCAATAGACCTTAGTCAGGGTAGCTCCATATTTAATTTTTGACAGGGGTGAAAAATGAGGCCGTGAGAGATAGAAGTACAGTGTGTTCAATAGATTGTACTGTTGTTTAACAGCATACCAATTGTTCAGATGAAGAAAAAAATTTAAGAAAATGTAGTCAAACTCCATAAAACAGTTTTAAAAGTTTTTAGTCCAGACTCATTTTCATTCACGTTAAATTAACATGATGTCTAACCTGACTAAAGTCTATACCAATTGGGGATGCAGTGATTTATTTATATAGATTACATGTGTGTGCAAGTGCAATTTCAGCACAGTATTTTCCACTGAAAAGATGTGAAGTCTTTGTTGATGATGCCTTGTCATTATTGATTCAAATACTGCAGCTGCTACATTTTCAGACAGAACAATGTCCAAATCAATGGGGCCTGATTTAGTCCTGGAATGTCTTTTTTATTTTTTGAGGGACAGTTAGCATCCTCCCTCTGGGGCAGGCCGACTCAATGTAGAGCACGTCCCACTCATCCATAAGAACTAGGCCTGCACTTAAAAGAGGGCACCAGTTTATTTTGGACCTTGACAAGAGGATTAATTATTCTGTTCAAAATATTTCCAGTGGTTAATTAGACACGTACAGCAGTCACTCTTTCTGGAAGATTCCACAGCTGATCGCTTTGCTTTGGTTTCAGCCTTTAATGCCCTGGTGGTTAAATTCCAAGAAACGACAACAATTACATATAGCAGCATCATACTGCAACACTGGTTTGCCAAAAATGTTAAAAGGCCATACAAGTAGATTAAACAAGGTATATAACCCTATATGTTATCAAATAATTGTTGAAAATTACTCAAAGATTCTGAGTTTCAGTGGAACCATGGCTGAGTTAATGCTTAAGTTATATCACAAATAAACATGTCACCTGCATGCTTCAGTACACTGCCAGTGCTGTGAGAGCCAGCTGAGATGAAGCATTTATCCTTAAGCAAACACATAAGAGTTGAGGTCAAAGGTGTGGAATGTACAGCTGTACACTCTAAACTGCTCAAGTCAACTTGATTGAGTTTTCCAGTCTCATAATCAAACCCACTCTAAAAAGACAAATAGAAAGAAGAAATGTGAGCAAAATGTAAGCTGATTTATTCAATTATGTTACCTAATAATTTATCATTAGAGGATGATGAGGCTAATTGTCACACGTTGTACACACTTTTAATAATTCTCATTGTCAACTGATGTGTAGATACATACCTAAACATTTTTGTTGCAAAATAATTTAATGAATAGAAAAAAAAGGGTTGACACATCGAACAGTGGGGATAATTATAATAATGGAACAGTAAATTAATTAGGCTAATTAACATGAAACAGCAAAAACGTAATAATAAAAATAAAAAGGTTTTTTTGTGGGGGGGGGGGGCAAAATAAATGGAAATGAATATGTTAAAACATTGTAGTAATAGTCATCTTCAGTTGACCATTAATAGTGAATAATTGGTTCCGTGATAATGTAAGCATTTCTCATTATGAACAAATTATTAATTACAGTATTCCCATTTAGACTTCGAAATTGAACTTTACACTATCTTTCAAAGTTAAATATATTTTAATGTACTGTAACAACAAACTATAAACTTTGTAAACTCTATATATTTCTGTTATATATATTGTATGTTTGACCGTCTTTGTTGCTGTGCATTTTTCCTTCGATTTGAAAAAAGATTAGACAGCGAATCATGGCTCTCCTTTCAGACAAGGGACTCACTTAAATGGCAGGTGCTAATTGGATGGCATGTCTCGCGTAATAGCGCTGGGTAAGTGGGGCCCCTCGCTCTCCATTTCGGCTCTAAGCCTCCGTAGACTCTCACTGTCTTTTACAGTGTAGTATAGCCGTAATGGCGCTAGCTTCCACATGCAACAAGGGCCTGTTTATTATGGCTGGACCGCCGTCTCTTCCTCTCGTCCGCTGATTGGCTGTGCTACTTCCGAAGCGGAACGCGATTGGCTCACAGACCTGTCGATCGGACGAGGGATAGACGGGTACCCAAGACCGCAGGGTTGAGCGTGTGTCTTCCCAGGTCCTGGCAGCACCATCCGGCGAGGGGGCGAGGACGCTGGCCGCATGTTTTATGACTGCAAGAAACACTGGATGTTTTTATTTTGATTTCTTCTTCACTGGATATACATGCCCACGATACTGAGCGCAGGAGAGCGGCACGCCGGTGAACGAGCACAACGTTATCGATGGGGAAAATAAGTTGAAGGCTTCGGAAGAATGTTTTCCTTGTTTCAGGAAAACGGATTGCTCTGTTGATAAGCGTGATGGGTGTTTCGAGGGGATTTTGACATTTGGAGCGGATCTGGAGCTATCCATTCCATCTACAGCTTCGGGCTCGAGCGCTACTGAAAGCGGCAACAGAGCGCCATACTGCAAAACAAGCTTCCCGGATCGATACAGTGTAGCAGTCTTTTTGCACCGGAGAATTGCGCGTTTTCATGTAAACAACTAAGCTGGCGAGCAAGTACCAAGTCAGCAACGGTGGCCTGTTTGAGATCCACGTAACTTCTGCAAACTGCATGCAGCCCTGGCGGTGGAAACAGGGCTGTATGAGCCCAAAATGGCAAATATGAAGAAATCTAAAAGATGAATGTTGCATTTCCCCCGTCACTTGTACTATCCACCTAATTTCCCTTTCCATACAAGCCCGAGTTTCGAGCGAAGCAAGGTGCTCCTCGTGCCTCCAACATGAGGGAGATTTGAGGCCGTGCGGAATTGATTTATTATGGAGGGACTGGGAGCGCATTATTTTGATTTGATACCTCTCTCCTTTTTTACTTTTCATTTGTTTACCCTCCACGAGGGCTTTCTCGGATGTCCGCGGTTGTCATTTTGCTAGTCTGGAACGTATAGGCTAACGCGAAAGATCCTGCGAAGTAGGTCAGATCAAAGCTGGAGAGTAGTTAGTATGACTCCTTTTTACGCTCATCTCGATGTATGCCGGACATTTATGCTTTGATTTGATCCATCGTTTGGCTCGATGACAGTCAAATGAGAGTTTGACATCTTGGCAGCCTCACTCTCCATCTCGTTCGCCTCTTTGTTTTGTTTTTCCACCTCTCATTTCGGGCTGTTGAGTGAGTGAATGGCTCTTTGCGGAACGACGGCTTCCAATGCCGCGAAAATGATGGCTGCGTATAACGGTGGCACCGCGGCAGTGGCAGCGCATCACCCGCACCATCACCACCAGCTGCCCCATCTCCATCCACCCGCCCACCTCCACCACCATCACCACCCGGGCCAGCATCACCTCCAACACCCCGGCTCGGCCGCCGCCGTGCACCCAGTACAGCAGCACGCCTCTGCGGCCGCTGCTGCTGCCGCCGCGGCGGCGGTGATGCTGAACCCGAGCCAGCAGCAACCGTACTTCCCCTCGCCCGCTCCTGGACAAGCTCCGGGGCCAGCGGCCGCTGCAGCCCCAGCGCAAGTTCAAGCCGCCGCCGCGGCCGCCGTGAAGGTGCATCATCACCACCACTCGCATCACTTACAACAGCTGGATATAGAGCCGGACAGACCGATCGGATACGGAGCTTTCGGTGTGGTTTGGTAAGCGTTTAAATACCACTCTAACAACTTCTGCGAGTGAATGTTGGAAATAAGCACATGACTATGATTGTGACTCTAAAAGTGAACTTTGTGCTAATTAAAAAGTTTACTAATAAAGACACTTTTGGGAAGCGTAATTAAAATGATAAACACTCTCATGAGAGTTAGTCTCAAAATCTTCTAGAAAAAAAGCTGTTATTCCACACAGAGCTGCCCTGCGTCCCAATGTGCATACTATACACTCTATCTGCCCTAAATAGTATTGAAATTTGCAAATATCACATAGAATTTAGGATGGATAGTATGCACAGTGGGACGCAGGCCTGGTCTCCCCCTCATGGGTGCCGCCAAGTTAATGTCACATGACCAAGTGTGACATATAGTTCACAACCACAAATATTGACAATATTAATGTTAATCAACGCAATGTTATGAAAAAGTTACTATTTTACAAGATGCCATTTATAAAATGTGAATAATGTGATTTGTATGGAAACATGGTTTCTAAAAAAAAAACAAGCATGAAGGTCCACCCCTAAATCTAGCAGATTGTGCAAAAACATACAAACTAGATTGTGTGAAATAGTTACAGATTGCCATGAGAGTGTGTTG
Organism: Gymnocypris eckloni scoliostomus; assembly: GCA_027564155.1. Lineage (NCBI taxonomy): Eukaryota > Metazoa > Chordata > Actinopteri > Cypriniformes > Cyprinidae > Gymnocypris > Gymnocypris eckloni. Next base: position 8,814,732 of record CM050417.1, on the reverse strand, counting down.
GTTTTCTTTTAAAAAGTGCTTTACAAACACCAACAGCAAAGAAGTGATGGAGCAACATGTTTGTGTTCCGTCAAACAGAATAAGTTGGCAAATAGTGTAACAACAATCAAAGTTGCCCATTGCGACAAGTTAGAGCAAACTAAACCTAAACCAAAACATACTAAGTGCACCTTTTATGTGTTTCACCTGTCAGGCTTGTTGGGAGGGAGAGGTACGGTATTTTTAGATTTCTGTGTGACAGTTCAAGGGGAACGAGGAACAGCTTTTGGCAAAGAATTTAAGATGTACACTAAGGGAACATCGCTGTGCTTAAGGGATAAGCTCAGACTTAAATGCTCAAGATTTAGTGCATGTCAGTTTGAGTGTCTTGAGAATAGTTCCCAACCGAAGTGTGTACTTTACTCCATGTTTAAACCTAGACATTGAACTTTTGGTTGAGTGTGTGGTTTAATCTTATATATAATGCAGTCACATTGTCAAGTGCTCAGTGAATAACTTTTATATATCCGTCTGGTTGCTTATTAAAACGTTTTTTCCAGCCGCAACAAAACTGGTTCACAAGGCTACATCTCCAGTGGTGTACAATTCAGACTAAAGATGAAAAGTTGAGTAATATGTGTAATGCTTAAAGGAAGGAGAGCATGTGTTCTCAGAATAAGTTTGTAACTCAGAGGAAATGCAATATCCTTTTAAGCACACACCCTCCTTCCTTGCAGAAGTTTTAGCCATGGCTTCTGTTCAGAGGTTAATCTTAGTTAATTTCTTGGGAGAGCAACCTATTAAACGCAATAGATTTTGCAATAAATTAATCAAAAAATGAAATGGACCATTTTCGTTCTCTGACATGCTACTCATTCTAGCATATATTTAGGCTCTCTGTGCATTTAACCACGAAGGAATCACCTGTAACTGGTGCCTGCAGAGGGGCCACAAAACTAGGGGAGCTTTCACAGCCACCCTGCCTACCTCCGCCATGTAATCTTAGCCTGACCTTTCCTCAAAATCACTTCCTGTTGCTCATTGTCTGCTGTTAATCTGCACTGTTGGCTGCTGGTATATTTATAGCTGTCCTCCAGAGGCACGGCCATAGAGGAATAATCATTTAAAGATTGCACCCACTGGAAAAGGGGTGAACGGATACATGTTTAACTAAAAGGACAGTTCACCCAAAACCTGTATGACTTTCTTTCTTCTTTGGAATACAAAAGAAGATATTTTGACGAAATATGCTAGTTGCGCTTTTCCTTACAATGACAGTGAACAGGGACTGGAGCTGTCGTACTTTGGAAATGATGCAAAAGCATGGTTTTCAGTGCATAATGACTTACATTTCAGTTTGTGTCACACAGTTATTGTTTGGTTTGAGAAGAGTTAAAGTAAACATGGTCATATAGTTAAACCAATATATGGTCAACCAATATGTTCTTCAAAATGTCTCCTTCTGTGAAGAAAATAACTCAAGTTTGAGTAAATAATTGCCAAATATTAGTGCTTGGGTGAACTATTTCTTTAAATATTGTCAGTGTATCTATACATCACAGGAAGCAGGGATGAGGAAATTTACCCACCTATCATTGCGCATAACCAAAGTACTTCAAGAAGTTGGACGAAAATAAACAGTAAAAATAATATAAGGCTTTAATATTTGTATTTAGTTGAATTAGTCCCAGGTGCGGTTTGTATGCCATTGTTCATGGGATGTGACAGTTACAATGCAACGATTATGATTCTCATTAAATAAGATAAAATACAAATCTAGTATAACCAAATATAACCGCATTTATTTTCATATTACACATTAACAACAGATATTTATCATTCAGCTCGTGCTTTTATATGATATGTATGGTCAAAGACATAAAGGAAAAGTTAAAGAAGAGGAAAAGATTAAGTTTGGTCCCCATGTTATCTGGCTGTTTTTGGATGGTGCATCTTAGTTCGTGCTCCTTCAGTCGTGCAGCTGCAAAAGTTTACATAAATTGGCTTTGGCCCTGCAGCAAAGTGTGTGTGTGTGTGTGTGTGTGTGTGTCACATACTTGGTTCTGGTGCAGATGGCGTTGGATTTGAATTATCTTTGACTCAAACTATACAAAATCAATATTATAATTTTCATCTGCTTAATTGCTGGATAAATTGCTTTATTAAAGTTAGCACATTGTTAGTGAATTGGCAAACAGGTATTGCACTACATCCTGTCCTCAGAATGAAAATGAAAGCCAGATGAAATGGAAAATAATTGATGCTTTATGCTAAAGAGACCCTGTGCACTAAGCATTACTCGGATCATATTCTAGTCTGCAGGAAATAAAGTCCAAACTGCTGGGTCTGATACTTTCTGAGAAAAACTCATATCTGTCATTCACACTGCCCTCAAAATTGATGATGATGAATTTAAAAAATGATATTAAAAGCATGGAGTGCTTATGTTGAGGACATAATGGCATAACAGTCTTTGTCTTGGTGCTCAGCCAAAAGTTTATTTTGAAACCTATTGGCCTGCATGTACTGTTTACGCTTGTAGTTTGAGATTGACTCATAGAGTGTGTGAACAAAGTTACGGGAAACCGGAGCGCTTAATGCTAATCCGCTGTCATTTTAGAAGGCTTCAGTTGACCGTTATGCCTCATTTTGTTTCTGGGAATTCCATGTGTGTCCTGTATTATGTTTTGCGTGGCTTATTAATGTGACATGTTGTAAGCTAGGTTTAGGATGCAGTAGTGGTCACCTCTTGATCTTTGATAACTCTTACTGTACATACGTTTATATTTTTGTATCATGATTTTAGCCAAAGCAACTTCCATTGCATTCAAGGTAGACATTATCAGTGGCCTATCACGACCTTTGCATTTTTAGAGTTATGCTTACTATTTGAGCTACAGGAAGGCTCTTACACTGAAATTTTACGCTACTGCAGATTAGGGCTGCAACAATTAGTCAACATTATCGACAACATCGAGAATAAAAAATTGTCGACAAATATTTTTGTTGTCGAGTAGTTGTTTGATCTCATATGACCTAATGTAAGAGCCTGCAATACTGCGGTTTGAACTCAAGACTGAGTTCAGCCTTCCTGAAGCAATTCAAGAGAAGAAGACGTCTCACCCAGCAGAACGAACCTGAAGCTACTGAGCGTTGTTTGGATGAATATATAAATATACATTGCTCGCTTTCCTCTCAGTAACGAAATAAACACAACAAAAACTGACAGCAATGTGAAAGCAGCAATTTACATCATTTTTAAATGCATCTGATTACAATGATGTGGATGTTTGCATGAGCTCTGCAGTTCAGTAACGGGCTCCAGTAAAGTCCGGTCATATCATGTTTATTTATATATTACTTTGTACAATAGATAACCTTAATTCAAGCAGCTTTAAGGTATTAAACATGAAAAACCAGAGTCAGTGTCACTTTCAGTAAGAATTACAACTTGATTTTCTGTTATAAAGCAGCTCTCTAGTGTGGAGCTAGCTAATGATAAAATATTTTTATTAGATGGAAAAATTTAATTGAATTAAAGTGACAGTTTGGTTTACAGAGATCAAAGCTTGATCAAGCTCAGGACTGTTTTGGTTATCATAACCCTATAAAGTATTTTAATGACATACAGTATATAATTACATTATGTTGTGAATAAAATAGTTTATCCAAAGCGTCTTATCACTTTTACATTTATTTTGTTTCTTATCCACATTACTTACAAAAGGAGATGTTAGGCAGAATTATGTAATTTAGTTACTTTTTTCATGTATCTAATTAAATGATGAGAGAGTGTCTCTGTTTGTCATCTCATTTTGTGTGCCAAATACTTCTATTTGTAAAAGGAATTGTTAACCCTTTACAATAAGGTATCATTTGTTAACATTGATGTATTAATAATTAACATGAATGGACAATTCATTTATTACATTTATGTATTCATCTTTGTTAATGTTGGTTAATAAAAATACAGTTTGTTCACGGTAGTTCACAGTGCATTTAGAAATGTTAAAAAAATTCAACTTGTGATTTTTATAAATGCATTAGTAAATGCTGAAATTAAGATTAAATACGTATTGTTCATTCTTAGTTCATGTTGACTAATTAACTTTATTGTAAGGTGTTACCAATTAATTGTATAATAATTGTAAATACATAATATGCTTTTCTAAAGCTGTAGTGTAGAATATGTGAAGAGTTCAGATGCAAAAGCCTAAACAAAGTTATTTCATTTTAATTGCATTAGAAAAGGACCTATACATTGTCATTAAATTGAAATTACTGGAGAGATTTAAAATAATTTGATCAATAATACGGAAATAAACATAAGCAAAACAACATTTACATCTAGACATTTATTCAAATTCAAATAAAAAAATACTTTTGCATCTGAACACTTCATGTGTAACTTAATATTTTAACTAAATGCAGAAGCTGAATAATCAATCAAAGTCTACTGATTAATCAGTGGAATAATCGACGATTGGTCGATTAATCGATTATAAAAATAGTCGTTTGCTGCAGTACTACTGCAGATTTGTGTGATATTCTCAAATTGCTCCCTAATTCTTAAGTACACTACCCAGGGAGTCATACACTTCTAGGGCTATCTCATTGCAATTATTTTGCTGTCACTGATACACTATTATAGTTATTTTAAAATAATATTATCAATTATTTTCGATTTTATATTTGTATATTTTCTGTTTTCACGTGGGTTTTAGTTACATTGTTGGCAATGTTTTTGTGTTTGTCATTTGTATTTATTGCATGTTAATAGGGTTATATTTTTTATTGTTTTAGTTTGTTATTTTAGTGCTTAAACCTAAACTAAAAAAAGAAAGAAATGGCCTGTTTTTGTTTTATTTCAAATAACGTTTATTCCAGGTCATTTTCATGGTTTTACTTTTAACTAACAATAATAACCTAATAATAACCTTTTTAGCTAAATAATAAATACACAAGTGTATTTTCTTCTTCAAAAGTTTTTGTTCGTAATGTGCATGAAAGGGATTTTTATTTTATTATTATTATTTTATTATTACGTTTATTAAAATTAAGTTTATTGAATTTTTTTATATTATCATTATACATTATGAATTTATGAATTAAAATTGTTAGGTTTAAATAATGATTCTTCATTTGTTCATTTTTTAAATTATATTCTGCGATTTTATTTTTTAACAGTCCTTTAATATTGAATAATAGTTTTGCATCGTAAAAACTGCAAGGAAGAATACTGCCATTTAACGCAGCAATGTTATTGCTGTATTTAATGTATGATCAGCTATATTTAATATATAACCTTGTAGTCATATTGCAGGTAATTGTGTCATCTGTGTCTTAATGTTTTGTGAATCAAGGCCCTTGCTAGTCCTTAAATTCATGATGCGGGGAATTAGGGAGCGGAGTGACACAGACAGCAAGTCTGTTGCCAACAGTTTGCTCATATTTATATCAACAATACAAATCATAAAACAGATTTGGCCTGTTCAACCTGCATCTCCCACTGTCCTCCTGCTGCTCAAACCAGATCCAAAAAGAGAGACCTACTAGATAACAATATCTCTGTCTCCATCGCAATCACATCCCTCATGACTTACTTGTATGTACACGTGCAGCCTCCATCCATGAGCTGTTAGAGCCAGTGCTGATAAAGAAATGCCAGACTCATGCATTCTTATGTCATGTGTCCTGTGTAATAAGCTATTGTTTGTTTGTCATTGGGTTTAGTCGATTTTCAAAATGTGTGGTTTTGTCTAATTTCTAGTATTTAGTGCAGATATAGCTAAAGAAGCAATGGGCTTGAACTGCAGTTCTCAACTATGCCCCCATTGGCCCCTGTCTCTCAGGGAAGAGACATGGTGCTGCACAGGAATGTCTTCGCTGGCCATTAAATGGGGAATGTTAGTGTGGTCACAGACAGCTTGACTTAAGCACGATGTTCTTAAGATCTTGTCTGGCAGATTGGTGCACCAAAAATATGCAGTCTCTTCTTGTTGTGGACTGGTGAACCGTCTGTATCCTGTTTTGTTGATTAGCATCATTTAACACGACGCTTGTTGACAGTGCTTTAGTTTGAATGAATGGAATAGAAAAGTTTGATTTGTGTGTTGTGAGTTGCTAGCACATTTCAAATTTGTACAAATGTATTTCTTATGCACACCAAGCTTGCATCTGTTTGATAAAATATATATTTATTTTACTATTTAACATAACTGTTTTCTATTTGAGTTTATTTAGAAACTTATTTTATTTTTGTAATGCCAAGATTAATTTACAGCAGCCATTACTTCAGTCTTCAGTGTCACAATTCTTCAGAAATCATTCTAATATGCTGATTTGTCAGCATTTCTTAATTATTATCAATGTAGAAAACAATTGTGCTGTATTATATTTTTGTGGAAACAGGGATTTTCAAATAATATCAAGGTTTGAATTTTAAAAGATTTATGATGACTTTAAGTTTGCATAGACTCCAAATCTCTGAAGATCACGAGTTTTCTTGAAGATCAAGAGTTTTCTTGAAGCACGTATGAAGTTTTGGGAGAGCTTCAAGGAAATGAGCACTAGTGGTAGCTGCTATTGATGTAATGACTAATTTATTTCCGTCTCCATTGTAAATGTAAAATGTGAATGATTAAAGTTTAATGTGTTTTCTTTTTTTTGGGAGAGGAACCTCATATCCTCCTTGATTGACGCCCTGAAATGAAAATGAAGTCATTTAGCTGCTGATCAAACATGCTTAAACAATGTTATAACATTAAAATGATTTGTCATGCAGAGTGTGTTTCTTCCCAGTGTGATGAACAGCACGATTGAACCCGAAAATCTTTTTTTGTTCTCATCGTCTATTATCTGAAATCTAATAATGTAATAATTAGTCAGATGTGATCATTTGTCAATATCATTCCCATAATTGAAAGAGTCATTACATGATTATCAAATAGATTTGAGCTTTCTCTTTTGAACCCCTGTTTTGCGGCAGCTTTGTGTGTGTGTGTGTGTGTGTGTGTGTGTTTAGGCATATTATAATGGCAGGCGGCCTGAAGCTTTTATACACTGAACTTGAAAGGCTCACAGACAGGACAACATTTGAAGTTGTTTTCAATTAGCTCATGTGGATGTCAATATATCATGCTATGCCTAAAAATTCTAATTTCACTAAAGTTAAGTAACATCAACAAATAATTTATTTTGAGTGTAAAAACAATGTATTATCCATTAAATGTTTTGTAAAAAAAATCATTATGATTTTAATTTAAACCTTATATTTGATCAAATATTGGCCCTCAATTACAATTCATCCAATGAATTATTTTTTTAACAGCTTGCATATGATGTTGAAAATCTTCATCAATGTAGTTTTTTGCAACTATTCATATATAACTCCTAATGGCTTACATTGTCATTTTTGTATGTATATACCTAATTTATCATTGTATGTTTCTTTATTTGCTTATCTATTTTATATTTTATCAACCTGCTGTTTTGATTTCAGCTAATCAGTTTGGTGGCAGACAATTTAATTAAAAGAGGTCCTATTATGCTTTTTCACTTTTTGAATGTTTGTCAGTGTGCAGATAATTAATTTATACAACAAGATTACATATATAGTGTCAAGTCTGGGACTATGGTATAAATAAATTCAACACTGCAATTCCTGTTATAATGTTAGAATTAAAGAACAATAAACATAATAATACATATTACCGTTGCACTTATTTGTACATAGTAAATGCAGTTATTTTTAAGCTGTTGTTTACATCCATCTAAAACGTGATTTACCCACAAAAAACTATAACATTACCACTTTAATATGTTTGCAACGGTTCTGCGTGATCCTCTTGTTCAATATTCTCGAGGTCTGAAATGATATAGACATATTGACAAACTTGCTGCTTTGGCAAGGGGCAGGGCAGTACTGAAACGCTGTCTAAGCTGTTCGCCAATTACAATGCACTGGGACAGCTAACCAATCACAACACATTTCGTTTTTCGGAAGGCGGCCTTCATCAAACCCGGAACTCAATGCAAGCAAGAATGCAAGCTGTTAAGAGGCCATTTTTGTTATTAGAAATACTAATTAGTTGTTTCTGTTTGTAATTTGCCCAATAAATGACAATAACGTTTTTAGATTATTTATTTTTTTGACAGATTCCTAAAATATTTGTTTTCTCTTTATGACAGGTGGTCTAATACATTAAGCACTGTATGTTTTCATAGTATTCAGTTTGTTTGATGGACATTGAGCAGAATGTGAAATATTGTGTTTTTTGTCAATAAAATAATTGTATTTAATCCGATTAATCAATTAATCAAAAGAATAATCGGCCAACTAATCGATTACCAAAATAATCGTTAGTTGCAGCCCTACATTCATACACGGTTATTCTAATTACTAAAGTTCTAAAGTTAGGTTGGTATCAAAGTTCTATTGTGGATTTGTGTGATGTTTTTATCAGCTGATTGGACTCTAATTCTAACGGCACCCATTCACTGCAGAGGATCCACTGTTTAACAAGTGCTGTAATGGTAAATTTCTCCAAATCTTTTACAATGAAGAAACAAATTATTCGACATCTTGGATAACCTGGGGGCGAGAACATTTTCAGCCAGTTTTCATGTATGGGTGAACTATTTTTTAGTTAATAAAAATTATGTATAAATTCTGCCATCACGTATGGATACAATTGTACTTTAACTGTTAATGTACTTTACAATTTTAATATATCTTTCTTGAGACATGACCCCCCCCCCCCCCCACACACACACACACACATTAAAATAAGCCTTTGGATTTGTTGTTTTGGCTTTATTCATTGATATGTCAGTGTATTCAGTGTCAAAATTTACAATTAATCTCAATCTTGTTTTTGTAATTTATTGTAACACTGTCTTCTCATTAATATTTGTATTTCCAAAAATGCAATATTTCATACTGGATTTTCCAAAATAATTGCACGACTACAAAAGCTATATAACTTACTTGGGTGTGATTTTATAAATAAATTACAAAATTAAAATTAAAATGTCACATTCATTCAGGTGAATTATAAATGTATAGTATTTTAATACTAGTATATCGTCATGGAAATCTTGTCAGTGCATTAAATAAAAAATGCAGTTCAAATTCAGTGCAAAACAGACTTCATTTTCCTCATGCATATAGCATTTATAATTTATTTTTATCTTGGGGTGAAATATTATTATTAAATATGACTCAGACATTTCTTAAAAGTTTTTGAGATTTCCATTTTCGTGAGATTTCCATTTCCGCTTAGTCCTCTGTTTGTCCTATTGGGCTCATTTTCGGTTCCCTGCTCTGTTTCTCTGTGCTCATTAAAGTGTGATGTTTCAGTGCTGATGGAGATTTCACCAGTGTCCTTTAGTCACAGGGCAAACGCATGATAATTTCAGAGGGGATGTGGTTGTGTATTGTGTCTGGTGGGGAGCAGAGGTCTGACTGCTTTAGCTTTAATTCTGGGAAGACCATCTCTTCCTCAGAGGGCAGAACTGTTCATTAAAAAGCCCTCTGCTCAGACCAAATCTTTCCATTTAGAGTCCTGACACACCTGACAGTCCTTGTGCTTATTTATAGCTGTCCTATTAGCTGCCCGCTCTCAATTCTGCCTCAAAGCTACCTGGATTCCTCTGAAGCGTACTATAGATGAATGTTATAGATGTGGTATTGATCTCCCTCAGTCAGATTTGAATATAGAAACAATATCCACTGACAGGATGTCTTTAAAACAAGGAATTTGAATATATCTCTGGCCATCTGTCTGGTTTGTTTGCCATCCATTCAAAACAGACTTGTGAAACACACCCTTAGCAAAGCCAGCCCTGTTTTGTACCCTTCAAAATTCAGATGAGTGCCTTGAATGTGCTTTTTTGGTTTGAAAGGAATGTAAAATACTAGACAGTAAGGCTGCATGATATTGGAAATACAAGACTTGGTTTGTCTTGTTTTTTTGCAGTACACATTGTGATATGAAACAATGCAGGAATTCTCACCAAATTACTTAAATAGCAGTATATGGAAAGAATGAAGCATTCTAGAATGATTTGGGTGGTTTTATTAGGGAGTGCATCTGCATATGAAATAAAAAGATAAGAAAATACTTTACGGGTTGAATGATTTGGGGGAAAATAGTATAAATTCATTAAAGTGAATTTATAAAAATAATCTCTTTCAACTTTTGACCCATTCATTATGACTTTACAAAAAATTATATAAAACATTATGCAAAATAAGACTAATGTAATTATAATATGAGTAATATAAAATGAAAAATTAGTATTTCTTTAAAAAATTAAATATGTATTCTATAGTATAACTGTAAAATTACAATACTAATAATTACATTTCATTATTTAAACATTAAGATAAAAACATGGTATACTTCTATGTCTAAATGTAATATTAAACATACAAAAATAAATTATTTTCAGCTAGTTGCCAATGCATCATTTATCATGTTCTTTAAGTAACAAACTAAAACTGAAATAAAATTGAATAAAATATGCTTTATATAGATTTTGTCTATATAGTATATTTTATAGACATAAATTAATATAAATGACAAAAACAAAACAAAATGACTTAAACTTAAAAAATATATTAGTATTTCAGGGATAAATAACACTGCTCTACACATGTAAATGAACACAGTGCTGCGCTTATTTTCGATTAGACTATCACATTAAACCAAATACTGTATCGATTTTATTTCATATATCATGCAGCCTTATTTGGCAGTTTGAATGCAATAGTGGTTGATTTACATGAGGGTCATCTCTGTGAGGTTTCAGGTTACAGGCTCTCACCTGTAAACTAGCTTTAGCTTGCTGCTCTGAAGTAGACCCCAAACGGTTGCTTGACTCAGGCTTGAGTCAGTCAGTGTTTGCCTTAACCCTTTTCTGAGTGTGGTGGCGAGAGGCCAGGAATGCCCCCACGCTGTGTGCAGTGGGCCGCTCAGGCACGACTGTCCTCGGGGCATCACCAACATTATTTCGTGATCCTCGCGCTTGCTCTGGAGTCTAGCAGTGGTGATCCGGGCAAAGCAAGAGAGAATATCCGGAAGTGTGATTACTGATTGGGAGTGATGATGGACTGTAGGAAGTTGGGGAATGGATGGGTGGTAGTGGCTGTTTGGGCGTAATTATCTCTTCACCCATTTCCTCAGCACACCAAACACCACCCTGTTTGTGGCCCTGTCAGCGTACAGTTTGATTAGGAGCTCTAGTTTTTCTCAAGCTACGCCTAGCTGGACTGAGCACGATTGATTCTTGACGAATGCAGGAGGAAGTGGCAGCGGCATCTGCCATTACTGGAACCGTCCTCTACAGGAGAGCTCCCTTGATAATAGCATCCATTTATCTAAAGCATGTTTGGCCTTCCTAAGTGGCTTCAAATGGTGATTGAGAGTATTATTGTTATCTGGACTGATTTTTTTGTTAGTCTTCATCTCCTAAAATTAAATTAAGCAAAACCTCATTTCCACACATCTCTGCATTATTAGGTCACATCTAGGACTGGTAAACAGTTTCTGTTGATTATGGTTGCCAAGGTATGGATATGGGTTGGATTTTTAAATCGGAATTAAAAATTTGAATTATTACAAAATATATATGTATTTTGCTTGTTTGAGTATTATGGTTTTCATTTGGTTGTATGAATACACTAGTATTAATGTTACAATCAAAAATTCAAACATTTTGATTCCTAAATTCACAGGATTTAAAGCTTTTAGAACAATTGATTTGATATTTTTCATATACATTTATTGATACACAGTAATGTTGAATTTGAATGTCTGCATTTTTATATAAGTTTGAGGTTGGTATTTTATTATATATATATATATATATATATATACTGTATCATCAATGTTGAAAACAGTTGTGTTGCTTAATGTTTTTATGGAAACAGTGATGCCTTTTTTTCACGATTTTTTGATAATAGTTGAAATATTATTTTTTTGCCATTGCCATAAAGTCTACTATAAAGTATTAATTTCTTTAATAAAAATCTTACTGATCCCAAACTTTTTTAGCAGTAGTGTACTATTAATGTCATAAAAATTACTTTCATTAAGATTTTGGTTACACCACCCACTAGGGCTGTGTATTGGCAAGAATCTGTTGATACGATACATGTCACGATACAGAGGGTGCGATACAATATATTGCGATACTGTAAGCAAGGCGATATACTGTGATATTTCTTCTTTTACTCCATTTAAAAATTAAAAATAAAAATATTTCACCAGAACACACTGCAGAACACAGATCTGCATTTTCAATAATCAGTCCCTGTAACATTCAACATTATTGAACCACTTTTTGTGAAGTACGAGTATAGGGGGAAAATTCAAGTGCTTGCAGGATTCTTTAGTTAAATGTACATGTATGAAATGTATTTTATAAAAAGACCATATATATTTTTAGACCCTACTTGAAAGGTTCACAGTTTACAATTGTGATACAATGTCATAAAATTTGATCTGGACAAAAAAAAAAATACTTCTGCTTAATATCAATGAAAAATAAAGTGCTTGCAGGATTCCTAAAGAAAACAAAACAATTGTAAAACAAGAAAATAAAACAGATGTTGAACATTCTCAGAACTTTTTAACTTGGATTTCACAGGTTTTTCATTTTGTATATATGTTCTGCGTGGAATTGCAGAGACCGCAACATGAGCACCGCCCAAACAGCACAAGGCCCCCAACACGAGAGAACGCGGTTGCCAAGTGGCGGAACCGAGGTTGCGCCAAATGATGCCACACTTAAGCTTTGTACACCGAAACAGGAACTGGAATAATTATTTCATCTTCCATTACTGGCAGCGAACTATGTTAATGCTAACATTAGTGGCGTGCCCTAATACTAGTATTCCTGTGACTGTTTAAGTTCAGAGATGAAAACTGCTCTCTAGCGGTTGGGATATGAACTCAAAACGAAACAACTGCCATGAATCTTGTTTTTTTATATATATATATCGATATTCCGTTTTTGAGAATCGATATAGTATCGCCAAACTAAATCTTGCCAAACTCACGTGTATCGATATTTTCTTACACCCCTACCACCCACCCTTAACCACATCCATAAGCCTGAGTATTGTGAAACCTGTCTAGAAGACTAAGCAGTTAAAGTCTAGTTTTCTATGTAGCCAGAATTCATAGTTCCTTTTGGCCACTTTTTCCAACAGTTGGCCTTCACCGCTAAATGGTTTGGATATAAGAACAGAAGTGTGCTCGTGTTTTAGCCAGATCCTACTGTGAACCCTCATTTGTATTCTGCTTTCGAAGTTGGCATCTGATCTAACCCAGTTAAATACTGTTTTCTCAGTTTATGACTGTCCTTGTACTGTGTCTTGTTAGCAAAGTCTCACAAATGCGATCTGTGTTTGTTTCCCTAAGTGACCCTCGATGTTGCGAGCGTGAAAGCGTGTGAGCGAGCTAAAGTGTCCGGCCGCTCCACATCGGGGCGTAACCCTGTGCTCGCACTGCCACTGTTATCTGTGTTCAACACATTCTCCTTCGTCGTCATGCACACGCAAACACATACCCACTGCAGACAGAGCCTGGACAGATCTAGTAGCTGAGCCCAAGTTTTCACTGGCACTGGGTCTAACGAGTGCTTGGGGCATCCGGGAGGAAATTAACCATGCAGTTTCAAAGCCAAACAAGCCACAATCAGCCTCCGATGATAACTCATCTTTTAGTCTCTTTGCTTTCGCTGTCTCTCCTTTTCCCATGATGCACTAAAATGTTCCAGCACTGCAGACTGTGCCTGGTCCATGTATGCTGTCCCTTTTCTCTCCCAAGCTCTGTTGGCAGTTTGGTACAGCCATGGTGTGTTTACTGCTTAGTTTCACACCAGACCTTTTGCAATTATTTGTTCTTATTTATAATTAATATGTATTATTAAACATGAACTATACATTTTGAATCCTTTATTATTATTATTATTGATAATAATCATATTTATTTAATATTAATTATTATTTACATTTAGTCATTTAGCAGATGCTTTTATCCAAAACAACTTACAAATGAGGACAATAGAAGCAATCAAAATCAACAAAAGAGCAATATGCAAGTGCTATGACAAGTCTCGGTTATTCCAATTAATTCAATAATAATAATAATTATTATTATTTCAAAAATTAATTTAAACAATGACTGAATGTATTTTTAATAATGATTAAATTAGATATTAAATGATTTATTATTATTTATTGTTATCAACAATGTATCACTTTTATTATTACATTTACATTTATCAGACGCTTTTATCCAAAGCGACTTACAATTGCATTCAGGTTATACAGTTTCATTAGTACATGTGTTCCCTGGGAATCGAACCCACAACCTTTTGCGCAGCTGACGCAATGCTCTACCACTGAGCCACACAGGAACACTATTATTAACTAATAATAATTATTATTACTATTAACAACTTTTTATTGTAACTTAATTTTATATTTATTTTGTTATTATTATTATTATATTGTTAAACAATGAGAATAATCTAAATATATTTTATTGCTTAATAATAATAATGGCTTATTACATATTTTATTTATATTTCATTTATTATTACAATTAGTAATAGTATTAAATGGACTCCAAAAAGTAGCCTATTTTAAATATTTGTTTACAAAGCTTAAAGTAAACATTCATTTTATTTAAATCCATTATTATCAAGATGTGTCTATTTAAGATGCATCTTAATTAAATTAACACTGTAAGTGACATGAACAAAATGGGACTTTCATACTCTAGCTTGTACTTTTCTCTGTAGTGTAGTCTGTGCTTGGCCTCCCCCCACCACCTTCTTTCAACCTGACAATACTCTCCAAATTACCGCTGATCTTAGGCTGCCATATGTTCATCTCTCTGATCCTATTTGAATGGGTTTACCTGAGGAGTTGTGTGGGGCTGGAGGATGGGAGGTGGTTGGGTGTAGGGTGGTGTGCAATGTGCCGCTGGAAGGGCACATGCAGGACTTGCCCTTGGCCTGGCATGCTGGTGTCCCTCCCATCGTAGGCATGTGAGTCCCACAGCAGAGCCGCTGGTTACTGCAGCTTGACCGTGGCCCCTTGGAGGTTCATCAATTTAACACACACACACTCACACACACACACAGAGGAACACTCAATGTATATGTAGTATAGCCAACAGGGCCTGTAATTCAGAATCTGTCTAGTTCCACTAATGGGCTCATGGAGGTTTCAAGCTTCCGGCTGACTGGAGGAAATGTCTAGATTGCTGAAGAACAGTTCTGATG
The DNA here is from genome assembly GCA_027564155.1 of Gymnocypris eckloni scoliostomus. NCBI lineage: Eukaryota > Metazoa > Chordata > Actinopteri > Cypriniformes > Cyprinidae > Gymnocypris > Gymnocypris eckloni. The sequence continues at coordinate 8,799,450 of CM050417.1, read as the reverse complement.
ATAAAAATAGAATAATAAGTTCATTATTATGACAAACCATTTATGAGTCAGTTTTAAGTGATAATTCACCTAAAAATGAAAAAACTGTCATCATATACTTCTCTCATATATTCGCTTTTATCATTCCATTTGACTTTCTTCTGTGGAACACAAAAGTAGATGTATGGCACAGTGTTCGCGCTGCTGTTTTTCTTCCATTAAAAAAGGATGAACACTCTTCAAATGACAATTGACTTGTGCACTAGTAGACTTGAAGGAAAAAAATAAGTTGGTTCCTTTGTAATATTATTTTCATTGTATTGAAGAAGTCTGCGTTTGTTTTGCATTGAAATAAAGTCCTAGGAGTTTGAAACAAGATTAATTTTAGTACATGACCGGGCCAGTGATCAGAATCGATCAGATTTCTCGCATGACCGGCCCAGGTCGGTGATCGACCGGTCAGTCTCACGTCTTGCCGATTCCGAGCCGATCCTATTATTGCCAGCGGCGCAGGCAGAGACGTCACAGCCATGCGCACACTCACAGTAGATCACAGTCGCGTGTAAGCACGTCGTTTTCGCGTGAGAATGATTCTAATTTTAATGGCATTCAGTGTAAACGGCGAATGATAATGTATTTATGTCGTGCCAGATGAGGCTTGAACAGCCTGAGTGAGTGTGTGAGAGAGACACCACACACAAAGTTACTCAAAATGTATAGATGCATACTGTGGTAGAAAAATAAATAAAAGAGATTTACAAAATATGATTTAGGTAAGCAACATTAGACGGCCATGATGTTTCCCCCGAATAACAAAATCAGCACGACTGTAATGCGAAACTGATTTTATACAATAGTGTTTCAATAAACAAGAAGTTAAAATTAAATGACTTCGATTTTAGACAAAATACTGACTAGTTGCAATCAAAGCCACAGCGGAACTGGTGTGTGTCTCCAACAGCGGTGTTTTGTTACTGAATTAATCCACGTGTTTGAATGGATCGGTTGAATGAATGAATAAATGACTCACTCATTAAAACAGACATTTGCTGCCGCCTACTGGTGGTTTAGTCATATTTAAAAGTATCATTGCATTTTTTCAACATTTATTTGTATGTTTAAAAAAATATGTAAAACATTAATCTTATAAAACGATTCATGCATTTGAAATGTTGCAGTGTAAATGCATCTAATACCACTTCAGATGCAGCTGTTTCCTCAGCAGTGGAAAGATAGAGTTTGTTAATACTAATTTCATATGAATGTTAAAACTGGTAAAATACTGTTTTTTATTATTCTAACTTAATTCATTGAAACAAAGTAAGAATTTGATGTGAAAGATGACACATTTAATAAGGTTAGGGGAAAGACATGGCCATTTGTAAACAGTGGGAAATGACATGTTTTGTTGCATACATATCTTCCTCTTTCCAGTCACAGAGCACTTTATTTTGAGAGTTGTTTAAGTGAGAGAAAATCTGTAACTCAGTCCAGATTGGGGGGATTGTAATGTTTAATATTACACATTTTTTTTGCATATATTTTGGTTTGTATATGCTGTCAATTATAGTTCTTAGAAAGAAAATCGGAATCGGCAAAAATCGTTATCGGCAGGTCACACTTTCAAAAAATCGGAAATCGGAATCCGCCAAGAAAATTGCATTCGGTGCATCTCTAATATATATATATATATATATATATATTAGGGATGTAACGATACGCATATTCGTATTGAACCGTTCAGTACGAGGTTTTCGGTTCGGTATGCATTACAAACCGAACAATTCGTTGGACTAATCCTATCATGTTTGGAAAATAAAAGAGCTTAAAATGTGTGAAATATCAGTGCCACTGCGCTCAACAACGCAGCCTGCTCTAAAGCGTCTGTTCCATACAGCGTTGCAGAGCCGCGGCACATTGTAGCAGGAGTCATTGCACTGATCACGTAAAGAGAGGTACTTTTGTTGACATATTGTGAGATATAAAGTAAGATAAGAGACATATTTTGAAATATAAACTCGCAATTCTGACTTTATAACTTGCAATTACAAGTTATAAAGTCAGAATTGTGAGAGATAAACTCTGAAAAATATCAGTCTTTTTCGCCTCAGAACTGGATTTTCTGACTTTCAATTGCGAGTTTATCATGCAATTGTGAGGAGAAAAGTCAGAATTGTCAGGTTATACCTCACAACAGAACAGCATAGTGAACAGAGTGCACTTTTCATGTGAAACTAAATATTGCCTCAATTCTGTCTAAGGTTTATGAGCAAACTAATATTGCATGATGGGAAAACTTCATTTCCTATTTCGATATTTTGTTATGCTGTAGCATACAGCACATTCTATAATCTGAGCCATTGCGTATTAACAGCTTTGAGAGATGAATGAAAGAAAGGTGGTTAAGTCGTTCTATGTAAAACGGCACCAGTCACACTACAGGGTGCAGAGAAAGAGCCTCACATGTAGCACTTTGTATTTAACGTCCTCGGAGAGCCACTGTGCATATGCTCACTCACTCTGGAAAAGAGATGAAATAAAATATTTGATTCTGGTTGGAAGGAACAAAACAAATAACACTGAGTATGGATTAAAGAAGCACTTTCATGTTTCCCTTACTGTTAATGCCCCCCCTTAAATGAATACTTCCCCTAAATTTTCCAATGGCACCGAGCCCTCCCATTGTCCTCCTATGTTTTTCAGCTGCCGGAGGGAGCACAAAAGAGTTGCTCTATAATCCATTATCTGCCATCTTCCCCTTGGGCCTCCACCGTCTCCCTCTGATCGAATCTGTGTGTGTGTGTGTGTGTGTGTGTGTGTGTGTGTGTGTGTGTGTGTGTGTGTGTGTGTGTGTGTCTGGGTCTGTTTTGTATGTTCGTTCTCTATGCTTTCATTTAGCGTTCATCCAGCCTTTTAGTAGTTTCAAATTGGGCTTTTCAGAAGAATTACAAGATGAGGGAACAATAATATTCTTCCTTTTACAGTTGTAACACAACATATTGTTATATTAGTGATATACCAATTAGGTATGCATAATATATTGGTAAGCATATCGGTTACTGGCTGATTATTTTATTTTTTAGAATCAGAAAATTAGTATCGCACAATATTGGATATACATATTGATCAACACTGGACTTTTAATTATGCATGCATTGCTTCCCATAGGTTTATGTTTAGATGACTTTGCCATCATCTAATGCTCACTTAAAATTAAATCTGAAAGTTAAAGCACTAATCATTTAATAACACTGCTTACTGAAATCTTCAGAAAATCCCCAAATTAATAATCTTTTTTTTTTTTTTTTGCTTTTTGTTAAACAACACAAGAATTTATTAAATCCCAAAAATATATATAATATTGTTGTTTTTTTTGTTGCGTAAACGTCACTCATTCATTAATTAATTAAATGCTACTATGTTTTTCACTTAAATATTTATCTTCCGTTTTTTGTCAGATAACATTTTTTATAGTCACAGGCTCACAGCAGACAAAATACATCGACTCTGTTTCAACTCAATTTTGCATAATTTAATTATGGTTAATTGTTTCAAGAGCCATATGAGCAAAATCGTTTTTTCTGCCAGTGTTTAAAATGACACTGTATACATGTTTTCAGAAAGGGCACTTTTATATTCATCACATCTTGTACTTCTACCATCTCAGATGCACTCGTGTTTGTAGCTTATACAAATATAAACCTGAAAACACCATATGTTGATTAACTTAAATAGTCATTTAGCTGGTGGCAACATGGTTGAAGCCTTAAATAGTTTCAAGAAGTTTTTCCTACAATCAATTTAAAATATATTCAAAGAGAACCAAAATGATTCACAAGAAGTATAATTATTCTCAGCCGTAGCAATATCACTCTCTGTATTGTGTACAGCCTCTTCTTCACAATTTCACTGCTTCCCTTTGGTGTATTTTTTTTTTTTTTCACAGTCTATGGTTTCATTTGCAAACATGATTGCAGGTTGCAAAATATTTATCTTATTTTACTTTCTTTCATTTATTCCCACTCCCTTTCCCCTTTTTATGTTTTCTTCTAATCCTCCTTTTTTCATTTGAGCAATAAAGGAGGGAAGATTGTTTCTTTAATATTTACAGCTTTAATACCATTCTGTAGTTGTGTGCAATCTCTCTTCATACTGGCTGAACGGGCCTCTGGAACAACAGAGTAAAGATGAATCAGAGGCTGTTTTTTAAGGGATGGGTGCCCCACAGGTTTCTGTCACGCAAGCACTACACTACCTCAGCCTAACACATCAGTAATGCAGAGGCCTGGAGAAGCCAGAGCTGCCACGTGCATATAATACAAACTTTACTGTATTATTTGACTGAGATGTGTTTTAACTAGATAATAGCGCAGGCAAGTTTTAATACAATATACATTAAAATACAGACATGAAGAAATGTATATGTAGATGTGATGTATTATTTTATTTACTTTTATATATTTATTATGTCAAATACATAAGAAAAAGCACATTCGCGTATTTACTCTAATTTTACTTTAATTAGTTAAATAATAATGACAAGTATACTTCATGTACCTACTTCACAATTAAGTAAACACTGCAAAATCTTACTCAGGTATTTATTCACATAAACATAAGAAAGTGGTCACAATTACAAAAACGAATTCAAACAATAGAACAAAGATGCAAATCAAGTGAACAGTGCTTTAAGTTTTTTCAGGTGTTTGATAGAAGTGGCATGTAAAATTCAGGAATAAAACAAAACAGCAAAAGAAAATAAAACAGAACAAAAGTAATCAAATGAAGAACAAAGCTACCTAAATAATTGCTGTAGTCTCCACTGCATGATTATTTGATATAATACATTGCTGATTTGATGCTCAGTTTGACTGTGAAGCAGGTCTGTAATTAGAATTAGCTGTGCAGTTTCTTTCTTTCTTTCTTTTTATTTAGGCCTAGCTTTGTTCATGTTCGATTGGCTTGTTAAACCTTCAACAGTTATCCTGCCAAAACCATAAACAGTGTTCTGGTTTTCTTGTTGATATTCTGTTTTGATTAGTATTAACAACATAATATATAGTGGTAGGTTTATTAGGCTGCATTTACACCTAATGCACAGATCCAATCATTTAACACATACTTTATTGTACCAAAGCACTGGTATTTAGACAAGTGTGATGTATTTGATAGCATTTATTTTGTGATTAACTTAAACTGTACTGTACTTCACTGTAAACCTAATATCAGTACCCCATGTTTGATTATGAGGAAGTTTTTTCATAGACAGACAGATGTAGAAGTAAGGCTAAAGTGCTTCAAATCTCTGTGGGTGAAAGCACCTGCTTTAAATAACTCATATTTTAGATATAAAATGTCTCTAGACCGATGACATTGCAAACCTCCAGTTCCTCGCAAGTCAGACAGCGTTAATCAGAACACATCCCTCCTCCAGCCCACTTGACATTTTGCCGCTTTGCGGTTAATTTGAAGCTGAAATGCGTAAATGTACTGAGAATAGATTTTGGGATTCAGTGTTTTTTCTTATGTTGCTGGCACGTTGAGCCGTAGTGCTCATGTAAGAAACGCAGGCTTGAATCCGGCCTGCAACATGTCATACTTCCTCTCAGGGGCGCGGGAACAGGGGGTGCTGAGGGTGCTGCAGCACCCCCTGTTTTTTTCTGTGGGCAACTGTAAACTGTTGTGAATAAAAAAAAAATATAGGCTAAATTTGTTATAATAAAGATTCATTTAAACATTTCTATGGTTGCTCCGATGTTTATAACATTTAGTTTACATTGGCTATTTTGCTATCTATTTCTATGTGATCTTCGACATATTTACCATTTGCCCATTAATTTAACAGTTGTAAGAATTAAAGTTATCAAAGTTATTAAACTGATGCAGGGCTATTTGATGCGCGTGTAATGCCAGTTTAATATGGAGCTCTTGTTTCAGCTCCGGGAATTATTTATTAAATATTCAATATTGCTTGATTGAAGTAATATTAATATTTAACTTACGATTTATACTTTGAGTGCTCGTCCAGCGATCACTACATCAGTATATCCCTATTAAATCTCGCTTCTATTGCCTCATGGCCACGGGACAATAAAACTAGATTAATACATTTCTCAAATTCGAGCTAGGTTAGCGTCGTCTTGGCAAATAAAGAAAAAAATACTTAAAATCACATTCCAGAGACAATTCTTTATAAAACGAAACAAGGTTTATTCCCAATACTAATATCCTAACATACGTAATACACACAACATACACACACATACGAAAGTTTTGAGGTTAAATGTTGAAAGAATACCATTCTTTCCTATTTCATAACTTAACTAACCAGAAAAACATCACGAAAGATGCCTAGGCTTTCTTTTCTGCATTCAGATCAAAATTTTACCAGTTCAGTCAGAATTAGGAATGCTTAGTTCGTTACTTGCTTTTTTGTTGGTCTAAGCAGGCTGTTGCTTTGATTCGGTTTCCACGTGGGTTTCCACGCGTTGCTCTGGGCAAACTGCTGGCTCGCTTCGCTGTCGCGTGACGTCACCGGAGAGTTGAAATCTCGGAGATTATTTGATGCTGGTTTTGCGTTGAGATGGTAGCGTCGTTACGCTGCTGGTTCTCGACGACGGGCGTTTACACAGTCTTTGATTCACGCGTGTGTTATTTGTCTCAGCCGGTCTTAAGGCGAGATTCCAGCGGGCCGTCCTTCCGGCGTTGGCGAGCGAGGAAGAGTTACAAGCGAGGTACAAGAGAGAGAGCGCGCACACAGGCACGTCGTTTTTACCTGTCCGGTTTTGGACATCGCCCACAGGCGGCTGGTCCAATCAGAGCGTCGGTACGGGGCAGAGCCCCGCCTGCCCGGCTACTTTTTCAAGACACATGATCTCAGTCATCTGATATTTCATTCATTCCGTGAAAGATATACACGGGCCTTTATATCTGTTATAAACATGCAGGATGCAAAAGTTTAACGGTTATCAACACCATTTGTGGCTTACGACGCCAGCTTTTTTTAGAGACTAAACATATTTAGAACACACATACACTACAGTTTATGCTGTTTAAAGCATGATTAAAAATCACCCACATTGTCCTAAATAATTCACATTCGAAATCATCACATCAAGCCTATGAGGGAAAGAGTACAACATTAATATTCATATGTTTCTTGTGTGGATGTTTTTGAAAGTCATGAAACGAACGAATGTCTTTTAGAAACGTTCCCGTCACATTCCTTTGTTCTGTAATAGAAAGAAAATGCACGCTTTTGGTGCTGGATGAGGGGGAGGGGTTTTAGAGAGACGCTGATTCCTTTGGTGACCTCTAGAGCCAGTTGAATTCCTGCCGACATATGTTACACGCGCGTTGCGCACATCCTGCCAAATCATGCACGCAGCGCTGCCAATGCTTGCTTTTATGTTTGTGAATGTTATGTTTGTGTTGTGGGATCTGTAGGTTGTGGCTTAAAAACGGAACATGGAAATATCATGGATGTACTGGAAGAAAAACAACTTTTTTTTGTTCTCAGTGATATGAGTCTTTCCCTTCTCCCAAAACAGCTTATAGCTACCTATTAAAATAGTTCAGTTTTGTATGTAATGGAAAAGTGATTAGACTATGTTTCGTTTTTTTTTTCTTCATAAAGTTAATTTAGAAAAACCTTGGGAGCATTTTTTGTGCGTTAAATGTTTTTTTTTTTTTTTTTTGCAACGACCAAGCGGCCAGCATCAGAGTTGATCGCCTATGTTTGATTAATTTAGCCTTATCAAATCATCACGACTTGACTAAAATAAAATCGATAGATAGCATATCACAGTGTTAGTTTAAATGTTTAACCTATAAAAATGTGCAATATCCAACAGTTTGTGTGGAGAGTGGAAGCTGAAGCGAGCTTTACAGGACATGGAGGATTTTTTCTTACAGTAAAACAACTTAAAATACGCGTGTGTGATTTTTCTCATAAAGGTAAGAGTAATATATCATTTGGAACTGTAAAGGGTCTACTTTTATTTGTGTGCATTCACAATATCAACATTGTGCTTTTATAAAATAGGAAAACAGAGAATGCACTTTCTGCCGGTTTTGAACAAGAGCGCTTCAATGATGAACCGAAACTCGGCAACTGGAAACTGGCTCAGAGATATGATAAATAAATCTATAGAAAGCTTTAAAATACTACTTTAAAACGAAACAATTCAAAGCAAAGCAAAAACTCTTCATTAGCCTATGTAATCCGTTAAGATGCATATATTTCTCTCTGCGTGTCCAATGAGGAGATGGAGAGTCATTTTTCCCCGTCACCTCACCATCTAAAATATAAAAATAAGGGAAAGCCTAAAACAGGCCCGATTATAATTTGCGTTTTATTTTATAATTGTATTCAATAATAAAAAAAAAAGTATGTAAATCTTTGTCCTTGAAATTTAAAGGATTTGCTGCAATGCAATTTTGTCTGACTGATGTGAATTATTTATTGGCCTATCTTTTTAATCCATGCAGCAAATGCTTTAAAAACAGCTTTAAAATGACTTTATTGCATTACAGATGCTTTTAAAAGAACTTTTCACTATACATTTTAAGGGCTTTTAAGCTTGAATGTAAAACATTGTTATGAATTCATTGTAGCCTATTCCCATTTGTAAAATAGCTAATTGTTGTCTAACACGATCTCATGAAAGTGCGTAGGCTATAGCACGATTTTCTGTTTCTATTTGGCGTAATATTTATACGCAGAAATTGACTACCACCCCCCCACCCCCACAGCACCCCCTACATAAAACACCTTCCCGCGCCCCTGCTTCCTCTTTCTCTACTGTAAAGTAACATAAATGAAGCAAACGATGAAGTTAGATTGGAAAAATTTTACCAGCAAATAATTTATGCTTATTTCTGGAACATTTTATTTGAATTTGTTTGAGAAGTCTGTGTGAGAGAATAAATAACTCTTCAATAACCCCGTCTTCTCATTTCTGCTTTGATGTGACTTCTTTTTAATATTCTGTATCTGCCACCCAAATTACCTTTTTAATCTGATTTATGGGCAGATTAGATTTGAGAAAGTGAGTCTATGAGCATTAGGGGTCGACCGATTATCGGCGCCGATATTAAGCATTTTACCGATTATCGATATCGGCCATTTTAAAAACAGATTTGCCGATAATTTTTTTTTTTTTTTTTATGCAAACAAACATACTATTTACAGGTGACATTTATTGGTGAATAAATAATACAGGTGAAACTATTTAATGTTTAAATGCACTATTTGGCTCGATGCAGCCTGTCTGGGCTCAACACTCTGTGAGAGTGAGGCGATCTCTCAATCTCTGAGAGCAATCTCCGCCCACCGCTCATCTGATATGTAGAGAGTCACGAGTCCGACCAATCAACGCGGAAAACTGAAGGCAGTCTCACACCAAAAGCACATGCTAACTGGAGCTGCCTCAGTGATCACGCATCAGTTGTCTCTCAAAGGTAAAGCAGCAGCAGACGTTGCTGAAGTTGCAAAACACCTCAATATAACCCATGATGTGGGAAAATGCGGGCGGAATCGCGGAATGCAGTCATATAATGGAATTTACCGTATAACGCGGAATGTCACGGAATGTGTCGAAGTTTGGATGAATTAATCAAAAGTAGGTCAGTACACTTAAATCGACTCGCGCTATGGACTAGTATATATAAATATTAAGCCGCAAAAACACTTTAAATATGAATCCTGCATGTTCTGCATCTCTGTTAATGAATGACACAGACGTGCGGTTTCATTTACTGCACACATACATACTCGGCGGCGTGCTGCTCGGTGTTTTCAGCATCTGCCGTCTCACTAAAAGAGGACATAAATACATGAACAACATCCCCAGAACTGCTCGCAGAGTCACTTCATGAGCATTTGACCGTTTCATTTGAGTAAAACGATCGTCATATCATATATAGGCTACAGAAACTTAAAAGGTCCTCATGGCAACCTGTCAAAATACAAGTTCGGTTTAGCGAATATATATTACTGTATACGTAATACAACTACAACAATTATTACAACTTTTGTTGAGAATAATCTCAATACGCTTCACGTTTACTTTAAGTTTTACAAAATGTTTACAGAATGCTTCTGGGTGATCTCTGTACTTATGTTATTATTAATATTACTGTTTATTTAATGTAGTTGTTATTAACAGTTTTCAGAATTAAAGACATTTTAAAAGCATTTAAAGAACGTTTTTGTCAGAGCTCTTGTTATTATTAATTTTGGCATTCATTTTCATTTTTACACCAGACACGTATATCGGTTCAAAATAACGGTTATCGGTCTACTTGATCTGTAATAATCGGTATCGGTATCGGCCCTGAAAAACACATATCGGTCGACCCCTAATGAGCATGACTGGATTTTTTTTCTGTTCATTTTCCCCCTCGCTCTGTTCTATTGGGCATGCTCAAATCGTTATGTCTCTCTAACACTTTTAATTTCACAAATAACTAGGTCATTGACCTAAATCTACTGCCAGCCAGCAAACGATTTGTCAAAGCCACTAGCTGCATTCTAAAACCCCTATTTAAATAGTGGAGGATTGTGGGACAGATGCACTGATGTGTGTGCGATCTGGTTATCACACATCTGTGTGTGGGTCCTCGGCTCATTCAAGATCTGCAGCAATTCTGTTTCTCTTTCTCTTAGTCAAACTCACATTTGAAAGGCTGGCATTATATAAAGATGTTCGGATATTCAGATTGTGTGTAATTGGGTAGTAAGTGACTGTGACATGCCGCACTTTCTCTAAAGCTACTTTTAAATTCTTTGTATTATTATTGGACATTCAGTTTTGTGTATGTTTAATAATTTTACGAGGTTGCAAAACATTCCTAGTCCCACTATCTGTTCAACATTCACTGTAAAAAATGACCGTAATTTTAACGGTAAAATGGTGAAAATGCTATTGTAAAATGTGTTAAATGGTTAAAGTGACGTGACATATAGCCAAGTATGGTGACCCATACTCGGAATTCGTGCTCTGCATTTACCCATCCAAGTGCACACACACACCGTGAACACACACCCGGAGCAGTGGGCAGCCATTTATGCTGCGGCGCCCGGGGAGCAGTTGGGCGTTCGGTGCCTTGCTCAAGGGCAGCTCAGTTGTGGCTTTTAAGATCATAAATTATATGGTATTATTAAAATACATATTTCTTTTTATTTAAAAAATATGTATCAATAAGTAATCAAGTTAATGCATTTTATTGACTTTATTTTTATTTTTATTTTACTTATAATAACTTATTAATAATAATTAATACTTAATTTATAATGCTTTACTGAACTTTACTTTTTCACTATATATATATATATATATAAAATAAAAATTATATTTACTTGAATTATTTAATTACTTAATTGGTAATGACATCCCTAATAATTGGTCATTTATATTAAATTATTTATATTTATTTTTATATAAAAAATATAGAAATATACAAATTTAAGCATAAGCCTTTAAGATCATGAAAAACATTGATCCAATCAAATGTGTTCAAACATTTGGACAAATTAAATTGTATTCTAAAATCTTGAAGTTGAAAATAGACATTTTTGAAACATTTTATTTGTCAAATATCCACATATTATATAATATATCTCATCATATTGCAGTTTTCCCCATGGGAGTTTGACAATACAGGTCTTTATTTGCTCACATTTGGAGCTAAAAGGACGTTTTTCAGTAGATGGCAAAGTTGTTTTGTTGCAGTGTGAGGAAGGTGAAGTTTTCACACTGGCTCCTTGTTCTGAGCGCTGGTGGAAGTGTGTCACATGAATCGTGCAGGAACTTCAGATCGTCTGACACGATGTGCTGCTGCCTTTTTGATTCATTATGCAGGCATATGCTAATCCGTGATAGGCTAATGCAAACACAACCTTCAGACCCCATCCACCTCAAGGGACCGGCGTATTAAATAGTCAACGTGCGTAACGACTCTGACGCAAACCCTGACTGACGTGCTGATTTTAACTCGGTCCTTCGCTCCCCTCATCACCCCCGCTGACAGGAAGTGTACATCAGCGAATCAAACGCTGTGTGTTATTTGAGGTTGAGGGGGAAGAATCTGTGCAAAGGGCTGGCAAAGAGGCTCTGTAGATTAATTAGGAAAATCAAAGTGGCTGGGGATGGAGAGCTGTGTGGCACTGCCAAAAACCCTACAATCACTCTATCCTCCCAGGGCTCGCAATGAAAAAGCCAGATTCTCTTAGCGCTTTTCCTCTGTGACTGCAGAAAAGGCAGTGTATCATAAATCAACAATGTCTGGTTCGTCATCAAAATGTTACCCATGAAGTATTCAGGCTGTGATTTCCTGAGTGTGTGCACTTGAAACAGCATCTGTCATCTTTCGACATGCGAGAAGCCATTAAGTATTAATGCGGTTAAGTAAGCAGTTAATTGTCAAGTGCCACTGAATGTGTTTTATCCTTGCCTGCTTTTAGATCTCAGGGCTCAACGGTAAGAAAGTCGTAGGACCGGTGTCAGAGAATTTCAGACCAGCTGACTGAACGGTCACAATGTGTTTTAACTTAACTCCTCTTAAACATTTGGTTTTCATTTGAAGTGAAAGTTCATGAATTGAGCCGTTAAATCCTTTTGTAATGCTAATATTTTAAACGTTCATTTTTTTTCTCAACAAGTTTGAAATATTGTGTGTGTGTGTGCGGTTTATGAGGACACAAATGCGTATAATGACATGGGTATGATGACATAAGTATACAAGGAGAAGGTGATTTATGAGTCTTTATGAGTCATTTTCAGTGTCCCCATAATTCAAAATGTTTTTTGCGGGGGAAAGTAGAAATGTACAGTCTGTGTGTGTGTGTGCGTGTGCGTGTGGTGTGTGTGTGTGTGTGGCGCAATATACATTCCTACCATTCCAAGGTTTTGGGGTTGGTAAGATTTTGAAATAAGTATTTTATGATGGCTACAAGACTACCGTTATTTGATTTTAAAATACAGTAAAACCAGTAATATTGTGAAATATTATAATTTTAAATAAGTGTTTTCTGTTTTAATGTTTAGAAGAAGAAGAATCTTTTATTTGTCACATACACAATTATAAAGAGTATAATTAGCAGTGAAATGTGTTCTCTTCATTTAACCCATCCAAGTGGACACACACTTTGGAGCAGTGGGCAGCCGACGCTGCGGCGCCCGGGGAGCAGTTGGGGGTTCGGTGCCTTGCTCAAGGGTCTCACCTCAGTCGTGGACAATTCCTTCCGGAGCCGAGATTCAAATCCACAACCTCAGATTACAAGTCCAACTCTCTATCCACTAGGCCACGGCTGTACCTTTATAAATGTAATATATTCCTGTGATGACAAAGCTGAATTGTCAGCATCATTACTCATTATTAGAGTATTGTAAAATGTATTGTGATTTATTGATATTGATCTTTATTTAGTGCTATTTAGCTCTAATACCACAGTCACCAGAGACTGTTCACTTCAGTTGGCCAAGGTTTTGTTTTAGTATTGATACCAAAATACCAGATGCTGAGATCTTACCAAAAGCTACATTTTGGTATCCATTATTAATTCAACCCAATTAGAATAATCTCATCTTCATTCTGAGGGACGGTTTAAGGTCCATGGCTGATTTCAGCCTACATGGATTTACAGCCTACATAGAACTACAACTTCAGTGCTGCACTGTTTGTGGCCTGAAATGTCTTTGAAATAAGTTCTTTACAGTAGTTGACTTCTGTAAAATGTGTTAAAGTCTGAAGTGCCGTTTTGAAGGCACAGAACATACAGCATTATTTTTCTGAAGAGTTGTTTTGTGAGCAATTTTAGTTGCAGTATAGAATGCAAGTCTGTTTGCAGTTTACAGCGAGAGCTTTTATACCTTCAAAGCACTGTGCAATTTACCAAACACTTGGAGGACAGTTCCTTTAGCAACAGGGTAAACAAACACAAAGGTTTTCAAATCTGAGGTGGCCTGTATTTGTTGTCTTGAAACTGTTAAATAAGCCTCTCGGAAAAATACATCCTCTCGCCAGTGCCCTGGAATCTTGTTTGGTTTCTAAAAATACTTTTTTTTTCAAACATGCCATTGTCCCTCGGTACCAATGTGAATATGGTCGATGTTGAATTATTAACGACTGAGGTAAAATGTCTGGCCTCAGATATCAGGCTGATCTCTATAGGTTTCACACAGTTCAGAATGCCCAAGCCAAATAAAAACACTCCACCAGAGAGAGGCTTTTTATCACGAGATACACTTCAGCAGGAATTACCCACTTATTACGTGGATCCCATTCTCCTGGTTTGGGGCAGATTTTCATCAGCACATTGTTGTATCCACTAACTGGTATTATATTGATACAAAACACGGCAATCTGTCTGTGATACAGATCTGCATGTGTTAGCCAAGCGGAATCAATAGCCTTTGAGACTTGAACAAACCTTCAAGGAGCGAGTCTCGGCTATGCAAAGTGGATTCGGCTCTTGTAGTATTCATGAGATGATCTGGTTTTTTTTTGTTTTATGGATTTTGTCTTGCAGAATTCACCTTGAGTTTGCGCTTTGCACTTGAGAGTTTCTTCTACGTTTCCTATACCAGCTTTGCAAGTTCTTATCTCAGAGACTGTTCACTAATTGTATAATTACTAGTGGTGGTATTGATACCAAAATACCAGATGCTGCGTTACCAAAAGCTACATTTTCGTAAAAAATATCGCATTAATCTAATTCTCAAAGTTGGGTTAGAATAATCTCATCTTCATTCTGATGACTTTCACCATGATATTTTGACTTCGGATGTATCCTACATGAATTGCACTGAAGGGCGAGAGAGTCTTGAACTTCAGGCTGACTAGAGGCTGATTTGTGGCCTGAAATGGGAAACAAAAGTTCTTTACAGAATCACGTGATTGACGGGAAAAATATTTAAAGTCTGAAGTGCGTTTGAAGGCCGAATAGATATCCAACTTTACACACATTATTTTATATAAATAAACTATAAACTGTATATTTTAATTTTAGTTGACCTGTCTCTTTATGCTCCTCCTGAGCTTTTATGTGACTGGTTAAAGCACTGTGCAATTTACCAAACACGTGATGGACAGTTGTTAACCTGGTCTATGTGGTAAACAAACACAGGCAGGTTTTCAAATGCTCACCTATCATTCATCAACTGTTAAATATGGCTTTTCATCTGAAAGATGTATGTAGTATCAACTCTGCGCCCTGGAATCTTGTTTGATGTTTCTAAAATACTTTTTGTTTGTCAAACATGCCATTGCTGCAGGACCAATGTGAATATGGTCGATGTTGAATTATTAAAATCTGAGGTAAAATTTTGGTCCTACAGATAAAAGTATCTCTAATACATCTTTGAATCTGTAAAGACTCAAGCGCTTATTTGTGTGCACTCAGAATAACCAGAGAGAGACTATGCTTTTATCACGAGATACACTTCAGCAGGAATTACTCATGTGAACTTGACGTGGAAACTCCCATTCTCCTGGTTTTGAAAAATATCTATAGACATTGAAATGTCTAAAAATCCACTAACTGTGTGTTAGCATGGATGATTTACATGAAATTGAATCTGTGCAACAGATCTGCATATGAAAGCCAGTTCAATATAATAACAAAAACTACATTTTGGGTTTTTATTCAACTAATAGGTGGCTATGCAAATGATCTGTACTATTTTTTACTGTAATTGACAGTTATCTGGTTTATTTTTGTTTTATGGGAGAGGTTTGAGAATTCACCTTGAGTGTCACCCTCTGCTTCGAACCTGTGTGTATGCCTAACGTTAGCTGTGAAAGTTACCACATCAAACAGCATAATTGTATAACATGGATGCAGCTATGAAGCCGCGGGTTTGCTTCAGGAAAAATTTATTTTTAAAAAAATATCGCTGTAAACAGTTCATCAACCTCTTATGGGTCCTACAGTTCAAAATTCATGTTTAACTGATATAAAGAGTTATAAACACAAGTACATCTTATTGAACATAATTTATTTTCATCACTAATTATCATAGTGATGAACAGATTTTCTCAAGCAGTTTGTGATGCATTTGGAAACAGGAGATGAGCAGGACATCCAAACGCCACCTGGCATTCATCAACCTCTCAAAGACTTACTTCAGTCTGATTATTTGGGTAGTATCAACATATTCTGAATGCCGCTCAACAGATGTTAACCTAGAGAAATGTGCGCTATTAATCTAGATTAATCTAGATTAATTCCAAGATTACAGTGAGATTAATCTAGATTAAAAATAATCTATGCCCACCACTAATAATTACACAGTACAGTGAGATGGCATGTTATTATGTGTGTCAATGAATGTGGTGAAAGATGCCTTTGTTCAAAAGTACATTGTACCATGAATGGTTCTAGCATTAGGGCTGTAACAAGGTCAAGACCTTGAGTTGATATAACTGGCTGATTTGATGAGAAAGTCAATGACAGAGCATTTGAGCTTGTAGAAAAGAGTTGGGAAATCAAAGAGTAGACTCATTTTTATATACATATCCGTTTAAAAGTTTGGGGTTAAAAGTTTTTTTTATATATATATATATATATATTGAAGTGTATATATATATATATATATATATATATATATATATAAAGAAGTCTCTTTGCTCACAAGGCTGCATTTATTAGTAAAACCGTAATATCGTGAAATATTATTACATATATAAAAATAATTGATTTAATGTAGGTAAAATCGTATTTTGTGGTGGCAAAGCTGAATTTATTATTATAATTAGTATTATGCTGAAAACATTTGAGCTGCTGAATACTTTTGTGGAATCTGTGATCTTTTCAGGATGCTTTGAAGACGTGGATAGCATTTATTTAAAATATTGTTTTCATATTATAAGATTGTCTACTGATATAAAATATTTTCATGTTGATTAATAAATAATAATAAAATGAGTAATAAATAATGATGATTAACAGTTCATATATATTCCAAATTCCACATGTGATTGCAAAAGGAAGTTATTACAAACACTCGATGGTGGTTTGAAGTGAGTTCTGAGTAAAAGTTTACTATTAATCACATCAATTCTCTTATGAAGCATGATGCTAATGTTAGCTCTAATTCAGCTGCAGAACAGGTCCAATGCTTTTTCATAATGCATTTAGTCATAATACTTGTCATATGGTTGTAAGAAAATGTTTTGTTGTATTTATTTAGAAATACTTTTGATAATAATTGGATAAATGTATACTGGGATTGAAGTGATGTGGCTTGGTAAACATTTTATTGTCCTTATAAAGGCTGATAATGGCTGAATAAAAACAAAAGAATAATAAGGATTATTATGTCTCATATCTGGCGGAGGTGTGAAAGGTTCTGTTTCCTTAAACTAGTTTGTCATGGATTTAAACTGTTACAGTTTTACAGATTTCTGTACAGAACTGTACAGATTTACAGTTAAATCCTAGTATTTTAAAATTGTGATTAATCACAGTCCATGACTGTGATTAACGCGATACAATTTTGCAAAATTATTTTTAAATAATATTCTTTAAATATTGTAGAAATGTCATGGATTATTATTCATATTTTAATATGACTAGTTAGTTATAATAAAGTGATAATGATATATCTTCTACGTGGAGCTCTTAAACTACCTCTCATAATTTATTGCAAATCTCTGTATGCCATAATTTATGATATCATGTATCATAAGATGAAAACAAAGCACAGCCTTTGTTCATGAAAATGAATTACATTACATAAGGTTCACCCAAAAGCTTAACTTCCTGACTGAAAGACATGTTATGTGCACTCTAACTGCATTGCATGGCTAATTTGTGTATTCAGAAACATCTAGACGGCGCACAACAAAATGAAACCGAACACAACAATCTCAAAAGATGATTTAGATGCTGAGTTATTTTGAACTCGATTGGCTGCTTTAAAAGCACATCACTGACAGCTGAAAAAACATTGTGAGAGAGAGCCATTTTGGACTTCCAGATTGATACAACTACTCTTTAGTCCCAAAGGGTTTGTCCACTTATAGTCCGCTAGACCTTAAATCAACCTCTACATTACGTTTTGGAACATCAAGAAAAAGAGCCATTTTTGTTTCTGAGGATATGTTCATGTGCTCTTAGAGAGAAAAGCCATGTGTGAAGTACTCAGATAATCTTTTTTCCTTTCAGAAAGGCTTTTCATCTTTGAATAGCCAGTGATTAAAATTGGAGTGAGAAATAGATGGAGCGATAGACGCAGAGTGAGAGTGAGGCGTATCTTTCTATTTTAGACGTTTTGCTCTGCTATCTCCAGGAAGTAGGTTCTGTGTGTGAGTCCTGAAGTGCGCTCGGTGAGCTCGGGTCCAGGCGTCAGTCGGGCTCACGTGGCTATGTGTTGTCATTATTATTCTGGCACCTGGAAACGGTGGAGAGGAAGGGATTTTGAGGCAAGGCTGCTGACAAAGCTCTAATGAGTTCAATTAGACAAGTCTCTCACGTGTATGTCTGTGAACTAAGCTTAGAAAGATTCAAGATAATGGAACTAACTAGCATCATCACAAATATGATTCTTATTTCATTCTTAAATGCAAAACATTAAATTGAAGTGTTGCCACTAGCATCAAAACGGATTGTTTTCAAACACATTATAGTCCCGCCCCTAAAGCCACACCATTGGTCGAGTCACTGTTGCTGTGACAGGCTGGTTGGGATGTGGGAAAATAAACTCCATCCTTGTAATCCCAGGATATGTAAATCTATTTTGTTGTCTGTCACATTTTCATTCAGTGCGGAGATCTATACATGACTGTCTTTCTTTATTGCTCTATTTTCCAAGAAACTTGTCTTCATTTCCTGCTGTAGTTTTGTTTTGATACTGAGGAGAGATGGCAGTGCTGTAGCGACTGCCTTTTTATCAAAGAAACATCTCTCTCTCTCTCTCTCTCTCTCTCTCTCTCTCTCTCTCTCTCTCTCTCTCTCTCTCTCTCTCTCTCTCTCTCTCTCTCTCTCTCTCTCTCCTCCCCCTCTCCCTCGTGCTGTTGTCTAATCCAGCTTGTGAATCACATGCCGTGACCAGGCGTGTGTGTGCGAGAGTATTTGTCATGGTGCTGACCCAAGAGAGCTTTTTCTCTGTTAATCATTCATTTTCCCGATCAATGTTTCCTCAGACCCTAAATAAACACCTCATTTATTTTTTAATCCTATTCCCTAATATATATATATCTGTCACTGCTCTGTTCCACTTTGTCTTACTTTCTTGCCACATACATTGCACCGGTAAACATATCAAGTACTCTGTGTAATTCAAAAGCTTTTTTTAGAGAAATAAGTACTGTATTCTCTAAGGATGCATTAAATTAACCAAAAGACATTTCTAGTGTTACAAAAGATTTCTAATTCAAATAAATGCTGTTCTTTAGAACGTCTTTCTCAAAAAATCCTGAGAAATAAAGTCATGTTTCAAAAATATTAATATAAGCCCAATGTTCAACATTGAGAATAAAAACAATAAGAATGTTCTTGAGAAGCAAATCAGCATATTAGAATGATTTCTGAAGGATCATGTGACACTGAAGACTAACGTAATGACTTCAATATTATTAATATTAAAACATTCGTTTTTAACACTAACATTCAACATTTGAACGGTTGTGATGAATATTTCTTTAATATATATGACTTTTATTCTTATGTAAAACAAAAGATAAGTTATTTTGAATAATGTTTCCCATACAGTGAAAGTCAATGACTTTGGTTTTCTGTGTGTGTGTGTGTGTGTGTGTGTGTGTGTGTGTGTGTGTGTGTGTGTGTGTGTGTGTGTGTGAGACAGAGAGAGAGAGAGATATTGCTTGACCATTAATTGTTTTTAAGTCTGAATGTTCCATTCAGTTTTAGGTGAGGTGTACAGGGACACACTTATTTGTGTACATTGATCACACCTCTGAGGTTTACCATTCACATTTGAGACTTATCTTATACAATACTCATCTGTGTATTGGTTTGAGACTTATTGTGCACTTTATAGTTTGCATAAATACACTCAAGCTCTATTTTATAATCATGGATGTTATCAATTCAGGAGAAAATGTCTTTCCATAAATAGTCAATGTATAAAATAAACAGGCAAACAGGTATAGCGTTGCACAGCGGTGAGTTGCAATGACACGCTATGCTCTGGAAATGATAGTTACATTTGTGTAATGTGTTTAACATTGCTGTGGAAAATGTGTTACTGTTCAGGGAAGAAGGAGAGGCACTTATACCAATTGGCATCTCTCAGTAAGGTCGCATCGAGCTGCTCATAGCACAGTGACGACAAAAGATGTTCACAAACCGGCAACATTCAAGGCCTTTACCGAGGGCCCTTCAGCGCTTGCCTTTTTATCAACAAATCATCTCTCGCTTGCTCTTCTCTTCTTCTTTTTGTTTATATAACAAATATTCACAATGCATTTGAAAAGTATGAAAATCTGTTATTTTAATGCACTTTTTTGTTTGATCATCAAGTTTCCTCGTCATGAGGCTAGTTTCGCAATCCCTCCTTCTATCCTGACAAGTACTAGTTTTAGAGTTTATAGATTCAAGACTTTAATTGCAGGTGCATCTCAATAAATTAGAATGTTGTGGAAAAGTTCATTTATTTCAGTAATTCAACTCAAATTGTGAAAATCATGTATTAAATAAATTCCATGCACACAGACTGAAGTAGTTTAAGTCTTTAGTTCTTTTAATTGTGATGATTTTGGCTCACATTTAACAAAAACTCACCAATTCACAATCACAACAAATTAGAATACTTCATAAGACCAATAAAAAAATAATAATTGTGAATTGTTGGCCTTCTGGAAAGTATGTTAATTTACTGTATATATACTCAATGCTTGGTAGGGACTCCTTTTGCTTTAATTACTGCCTCAATTCTGCGTGTTCCAGTTCAGTTTGTGGCACTGATGAGGTGGTATAGAAGCGCAGGTTTCTCTGACAGTGGCCTTCAGTTCCTCTGCATTTTTTGGTCTCTTGTTTCTCATTTTCCTCTTGACAATACCCCATAGATTCTCTATGGGGTTCAGGTCTGGTGAGTTTGCTGGCCAGTCAAGCACACCAACTTGGTCAATTGGTCATTTAACCAACTCTTGGTGCTTTTGGCAGTGTGGGCAGGTGCCAAATCCTGCTGGAAAATGAAATCAGCATCTTTAAAAAGCTGGTCAGCAGAAGGAAGCATGAAGGGCTCTAAAATGTATTGGTAAACGGGTGCAGTGACATTGGTTTTCAAAAAACACAATGGACCAACACCAGAAGGTGACATTGCACCCCAAATCATCACGGACTGTGGAAACTTAACACTGGACTTCAAGCAACTTGGGCTATGAGCTTCTCCACCCTTCCTCCAGACTCCAGGACCTTAGTTTCCAAATTAAATACACTGGGCAACAATCCAGTTCTTCTTCTCCTTAGCCCAGGTAAGACGCCTCTGACGACAACTGTAGCCAAATTCCTTGACACGTCTGTGTGTGGTGGCTCTTGATGCCTTGACCCCAGCCTCAGTCCATTCCTTGTGAAGTTCACCCAAATTCTTGAATCGATGTTGCTTGACAATCCTCATAAGGCTGCGGTTCTCTCGGTTGGTTGAGCATCTTTTTCTTCCACACTTTTTCCTTCCACTCAACTTTCTGTTAACATGCTTGGATATACCACTCTGTGAACAGCCAGCTTCTTTGGCAATGATTGTTTGTGGCTTACCCTCCTTGTGAAGGTGTCAATGATTGTCTTCTGGACAACTGTCAGATCAGCAGTCTTCCCCATGATTGTGTAGCCGAGTGAATTAAACTGAGAGACCATTTTGAAGGCTCGGAAACCTTTGCAGGTGTTTTGAGTTGATTAGTTGATTGGTATGTCACCATATTCTAATTTGTTGAGATTGTGATTTATTTTTATTTTTTATGTGAGCCAAAATCATCACAATTAAAAGAACCAAAGACTTGAACTACTTCAGTCTGTGTGCATTGAATTTATTTAATACACGAGTTTCACAATTTGAGTTGAATTACTGAAATAAATGAACTTTTCCACAACATTCTTATTTATTGAGATGCACCTGTATTATGAATCACTTCAAACTGTGTCAGTGAATTAATTCAAAACGGTCATTCAGTCATTCATTTGAGTTGAAAACACAGCCATATTCTATTGGTTCAAAAGTTTGGGGTCAGAAAGTTTCTTTAAAATGTTTAAATTTTTAAACAATAAATTGATCATATTATATTGTGTAAGGATGCATTAAGTCAAAAAAGTGGCAGTATAGACATTTATAATGTTATAAAAGCTTTTTATTTCAAATAAATTTACTTTTGAACTTTCTATTCATCATAGAATCAAAAAAAGCCTTATTGAGCACAAGAGACTTTCTTTCAAAACTTTAAATATTTTTAATGTATATAGCTATTTTTGGTATGAATGTAGACATTTAGTGGTATATCGCCCTGCCTAATGGCTTTTTTCTCATCTTTTCTCCTCAGGTCAGTGACAGACCCCAGAGACGGCAAACGCGTGGCCCTCAAAAAGATGCCCAATGTCTTCCAAAACCTCGTCTCCTGCAAGAGGGTTTTCCGTGAGCTGAAGATGCTTTGTTTCTTCAAGCACGACAATGTGAGCTTCCCACCATCCCTTCTGTGTTTTTTATTTTGTATTTATTTTTATTAGTTAGTGTTACCTAACTCTCGCTATCTACGTGCTGTCCCCATGGTGCCATTAGCGGGAGCCTGGCTAGCTCTTGTTGTCCCTGGGCTGCTGGTGCCTGGGAAACGAATGTCATATGAAGGCTGGTGTCAGTGCCCACGTTCTCTGGCGTCAAAGCTGACCTCTGGCGCTCTGTCTTTGTTTCTCCACAGGTGCTGTCAGCTCTGGATATTCTGCAGCCTCCACACATCGACTACTTTGAGGAAATGTATCCTAAACAGAAATCTATCTACCAGGTGCTGTCAAATGAAGTGATTTTGAACCCAAAAAGTTTGGATTTCAAAAAATGTATCAAAAATAAACATTAAGGCCGATGTGATAATTATTTCTGGCCGATAACCAGTATGATGATCTGAAATCCACAATGTGAGAATAACCTAAAGAGAATCTTCAAGAACATCTGACATCTGACTGTCACAAATTTGCACATTTTTAAAATTAAATATTTTTTATATATATTTATTTTTAAAGCTACAGGTTAGCTGTACTTTTTGTAGGTCTAAACAGTATGACCAAAAAAGTTCTGATTATATTTTTATTATTACTATTATTATTATACTGAAAAGATACTGAGATACTAAAACACCAGTTCATGAGCTGCTTGAGTATAAAAGAACACAGTACCACGATTCACTCTGAAACACACATTGCATATATTTATTTAATTAAATTGCTTTTGCAATTTGATAATCACACCAAGCCAGTTGGATTTATTTCAGTTAATCCATACAGTTAATCGCACACACTTCTTTGTATTACATTTTTCAGAATCCTCAAGCTTTCTGTTTATTTACAGGTTTAAATGGCATTTTAAATCCCAGATTTTCCTTGTGGTTTTTAGACCTTGAAAGCTTGGAGCTTGAAAACCATTAAAAAATTGTAAGTAGCAGTATGAAACAATAGCTTGTAGATTTCAGAGCTTCTGCGTTGAGCGGGCATCTGAGGTCTGCGCAAATGCTTTTTTTGTGCCTTTTGTGGTTGCTAAAGTGGGATCAAGCCGACCATTATGTTTAGAGAGGTGATGGCTTGCCTCATGCTGTGCTTGAATGTTTTTAATGGCAAGGAATGATCCAGTGTACTTATAGGAACTAGTATTCCATCTGCAGTCTAGGCAAAACTGTTCTGTATTTCTCTGATTATCACAGGTTAAAAGGGGTCTTCTTTTCTCCTGCTCATTTTTCTTTCCTTCGCCTAATGGTTTTGTTCTAATAGTAGAATATTGGGATGGCGTTTCAGATGGATTTCAGAAAAGCTGATGCTATTTTTAAGGCCTTCTCTTTCCTCTGATATATCCTAGATGTGGTCTGCAGGACGCTAAAGGCATCCCCAGCATCTTAATTTGGTATATAATTTAATCAGAGGAATTACACGCTTCCCCCATTTACCGCTCTTGCCCGGTCAGCCGATGCGCACTCTGTAAGCCACTTTTCTAACAGTATTTTTCTGTCAAATACCAAGAGGCTTTCTATGATTTGAGCTGGACAGTCTTTCTCTTAAATTAGCTGGAATTTTAGCTCTTCAAAATCAGGAACCAAAAAGGCTTTTGTGTTAATTAGCTGGGATAATTATCCTGCGCTTTTGTATTTTTAGACGTCTCATGCAGCGTGACCGCTGGCTGTGGTCTGGATTCGGCTTCGTTTCACAGGGTTTGGAATCATCTAAAAGAAGTATAACATTAGTAAACAATGCTGTGTGCAAGTAAATCCAATAAAGAAAGGATGAACATGCCAGACAACATACATTTTAAGATCTATACAGTGATTGATTTTTATGGCTATGAAAGTGCTTAGAGACGTAATGCACATTCAGTCATAGTGCATGCTTGCACTTCTCCATTCTGGCACCAGAATTAAAGGGGACACGTCATAGAAAACAGGATTAATTTAACATATGCAAAAATAACAAGTACCTAAAACTAAGCTTGAAAATTGGTTTTATATGTAATCTTCACAGATGTGACATAGGACCATGAATATACTAACATATGGCTGGTAAGTGAGTTTAGCCAATCATAATAGGGGTCATTTATATGTAGAAATCCAAATGGTTAAACGTTTTAAGGTTCAGAAAAGGAGGAAAAACGATCATGTCTAAATTATTATCCAGTGTTGTTATAGTTCACAAAAAATAAAGCTATTACAACTCGTTTCCTTTAATTGAAATGCATCTAAAAGATACAATATAAATATTAGAAGAACAACTTTAAAAAAACACAATTAGGAATGCCTTGCCTTGGCAACCTAAGCTGCGTTCACACTACCAGCGACTTTGTCGCTTTATGTCGCCAGGGGCTGGTGATGAGGTCGCTAGTAAGTGTTCTCGCTACTGGTTGCCTTGACAGCAAATTAGGATTATTGCCGCTACATACAAACATTTTGGAGGCAAAATACTAAATATAATATCAATATGAATTAATAAGAAACAGAACCTACTTTTTTCCATTGAGTATGTTTATCTACGGCTGAGAGGAGAACGATCACGTGAGCTCAACCGTTTTCTTTCCTATTGGCTGTCGCTCCCGAAAGTTGCTCTTCATTTTCATAAAGTTGAAGGATTCTGAACTTTGTCACATCGCTGGACACGCCAACGGTCGCTGTTGCTCGTGTCGTCGGAAATCGCCAGCTCTCCATTGAAATGAATGGGATTCTGTCGCTTCGTTGCTGAGTGTCGCTTGTAGTGTGAACAGGGCTTAACTGAAATAAACATTTTGAAAAGTTGAAATACTAAAATAGCTAATACTAAAATGAAAAACATATATTTAAATAGAAATAGCAAAATATAAATAAAAAATACAAAAGCACAGTTACTAAAACTTCAACTAAATTTAAAATGAAACTATAATTTATTTTGCCCATCATAAACCGAGATCTACAAGTTTCCTGCCTTTTTTGTACATTTGTACACTTCTTTTATATCCATTCTGCAAAATTCCATAAATTGTACCCCTAAAATCATTGCAGAAAATTTGATTTTGGCTGTTTTGCAGAAAATAATATGATAAAAAGTGCAATATGTCCCTTAAAGGGGGGGTGTGTGTTTCTGCAAATGTTTCAATTTGTACAATTATCATCGTTCTTCATAGTGTGGTGACGGCTATAGTGCTAATGTTTTCCATTATGTTTCAGAAGCAGCATAATAACAGATTATACACACTATTAAACACACACACACACAGGTGCAAAGGAACATTCATATTCTGTGTGATAATGTTCCCCCTCAGTGCCACTATCTTTGTTCTGCTTAACGTATTTATTTACTCAACGGATTAAACAAAGACTCATATCCTTCTGCTTGTACACAGCACAGTAGAACCTTTGTGCTCTCATTTGAATGGATTAAGAAACAAAAACATCAATGCATTCTTTGCGTCGGCTCCTTGAGCCGTGTATTTTGAAGCCCCACTTGGTTAGACATGCAAAAATGTGTGTTCCTCAACATGTAAACGTACCATTCACACACAAAGTTAATAAAAAAGCCATATTCGGAGCCCAGGGATCTCGCTGGTCCTCAGCAGACCTGTTTGGAAAGGTTATTTCATACAACACTGCCGCTGTGTATTCCAGCTAATTATATCTTTTGCTGAATGGCGTCTTTCTCAGTGACTGATGTGTGAATTGTGCTCAATGCTCCTTGTCATAATGGCTGTTATTTATTCATCTGAATGCTCGACTGCCGTTTCATATACGCTGCATTTTACCAGATGCCTGCGGGTGAAAGCATTTCAGTTAATCAGTCACTGTTTGTGTTACAAACGTATTTCCTACAGTTGCAGGAATGTACTTTTTGGTCAGTTGTTCAAAATCTAGTTTGCTACATACTTAGGGTGCCTTTTAAGGTATTCAGATAATCTGTTCGGTAGAAGTGAGCTCCGTGCATGAACTGTGTTCCGATTGACATGCTCCCTACACAGTGACCATTGCTCCCTACTGCCTGAGGGGAAATCCGTTAAAGTTTACTTCACTTCTGAACATTCATTCATGGAATTGTGCTGCGCAATATCTTATACCTCTGTAAATATATACAATTTAAATTTACTTCTCGCACACTTCAATGCCCTTTGCATGGAACATATATGTTCGTTTCGAACTGGAATCATGGTGGAATATCCTGTGATGTCCACTTCCCAGGGCACTTATGTTCGAATAGAACAAATATCTGAAGCGATAAGAGAAACATACAAAATGTTCAGAGCGGGGGGTCGCGAGGACTGGAATTGAGGACCGCTGTGTTAGAGGATATCAGACATCTTTTGAGCTAATTTTAAAGTGCATTGTTTTCATTTATCATGGGTCTCCTAGCAATCCAATGCAAGTTTGTGTTCATTTGTTGCATTCATTTTCAAAGATTTAATTAATTTGTTAAAATTTGTTAAGTAATTAAACTGAATTTCTTTCTGAAAAATGCATTTGCAATAATAATATAGGTTTATTAAAACCTAAAAAAAAACACTCACTTGCCACTTTATTAGGTACACCTTGCTAGTACCGGGTTGGACCCCCCTTTTGCCTTCAGAACTGCCTTAATTCTTCGTGGCATAGATTTAACAAGGTGTTGGAAACATTTCTCAGAGATTTTGGTCCTTATTGACATGATAGCATAACGCAGTTGCTGCAGATTTGTCGGCTGCACATCCATGATGTGAATCTCCCGTTCCACCACATCCCAAAGGTGCTCTATTGGATTGAGATCTGGTGACTGTGGAGGCCATTTGAGTAAAGTGAACTCATTGTCATGTTCAAGAAACCAGTCTGAGATGATTTGAGCTTTGTGACATTTGTGACATGGTGCATTATCCTGCTGGAAGTAGCCATCAGAAGATGGGTACACTGTAGTCATAAAGGGATGGACATGGTCAGCAACAATACTCAGGTAGGCTGTGGTGTTTAAACAATGCTAAATTGTAACTAAGGGGCCCAAAGTGTGCCAAAAAATATCCCCTACACATTACACCCCCACCAGCAGCCTGAACCATTGAGACAAGGCAGGATGGACTCTTTCATGTTCTTTACACCAAATTCTGACCCTACCATCTGAATGTTGCAGCAGAAATCAAGACTCATCAGACCAGACAACATTTTTCCAATCTTCTATTGTCCAATTTTGGTGAACCATGTGCGAATTGTAGCCTCCGTTTCCTGTTCTTAGCTGACAGGAGCGGCACCTGGTATGGTCTTCTGCTGCTGAAGCCCATCTGCTTCAGGGTTCGATGTGTTGTGCGTTCAGAGATGGTATTCTGCATACCTTTGTTGTAACAAGTGGTTATTTGAGTTACTGTTGCCTTTCTGTCATCTCTAACCAGTCTGCTCATTCTCCTCTGACCTCTGACATCAACAAGGCATTTTCGTCCACACAACTACCTCTCACTGGATATTTTCTCTTTTTTGGACCATTCTCTGTAAACCCTAGAGATGGTTGTGCATGAAAATCCCAGTAGATCAGCAGTTTTTGAACCAGCCTGTCTGGCACCAACTACCATTCCACGTTCAAAGTCTTTTAAATCCCCTTTCTTCTCCATTCTGATGCTCGGTTTGAACTTCAGCAAGTCGTCTTCACCACATCTAGATGCCTAAATGCATTGAGTTGTTGCCATGTGATTGGCTGATTAGCAATTTGTGTCACCAAGCAATTGAACAGGTGTACCTAATAAAGTGGCTGGTGAGTGTGTATATATATAAAATATTATCACACATAAAATATGTTGCCAGATGTAAAATGTATCTATTTTTGTTTAGGAACCAGTGGCAGTGTTGGTACATTTTATAAAGGCCTAATAAATTACTTGTATTAAAGTATGTTTGTTTTTAAAGAAAGCTTAACATTTAAGTGAAAAATAAAAACATGTTTTTCTCACATAAAATATTGCTAAAATAAAATGTATCTATTTTTGTTGCTCATAACATGACTCAAGTTTCAGAACATGCCAAATGATGTTTTCGAACAGCTTGAAATTTGTAGACTGTGATCCTTAGTTGTTTCGGTGTAGGATGCCCAGTTTTTTTCTGTAACATTTTACAACATCGACAAGTGTATAATACCTTGTATTTAAAAACCTGTTCAGTTTCTGAAAGTTGTGTAGTGTATTCCAGCCTTAAGGCAACATTGTGCGTATCCTTTGCGAAGAAGGAAATCCATAATACTCATGCAGTTATTTTTATTTTTTATCTAAGATGTTAGACTAGGTTAAAGAAATGTCAATGATAAATAAACATATGACATTCAATACTAAACTTATCTAAACATACCTTAGTATATAAATAATGAAATATTTCACTCAATATTTGTGATTGTTTAATTGAAATCAATTGGGAGTAGAGTAGAACTCTATTTTCGGTGTTGTGTTGGTAGAGCATTCTAAATTGGTCACTTAGGAGGTTACATGACCTTTAAAATGCCTATGTAGGCAACTCACTAGATTTTGGAACAGAACCCCTCTTGTTTATGTGGTTTAATGGTGTTTCCTCAGGGTTGTTTTGTCATGCTTGTGTTTACTTCTTACAGTTAAACTTAGCTTGGTTTCAAAGCTGTGTTAGTGGTTTAGCTACAGTACATTTACTGGGTTTCCAACTTCTCAAATGTGCTTCAACTATGTATACGAGAGCATGCTTCCTTATATTTGCTCTGTATAAGTAGGTGTTTTTGTTTTGCCACAGTACATGTGTGGGTACACGTGTTCTCATGTACTTGTGTCATAACAGAATCCCCAGGGATGGGATGTGCTGGCTCTCCTCCATTGGAGCCTGCGCTCGCTTTTCTGGAACACAGTCCTGCAGGACGTGGTTAAACACACACAAATGAATTAGGGATGCGCATTTTGGTCGGCTCAAGAACTAAACGGATAAATCTTCAGAGTGGGACAGAGGGGTGATGGAGAGAGTTCCATCTGTGCTTATTTTATATATATATATGTGTGTGTAAGACAAACATCTTTGGCAGTTGCATCGTGACTTTTTTCAGGGTCTCCAATCATGAGAATCATTTTTAGAGGCCATTATTGCATTTTCTTGATTGAGTACAGTATGAGTATTTGAGTTTTTGTAGTTGAACCAGTGGCAATGTTGGAAAGAAAGAGAGAAAGAAAGAAAGAAAGAAAGAAAGAAAGAGAGAGAGAGAGAAAGAGAAAGAAAGATTAACATTTACATTTAAAATATTGTGGTGGAATCAGTGGCAATTTTTTGTCAAAAAAGTAAATACCTATAAAATTGTATATTACATTGTTATTCAGTTTTAGTTGCTTTTAATGAAACCTTGTCCTTTAAATTAAAAGTACAAAATTTATTTTTCCTTGTGTTGATGAAGATACAATGTATCTATTTTTTGTGGTTGAACCTGTGGCTGTGTTGGCTAATCTTTTTTAAACCTAATTTATACAATTTGATTAAAACAATTATATTATTCTGTAAATTATTTTACAGATATTTTAAAAAATATTTTTACACATTTTATTTTTCAAAGCATGACATTATAGGAAAAATAAATGTTTTTCTTACACATAAAATATATTGCTGCGGATCAGCTGTCTCTGTTTTTGTAGTGGCCTCAGTGGCCGTGTTGGCTGAGCAGGTAGTTTGATGCTATGATCAGTAAAATATCTGAACTTAAAGCAGTGTTCATCACAACCTCTTTCACACCGAGGGCGCGTGCCCCCAGATGCTGTCTTAGCAGGCTATTTATAGCAAGAACAGTTACTTTCTGTCAGTACCTGCCAAGCTACGCTGACCTATCATGCATCTATTATTGAATAAACTCAGAATGTCAAGAGAAGAAACCTGCTGAGTTTCGTTCTGAACATAAGTCAAGCGTTTTAATGCATCTGTGACTTTCTTGTTTCATCTTCCTCGTCTTTGATACAGTTGTCACGAGGTTGCTAGTTTAAGAGGATGTGGATTTCTCTGTGGTGTGTCTGAAAGAGGGCTTTTTAACCAGTGTTCAACTCCGCTCAAGCCTGTTTCAGATTGTTTGTCGCCATGTTGTCTTCAGTTATGTAACAGCGGTTAGGTAAGGTGGTTCTGAGTTCTGTAGTTCTGGTATAGATGAGACAGGTATATGTAAATAAAGGTGCAGTTCATGCAAAATTAACTTATTATGTGTTTTCATTTTATTTTAATTATTTTATTTTAATGTTATATATTATTATATTGTTTCATAGTTAGCTTACCTTTTTACTTTATTGTTGATTTTTATTTATTTATTTTATTATTTAGTTTTATCTTATTTTAGTACTTGTTATTTATGATGTTAATTATAATCATGTAATTTTATTTCATAATTGTTTTTATTTTATTTAGGTTTATCTTATTTTTCCTTTTCCCTTTTCTATTTTATTCAATTTTATTGTTATATATTTGATGTTATTATTTGCTGTTTTATTTTATTGTATTTTATTTAATGCTGTCAAATGATTAATTGCAATTAATCACATCCCAAAAAAGTTTTTGTTTAAATAATAAATGTGTGTACTGTGTATATTTATTATGTGTATATATAAATACACACACATAGAGTATATATTTAGAAAATATATACATGTTTAAACAACATGTTTTTCTTAAATGTATAAATGCATGCGTGTGTATTTATATATACATAATAAATATACACAGTACATTTATTATGTAAACAAAAACTTTTATTTTGGATGCAATTAATCGTTTGACAGCTCTAAATTATTTAATTTAATTATATTTTATTTGATTTGTGTTTTTGTGGAGCATCTGAAGCACAGTAATACAAGCCAGTGAGCATTTATTTGTATGATATGAAAGTGTTTGCCTGGGCGTCATGCGGCGGGTGTTTTCTGGGCGCACATGCTGAAGGTGTGAGAAGTCTCATCTCAAATACAGATTGCTTTCATGATTACAGAATGAGTCATGTTTGCTTTAAAGACCAAGACATCGATGATGTATTGTTAATGCCAGTGACTGAACTGGCATGGCTGCTTGCAAAACACCTTTAAAGTGCATTTGTCATGTCTGTTTTTGTGTTCAGCTATTAATTCTATTCGTTTGAAGTCTTTATACTTCTATTTGTTATGTTATACGATGCGCATGCTGTTCAGAAATGACTCTTTAGAAGTATAACATGTGATTTCACCTGCTGAACCAGTCCCTTTCTCTGTGGTTGTTGCTGAGGCAGGAAGTTCAGGATGTGGAAGATAAAAAGCTACAATGGCCAATAGGCTGACAGAAGCAAGGTGCGCTGGGTTTAATTATCGAAAAGACTGTAGCAGCAGAATTAGCAGATTCCACCTCCAGGTCTCCGAGCAGGTCAATTAGCACCCAGCAAAGCTGTGAAATACGCCTCCCTCCATCTGCATCTGGCAACGATTACACCTTGCTATTATGTGAGAGGACTCTGTGAATGCGTGTTCAGTCTCACACATGGCTAAACCCCCCTTTCTGTGTGTGCAATGTGTGTTTGTACCAATTCGCAAATCTATAAACCTGTAGGCTAAGTGTGAGGTGTGTGTGTGTGTGTGTAGATAGTCATATAGCATGTGTTACAGCAGTAATAATGACAGGACTGTGGAATTAGAGAGACATTTGAATAGAAATGGTTCTTATCATCTTCAAGAGACATATTGTTCATTTTTCCTCAGAGTTCACTGAACTGCAGAACTGTCTGTTTCCTGTAAGACTTCCAAGTGTAAATAGCTTTATCATATGCTTTGCATTATACCTGCCATAGTTCACGTTTATCAGACGGGTGCTGAATACTGAAGAAGTGTTGATATGTAAAGTTTGGATACAGGCGTTTTTGTTTGTGATATGAAATATTCTTCTGATTTTAATACACTTTTTAATATACTTTTTTAAAACAGTTTCAGTCATTTGTCTTCACTTAAAAATGTTTGTCGCAGTCCATGCTTACCTGCTTTAAAATGTCTGCGGTTAAAAATATGCATATTTGTGGTTTTGTGTGTGTGTGTGTGTGTGTGTGTGTGTATATGCATGCACACGTAATACCTTGTTATAGATTTGTATTGTGTATATGTATATATATATTGACGCAGAATCGTGCATTTTCTATAGATTGTTTGAAAGTCTTTGCATGTGCGTGTGTGAGCAAAGTGTATGTATATGTCTATTTCTGACTACTGAGATTAATATCAAACACAAAAGGCAAAAAAAATCTGATATTATTTTTACAGATACATTTGATGTAAAAACTCTTTTTACTCAGACATTTCTAGTAAATTTCACAAAAATTGCAAAGAAATGACAAATAGCATTTCATTAAATGTTAAACTGTATCATCTTTATTTATAGTTTTGAAAAAGCTTTTTTTTGTAACAACCAGATATAGTTGGAAGCCATATATTTAGATGCTCATTGCTATTTACCAAATATCATTGGGAATGTTAAGTGTATGTATTTGTGCACATAGGTGTGTTAGACAAAGTGTGTACATCTCTTTATACATGCAGGTGTATTCTTGTTTTCTGCTGCTCATCACCATGGGAACCATTTAGTAGAATCCCTTACCTTCTGTAACTCTCAACTGTCAGTTAGTCATTCTTGAGGGGGCTCCAGACCACAGGTGCCTCTCCACCTCTACCCACAGTCTAGTTGGCATTGGGGGAGAGAGAGAGAGAGTCACCGGGGAGATAAAGAAAGTCACGGGCCACAGAGAACCCGGCAGAGTGCCACAGACTTCAATCTCCATAGGGTCTCCATTCAGCTCTTCTGTATGTGTGTATTTTTTGCATCAGCGCTAACGTTCTGTGGAGAACCCAGCTCGAAAGATGTGTAATTTGCATTTCAGTAAAGCAATCAAGCATGGCTGTCATTTGCATGAGGCTAATTAGACACGTGACAAAGCCCTCTGTTCTCAGGTGATTATCAAAATATTGTGTGGAGGTCTGCCTGGAGCTCTCCACAAGTCTACTTTTGAGACACGCTGCCTGGTTAAAAAGTCTCACGGATGTGATAAAAAAAAAAAAGATGTTCACCCAAACATGCAAAATTTGGAGTTTATTGTACTTTGTCCTTTTAAGCATTAAAAGCCCCAGTCCTCATTCACTTTTTCATTATATTGAAAAGAGCAGCCAGTACATTCTTAAAAATCATCTTTTTGTGAAACCAGCACAGAAGAAAGAAAGCCATGCAGGTTTGAATTGACATATGCATTTACATTTACGCATTTAGCAGACGCTTTTATCCAAAGCGACTTACACAGCATTCAGGTTATACATGTAATGTCAGTATGCGTGTTCCTGGGAATTGAACCCATGACCTTTGCGCTGCTAATGCAATGCTCTGCCACTGAGACACAGGAACACATGAGGTTGAGTCTGAGCTAAATTGTCACTTCGATACCGAATACTATTTTACTCTGTCAGCATGCAGTAAAAAAGTAACATGCATTTAGTATGAAATTACTGACTTGTTAACTTGCTTTGGTTGATGTGTTACACTTGTTTTGCATGCTTCTAGGGTTTTAAGTGGTTCCTAGGCTAGTTCTCTGTGGTCTCTAGACTGTTCTGGTGATCACCTCATTTAGGGTGAAATCAAAAACTAAATTTAGACTTAATACTAATGCTAAATTTAGTATAATACATGTACAAATCTAAAAACATTATACCAAAACAACTCTTTCAAACCAAGCAGCTTGGTGCTGGTCAAGTTAATCAACTTTCTAAATCTACGTGGGGAAATGTTCACCCTCACACAGAATTCATGATAGGAAGGTTAGCTACCTATTCAAACAACTGGGTTTTGTTCACAGAAATCACCTTTATTATAGTTTACATTTTGTATTTTTTTCAATGAATGTTTTCAATTTAGCTTAGTTTGTGCTATTTTTTTACTCTAAAATATTTGGTTTACTTTAAGATTAATTTTTTTATGTTTTGATTAGTTGTGCACAACACAACAAAATCTCCACAACACGGTGGAAACAAGCTGCAACACAACAAGATTAGCACAATACAAAGGAAACAAGTCACAGCACAACAGAAACAATCCGCCAACGCAACGAAATTAGCGCATCAGAATGGAAACAAGCCACAACACAATGAAATTAGCGCAACACAATGGAAACAAGTGCCTACACAATGAAATTAGCACAACACAACGGAAACAAGCCGCAACGCAATGAAATTAGCGCAACACAACGGAAACAAGCCGTACCACAATGAAATTAGCGCAACTCAACGGAAACAAGCCGTACCACGATGAAATTAGCGCAACTCAACGGAAACAAGCCGTACCACGATGAAATTAGCGTAACACAATGGAAACAAGCCACAACGCAACGAAATTACCAGAACACAATGGAAACAAGCCACAACACAATGAAATTAGCACAACACAACGGAAACAAGCCACAACACAATGAAATTAGTACAACACAATGGAAACAAGCCGTAACACAATGAAATTAGCGCAACACAATGGAAACAAGCCGCAACACAATGAAATTAGCAAAACACAATGGAAACAAGTCGCAACGCAACTAAATTACCAGAACACAATGAAAACAAGCCACAACACAATGAAATTTGCGCAACACAACAGAAACAAGCCGAAACACAATGAAATTAGCGCAACACAACGGAAACAAGCCACAACACAATGAAATTAGCTCAACACAACGGAAATAAGCCGCAACTCAATGGAAACCATTTATTTCATTTTAGAATTGTAAGTATTTTAGGGCTGTGAAATGTATGTACTTAATGTAAATTTTCTAAAATAATTGAGCAATATATCATTTTATACTAAAATTAAAACAACATTTTGGCCATCTTAGTTTGATTTGGAGTCATAAAGTATTTTTGTTACTGTTTTTCCCAGTTATGTTCCAAGATGAGATGAGTTGCTTGCAGGTTTAATTATTTGGGTTACAAGTTTAAAAACACTAATTATGTAAAGAAAGCACTCAAAAAACCTGCCTAAGAGACACAAAAAGCAGAAGAGAGATTCTTCCAAGGCTGCGAAGAGAAGCCGTGTCGAGTTGCTGTGACACTGTGGAAGATGGCATGAAAATACTTGTGACACTCTTGTAGCTGAGAAACTTGAGGGAAAACCGTGGGGTGTGTTGAAGATGAGCTTGTCCCAGCAGACAGTCAATCAAGCAGTCCTGCATGCTCAGCTGTAGTTATCACACACACACACACACACACGAGAGGGTTGCCTCTGCTGACTCGGCCACAGTGTCGATGACTGGATGAGCTTTTTTGAACCACAGATCTGCATCTGTCAAACCTTGTGTAGCATGGTGTGCGTGACTTCCTGCCAGTGAGTGTGAATGCTGGACTGGACCGAGTGGCAGAGAGCAGCTCATCTTTGAGTGTTTATTAAAGGAAGATCACAGGCAGTTTGTCTTTGCCAGGAAGTCCTCCTACGCTTTCTCCATCGCCTGTATTTACTGACAGGCGACGTGTCGAATCTGCGCTCATATGTGTTGATTGCTGAAGTTGGTGTTTGTTTTGAGAGACTAGTAGCGCTGAGGCAGATAATTGCTCCTTGTTCGTTCATTAGCACATGAATGAGTCATAATGTGTGTCTCCAGGTGAAGATTATTCAACATCATAATCTTCTCGACATAAAGGTCAGACCTAGATACTCGGAAGTGACAGTTCTCCGGTTTGTGTTTACTAGCTGGACTGTACGGCAAAGAGCAGCTCATCATTGTGTGTTTTATATTCAGAGGAATTGTAATAGAGAGCAAATATGTGCTTTTATGTCCTTAGACGTGGAAACGGAGCCTTTCATTTAAGCTCTTGCGGCCTCGATGTAATGAAGTGAATTAAAGTAATAGTAGTTGTGCCGATTAGATTATGTTCCCTTTTGGATTCAGCTCACTCAATGACTGTTGTAAAACTTATTATGCTTGTTTTCAACGTCTTCATTCATCACCACATAATGCCCACATAATCACACCCTGATCTTTCTTGTGAAGCCTCACAAACCTGATCTGCCAAGTGTTTGGCTGTCTATCAAAGCAGAATGCAATGCCTCTTTTTTTCTTTGCAGGTATACAATAACAATTCATGAGAATTCATGTTAAAATTTTCAACAAACAATACATTTGGCAGTATTTAAATAACAACAATTTTATTTAGAGATTTTGTTCTCAAGAATAACTATTTCATTTTTTTTATATATATATATATTATGAATGGGTTATAATGTGTGTAATGAAGACTATTCTTCCCAGATGAATATGAAATATGAAGATTTATAAGAAAATAATATTAGAAATGATAATGTTAAATAATACTGCCAAAAATGTTGTTTGTTATCAATTTGAAATAACAAAACTGTCACTTCTATTTTTTTATAGTTATTTACATTTAGCAGACGCTTCTATCCAAAGTGACTTACAGTGAATTCAGGCTATACATATTTTCAGTATGTGTTCCTGGGAATCGAACCCACAACCTTTTGCACTGCTAACACAATGCTCTACCACTAGGCCACAGGAACACAGTTATATAAGCATATAAGAATATTAATATGTCTTTAAGTAATTATTAAAATAAATATACTATTAAATGTTTAAAGAAAATAGTTTATTGAAATATTTAAAGTAATATAGTTTTATTTAACTAAAAGGTTATTTCATTCAAAAAAATAAAAAACGTATTACTTAAAGAATATTAAGTGATTAAAAAAGAAAAAGAAACAAATTTTTACTAAAATGGATCTTCACCGTGCAATTTGAGACAGAAAATGTCAACATGCTGCATGCTACACTGTAAACTTACAAGTTTAACAATGCAAACAATTATTTTTTTATTGTTTTCAAAAACAGCTGTTTCGCATTGCTGGTTGCTCCACAAAGCTGTAACAAAATTTGGAAAATTGTTTAAAAAATTGGGGTATGAGTAAAATTTATGGTCCACTATCACATTTTACATCTGTAAAATCAGTGATTTAAAAATATCTTATAATGTGCGACTAATACTGTTGACTTCGTGCTCCAGTTTAGGAGTGGTGCTTTAGACAAATACTAGTCCTCTTCACGTTCACCCTCTCCATTTCCCTGTGACCTCGCTCTCCACTGGCTCTGTTTTTAGATGAGTGCTAATACTGCCCATCATTTGGAGTGCTGCTGTATGTGTGAACTTCCTGCTGTTATTTTTGGCATGCCTGTTTCCCTTGACAAAGCCCTTACTGCAGTTATGTGGTGACAGAGTTGATGCAGAGTGACCTCCATAAGATCATCGTGTCTCCACAGCCCCTGAGCTCTGACCACGTCAAAGTCTTTCTCTACCAAATCCTCCGAGGTGAGACACACACACACACTATTGCCCTTCATTTCAACATTTTATTTCAAAAGCTTCACCCTCAGACACACATTCTCCACGCTGAGTCTTTCTTCACCAGATCTCATGGGTAGAGAAACAGACAATCACACACACTTTTCTACTTCGTATTCCTTACTATCTTTTCTCACCAGAGACAATGAGGAGAAACAGACGGACCACTCATAGTTTAAGGACACATATGGGAGAACAAGAAGCAGTCACCTCTTTGATATTGTGTTTACTGCAGGACAGCTAACAGGTCTTAAAGAGACCAGTTAACCGAATTCCTAATGAATCACATGAAGTGCATAAAACTTCAGTGTTTTAAAATGACACAAAGCTTTATTACATCTTGAGTAAAAATGGCACCATAGCACAAAAGTCTATTTATATGTCAACTGGATTACTTTCCAAACCAAACAAGAAACCTGTACAGTGTAAAAGTGCAGTCTGCTTCATATCAATACAGTTTGTGTCCCCATCTATCTGTAATGGCTGATGTATATGTTGTGTCCACAGGATTGAAGTATCTACACTCAGCTGGCATTTTGCACAGAGACATTAAACCTGGTAATCTGTTGGTCAACAGCAATTGTGTGCTTAAGGTTAGTGAAATACTAGTCAAACTATTAATTTGTTGGCGATTTTTCCTATGTTGAAATTTTGTATTTTCTGGTACTTTTGCTTCAATGTTATATGCAATTTATTATTTCAGAAATTGACCCTTTAGTTGAACTCTTGAGATGGTTCTTTACAGGATATCAATTAAAGTAAATTAAAATCTAGCAAACCTCTTATTAAAAAATATATATATTTGTATGGTTTTCACAAATCATTAAAATTCAGCTTTGCTATTACAGAAATACATTTATTTTAAATGATAAATTAACATTAACGGTTTAATACCGTTTCGCATTAGTTTTTTTCAGCATTATGGTCTTTGCACACTGAGTCTGAAATTCTGGTCCGACATTTTGCACATTAAAAAATAGATACCACCTCACATTGTGTCAATCACATTTACACGCTGCCTCCAATACTTTCGTCCGTCATAAAAAATTCTGACCAGGTTCGATTTTCTGCTTTTTTGCATGCGTAGCAAGCATTTTGATAGTAAAGGATGACGGATATGAAAAAATCAATTTTAATTTAAAAAATATTTTAAATCTATAATTATTATAAAAAAATGAAAATAACACATTAATGTAATACTAAACATTCATGGGACTATTTTGATAGTAAAGGATGACGGATATGAAAAAATCTATTTTAATTTTAAAAAATCTATTTTAAATCTATAATTATTATAAAAAAAGATTTCAATGAATGAAAATAACAACGCAATGTAATACTAAACATTCATGGGACTGAATAATTGGCCAGATAATTGGCTACCAAAAGTCACAATTTTTGTGTCTTAAACACACAGTTATTTTATTATTATATCATTTTACAGCTTTTTTACATTCCATTTTACAATGTCGATTTGTTTTATTGGTTCATACTGAAATTTAATACTTATAGTTATCTATCTATATATATATATATAATTGTACGTATATGTGAAATATTCCTGTTTAAGCTCTATTGTACTGGCTTCTTTTGTCTCTTTGCTCTCCTGCTATTTTAGCATTATATGTGACCCTCTCTGTGAAATCCAGGCTAAAGTCTCAAAATCTAATTATGAGATAACAAGCATCAAAGTTGGATTTCAACCATTCATTTCACTATAATTTCAATCTTTGACATGGCCTTACTCAGTCAATATTAAAGATATGAAGGTTACATTTTCACAGAATGTTCTTCACTTTATGAAGGATGATTTTATGTAGAAAACAGTAAATCACGAAAAATCAACTTTAGCTGGGTTTTCCCAGAAAGGGTCACAAATACTCTAGCCTATGGGCCTTGAATTGTGTCTTTATAACTCCTATTTTCCGAGGAGCAGGACGCTTCATATCTGTCTGGCCAGGCCAGGTCTACAGCACTAGCGTACACACACTAACACACAATCTCTAGCTCTAGGGGGTCAGGGCCCCTTTGGGATTGATTCATCTGCTCAGTTCCTGACATAAATCTTCATTTTGGAGAGTCCAGCTGCAAAAGAGAAAGCAAGGTTGATATGGGAGATATAGAAAGATAGATAAAGAAAAAGATATATTCTCTGTGTATGTGCGTGTTGACTCTACCAGGCAGCATGAGAAATGTGCTGCAGGGGAGAGCGGGAATAGTTTGTGCTATTGGACCACAGAGAGGGAATCATTTAGCATGCGCTGCTTCATTTAGTCCTTAATCCCCATTTCCAAAGAAGAGGAATGTTTCCTTCATTTAGCTATCACGTGCCAGACCTTATCTTATGGCCATGTCATGCAATCAAACATGCTCGAGTCTGATTTAGGGTCAAATTTGATTAAGTTTATATCCATAACAGAGACTCATGAATAAGTATTACATTTCAATATTTAACATAACTTATCATTAACAGTTATATTCAAATTACAAATTGTGAAATTATATATAATAAATATCAGTGTTTGAGAGATAAAAATTGTAATTTTTGGGTGCCTGAGCAAATTAATCTGTCACATGACTTTTTAGTGTTAGTATTGTGTTAACTAAAGCTATTAACATAATTTTTGTTAATTGAAATAAAATAAATATTAAGTTTAAAGTAAAATAAAATGAACTGTAATAAAATGTTGAAGTCTAACACTACAACTGAAATACCTATTCATTGAAGCTATGCATATAAAACTTAAACCAAAACTAAAATGAAAACTTGAAAATATAAAAATAAAAGTGGATTCCAATTATTAATAAATACTCAAATATAAAAATAATAATAATAATGGACTTTATTTGATAAAGGATTAAGTGCATATTTTAAGAATATCTTAAGATTTCTCTTAAAATAAGTTTATGGAGAACTGGCTATAGAAACAAACTTGAGCTCTTTGGGCAATTTCATGGGCCAATATGTAACCGCCCAGCAAACATTTACAACACCCTAGCAACCAATTACAAAACTCATGCAACCACATGGCAACACCTTGATTGCCCAGCTTGTCACTCTTTCCATAAATGGTGGTGTTTTTACTTGAATGGAACAAGAAGACACAAGAAATCGTTTCAATAAATTGCATGTTTAAGCGTTGCTTGCAGGATTTGAATTTGTCTTGTGGGAATGCATAAAATTAGGCTTCTGGGAAAACTGGGTGGAGCTACTTTGTTAAATTGTTAGCAATGCACGATAGGCCCTTTTGTGCCTTCTTTCTGAGAGTGGGTTGAGAGAAGAGGCAGAGATATTTTTCTCATTTATTTATTTCCCAAGGCGCACTCAAGCGGCTCAAGATGATTTGAAATTGCGTCTTGTGTTATAGCACGTTTATTGTTTATCTGTTCGGTTAAAATGTGAATGAGCCTCACCATCTAATTTTGGTTTTATTGCCTGATTTATTGGAAAAACATCTTCTCCATACGTCAATAAACGCGCACCTCAGACTTCACTCATCAGCCTATTAAATGTGTAAATAATCCTAAATTCTGCACAGATTTGTGACTTTGGCCTGGCAAGAGTGGAGGAGCTGGACGAGTCGCGTCACATGACCCAGGAGGTGGTGACGCAGTACTACAGAGCACCAGAGATCCTGATGGGGAGCAGGCACTATTCCAATGCCATCGACATCTGGTCTGTGGGCTGTATCTTTGCCGAGCTGCTTGGCCGACGCATCCTCTTCCAGGCCCAGAGTCCCATCCAGCAGGTATTCACCTACGCTCATGTTCAGTGCTCGATCTGTAGGCAGAATCTGGCCTATTCATACAACTCACTGTGATGTATACAAGCAGCATGTTCATGTTCCTGTATCAACATTCTTAACAGCCAATCAGAACCTTCTGATTTTTGGATAGTGTGTAAATAATCCTAAATTCTGCACAGATTTGTGACTTTGGCCTGGCAAGAGTGGAGGAGCTGGACGAGTCGGCGTCACATGACCCAGGAGGTGGTGACGCAGTACTACAGAGCACCAGAGATCCTGATGGGGAGCAGGCACTATTCCAATGCCATCGACATCTGGTCTGTGGGCTGTATCTTTGCCGAGCTGTTACGATCCTCTTCCAGGCCCAGAGTCCCATCCAGCAGGTATTCACCTACGCTCATGTTCAGTGCTCGATCTGTAGGCAGAATCTGGCCTATTCATACAACTCACTGTGATTTATACAAGCAGCATGTTCATGTTCCTGTATCAACATTCTTAACAGCCAATCAGAACCTTCTGATTTTTGGTGTAGATGTTGAACAGCTAAGGAGCATCTGGCGCTCACTGGATATTTTCTCTTTTTCGGACCATTCTCTGTAAACCCTAGAAATGGTTGTGCGTGAAAATCCCAGTAGATCAGCAGTTTTTGAAATAATCAGACCAGCCCGTCTGGCACTAACAACCATAAAAAAAAACCACGATCAAAGTGACTTAAATCCCCGTTCTTCCCGGTTCTGATGCTCGGTTTGAACTTCAGCAAGTCATCTTCACCACATCAAGATGCCTAAATGCATTGAGTTGCTGCCATTTGTTTGGCTGATTAGCAATTTGTGTCACCAAGCAACAGGTGTACCTAATAAAGTGACCGGTGAGTGTGTGTGTGTGTGTGTGTGTGTGTGTGTGTCGTGTGTGTGTGTTTATTTATATATATATATATATATATATAGTGCACATACGTTTTACAGCCACAGAAATCACTCAACAAAACGAAATGTTTTCAATTGCATCATTTAATTGTTTACTTAATATGAAATGATAACATTTTGTTTTGTTGTGTGATTTCTGCTGCCAGCTAGCCCTACATAATGTTAAACAAGACTTCACTTTAAACCTTAAAATAAATAACATTTGAAAACGTTTAACCTTTACTTGCCGTGTAATGTTTACTTTGTTTGTCAAAGTAAACATTACATGGCGTCGGCTATCTTCATCTCCATCCTGAGCAGCAAATCCAGCGACCGCAAACGGCAAAGCCCGCAGCCCGCGCTGACTGACGCGCTTGCAACGCATTGTGTCAATAGAGCGCAGTGAAGAATAACTTAAAGAAGTTGCCTGCGTTTACTAAACTGTGGAACTTTGACTCTTGCTGCTGATTTGAATGGCGATGCTTTCCGTTTTAAGTATCAGTTTATGGCATTTATTTTTAACCAGAAATGTGCGCTGCTTTTCTGTTGTTCATTTAAGTTTTCCGTGTCTTTTTCTTCATTGTGGTGAGATGCGTCCGTTATTGGAAATTAAATTACTGGTTGATATGTCCCGATCTCAAAGTTTACACACGCTTTTAGTCCGTGAACTAGATCTCACTCAGGACAGTCTGTGGATGTTTGGCCAGGACCGCTTCCAGAATAAATCACCAATGCATTTTTGTCCCATCCATTGTTTATCACTGATATTTCGAGAATGAATCCAACATCATTCCCGAAATTTCCCGAAAATTCTGAATGGATTATAGCCTAGAAAACACAAAGCGAGCTCCCTTTATTATTACTAAAATAATCAGTCATTAAAGTTCATCACGATCTCACAAAGTTCTGTTATAATCAAGCTCTCTAAACTACACAATAAATCTCTTATTTACATGGCGTCTGCACTTACTTAGTCATGAGATGATTCTCGAGCGTGCAAACTCCGGCGATGAGTGAATGCTGAAAACTCTAACGTTTCTGATTGGCCATTGCGTTGCAGAAATCAACAGATATGTCTTTTAATTGCTTGTGCTTTTGTTTGAGGTTATTGAGCACCGTCTAGTACCCCTGTACAGCCAGGCCGGCACTGACATAAGAGATTCCATGACTGACGAAATGGAGGGGGGGCAACTGGCCCCCTTGCCCCCCTAAAGAATGTCGCCCATGTGTGTGTATATATATATATATTTATTTATTAGTGCTGTCAAATGATTAATCACGATTAATTGCATAAAAAATAAAAGGCATAATGTTGCCATAATATATGGGATGCAGAATATCTGGTATTGTTTGGAAAATAATTTTTTCCCTAAACATAAAAATAATGTAATAGAATGTTATGATATTTACAAAAGTTACACTATTAGTGCTTTTATAGTTACCCAGCTTTGTAACATCTTTAGTGAAAACAGATAATTTTGGACGCTGATGCTAAACATGTGACCTTAATGTACGGTATTTTTGGCAAATGTACAGCCACGCTAATGAGTGAGCGGGGGCAGCTCAAGGCTCTCTTGTACTGAAGTCCCAGTGTGGCCGTGACCCAGAAGCCCTCTGTCCTCCCTTTGTGTTTGCCATGAGCAGAACCC
Organism: Gymnocypris eckloni scoliostomus; assembly: GCA_027564155.1. Classification (NCBI taxonomy): domain Eukaryota; kingdom Metazoa; phylum Chordata; class Actinopteri; order Cypriniformes; family Cyprinidae; genus Gymnocypris; species Gymnocypris eckloni. The sequence goes on along the minus strand of CM050417.1, from coordinate 8,755,189 downwards.
GTCTCTAACTTTCACATATGCACAGATGCCTCTACTCTTATTTTGTTCAGAGTCTCATAAAAATTAAGTATGATGCAGTAACATAAGTAAGAAACTCTTTGAGAAGTATGACTACAGATACACTTTTTAGTTTTATGTGGTTCACATAGAAAGTTATGAGCCATACGTTCTAATACAGTTTTTTACAATCACTTTTGCACTACTAACAGAAAATTGAACTCCTGGATTTCAGGAGAATATATGTGTAAAAAAGAGCTTGTTTATCTATCTTTTACAAATGCTGTTCTTTATTCATTCTGTACAAAAAACTAATCTGCTCTTCCCTTTTTTTGTTATGTACTAGCTGGACTTGATCACAGATCTGCTGGGGACTCCGTCTCTGGAGGCCATGAGGACGGCGTGTGAGGGGGCCAGAGCTCACATCCTGAGAGGACCACATAAACAGGTGAGTCTGAAATCGAACCATGTCCCAAAATCCAGGCACATGCTGTTCGAAGCAGCGTCATGAAAGACAAGACATTAGTGGCTTGTATGCTGTGCAAACGCGCCCTTGCACTGATATTTTCGGTCCCAGGAAGCCTGATTATAAACAGGCCCTGTGGTGCTGCCATGGCGACTCACTGTTCCCGCTGAGTGACGGCACCTATTGACCGATCGTGCACCTTGTTTATGGAGTCGCTACTGCCCCCGGAGCGCAGAAATCTCCCATCAGCCTTTGCTGCAGGATTCCCAGCACTCCGCTCGCTCGGTGCCCCCTCTCCCTCCCGCAGTCTCTCCATTTCCTGCCCTGCATCATATCCACTGACAGACTGATTGATCAGTTGATGAGAGCAGAGAGAAAGAGAGAGAGAGAAATGACGGATGTTATAGACATATTTGCGTGCAGCAATTCAGTGTGTAGACTAAATATTAAAACAGAAATACCAGTGATGAATGATATCGAGTCATGGGATTTTTTCCCTCAATTTATTGGTATCAGTCAATATTGTTTAATTCGTTGTGCATGCTAGTTGCTAGTATATATTTATTTATTTATTTAACGTTCACTTGAAGATAATTTGTAAAAACAGATGCTTTAACACTGCTAAATGTTATCTTTAGCAAACCTCAAAATGAATATCATTATAATGTTATGATTCCTAGAATCACATCTAGAATTGAATATGATTGATTTAATGTACTGTTTTTAATTAATTAACTTATTAAAATCGAATATAATATTAATATCCGCCATTTATCACTTATCGGCCATAACCAATAAATGGCAGATTTTTAAATTATTTGAATATTTATCTTAAACTACTGATTAGCATCCTATGAGTTACATGTTAACTTCTGTTATTCTTAAATTGACATTAGCATTTAAAACGATTGATTTTACAGTTTTATTTATAATTATATATATTTATATTAATTCATTTTAATTTTACTGTATATATATATATATATATATATATATATATATTATATATGTAATTTATTGTTTTTTTGCCATAACTTAATTATGAAAATAATTATTAGCTCATGTGTGGCTTTTTACATTAAATGTAAAAATCTTTTATCTCCAGTTTAAAGTGCAGAGGGCGGGGCAAACTTTTTGTCCAGCCAATGGCAGATGGGTGCGTGTTTGGAATTTTTTTTTTTTAAGTCATTCATTTTGCAGTTACTCGTGGCACTTCAGGTTTTATCTGCTGTTGTATATCTTTAATGTGAAGTTATGAAAGTATAGAAATGGTTGTCCATCTCCAAGTGCCTTCTGTTTCCTTGTTTGCTAAAGTGAAAAGCTCATGGTTTTGAGTATATAGAAAGCTGTTCTCAGTGTGCAAGTGTGAATATGTGCGTGTTTGAGAGTGTGTATGTGTGATTCGGCGCTGGGTGTTGGCTCTGTGGCTCTAGACAGCTACGCTGAGAAGGCGATACCCTGCAGAGAACAGGAAATGCAGCGCAAGGGCTGTGGACCTCTGCTTCCTGCTTTGCATCGACTTGATGGCTGGCGGCTCACCAAGAAGCCCGCCTTCTTTGCACACACGCATACAGACATGCACCTGCTAGGCTAGAGAAAGTCTTTACCATTTAGGCCTATATGTGAAGAGGCACTTGTTTCTCTGGTCAGCATTCGCAAGCCTTAATCCCAGCCAACTACCCACACACACACACACTCACACTGACATTTGGCTGACCTTGTCACTCGATACTGCCTCCTGTGTGTGGTCGACTGGCCTTACAGCAGGATGTTTTAATCATGTAGATCAGCTGATTTGGAATCTGAAAGAACAGGGGTCTGTGATGGATCTGAGGGGTATTGGGATGACACCCTTCTTCACGGGTCTGATCGTGTGTCTGGATCAGTGTATTCTACAGCATTCTGTTTTTAGGTAATGACAGATAACAGTTAACAGATTATTATTATTATTGTTATTATAATTGTACAATGAGTAAAAATATAATAAAATATTATTATTATGTATTATTATTTGTCTGGTAATATTTACTATTAGTGTGATGTAATAATGTAAATATATAAATTATTGTTTTGATATTAAATAGTATTAATGATAATAATAATTATTATTGTTATTATAATTTGTCTGGTAATATTTACTATTATTTTGATATAATAATTAAAATAATATAATACAATATTATTTATCTGATAACTTATTACCTATTTATTACTATTTATCTCTCTATTATTTTATTCACTACTGCTATTTCTACTATTATTATAAATTATTCTATTTTATAATATTATTATAATTATAATAATTATTATTAAGTAATACTTTACCTTATTTATTTGTCTGGTAATAATAATATTTATTATTATTTTGTTATAATAAATACATTTTTTATATCAAAATATAATTTATCTTATAACTTTTGATCTATTTATCATCTATTATTTAATTTACTACTATTTGTATTATTAGTATAAATGTTATGTTTTAACATAATGTTTATGTTTTAGTATAAATGTTATGTTTTATGTGATGATGACTAAGAATTATTTAAAAATATATATATATTTATTATTAATAAATATTTATCATATATAAATGACTCATGCTATGTGACATTCTTTTTTTAAATTAAATGTCATTTATTTTTTATAATTTAAATCTTAAGCAGTAGTTAAAAACTACTTAATATCATATAAATGTCCTGTCTATAAGTGAGTCAAATGTCTCTCAAAATGCAGGTCTAAATCCTGAAAGATATTTTAGCCATAAACAGTATTTTTGTTTGCTTAAATGTTATAACCAAACCTTGTGTGAACGCAACCTGAGCAGGATGTGCAATCAAGCTCTTATGGGCCTGTTTTGTTCTCTATGTAGTTAGCTATGCTTTTAGTCACCATTTGATGTGGGAAAGTTGGAGAAGTCAAGGCAATGAAGAGAGTTACGATCAGACTCCACGTTGCTGGAGTCTTAATGACTGGTGAATATGGCACACCAGGCCTCCACCTCCACATTTGTGAAGGTGAAGAGCTTATCAAGAAGGCTTTTGAGAGAAAAAGATGGCAGTGAGAGGAGCGGGTCTCCAGAGAGTCTGGCATAGGGATTTCAAGAGGCATTTCAGCGTAGCTCTCAACAACAGTGTTGGGAGATGTGGTGCTTTAATGCCTGTGCTCAAGATAGAGATAGTCGTTCAGGATTTGGCTGAGTGGATAGGCGGGAGGAAGAAAGACACAAGGTCTGTCCGAGAGAGCAGGACTTGAGAGATCTAAAAAGATGTCTGACTCTTAAGATCAACTCGGCTGCTTCCACAGGGGACCTCATTACTTCTATTAATTTTGCAAGGCTCTTACCATCACTAGAAAGAGAGGAAGCTTTTAGCCTCCGCTGGAGCGGGAGGATGTAAAGAGACCCTACCTTAGCTGTCATTTATAGACTGAGAGGAAAGAAAGTGAGAGGTTGTGGTGTATCAGCTCTATGGAGAATGTTCAGCATATGTTGTGTTTTGGATGCTAGCGTGTTTGTCCTCCTGACCAGGCATCTTAACTAGCTTAGGATAGGAGAAACATCTTGAATAAAATGTACACTTGAAATTGATTATGCCAGTGCCTCCTCTGGCCAATGAAGCTGTGCGTTGGTTGGTTGTAAGTCACCTGAATTTAGTTCCACCACCTGTCTGCTGTGTATGTAAAAGCCAGCAGGGAGCTCTTGGAAACAGATGTATGCTCGGGCCCATGCTGATTTTTCTGCCTTAGCAGAGAAGCAACATGATCAGATCGGATTTCCACCTACACTCTCTCTCACAGGACACACGCACACACACACTCAGGTCAGAAAGTGATGACCCCAGTGCTGGGTGGGCTTACAGTAAGAAGGGAGAAAGAAGAGAGGGGGTGTTGTTTAATGGCTTTAGGGGGTCTTGCATGCGGACCGAGTTCAGAGTTGGAGCAGATGTGGCCCATCCCATATCACCAGGGGCGGCGAAGCCTGATATCTGCCCCAAACTGAACTCCGTGGCACCTGCTAACAGATGGCAGAAATTGTATTTTCCCCTCTTGTGCAACAGCGCCACGTAAAAAACAGTGTTCGCTTATTGAGGCAGGCACAAGGTTTATTTTTGTGCAAATTTGTTATTCAGCTGATGAATCATTCAATCACTATTTCCTGTGCAATAAATCAACACAGCTGGACATCAGATTGAAAGTGTGCTGGAAAAAAATAATTAAAATATGTTTATATGTATTTTGACACTTATTTAATCATTATAAGTAAAATAGAATTATGCTAGTATAAGTACAAGACGAGAAAAAATTATTCATATTGTGTAGAGTTTTGCTTTTTATTCAAGGCTTCTTTTTTGCTCCGTTTGTATATCTAAGAGTGCTCATTTATTAAGAATTAATGAGGTATGTATATGCATAATCATACATTAATTTTTCTTCATCTATTACATTTTTATGCACTTTAAATAGTTTGAAAATACAAATAGGAGAAAAGGGAATTTTAAATACAATATTTAAGACTATTAATATTCGTATTGATATTAATGTTCTTAATAAAAATTGTATTCAAACAAATAAATACATTTATTACAATAAATAAACCTATTTTAAATTGATTTTAAATGCCATTTTATTTTAAACCCAGTGTTATTTTAGTGTCTGGGATGGTATCTTAGTATTCTGAATCAGTTCATATATATACATATATATATATATATACACACACAGTTTTAGTACATCATGTTAAACTAATTTAAAATGAGAAATGTGCCTTGACATCTAGCTGAAATAATGTTTCTAAATATATATTTTATTTCAGTTATCATTTATTTTATTTCATGTAATGAAAACATTTTTATAGTTTTAGTTTTGTTTTAGTTAACTATAATAACCCTTTTTTATGAAACTTTACAGTATGTCACATTTGCAAGGAAAATGCCAAACTAAATTCCTACCCTAAAACATTAAGGGTTTTTTTCTTCACATTTTCACATGTAGCATATCTTCAAGATGCATTCTACATGTATTTGTAGATTTAGTTTTCTTTGAGAATGTTCTTAAGAATATAAATATTTTTCTATTAATGCCCATACATATTAACATTAATATATTTATAATATGTCATTATAAAAAAGTTAACATAATATTGCACTTAATTTAATATTGCACACACAAATGGAAAGGAAACCACTGTGTCCTCGACCTCATTAGAGAGTCGCCATGGCTATAATGTTCCTCTTCTGTCGAAGTATCTGAAGCTCAGCTCTCTTGCTGACATTGTTTTGACAACGTGGTGACACTTTCGCAGCTCCCAATTTACTTTTTAAAAGCCCCGTCATTAATGTGTTCATCTTGATGTTCACATCAGTGCGGGAGGCCTCGGACACTTTTTACGCCCTGTCCCGTGTCTTTGCTATAAATAGAGAAGATCTGATTTGGGCTGTTTTGAAATGAGATCCTTCGGGGCCTTTAGGGATCTTCATCCTCACCAGATCGGCTCTAACACTTAGTCAGATTAGTTTGGCTATCTGAGTGCATTTGAGAGATACGGTGTTCAGCGCCGTCTCCATTCCCGCTCGCGAACCAGCGCTAAGTGCTACTATTCAAACTGAAACCGGAAACAAATATGCTTTCACACAGCCTGACTGTGTTTTAAGAGGTGGAAGAGTTACACCCCTGGCCTGCATGCATGTTATTCTATCCCAGAGTGCCACTCTGCTTTAAAAACGCCACTCTTCTCTTCATTGTTTTCTTTCTCTCCCTCGCATCTTCTTCTTTCTCTTTTTCCTCTCTGTTTTTCTCACAATGAGTCTCATTCAATAACATTTTAGTACAGTACAGTTTTTACTTACAGTGTGCACACAGAAGAGGTTCTCACGCAAAGGCATATGGTGTATATTCCCCTCATTCTAATGTTGATGAATCTGTATTATTGTAAATGAGGGACTGTGTGCCTGCAGTAGTGTTTAGCATATACACCCCTAAGCAATCCCATATAAGGACTTTCTGCACATCCTCACCATTACAGATGCAGGCATGGAGAGGAAAGTCCACATATGGTTAGAAATTGTGCAGAATTCTGTGTTAACATGCAAGAACGAAGCATGGAATGTAGAAATGGTCTGTTTACTAGTTTCACCAGATGCTGACAGTTGCTGAGGTGATAAACAAAGCACAGAATTAATCATATACCGCATTATTTTTTAAATGTTTTTCCTTCCCCTCTCTCTCTCTCTCTCTCTCTCTCTCTCTCTCTCTCTCTCTCTCTCTCTCTCTCTCTCTCTATATCTATATCTATATATTTACACACATAAATATAGACACACATTTTTTTATCTCTTCCAAGAAATAATCTGACAGCCTTGTCAATGGCTAATAAATAAGTTTTTGTTTTATTATTTGTGAATTACTATAGATGTTGTAAATATGTATTGTACAATTTTATGATTTAAAATAATTTTTCAGTTTTTAATGTAATTTATTTCTGTGATGACAGCTGAATTGTCAGCATCATTACTCCAGTCTTAAGTGTCACAGGATCAGAAATCTTTCTAATATGCTGATCTGTTGCTCAAGAAACAATTCTTATTGTCAACGTGAAAGTTCAAAAGAGCAGATTTGGTTTGAAATTGAAATCTTTAGTAAAATTCTAAATGTAATTTCTGTCTCGGATATATTTTTCTGTCATTGCTAAATTATAAAATGACAAAAATGTGTAATATATTTACAAAAAAACAGTTACCGATATGCATACCCAGAATATATGTTATTATTTATTATGAATGTTTATGGAAAGTTCTTCTTATCACAATATAAGAAAGTAAAAGATTTAGTGTGCTTTACAGTTGTTCAAGCCTTTAATTAAACCTTTCCTCGATGTGTGTCACTTTGTGTGATAATAATGTCTATGATTAAAGTACAGTATGCAACAAAAATATGACAAAAAAGCAAGAAACTCTGAGTCTTTAAAATATGCACAGAGCGAAAAGCTTTAGTCCTGTTGTGTGCGCTTGGCTTTAGTGAATAACACCCTATATCTATTACACACACACTGTTCAGATTCTGCCTGTCGGAGTATACAGAAGGAAGTCTGTTAGCTGCTCTACAGCTCAGCGTTCTCTGGAATCACTGTTGTCTCTGTCAGCGTTTGCTCGTTTAATGGCCTGCTCCTATATCAGCGCTCCCTCCCACTCTCGTGCCCGTAGGAAATGTGCCCTGCTTTTTTTTAGCACGCTAACTGCAAAAATAAACAAACAGACAAGTCCTATCCACCTGTCTGTCCTCGCTTGGCCCTCTCCCATGTGCGACGGGGTCTGCTCTCCCTGCACTTGTGGGCCTGAAGGGCTTTGTGTTGTTTTGCTGCCAGGATGATCAATGGCTTGTTTGTGATTGTGGGGAGAGATGGCCCCCACAATTGCCTTTTGAGAGTAATTACCAACACAGCCGCAGTGAGCGGGGGGAGGTTAAGGGGGAGTGCTGAGCCGGTTGGGGAAAGCTGCGGCCTGCACCTGTTGCTGAGGTATTTTCTGGGCCAGAGGGGCGATGGGACGTCACATGGGCTCCGCTTCACAGGAAGCCAAGACTTGTTTCTCAACCGTCTCGTGACTCCGTAGCTCCTCCTCCTTCCCTTTATAGCTGCAGCCTGGGCTTGTGTCGCCAGGAAAAGGAAAAATAAAGCTGGGTTTACCTTAAAGTGACGCTCTAGTAACTTTGCTTATTTGGAGAGAGTAATTGTCAACAACCTCTGGATAAACTAATGAGCTTGATTTCTTTGGCATATTGTTAGGTAAAAAAATATATATATATATATAAATATGTAATACATATATAATTGCCTTTTGGAAAATAAATTCTGCTTAGCATCACAGGAATAAATGGCATTTTAAAACATATTAAAAAATGTCAGTATTTCACAATATTACTGTTTTACTGTATTTAAAAAGAATAAATAAATGCAGCCTTGGTGAGCATAAGAAAATTATTTTAAAAATACTTTTTCCATGTGAATTTGTAAATAGTGTTATATTTATTACCATTTTTCTTTTTTTTTTATGCATAATATACATATATAATTATATTTTACATAATACATAATTTTTGTTGAATGTTCAGTAACTATTTTGTAAAAAAAAAAAAGTCTTTGTTTTCTATAATAAATTATATTTTTATGTTTTTTGTATTATTATTATATTTGTAAATGCTATGTAAAATAAGTGTTTTTTTGTTCATTAAACCTTTATATTTTGGGGTTGGATTTTCGGGAAAATATTGCATAATATCAGTGTTTCATTTGAGCAGCTTTGTGTATCTCATTTATTGTCATTACATTGAATTATACAATGAGCAGTGTATGCATAAACTGTATTATGTACTGTATATTATGTCAGACATTGGTAACACTGCTGACATGACGGCCCCGCCATTGAAAAACCTTTATTGGTTGACCACTATCTTTTAAAGTCTTTTTGTTTTGATTCGTTTGTAAATTGTGTTTCAACCACGTCTTGTCTACGTCCTTCTACATCTCTGATGTAGCGCTGCTCAGCCCGTTCCCAGTGAAATCTCACTGGTCCTGAAGCCCCCTCTATAGCAGAACATAAAATATTGTCTTGAATCATGTAGCACACTCGCTTTTGGTGTGAACAGGCAAATCACTGGTCACCTGTTCAGAAAAAAAACAGTTGACAAGTAAAACTCACTTGGCAGGTTGTATACTGAGGCTCAGTCCACTAATTCTTGCTCAAGTTCTTGTGTACGGTTTAAAAGTGTGACCAGTCTGACTCGCAAATTTGCTCAGTTCATTACTCCCACTGTCAGAAATGTGAGGGCGGAACATGAGCTGCCTGCATGCCTGGGATGACTGAAAGCTTGGGCTGATGATGTCATGTGTCAACCCTCCTGACTCATCATTTGTCTAATTGAGCTTTTAATCATGGGACAGGGAGAGGCCCTCTCCCTCCCTTAACTGTCTGAAGCCACATTCCACTATAATCCTTAACTAATACAGGCTAATACTACAGCCCACGATCACACCACCCCAGAGGGCATGATCGTTCACACACGCCACGCTACTGCCAACTACTCACCAAAAACTTGCCCACTGTGGCTCCTTAATCACATACGCTCAGGCAGCCTCACCACGTTGGTGCATCGGTGCACCCTGCGCGCTTCTTGACTCATAATCGCACAGGGATAGTTTCTAGGCCCACACAGAATCTGACCCACTGGATTCAAACGCCCATCATTTGATAATCTTTCAGATTTGTCAGAGGAGCCTAGCAGTTGGCCCACATGCTCCGACACAAATAAGGGAGCAGGTTGTTTTTAGTATATCAGAAACATACAGCACAACTAATCTAGTCCAATTCCTGATTTAATAGGTTTTATAAACTTTTTTAAAGTGAATATCCACACATTTTTGAATAAATGACTCTTATAAGATGGATCCTTTTAGTGAATCAAACACAAACATTACAGTTCAAAAGTTTAGGATCAGTACTTTTTTTAAAGAAATTAATACGGCATCAAGGATGCTGACAGTAAATATTAAATCGGACAACTGTTTTTAACATTGATAATTATAAAACAATTCTTGAGCACCAAATCAGCATATTAGAATGATTTCTTAAGGATGAAAACTGTAGTAATGTCTCCTAAACGATTTCGTTTTAAAATCTATTTAAACAAAGTATTTTACAGAGAATATTTGTATAATAATACATTTTTATATTGAATTATTATTACAATATAATGTATTATAAAAAGTGATTTTTTTTGTTACTTGTAATTTTTTATTATAATTCGCAATATTATTACATTTTGAGCATAAGAGACATCTTTAAAAAAACATTCAAAACTGACTGACCCCAAACTTTTGAACAGTATTGTGAAATTAAGTGTTAAATCTGCATACTTGTGCATACTTAGTTATTTAGTATGTATTTTATATCTTTTCTTAATTTTTGATTGTATAATGTCAATTATTCATCATTTATCTTTATTATATTATATTATATTTATTGGCATTTCATTTTTATAAAACAAAATGTTTGTTTATTATTAAAATCATCTCATCATTTGGCAGTGAATTTGTTTTTATTTCCTTTTTTGTAAGTAAATCTATGCCTTTATGGGTTTTGAGTACTAGCCATGATGTTGCTATGCAGAGTTCTGAGTGATTTTTAGCATGTTGCTATGCAGTTTATGGGATATTATGAGATGTTGCCCACTTTCGAGTTTTTATGATATTCTGGTCTCTACATATGACTCAGATTCTTCCTTCAATGAAGGTCTGATCACTTAAAGTAATAGCACACCTCGTTTCCGTTTGGCTCCAGTTATGGCTGAGAGCTTTCAATCCTTGCCCATCGTCTTCCTCCATCTCTCGCTTGACACCTTCACCTCCATCAGTTATACCGTCAGCCCGGACAATACGTTATCCCTTTTTAAATGGTGAATCACCAGCCATAGTTCACATCTGTACTCGGCTCAAAGAGCCTAACCAGGGAAAACAAGCAATTACCGGTGGGCTTTTTCAATCAACTCTTTGGCGAGTCGGCTGGGGGGCTTGGAATGGGGAGAAGGTGGGCGGAGGAGATAATTATACACTGTTAAAAATATCCCAGCACATTGTGTCCGCTTTCCCACATCCTCAGATAAGTGTGTGGCTATTGGCGCAAGGATCATGTGCTACTAGGAGGAATGTTTTGCATGTTTAAGACATGCAGTTGAACGGCCGCTGAGGATCACATGACATTCTTTTAGGAAGCGGTTTGTATGTTTTGACTGCTTCTCAAAACAGAATGAAAATGTTCAGAGCTGGCCATGTTTCTAAATCATGTTCATTCTCACACTCTCTACAGAATATTCACATTTGTTTGGTAATGGTTACAATACAATATAACATTGTATTATATTGTGTTATTTATAATGGTTGATCAATATGGGTTTTTCAAAATGTTACTTGTGGTCTTTCCTAATTGAAACATTGATTACAGATACATTTGTTTCTTCCTATCTCTGAACATGTATGTATAAGATTGGTAAAATAGATTAGACCCTCAGACTATACTGATCATGCCATTTCCTGTGTCTGCAGCCCTCACTTCCTGTCCTGTACACCCTGTCCAGTCAAGCAACCCATGAGGCCGTTCACCTCCTCTGCAGGATGTTGGTCTTTGACCCAGTAAGTGTTCTTAATACTTTATTTTCATAAACTGTAACATTAAAGTCTAAAGTATTGGAAAATGTAAAATTAAACTACATGCCATTCATCAATATATACCGTATAAAATTAACATTTTAAAATCATATATATATATTTTTTACTATTATATTATAATTTGTTTACAATATTCATTTTGAAAATGTAAAAATGCATTATATGTTTATATATATTCTATAAATAATTAAATATATATAATATAAATATATATGTGTGGGTGTGTTTGTTTTCATTTAAAAATAAATTTAAATAAATAAAATGGTAAAATATACTGAACAAAATTATAAACGAAACACTTTGTTTTTGCCCCCATTTTTCATGAGCTGAACTCAAAGATCTAAGACTTTTTCTATGTACACAAAAGGCCTATTTCTCTCAAATATTGTTCACAAATCTGTGTTAGTGAGCACTTCTCTGCAGAGATAATCCATCCACCTCACAGGTGTGGCATATCAAGATGCTGATTAGACCGCATGATTATTGCACAGGTGTGCCTTAGGTTGGCCACAATAAAAGGCCACTCTAAAATGTACAGTTTTACTGTATTGGGGTAAATACAGTACCCCAATACAGTAAAATACAGTAAATTTACTGTATTGTACATCCTAAACATACTCAATGGGTGACATGTCCTGTGAGTATGCTGGCCATGCAAGAACTGGGATGTTTTTAGCTTCCAGGAATTGTGTACAGATCCTTGCAACATGGGGCCGTGCATTATCATGCTGCAACATGAGGTGATGGTCGTGGATGAATGGCACAACAATGGGCCTCAGGATCTCGTATGTCTGTGCATTCAAAATGCCATCAATAAAATGCACCTGTGTTTGTTGTCCATAACATACGCCTGCCCATACCATAACCCCACCGCCACCATGGGCCACTTGATCCACAACGTTGACATCAGCAAACCGCTCACCCACATGACGCCATACATGCTGTATACCCATTCAAGTCGGTTACGACGACGAACTGCAATCAGGGTGAGACCCCTATGAGGACGACGAGCATGCAGATGAACTTCCCTGAGACGGTTTCTTACAGTTTGTGCAGAAATTCTTTGGTTATGCAAACCGATTGTTGCAGCAGCTGTCCGGGTGTCTGGTCTCAGACGAACTTGGAGGTGAAGATGCTGGATGTGGAGATCCTGGGCTGGTGTGGTTACGCGTGGTCTGCGGTTGTGAGGCCGGTTGGATGTACTGCCAAATTCTCTGAAATGCCTTTGGAGACGGCTTATGGTAGAGAAAGGAACATTCAATTCATGGGCAACAGCTCTGGTGGACATTCCTGTTGTCAGCATGCCAATTGCACGCTCCCTCAAAACTTGCGACATCTGCGGCATTGTACTGTGTGATAAAACTGCACATTTAAGAGTGGCCTTTTATTGTGGCCAGCCTAAGGAACACCTGTGCAATAATCATGCTGTCTAATCAGCATCTTGATATGCCACACCTGTGAGGTGTAAGGATTAGTATGGAAGTGCTCCCTAACACAGATTTAGATAGATTTGTGAACAATATTTGAGAGAAATAGGCCTTTTGTGTAAAAGTCTTAGATATTTGAGTTCAGCTTATGAAAAATGGGAGCAAAAACATGAACATTTTGTTCAGTGTAGATCATTGTATTGCATTTTTAAAAGGAACATTCAGTCAGAACAAATCTGTTTTCCAATACAGTCGAAGCGGATCTCTGCAAAGGATGCACTGGCACACCCGTATCTGGATGAGGGGCGTCTGCGGTACCACACCTGCATGTGTAAATGCTGCTACACCACTTCCTCTGGCCGCGTCTACACCAGTGACTTTGAGCCTGTCACCAACCCCAAGTTTGACGATGGTTTTGAGAAGAACCTGACGTCAGTTCGGCAGGTCAAAGGTGAGCTTGCTTATAATCAATTCATATGTACTACACCTTGTGCTGATTGCAGCACACATTATACAACACGTGAGACAAACATTGGTAATCTATTCAATTAACCTTTTGTCCTCATCCACCCCCGGTTGGTAGACAACGTGTTTAGGAGCTTAATTGAATTGAATCTTTTTGAGAGCATGTGCCCCTCATGCCAGCGCGTGTTAATCAGAAGTCTTGCTGGGCGTCTCCTGCTTCAGATCCCCTGCTGCTCCTGTTGTTTTTGTCCCTTGTTTTCACCCTTCATTCGGGGCCCCTGGATCTGTGCTTGCCTTCCACTGTCAGCGGGTATTAGTGAGAGTCTGTCACTAAAAGCAGGCTTACTGTGCTGTCGGCTCAAAATAACTCTGCCCTTCACCCTCCCTCCTCTTCCTTCATCCTGTGTGCAATGTGTTTCCACTGGAGGATTAGTCAGTGCGGATGGAGCCGACCGCCTGGAGACTTAAAGTGATTTGGGGAGGCAGCCGCGTTTGGAATGCGAGGGGAACCCCTCTTGGATCGATACATGAGGAGTTTTCTGTTGGCTGAGTTAGTTTTAAGCTTAATCGCTTGAATGCTAAAATAAAGAGTTTAGATAGATAGATAGATAGATAGATAGATAGATAGATAGATAGATAGATAGATAGATAGATAGATATTTCAGATAGTACAGTCTGCCTGTAGGATCTTCCTTTAGAATCGAGTCTCTGACCTGAAAGGTTTCTGCTGGAATAGATCTTCATTCAGTGATTCATTCAAAATTTAGATCTGTCCTGAAAATACAAAATTCTAGTTCTAGATGAAAATCTGTGAGGAGTCATCTAATCCTGCGAGTCACATCACTTCATCTTTTTTTGTTACAAGGAATGATGACAAAATTGTGTGAACTACCAAATGCCTTTAACTAGTTAACAGGTTTGACTTGCTGTCTACCTGTTGAATGAATGAATTATGCATTTATACCTGTTAATTAGATTGACCTAAAAATAAAAATGTCATCATTTACTCACTCATGGCATTCGGAACCCATTTTTATTTAACATGAACACGGGAGAAATGTTTGAATTGATTTGTGAACTGTTCTTTTAACCATGATAGCATGTAACTTGTAAACCAAACTGTAATGTTTTCTTTATTTCTCATAATCTCTCCTCTTTTCTTCCCCACACAGAGATCATTCATCAGTTCATCCTGGAGCAGCAGAAGGGGAACCAGTACCGCTCTGTATCAACCCCCAATCAGCTGCCTTCAAAAGCTTTATCAGGTGAGGCCGCCCTCCACTTTACATCATCATCTATTTTTCTTCTGCTTATGTCCTAATCTCATGATCAAGTGTCCAGGATGTATTTAACTCATAAAAAATAGCATAAAGATATTAGACCCGTATTTAGGTCCATTAAGATTTTTGCATTGTGATATTTTTTCATCACAAAAATTATCATCAATGTAATGTGAAATTATATATCTAAAGTCAGCATAAATTTAATTCAGTACAAGTAGGACAGCTAGTATGTATACATACTTGATCATTTAAATAATATTTAAATCATAAAAAAATTATTTAGGTAATTAATATTATTATTTTACATTTCAGAAGCGAGAATGAGGTTTTAAACAGTACAAACGCTACTGAGAATTGTGGCAGGGGTTTAATTAAATGTGATACATTTTCTTTTTTTTATATAATGTTTTAATGCAAAAAAAAATTAGTTGGTCCCACATGCTTTTGTTTGTTTTAATTTGGAAATTAAATAAGAGCCAGATAGTGGTTGACAGATTTTGAGATTCACCCTCAAGTCCATGTTCTCATCCTCAGGGTTAACAGAGATGCCAAAACAAAGCCAGTGAGCATGAATGTCATTTTTGAAGGGGAGCCATGTTTTGGAAGTGCTTTGGGTTGACGCAACATGCCATTGTTTAATATTTAGGCAAACATTTTTACATAAAATAGTGTTTGTGTAATTTCTAACCGTTATTGCTTACAACCAGAGCCTGGTAGACTACTAACAAATTGTCTGTTACTAATTCCAAATGACATGACAAAAATTGTAGTTTGTAATGTAATCCATTACATTACACATTTCAGGTAGTGTAATCAGACTAGTTTTAGATTACTTTTGGTCTAACTAGTTTATCACATCAATTTAAATAGTATAATGTTATACCATATTGATATAAAAATGCACAGAAAATATATTCCATTCATTTTAATTAACAAACAATTATATCCCCAATTATAAAAACATATTTATTTGTATGATAAAAAGTTTGGAAATGCATGTAAAAATAACATGAATTTTTGCATTTTAATGTATTTGAAAGACACAAGTATTCCAATGACATAGTAATAAAATGTTAAATAACCCACTGAGTGATAATTCAAAAAAGAATTGTGTTAATCAATAGTTGATGCAATATTGAAACACTTCTTAAACCTGTAATGGGTTTTAAATCCTGTGGTCACATGCTGTGTATCCACCTGACTAATGACTGGTCTTTGTGTGGATGACTTTCTGAGTGTATATAAGCGGTAGACTATTTTAGAAAGGAACATTTAAAAAATGTTAAAAAGGAATTAGGGAGAAACGTGTGTTATTGTATTTATATGTAATCAGGTAATCAATAAAAAGTAATTAAGAGTACTGACAAAAATACTGACAAAAAAATGTATAGCCTGAATTTGTTTGTAAGTTGCTTTGAATAAAAGTGTCTGCTAAATGCATAAATGTAAATGTAAGAGTATTTTAAAATGCAATTTAATCTCATTACAAGTACTTAATTTTTGGAATCTGATTACATAATCCAGATTAAATGTAATCACTTACTACTCAGCTCTGATTAAAACTACTGCAACTTTTGGTGTCCTGTCAAATCTGGGGCTTTTCAAGCTTATTTTGCAACTTATTTGTCAGTGTCTCAACACTAGATGGAGACATCTCCTTAACAAAACAAAACATAACAATCCCCCTCTTCTCTCCGTCCACAGCTCAACAGTAGCTCAGCCCTCTGAGATGCCTCCATCTCCTCTGGTTTGGGAGTAACTGAGGACGGCGGAGAAGATGGTGTTGATTAACAGTGGTGGTGGACGTCCCTCCAGCGGCCCGTCCCACCCTCGCCCCCCTGGACTACTGACCCCAGGCATCCCCAAACTGCGTAGCATTTCACTGGAGTCTAGGACTAGCCATGTCGCTGATGTGTGTGTGTGTGTGTACTGTAATACTTACTAAATGGAGTTTTATAGAAGCAACCACTGCTGATGAGTTCAAGTGGGACACGGGACGGGTGGGCATGGTCACGGGGGGTCCGTTCGTACATACCCACTGCTCTGTAGTAGTATACTAAAGGTTCGTGAAGGGAACGAACCTGTACTTTCAGCAGACAAAGTCGACCCCTGTGAACTTTAATGTATTTTGAACAGTAGGGCGGCAGAGTCTGTGCAGTATCCCTGAAGGAAAACACATCACGACTATGTGTGCGAGTAATCATGCTTTATTTATTCATGAAAACAGGAAGTGCAGTGCTTCATGTAGTATGGAAAGAAGGCAAGTCCTCATTAGTAGCCTATTTATTAGGCCCAACCATATAAATTTGTGAATTTAGGTGACGACCCTTGTGAAAGGTGCGGTCACATTTACCGCTGCTCGGAATTTCGAGCGCAAAATCCAGTTGTTTCAGGAATCTGCGCATTTTGAAAAAATTACTAATGAAGAATTAGTTGGTCATGTAAATTTGTCGCGCCAACCGACAGAAAGCTGCTTCATACATAATTATGCTATTGGCGAGAAACCCTGAAATATCGCTAGTGTGACCGCATCTTAAGAACTGTGACTACTCGTTAGGCTAGGCTCATTGCATTTATTGCATCAACGGCAGTGTGATTTTTATGACTTTCTTCCATTTTTGCTGTCGTCTGCACACTTCCTTCAATCTATCTTTGTTCGTATCTCGATTTCCATCTCATATTCAACTCTTCTAATCAGTATTCCTTAGCGCAGCACTTGGCAGAGATACTGATTCGTAGGCTTCTCTTAGTACTCCTGAATGTGGATGTGTTGTGTCAGTATTTAGTACTTGACTGAACGGCACAATGACTTAAATGGATCCAAAGCATGCAAGATTGTCCCGAGGCAAAATGCTCGTACCGAAAGGGTTTATTTGAAGTGAAGGAGACTTTGTGAGCTTGTCCAGAAATCTTGCAGGTTCTTGTCTCCTACTGAGACTAAAAACCCAACTAGCATGTAGCGAAACGATATTGGGAGGTTTTGTTATCAGATTACCTCTGAATCCTGCTCTCCCTGATCTAGAATAGCATGCAAACCAAATTAAAGGCTAAAAACTAAAAATAAATAAATAATGCGTTGAACATTTGGTCAACCGAATCATTCCATAATTGCAATGGTACTGTGTCTATAAAGACAAGTGACAAACACCATTGCGAGTGCATGTATGGACCGTGCATGCTTCTAACTGACTGTGGCATCACAATAGTGATCCTGTAGATGTCAGTTCAGTGTCGTCTACTTTAACCCCCCTCAAAAGCCCTTTTTCTGTTAAAAGACTCATGGAGATGATGGATCTGAAAAGGGTGCCTGGGAAATGGTGTATATTGTGGGTCTGGAAAGAAATTGAGAATAGTTTTCATTCACTGTGTACCATTTACACTTCCCATAATGCTTTCTGCACTCTCTCGGACTAAAAGAAAACAAATGGAAAATATTTAATATATTTTTAGAGAATTATTTTTATTTCTTCCTCAATGTGCTATGGCATGCTTTCCCATGATCCACTGAGTATAGTATGTAAATAAGTGAGTAGCAGGTAGATTTCAATAGAAATGAAAAATCCCCCAAACAACAACAACAAAAATGAATACTGCTGTATAGAAGTTGAATTAGCCTGCACATTTTTTAGGGCTGTGAAATGTTATTTTATTTTTGAGACTTGCATATAAATGTACATATTTGTTTCTCTCTCTTGTCTTCTTCTTTTTATTTTCCCCTGCACTAGAAAGTGTAGACAATGAAATAATCCAAATCAGTATAAGTACAAAAACAAACAAAAAACACATAACCAATTATGTTAATTGTGTATTGTGTGCTGCAGAGCTGTGCATATGAGTATTGAAATAGAGCCCTTTTTTAATTATTATTATTAATTTCCTTTGAATAAACACTGAACTGTTTGTGTATATGTATATAATGGATTCACATTGTTGGTCTCTACCTCTCGAGCTCAATGACTTGGTTGTTTACCTCCACGCTTTGATTTTTATGTGGAGATTTAAAACTTGAATGTCCCTTCTGACTTTTATATTCCTATCAAACCCTGTATAAAGAAATCAAAGTCATTAAAATTGCGATTGGTTGGAGGCGGTTCCCATCATCATATCCATGTACAAAGTACCATGTTCTCACCCCAGTGTTCTCTGACTGTTAGATCACACAGCATACCCACGATGATTAACATGGTATCCTTCACCGAGAGCGTCGGATGAGATAAACGTACAAAATACGTGGTAATGTAAGGGTGTAAGAAGCAGGCGTAACTAAGATAACGTGCGGATTCAAACAGAGCTTGTGAGAAGAGACTAGCACGCAAGCTCGATCGGGCCAAATGGGGAAGGTACTGCACTTGCTGTCAAGTTTTTATAAGGAAGTTTGAAGTTTATACTCCGTTAATGGTATTTGAATTCATTTTACGACATATATGACTATAATGTAAAATTGGCATTCGATGCCCTGAAAGCTGAGGAGGTGATTCTTAGGGACCGGAAGGACTCTGTGGATGTGTTCTGTGTTTTGGAAAATCACCGGTCTCTGTTCAGAGTGTAGATTTGAAGTACAGTGGTGAAGCTCATTAAATGTTGACATTTAAAAAAAAGTGTGTTGTTTCTGTCCTTTTTCACTTACCAATGCCTGGATTTATTAGCACTGCATTCTAAAATGGTTTTATTGCTCTTTTTGTAGAAAAAGAAAAAACAAAACTACTGACCAAGTTAAATTGAGTGCCAAATTGCACACTTCAAATGCCAGTATGCTAAGAATGGTAATAGAAAATTAGATTGAAAGTTAGCTAAAAATCAGTGCGATATGGGCTGTTAGCTTAGACGAATCAAACTAATTTCACAGTAAAAACAAACCAGTTAATCTGCTAATACTTATGTTTGTGATGCTGTTTTCCTACCATAAAATTATTTCACTTCCTAGAGAATAAAAGCAGGAGGATGAAATTGAGGGCACAGGAAAAATCTACAGTAATGTAAACAGTGGTTCTCGACCAGGCAGCCTCAAGATGATTTAAAAAAGATGGAGAATAAACTCTTGAAAATTCAGATCAGAAATAGTGGGTACAAAATATTCTTGAAAATCCTAATCCATAACGATTAAATCATGAACAACTGGAAAATCATAAAGATTATTGTAGACAATTGGTCCTTTGAGTAAAAAATATTGAGAACTACTGAATTAAAATATAATTTTGTTCAAAACTCTGGTTTTGTTTGATTAGATTACAGGAAAAACTTTAAGGGATTGATGGAACTGCTAAGAGTAAAAGATCTGGCATGTTCTCAAACTAAATTGTGGAATTATTTAAAATTAAACCATATGTTCACTTCTGATCAATCTAATATGATAGATATAGGGACATGAAAATGTGATGTATTGTAGGATTTACTTTTTCCCTACATTCACATAAACAAAACAGAAGCAACTTAGAATGTGTTTTTCATGCAACAGTTTTGTTAAGGTGTCAATGGAAGAAACATGTTGCTCCAAATAAAAATGAGCATGGAGATCTAATCAAGACGTCTAAATGTGATCACGGAAGAGGACAACAGACTAGGAAAGCTGGCAAATCCTGCCAACTGGAAGAATGTTCCAGAAAGTTGAGCTCATTAAGGGTTTATACATCTTTCAAGTGACTTTGTTTCTATGAAATTCTTTGATCAGGTCAACTGTGATTTATGCATCTTTAAAAAAATATATATTTAAACATGTTGTGTAACCATGATGTGTCACAAGATGTGTCATAGAAATCATGACACGAGTATTATTTTCATAGACAACACAGTAAATTCCAATACTGTTAGATTCGTTTACCAATGAATCTGTGATAGAAGTAGGTCAGCTTAGTCAAGATCTAATGTCAGAATTTCTTTACGTAGTGATGTATTGACTTGTGAATGCCAAAAACAACAACTATGATATGATAAGATAAAGTTAAACAGTATATTGGCACAGTGTGAAGATGCGAGGGATTCATAAACAATGACTACTATTACTCAGTTGTTGTTTATTATATTTTTGGAGAGTTAGTTTGGAGAGTATTTTATCAACAAAACAACATTATGTCACCTCTCAGCCACACACCATGACAAAAGCAGTCTAACAGACCCGTCTTTTGTTATAAGGTCAGGCGCCTGTAATGTCTTATTATAAGATTTTTGGTTTAATATCTTTGAAAGCTCACAAATGTTATTGCTAATGAGTGGGGAATTCTTCATGTGAGCACATACACACACAAGAATGACTTTGATGCTGCTGGGGCTTTTCCTACTTAAACAATGAACGCTTTCACTGGTGTCTCCAGGTGAAATGAGGGGATTGTGGGTCGCCATCTGGACGGTGTAGTGACTCAGCGTGCAGACAACAGGACAAATGGTTCTCAGCACCTTTCGTTTGATTTAAAGTTCAAATACACCGGATAAATACACTTTATACAGCAGAAGCCTCCTTTTTGCCAGCTGTGATCTTACTTAACTACGCTGAATTTACAAGAAAAATATGTTTTATTTATAAAATTATTATAATAATAATGAGAAGGTGCAGTGTGTAAAAATATTGTGTAATTGGATGGTCTTTGGCATGGTCATGAGTTACAGTAAGACTGAAAGGAGAACAAGGTTTCAATGAGGAACTTTATTTTTATTAATTATGTACTGTAAAATGACAATACATTTCCAGGATGTCATAATCCTAAAGGATGTTACGCGTGCTTGCACAGCTCTGCTCTGAAATGTGAAACTAAATTATCATGGAAAGTTCCATCATGTGTTTCATCGATTACATTATGTTTTCTTCATCTTTTATTACGTAGCTATAGAGAAACTGTTTTAGAAACCAACCACAATGAGCATACTTTCATAACATAAAATAAGTTCTGCATTTAAAATAAATGAGAGCATGTGCTTCCACAATTCATGGTCTTGGTAATGCAGTGTAAATCTTACAATTAAGCAATGGATGACATCAGTTTAAATGAGTGGGGCTAGTCACACAAGACTAATCTCAGTTTCAGTCAAAGGCCCGATTACTGACTGGAGGTTTTATGTAGCAGTGATTGTTTTATGTTGGTTTCAAACAACTTGTTAGTTTGTGAATTACGGTATGTCCTTCAAAGAAAAAAAAACATTAATGTGATCATATTTTTGTAATAAGACAGAACTTTTTTTGTTTTGTACGTTATCTTACATTTGTTAATACATTTTAGTGAGACTATAGTGATATACACGGCAGAGCTAGGACTTTTATTCTGAAATAACACATTTAGGTCGGCACTCAAACCAGGAAGTAATTCCACTGTTATCCTTCACCTTTACAACTCAAGCTATGTGCATGTGTGTTATACCGTACGTCTTATCATGGATTTACAACTCGAACTTTCCCAGATATAATCAATATTATTGTAGTGTTTAGACTCTGCAATCAAAGTTTAAAAGGTAAGGCTTTCCGAGAAACAATAAACCCTCATGTCACCTCTGGCGGGCGCTGAGCTGGTCCGCACGCCGGTGCAGCTGTAACGTTATCTGCTGCGCTGCTGTAAACTCCTGCCAACAGCAGCCATGCAAAAACACTACCAACACGCCATCAGACAGGTACGTTATATACCTCAAATACACACTTCATTGTGAAGAAATGGTCTGTAAAATCGCCTGTCCTACTGTCAGGTGTGAATGTGTTTTTGTCTTTCAGGGCTATAACAGTCATGCGGATGAAGATGATAGAGAAAGGCTTCAGATGATCATTCAAAGAGCCATATCTGATGCTGACTGGATATTAAATAAAGTAACCTTTTTTTGCACCTAAGAAAATACTAGTAGTCATTGTTTAAATTTCTTCTGAATTGATTGTTTTCTCCTTCCTAGTATACTAAAAGGAAGTGACCACTGTGGAGAAATGTTCATCAAGCTGACTCATGCACAGACTGCTAAACACCTCATTATGAAACTGAAATCATACCCACTGGTTATAGATAAACACCACATCATCCATATAAACATAATCAAGCATAACAATTAGCTGATGTTTCCTTGGTAAGCTTTTGTAAGAGCCTTACGAGTATGTGGTTGTTCTGACAAGCCATTGACCTACACTTGCACATTGCATTTAATGTTTATATAGTACATTTCAATGAAATGTTAATAAATACATTCAATATTTCATGTGTGTATTTTGGTGTGTCAGTTTTTCAGTTTAAACTTTGTTCTTCATAGATTATGTAAAATATAAGATTATATAAATCACTGTCCGGGAATATATTTAATCATGAGACATTTCCTGAATTGCTGCAGTCATTCTCGGAATATCAATGACTTTTTTGATAACTACTGGAAGTGTTCCTGTAAAAAGGTTTATGGCAGATCAAATCTGCCATGCTCTTACAGATATCAATTTTATATCGTTACTGTATTTTAAAGTAGTTCAGTTACCGTATTAACATCATTGCTTGGGTGATAAATGCACAGTAAAGTAAATGCAAGAGAAAAAGCAATCTTATGTTTAAACATGTTAAGAAATATTTTCTTGAGGGAATGCATTCTAAAATCAAAATAAATTATTGTGTTTAATACCTTTAAGAGGTTTTAGTTAAGGGGTTGGTTGTGAAACGGAAGCAGCACACTCTTAGCTGTGAAACCCTGTAATGTGCCTGCCATGTGTGACTTTCATGAGTTGCTAATCATATAGAGGTGCTGATCATATAATTAGAATATCATCAAAAAGTTGATTAATTTCACTAATTCCATTCAAAAAGTGAAACTTGTATAATGTATACATTCATTCCACACAGACTGATATATTTCAAGTGTTTATTTCTTTTAATTTTGATGATTATAACTGACAACTAATGAAAACCCCAAATTCAGTATCTCAGAAAATTAGAACATTACTTAAGACCAATACAAAGGAAGGATTTTTAGAAATCTTGGCCAACTGAAAAGTATGAACATGAAAAGTATGAGCATGTACAGCACTCAATACTTAGTTGGGGCTCCTTTTGCCTGAATTACTGCAGCAATGCGGTGTGGCATGGAGTCGATCAGTCTGTGGCACTGCTCAGGTGTTAGAGAGCCCAGTAATTATGATCGGCGAAAATTGCTGTTTGTCTAAACAACGGAACATTTCTCATCCATTAGCTAGCTAGTTTTCTCACTCGCCTGCAGTGGAAATAACTGCGCTTGAACCCCTGACCAGGGAGTTTGACTGATGTTTATCACCTCTTCCTTTCTATAATTTCTTTTTCCCTTGAGGATCTGTTGTTTTGAGGAGAGTACATTTAGTTTTACTCATACAGCAGCCGCGATTCCAGCAGAGGAGAGATGTGATGGCACTAACGTGATGAGTGAGTGTCATAATTTAACAACCAGGTTTAATTTAGACATGGTTATTGTTTTAAAGAGTGAATGTAATTAAATTAACGGTATAAACAAAAGAACAGATGGATGTACTTATGTTCTATCTAGGTTCACAACCCTCTTAACGATTATCTTGTTTTGGAAAGAAGAAATGGAAGAGTTGCTTTGGAAGTATAAGTATGGCCCTCAACTGTGGAAAAAAGAGCATTTAAACATTGTACCCTTGTTCTGTTTCATAGGTTCACTCAACGCTGTGTAGCTTTACGCAATGGGAACACCCCCAGGTGTGAATCACGGCAATAGAATCACCAATAGAATCCTTAGAATCGCCAATAGAATCCTTATAGAATGACGTCATGGGCGTCATAAGTGCGTCATGGGCCTGGCCCATGCACAAGACGCTATTTTTGGCATTTCTAGCTTTCTCCACTGAAAGAATGAATGAATGATGCATTTATATAGCACTTTATTGTTTATTGCTGTACACCCAAATTGCTTTACAATCATGTGGGGGGGTCTCTCCTCAACCACCACCAGTGTGCAGAAACGGCAGCCACAGGACAATTGCGCCAGTGCGCTCACCACACACCAGCTACAGGTGGAGAGAAGAGAGAGTCATAGAGCCAATCAAGTGTGCAATCCACTGAGAAGTTGAGCTTAGATTGGGCGGACGAGCCTCATAAGTCCCAGTTATCTATGCTTGATGAGCGTTTCCTCAGAGGCTCTGGTTCGCGCCCAGCAAGGAGAAAGCTGCCTTTCTTCCCCTACCTGCATCACAAGATCTCCAGATCTGGAAGCAGTCGGCTGCGTTTAAGCAGTTCATGACATGACATGCAAACCTGCCTCTGCCTCATCCTCCAGGGAGTGCCCGGCCCCAAAAAGGAGCAAGTCGATAGAGTGAGCAATCCAGTGCATCCCCCACTGTACACGGTCTGGGGAGCCCGTGGTCGTCCCGCTATTCGCCAGCCCCCTCGCAAGCGGGTAGATTTGAAGCACTCGAACAAGCCCCCGCGACGGCTTCTTCAGGTTGCTGCTGATATGCGTAGAGTAGAGCTTTCCCCTGCCTTGTTGGATTTCGACGGAACGCTAAAATGTATCTGTCCATCTCTAGAGGCGCCTCGAGTAGCACAGGCCACTTCCCCTCATCGGCGACCGTTGAAGGAAAGAGACACTCCAGGTTTTCTCCCCGCAGGGTCACTGCAGTTTGCAGGCAGTGTACATGCAGTAAGGGACACCCAAGCACTTCCCCCAGTGTCAGTATCTCCTGCCCTTACCTTTACGGCCTCATTAGATCATGCTTCCATGCACGAGGATGCTGTGAGCTAGGGCTGCACAATATTTTGCATGCGATAGTCATGTGCATTTCGTCAGTAAAGATGGTTATCTGATTAGCCGTAAATTTCCATCAGCTGTTTTCAAATGAAGCGGCATTTAATACACAGAGCCGTAGTTCACTGACAAGCTACGCAATTCGCGCTCAGAATCGCAGATGAATCACATGCGATAGTGAACGTGAGATTGTGTAGCTTGTCAGCGAGCTTGTTGGTCGAGAGCATCCAATCGTGCTCAGCCCACTTCAGGCTAGGTCGTCGCGTGTCAGTGGGCCTGTGTCGCATGCTCCTTTGCCTCATGGCTGCGGCTTCCCCGGTTCTTCTCTTGGGGCGTTCCTCTGGTGGATGGAGTCCCTGGGTATTCATCCCTCTTGGCCGTCCCTCTGCCTACTAAGAGTGTCAGACGCCTGTCTTTGCACCCTCTTAGTGTGGCGGGACCCCAATTTTCTCCGGAGAGGAGTGGAAATGGGGGTAGTCTGCCGTCGCCAAATGACAATGACGGATGCCTCCCTCTCAGGGTGGGGGGCGGTCTTCGAGGGAAGGCCGGCTTGTGGTGTCTGGTCAGGCAAGTACCTCACCTGGCACATAAATAGCCTGGAGTTGAGAGCGGTTCATCTGGCTCTCATTCACTTTCTTCTGTTCCTGGCGCACTTTCATGTCATCATCAGGATGGACAATATGGCGGTGGTGTCTCACATCAATCGCCAGGGGGTTCCCAGCCGCGCACCCTTAATAGGCATGTGCACCAAATCCTTCTTTGGGCACAGGACAAAATGTTGTCCCCGAGAGCGGTTCTGAACCTAGCGGCGGGGATGATTGGGAATGATTCGGCGCGGCAGAGGTGGAACTCTTTTCCTGAAGGGGTTGCTGGAGCCCCCTTTTGAGCCCTTAGGGTCAGCTCCCGAGAGATTTCTGATGCTAAAGGTCACTCTTTTGTTGGCGTTGGCCTCTTTTATACATGTGGGAGATTTGCAGGCTCTGTCTGTCAGAGAGTCCTGCACTGAGTTTTCTCCTGGTCTGGTTAAGGCATTTTTAAGTACTAGACTAGTTTATGTCCCCAAAGTTCTCTCTACGTCTTTTTGTTCACAGGTGGTAGTTCCCATTGCATAAAGCTATGCAGCATTGAGTGAACCTATGAAAGAAAATGTCTCGGGTTACTTACGTAACCCATGTTCTCTGAGTAGGGATCGAGATGCTGCATTAGCTGCCAAGCTCCTCTTGCTGTCGACTTGCTTCTTCGACAGGAAAATCTGAGGAATAAGATAGTGCCAATGAATTGGCGTGATTCTAAAAGGGCTTCAGACAATCATCACACCTGAGGGTGTTCCCATTGCGTAAAGCTACACAGCGTCTCGTTCCCTTCTCAGAGAACATGAGCTATGTAAATAACCCGAGACGTTTAACAGACCAGGCTTAAGGCTAGTCTCAAACTAAAACTGCATGTTCAAGCTGTCTTAAATGAAAGTACCTTGTACTGACATATCTTAAATTTTTTCAGCATCATTGTCTTATCTCAAGATGCACACTAGTAAATTTAAGGCTTTTTTATAAAAGCTATTTAAATATCCTAATTTATCTAAGGCCTGGTCCTGGCTTAAGCAAAGACCTGTCTGTGAAACCTCATCTCCATGTACAAACATGGAAGTCATACAAGAACGGAACAATTTCCTTGTTCACATAAGGTGTCACAATGAGAGCCAGAAACAACAGGTAAGTAATACACAATGGAATATTTATTGAGGGAATTGCAGGAAGAGAGGAGAGTGACGAGCTGGTGAGTAATTTGTGAATAGATATCTTCGGTTGAAGTGTGCAAGAACTCCTATGCTTATTGTCCACAGGGGAAGAGAGTCTGGATGCTGGGGAGAGCGGGAGTCGATGCTGGAGAATGGCTGGAGAACCAGGAGTCCTGGAATATACACTGGAGAATCGCTGGAAAGTCTAAAAGGTAAATAAACACAGGTAAGTGCATGTTCTGGTGGAGTCAGGTACTGTTCAGTGTATTGAACCGTAGACCGGTCAATGAGTTTCAGAGAGTGTGTGGGGTTTATAGGAGTGTTGATGAGGGACCGCAGGTCCAGGTGATCAAAACTCAGGTGACTGGAATCTGGTGATTGCGGTTGACGGCTGTTACTGTGACTCTCTGCACAAAACTATGTACACTTCTCGCACCTTCACACCAAAACTCCAGATCAGCTGTATGTCACATGGGTTAACTGAGACCTGTTCTGAGGATGATCACTATTGACTGGCACATGGTACAATTAAATGTAAACCCTTAAGTCAGATGCCCTTATAAAGACTGTAACTTTAATGTTTGATCTTCACAGAAAAGTTGTCAACAACAAGCCTGACATCAGCCAGATGTCACATCAAAGGCCAGCTGTTTTTACAGTAAACCAGGTACATATAGGTGCATTCATCCCATTTTGATGACCCATCATAAACATTCCATACCCCCCATTATTACCATAATTACAAGATTCCAACTTGGAAAAAGCATTCAAATTCTTATAGAACTCATAATTACCATCTGTAAACTGGTAATTTTCTGAGAGCTCCTACTTGTATCATGTGACAACTGTACCTGACTGCTGCAGATTAATTTAGTCATTGATAGTGTTGTCATAGAAATGCACAATTCCCGGTCCAAGGACATGAACAGGTCCAAGTAGAACGTCACAATGTTGTCCTCTCATAATTACAATAATTATGACATGGTGTGAATATGACCTTGAGTATTTGACAACAGCATTATCTAACTGACTTGATAATGTCTTTGTGGATTTGTTTCTTCCTCTGTTAGGATGCAGCTGATAAGACAGACTCCAGTAAGAATCATCAGCGTTGATCAAGAAAGTCCACAGCTCATTCACCACAGCTCTATGTCCTTTTATGTCCTGCACCTGGAATACTCTAATTGTATGAAAATCACTTTATATTTTATTCAGCAGGTAATGCTCAACGTCGGAAAAGGTGAGCTGGCACCCAACATTCAGTACTGCCAATATTGTGAACTCAGAGTGGAAACAAACCATATAGTTTTGATGCCATTTGTTGTGATTCTGAGATAGACTGTGTATGTGCTTAACAATAAGTTAATTTGTTAAACTAGTTTTATAGGTTTTGTTGTGTTTTCAAATTAACATTTGGAATTGAATTAAAATAAAACTGAAAATTGCATGAATGTTCCTTTATTGTTTTGCTTTTTTCTTAATTTTCTAGTTTAACAAATTGGAAAAAATATAACAACTGATATATATATTTAACTAGGAAATTAGTAAATTGAACTTAAATAAACAAGGTGTAATAACTGCAAATGAATTGATATTATAAAACATTTTAAGTTAAATGAACTGAACATTGTAATTGATATTGAGAAACATTTATTATTTGGGCAACCAGTTTCCTCAAGCTTTAATTAAATTTATCTGGGTTTAGATTGTGTATTTGGTTGTGTTGTGAGTATTTGCAGCTTGTTTCTTATTTGGTTGTGTTGTGAGTATTTGCAGCACGTGTGTTGTCAAACTAATGAAATTTGCATGTGTTTTTTTCATTTGCAGCATGTTGAGCTCTCTTTATTAACATGTTTAATAAATCAAGGTCAATTCTTAATCGATGAAATAATTTTCCCTATTTTTAACATTAGTACAGAGTTTTTCACTTTAAAGATGATGAACGGAAAAATGTTTGTATGTATGTATGTTTGTTTGTCTGTGAGTGTTTGTGTGTATGTTTGTGTTTGCATGAGTGTGTGAATTTGTGTGCATGTTGTAATAAATTTATGAAGCTATTATTTCAGCTTTGGGGAATCATTTATTAAAGATTCAATATTGCTTTGATTGAAATTAATCTTTAACTTATGATTTATACTTTATTAACGACTCGTCCAGTGACCATTAACATCAGTATATCTTTTACAATTGCGTTTATTTTGTTTCGTGGCCAACGATAAAACAAATCAAAATTAGTACGTTATCAAATTTGAGCTTTGGCAAATAGTTTAAAACTTGAAAATCACACAGCCCAATACATCATTCTTTATAAATTAAACAAGGTTTATTTGCTAACTGTTATTCTACAATACTAAAACGCATAAACACAAAAATATGCACACACACAAGGTTTTGCGATTTGAAGAGAGATTTTTAAGGCTAACACTCTTTTGCTATCTCTTGACTTTAACTAGAGGAAGATCACAGCAGAGACGTAACTATCTTTACTGCATACAGATCAATTCATCAGTTCAGTAGGAATAGAGATTTTTTCGGTCTACTTGCTTTCAGTTGAGTTGGCAGTTGATCTGGTGTTTCCGTGTGTTTCCTGGAAACCTCCGGCTGCTGACGTTGTTGCATGGTGTCACTGGGCAAACCCTCTTGTGACTGGCGGTTTCCTGGTTCCTTTGTGATGCGATGACGCTGTTGGAAAGTTTGTTTAAATTCTTATGGCTTTGACCAGGGGTGATTCTAGGATTTTCATTTTAGGGAGGCTCAGCCCCCAATGAGGGTATAATAATAAATAAATAAAAATATTTACAAATAACAATAACGTGATCATTTTATAAAGTATGCGTTCATATGTGTTAAGGGCTTTCGCTGAAGGAAACAGCTGTGGTGTGATGAGTGGTGAATGCAGCGAAAACTTTACAGTAGATTGGAAACCGATTGCTCTCCCATGACTTTTTGTAAACAGTATTTATGACAAAGAAGTGCATAGATGTAGATATTATAACAATCTATCGATAAACACACACCTTGTCCTCTCCTCTGCGCCACCCCAGTCTGTGGATTGAAGAACACGCAGAAAGATGGGGAGGAGCCGAAGTCTGCTGCCGTTTTCATTTGAAATTTAAAGGGGAAGAATCACAAGATTTTTAGGGGGGCTGAGCAGAAATTTAGGGGAGCTAAAGCCCCCCTAAAAATGGCCTAGCGACGCCCTTGGCTTTGACGAAGTCTTTGAGTTCTTTAGATGTCACCCTGATGGTAAGGCGGTGATCGAGCACTTCCAGCGTGACCAGTGAAGACGAAGCCGAAGCTTCCAGCAAGTCAGCGAGCAGCGAGTGAGAGCAAAAAGCTAAGCTAAAAGCTTTCATGTCCATTTTAAACAGCTCGATTTGGGTCCACCCATGGGCGGCCGTCCCAATCAGATTGTTCTTGTGGGGTGGAGCCCCGCCCCGCACTGTTCCTTTTGGACATTACCTAATCTACTCTGTGATCTTCCATGTGGAGAATTCTAAGAGTTTAATAGTTATGTAAAGTGTTATCACATGCTTACCCATTCATAATATCACCAAATCTGTTGCACCACTGATTCGTATTTATCACTACCATCCGTATGAATCTAAACATTAGTTATCACTTTACAGGGAACAGTAATACGTCATAGGTTAAGAAATACCATAGGTTCAACTACACAGCAGGCTTATACAAGACATAAAGTACAACATTAATATACATATTGTCTCGTGTATATTGTTTTTATGTAGCAGTAGTTACTGGTTGTCTTTTAGAATTCCTCTATGTTGGTTTGGATTTCTTTGTCTGCTCCAAGAGATTAACAAAACAGTTCCTATAGCATTCCAGAGGAGAAAGGGCTTTCCAGGGGTCAGGAAGTAATTTCCTGTGGAGGTCTGGTGATTTCCTCAGCTCGGAGTCCCATGGTAAACCTATTTTTCCTTGTTGATAGCATCATTGAGTTGTGCATTAATGTGCAGGAGATCTTGGAGTTTGTGGTCGCTCAAGGATGTGGCTCTATAAATCTCTTCCTTCCTGTGTCTTTTTCAGAGATTAACAAAGGGGTCCTCCAGACGGAGCGGCGTCATTGTTGAAGTTGGTTGATTTCCTTGGTGATGTTTGAGTGCCGCTGGGATGAGAGAAAGAGGATAACAGAACTTGACTGTGATTTTGTTGAGTGCCCGGTAATCGATACAAGGGCGCAAGCCTCCGTCGTCCTTGGCCACGAAGAAAGAGCTTGAAGCAGCAGGGTATGTTGAAGAGCGAATGTAACCTTGTTGAAGAGCCTCTTCGATATACTCCTCCATGGCCTTCTGTTCAGGGAGGGAAAGTGGAAAGTCCTCAACAGGACACTGACTCAGCCGGCAACAGATCTATGGCACAGCCCCATGGCCAGTGCAGAGGTAACTGGGAGGCTCTCTTCGGGCAGAAGACGTCGCTAAAAGGGGCGTAGCAAGCTGGAATATCGACTGATCATTAATAGACAGAGATCCTTGACAGAGATGATACAGTTGCTCTCCAACGGATGAGTCACTGGCTGGTCGGCCAAATACTTCTCTGAAATGTTCAATAAAACAGTACCGGATTTGGTCCAGTTAGTCTTGGCCCACTGGAGCGCTCGTCCTGTTAGCAGGGAAATGATGAATGGCTGCATTTACAGAGCTAACGAGCATTGCAGAAGTAATCCGTTACACTCCTCCACCACACCAGTGAAGGGCGCTGGTTTGGCCATGGGACTGGCAACCACTGATGTTGAAGAGGTGGTGTTGGTGATGTTTGTGATGGGAGATACCGGAGCTGTTGTGGTGGTGAGGACAACTCGCCGGAGATTGTCGTGTTGACTTATCCTGCTGTATTCTTCGGTTTTGGTCGGATCTTCTGTTAAGGAAGCAGACTCAGACAGATGGTTAGAATACAACAGGTGAGTTTTATTGTGATCGGTGGAGTCAGCGGGAAGCTGATGGAGGTGAGTAATAAGTTCAATGAACAAGCACGTTAGGATGATGAGGGTGATGATAGATGTTCCTTTGTTTTCACAGGAACTCGTGGACAGGAGGAACGGCGCACACACCTCACTTTCCTGGACGCTGGAGACACACACGTGGAGATCCTGAGGAACACAGACGATGGAGTAGAGATGGGAAGAACACGCTGGAGATGAGACAGAAGGTAATTAGGGAATGTCCACTTCGAACGAAACGAGATCGGACAATGAGCTGGTGTGAGGTGTGTGCTTTTGAATGCTGGCTGATGAGGGTACTGATGATGTGCAGGTGTGTGTGATAAATACTCAGGTGAAGGAGTGCATTGTGATTGGGAGGTGAATGAGCCTGGCTGATCTGTGACACAAACCCTGATCGCTAAAATGGGGAGGTCAAACAAAACGTTTTCAATAAAACAACTAAACTTCTGTCAATTCTCAAATAATTTTTGTAGACATATGAGAGAAATTAAGTCAAATTTTAATGTGTGGAGCTGGTAATGCTGTTTGTGGAGTTGTTTAATCAGATCTTGAGAGATTTAATGAAGTCTTGCATTTCAGTTCATCTAAGGCTGTGGCTGAAGTCAGTCGTAGTTCTTGTTTCTCTTTCATTCAGTGATTCTGCTTGTTAAGAGCAGGTGTTATCTATAAGGAGAGTAATATTTAACTGAACTGTATTATTTTGCACAAAGAGAATAAGGCAAGATTAAAATGAGCAAACAAGTACAGAGGTTAGCCAGAAGAGTTTTGGAACTGTGTTTATGCACCGATGAGACAAAGATGAACCTTTATCTAAGTGATGGGGAAAGATAAAGCGTGGAGAAAAAAAGGGAACTGCAAATGATCCCAAGCATACAGCCTCATCTGTAAAGCATGGTGGAGGTAGTGTCATGGCATCATATTGCATCAGAACAATGACCCAAAACACCCTGCCAGTTCAATCAAGGAATTTATAAGGGCAAATAAATGGAAAGTCTTAGATTGCCCAAGTAAGGATTTAAATCTGATTAAACATGAATTTCACCAGTTG
This sequence comes from Gymnocypris eckloni scoliostomus, assembly GCA_027564155.1. NCBI lineage: Eukaryota > Metazoa > Chordata > Actinopteri > Cypriniformes > Cyprinidae > Gymnocypris > Gymnocypris eckloni. The sequence goes on along the minus strand of CM050417.1, from coordinate 8,721,910 downwards.
AAGAGAAGAGTAAAGGCAGAAACTCCCCAAAACAAGCAACACTTGGAATTGGCTGCATTAAAGCCTGGGGAAAGTACTTCAAAGGATGAAACCAAACTGGTGATGTCTATGGGTCATGTCTATGGTTATTTCTGCCTTATGTTCAACTGTCCCAATACTTATGCTCACATCAATGAGTGGGATGAACTCTAAAAGTACTGTTCTTTTTTGGGGGTAAAATATGTATGAGTTGAAACGGCTGATAATAAAATGTGACATTCTGTAGTTTTGTCTCATATTCATCTGTTAATCATATTTGCAAATGTCTTGACTCCACAGCCAACAGAACAATTTTGTCTTTACTGTTCCAATACTTATGGAGGGCACTGTATAAAATTAGAAGCACACAATTCCCTAGAATATCATTATATGCTTAAACATTAAGATTTGTACTCATGGAAATGACTAAATTTGTCAAACCTTTCATTAGAAGGGGGTCACCCAATACTTTTGGCAATAGTGTATAAATGAAATGCTGCAGTCAACACTTATCATTTCAGCTGTATTGGATTACGTTAACTGTGTAGTGTCATTTTTGTCCACGCGTGTAGATTTTACAAGCGAAAATAGCTTGTAGGATAGGATAGCGCGAATATTACGTCATTGATAGGCGACCATGACCATGGAGGCACAGGGACGAGTCATTTTTTAAAACTGGAATGTCTCTAAATGTACAAATCTTTGGAAACTTTTGGAATACTGTAAGTACACAGCTGCATGAAATATTTAGCACTGTGTAAGTGGTTAAAAAAATCTTATATATTGTGCTTTTAAGTGCTTTAGCTGACGATAAACTGCAACGATTTGAGTTAAAGTCATGCTTTTAGTAACTTTACTATTACAAATTACAAATAAAATAACCTTAGGATTTTACTGACTGACTCATGTTTTCCTCTCTCTCTCCTAATTGATTTTTTTTAGAGTTAAAATGTTTACTTATTGAAGATTGTTCTTAGCATGACCATTTCCAGATTAGGCAAGAACGAAGTGAAGAGAGGTGAATGTGGACATTAGGCGCAGCGATATCACCTGATAGCTAGATACGTGCAGGGGTTGTTTGAAAGTAAAATATAAAATAAATGCCTTGATTGGTAATTAACCTAATTCAAACATGATGTTTTAATCTCTAATGGTAATGCATGGAATTTATGGAGAAGCTCCACCAAATAATAGCACTAAGTGGGAGGCGTGGTGGGGCTTTGGCTATCGGCACTACCGATGGCCAGTCAATCTACTTCACGGCCAATCACAGGTCCCGCTCCTTGTCCATTCCCCGGGGCTTCAGCCCCACCTAGCCCAATGGTTAATGTAGCCCTGATCGCGGCACAGCGTAAGATGCTCAGCTCTCTTTCTTTTCTTTAACGTTGTACCATTTTGACAACTGCCATATGCTTCTGTTTAACAAACGTGTCTGGTTAATTTTTTGTTTTAGAGATTTCACTGCTTTTCTAAAGTTGTTTAACAATATGTAAATACTCGTCTTGACTTCTTTATTGTTTCTGGAAAACACAGTCATTACATTGTTTCTATTGCATTCATGATAGATTTTGTTTCTTCTAATGTAGGCCTATGTGAAAAAACTTTAATAAAAACTGCTATTGACCATCCCGTTTACCAACCAATTCACTGCTTCACACTTTAAAGTTCAAAGCACATAGTTTTGAACAGTTTCGAACATTTTTACTTCAAAAAAACTAAAAAACAAGTCCAAAACACTGTTGTATATTCCTTTGGATGGGGGATGATAACCTACTAGATAGTGGAGGTGGATAAACATGCCCCACCAGTTGGTTGTGTGTGTACATGAGCAGGTGTCCAGTGGGTGGGGAGGGGAGGGGGTATGGAATGTTAATGATGGGTCATCAAGTAAATTTTGACACATAAGAAGCTACACCCTAATATGTAAGCATATTTGGCATGCTGTCCTGAGGGAGGACTCTGAGCTTGGAATATAGCCCGATCCCAGAGAAATCCCCATGGTCCATAATCTGGGATGAGAATAGTTAAGAGTGAGGAGTTGGGGTGGAGGAGAGATGCCAGAAAACTATTGTAGGACAGAGGTGAGTTGGCTGTATAGAAAGTTGAAGTCAAAAGTTAACAGACACCTTGCACCTAACGTTAATTATTTTACCAAAATAAGAGGGATCATAAAAACTGCATGTTATTTTTTTATTTAGTACTGACCTGAAAAAAGATATTTAACATAAAATAAATGTACATATAGTCCACAAGAGAAAATAGTAGTTGAATTTTTAAAAATGACCCCATTCAGAAGTTTACATACACTTGATTCTTAATACTGTGTTGTTACCCGAATGATCAAAAGCAACAGTTGAACAGTTAAACAGCCTGCTGTTCTTCAGAAAAAATCCTTCAGGTCCCGCAAATTCTTTGGTTTTTCAGCATTTTTATGTATTTGAACCCATTTCAACAATGACTGTAGGATTATAAGATGCATATTTTTACAACTGAGGGACTCATGTGCAACTATTACAGAAGGTTAAAATGCTCACTGATGCTCCAGAAGGAAACACTATGCCTTAAGGTCTAGGTTTGAAAGGCTTTGCCTCTCTAGCGTGATCTTTAAGTACCAAGGAGCATTTGATTTTAAAGGTCCTTTTAAAGCAAGCTCTTAAAGGGGAAAGACTTGCATAATTTTCTCCTCAAGAAGCAAACGGATTTACTGCAGAATCAAGTGAAATGCAAGTAATTTCAGAAATCTGAGCACCTCAGTCAAGAGTGTATAAAACCATTGATGCATAGGATTGAGCAAATAGGTCCTAATGTCTGAATTTGAAGATCAGGGAAAATTTCACTTATTGTGTCTTCTGGGAAACATGTAAGTATCTTCTGTAGCTTCTGAAGGGCAGTACTAAATAAGATTAAAAAAATATATGATTTATGATATTTTGGAAAAATAAGAAAAATGTTCACATCTTTGTTCAGTTCAAACGTTTACTTTTGACTTCAACTGTAAATATACATGTCATGCTAGTTAAAATGATTAACTAGACGAGCTACCTGTGCTGAATTGGTTAATTATCTGATGGGGCTCCTGCTGAACCTTGCTAATAAAACATCAATCATTTTCCCATGCACAACCTAAAAGTATATTCATTGTTCCTTGAAAATAACATCAATCTTCATCAGACTCAACTCAAAGCTCTCAACTACTCTGACATACTTGCTATTTCTGTGATAAAGTTTAAAGTTTGACTTATTTTGAAGAGCTTTCCTAATAAAAGCAGAAGGAAGACTTTATACTGCACGAGGATTTGTGAAATTCAAGGCAGTCTCAAGAGCAGTGTGGTAATAAAAGAACTTACTATTTCCCCAATTGCTTAGACACATTTCCTAGAAACAATAACACATATCTGCAAAAAGAAACACTATACCAAATTAGGCAAACCTCAAACTGTAATGTAAATCAAATAAATGAATGGGTGGAAAAAAAAAATATATATATATATATATATATATATTTTTTTATAAACATGTAAAATGTATAATATAATTCATTTATCCATCCATTTGTTGACATTTTTTCAAAGACATAATAATACTTGAAATACAGATTTGGGTTTATCAGACATGTCCAGATACCTTGTGATGTGTGTTTATGGTTTCTTTTTCAAGTCATTAAACTGACAGAGTTTCACAGACGCTGGAGTATGAAGATTCCAGTGTGGGTGTAAGATTGTGACATTTGATAGGAGTCATGGTCAGACTGTAATTGGACTGCTGTTCCACCCTCCTTGAGGCCACGACCAGCACAACTCTTGACCTGCCCTCACCAGCAGGCTCTCTGGGTCGAGTATATAAGCAGGTTAACGTGGGGAAGCTGCACACATTTGCAAACTGAGAAAAGGACCTGGAACAAAGGTAAGAAACTCATTTAGTTCATGAAATTCATAATTGCAAATGTGTACGTATATATATATATATATATATATATAAACTATAATTTATTTCTATTCTTTATTAGGAATTATTTAAAAATAAAAATACTGCAACGTTTTAATTAAAATGATTTTAAATTCAGTATATCAGGTCAATATGGGGAACCAGGCCACTAAAGCCAAGAAGAATGTAATACTACACCAGATTAAGCCAAATACGGTGAGCAAAACTTTAATTAACCTTAAATGCAATATAATGTCATAAATTAAATGCAATATCCTTATGTTCTGTTGGTATGTCTAGCAATGGGAGAACAATAATGTAATACCGCAGCAGATTACACCGAATACGGTAAGCAAAACTTGCATTTAAATAAAATGTGATGTCCTGAATGAAATGCATTATTCTTACGCTCTATTGGTATATGTCTAGCAATGGGAGAACAATAATGTTATACTGGAGAAGATTACACCGAATACGGTAAGCAAAACTTGTATTTAAATAAAATGTGATGTCCTGAATGAAATGCATTATTCTTACGCTCTATTGGTATATGTCTAGCAATGGGAGAACAATAATGTATTACTGGAGAAGATTACACGAATCCTTGCATTTAAATAAAATGTGATGTCCTGAATGAAATGCATTATTCTTACGTTCTATTGGTATATGCCTAGCAATGGGAGAAAAAGAATGTAATACCACAGCAGATTACGCCGAATATGGTGAGCAAAACTTTAACATAAAATTCAATGTCATAATTGAAATGCAGTATCTTAACATTTTGATGGTATGCCTAGAAATGGAAGAACAAGGTGAATCAATGCCCATTTTCCAAGCAAGTGAATAATTACCAGAATGGCTCGTGCCATCAGGACACATTACATCACAGAGCGGTTAAGGTGAGCTATTTCTACATTAAAGAGTCATTATAATTTTTTTAATGAACAAATGTAAATGAGACTAATTTGAACAGACTTAGTCAACCCCATGAAGTTTAAATTAAAAACTTAATTTTAATTTTTATGTATGTGTGTGTGTAACATTTTATAGTTAGTCAAGTTTTTATAGAGCTGATTGTGTCATTTTATATGAGGCTATTTTGGCAGTTGCAAAGAGTGAAGAGTAATAAAGTTATGAGTAATAATGAACTTTCCCCTTTTACTTCAGAGCCAGATTTGCTCATCTAAAGTCTGTGAAGGCTCTATTATGACTCCAAAGGCTATGATGCGCAGTCCCTCCACCGTGCCAGGCTCCGATGACATCCTCATGCAAGCTATTGACTTCATCAATCAGTACTACAAGTCAATTAAAAAGTAGGAGGCACCTACCAGGGTCATGTATTCACCATAGACATTGAGAAGGACACGTTTCCTCAAAATATTCAGATTATTTGTTGATCATTATGGGTTTTCAGTGGTTGATTCTAAAAAGTTTTTATATTCTTGTTCTTTACTGTTTTAATGCCATAATAAAGCAGACCATGAATTGGCTTAATTCTGAAGAGTGCAAAAGGTAGGCTATTTGACTGATTTATTTTGTTATCCAGCTCAAAAATCGAGGAGCACCTGTCTCGTTTGGAGGAAGTCGCGAAGGAAATAGAGGCCACTGGCTCATATCAACTAACCACAAAAGAACTGGAATTCGGGGCTAAGCAAGCATGGAGAAATGCACCCAGATGCATTGGCAGAATTCAGTGGTCTAATTTGAAGGTAGTTTCTATAGTTTGGACCTAAGCATATATGAAGTGTGCAGTCATATTATTAGTTATATTCATTGTTTTCATAATCTTGTTGTCCTGTACAGCTGTTTGATGCACGTCAATGCAGAACTACTGAGAATATGTTTCAGATGTTGTGCGATCATATTCAGTTTGCTACCAATGGAGGCAACCTGAGGTAATCCAGGAATGTGTAATTCCATATTTTTTATAATCCAACCATCTTAATTGTCTTTGCGTATGAAATAACATTTCTTTATTTTGACAGGTCTACCATCACTGTGTTTTCTCAAAGAGCTGTTGGCCAACATGATATCCGTATATGGAATAGTCAACTCATACGATACGCTGGCTATAAGATGGCAGATGGTACAACAATAGGAGATCCTGCCAGTGTTGAATTCACAGAGGTAGATACCAGTTTCTCAGATATTTGTTTAATATTTTCTAGTATATATTTTTCATAATAGGTGCTATTTATTTAATTGTTAATTAGATATGTTATTTATATAATTAATCTAAATTTATTTGTAAAATTTTTGCAATAACCTTTTGGACACTATGTTGGTAGTTCATGTGTATAACACATTTCAGTTTAAGATACATAAAGATATAGCTCTCTCTATTTGAAATCACTCTTATGTCTTGTTTCATTTTGAAATGTTCATGTACTTTACTAATTTTTGTTATTTTTACAGATTTGCATCCAGCTTGGGTGGACACCAAAGTACGGTCAATTTGATGTGCTTCCACTGGTGTTACAAACTAACGGAGAGGACCCTCAGTTTTTTGAAATTCCCCAACATTTGATTTTGGAAGTTTCCATGGAGCACCCACAGTAAGTGGCAAAGGATTTGCACTCCAGCTGAATAGAAAAACATGCTCGTAATAGATTAAAATCACTAGTTGATTGATGACGCTCTAAACTATTACAATACATCACTGTGCATCAATGGTTTTATACACTCTTGACTTGCATTCCACTTGATTCTGCAGTAAATCTGTTTGCTTCTTGAAGAGAAAATTATGCAAGGCTTTCCCCTTTAAGAGCTTGGATTAAAAGGACCTTTAAAATCAAATGCTCCTTGGCTCTTAAAGATCACGCTAGAGTGGCAAAGCCTTTCAAACCTAAGACAGCCTGTTTTTATGCTACGTTCTTTCATCCAGTGCTAACAAATGAGTTTAACCAATGAGGCCCAAAATCATGTTCTCAAACCCTAGTAATTAGTTTGGTTAAGTACTATGCAAACAAGAGTGATTACTGATAGACTGTCTAAAAAAAAGAGTCACATTTTAGAGAAGAAAAAATCACCCACTGACTTTCAAAGCTGCTACATAGTAACACATTTCTACTTTGAGGACCTTGATAGAAATGTAGTCAGTGGAATGAAAAGTACAATATTTGTTTTTCAAATGTGGTTAAGTTAAAGTCATAAGTTTCCAGAAAAAATGTAACTTAAGTAAAGTACAGATACTCAAAAAGTGTACTTAAGTACAATAGTCAAGTAAATGTGTGTTGGATATTGTAAAGTTGGATGGTTTCATGCACTTCCTCAGGTACAAGTGGTTTAAGGATTTGAACCTCAAGTGGTATTCATTGCCTGCGGTGTCCAACATGCTGCTGGAGATTGGTGGTCTTGAATTCCCAACGTGTCCTTTTAACGGTTGGTACATGGGCACTGAGATTGGAGTGAGGGACTTCTGTGATACCCAACGCTACAATGTTCTTGAGGTGCTACAATATTCTTAATGTTACAGTAGAGAAGAGAAAGTTTAGAGGTTTTTTTATACTGATTTTATTTTATTGTGTTATCTTACAGCGGGTTGGCCGTCAAATGGGGTTGGAGACACAAAAACTGTCCTCGCTATGGAAGGATCAGGCCCTGGTGGCCATCAATGTCGCAGTGATGCATAGTTTTCAGGTAAAGTGGATTTACATAGCAAACAAGAGGATTTTTATATATTCAGTAAAATCAGTTGCATGGATTTGTTCAATGAGATTAGTACAGAAACTTATCATTTTTAGAGGAATCTTAAGCATGAAAGTCCTCTATCTAAAATCTAATCAGATGCAGATCTTACAAAATAACATACAAATGAGATTATACGATTTAATAAGAATTACCCACCAATTCACCAAAACAAGTTGCCATGATTTTTTTTTTTTTTTTTGGCTGTTAGATACAGAACTTAAATATATAAAAATACAAATTGCCAAACTTTTACATTTTCATAACTTCAGTATTAGGGCAATATGTGCAAGGAACTAAATCTTAAACAAATAAATTAAATGTTAAATGCAATATATGATTTTTGAATGAAATGAAATTAATATTGTCTAAAATATATAAAAAAGCTTTTTGTTGCAAACTTATTAAAAATGTAAAAAAAAAATAGTAATTCTTCACTTGGAAAGATAATATATGGATAAAGATTAAATTTGACCTTTTGGTAAATTTGTATTCCCAGTTTGTATGACCTTTTTTGTCTTACTGGCGTACAGAAAAATAAGGTCACCATTACCGACCACCATTCTGCATCAGAGTCCTTCATGCAGCACATGGAGATGGAGGTGCGTTTGCGCGGAGGCTGTCCAGCCGATTGGGTCTGGCTGGTGCCATCGATGTCTGGATCTCTAACCTCTGTGTTTCACCAGGAAACGCTGAACTACATCCTGTCACCCTTTTTCTACTACCAGGTACTATTCTGCATTCATCATAAAAACTGCATTTCTGGAATATTATTGCAAGACTAGTGGTATGTAGCTGTGTGAAATATGATGATGTCCAAACAAACATTCGGGGTGGATATTCTTGCCTTAACGTGTCTCGTCTGTTGAAATTTAAAGCCTGATCCATGGTTGACACACAAGTGGAAGGTCAAGAAGAGAGAAGAGAGGAGGCATATAATCAGCTTCAAAGCATTGATCAGGTACCACAATATCATGTTCACACTTCCTCAACCAGAACAACACATTGCTGTTCTTTCAGAAGAGATCTGTCTGCAAAAATGTTATGAATTCTTGAGAGGTTAGCTGTGAACATTTGGTGAGTAGCCAGTGTGTCTTTAAATTCTTGTTTTCTTTTCTCTCTTTTAGAGTAGTGCTCTTCTCTCAGACACTCATTAACTCAGCCTTGGCCAAGAGGGTGCGCTGCACTGTTCTCTACGCCACAGAAACGGGGAAATCACAGGCGTTTGCTAAGAAACTGAACACCATGATGAATTGTGCCTTCAGCTCCCGGGTAAGAGGACCGTCACCCCTGATTCATATGTAGTGGCGGCACTGGGGCGGGGCTATAGCCCCATCAGAAACTTGCATAGCCCCGGCACAGAACCCCCACGAATCTACTTTAACATATGCTGATAACGGTATATCACTTTTTAAGAATATCTAAAATTATTCCCTTAATATTTCTCTTGTGGCTCGTATTGTGAAAAACACGAGAAGAAATGTATTTCACATTAAACAGGATGTTTTTGAAAATCGGTCCATGAAATAAAGCTGCTCTGAATTTTCATTGATGACTGCAGTGTTAATAATAATTATAGGCCTATAATTCCTTGTATAAATGAATAGACCTGTTTTTTTTTATTTAAACATTTTCAATGAGGAGTAAGCTAGCCTATTTTATTATCCTCACAGCGCATCATGTGGGGCAATAATTTCATGTAATTTGATAAAGTAATCTATTAATAATAATAGGCCTTATAATAAGAAGAATGTAACATGTGTTCCCGTGTGGAAATAGTTTTATGAATTGTCGGCACTATCTATTGTAAATGGTTAGAATTGACAATTTTTTCCTAACAGTTGGCATTGAGAGTGACTGACTCTTGATGGTCAGACAAAAATGACTAGATATGTGTAAAAAATTTATATTTTAAATAAAGATACATAAATAAATAAATGAAAGAAAACAATAAAAAAAAAAAATCCCAACTTTCTCTCTTTTCTACATTCATTCATAAATTATATTTCTTTGTAACTGTCATATTTGGCAGTTGGCGTTAGTATATTACTATAACAGTGGCATATGAGAAGTTTAATACCACAGGAAAAAAGTGAAATATGCCTTTTTGGAAGCTGCTGTATATAACAAAACTGATAGCTAAAGTTAGGCATTTATTACTTTCTCTCAATCTAATTCGTTTTTTAGCACCCCCTCTAAACTCTTAAGCTTATCTAAGCTCTTTTATTAGCTTATTATATGATGTATACATTGCAATAAAAATTAAAACTACCCTTATGACAGATAGATAGATAGATAGATGGATGGATGGATGGATGGATGGATGGATGGATGGATAGATAGATAGATAGATAGATAGATAGATAGAATAACTAATCAATCTGTTAAAGATAATCTGTTAAAAGAAATACACTAATACACTTTGTCTTTTCAGCAAACACATACATTTGTGATACATAAATAATGTATCATTTATACAGGTCGTTTGCATGGAGGACTACAACTTCAGTGAACTTGAGAAGGAAAGCCTCTTAATTGTTGTCACCAGCACCTTTGGCAATGGAGACTGTCCAGGAAATGGAGAGGTGTGGACATATTTATGCACAGTGACTTATAGTAATGCTAGTAATGAACGACTATTATCACCAAACATAATTAATAATAACAATTTTCAAAATTAAAATGCCTTTAAGAAAAAATCATTTGCTTTTGCAGTGATGGTTTGTACAAGAACCACAATATCTAGAATGTGCTTCTTGTTTGCTGACATGGTTTTTCTTCTCCTCTCAGAGTTTCAAGAAGCAGCTTCTCAGCCAGAAGAACCTCCGAAACAAAGTCAGGTCAGTGTTTTAAATCCCTTACATTTATTTTCTCTCTACTCCTTGATAGAGTATATTGTTTAAATCGTTTCTTCCCCCATTCAGGTACTGTGTGTTTGGTCTCGGCTCTCGAATGTACCCACACTTCTGTGCGTTCGCCCATGCGGTGGATGCTAGGTTTGCAGCGCTGGGAGCCATCCGTGTGTCCGCCACAGGAGAAGGAGATGAGATGAACGGACAGGAGGAAGCTTTCTCGGCCTGGGCTTGCACTGCCTTTAAGGTCTCACTAATAAAATAAACATTGAGCATCCATTGTTTTCAGAGCTTTAAACTGGTGAATGGTAAAATAATGAGATTGTTTTCTGTATGTATAGGATGCATGCAAGGAGTTTAATATTCAAGGTAAACTTCCAGGAAAAGAAGGTCTGGCAGATTCCTGGGATTCACAGAGGCACAGAGTTCAGATTGACAGCTGCACACTTGACCGAATCACAGGTACATTTAGACCTGTGTCCTTATAAAATCACATCATTTAGGAAAATTATGGTCAAAACTTGATGAAACCTGTAGAAGTGGTCAAAAAGGAAACAAAAATGCTATATTGTTCATTTTTATGTTGCTTCTCATTTTTAAAAACATTTTAATCAACAAAATATATTACAGTTCAATATTAATTACATAGGAATATGAAACTGCTTTGTGACATTTTGAAATTTTACATCGAAATATGTAGTTTAGCGATCATTATAATAAGTTTTTCACAATCAGAAATGAGAATTGAAGAATCATGCCATTAACAGATTTATTTGCAAGATTTCTGCAGTGATTATTATTATCTGGCTTGGTTTTACAGCTCTGTCAGCTCTCCATTCCAAAGCTGTGGTTCCCATGAAACTAAAGAGAAGGCAGAATCTACAGAGCCCAAAGTCAAGGTATACTCTCAAACCATTCATGCATCAGTTTTTATTAATAGAAATAGTAATAATAATAATTACTTTTAGAATTATTGTTTTATCTATCTAGCTGTCTGTCTATCTAAATATATATATTATTATTTTTCTAACTTGGCATTTTTCAGAAACAGTTGCCTTGTTATGTTGTGATTTGCCTTGTTTTCTCAGAACAGTATTTTTATTTTTATTTTTTTATGTGTTCTCAGTCGTGCTACAATATGTGTGGAGTTAGAGATGGATGGGAACACAGAGCCCTTAAACTTTGTCCCTGGAGACCATGTAGGGATTTTCCCAGGGAACTCACCTGAATTAGTAGCTGGCATCCTGAAGCATCTGCCCAATGCCCCTCCAATCAATCAGAGCCTACGCTTGGAATTCCTCAGTGCCTACCCTGGTACTGAACCTTACTGTACCTAATTACATATTGGAATTCTTACACATAATAGCATAATGATACCTAATAATGTCTGCAGATGGTGAAAGGTGGCAGAGAGATGAACGAATACCACCATGTCCTCTTGCCCAAGCTCTTACCTACTATCTGGATGTCACCACCCCACCCTCACAAAGCCTCCTCCACAAACTCTCAAAGATGGCAAAGCAGGAAGAGCACAGACAGCGCCTGCTTGCATTAGCAACAGTACGTCACTTTTTGACAATCACAAATGTTCCAAAACTATTGATGAGACTACCAAACAATTTTTGTTTTTAATGATTTAGTTAACTTAGATTTTTTTTTAGGTAATTTTTATAATAAATATTTGTTTTCATCTTGTAAAAGGTGCGTTTACACAGACTTTATAATAACTTTTCACAGAACCAACTCATTACAGTCATTTGTTCGGGAATCTGACTACATTGATTAATCAGTTTTTATTAATAACTCTGTGTGTGTTTAATTCACTAAAAATAACCAACTAGTCGATCCATTATTCTGGAAATTGAACTAGACTGGCTGCACTGTTGTGAGCTCACTAAAAATAACTGCATTATTGCATTCAATCAGCCGGAAATCAGACTACACTGCTCACTGTTTGTGTTTGATTCACTTTAAAGACCCAGCTCATAGGGGTCATTCTTTTTCAGAATCAGACTTTACTGGTTGTGCTGTACATTTTTGATTCACTGGTCACACTTTATGTTTGATTCACTAAAGTTGATTCACCGACTCGTTTTGGGAATAGCTGTGAAAATCCAAAACAGTCCCATTATATTGATAGTGACTATTTACATAATGGTTTATGAAAGCTTATGAAGAAATTCATTCTACTTATATTTCATAAGAACATCTTATGTGTGTAATTATCATGGGTTGTTTTCACTTTGTGTATTGGTTAAATACATACCAAGTCATCCCTCCACTGCAGGATTTCCAAGTCTACACAACATGGAAGGAGTTCTACAAACCTACTTTCCTTGAGGTGCTACAGGAGTTTTCCTCTCTGGAACTTTCTACTGCCTTTCTCCTCAGCCAGCTGCCTCTACTGAAGCCACGCCTCTACTCCATCAGCTCCTCCCCAGACCTCCACCCTCAAGAGATCCACCTCACCGTGGCCGTGGTCAGCTATCACACACAGGGTACAGGAAACATGTTTCCCACCTATTATTTATTAATGTATATCTGAGAAGTTGAATTCTTTACTAGATGTAGAGCTTCTTGAATCACTGAAGAAATGTATCTGTTGTTATCATATCTTATGCTCTCTTTAGAGGGAAAAGGTCCACTGCATTTTGGTCTCTGTAGTACCTGGCTCAATACCATCAAAGAAGGAGACATGGTGCCATGTTTTGTTCATAGGTACCCTTCATATTACATTCCTAAGATGTACAAGATCATTTTTTTCTCATCATAACTCACTAACTTGTTCAATTTATGCAACAATTCCAGCTCTGATGGATTCCATCTTCCATCCGACCCTAGTGCTCCCTGTATTCTTGTGGGAGCTGGGAGCGGCATTGCTTCCTTTCGTAGCTTTTGGCAACAGCAATTCCATGACATGAAAAAATCAGGTATTGACTTTTATCCCTTATCACATTCAAGTAGTTTCAAACAGTCCATTGAATTAGCTCGCCTCAAGTTTCTGAACCTCAAGTTGTGTTATTTCTTCAAGGTCTGAAAGGAAATCCAATGACACTCGTGTTCGGGTGTCGAGGTTCAGATACTGATCATCTTTACAAAGAGGAGACTCTGGACATGAGAGATAATGGCACCCTAAGCAGTATCTTAACAGCTTATTCTATGCAAACTGGACAACCCAAGGTAGACACACGTGTCGCTGTAACTGTAGTAATATATAGAAATATATAATATCTGTCAAATCTAGTAATATCGATAGTGTATCATAATATACAAATATAATGTTTATAATTATTGTTATTATTGCTGCAGCTGCTGTATTTTATTATATACCTGTATTTCGTTTTTATTATTTAAAACTATTATAATTATGAATTATTTCATATGATATTATATATCTTATTCTTATATATAAATATAAGATATATATCTTAAATATCTTATTTTATTTATTGTGTAATTATTTAAAGCTTTTATTTATTCTGAAATATGGGCTTTTTATATATTTTGCTGATGTTCATAAAAAAATCATTACTTATAGTTAGAACTAAAAATGATTCTAAACGGTGGTTAACACTCTTTAGGGGTCGTTGCTTACACTTTTTTTCCTTCACACTGGGTCCAGGTTTATGTCCAAGATATCTTGCGGGAACAACTGAATGATAAGGTCTTTGAGGTTCTGCACAATAATCCAGGACATCTGTATATCTGTGGAGGAATGAACATGGCCCAGGATGTGGCTTCCACTATCAAGGAAATCTTAGTCAGCCGGCTGGGCATCACTCTTACTCAGGCTGAGGAATATCTGTCAAGGCTTAAGGTGAACCTTCAAATTGTTGACACATTTTATAATTGTTTCAGATAATAATGTCTTCCAACATTTATGCTCTTGCAAGGGCTCAGTTGTCCTGAAATTGTCAATAATTTACAGTTATTAATGATATATGGGCAATCAATTTACATGATTATCCTTTTTTTGTTCACAGAATGAAAAGCGGTACCATGAAGACATCTTTTGATCTAGTGTTTGAGATCACCTGGACCACCTCAAGCGTTTCAATATCCAAACGCACCAAAACGGGGGAGATTTGAATCTTTTAGCGTGTAATCTTTTGATTTTCATACAGCTTCCAATGTAATGCCAAAACTTAATTTAAAGAAAATCACAAAAATGCTACACAAATACACAACAGCAGTGTATTACATTTCCATACATCATGATCGTCAGTAACTTTTGGAATGTACAGCTTAAATTATGAAGAAATAGACTATTAGTTCCTGCTTGTAAATAAACTGTATTATTTACTTTATTATTCATGTCTGTTTGTTTAAAACGAATGCCTTTCTGTTTGTTTTTGGGATGACTGACCTGCACTTCTTTAGAATAGTGCTTTCGTGGTTAAGTAATTGCAGAGACAATTCTTTGGGAGTAATCTAGTTTCCATGCTCAATTGATCAACAGGGATCATCTCTATCTATCTGAGGGCTTCAAAAGTCTGACCGTTTATACAAACGTTTACATGTACATGTCACAGATATGCTTATTTAATTAGTGACCTATAAACTGTGCAACAAATTGCTTATTTTTTTCTCGGCTTTTACTTCATTGAAAATGATTCAAATCTAAGTTAAGTATAGAAATAAACAGTGTATTTTCAGACTACGTGTTAGTGATGCCAAACTATACTTTCAATTCAGTGTTTATTGTAATACTTTATTTTCTAAGTGTTATATATAAGTGTTGTATAAATATTTAATTGGATGTTTATGTTAAATATTGAATTTGGTAATAAACAGACTTTATACTATCAAAACCCCGGTTGCTGTTTTTTTCCTTCGCATTCTTGAAGTTTGTCTGTAGCAGGTACCCGTAGTAACACCGGAAGTTGTGCATCCATGCTACAGCAAAGAGCGTGTAACTCACTTTTTCCTGACTTTTCTGTCATATTTATTTATTCTAATTACATTTGTATTATCATATAGACATATTATGGCTGGAAGTCGACTTGAGAAATTCGGGACTGTGTTTACGCGGTAAGCAATGCATTATGTGCTTCTTGAGTTCATTTCAAGGTTAATGACAAAAATATTAAGTCTAAAACGTGTCTAAGGACAAGAGCTCGGCTTATTATAAAATATATTATGTAATATAAGTTAAGTAAAAACTTTTTATAATGCCAAGAAAGCCTATTAAATCGGGAAAATAAGCCAGAGACCTCGTGTATAGTGTATAGCTCGAGTTGTTATTGTGAGGATGAATGATTGATTGTTGTTTGTAAAGGGTTCGTGATTTAATGCGAGCTGGAGTCGTCAAGCACGAGGAAAGGCCAGTCTGGTTTGATGTGTATGCTGCTTTTCCTCCAAAGAGAGAACCCCTGTATGAGAAACCTGTGAGACCACGGAAGATACATGCAGCAGATACTGTACCTGAAATATTATACAAAGAGGATGAAATACGAGCGTAAGTCCAGCCATACCTGTTCAATACGCGAATATATCAACTTTAGTTTCAACATTATTGCTCTACCTATGATCATTGGTCTTACGGTCACTCTGTGCCCTTCATTTGTACTTCATATTTCCCCCCTTTGTGTTTGTCATGTTTTTATTGATACATTTATTTTCATGTCTTTATTGATTTGACTAAGTTTTACGCTATATACACAAACCTTGGGGTCAGTAAGAAAATCATAATTTTATTCTGCAAGGATATGCATTTAATTGATCAAAAGTGCCCGTACAGACTTGTATTACAAATATAAATGCTGTTCTTTTGAAATTTTAATCAAATAATACAAAAATTGTAATGGTTTTCACAAAAATAAGCAGAGAAGCAGTTTTCAGTATTTATAAATAAATGTCTCTTGAGCATCAAATCAGCATGTTAGAATGATTTCTGAATATCATGTGACACTGAAGACTGGGGTAATGCTGAAAATTCAGCTTTACATCACAGGAATAATTTGCATTTTAAAGTATATTAAAATAGAAAACTTTGAAAAAAATAATTTAAGAATATTTCACAGTATTTCTGGGATTAATTAATGCATTTTGATCAAATAAATGCAGCCTTGATGCGCATAAAAGACAACATTAAACAGACCGACCCCAAACCTTTGAATGGTGGTCTATACATACTTTAAAATTACATTATACTTTAGTGCTGTAAAACCTCCAACCCATTTTTTGGGTCACTGACCAGTTAATTTTGCATGCGTAGTGCACCGTTGCAGTAAAGTTTTTTTTCTGTGACTGTAGGAAGTTCTTTGAGGTGTATGGTTCTGGACCAAAAGCTTTTGAGCTCCTCAAGCCAAACTTTGTATCACCATGTCAGAGGTAAGTCGTGATGGGAACTTACACATGTTGTTTACAGTACTTCGCATAAAGTTTTTTTTTTAATTGAATTGTCTATGTGGCTTTTGATTTAGTTGTTGTGTTACTGTATCTTCGTGCAGGTTTGTTATGAAGTACAGTGAATTAGAAAGCAGAGGGGAAGTCAAACCTGAGCTGCTGTTTGAAGAGACTGCAAAAGCACTGCTCACAGAGGGCATTTATTTAAGAAAGAGAGGAGGACCTGCGGTGAGACTGAAAGCTATATTATTCTTTAGACGACATGATTTAATGTTGTATTTGTCCATCATGTCTTTTTTATAACCAGCAGGTGGCACCACAGTCTCGGCACCCTTTGCTGAACATGAAGTTGACTGACATGTTGGCAGAGCAGCAAAGAGACACAGAGACAAATATTCCAGAGAAACAGCCAGAGGCAGAGACGGTGAACCCTGACAGACAGACATCGTCATAAATGTCCACTTTTCCTCTGTTAGGACAACATAAACTGCACCTGCCTCTAGAATATCAATGTGCTGGTCAGTTATACTTTTCGATGCATCAAACACTGAGACACAGATATAGATTGTACAGTTGTGGTGGCCACTATGTAAACCCACATGTGTCTTTACCCCTCCTGGTGTCAGATGAGTGATGTAGAAGACACGTTTCAACAGTCAAAATGGCTTTGGCTTTTGAGGTCTTTGTAGCCAAGCAGCTGGGGTTTAGTGAACGACTTTATAATACAGATCTAGCAAGTGTTTAATTTCTGTGGAAAGTGTCTAATGTTTTGTGTAATAAAATATGTGGAGTGTTTAATGAAAGTACTTTCAAGTCCATTAACGACAGGAGTGGAAAAGCATCTGCATTGTAAATACACAATAAAGTGTTATACTTCCAATTTTCTGAGTCACACCATAAACTTTTGATTCATATTGATATTAAATAGTTTTTTACACTGCATCTTTGTTGCCTGTGCAGTCTTGCATTTAAATACATCCTCAACAGGATCTTAAATAAACCTACGTGAGGAAGTTTATATGTATTTTCATTGTTTTTGTGATGTTATAGCTTTTAACTGTATTATGACATTTATGGATAGCTGACAACTATTAATTTCATTCAGAATTACCATTGCCCTTAAATTTCCCCCCACTCCCCCATCTTCATTAAATTAACCCTGCTAAGTTGAGATACCCCACAAGCTTTCATTGCTTACTAGTGATATAATAATTAGACAGAAATAATATCACGACAAATATGACTTTGGGAGGTTTTAAAAATATCAAATCAGTTCTGCTATTATGACCCAACCTGGAACCTAGAAATGTTAAACAATGACCCAGAAATGATTGACTATGCTTGCATTCTGTAATTGCCTAGACATTAATAAAAAAAAATGAAAATATTGACCATCTAATCTGGCAGAACATGACATTTCTTCCCAATCTAAATGTTTCCAGCAGACATCATATCCAAGATGATTGGCAGCATTATTGTTTTGCTGAAGAACATACTGTTTTTTTTGTAAATGGGAAATGCATGGCTTTGTGGTATAGTGATTGTGAATAGACTGATTCATTGCTGCTGAATTTGTTAACATTAGTGTAAATGTTTAAATGTGTACGCTTACCAGGAACAATGTGAGTTAAGAATGTGAATCATTTCTGCAGTCACAGTAAAAGCAGCCATGACGCATCAAATGAACATGCACTGGATTGATTGTTAGCGTTTGTTTTTGTCTCTAAAGACGTTTTTCAAAGTGCAGACTCCATAAAAGCACCACTTAAGGACAAAGAAAAATCCCATTTGTGGGCTAACATGTTTGCCGCTGACTGAACATCAGATCCAAATATATTGTGTGTGCATGATAAATAAACAAAAATGTTCAGTTTATTTATACTGAATATTATTAATTTGTCTTTCTAATCATTCCGTCTTTAAATGTTCGATCTATTCATGATGAGGACGTGGAGTGGAACAGTGGAGCAGTTTTGTAATACTTCAGGTTCTGGTCCTTCACTGCTTAATAATTTCGACAGTAGCTTTTCATATGCATTATTTTGTAACACTAGGATATGAACGGTCCTTTTCTGTCGCTAGATGGCAGTAATGTGACAACTATTGACTCAAGTGTGATATTCGTCTGCTGTTCTGAATCTGCACATGCTTCCCGTCATGCATTTATATGGCCTGACATGCTGAGAGAACATAGAGCTGTCAGAATGTGCATAACGCAAAACACATCTTGGATAACATTTTACCCACAAGCAATTTATTTTTGTTCGATGTTGCGTTTCAATTCGTGTCATTTTGTCAACCTTAATGCTTTTATATGTGTGTGTTTTTCATGTGTGTGTTGTGAAGGACCCAGATGCAGCTGAAATTAGTGAAGGAGAAGCGTGTAAGTGAAGGCAGGCGCGCGTGACGACTGTATAAACGCCGTCCTGCTCCTGAAAACAACAACCCTTCAACAATTACCATGGTAACCACAGTTCCTCCCTAAACACCTCACTGAGGTTACTGCCACAAAAACATAAATGAAAACAGGACCTCGAACTGTTAGAGTATTACTCTCTTGGCTAATAGTAGCCCAAGTATGGCTGCGCTAGCCATGTTAAAGAAGATTGGGCTAGTTATCACAGTGTTTACATTTCATCAACGGTAAGGTTTTTATAGTTTTAGTAGTGGTTTTATACATTTGTTTTGAAACAATATAATTCAGAATTGAAATTAAGAAGTGAAGACAAGAAAACCACACTGACAAAGTCAACTATAACGAAAGTATATTTATACTGTTGTTAGCTTTTTATTCGTTTTTATGTTTTCTAAACTGATATTATGATAAAAGCGATATTTTTTAATCCTGCACAGAACAATAAGGATTTTAATTACGATGACAGCTACAATCATAAACTTACAACATTTATAATAATAATAACAAACAATTTAATTATCAAAAAAGAGTGATAAACATCAGTATCTAAAAACTTATTTTGTTATAAACTGACATGTAAAATATCATACAAGGAGATTCAGGAACACAACCTGCTGAAATTGATAAATTGCAGTGTTTGAACCAATTAAAATAACTGTCTAAATAAACAGAATTCTTAACTCTATTTAACAGAGAGAGAGAGAGAGCATGTTTGATAGTTGCTTCAGCTCACTCAGTTGCAAGGCTGCATTATATACATACAATGCATTGTAATGCTACAAAGCCTCTTGTTGGTAAAAGCTTTCTTACTACTGAAAATGTAGTTTAGGAAGTTGCATCACTGATTTTATTTGCACATTGATAACCAAATATTTTCTATTAAAAAAATTACTTAAAACCTGCAAATAAGCCACATTCTTTTACAAGGCCTACTTACCATGAACTATTGTAGAAAAAAGAATCCAAACTAGTTTTTAAGTTCCTAACTTCAGAAGAGTTCTGGCTCATTTGCACTTTTAATGTTTTTTTTATTTTAATGTCCTGAGAATGCAACTGGCTTATTTGAAGCTCAGTGTCTCTGGCTATGACTTCTCCTTTGTTATGTGCTGATAATGAGACATGATCTATACACACTAGATGTGCACTACTGCTTCTGTCTGGTCCCAAACATCCCTTTGAGTGCTCCATCACCATAATCAATGCCAGGTTGAGCCGGCTGGGGTTTGAAGACCTTTACACAAATACGGTTTGTTTTACTTCTCCACGGCCATGGAGCTCAGAAGAAAGGCTGCCATCCAGTTGCCCTGGTCAAGGTATCGATTGGGACCTGCTTGTTTGTTTTTTATTTTTTTATTTATTTGTTTATTCAGCACTGGAAATCTGGGATCTTCTCCTCTGCATATGTCAAGCCAAGGGCATTTATTCCCCCAGCAGAGCTTGATTTTTATTGTCCCTGGCCTGCAAAAACTTCAATCTGCTGTGCAGTGCAAGCCTGCTGATTAATTACATAAAGATGGTTTAAATTAGCCTGGTATATTACTTGAGAGACCTGAATTACTGTACTTGGTTTTCCTCTCTCTGCTGAGGTCTGCACAAATACAATCCTTAACCTAAAATATGATGCTCTCCCAAACTGGGCCAAGATAGAGCATGTTTCAACTATTCTATCTACACATAAAGTTCACGATCAAAGAGATGGTTTATGATGGAACAAATCTGACATTTGTTAAAAATGTGCACTCTAAAAAGAAATCAACTGAAAAGGGTTTTACAGCCTTATGGCACAAGGTAAACATTAGCAAAACCAGCACCATGTATATATAATAATTATTCATATGCAAATGAATTATATGCATAAATAAAAGTAATAGTTTTAATCCATTGTAATATCTTTATTTATTAGAGCTTTAATGTTGTATAACAAATGATGTTCTGCTTACGTGCTCTAATACATAATACTATTTAAAGTAGCAACCATGCATACCGTATAAATATATTATAATGGAGGTTAATTATATCTGAGAACATAAAACTCTTTGTAACGTATTATGAAACGTGCAATAATGAGCAAAACTAAAAAGTACATTTTACATAAAATGCTCCTAGTCTTCATATTTGGTGTTCTTTTATAATACCTTTAAAGGTGGACCTATAATGCATTATAACAATTATGAATTATTTATAATGCACAATAAAGTGCATCTTTGTCTTTTCATGAATAACAAAAGCTATAATACATTGCAGTACTTAAATCTTTAAACGTTAGGCCTATAATGCATTGTAATAAATTATGTTCTGCTTACATGCTTTAATGCATTAAACAATTACAAATATTTGCATAGTAACAATACATTATACTGTATTATGATGGCTGTTAGTTATAAAGAAGTTTTATAAACGTACAGTCAAATGCTCCTAAAATTCTTATTCTTTATCAATGCTTTGACACTTTAAAGAGTTCAAGAACAAAACCAATCATCTGTAGAACCTATAATGTGCTTTTTTAAATCTAAAATAAGCCAACACTATACTTTGTATATGCACCATTAAAGATTGATTTATTTAGTCACTAATTGCTTGCTATAATAGGGAGAAAACTCATCTAAATTTGAAGTTAAATGTCGCTGGGATAAACTTGTTTACCAAATGAAACACAAAAGAACTCCAGTGCTGCCATGTGCACACTGCTGTTTATATCACTACTGCGCTGTCGGGATATACAATAAGGCTGTCTAAAGTCATAAAGACATGAAAAATACAGTATTTAGGCCAGTTTAGTTCTTCTAAAAGCCTCCGTTTAAACTGTCAGACATCTCAGTTGACCAGGCAAAGGGTTAAAGGCTCTCCCGCGGAGTTCTGCCTCTTCACGAATCAACACGTGCGATCCAGGTCAATGCAATTTACTCTGCGGGCGAGTTCATTTTCACATGGCATTGAAATGCACGGCCACACACGCCGCCTGCATTGCCTCAGGTCTGTTTCCTCTCTTCTGTCACCCAGAGCTAACCTTTCTCATGATACAATTCTAAATAATTGGCCTTGATAATTAATCCTTGTGAAATGGTTTTCTAACAAGCCTAAATTACATATAACAGTCTTTCACTTAAGCTGTGCTTTTTCAAATCAGAGCCGAAAGCTCACAATTAAAAGCCTCGGGGGATAAAACGGAGCCCAAAGAGCGACTGTACCCATGTGGTGTGTTCATGTCATAACTTGCTCCATCCTTGCCATGTAGACCCTTATGTTGTTCAGTACTGTAATGTACTGACAATATACAGTGACACAAATATTTTACAAAGCTGTAAATCAAACAGAGATTATTGGTTTTACAAGAAAATACTGTTTAGTCTTTCTACTTCAAAAATTCATGTTTATAACAGTTCACCTGGAAGTGAAAATTAGCTGGAAATGTACTCACCCTTGGGCCACCATCATTGGAGATGTTTAGCATTTCATCACTTGCTTACCGAATGGATCCTCTGCAGTGAATAAGCGCCATCAGAAAAACATCTGATAAAAACATTGCAGTAATCCACACGTTAAGTAATCCATAAACTGTGTTTTCAAAAAATAAATCCATCATTAAGACGACTTAAAACAACATCTATCCATAATACAGCTTTCTCCAGTGAAAAGGTAATCTCACCTGAATCAGAATACAAATATGCTCAAATCAAGCACTCTTTGTAACGTCTGAACCGCTCTAAACAAATATATCTGTGGATTATGATGTGAGAGGACAACAGGGGATGACAGTTTAAAGGTGAAACACCATAATGATGGATTTGTGTATTAAACATACAGCTTTCCACTTCACTAAAAGTTCATTGATAGACTTGTGTATTATTGAATTACTTGTGTATTGTTGTGATGTTTTTATCAGCTGTTTGGTCTCTCATTCTGATGGCACCCATTCACTGCAGAGGATGAGCGAATGATAAATTGCTAAATTTCTCCAAATCTGTTCAAAACTAATCTAGGATGGCTTGAGGTTGTGTGCCTTTTCAGCCTTTTCATCATTGGGTGAATTACTCCATCAATTCAATGTTTTACTAGTTTCTTTGTCATTTTTGGTAAGTTTACTAGCAGTTCCTGAGTGAAATGTTTTTTCGTTGTACTCGTTTTAACATAAACCGACCACACAGGAGTCAGCATTGGTGTGGTCGAGGCCTTGTGTGGTTGTGCTTCCTGTTTTTTTGGGTCTGTGAGTTCTGCTGTACCCTACCCCAAAGGTGCAGGTGAGCCCAGACTGATCTGAGATCAGAGACGCAGCCACAGGCGAGCCCTCTTACATGATTCCATGTCCTCAGGCTATGAAGTCTGAGCCGAGCTTTGGAGAGGCAAGAGGTGTAAAGGGATAAATGGAAACCGAATTCAACAGGCTGCCGCCAAGCGTGGTGTCATCAGCCGATGCCACAAAGGCACTTTTTTCTCCCTGACAGAAGCTGTTCAAGGATTTTTTTCCCTTATCTTCTTTTTTAATCTTCAAGGACAGGAAGAGCTCTAATGGGAGACTAAAGCATGTGACATCTACACATTTTTATGCAAAACATGAACATCACTGCTGGAGACTTTTGAAAGAACCCTACTTTTGTGAGATTTAGCCCATCACTCTCGGTTCTGAGAGGACAACTTGTGTTATTGACACCACGAGCACCTTTCTAACCCTTCAACACACTCATTTGGATGTGCAAGACCAATCACTAACATTCAGCCTGAATCCTTTAATATAATTTCTGGACTTTCATCAAGTTTTTGGCAGGTACATTTGGTTTAGGGAATCAGATCGCATTTGTTACACAAAGAGAGTCGCTTGCACAACCGGAGCTGTTAATTATGATTGGTTTGTTATTGCTCACCAGAGCATAACAAATCGCCATTATGTTGTTTTGCTGAGTCTAATTTAATTGTAACAAAAGTAATTATCCGTCATTTATATTGATGCCATAAGCAGAAGTAAGAGAGCACCTGCTGCCATAGGCCTGTTTTTTACTAAAAATAAACCAGGTGAAATATAGCCTTGTGTTCTTCAATGTACCATATATCAAGAACATCCTCTCCCGCTGTATATTTGCAGAAAGAGGGATATGTTCAGAATGCATTGTGTTTTTGGGTGAGCTGTATATAAAAAAAATCACAAGGTTGACAAAATGTCTTAAAATGTGCATGTTTTTGCACACATTTTTAAGAATCAGTGGTATAAAATACATTAAAATAATTTAACTTAAATCCAACTTAGAATGACTTGGCAAATATGAAATATCTCACAAAATAAACACTTAAATTTCAAACAACCCATCAAATGTGATGAACTAAATGCATGCTCACTGAAAGTGAGACAACAAAATATGTGAATATGCTTAATATTTTGAAGTTCATGCTTGAACTGAGTTCTTTTCTGCTACATTTACTTCACTTTTTTCAGTTATAGGTATTAAAAATCTTTAAAAAAGACAAACTAAATAGAAGTTGCTTTGGTGAATATCCAAATCTGTTCGAGTGAAGACTTGTTTTCTTCATAAACTTCTCCCTGCTGACTTGTATCTCATCCGGCATATTTTGACCGTGGTAGAGGAGAAAGAGCCAGGTCTTCGCTCGTAATTTCCAGCGTGACTTATTGAATATCAATGAAACCTACTTTTCCATGAGAAACGTACAGTAAAAATAGACAAACACCTGGGGCTAGTCCATTAGGAGTGCTGCCAATTACTACACCTACCAAGGAGAACGACACTGATCGTCCCTGAAAAGTTCTACCCATCCTTAACACTGATTTGTATTCAGTTTCTTGACTATTAGCCTACTCAAGTATACATGTAGAGGACATCTTTCTGTGGCACCATCTTTGCCCAGGGGATGGGTTAAAAGATCCCGTCGTATGTGGCGAAGGCTATTTTTCTGGGCATTGTTTCGTCTGACTGATATGACAACCCCTGCTCTGGAATCTCGGCAACATTTTGCCCTCATAAGGAGGTGTCAATAACAGGCTCCAGTCGCCCAATCTTCAGGCCCTGCCCGGCTCCGCAGGCTTTTTCCAGGAATGCATCCTTCAATGTTCATTCTATATTAATGTTTGTCAGGAGTGATTCTCGTGCTGTCTAGGGGTGGAGGATTGACTGAAGACACTCGGAGAGCTGCATAATGAGAATCTTTAATATCGTCTCCCTGTCTCCCTCCGCTGCAGATGAGATTGTTTGGGGCTAAACTAGCGAAAGCGCTAAAATACTATTTATTTTCTGATGGGCCTGTGGCATCTCTCGGTTTCTCTCTCTCTCTTTCTCTTCTCCATTTCCTCCGTCCGTGAGACCTGAGTGCTCATGTGAAAAGTTTGCATCGCTAAAGAGGTAGAGGGAAATAACCTTGAGGAAGTAATTTGACTCCGTCACTTGTCTCCGTCTGACAGAAGAGGCGATTACGGCCTCGGCTCTCAGAACTCGAGTGTTTGCAAATACAGTATTCACGTACAGTTGGGCTCGGGCAGCTGTGTAATCACCCCCCTAAGTAATGTGACACTTTCTTGCTGCAGTAATAAGGGAAGGAGATTTGAAATTTTCTCTCTCATCCCCCCATGAATAACATTAAAAATGGAAACCGTCCAAAGCGGAGGACGGTGATGAAGCCCCTCGTATTAATTATGGCTTTAAATAAATAATGCATCGTCGTCTGGATCTATTCTCTTCCGCTCGTTCATCCGCCCTCTTCATCTCGCTCTCATCAGTTCAGCACTTCTGATCAATCCTTCAAGGACGGTGGGAGATTGGATGATGGCCTAGACACACTTTCTTCCGGAGGCTTGAGAATTTCAGTCGAAGAGCTTTTTTGCCTTTTGTTCCTGGCATTACCACAGAATTGATCTGAAAAATGCACCAATTTCTAAAAGA
The DNA here is from genome assembly GCA_027564155.1 of Gymnocypris eckloni scoliostomus. Classification (NCBI taxonomy): domain Eukaryota; kingdom Metazoa; phylum Chordata; class Actinopteri; order Cypriniformes; family Cyprinidae; genus Gymnocypris; species Gymnocypris eckloni. The sequence continues at coordinate 8,695,784 of CM050417.1, read as the reverse complement.
AAAAATTATTGGCAGGGAGATGATCTCAGTTTTTCGCTCGGCATCAGAAACTGAAAATAGCACAAAACCCCAGTGCTGGACTGAATGACATTTCTGCAGTCATACATAATACAACATTTTCAGCAAGACCCAGCAAAATTTCAAAAAATTCTTAAATCAAGATACTTTTACTATATAAGCAAAATGACATAAGATTTTTTGTCTTATTTCTAGGGGAAAAAACTAAATTAATTACATTTAGCTTAAAACAAGTAAAATTATCTTCAGTGGGGTAAGTAAAATATTCACTGGAAACAAGACTAAAAATCTTAAGTCATTTTGCTTATCTAGTAAAAAATATCTTGATTTAAGAATTGTTTGATATTTGTGTGTAAAATGTATTATTTTCAATGTTGAAAACAGCTGTGTTACTTAATATTTTTTTGTGGAAACTGTAATGCATTGTTTTTCAGGATTTTTTGATGAAGAAAAACAAATTATTTGAAATGAAAATATTTTGTAAAATTATAAATGTCTTTAATAATCAGTTACTATTCTGAGTAGAAAATGAACTCCATGCACTGCAAAACAAACACCAAACAACAACATCAACAAAAACACTGGCTTGCAACCAAATCAATTATTCATGTCCCAGTGCATGCTGGGAACACCTGCTTTGTGAAGTTAAACAGATTTTACTTCATTTTTAGAAAGTGCTCAAATTTGTGGAATAACTAAACAAGATTTTCCACTTTGGAAACAATACTTGAAATCTCACTATAAATCTCTGGGAAAGTTAGAAAAACAGATTGTCAACTCTCCTTGAGTTTCATTTACTTATTGCCCCTTAAGCTGAACACATGAGACAGAAAAACAGTATGTTGCTGTTGAAAAATATATGGAATATGGCATTTGTCACAATGTATACTGACTTAATGTAATATTTATATTTCTATGTTTAAGACTAGAGAACTATAGGCTTAAAGCAGGAGTGGGGAATGTTGATCCCGGAGTCCCTGCAGAGATTAGCTCCAACCCTAATCAAACATGCCTGAAGCAGCCGATCATGGTCTTCAGGATGCAGTTAGGTATTTTTATTCCAGGGCTTTTCAGGGTTGGAGCTAAACTCTGCAGGAGAGTGGCCCTCCAGAATCAACGTTCCCCATCACTGGCTTAAAGTGTATTGGTACCAACCTGCCGTTTTGGCCTGCTCACACTCTGGAGCTGAGCAGGGTCAGGGTCAACTGTGAGGCCAGCAGGGGGCGCTCATTCTGGGACAGGACAAGTCTTTATGCCCCTGTATCCTCATGAAAAAAAGCGCTGTTGAATTGTTAAACCTCTGGTTTCATACTGAATTTTTGTCAGTTCAATATAACATTATTAAACGAAAGGAACTTGTATACAACACAAAATCTGAGCAGTTTGCATTTATTGAAAGAGCTTTTGTCCAGTTTATGTCGATGACTTTAGTCCATGCAAATTCATTGTACAGTACTTTTTATTTGTGAATGTCTATTAGGTTTTGAGGTCTATATAATAAAAGTATACAGTCTGGAGCAAAACCCAGCAATCATTTTACTTTAATAGGCGTATATACATTTTCAGACAATAAAATGATGTAAGCTAAACACTTTTGGCTAGAAATAGGTCCAAAGAAAACTAAGATTTAAAGATGAACAGTAAGAATTATGCTGATAATAATCCATATACATTTCCAGCAAGTATTGGAAAGGCTTAAATCGATGTGGACATTGTTACACGAGATCTACAAGATTTCACTTTAAACACTTTTTTGATTCCAAGCTCTTTGTTCAGATCGGCTAGGCATGTTTTTCCGTTTTTCACGACTGTGTCCTCTCTTTGTTATAATTCTCCTTTAAGTGCTGTTGATGTCAAGCCTTAAATCTCCCAGATTTATTGTTAGATAATTCAGGACGGCCTTTGTATTTGGCTGTCACTGTCTGCAGTCAAAGAGCCGGCCCTGTCTTGACATATCACACGTTCAGCCGCTTTGCCTTCAGTGTAGGGAGGGCAAAGGAAGACAGGAAAAGGCTTGTCGTGGGCCGAACGGATAAAGTATGAAAGAGAAATGAATAAAAGAGTAAACGCCTCCTCCTTTCTCTTCTCAGCACTGGTGCAGAGTTGAGGTTGTCTGTGATAATCTTATCGCGCTATGATGGCGAGCAGACGGGGACAAAAGAGGCCGAGGCACGTTGAAGGTCTGATGGGTTGCTGATTGCAAAGCTGTCCAGCGAAGAGACAGTTGCCATGGAAATGATGAATGACATGTGTCCCACCTGATAGGACGGGCACAGCAGTGGAGTGATGAATAGGAACATTTGTGTGTGAGAGAAGATGAACAGCTTTAGGGCTTTTTGGTAGCAGTTTTCATACCACACACACACACACACACACACACACACACACCAAGTACTTCGAAACCAATGAATCTACGTTTCAGTGTGGGCAGTTCAAAAGTTGTAGTATGTGATCGTAATATGGTTCTAAAATGATCATTTGGTAACATTTATGTCCATTTGGGTTACTTAAAATGAATATAAATAGCTACAATTTATTTAGAGTAGTTTAAACTTTTATAATTATTATTTTAAATGTATAATTATTATTATTTTACAATTATTGTTCTCTTTTTACTTTTTATTTGTTTATTATAAAGTGATGTGACAATTTTCAGAAGTAAAAATATGATATTAATAAATATTAAAGGGGTCATCATCAGATGCCCATTTTACACAAGTTGATATGATTCTTTAAGGTCTTAATGAAAAGTCCATAACATACTTTGGTTAAAATTTCTCAATGGTAGTGTAAAAAAACACCTTTACCCTGCCAAAATCAGCTGTTTTCAGCACGCTGTTCTAGTCCATGTTGCTTTAAATGCTTGTGAGCTCTGCTGACTCCGCCCCTCTCTTGGAGTGATGAGTAGACCATAGATATGTATAGAATCTCTATTCGACCGCTCCAGATATATTGACTCCAGCCATCTCGCATTCACCATAATAATAAATGAATATTCAAAGATATACAAGCGTATAATTTGCTGTTGGAGACGCACACAGTCAATGCACTCAAAGATTCGCAGACCGAAAAAATGGCAGATAGTTTACATATCAGGGCCCATAGAAACAGTCCATAATGAGGCATCTATATATATATATATATATAAACTTCAGCCGCGAAACTGGCTAACTAGTACATTATTAGAATATATGAAGGCGATTCATAAAAATCCCTTATACTCACTGCTTCTGTAGATGAAGCTGGATCGCGAACGATTCGTGAGAACATAGACGCATTTAGTGCTGTGTTCCATACATCGATACGACGATGTATCATCACGGAGATTTGACGATACGAGTATCAATACAGCTGGCCCTGTATCGATATTGTGGCACGTGTGCAGCAGTGGACATCACTTAATTTGAATACAAGAATTCAAGAATTAATCTGGCGGCAGAGGAACACTACCGGGTTGCCTGATATAAAGAGACGTAATCCCAGAAACAGAGCTTGCTACTTGCTCAATATGGTAATATCCATATAAGTGTGATACTTATCGCGCACGTGCTCTCTCCTCTCTCCACTGTGGATAAACATGTTGCTTTCTGAAAACACCTCTAGCTTGCAGTTTAGCGATCTCCACACCTGTGAGGTGGATGGATTATCTCGGCAAAGGAAAAGTGCTAACTGACACAGATTTAGACAGATTTGTGAACAATATTTGAGATAAATAGGCCTTTTGTGTACATAGCTCATGAAAAATGGGGGCAAAAACAAGAGAGTTGCGTTTATAATTTTGTTCAGTATATTAATGTGACTACATTACAAAATACAATTATTATAATGAGAACATTATTATTTATGGGCTTTAAAAGAAGATGCTAACAATCAGAATATTTGACCTGGTGTGGAGTGCCCAATGTAAACAAACATGTGCCGTTACCTATATTGTACTGTGGTACGGTTATGGAGGCCCTTCATAATGCAGAAGTCAACTGCCTGCTCTGGCCAGCAATAGGTCATATAGCATGCAGTGTTTAATAAATAGCTGTTGTACTAAATTATTCTGAGGTGAAATTCATTGCAGTCCCGTATCGTGATACGTATCGTATCGAGACTTTGCTGGTGATACACAGCACAGATCGCATTCCCTTCAAGGCGAAAGTAACTTTAATCCTCTGCCTGTTCAGTGGCTCAGATGTCGGGAGTAAATGACGACTGCTATATTCTCATAAATTAACAAAAATACATTGAATACAAAGTACATTTCTTAAATGTAATTTGCATAAATGTAATTTCTTAAGTAATTACATGAGGTCATAATTTTTAAACTAAACATTACATAATAATGTAAGACTTAACATCACGGTCTGACACGAAACGATCTTGTTGCAATGTATTACCAGAGAACTCAGTGCCAGATCTCCATCTTTTACCATATTTCCCTCATTTTGCAAGTACAAGGACAAAGCGATCGGGGGAGGGTGTGTTTGCTAATACAACAGACACAACATGGTCTCCGGTCGCCTCCTCAGCACTAACTGTGATAAATGAGTCTGGGAAAATGTGCAGCTTCACAGCGAACTCGCTCACAGCTGCAACTTGAGGAAGACTTTTCAGGTATTTTTAGAGAGCTTTTCTCCACTCTTTCTATACTCTCCTCACACTTCTCTTAGTGTCTCGAGTGTTTATCACCAGGTGGGGAAGCAGGTTCGGTCGCAGACAGTCGCTCAGCCAACCCGGGAAAAAACACTCTCTTTCGCACACTGAACATAAACTAATTTTGGGCTCACTTGAGAGAATTGTTTCCTTCATTAGGGAAGCTAAAGTGTGGTGTTCATCTCCTTCTGATTGCTCTTTGGAGGTGCTTGAGGGGCTCAGACTCCCATTAGCCTGATGAGGAGCTTACTCTGCTAACCCAGCTATATAGGACAAATTACATACATATGTGGGTGGCTGGATTCATATATTGGACTTCAGTGGTGTATTACAGGCAAGGAAATCAGTGTACGGTATTGTTCTAAAAGGAAATGAGTTCTGAGTTCACTTGTTCTTTCTTTTCTTTGAGCAATAGATGTTTTAAGAAGTTTTTATGAGTGGGAGGATTGATTTAGAGCTCAGAATTTCCCTTTCAAGCTTATGAAAACACAATCGCTTAAAGGAATATTGTATGTTCAACACAAGTTCAACTGACAGCGCTTGTGGCAAAATGCTGCTCTGCATGGCTGCTCTGGCCTTGGGGTGGAGTAGAGGAGGAGAGATGCCAAGAACCCTTTGGGTTTTATTAATGTGAGTGCTTGACCTGTGTCTGCCCGACACACTTCGCTGAGCTGGGAATACATTTTTCCTTTTTAAGTCCAGCTCTCGCTTGAATTCCAGGGAGCAACAGCCGGAGTATTTGTTCAAAAAGAAGAACATGTTTGACTGGTAATTTCTGCACCTGTGACATTTTCTTAACCATAATGAGCCTGACCATAATGGAGCCATCAATTCATCTGCAGCCCGAACCTTAATCACTTCGTGTCCCGCAGCGCTCTTATTATGCAAGCTGTGAGATAACTAAAATATCTGGATTTTTCTACGTCAAAAGTTTGAAATAATTACGATTTTAAATGCTTTTCTAAAAAGTATCTTATGGTCACCAGTGCTGAATGCTTATTTGATTAAAAATAGTATGAGTAACACGGTGAAATATTATAAGAGTTATCTATCTTAATGTATTCTAAAATCTAATTTATTCCTGTGATGAATAGCTGAATTTTCATCAGCTATTACTCCGGTCTTCGGTGTCTCGCGATCCTTCAGCATATTATAAATCAGCATATTAGAATGATTTCTGAAGGATCATGCGAGTCAGCCTTTCCATCTCAGGAATAAATTACATTTTAAAATACATTAAAATAGAAAACAGTTGCATAAATTGTAATAATATCTCACAGTATTACTCTTTTTACTCTATTTTTGATTAGCTAAATAAATGCAGCCTTGGTGAGCATAAGAGACTTCTTTCAAAGCAGCTCATCAGCTGCTAAATTTCAACTTTCAAATTCCAAATAGATCCAATATATTACATCTGGATATCAGATTTAATGTAAGCCCCACCCCCACCCCTCCCCAAAAAAAAATGTGTGTAGTGATTAGAACACGTTCTCTAGACACAACAGGTGCTTATGCATTGAAAATTATATAAAATAAAATGCAGAATAAACTCAAGTGCAATATTTTGGTTGTATAAAGACAGACATCCATAAAAAATGGAATCAGTTCAGGGTAGGACCTGTTAGGATAACTCCCCTGACCCTCGTCTCATAGCATCACCCCTGGAAGAAAAGCAGAGATGTCTGTTCCACAAAGCCAGAGCTTCACATTCATATTCTATTCATAAAGATAATGCAGGCCGTCTGGCTCTTGATGATCACCTGTGGCCTCCTCTTCAGAGCATTGAGCCAAAGGTGGGGGTACAGAGGGGGGAACCACAAGAAGGTTGGGGGGAGGTGATCAAATTTGAACGTGCTGATGCCTCCTCCGTAAACGAATCACCCGCCTCGTCGATCAGACCTTTACACAAATAATACATCCATCAGCTTGTCGTTTCCCCTGCCCTCTTTACCGTTATCTCGTCCCGAGGCGGTCAATATCCTCAGGGCCCTGATCAGATCACTGCGGTTCCATATTTAATAAAGCCCTCCCAGCAGCCGGGCTTCTGCCTCATCCCAGACCCACATTCATTTCCATTATAATTACCTGAGCCTCTCCCCAACCCCCCACCACAGCCTGCCCGAGCCCTTGACCAGAATCCAATCTGTGCCATCGCCCACAGTAAATCTGCCTGATATAAATAATAATGTGCGTGCAAATGAAATGCGAAAGATTACATTTGGTCACATGAAGGAGGGTGGAAGGTCTTAAGGGGTGAAGGCTCGGTGGTGTATCCTGGATCGAAGAAATATCTGAAGGTTAATTTGTTTTGATGCCGGCGGCAAAATCTTTGGGGCCCATCTCATCGTGGAGTGACATCTGTGTCGCGGTTAAAGGGACGGCGGACTAGCGGGTGAGGTTAATGACAATGGTGCGTCTTGGTGACGGACACGGGAGAAAAACGTGGGACAAGAACATTTAAAAAATTATATAGAATTTTAAATGGAATGCTTATGCTTAAATAATCTTGTAATTGTCAGTATTTTTATGTTTTGTAAATATTTATGTATATATATATATATGTGTGTGTTTGCGTGTGTGTGTGCGTGCGTGCGTGCGTAAATATATATGTGATAAATATATATATATATTTTTAAGATGTCTCTTATGATCATGAAGGCTGCATTTATTTGATCACAAACAGTTAAACCAGCAATTTTGTGAAATATTACAATTTCAAATAATAGCTTTCTATTTTAATATATTTAAAAATCTAATTTATTCTTTGATGACTGAATTTTCAATCCCATTACTTCAGTCGTCAGTGTCACATGATCCTTCAGAAATCATGCTAATATGATGATTTGGTGCTCAAGAAACATTTCTTATTGTCATTTTTTTATTACTATCAATTATGACATTTGGCCGATAATTATCAACACTTGTGATGCTTAATATTTCTAAACCATTATACATTTTTAAGTGTTCTTTAATGAACAGTATTTATTTGAAATAGAAATCTTTGTAATAATATAAAAGTATGTGTATTTAAATATTTATATTTATACCATCTATATAACATATATCTATCATATATAATAAACATACAAAATACTTTGCAGTTTCTCAGGATCATTTAAAATGAACCGGTGAAGGTAAAACGGTGATTCAGTTTACACAAACTTCAGAATGTAACACTTTACTTTATACATTCATATAAACGTTAACAAAAAAAATTGAAATCTTGCTGTTGATTCTAAAAAAGTCCATGGACGCATTATGCGTCTACTGCTCCACAGATTGCATTCAATTTCAGACTACAACATCTGTCAATATAATGCACTTGGGCCCGAGCGGAGGCTTTCTAAATAAACTGTTTATGTCTATCCAAATGTCTGTTCCCTGGCAGGGATGTTTTCTTTCCTATAACAGTTCATTTTAAGAGTGCTATTGTAAACACACGGCCTATCGTCTCTTCTCCAAACTCAATTAACTTGTCCCGAGTCAAGCCTGTAACGCACCACCTTGTTTAGTCCCAGTAATGCAAGCGCACATATTGTATAGACACCCAAACACTCATTCTATAATTGCCAACTTCACTTTAGCGCGTCCATTTCTTGTGGAATATCGATCGACTATATTTTGACTCTGTACAGCGCAAGAGTTATTTAGGCTTTCGACGTACAAAGCTAAACTTTGCTACAAAATGCATCTCATTGCCCAAATCCTTTGATTGCGAGAGACTGATTCCTCCGTTCTTTATGATGATGTTGGATACTCTTACACAGACTTTGATAGATGAAAGACGGCTAGATAGATACACAGCGTGTCCTATGATTAGCTTTTATGTTTTCCTTTGAGACCAGATTATAATGTGGCAAATCTCTACAGTGAAACAGCGTCATGACAAAGGATCTGGGTTTGTGTCAGCAATTCCTGAAGTCTTGCAATCAAATGCCAAACATGATTAATACCCTGAGTGGTAAAAGGAAAAGTGGGTAGACAGAGACGAGAAATAGACCGAGAGCGAGAGGGGAGAGGGACTATCAGTGCTCAAGATAATTTACTTGAGGGACAACCCAAATCTATTCAGGAAGCGTTGCTGGATTAGTAGAAACTGCCTTTAATTAACAGTGACACTGTGCAACCTGTTCCATACGAGCGGAATACCAAATATTTAACTCTCTGATCTCATTATAGAAATAAACACATGGTGTGCACATTGACAACGGCTGTTGACTGTGCCAAAAACGTGTCCAATCATGGATCCTATCCTCCACAGAGTCTTACTCATGCAAGCATTCGCTTTCCTATTATAAATGCCACTACAAAGCATCACTAATGGCTTCTGAATTATTCACTCCGGATACATTTTTAGCCTAGGCGATGGCTTGTTCTGTCTTTGCAGATTGTGTAAATTGATTTTCTTTTACTTGTTTTTCTGGATTGTTTTGATTGCTGAGCATTAACTGACACCCACTTCTTTCTTAAGTCTTTTTGCTTTGTTTCATCACCAGTTGAATATTTTATTTTGTAGGTGAATCATAATGTGGAATGAAAATAAATTCACCAAACGGTTACAGTACTTCATTTTAGTGCAAAAACCTGTCTTATCCACTAATCATCTGCTATCCAGTTTAATCAGGCACTAAATGCCGCTGTGGTACATTCAGATTTCAGCACAAACCTTTGAGTTTAAATTGTGCTTATAATAGATTGCATCTTATTCGCAAAACATAAAACTAGCACTTCACTGCCAGCGCAAAGCAGGTAGTAAAGAAATTTGGTTTAAAATAGTCATTTATGTGCATTTTCTAGCAATCATGTCTGCAGTAATTGAACAAATGATGGAGTAAATAAACATACCTCAGCACACTTTCCAAGTATATCCAGTCCCAATAAAGTATGGCATATCATCGTAGCAAGAGTTGTGTTGTGCTTCCCAAATTGCAGTCTAAACTGAATTTGTGGGCATGTTTGTGCTGTTACCTGATTTGCATAATTCCTTTAGTGATTCGGGTGCTAAAACAAATAATGCAAATAAACCATGCTATCATTCATAGTGAAAACTTTGATGGGTGCTCTCTAATGCTGAGCGATGCATAATAACACCAACATTGATGGGCTGTTTCTTTCTTCATTAAGCCAAGAACAAACTAATGACATTAAGACTTATATGCGATACAGGAAACGTGACAGTAAGTAATGGGGCGGTATGTTGATTCCTGGCACTACTATAACCTAACTTACTAAACACAACCTGTTTGTTCCCAAAGTTAACATCCACACATTAATTGGAAATAGTCTTGATTATAGAATTTTTCAATCTGGGTAGGGTTTTGGTTGCCGTTTAGCGATGCGATTACCTATGAGGATGTTTAATTGTGTATGAAACATAAGAGGAAGGATTTATTTCTCTCTTGTCAGGGTAATTATATTCAGATGATTGCATACTTGACTTTCCCAAAGAGTTGAGGTTTGGCTATTTATTCACTGCTGTACCATCTGGCTGCACCATCTTTATCATTCAAACATTCAGAAGTAGCCATGTACTAAAAATTTCCATGCAAGCATTTAATTGGATTTTTTTTACCACTTACAAGCATAAAAAGGACCTTTATTGGCTCAAAAACAGTGCAAATACATCTTGTTACAAATCACACACTTCTGGTGGTTCGAGCGGCTGCTATTGAATGAGTATGCTAACGGATGGGCTTATAATTGGCAAAGATACTCATCTACAAAAATATTATTGTTATATTATTCAAGAGAAGCTCTGTGACTCCCAACTGTCTTTAGAAACATGCTGAGTCTATACGAAGCGTCACGAATGCACCGTTGACTGACATGAGAACTAAATGCATATGGAAAGGAACAAGTCTTCAGTCAGCGATTTTTCCCAGCACCACACGGCTTTTACGTAAGCGGTCTAGGAAAGTCTGAAAATAACTCTCTTCTGTATCAAGCAGATCTAAATGTGTTTAACTTACAAATGAAGTTTGCCAGCGCATCAGCATACTATTTCACTGGCGCTAATGAGAGCTGAAGCGAGGCTAGAGGGGTTTTGTGGGGTCTAACATGCCAACTGTGGAATACGCAAACTAAGCCCGGGTCAGGGGCGCATCAGATTGGCCACGCACAGCAAATTTGCATGCGAGCCCAAGCAGCCCTGCTCTCGGGTTGCTGCGACGTCGCCCGCCGTGCCACCGCAATCCCCGAGAGTCAATGTAGCTTGATTACACTTCACACTCACCAAATTATAATGCAAATAACGTTCCAGCCATTAACCATGCAAACCGCTTGAAATGTGCACGTGTCCCTACGGTGTGTGATGTAAATTGCTATGTCACATTAAAAGTGACACCGGTAATTCTGCACATTGTGAAGTTATTGGGTGCCAGATCTTATGAGCCGTTGTGACAGCTATGCAGATGAGTGCATTTTGCCGGTACAGAGTCAATTTGACACAGTCACAGGAGAGAGATTGCTTTTTTTAAGCATAATGAAACCACACAAATTAAGAAATTACCTTTGAGCAAACCCAGTCCTCCTCCCCATCTCACCAAAAACCCTACAATTTCCGTAGAGTCGGAATAGCTTCAGAATTAGTCCGACTAAGAATGATTTGACATTCATGTTCATTCATTTCTCATTTAACCATAACCGAATGATTCGAATATGGCCAGCTGAGAGGATTTATTAGAGGTTAAGAGAGCCTTTCCTACCTTCAAATGCGGGATATGACTGCCACAAGCTTAGTTAGGCCATTTATTATCATTTTCTTTTTCAGAATTGGGTGTTTTTTGGACGCTTTACTGTGCCAGAGGTGGATTTTGCCTTCATTTACATTCAATGCCTTTCATATGTATAGATTTGATTGTTTTTGTGCTGTTCTGGTTGCAGATATTCTAAAACTATGATAATCCATCATAAATATATTAATTGTTATATTTAAGGCAATTAATACACATTATATAATGAGTGAAAAAAGAGCTTAAGATTAAAATGTCTGAAGGAAAAAAAAGTATTCTAAGCAATCTAAGAATTTTTATTGTGTCATTTCCAATTAGGCTTTAAATTTGCATACATGTATATACACTCTGTTGGAAATTAAATGTGTGAATCATACATGTTTAAGTATAGAGTCACAAGTGTACATGAAACATGCTGTGTCTAGAAGAAAACAAACAGGCTATGAAAGTAGATTTTTATGTAAAACAAAAGCACAATAACAAGTTGCGTTTTCAAATCGTTTCAGTCCATATGTCTCACTCACTCAACATGTTAGGATCTTTTTTTGCTGACATATGGCTCTCACAGCTGATTCAGTGACATACATAATGCCTCAGAAAAAGCTGTCCTCTCTCTTTGATGTGAAGAGGCAGATGACTGTGTGACTGTAAAAAGTGTCAGGAGCGATTTAATTTCCCTCCATCTGTCTGAGTGCTAGTACACTAGGTGGGTAAGCACGCTGTTCTCCCCTCTAACATCACACCTCTCCAGCAATCGGAGCTCATCGCATGCTCCTGCTCTAAACACACATCATTCAGAAGAGGGCTCCTGAGAGGGCTGATTGGCTCCTAATTAGAGAGCTTTGTTAATGACAGGTAGTGTCAGATGCTAATGAGGCTCTGATTGGAGTATTGGGGGAGTGGAGATGATTGGGATGTCTCGCAGTTAGAAGTCAAATACTCATCAGCAAAGACAAGGGGCTGAACAGGTTTCTAATCCTGAAAAACTGTCTGGGTTCATTCAGAACGGGACGGTCTCCGTCTCCCTGATCGCACTTGATGTTAATGCATGATCACATCCGAACCCTTGCGCTGCTCCTGACACCTTAAATGATTGCGGATATCCATTCTGTGAAAGTCGCAGAACTCTTTCGGTCATCGATCGCTCAGCCGAGAGGAGCGAGTGATGAGGACGCCATTATGTTTTTCATCAACAACCCACTTATAAAGTGTCATCTGCTAAAAATTCAGTTTCCATTGTGGATATGAAGAGGCATGGTGGGTGGACAAACTCTAGTGGAAACGATCTGATTTTACAACTTTGGCCTGCGCATTTCCAGTGACACTGCAATAAGATCATTTATCAAGCACTGTACACCTGCTGAGTAATTAGAGGCCCTGCTGTTAATTACAGTTTGATCATGCATTGAAATTCAATCAGGAGAGCTCTAAATAATGGACCACAACTGATATATAATACTGGTCATTATCACAAAATAAACCCTGACAGCGTGAATGGGTTTATTTCGTGATAATGATCTGCTGATTATACATCAATGTATGATTTATTGTACATTATTCTGCTTAGTAGACAGATGATAATTACATATGGACATGAAATCATGGTTGATTGAGTTGAAATGACTAATGACTATATATAAGAATAAAGAGTTAAGTAGGAAATAGTCATTATATTTAAGTAACACTAGCAAAAGGGCAGTCAACAGATTGTGATATCGCTTTTATAGAACAGTTCAATAATCAGGAATTTGATGGTGAGTAACTCATATTTTAAAGGGAATATTGGGTCTATGTAGGTCTACTTAGTGACAGACTATTGCCTGTGTTTATTTTTCATCCACCGACAGTTTGAAAGAAGCCACAGCATCGATTAAGTGAATGATTCAATGATTCGCTCGTAAAGACAAGTCACTTGCTCCAGTCCTGAATTCATTCCTAAATGAATCTTTTAAGTGAATGATTCAAGTATTCAGCCATGAAAACAATCACTTTATTTGTGAATGAATCAGTTTTTGAATTAATGATTTACACTCATAAAGATGGTTATTTGTTGCCACCAACTGATGTATCAATGTAACCTGCCGAAGGAATACCTACAGCCACCGCTTGAATGTGAAAATATGGAGTTAAAGAGTTACTCCACCACAAAATGAAAAGTTCACTTACCCTCATGTCGTTCCAAACCTGTAAAAGCTTATTGTCCCATTGACTGCCAAGTAAATGACTCTGTCGAGGCCCAGAAAAGTACGAAAAGCATCGTCAGAAGAGTCCATCTGCCATCAGTGGTTCAATCTGAATTTAATGAAGCGACGAGAACTCTTTCAAAAATGACTTTATTCAACAATTCGTCTCCAATGCGTCAGCGTAGCGCCATTTTGGAGAGTATACGTTTGAAAATGTATCTGTGCGGTGCGGCTGACAAATATTATAATTTAATATATAATATTATTATATAATAAAATATGAAACACTGTGTAATAAAGTCCCTGGTTAAACAAACACCAACAAGAATATAAAAGTAGCGGCGAAACCCCCTCTGAGTTCTTTGTGTAAAGCATAGTGAGTTACTAAAACACTTCTCCGAGAGGCATTGGGAGCGAGCAGAGGGGAGCCTGTGATATTTTTCAGCCTGTACAAACACACCGGCAGACCTTAAAGGTAGGGCAGCTCTGTCTTAAATATACACCAGAGAACCCAGAACTCTCCAAATGAGTTCTCTGGAGATCGTTTCCGACACCTGCAGCCATTTTTCAAACGATTTAATTGGTGTACTTAAGTCAGCTGATACCTATGGCAGTGCTTTGTTGCTAGGCATCGTGACACAAAGGTCTCCAGGTACGATTAACCCCATTGTGACACCACGATGTACACAGAGTGTTTTCGGAAGGGACCAACTTGAGCATACATATATCGGGTTGGGTTTAATATTAATTCACCACTGTCATCACTGGGACTTGTGCTTTATACTAAGGTAATGACCAGCTTTTCCTATTCTACTACTACAAGTGGCAAAACCCTGCTTGTAAGTACATATACGACACAAAGAGACTCCCCTTCCTTACTATGAGATCCACGCGCTTTCAGAGGACCTGTTTGACAGAATCACGTTTTTCCTGCGATTGAACAGGTTAGGATGCAGTGCTGCAGCTCTCCTGTCTAAGTGGTCTCCTGATAAGAGCGAAGCTGATATTTCTCTCAGTATTTCTCTCCTGGCAAACAGTGAACACAATGAGTCATGACACTATCCAAGAGCTCCAGTGAAGTGTGTGGGTGGACGGCTACAGTGATAGTGACTGTATGAAGAGAGCTTGCTCATCCAGGACTCAAGAGAGAGAGAGAGAGAGAGGAGAGGAGGCAGGGTGGAAGATGGATTTCCACACATTTATAATAGCTGTCACACCTTACATTCAGCAAGGCAATTTCACATTTGAGAATGGGACAGCGACTCAAATTAAAAATGACATTAATTTCTGCCAGCCTGCACACATTGCATTTTTCATCCTGCTTGAAACACCTCTTGATTAGGCTCTGGGAAGACACAAACGTACCGCACAACAATAGGACTGTCTGATTGGATTCTGTGTACAGTACGTCTTGGGAAAAAATGTATGAAAGGGTGTTGTTTCTGAAATCATGTTTTCCCCTGAACAGTCCTCTATTTAAGTCTTTTTTTAATCCTGCATTCTAAAACATTTCTAATTAGGAATGTAAGACAAAAACAGTCCAAATCGAGATGTAGCTATTGTTATAGTTGAAACCAACTCGACAACCAGAACATTCAGCAGTGTAGTTTCAGTGGCAGAGGTTTCTAAGCCACACGGTATTTTCTAAGATTGTCTGAAGCTATCGACTTAAATTCTGACCTCTTGAGCTTTATTTGAACCAATGTTGCTATGAAATATTTTTGTCTATGGTGTTACATAAGGATTTCACATTTGTCTGGTGATTCAATTTTAATGTCTCACTACTCATTTCAAAACATTTTATAAAGATATGACACTTTTTTCACTTCATATTTTAGGCTCATAAAATATACATCGAATGGAGAGCCAACACAGTACCAGATTATTAAATAGCAACATTCTGATAAAACCAAACGTTTAGAAATATTAATATTACCATGAACTGCACATGCAAGATTACTCAGAAATGCATAAACAACAGAGAAGTGTGATCTATAGTTATTTTAGTTGGATTGTTTGTTTTCTAAATGTCAAATGAATTTGGTTTTGTGCTCATGGCAGCCATTAATTCACCGCACATGTGTTCAGAAACCATGTTTATCCTCTTGGCAAGTGAACTTGTATTTAGTATTTGTATTACCTTGCATAGTTTTGTTCATGTTATCAGGATGAGGGCATGTCGGGAACTCTGTCTGTGCTGGCATCTGTCTAATCTAGCTGCTTCTATCAAGTAAAAGATGAATTGGTGCCAAAAAACAAAACAATTATGGGCACAGACTTAGAATAACAACATAAATAGGCTCAAGAGGAACAAGTGTCTTTTATTGTTGATTTCCATCTCTGCACCTTTTTTCAGTTGAATTGTATTTATGTTATGGCTGTGAATCTTTCAGAACAGATATATGACCCACCAGAGGAAATGCATTACTCTAATGAAATATTTCTACAATTATCTAATATATATATATATCTATAACTATGCATGTAGCCTTTAACAAGTCAGAATCAAATGTACGGATGTAAACAAATGTGAGAATGAAAACAAACTTACACAAGAGCTGTTGGGCTCTGTATTCAACTTTGTGCATTTTAATCGTTGTGCATGTTCTGGCATACAATCTTTTGCAGGTATATTCATTTCTTTTGAATCACAAATCAATAGCTTGAAAAAAGTTGAAAATAAAAACCATGAGTGAAATGGTTCAAAACTCTTATTTTATTTGTATTTTTTATTGTATTTTTTTAATCTTTTCCAGACAAACACATTGATTTCTGGACCACAGTAGAGGATGGAAACCTTTCACAAACATTTTTTATTATTATTATCATTATTATTTGAAAATACAAATATAAAATTATACTTTCCACATCTGAGATGTGAGAGACCCCCATCCACTTTAGTTTATTTTACAACAGGGCTTGAGCAAGCCATACAAGAAGACCTGAAAGATGCTTTCAGACGTCAGTCCGTTCAGTCAGTTCTCGTGGTAAAAAGTCCGTTAACATTAAAAAATGGGCAAGTGTTAGGAATGGGCAAGGCAATCAGCGAGGCAAGGCCTCAGGAGAAAATGGGAGACCCTCCACCTAAAGACACCAATATTGACCGTACCGTCCCCATTGAGCTACACGTCCTCGTCAGGTTTACACAACACATTCTGCCGCTAAACTACTACAGTCTCCAGGTACATCTGCTGCAGCTCCTACACGACACATGATTCAACAGCCAATGAAACGAACAGTGTGGACCAGCATCAGTTCAGCTCCGATGAGGAGTCATGAGGCAGTTTCAACAATTTAACAAAGAGATATATACACTACACATATATATCTTGTGTATACTGTACATTAGACATTACAGTGTAGAACATTTTGCTGCTTTATTAGTGGGATGATCGTTTTGGCCATTGCCTAGCACTTGCCGCAAAATTCAAGTTTAAATGGATACGGTAGTTACTCCCAAAATCACTCAACACCTTCCAGGTCATTTCTTTTTTGTCATTTTCATTTTTTTTTTAAACCAACAATTTTCCAATGATTTAACTAGTCTAGCAAGATGTAACATTCATCCGCTGTAAACTGCTGTCCATGGAAAACAAAATGATGGCAACAGAGCCATGCTACCTTAAAGTCCAAGCTACAAGACCAAATTGCGGAAAAACGGGGTAAGCTAACGGATGCGGATGGAAAAGACTGTTTAAAAGGGTTGCCAGCCTTCATTTTAATCAAGGGTCACAGCAGAGGGGAAATGTGCTTCGTCTGCTGTTAAACATTTGCCTTCACATGCTTAATCACGGACCATCTAAACGTGTCCCAAGACCTAAATGGATGCTGGATACTCAACTTTATAAGAAAGAAACATCCAACTAAGAACAACGAACCACCTAATGTTGCAGTTTAAAAAGATGTCTTCAGTAAGAAAACGCTGTGCACGGTTTATTCCGACAGCACCTTTAAATTTAGCTCAAATGTATTGAATAAACTTGAGATAGACACCTTTCATTAAAAGTTGTGCTGATCGTAACTCACTAGTAGCATAAAACTCTCCCTTGCGAAGGTGGCTTATGTTTGATATCCCTGAGAACTGATGTGATTCAGGAATACAGATTCAGAGTGACACTGGATTTACAAGCTAATTAGTGTGAACATAGATGCTGAATTAAAATGAAAAGCTGGCAATGCAATTAAAAAGTACAAAAACAATCATATCGTATGTCCCAGGTGACTCAGAATTAAGCATGTATTAATCTAAGCATAAAAAAGCAGCGCCACAGGCCACTGGGATATTTCTGAAGAGTATAAATATCAAAAACCTATGACAGTTTTATCCATATCTATAATGATTAGCCTATACCGTCATCATTACTTTGCTAGAACTTACTAAAGAAAATATTTATGAATTTTTCATTCATGTAATAAAATCACCCTCTTCATAATTATAGCTTGCATCCTTCTTAAAAAAGAACGAAAGTAAACCGGTTTTGCATATCTAGCGTTAGCATTTAAGGTAGTATGGCACACCCCTTTTAACACATTCAAGGGTGGGGATCCAATTAATGCCTTGATTACAATTCTGTCCTACAGCAATTTCTTTCTCCTAGATTTCATCAGTGAGAGCTTTGGTTAGTTGAAACCACGTGAGACCAGCAAAACAGTAGAACAAAAAGGAGAAAGAAAAATTACTATGAAAATAACGCTCAGCATTTTTTGTCTTTTTGTCTTTAAATGATTATAAAGAGAAAGTTCTATCCTTACTGGTCCTACGATTGCTAATGAATACATCTACATCTTAACATTAAGTACATAACACCTACGACTACTCACTAAAGAGAGAGTGAGATATAGAGAAAAGGAGAATGAGAGGGGGACATGGGAAAAAGAAGTGTATAGACCACTACACTGGCATCAAGACGGCACTCTTTTACAAGGTAAAGTCATATTCCTGTTTTTTTCTTTTGTTTGTTTAGTTTTTACACACTACTTAAATACAATGATCAACATAAGATTACTGAATGAGGTGACAGGGAATGAAGAGAAACAATTGATAAATACAGTACATAATATCTGTATTATTGTCAGTTATATTTAGTATAATCATTAACATCCACAAAAATATTGATACAAATCCATCCCTATTTAAATTCAAAACATGTTCGGGATCATTTTCTTTCTTTATTTTTTTGTACGTTTGTCTTTTTTTAAAACCGCTCAAACATTTAGCACAAAGTTCTTCTTGTCTTATTTTTATTTTTTTTATCATATTACTTTTATCACGTCTCCTTGAGAAAGAATCCAGCATTCTTACCTGTTAGTTTAGTGAAATGAACATAGAAATTAAATAAATGAAAACAAAACATTTTCGACATGATCGAATAACAGCGTACATCAGTCAATTCATATTGTAAATATCATTCATATTTCTAAATGCCATTTGTGTCTCATCAAATCCAGTCCCCACGTGTGTAGCAGCTATGGTTTCAATCAGTTTCAGTGTTTCTGAGGAAATGAACTATTGCTACTAATAAACTCATCTGTTATCTCTTGATATTCTAGAATACAATCCCTGGAAAGAGATTATTTCAAAGTACAGTCTTCAAATCAAAGCAAGCCGAGACTCGAGATTCGTAAGTGTTATCCCGTGTGGAAAGAACCCAGCGGCTTCCACAGCGGTCCTTCACATGACCCACGTTAGAGACGGTCAGTTCACATGTGCAAATACAAAACCAGAAGTTCTCTCACAGTGCAATGCTTTACTTCATTTCAAAACAACACTTTAATATCTTTTTCAATATCTGTCTCAGGCTAAAATAAATTAATTTGTAATCTCCTTTAAAGTAATTCTCACAGGACTGAGGTAATGGTACAAAATATTGTTTTTTCTAATCGTAGAGCAATTTCAAAACATGTTGAAATATTGCCTGTTATTCGAATCGTTCGGCGTAAATCTCTCGACACTCGATGGGAAACAGCAGCTCACACCAGAACGCCAAATGAAAGGCTAAGATGAAATGTCTCGACACGGTTTGAAATCATAGTTCATGTGTGCTTTGGATTTTGTTGTGATTTCTTTCTTTAGTTCCGATGCTGATTTCTGTATACCTTGTAAAGTATTTCTCTTTGTAAGCTGTGCACATCTTAACGTACTATCTAATCCATATGCTGGTATGACACCTGCACAGATGTAAAGCCGACGGTATTTACAAAGCGAGCTAACAGTGTTGGATTGAGTTTCGTCCGTCCTGGGGTAAATCACGGCTTTTGTGCTACAGATGGACCTCGGTTACTGCATTGAGCCTCGGAGATATTTTTGCACTGACATATTTGCTTGCGCACGATACAACCTCTATGACACCATCACAAAAATATGGTTCTCTCTCAGAAACAGCTTGATGCAGTGAACGGAATATTATTTACAGTTTCAGAATTATTTTCTTTTTAAATCTCATTTCACAAAGTATTAAAAGGAAAGCTTTTTCTTCTCTTTTCTTTTTTTCATCGACAACAAAAATGACATTTATAAAAAAGGACTGTGAAAATATTGTAGTCCTCTTATTGCCCAAAATAGGTAATCATGGTTAACAAGACATCACAATAAACATAGAACAGAGCTACTAAGATTTTTTTTGAGTTACCCACTCATTGCGGTTTAGGCTTGAATAAAAATGTCACCTTTTCAAGCGGAGTCATTTCAATCCGTTTTCTTGCTCGTGTGAAGCGTGATAGACGAGGGCTGGGGAACAAAACCGCTATTGGAATATTACTACCAGAACGAAACAAAAATGACATTTTATGTTTACATAGTCTATCAGAGAACATTCAAGAACAATGAAGAACATCTAGAAACTCAAACAAACGTTGGTTGATTTAACGTGTACACAATAAAAGATGACTAAAATGCTTCTAATAGGAAAACAGTAAAGGAAAAACTTAAATCAAATCCTAATTCAAGGTCAGGGCTACACTAGGATAAAATATTCAAAAGCCAGGTTTTCAGTATAGTACAGCAGATTGTTTAGTTGTTTTTTTCTTCTTTCTGAGATGATTCTGTCGTTTCGGTTTGTTCTTTGTGTGGCGCCATCTCAGCTTTAGATTCCCGTTCAGCGCTGTAGTGCTTGAAGTTTAATGGCCTTTACCTATACACAGAACCAATTAGAAACTCCGGCCAGTCTTCCCCGGGCCTCCTGATAAACTCTGCTGAAACAAACAGAGAAGCTGCTCAAAACTCACACATGCTTTCAGTAAAATCATGTGTGTGTGTGTGTGTGTGTGTGTGAAGTGTGCTGCATCTGAGCCTTGCAGGTGACACGTTTGAACACATTTGAGAAGAGAAGAAAGAATCATCCTAGAATAATAGATTTGTAAACAAATACACCACTGTTCAAAAGTATGGGTTCAGAAAGATGTTATGCAGTAATTTAAATAAAGTGACAGTAAAGAAATGTATAACTTTACAAAATATTTCCATTTCAACTAAATGCAGATTTTTGCACTTTATATTCATTAAATAATACTGAAAAAATGCAGTTTCCACAAAAATATTAAACCGCACAACTGTTGTTAACATTAATAATAATATAAATGAATGTTTCTCGAGCAGTAAATCAGCATATTAGAATGATTTCTGAAGGATCATGTGACACTGAAGACGAGTTATGAAACTTCAGTTTGCCGTCAAAGGAATTATTTTTAATTACATTTAAACATTTTTTTTAGCTAAAAACATTTATCTTAAATTGTAATAATTCACAATATTACCGTTTGAACTGTATTTTGAAAAAAATACTTACCTTTTTGTTTGAACAGTAGTGTAAATTGCATATGTACAATTTATTTTTTCAAAACTGATATTTTTTTTATAAAACTAATTGGACTTCCAAAACCTTATTTATGTCTTTATATTTTAAACTGTATTTGTTTATTTATTTCTTTTTAAATGAACGTTCAGCTTGTAGTTGATCAATTCTGAAATTAATTTCAAATACAAACAGTTTTTCTAATAAAACCAAGGTTTTAAAGCATAAATTGGCTTTGGAAGTACACTGTGTTTGATGAACTGAAGCTTCCAATCCTACACAGTAAATCTAGTTTACACATAAACCATGTATTGATTCAGTCCGGCTTTAAATTGATATAGAGATGTTATATTGTCAGAATCACTTCACCGTCAGCATCTTTTCATTATAAGCTTCGGTCGTTTAGGCTCAGATACAAAACACACTGGCACTTTTATATCAACACATCTCATCTAGATGAGGTTCAGACATCGACACGACACATATGTTAGTGTATCAAGCATGCAGAAACTCTTCGGATGTCCATCCAACCAGGAAATGACAAGTTAAGAAGCTGCTTCTGCGATATCTCTCCGCTGCTGTTGCTTTCTCTGACTGCTGACGTGTACTTCAATCAAACGTTTGGAGAATCCATAACCTACTCATTAAATCAATCATCCGTTTTGCCTCGAGGACAAAATGAGAAGCTCTTTAGGAAGATTATGGGCAACAAACCGCAGTCCGTAGGCCTCTTATCCAGACGACAGGTCACAGGTAAATGCCACGGAGCCAGAGACTGGCGTAATCGCACTTGATGCTTCACCGTAGGAGAGAAAAAAAACAGTCTGGGTGCAAATATTAACTAAGTATAGAGGAGGGATTTTGACCGAAATAAATGCGCATCCACTTATCCACACACACACTGTATTTAAATAAGCGAGTTGTCTCTGATTTAGCCATATCTGGCATCTCAGCATATACTCAAAATCACCTTTAAGTCCTTAAGACCTAGCTATACAAGTACAGTGATTACGGAAACAGCGCCTTATCCGAAAAACCTGATGAATTACATTAGATGGCACCTAAGTCAACAGATTCTCAGCAAAGAGGGCTCGCTTCCAGGTGCACACTAATCAAAGCCGCAACACCTGTGCATAATATCCAAATACAGCACTTCATACAGATACGAGTCGCTGTGCCGTGGCTGTCGCAATACAACTCTGGCAGTGAAAGAAAGCAACTGCGCAGTTTTGAGTAGACCCGCTCGCAGACATCATGCATGAAAGGAACAGTCGAATGACAGACAGGCAGGCGGAGGATAAAGGAGGAACTAGTGATAAAAAGTAAAGGGGGAAATGTGTAGCCGCCACACTTACGGTGTTTGCGAAGCGGGAGACACGTTTAAAGGCTTTCAAAGGGCTTCAAAATGTGGAATCAATAATAAAATAGATGTTCAATGAGAGAGTTGTTGCATATGAAGTTTAAATTAAACTCATCTGAGATCAAAATGAGACGGAAAATAAAATGAATAGGCAGATGGAACAGGAAGATGGTACTGAATAGATGTATAATTATGAAGGCACAAATAATAATAAAAATATATATATTTCATAAATGGTACTGGATATCTACCTCAAATGAGATGGCAACCAACCACCTGTTAGGTTTCAATGGTATCCATTTGTAAAAGCTGTCGCAATCAAAGGACCCTAAAAGTGTACAGTTAGTAATGGTGTCAGTATGCATTCTGAGTGAAAAGGATAATATGTCTATCACTCGCAAGTCATTTCAATCATCGCATGTGTTGCTAGCATGAATGAATGTTACATAAACTATCAAGATCAGTTCACAACATTTCCTCCGTCTGATCTAGGTGAACAGCAGGGGAGAGCAAGAACAACTCTAACACTCAGTAAATGTAATAGGTCATAAATTCATTGTATTTTAACACGTTTGAAATGTATCAAAAATCAAACTGTATTGAAAGGATTGTGACCTCTGCCACAGACTTTGACTGGAGTAAGACACGATACCTTTGACTGAAACATTGCTATATATATATATATATATACAGAGAGAGAGAGAGAGAGAGAGAGAGAGAGAGAGAGAGAGAGAGAGAGAGAGAGAGAGAGAGAGAGAGAAGAGCGAGAGAGAGCGAGAGAGAGAGAGAGAGAGAGAGAGAGAGAGAGAGAGAGAGAGAGAGAGAGAGAGAGAGAGAGAGAGAGAGAGAGAGAGAGAGAGAGAGAGAGAGAGAGAGAGAGAGAGAGAGAGAGAGAGAGAGAGAGAGAGAGAGAGAGAGAGAGAGAGAGAGAGCAAACTAAGCAAAAAAGTTCTACATTTAAAAGTGTACTAATAAATATGTAATTTATGGTTTTAGGATCATAATTATATTTACAATAAACAATCATACAATCCTTTAAAAGTTAATTTCGGGCCTGTATTTTACTACTACTGCTACTAAATATATAATAATAAAAAACTTTATAAAACATAACATAAAAAACAGACTAACAGTAGACTAACGATTAGAATCATTCACATAATTACATTATTCAATTTTCTGTTACATCCCATACTGTATCACCATTTCAAATTATGCAGAAAATGTATACTTGTTTAACGTTATCCATCTAAATTAGGTACATTTAATAGAGGCTGTTAATCAAAGATATTTGAGGAAAAAAACTAAACAAAAAGTGTTACATGTATCCCTGCTCTCCCCATTTAAATCTTTTATTGCCAAAAAGGAAGTAAATGGAAAGAAATATGTACATTTCAAAGAACAAGAGAGAATGGAAAGTATGCTTTTCAACAAAGATCAAGTAATTCCATATATTGTAATCATCTACATCCATGCCAACAATAATAACATTAATGAATTAATCTGAAATCACAATTCATGCAGCAAACATAAGCAAGAGACAGATGCAGTCAGAGGTCACACGTAAGTCTCAATCTGAGCAGAACTGTGAACGTCACCAGGTTCCTGTCCAAACACTGGGGAGTGTCAACATTAGCCAGATGTATCCACCGCTTTCCTAAAGAGCCTTCTGCGTTTGAAATTATGAGAGGCACTTCCGGTTTGGGGAAGTTACATATAATCCTTATCCGACAGTTTGACTGAATCTTCCTTCATATTCTATTTTCAGAAGTCAGAAGAATAACGTATTTTAATGTGAGCTGGTATAAGAAGAATATCTATGGCAAGAGCTCTTTTCAATCCACTGCATTCTTTTCCTCCTGGTTCTTCTCTTTCTTTCCTGGTATTCCATTGCAACAATATGAAAAAAGACAACATACACTGCACATTTATGGTCTGCTCTCGATTTAATTTATGATACATCCATGAATAATTCACTGGAATGCACTAAGAATCTCAAACTTTTCTGCCCCAAACTCCTCACGTCTCTTTCCAGGTTTATTTTCACACGGATGCTTTCAAATATAATTGTCTCCCCTTTCTGCTTCTAATCCCTCTTAGCAGTGTTTACTGCAATGTTTCTAAAGCAGGTAAATACAATATTTGTAACCACTTTGAAATACTATAACTCAATGTTTGATTATGGCAACATATAGACATTACCACAGTGCTATTTAGAAAGAATCAAGATTTGGGGGTTATGTAGAAAGTCATTTGCTAATGCTTTAACAATTTTACATTTCCTTTTAATGGTTAAAGGGTGAGTAGAATAATGTGACCTTAATGTACCCAGTTTAAAAAAAATGCTTCTTATTTTGTTCACAGGGTGTTTCTTTACAGTTTAACAGAAGTTACTCCCATAATTTTCGCAAGCGTCAAGGGGTGTAAGGAAATGGTGGATACATTTATAGAAAGAAATATATTGTAAAAAAGCTTTTGAGTTTGAGGACGCTACAGAGGCTAACAGAAACAGCAGTCGATGTCAGACAGCTGAAGAAAGTCTTTCTTCCTCTAGAACACTGTCAATCACTAGTGAGATGTTCTGGGGGTTTGAGGCCAACCTAAATTTGACTCTATGTAGGTTAGAAAAACTCCATCTGAAAGTCAAGCGCAAGGTGACATTGTTATTCTGAAAATCCCGTTTAGATTTAATGAGTGCCCGGTCTGTTTTGCAAACTGTACTTAAGAAGAGAGAGAGAGAGGAAAAAAAAAGTAATTTGCTTTTCCTCACAAAAGAGATTGGAGGGGCATTGAAAGCAGAATGAATCAGAGGTGTGTGCAGATAGGTAATAAACAGTGTCCTAACATACAAAAGCTCTTATTCATTTTTCCAGCAGATCTGGACGGCGGTTCAAAAAACGGCCTGAGCCGGTAATTCCCTCGGCAGCTTGTGATTTAGTGCGGCCTCCCTCATCAACCCCTGCGAGTCGGCCCTGCTTCTTTTCTCTTCCGCCCGACTCCTGCTCCATCTCTCTGCTCCGTTAAAGGTTAAAAACGAATGCATGGAAGGAGTAATGAATGCCTATGGCTTCAAAGGCCAAGACAACATATTCTTATGACAGGGCTTCTCACAAGAGTTGATTATCGCCTTATTGATTTACATATGCACTTTGTGTGGGGGACCTTTCAAAGGCTGCCTCTGGTATGATGCTCATCATCTGCTCGAAAAATAAAAAAGCCATTGTGTGCGGGAAACAAAATACCGGGTTGAAAATGAGAGAAGAACTAATTGTGAGATTTCTGTCCTCCGGGCTGGCACATGAACAAAAGCACACTGACACATCACACTGCTGCTGACAGCCGGTACAAGTTCACAGTTTGTTATCCTGAAGTTGACAGAAAGAGAGGAATGAATGTAGAAATGTTAGCAATGCTAAAAGCCAACGCTATCTAACTTCAGATATTTGCCAGGGCACCTGCTTTGCACTAATGAGACCGTGATTTCACATTTTTCAGCCTTCAAAAGAGAGACGTTTTTATAGCATTATTCCTGATAATTAGTATGGGTAAAACATGCACATCTATCACACCTTTGGACCCATTGCAACCTAATACATCTGAGATGATTTATTTAGTACGTTTTTCACGTGTATTTGCTTCTTTTGATTTCACAAACCCGCATATCAGGCATTCTTTTAGTCCTATTAGTTGTGTTAGAATGATTTGTTCCTTTAAGACGAACTCAATTTTAAAATGTATTAGCCAATTAATTTATTAGCCAGATAACATTGTGGAGGAAATTCATTAAAAAGATGCATCCCCTTTGTTCAAGGTATTTCGGTGAACAAAAAGTGTATTTAAAATATTGTCATTCTTTATGTACAAGCGTGCCTCATTTCTATGCAAATTACAACAGGATTCTATTTAAATATAATTTTATTTTGTATGGTGCATGAATCAAGTTAGGTATAGAGTAAAAAAGTTCTAAATAAAGATTATTAGACTGTTTTAAGGTGTTTCTTGCTGTTTCTTTGTAATTATTTGTAAAATCTAAACATTTCTGAGTGAAAAATGCTTCAAAGGTATGTTTTTCTGCTGGATTTGGAACTGCAAAATGGTGAACTGTGCCATGCAAATTGTATTCTGCATATTTTGTGGCCGTATCTGCACTATTACACAATTATGTGAACTGAGGGCTAAAACAAATCTGACATCAAGTGCAAATACGCTATAATACTGATATAAATATGCTACAATATAGAAATGCTAAAACATTATTTTTAGTGAATTCCCTCATGATGCTAAAAATATTTAACTAGTTCAATGTCAACACAATTCAGTTGACTAGGACTTGTATCAACCTGCTGAGCCAATTGCTTGCTTTCCAAAGGAACTTTCCACTCTTCTGGAGTTTGTTCACTCTATGGCAAGGAATATTCACTCTCTGAAAACTACAATAGCAGTTACATGAGACTAAAAGCGCTAACTTGGGCAGGGTGGGGAATGAATTAGATGGCACAGAACAGAGAAACAGATGGAGGTGAACAGGTTACTTACAGCAATGCTGTGTCCGAAGCCGGAGCCGGGCTGGGTACTAGCAGCGCTAATGTAATTGCCCACTCCGGAGTCCTGGCTGGTGGGGCCGTACAGGTCAGCCACTGGCCCGGGACTGCTGGCTCCAGGAAAGGCTCCAGGCCGGGATGGGTTGGTGCCTACCGGAGAAGCGGCCGTGCCAACAGTGATGTGAGCAGTCAGGAATGCTAGTGTGTAATACGACTAACAAGCATGCACTATGAGCACAAGACATATTTTGAAAGGAAGTTGTGTGTGTATGTTTATACTGCCTGAGGTGTTTCAGGAATAGAGGCCTAATGTCTTCTTTATGGTTCATCCAAAAGGAATGAAATAAAATATAAAGAAGCTGGTCATCAATTCTTGAACATAAACATACACACACATTGCATAATGCAAACTAGTCAGCTATACTTCAAGCTAGCAACTACTAGTTGTGTGGGTGATGGAGATCTATAATTTTTTTTTTTACACCTCTGAGGGCATTTGCACTCATAAAAGTGTGAGTAAGAAAGAATCGCTTCCTTGCAGGTTCCTTTCATTATCATAACCTCACCCTCTCTGCTCTCGTACACTCCCTTTCCCCCAATCTTATATCAAGTACTCTACACCCATCCTCCTTCAGATTTGACTGCCGGTTCAACAGTCCCTTTCTGAAAATTGCACGGGGGATTTTGCCACAACACCCCCTATCTAATCAACACCTGTCATTGAAAAAGTGGTCTCTCTCCTCCTCAATTTAAAATATATATATATATATGGTGGTGATTATCTGGCAGTTAGCGTCAGGGGGCTATCAGGCCTAGCAGCCGCCTGGAAACCAGGAAATTGCTGAGGGTGTCTTGGGTAAAACGCGTTGAAGACTGAATCATGGAGTTTCCTCTCCACTGCGAGCGTGACTCCACTTTTTCTGAAGCTATATTTGAGTCTGAAAGCAGAAACCGTTGAAGATGAAGCCCGGGAGACGAAATTAAACACTCGCCAAGCACAAATTGCAAGTAAAACTTGACTTTGGTGAATAAATTAATTGTTGCTGGGTCATTTTGATAAGAAATTCAACATAAAATATATTTTGAGTCAAATTGTAAAAATCATAGTTTAACCCTCGCTGATGTAAGTGACGTGGACAATTCCAATCACGTACACGTTTCCTCAAATAACTTGTGGAATCAGAAGTTTATCAAAGTTTTTAATAAAGTTGTCTCTAGAACTAACATTCAAAAACACAAAACAAAGAAATGAGAAATGATGTCATGTTTTTATGACAGATGCAGTTTCACTAAGACGCAATCAAACTAATTTTAAAGCACAAACAGCTATTAGCTGTTTATCCAACTGTCAGAAGTTTGAAAAACATTTTAATAATAAAAATACAAATGCAAACGAGTTTCATGATTAGAAATAAATATTTGAGTTGAGTAAGATTTCTCAATTGGCAAAAAAAACATGTTTGCTAACTGAAATTAACCTGATAAAAAAACTCTCACGTTTAAGCACTAAGATTACTAACTAGAAATAAATCAAAACTAAACCTGAACTAAAACTAAAGCTGAAATCAAAATAAATAGTAATATTAATAGTAGTATTAAAAAAAATCATACATATTAGCACATAAATAATACTAAAATAACGCTGTGGGGATCTTGGCTGTAAAGTTTGTTTGCCGAAGTCGGAACCTCTGAACCTAAACACAAATCCACAAAGCAGAAAAACTGACAAATGTGCAAAAAGGGACAATTACAATTAGACTAATTATATCAGACCACTTGAGCCATGGCTGCTGTCATTTGCAGATGACCCCTCCATTTCATTGCTGTTGAGAGATGAATTAAGGAAAATAAAAACAAAAGCATGAATTAAATTAAATGAATGCTCTCAGAAACTTTGAGGCCCCTTGCTGTGCCACGCTCAATTTTTCTCCTACGCTCTATGACACTTCCATTAATAAGCGAATATTAAATCAATTCCTCCACAGGCGGAGGCCTTCAGATCAGCGCCCATTTAAGGGGGAGTCTATTGCTGCAGAAGCCTCTAAAAAACTCAGGAGGGTAAAAGATGTCTGTGTGAATGGAATATTAGCCTGGAGGGCTCGTGTAAGAGAGCAAATAAGTTAGATAGGGGGCAATATGCTGCCGTGCGTAAACCGAACGAGGCAGACTCACACAATCCATCTGCTTTTCACACAAATGAGAACACAGATAACAGGAGAGGTGAGCGGCTCTACAGTCAGAGCTCTCACTTAAATGTCAGCGTATCAAAATAGCGTCAGCTACTTCTAGGGATGATGGGAAAGCATGTATATCCACTGCTAGATCTGAGTGGAAGGGAAAATGGCTGTTGTTAGTGTACCACCTGTTTGCAGCTAGCCCACTATGATGCAAAAAAAAAAACAAAAGCATGAATTCAATTAAATGAATGCTCAGAAACTTTGAGGCCCCTTGCTGTGCCACGCTCAATTTTTCTCGCTCTATGACACTTCCATTAATAAGCGAATATTAAATCAATTCCTCCACAGGCGGAGGCCTTCAGATCAGCCCATTTAAGGGGAGTCTATTGCTGCAGAAGCCTCTAAAACAGGAGTTTCAGATTCATGATTTGAATCGTATTAAGAATAATAATATGACCAAAAAAAAGAAAACACTTAATTCAAGATATTGTTTTTGAACCACAGCAACAAGTTTTTTTTTTTTTTTTTTTTTACAATTCTTCTTTTCAGGTAAATTAAGTTCAAGTTTATTTATAAAGCACATTTAAATACAACAAGTGTGCTGTACAACTGTAAACATTATTAAGCGATATAAAAAGCCAAAAAAAAAAAAAAACCTAGCTCATAAAATAAAGATAAAACATGCAGATAAACCATAAACAACTAAGAAATCCCTATATTCTCAGACAACACCATAGGCTACATAGAATAAATAAGATATTTTTTATGTTGTTGTTTATTAGAAACAAAAATACTGATTCAAATGATTGTGGTGGTCAATAGTTCAGGAATTGAGCAAGCGCAGTATAAAAGCCTCAGGGCATCAGCAGGGTGTTAAACAAACGATGACATACATCAAAAGTTCTCCTAAGTGTTAACTTCCATCTTGAAATCATTCTCGGACTGATCTGGATCAAAGCTCACACACTCAAATCAGCCTTTCCCTTGTCACGAATAAAAGCTTCTAAAATAAGAGGGGGAAACCAGCACACTGGTAAGTGACAGCCCTGGTTAGCATCACATCCTGAGCTATGACTGGCTTCGGTATTCCCAATAGACCAGCGCTAATAAGACATGTTGATTCGCTGTCTTTTATATCTCCAGAAGCCATCAATGGGGATGTGCTCATTAACAGATCAGGAAATTGTTTTTGTAACTCAATACTGCTGTGAAACGAATTCATACACATTACCAACTATGATGGATTTATTTCAAAAACTCCTATTATGTGTAATGTGCCTAAGATCATGCAATCATTTAAACTTTCGTTTAGAGAAAGAAAAGGAAAGTGCTGCCAAAAAGGAAACATCTTGAAGGTTAAGTACAGTGTATTGCTCACATGGTTGAAAGAAATGTACATAATACAAGAACATTATAATTGGCAACCGCCAAAACAGTCAACATTCCTTGGCATTCCCTAAGCAGAAAGAGTCTGGTTGCTGGCGTGGATGCCTAATCCACACGCCTCAATGTCTGCAAGACAGTTTATTAGTCATTATCATGGCTCTTGACGGAAATATTTTTCTTTTTTTCGCTAAGATGGGTCTTGTTTACTGCCAAAATCTCAAGACTGCTTTCCTTTGAACTATAGTCTACTGAATATAAAGTGGAGCACAACTGTTTTAAGAAGGCCGAACATCAGTTCAGTGGTGCACAACTATGAAGCATTACAAAAAAATATGCCATGAGTTTGGAATAGCTAAATTCTTCACTTTAAATGTGCCGTCAAAACAAGACGTTTTTTCATTCATTCTTCACTCTTCCCATTTTCACTTATTAGTTTATGTGATTCTATATCCAGTGGCCACAAATTTGAACACGTCAGCCACTTTTAAAATGAACTTATTTGCATTAGATAACAAAACAGCAAACCAAGGGAATCTTTTCTTGCTACATCTGAGATTTCTGTTCCACTAACATTTGACAACCAGAAAGTACACAAATACTCTGTGTCTTCAAGTTTAATCTAGTTTTTTATCATTTAAAACCTCACAAACTTATTTTGTGCTTGTTCTATCCATCTTTAGAATAAATGCCACTTGGTTTGTCATTTTGTATGTACTGCAATGACATTCATTTATTTTAAAAGGATAGTTCACCCACAGATGAACATTCTGTCATCATTTACTCATGTAGTACTAAATCTGTAAGACATCCCCCATCAGAACACAAAACAGAAAACATTTCTCAATATCTTCTTTTGTGTTCCAAAGAATGTCACACAGGTTTGGAATGACATGAGGGTGACTAAATGATGACAACATTTTCATTTCCGGGTGAACTATCCGTCTAAGTGTCTAAATACATTTTGCAGCCACTGTATGTGTGAACAAACAGAATGCATACAGAACAAAATGTAAAGAAGTGCATTAACAATACATCTCAATATGTGATACTTTGTCCAAATGTGGAAACTAAGCGATACAATCAACTTCCAACAAATGGCTTGTCATTTTATACTCCCGTACATGATGTTGGATGTTTGGATATCATTTATCACATGCCAGCAGGCTGACAGTTGAGCGCCATGGAGCCGATGTGTGTGTAATACATATATTCATGTCTGAGTATGTACTGCAGGAGATATGAACTGGCAAGCATGAATGCATATGTCGCATCTCCCGGTTAATTGCACAGGGACTGTGACCGCAGCCAAATCTCATATATCTTGACAGTACATACGCATTAGTGGCCACGTATATACACTCCCTCAAATCCACAGGCGTAATGACAATGCTACCACAATTCAACATGCAGCAAACTGCAAGGATGCACAAATCCCTCGCTTTCCCTTCTCATCTGTCCCTCTTCTCTTGTTTTAATGAATGGCAGGGTGATGAATAAACAGCATGAATCAAATCAATCATTGAATGAAGGAGAGGCGGGTACACACCTGGGCTCTTATACTGATCCGGGCTGGCCAGGTGCTGGAGAGGGGAGTTGCAGGCTGAGTGGCATGCTCGCTTTGCAGGAGCTGAGCCGCCTGGGGGCCCAGGGAGCCATAGTCCGCAAAGGAGAAGGGGGGCCCCCGCTGGTCGCTTGGCGAGGAATAGAAACCGTAATCGGGGAAGCCTGGGAGATACAGTACAGGGGAGGAGAAGGAAGGAAGGAGGAGGGGTGGGACTCCATTATTGGGGGAAATAGGACTTTGCATAGTAATGTTATGAGGCAATGCTTAATATCTGACTTGCATGGTTGTACAATGCAGCGTGTACTGGGAAGATAGATGGTGAGTTTGTAAAGCCACATCTTGCTTTTCCCCCCTCTGTGTGTCTGTGTGTGTGATGGTGAGTGTGTGTGTGAAGACCACCGCTTTACACTATAATACTGTAAATACTTGGGTTTGCTGCAGACAGAGATACTGAGACGCAACAGATTAAATAAGCAAACAGAAGTCATGGTTTAAATTACTGTTATTTGATCCAGACAAAAAACTGACTGACCTTAATAGATGTTCTGAGAAAGGAACACTCATCGTTGAAATGCTCATTTGGATTCAGCATTCACAAATACATCAAGCGGGAAAATAACTAGAATTCTACTTTCTGGTATTCTTGTTATTTGGTTAACACGTTTTACCAAACTACAAAGCATGTGTTGAATCATGACATCCTCTTTATGAGATTTTTAATATGTGGTTAATTTTTCTTTAATATGTAAATAGATTCAGAAATATAAGAATATTTTATTGTGTGAACATGTGTGTTTGTGTGTCAATTTGTTAAACAAACTATTACGAATATAAGGATGATTTTGAATATTACATACCATGGACTTCTGAATAGTAATTTCACATTAAAGAAATGTATGAATGTCATTGTATTATATATCACAATACCTACTTATTTTAAAACAAAAGGAAATCATAAAATATTTATGAAGTTATAAAATTCAAAATGAACATAATACTTTTTGGACACTTTCTGATAAAAGTAATTTTGGAAAAAAACAACAACAACCATAACAATATCAAAAACATCACCATTTGATGCTACTTAGTTTGATATTTCATCTCTAAAGCAATGAGTTTCATTCATTTAAAAGTGTGACTTCAGCATCTAAATATTTTATGGGGGCACTGTACACAAATAAATATATAAATAAAAATGATATGATATTTCTTAAAATGTTGCTTGCAAACATAATCTAATGAAAAACACCTATTACATAACCAAATTCAAGTCTGTCACTCTCTGTGTGAAAAGCAGACAAGTATGAGAAGATGTAACCTTGTAGCTGAGAAGAAGACCTGAAAATGATCCATAGCTGATGGGGTGTAATTAAGCTGACCCCGCCCTGCACTGCCTGCTGTTGTTACAGACGTGGAACTGTGAACTTGAGGGAAGGTGTTAAAGAGAGGGATGGAAAAACTCAGAACTGCAGTGTACCTGTGCTAACTGTTTATAAATAGTCAACATGGTCCCTCTGCTACAGTTTTATATCAGCCCAGAGAGCGTCTCAGAGCAGCTTTGGTGAGGTATTACATTCCATTCTTCTTCCTTTTCCTCTGCTTGAATTAGTTTCAGAGGATCTCAGATATACACAGCAGAACAAACAAGGTCTATGCCAGCCTACATTTAAGAAGAGTTGAGGGAGAGATAAAGAAGTATAAATAAAAGAAAAGAGAAAGAAAAATTTGATTCTCTCACAAGCTGTAGCTGCGCTGCTCTGACCTTCTCCAATCACTCATTAACTATCCACCACTAGTCTGACTGCTCACCTCAGCCCAAACCCAGAGTCTGCTCTAATGGAAAAACAATGCTGCATTTCTGGTCACCAAACACATCTATTAATGACCCAGAGATGTGTTGCTATTGCTTATGCACTACATGATTTAAAGTATGTTCACACCAGTGTGAATCTGTAACAAAAATGTTCGTAAACAAAGTTTTTCCAGTCACACTGTAAATATACTCTTTCCATAACAACTCACTAAACCAAATTAAGTCAGCCTTAAGTCTTCACAAGGACCATTTTCATGCTGATATGTTTAAATGAATACATAAATGTTTGAATATTTTGCTTAATTAGTCATTGGTCAAATACAATCTTGTTTTCACTGATTAAAATGAGTAAAACTGACTTAATTAATATGACAAATAAATATTACAAACTGAAATCTCCTTACACAAACATATAAAGTAGAATGAGGTGCACCAAAGCAACGGCCATAAGAATGTAGTTTTAAGGACTCTGGTGTGAAGGAAACTAACTGGCTTACACAAAATCTCAAACCTGAACCCTATTGAAGACCTTTGAGAAAAGGTCATCAATTTTGAGTCAAACCTTTGGACTGTCTCCCCATTAATGCCAATCGTTTTGTAATTAAATATTCAACAAGCACATACAGGCGTGGTGTTTGCTGTCCACATATTTTTGTCTATGTAGTGTACCTTTCTTAGGCGTCTTTCCAAGAAAAAGATAAATAAAATGCATGTTGCGAATTCCTCTTTTGCATTCTGTTTCAGAGACTGCCAAAACAGACCGGAGAAATTCATAGGCACAAGCACTGGAAAGATGCTTACGAACAGTAAACAGAAACGAGCATGAAAATCCCCATCCTGCCAGTACCTACACTCCCAAACGTGAATAAATCACAGATGCATCCCGACGTTCAAGCTCTCTCCCGCTAACTGTGGAAAAACGGAGGAAATGCCTGAGGTATGCTCAGAATCTTCAAGTGTTTCGGCTTCTCGGAGAGGAGAGGAAAGCCCACTCCAGCTCGCACATCTTTAATCATTTAAAGAAAGCAACCAAAAATGCACTTAGGCTGAATCCATTTTTGATGGGCCTCTCTAATAGATGGGCGTCCTTGAGGTTCAAAGGGAACCCTGGACGCGCCTCTTAATTAGACAAGCTGCCATCCCGTCCTGTTTCCCCTCATCTTCCTAATTAGATCTTTAACAACAAACAAATGAAGACCTTTTAAAGGCGCGTGCGGCACGTCCTGCCTCGTCCCCGCCAAGAAGGGGGCACAGATACGTCCTTTTTGTCTAACGCTGCCCGGCCCCGCCGTGTACAACAATGGCTGGGTCCTGCCGCAATCTGCATAAATATTCCGCCTAATTTCTGTGGAGCGGGAACGGCGGGATGCAAAATACAACATTACCGCACGTACAACAAACACACCTGGCTTCTTTGTTTGCATTGACATAGAAAATTAGACCTAAAAAGCTGTTCGTTTTAATGTGGTGGCAGGAAAGGTCTTATCTAATAACAGCCTGCAGAAATTACGTTTATTATCCAGGTAGATCACGTCCAATGACAGTGCTATCTGAAGCAGAAACGGAATAAAACGCGGTTAAAAAGTGCCCATTTACTGTCTATAGAGAAAGCCATCTGGCGGAATAGGGCTGTTTGATTACCTTCGCAGGCTAATTCTCTCTCTGAGCGCATGCAAATGATTCACTTTGACCAAGTGGAAGTGAGGGGGAAAAAAAGTGGAGCTAAATTTAACACTGTCGTTTTTAAACATCAAAAGTTGCCACAATAATGGCTCCTCCGTGATGTTCCATGGTATTGTACGCTGCCAATCAGACAGAGAATAGCACTCGGAATGTTTTATGCCTCTGTGAATAACTCTGGGATGAAGAGAGAACGCAGGGTGTGAGTTTTGTGTGCGTCTATGTGTGTCCTTCCATTAATAGGCACTGCGAACACTTTCTTTAACAGCAACCCCACAGTCAAACTACACAAAAAGCTTAATACCTTCTCTTCTCCTTCCACAAAAACAAATATCGAACTGTGTTGTGTACCACAGGACTTTCCCCTTCGCTCAAAGATAAATCTAATTACTCTATAATGGTAGGTTTGGGGGGAGAGCGTACATCGTTGACAGGTGATAGATGCGTAAACTCACTTCCCCCGACTTGATGAATAGCGGTATAGAAACGTGAAGCTTTCGTTCGTGGTGGGCGTATGACAGCACCCCGCCAATTCATCATTCCGCCTCGGTGAGCCGCACGGAGGCCCGTGAACACACTCCGAGGTCGTGTCTGAACAGCTGGGAGTAGGTCATCCAGATGTGCCTTTGTCTGGGCAACATCTGCACTGAGCCCAGACCCCCCAGCAAGGGGAGGGACGGGGGGCGACGTGGGAGCGAGCTCAGAATGGATGCACTCAGGAAGGTTGTCAACCGCACCATTACGAGGCCCATCTGGGTGCTTCAAAACTGTTGCTGAGATGAAAGCACTGGTTGCTTTTTCCCCCACACCACTGCAGCTTTGTGCTATTATACATAATATCTGTCAGAGCAACATCAAGAAACTGATACATAAATACATGAATACGTAAATAAGAGGCCCTTTTATCAGCTGTTTAATGAACAGAGAGCGGCAATTTGTCACCGCTACATGCATCAACACAGTGGCAGACAGTCTTTTTTCTAGTAGCATTACAGACTGCATCAGTCGATAGCCAGAGTAATATTAAGACAGTGGTCAATAAAATAAGTTCAATAAAATCAATTAAGAGCTATTTTAAATTAATTATACAGTCGGTTTAATACTAAAAAAGAGGGAGTCACAAGTAAGGAGTAAGACATTGACAGCAATAAAATCTAAAGTGGCTCACTTCTGGTTAAACATATCTTGTATCAAACTGAGATTTTCTGTCCTGAATTATTCCTTATTTGTCAAAATGGACAGTAACTGAATGCTAGCCCTCAGGATGGTACTACAGTGCCTCAGGCAGTCATCTTTCCTCGTACATGAACATCTACTTGGCCAACGTGTTTTTTTGGACAAATCATCCATAGGCCTGCTTGTAATGATCTGTAAAGCTGTAGGGAAAATACAGTGCTAAAGCACTAGATAGGAATAAGATACATCTATGTTTGTAATGCTGTTCACAGAAAAACACAGTGCCGTGACAGATATTATCTGTCAACCTCTGTTGTCATATATAGTCACATCAGCATCATACTGCAGTAAACCAACATAATAAAAACAATATGCAAAAAATAAAAAATCATGCAAAAAGTTTAATAAATAAAATCAAAACAAATAAAAAACAGAGAAAAATATAAACCACAAAAAGCAACAAAATTCAAACTAAAACAGAGCAAAAACACCAACAAAATGCTAAAATGTGCATTTGCATTGCATTTAGATCTTAGTAGCATTGCATTGCTTTTAGGGTTAGGCATAGTGAATCTTAGAAGCAATTCACTAAGCCAGCGGTTCAAAATTCCAGTCCTCACGCCCCCCCGCTCTGCACATTTTGTATGTTTCTCTTATCACTTCAGACGTTTGTTCTATTCGAACATAAGTGCCCTGGAAAGTGGACATCACAGGATATTCCACCATGATTCCAGTTCGAAGCGAACGTATATATTAGGGATGGGTCACGATTTTCGAATATTCGAATATTCTATTTAATTATAGAATATCGATTAGGTTGTGCGATTATTTTCTAAAGGTGTACCAGGGCTTGACAATAAAGACTGTCCGATGGCGTGAAGGACGCTCGGATTTGTCACTTGCCAGATCGAGCCACTGCAGGTGGTCACTAAATTGTATCATTTGCATGCGTTTTTAAGCCTTGTTTGTTTACAAATGTAAGCGATTCAAAAGCATTTGGGCGCGAAAGACAACTCCTTTCAGTACATGCGTGTTGTGTTCTGTTCTGTGTGAACAGCGCGTGAGCCTGTTCTGTCTCTGACACGCGCGAGCCGCCTGAATGGGCAAACACATGAATGCTAGTATGTCTAACTAGCCCTCTTGGCAAGTAACTTTAGCAATAATTCATCTATATTGAATTTATATACTGGAGTACAGATCAACAGGATATTTATTTGTTTTATTTTAGAGCATCTTCTGTTCCGTGCCTGCACACAAACTGCACTGTCAGCACTCGGGTGCGGCACACAGAATGTGAGCACTAACCACGCCGAGAACGGAACTTTTGATACGTGCAGCCTGATTGCGTGAACAATAGACCTGTTATAGACCTGTTAAGCGCTATATTGCAGGGCCGCTCACGTGCAACTCATTAATGAAGCCGTTACGAGGCCCTCTGGGTGCTTCAAATTATTAGTTTATTAGGTTGCTGAAATAATAACGTAATATTCCACTGGTTGATATATTATATTTATATGCAAAATATGTGTGTTGTTTCGTGTTAAATGATGAAGAATGACAGGTTGGATGCCACACTTATTATTATTATTGGTATTTTTGGCAGAGTATACAGGTGTAATTTTAACTTCAGGCAATGTAACATGATTTTATGATCGTATTTTTGACTTTATTCTTAAAATATTATGACGTTAATTATTTAGTTATTTATTTGAGAAAGATAGCGCTCGCTGGTATTTAAAAACAAAAACTTGAATTTAACAAAATAAGATGTTCCAATCATATTTCTAAATTAAATTAATAAAGAAAGGAAACAAAATAATAACCAATTTGCTATTAAAACCAAAACTGAACTATTTAAATGGCTTAGAGAGAGAGAGAGAGAGAGAGACACGGGCTCAGACTCAGGCGGAGAATTCTGAGAATATATTCTGCTCTATATTCGTTCCCTTGTTTCAATTCAAAGTCCACCGAACTAATTGTGAACAACACTCCCGTCTTCTTTATTGTTCATTTAATATATTTATATATATGAAATAGGTTATTGTTATGAAGACAGACGTTAAAATTAATGTTCACATAATAAGTGCCGTCATTCAGGTGGTTCACAATATGTTTTAGCGCGTTATATGTTTCAAGAATGATATTGTTTAGCGCGCAATATGTTTTACGCCTAATATTCATTGATGCATTAATCGGATTTAAGATTCTTTTTAATAATATTAATGTCCATGCTCATTTTTCAAATAGAAATGTCCTAGCTTTATGAGCAGTTGATAATCGACGGACTGTTCTGTTAATAAATGCCTCCTTCGGTTATGTTATATTAATATGTTTCAGCAATCATACTTCACAATCGTTAATTTTCTTGGGTTAAGATAGACAATTCTCTAATTAATTAAACAGTTTGTTATCATACAGATTGAAAGCCTGGATGGTCTCTCCCCCTCTCTGTGTGTGTGTGTGACGTGTGTGTTCTATTTGAACATAAGTGCCCTGAATAAGTGGACATCACCCAGGATATTCGCAATATTACTTGCTTAAATGCCCATCCCTAGTATATATTCCATTCAAGGTGCATTGAAGTGTGCGAGACGTGAATTTAAATTATATATATTTACAGAGGTATATGATGTCACACTCGT
The DNA here is from genome assembly GCA_027564155.1 of Gymnocypris eckloni scoliostomus. Lineage (NCBI taxonomy): Eukaryota > Metazoa > Chordata > Actinopteri > Cypriniformes > Cyprinidae > Gymnocypris > Gymnocypris eckloni. Next base: position 8,656,082 of record CM050417.1, on the reverse strand, counting down.
CCGTGTGTGAAGACATTGCGCAACGCAAATCCATAAACGAATGTTCCGAAGTGAAGTAAACTTTAACGGATTTCCCCTGCTCAGGGAGTAGGGAGCAATGGACACTGTGTAGGGACAATGTCAATCGGAACAGTTCACGCACGGAGCTCACTTCTAGATTATCTGAATCTGAGCTCAATTCAGATTATCTGAATCAGGTGTGTTAACTGAGAGAGACATGCAAAATATGCAGAGCGGGGAGGGGTGGGGGGATGGACTAGAATTGAGAATCGCTAAATTAAGCCAAATCAATCACACTTTTTTACTGTGTGTACACACAGACCTCCTTTACTGAAGCCTTTAAAAAACAAATAATTAAATTGAGACGAGTTCTGTGTTTCATGGAGACACTGACACACAATTCTGTTCGTCCAGCAGAAAAGTCTTAGCAAAACTAAAATGTGTTTGCATTGCAATTTAACATCTCCTACTGTCTGTCAGTCGCTACTAAAGAAGGTGAAAAAAAAATCCACTTTCTCTGCTTGGATCAGGCTCAGTGCAGTCAGAACAGCTCACACCTGACCTGTCAGCAGTCTATTACCACAATTAGCCTGCTGATGTTAGCGGAATACTGCCATTTACAGAGTCTTTTCATGGGGGGACGATGGAAAAGCTGACATTTCGCAATGTGACTTTCAAACACTTTAAAAAAAAAAAGCTCAAGGACTGCGGCCTGCCTTGGAAATAGCATTTCACACAATCATCTACTCCAGGCAGAAATGTCAGTCGCAGAGAGGGAATCCGTACACTCGAACAAAAACACAGACTGCTGTTCTATAAAAAGCACTGACCCTGCAATTCCATACTCCGAGACATTGTTTTATCTCTCTCCCTCTCAATCTCTCTCCACTTGAATAAAGCCGGTAGCACTCTTCCTCTCCAACACATCCTCTATCAAGGTGTCAATAAACTTGTCAAATGTGCCTCTGAATTAGCTTCGAAACTTCCGAACGTCCACAATTAGCTACCTCATTTCCACCTATGTCATCTTTAAAGAATTACAATCGCTCGTTGCTGCCTCCCCAAAGCATCACTCTCCATTCAGAGATGATCTTTTCTAGTCATATATCTGAATAATTATCATTACAACACGTCCCTTCTAGCTGAAGAAGGCATAAATTGTCTACAGATAATGTTTTAACATTTAGGCTCGCAAATCTTAGAAAATTACACACACGACAGACTAAAAAAAAAAAAGTGTTTTGTGACTATCGCTCACACCATTGCGCATAGGTGGAGTGGAGAAGCGGATAGCTAGCCACAAGATGGTGAAAACATACATCTATCTTCATCAGGAGCGTGACAGACAAGTATGAAGTGCGTTTCATATTTGCAGCATGGGCGGCTGGCACCGTTGAGACGGTCTGGCCTAGATTGCACCTGCGGACACCACAGCGAGTCCGGGGCCTGTCTGTCAGGATACAACAGCTAATGGAGAGTGACACAGGTTTTCTGTGCCGCCCGCTTCTCCAACTCACACGCCAGCACACACACGCTGTACTTTCACCTCTCTGTAGAAGGAAAGAAGAACAGATGGAGGGAGGGAAGGGATGGCAGAGCCTGAAAGAAGTTGGAGGGACAAGTCTCGCCCCAGGGACACCGGTGGTCCTTTGTCCCCAGCCCAGGTGAGCCGAGGTGCTGAGGTTGTCAGGTCTCCAGTGCTAGGATGTGCTTTTGCGAGATGTGCAGTGTCAGATAACTTCTGCATCTCCTGTGAGTCATCTCTCTCCGTTTGACAAAGAGCTAAGAGGAAGCGGGGCGGCACTGCCAGAATGTCATTCCATAAACACCCGGTTCATTCTGACACATGCTGCAGGAGATCTCAATGAATCAGATATTGTTTTACACACCTCCTCCTCCTCAAGCTGAAGTGGTATAAATGAGAAAAAGTACTTTCAATCCAAACCATGAAAATATATATTTTTGAATGATTCGGCATCAGAAGACAAAAGACGATAATGTATTCCTTCCAAATACAAGTTAATAGACATGACCACCTACTCAAATCTAGATCTACAGTTTCTACCAGAACCACTAGAGAGGCATGCAGTCAACTAACAGACACATATAGGTTCAAGAAGAGAAAAGGCAAAGAATGAGAGAAAAGCAAAGGAATAAAAAGGAGAGAACAAAAATATACTTAAGGTGGGTGGAATAAAGAATGAAGTATTGACAAGTGTTAAAGGATTAGTTTATTCAAAACGACACTTCTTCATCATGTACTCACCCTCATGTTGTTCCAAGACTGTGAATGAGAACTGGAGAGTTTACACTTTAAAAAGGGATGGAAAAGCACCATAAAAGGATCACAAATTTGGTTTGACTGGACTGTGAATGAATCATTTGTTTACTGGATCAACCGATTCATTGGAAATATTCAATTCAAATATATGATTCGTTCACAAAACCAAGGTTACTGTCGTTAACTAAAACTATTAAAACTAAAGATTTTTTTAAATTGAAACAAAGCTGAAATAAAAAATAAACATTAGATGAAATCATTTAAAGTTTCATTTAAACTTTTAAATGAATATAAATGCCTTAGTTAACTAACTTAGTTAACGTAATAAAAACTAAAACTGAAAAAAAAAATCTAAAACTGTAATAGTACATATATAATACTAACATAACACTGCAGTGATTTTTTTGCATCACTTTTATATGTTTATGGAGCTTTTGGATTTCAGTACCCATACATTGTAACTGCATGGACATATATATCCATATATATTTTAAATAACAAGAGGGTGAGTAAATAATAAAAACATTTATGAACTATCCATTCAAGCACTGTAGGTTGCACTATGTGATAAACAGATCCAAAAAAGGAAAATAATATTGTATAAAAATAATACTGAAAACCAAGATAAAGAACAGAATAAGATTGAAAGAGAAAGAAGGGAAGGGGGAAGTACAGGACCAGGGACAAACCTTCCGCTGGAGTGTGACCAGAGGACAGTGTGGAGAGAGGAAGTCAACTGGTGCTGTCTCTGACTTACACACACTGGCTTTCAGCAGGACCAGACCAAACAAGAGAGAAACAACAGAAACATGACCATCGGCCCAGCGTGCTACTAAACACCAACAGGGTTGGTTTGTGGGTGTTTTTATGATCGTTGATATACAAATGAAAAGTTAGCATGCCATTTTCAAGTGCTAGATGAAATCTGGGGTGCAGATACATGCCATTTCACGAGCTTCTGCAGAATGTTCTGGCTTTAACAAACATGCTGTAATATCTGGACTCTAAGTGAATTTATGGACATTTAACAAATCGCAATATTTTTAAAACGCTAAACCAATCTGAAAAGTAACTCGTAATAAGTGAACATGTTAAAATACCATAAAAATATCTGCTGATCTGTCCTTGTTAACTGAAGCATAATGATCAATCACTACCAAGTGATGATCTGTTTCATGGGCCAAACTGATACAGAGAGGCCCAGTCGGTAACCAACGAAAACCACTCAAATTACACACACCATTTAGCCTAGCTAAAGTAGGTCTCATTCATTTTATTACCTTACTGCCGATAAATAATTATTTAAAAAAGCTGCTCTGGATGACTCGGATCTAATGGAAGATCAGGCTTTAAATCAGGGGTTCTCAATCTTTAGGTCACAACCCTTTCTTTGTTTCAAGATTCTTGAGACCACAATTCACCCACATACAGACTTAAAGTTATACACTTAAGGATTCCAAATGCATCATATTTTGTCACCAACAGTAATTATAATACCTTTTAATTTTACATAATTATACTTGTATTCTGTCTTGTATTAAATTGATCAAAAGTGACATTTATAAATATTATAAAAGGTTTCCGTTTGAAATTAATGCTGTTCTTTTGAACATTTGAATAATTCTGAAAAAATATTTTACAGTTTCCACAATAATATTAAGCAGCACAACTGTTTTCAACATTAATAATAATAAGAAATGTTTTTTGAGTAGCAAATCAGCATATCATAACGATTTCTTCAAGATCATGCGACACTGAAGACTGGACAAATAATGCTGTTTCAAATTCAGCATTTCATCACAGGTATAAATTACATTTTAAAATAGATTTAATTATTTTCAATTATATTTCTTGACCTTACCTGTATTTCTGGTGAGCCACATAATGTAGAATCGTGAACCCTAGGTTGAGAACCTCTGTTTTAAATACTTAAATTATTGCATCAAGCAGGTGGAGGAAGTGCAACAGCCCTCGGGTGACTGACGGAGGTTATGCAGTGATGAAGATGATCTGCAAAAGCCGTCTGCGGCGTCACCATTTCACCAGAGAACCCTGCAGAATGGAGTGCGACAGCTCGTTGTCAGAGCGGAGCCTCTGACTTTCACCGTACCCTTGCCGGCAGGTTTGCGCAGGAGTTAACTGACTGACAGTCGGCACGCAAACACATCTCATCCTTCGCCAAGCAGCAAATGTATGCACAGCAGGGGTGTATAAATTGTGCTGCGCAATGGAGATCAGTTGGGTAATAGATGATAAGGTTCTCGGAAAAGGTCATTCTTAAATGTCAGTGCTCTGTCTCAATGGCTTTCTCACTTCTGTCACACCACAACCATGGAGTGACTCCATCAGTCACAAAAGAGTGCAACTGCGCCATCAGTTTAAGACGCTAGCTATGGGGGGTGGGAGGGTGCTAAAATAACTATGCTGGCCTAATAAACTTGGTCCACTGGGCCAAGACCTTATCTAATCACATTCCTCTCAAAAACACACAGTATAACCCAAGCTTTCAATGTTCAAATTAAAATCAAGCTCCCTGGATCTGAATTTCACAATGCCAGCCTCGAGTATGACTGTTTCGAGCTGACAACTATGACCACGAGCTGTTTAGAAGTCTGAAGACACCATCGCCTGAAAGTCATATCTCATGTAGCTCTCATTTTAAACTCGCTCCAAACAAGCCTGGCGTAATTCACAAACATTAAACAGCAATGAGATGCAGAGAGCTGTTTTTTTCAGGCTAAGTTGGTTTCTTTAGCCGAGTGCTAATCAGAATCAAACACGTCTGATTGGGTGGAGAGGCATGACTGATTGGCTCACGCTCTGTCGACTGCATTCCTTCAAAACGAGCATCGAGCCACTTTTACGCCTGTCTGCCAATTACACAGGGGTGGATAGCTGTCTGCCGGAGAGCAGGTGTCAATGGAGCGAACTCGAGTCAAAATATGCAGTAAACGCATGCATGTGAGCAAAAAAGTGTATGTTTGCCTTTTTACGTGCTTGGACAACATATCAGTGTGGATGTGAGTAAATAAACTCTGCACCCGCTAAGGCATCGCTTTCTGATGGCCAATTAGCCAAGGCCATCATTTCCCATTGTGCTAAAGGCCAGACGTCAGCGAGAAGGCCGAGGGCTGTTCCTCCCTGCTGATTATTTATTTAAGTATCCTTGTGTCTTACAGACAAAGTCAGATTGATAGATTAAGCTATCCAGCCTCCGGATCAATAACCGCGCGAACGAGGGAGTGACTGGGAACTTTTAGTGTGCACACTCTGTGTTTTCTAGTCAAAGACGAACCAAGTTTGTCCGAATGACAGAGGAAGGCATTAACGGCCGAGAGCGCCGACGATTAAATGTGAAAACTGACAAACCAAGAGAAATGTAAAGGCTCATTTGCGTAAGTCAATGTGAAATGTGTGTGTGTGTGTGTGGAAGTTGGTTAGCGAAAACAAATACAGCAGCTACAGTAAAGTACAAATGGCTGTGCGAGCGGAAGCCGGCCCCTGTGCCCTGATCTGTTACCAGTTCCACCGACAATAATCCTGACATTAACTAAATCAAGAAAACAGGAAACCTGGTCTCGGACCATCAGCTAGTGGGGCGACTTCTGCCAGCGCTATAAATCACATCTTCAACAGGAAAGGAGGGGAAGCAGGCAGGAGCCTTGAGTCCTGTCCTTTCCTTCTAACTACAGACTGTGTGTATGTGTGAGTATGTGAGAGAGGACAGAGGCGGCTAGAGTTAAGAGCAGCATGGAGAGAGCAGCAGTCATACAGATCTACACCCAGAGCGTTTACCTTGCCCTGTGCTCTGAGGGTATGCTGCGTAGCCGCCTCTTCCATGGGCCCCCCTACCTGAGCCGCGCGCTGCCGCCACTGCTGCCGCCGCTGCTACTGGACCATACGCTGTTGCCGGGAAGCCTGTGCGGGGGGGGGTTGGGATGGGATTGAGGAAAGAGGAGGAGAAGACGAGTGGAGAAAGAATGAGAGGATAACATGATGAAAAATGAGAGGAAGGAACAGGGCAGAAAATGGGAGCAGTGAAGGAATAAGAGGAGAAAAAGAGGAGAGTAAAAAAAGAGGGAAATGGTACAAAACGAGGAATAGTGAAAATAAGAGAAGAACAGGTAAAAATAAAATCACGAATAGGCATGAGAAAAGAGGAGGAAAGGAGGAAAAAAATAGGGAACAGGGCAAAAAGTGATGAATTAGTGGGAGACCGAAACAAGACAAAAAAGGGATGAAAAAAAGGAGAGGTTAGAACAAAAAGAGGGAACAGGGGGGGAAAAGGAAGCAGAGAAGTAATAAGAGAAGAGAGGAAAAAGGTGGAAAGGAGCAGATGTGAGAATAAAAAAGGGAACAAGTGGAAAATGGGAATTAGCAAAAGAATGAAAGGAGAGGATAGAACAGAGGAAAGTAAAACGGAGAACAGGGCAAAAAAATAATAATTAAGTGTGAAGGTATGAGAAGAGAAGATAATAAATAAGTGGAAAACAAAAAAGTAGGCACAGACACAAGTGGACAGAAGAAGAGAACAAAGAAATAACAGCGTGGAAATAGAGAGTAGTGAAGGGAGGAGAGGGTAAAAAAAGAGAGGGGAAAATGAGAGGAGAGGATAAATTAGAAAAAAGCAGGATCAAGCTACCTCACAACATTACTGACTCATAAAGTTGCTGCAGTGTCTGGGCAGGTTCTGCAGGCTGCTGTAATGCACTGTGTACTGTGAGTGTCTTCAGAGTGCAGAGGAGACTGCAGTGGCCCTAATGCACTCTGGGTATTTCTGCATGGGTGGCCACGCTGCTCCTTAGCTTATCTGTTTGGAGCACACAGCGGGAGGGCCATGGCCGAGCATCAGACTTTTGGATATGCTACTGAGCTTGTGCGGTCAAGTTACTGTGATAAACTAATTCGATTTCGGCAATCATGTGAAATGCAAGGGGACTAGAATGCTTTAATGGTGGAAATATAACACTGCAGTACACAGTTATCCAATGGACTAACATTTGTCAAATAGAATAAAAAAACAAATAAAACCTTTAGATTTAAATATAATAATAATAAAAATAAATCCCTTTATTTGTTTGTTATACGATAGGGATTGTAATCTATATATGCCACATTATATCAATGTTAATTACTTTAAGGTATTTTTTATTACCTTATATATTCAAAACTGTAATTTTCATAACTGAATTTAAAAAGTATTGACCAGTCTTGAGAGGGAAAAAATATAGATAACACATTTTTAAGACTAGTCCAAACAGTTTATGCAACCAGCCCCAGTTCTTTATTTACCCTTATAAGACCCAGTAATTCAACATTTAATTACAAAAAAATAAAATAAATAATAATAATATTATATATATATATATATATATATATATATATATATATATACACACACACAAACTTTACTGTATATATATATATATATATATACAAAAATGTTTTTTTTTCAATTAAAAAATATTTCTAGGCAAAAAAGTATATTTTTATTGCCATTTACTCTACTGTCCATTTGCCTGTGTGTATTTTCACTCAAATTTGTAATTTTAGTTTTATTTTGTCTTGAGCATTACAACACATCGAGCACTCACTCCTTCATCAAGCAAATGAGAATTTTCTACTCATGCAGCTGCATAAGATATTCCACAACACCTCACAAATAACAAATTCACGGTATAACAAGAGCTGAAAAGAGACACGGGACCAGGGGGCGAGTCAGAAACCACAGCTCGAATTCCATAAAGACAGAGAGAAATCCAGCAAGAGCCAGAGAGATGATCCAGCGCAACACTATAGGGTTAACTCCAACCATGACCGGCATCGGCAGCACAAAGGCGATATGCAAATGGATCCACGCTCCCAACACTTTGTAGTCCACTTAAGTCACTTATCTCTGCGCTGCCGCCCATGTTTGGGCGGGAGAACGAGGGAGCGAGACAGAGACGGAGAGTCGTAAAGCCGAGCAGGCGAATCGTCCTCCGGTTTATGCATTGAAACTCAATCAATCAGGAGGATAATTTGGTCTCCAGGCAGTGTGAACTGATGCTACAGCCACACCGGCTCTGGGTACTGCACGGAGGCCGTGATTTGTGAGCAGGGCTGGATGAAAGTGTCTTCATCTCCTTCCCGGTTTAGTGGCTCTTTATGGTGTTTTTACGAGATTAGGCATCAGGGATTAATTGCTCGCTTCCAAGTGCCCTTTAATTCACTTTAAGCATGCGCTCCACAGGCGAAGGGAACAGGTATGGCACGGCAGTGACGGAGTGGACATGATTGCATGTGTGCGAAAGAGAAAACCAACTATAGGTGAATACATTGACCGCAGAGTCCAAGATTCATGTTTACAAGATACTGGCTTGATGGTTTTATGCATGACTACCTTCTACTAACAACAATAGCTCTGTACCAAAGCCTAGTGAGCTGCCTCATTGCCTAAATAGCGAGCTACCTTCTGAGGCTGCATTCTAATCATCATGGTAACTCATAACTGACTGATTTGGAATGCTCCACATATTCAGAAACTCAATTAGCAACACCAAAAGCAATTCACAATTGATTCCAATAGAGTTTGATGTTAGCATGTTGCTAAGCTAATGGCACAAATAGTAAATAATTGATGGAAGACAGAAATAACTAGTAAAATAATCGAACTGAAAGAATATTGATTAAAACAAGCTATTTAATAGAATTTGGGAAAATGCAAAGTATCTTAGGAGGCTGCATTTTAAAATTAACATTCTATACTCACATAGTTGAAAAGCTGTATTTCTTTCTTCTGTGGAACACAAAACAAGATATTTTGAAGAATATTTCAATTGTTTTGCTCATAGAATGAAAAATATCTGTCAACATTTAAGCACACTGATTTCACTCTAGGGAGGGAAAAAACACACACACACACACACACCACACACACACACACACTATTTTAAATATAAAACTTGACATAATTTATTTGGGGGTGAACTACTACTTTAAGCTTATGATGCCCAAGTAGGCAGCTCACAAGGTTTTAGAATAAAGTAAATGAGTGCTATGGAACTATTGTCCACGGCAAGAACTTGTGTCTTCTGTATTTGTGTGTGTTTAAAAAAGTAAGCTAGAACGAGGGAGCACACACGTGTGTATGTGTGTGTGTGTGTGTGTGTGTGTGTGTGTGTGTGTGTGGCGTGCCCACGTGTGCATGTCAAAGAGACAGAGAACCACTCGGCTTGCTCAAATCTGCAGTGTTCAAACATCATAATTAAATATTATCATTTTAGTGAACAATGAAGGACATCCACTCAAACGCTTTGTCAAAGTCATTATTATAATATAAATATAATTATAGAGCAGCTCTCTAATTAAAACACACATCTTTGGCTGCAGCGGTCCGTTCATGATTGAAAGCCAATAGACAATAAGTGGGTGACACTGGCAGATGGTTGGGTTCACATAGAAGGATGGATGGTAATTAGCCCTGTCTCTTACGGGTTCCCTCCTATTCTTCAGCACAGACGCCCTCCAAACCCTCATATTAGTGGCCTTAATAACCTTTCATGTGCCGCTAATGCCTAATCAAAAAGAAGTCTTTAGGACAAGATTAGCTGTAGCACTGAACAATGGAAATGAGCGCTTAACATCCAGATAAATGAAAGTACAGCCTATATAGCAGCAAGTGTTAAATATTTCAGCAAACAATGCCTGTCGATTGATAATTCTTATTTGAAATGAAACAGTTGCTTCCAGTTTCTACATTTGAAATATTTTTTATAATTTAACTATTTTATGATTCTTTGACAAAAAGAAAGTTCAAAACAAAAGCATTTATAAAGATCAGTTAATGCATCTTTGCTAAATAAAAGTAATAATTTATATTTCTATTAATGAATTAACTAAAACAACAACAATAATATATATTTACATTTACATTTATGCATTTAAAAGACGCTTTTATCCAAAGCGACTTACAATTGCATTCAGGTTATACATTTTCATTAATATGTGTGTTCCCTGGGAATCGAACCCACAACCTTTTGCGCTGCTGACGCAATGCTCTACCAGTGAGCCACACAGGAACACACAATATATATATATATATATATCTGACCCAACATTTTTGAATGGTAGTTCACACTAAATATCTATAATATATTCAAACAAGTTATGCACCTGTTATCCACAGCCAAAACAAATGCTTCACACACACACAAAAACTTTATGAAAAGTTTCTAAAAAAAAAAAAAAAAATAAAATAATAATTTCTACATAGGCAGCAATTCCATGCAGCACACAAGCAGCTCTGTGCATGAGATACTCGTATGGTAGCATGTTGCTAAGCTAACACAATCCTCTAATGAGCACTCACAATCACAGTGCAAGCCAATTCAATTCATCAGTATTATTATTGTAATCAAATAAACTATTTCTGATCAATGATTTTCAGGCTAATAATGATTAATGAATTACTTTTTTAGAGTGAAATGTGACTTAAAAGAATAGTTCACACCAAAATAGTTTATTCTTCCTCAAGTAGTTTGGACCCCACTGGCATTCAAAATATATTCTTTCTACATTCCACAGAAAGAGAGTATGTCACACAGGTTTGGGATGACAGGAGCGCGAGTAAATGATGTCAGAATTGTATACATTTTAGTTGAACTATCCTTTTAGTTAATTCCACAACATCAAACTGAGAGTCTTTTGGTCTCATCTGAGTGGCTGCATTTCACTTCCTGTAAATATTAGTTTTAGTCCCACTTATCAGCCTCTTCAGAACAAAACTGGCTCTTGACACGAGTAAAACATCTCTCAGACAATGGTAAACATGCACCCCGCTGCGTCCTGTCAATACTGCCGTTAATTGTGGTGCTGTTGAACTCTTTTTTTTGAGTGGGTACCTCTCCACCCCACATTCATTCAGCTGATGTCAATATTATATGCAGATGCATGTGTGCTAAAGGATCTAGAAAGTTGTGGCCACAAATTACCTAGAAACAGCAAATTAAGAAGGTTAATTCACATATCTCTCCGGCGCTTTGTTCCTGAAGAGGGTCGGCGGGGCGAGGGGAGCTTTGGGTGGAGGGGTGAGTGTTATCCCTCAGGAACAGCTTGGCAGAATCAAATCAATTTCATGGCCTCTCTATTACCGAGGACATAACGCCAATATTTAGCTTTCCCCTTTTACCCATTTTTCCAGCCTGTTTGCTCTGTCAGTGGCCGTGCTCGGCTGGGCCGGACTGGCCTGGAGGAGGGACAAGGACACATCTGTTCCACCCCGGAGCCCTGGAGGAGATGCGTCCTCACTCGTCCCCTCTCTCTCTCTCTCTCACACTATTTCCTCCTGCTGTCCCCTCACTTCTCTGCCTCCAGAAGTCTTCTCTGTACATTTTACGAATGCAAATTTTTATTTTACGATCGCTAATGCCTGTTTGTTCTTGCCAGCAGTCCTCTGGAGACGCTCCAGTTTGGACCGCGCATCGTTTGTTTTCTTTGCTGAATCTGTGAGTCATAGACATTAAATAATTAGACACGGTCGATCATGATTTTAAATCATAATGACCATTAAATGAGATTAGTGGGGCTGCTAACATTAAATACATCAATACATCTGATGAATTTGATATTGAATGTGTCAGAACATCATTTAAACCCCTGATGAAAATGGATCAAAGAACAGGAACCGTGCCCTTTCTTTTCAACCGCACTCAAGACGCGCTATTAGTTGATGTAGCCATTATAAAAGACATTCAAGAGAAAAATGAATTAGAAATGCGTGTGCTAAAATGAGCATCTTATGAAAAAAAGATGGATAAAAGAAAATAGCAATCTCGCAGACCATCTTTTCATCCGGCAAACGAGAGGTGAGTCATGCTTCTCTAGTAGAAGTCCTTGACTTGTATTGCTTTCAAAAGGGCCTTTCTGCAGAGCTATCAAAGACTGCCGGGAGCGTGGGCAATGAGGCTTCCAAATGCACAAGCCCGAGTGGCGTTCGCCAGCAGAGAACTCCTTCGTATTAGGCTCTCCTGCTTACATCTACAGCTAATGAGGGTGCTGACGGTGAAGGAGAAATTAGATATGCCGCAGCTCTGGAGTCTGTGGCTTTGGGAATTACAGGTGTGAGAATCGTGGGTCAGTGCCGTCTGCAGGGGTTCGGCCGCTTGCGGCAGAGAGGTGTGAATTTAGTCGTGATTATTTTGACGAGACAAGTGTGGCGGAAGCCACCGTTTAGCACATTTAGTGCGGCTACAGAACAATTACACTGCTGTCATCCAGGAGCATGAGCACTGAAACAAACGGTAATTTGAACACTGTTTAGGGACATGAACAATACCTTAAATCATGCCTGCATTTGTACAAAACTATTACTTTTTCCACAGGTTGATGAATAAAAATAAGCATACAAAAATACCTGCAACTGTTTAGAAACATAGAGAACACCAGCTAGAAAACCCCCAAATCCACTGAGTGTAATTATAATATGACATTGATAACATGGCATTAAAAAGGCATCTTGTACAGAGGAAAGTTTATAAAAACATGTCGAATAATTATTATTTTTCTATGCACTCTGGTGGTTGTGAAAATGTACTATGGTTCACCCATGAACAAAGGTTAAATACACAAGCAATGTTTTCATTGATCTGAGAAGCACATTAAAAGGAAAAAAAACTGGAATATATGAACGGCCACAGGGAGCATACCATACAAGGTGTGAAGCTGTGTCTGACTAATAGTGCATCTTATAGAGCAATTTCTGAAGGCAGAAGGCATGACCAGATTTCTCTAGTACATCCATCATCTCAGGCCTGTATAAAATAGGCCAGGAGGGCTTTCTGAATAGCATCACAAAACAGCAGTACGGCTGGGTGCTATACATCACAAAATATGTTAAAGGGTTACTCCACCACAAAATGATAATGTTGTCATTATTCACTTACCTGCATGTCGTTCCAACTCCATAAAAGCTTAGTTTATCTTCGGAACACAATTTAAGATATTTTAGATAAAAACATGTGAGGCTTGTGACTGTCCCATTGACTGCCAACACTCTAAACCTGGATTTTGTTTCAAATAAACGTTTTTAGTCGTCATTAATTATTCTTTCTTGTTTTAGTGTGTATATATATATATATATATATACATACATACATACATATGTATATATATATATATATATATATACATAGACTGTATGTATATATATATATATATATATATATACACACACACACACAGTCTATATATATATATATATATATATATATATATATATATAATCGTAAGTAACTATTAGTATTTATAATAACTGCAACTGACTGCAGCGGAGTTGTTGAGCTTAAAGTGTTGTGCATATGCTAAACATTTATGGCAAAAATTAGTTAGTCTTGAAATGTCTTGAACACTTTTTTTCTCTGTTTTAGGTGTTCATTGAGTTCTGGCAAGAATTGTTGGCAAGAATCTAAAGCATTGACTGACAGTCGTCATCTAATTGAGAAATTTCAGTCTTAAGAGGAATGTTGGGCAGCTGTTGACAACTTTCACAACAAATCAAGGTTGGTCCATATCCATTATAGACTTGAATTGCATAATTTTTCACAGCTTAAGTAATTAAAAAGTTGACAATATAGGTTGTATAATACAATCAAAATTGTGCTTGGCTGGTTCTGCTTTCTTGTGATCATTTGTTTTATTTTATTCATCACTGAATCTGATATTATTTTACTCCCCAACAGACTAAAGAGCTAACTGATACTAGGAACCTGGTGCTCAGAGGGCTCCCTTTTGTCCTTTGACAAACCTACAGATTTCTACAAAGTATGCTTTGTAAGTAACCTCTGTTTTCTCTCAGAATGTCTAAAATGACATGAACATAACATAAACAACCATTTCACCATTAATTGATAGTTCCTGTGTTTTAGAAAACCAGTGAGAATAAAGCCTAAACCATTAACTTATTACAATAGCTCTTTTAACCTCTTTGGGTGATCTGTTTGATCACAGGGTTAGTTTATCCAACATTTGCTCACTTTCATGTTGTTACAAACCCTTTAGAATATTTTTTTGTTAATACAATTTTAAGGATAATTCAACCAAAAAGGAATTTTTAAAGTAACATTTTAACTTTAACTGAAACTTTAAAGAAGATTTTCAGTCACATTCCAGAACACATTCCAGTTCATCCTACAGGTACTTCTCATGTTGGGCCACAGTGAATTAAAACCCAGGTTGCAATCTCTGAAAAACCATTTTACAATGTAAGGAAATGCGAGAAGCTTCCATGTGCAGCCACTTGTGTTCTTCCGTACAAGACATTAAAGTGTGTTTTGTCACTGCAAATTAGTGCTGTTAGTGCTCCGTTAATGTGTGCTCACACAATTCTTCAGCCAAGTTTAAAGTTACATAGACTTCCCTCTGTTTTAATTTATGCCCAGTTTTAATGCATATCAAGGCATTCACAAGGGATATATAACATATATTGTTGAATACTGTGTGTTCATGTTTCTTCTACAATATAGTTACAACTGTAAACAAGTTGTTCTAAAGCTTATTTTTACTCGTCTTGTGGCTGACAAGTTTTATGCATTGTCGTGTTGCCATTTCTTTGGTGAACAAATAAAAAAAGCATTGGTGCATTGAAATGTTTTTCTTTATTTCCAATTTATTTGAAACCGAATGTTTAATACAATTAATCTCAAAAGCTGTCTAATTACATGACATTACATAAATGTATCATTACTTAAAAACATTTGTTACATACATGTTTTTGTAGTTGTAACTTGAAATAGTTATTTTATACAACCCATACTCCAAATAATAATAATTGATGTGAACTAATGATTTTGAGTATTGAGTATTTTCTGATTTGTCTACTGCATGAACTTAAGGTTCTATGTTAATACAACTTAACCTCTTTAGTTTCACCCTGTGTAAAAACTAAAATGGTTTAGTGCAACGGGTTTCCACGCAATTTTCTAGTAAAGTGAACTAATTTGGGTTAAGAGTGAAGTAAATAACACCATTGAGGTCCAGAAAAAAATGAAAAGCATCGCCAGGGAAGTCCACTCATTGAACTACTCATGGCAGATGGACTTCCCTGGCGATGCTTTTCATTCTTTTCTGGACTTCAACTGTGTTATTTACTTGGCAGCCAATGAGACAGTCACAAGCCTCCCGGTTTTTATCTAAAATATCTTAAAATTGTGCTTCAAATACGAACGAAGATTTTAGGCAGTTGGAATGACATGCGGGTAAGTGAATAATGACAAAATTATCATTTTGGGGTGGAGTAACCCTTTAAATTATGTGAAATCAGCAAAGGATACATAACAAAAGCTAAGTGTGTATCTACCTTACAATTTTGCATACAAGAAGTCATCTTACATATTCTATGTAAGTGATCTATTTTACATATTGTGCTTAATCTACACAAAGCACAGCGCTCTGAGCAGGAAAATGGGTGATAGAGGGGTTGGAGGAATACGAATGTAACTGTACCCAGGGGAAGAAGCAGTGCCAGGGGAGGCAGTTCAGAGAAGACACCCCTATACATGAGGCAATAAAACCTACAACCACTCAAAAGAGAGACATTTTTCAAAGCGGTAATGAGCAGCAAAGAAAAATACATAGTTCTGGTGCACAGAACAAATAGAGAAAAGGAACAGGCTGACACCGCTGCATAAATATTACTGGTAAGGCTTTAGCTAAGAAAATGCAAGTTACCGCTTAAGAATACAACAGGGAATGCATAGTCACCGCTCAATGTCATATTGATGTATGTCCAGTGAGGAAACCAGCCCATTAGTTAAATACAGAAATGCGTAATGCCATGTGCTCGGCAAACAGGATCTTAATTCAGGATCTAAAGTTCAACTCCAGATGAGAAAGGAAGATCAAAAAGGTGAACGACACACGAGCGGTGAACTTTGTCACTCCGCTGAAGATCACGACATCTGGGATTTGAAAGATCCGGATCTGGTCGGCCTGCTAATGTCAGAACCTGCCGAGACATCAGCGAGACCTCATATGGCTAGAGCAAACCAGTCTGCCTCCCCCGCAGCTTCCCGGCCCCCTGGATTCAGGTCCAATCACTGCCATCAGCATGAGCACATATAATGAGACTGCAGCCCAGGGACAGGTCTCCTCTACTGGCTGCCTGACGCCCTACTTTGCAGTCTGCCGCCTCCTTGATGAGGGCAATTACTGGCCAGACAAATACTATATCTCTGGTAGAGGGGCACAGGGATTAATCCAGCAGGGGCAGGCAAAGTCACCCTCTCATCAGGCCAGATTCTTTAAGAAGCTCATCTGAGGGCACTGGATGTCTCATTGATGAGTGTGAAAGAGGGGGCTGATCTGTGGTTGTATGACAGGCAGAAATAGCAGGGGGCTGATGCTAATCTAATTGTGTAGTAATGTACATCTAACCATATACATTTTTAAGGCTGTGCTGCAGATTTCTGAATTCACTAGTGCTCATAAGGCAGGATAAGAGCAGTGCTAAAGTGCAGAAATGATCTGGCCAGAGGAATGAGAGCTAGAAGTGGCCCCAGCTGACATGTCAGAAAGTGGCTATTAGCTTAAGCAGGCATGCCAAGAACTGCATCATTATGGACAATTAGATTTTGAATTATTCTTTCATTCTTCAGATATTTTCTAAATGTAATCTAAATGTTTTATAAAGTTTATAAAAATGATCTAGAAAGCAAAGTTTGAATGGCATTTCCTGCAAATAACTTACATACTCAGAGTGAAAAATCTGCATGAATAATAATACATTTATATTTATATGTATTTATTATGAAAATATTTAATATTTAAATTGAATATTTAAATATACAAAATATCAGCTAATTAAAATAAAAATCACATTATATAACAACAAAATAAGTATATAAAATAATGCTTTGATAAATAAAATAAAAAATAAATTACATTACATTTTTACATTTACATTTTAGTCATTTAGCAGACGCTTTTATCCAAAGCGACTTACAAATTAGGACAATAGAAACAATCAAAACCAACAAAATAGCAACAACATGCAAGTGCAATGACAAGTCTCGGTTAGCCTAACGAAGTACACGTAGCAAGGTTTTTTTAATGTCATAAAATTTCCAATAAAAACACAATACCATGTAATGAAACACAAAAATAAAATACAAATAAATAAATAAAATTAAAAATGGAATGTTAAATAAAATTACATTTGCTGTGTAAAGCTGGATTTTAGACACCCAAGAAATAGAAACTAAGCAAAGGACAAAATGTAGCTTGTCACTTGACAGATTATGTCAGAACAAAAACACTGGATCTGTATATCTGCATATGTAGCTTGATCATCTTTTTCTTATAATCTCTTAATTAACCATGTCAAAAAATGAGCTACAGGACACAGAGTAGTGAAATTGCCTGTCCACAGTGAAATCTGACCGGTTCCCTCTTCACTGAACTGTATATTAAACATCAAATATGCTGTGATTGCGCTGTCATGTGACATTTTGCAGCGCCTCCCTAAAGGCAAAAGAAGCTGTTCCATTCAGAGCAGTGTCTGAGCTGTGGATCTGATACAAGCTGATAATTAAACCCGTACTGGTTAAACCGCCTCTGCAGTGCAGAGCAGGATATGACAGGGATTCAACCCGACTGTGGGGAACAGCAGATGAGTCATCAGCGTGATTACTGCAGGCAGGGCGCATCAGACAGGCTGTCTAATCTATCGCTACGAGACGACCTCCAAAATGACCTCTGCCACCGTGCACTCTGTAAACACACACAACATCTGCCCGCCGCAGCCCACGTCAGTCAAGAATTAGCCCTAAATTAAGTGGCGGGATACGTTTTTAAGAAGTGTGTGTGTGTCCGGCTCAGCGGTACCCGTTTTGAGCATGTAACGTGGTGAATGTGTTTTCCTCATTCCTACTGAGTTAATAAGAAGCCTTTTCAATTAGAGCTAATTTGGGTGAAGAGCTGAATGGGGTAGCGCAGCTGCAGGAGACTTCACTGTTGCCTATTCATCTGCTCTCTCTCTCTCTCTCAATTTTTCTCCTTTTATGATCCTCTTGTCACAATGGGTCAAAGAGAAGAAATTGTGCCGCTTTCCTTAAGTCTGTAGGTGCTGCCAAACTCAGTGGGGCAGGGCTCGTATCATACCTTCCCTTAGCAAGTACCACTCACGCCTTCTTTCTGTCATCTCCCAATTTCCTCACCTTCTCCATCTCCCTCGCCTCCCACACAAAGAGCATCTCTGGTCAGCCAAAGCGGCATCTTTATTCGTTTGTTTGCACTTCAATATCCTGCGAGCCCGGTCGTGTTATCTGTACGACGGGGCCAGCAGAGGGCTGTGCCGTGGAGAATGGAGAGGGGCCCTGTGCCTGACAGCCTCCGTGTTTGCATAACTGATTGGGCCCTAATCAAAAGTGAAGCATCAATTCCAGCTCTCCCTGTTCTTCCTCCTGAGGAGAACAGAGGGATAAATGGAGGAATGAGAGCTAAAGGATGGTGTTCAAACACGCTGTTCGTTCTGACTGGGCCGAGAGGGGTGGCGACCTTGACGTTGGAACATCCTTCAGCTTTCATCAGCACCAGCCGTGTCACATTCCAGAAATCTCGGAGGAACGGAGATGAGGAGAGATGATTCGCCACTTGGAAAACCAAAAGCGGTCGGCGCCCAACGTGGAGCGAGATCAAATGGAGGAAATAAACAAAACGCAAAACAACAACAGGGTCACACTGTAAAATTATCTTTCGTAAGACCACCTCTACTTGCGCTCCTCTGGATCAATGCAGCCTTAATCTACAGACTTACGCCAAAATGAAAAGATCTTCTCTCACAGCTTGGGGAAAGCCCGATGGATCCACAGGCTTGCTGGAGAGACACCGAGCTTTAGATGCGTTTCTCGTGGATTTATAACCTCTGAAATACCCTTCTCGGTCTCATAAAAATAAGAGGAACAATGTGTGTGCGTGTGTGTCCTGGCGAAGGGGGAGATAACAGTGAAGGTGGCCTGATCCTGTCAGCTGTTTCTTATCTTATCTACCAGAGGACATGCTAGTATGAAAATGACAATAGCAACAACACTTGCTCAGAAACTCTGCCACAGCGCCATTGGTTGTTTTAGCCTGTATGTCTTTGGGGCAAAGAAAACACAAAATCCATCCGTGATCAAAGCTGTTCCCCGAGGAGGACCAAAAGGTACAAAACTGTATATCGATCATAAGCACATGACACGGCTTTGTGCCATTGATAAGCAATTTATAGTTCTTGTTTTCATTAAAAATCTACACAGTAACTTGCATAAATGCATGGACTCAGAGAAAACACGTGCGTGCCATCCCCTGCGACCTGTTACAAATCCAGTCACCTGTGTGGATTACAAGAAGTTCCTTGAAAAAAAATTACCTTCTCTCTTTCAGTCAATTTTTAACCTTCGCTGCAGCTGAGCTTATAGTAAATCCCAGGTGCTACGAGCAGTCTGGAAAAAAGCTTTTTCACCCTATATGTTCAACACCAAGGTCATTGACAACATGTGAAATGGAAGAGCGAGGGGACCCTTTTTGGAGTGGCACTGGGCAGATCATTTTACAAGAAAAGCCAGGGGATTAAATGAGGGGAGAAAAAAGGGCCCTTTTTGCACTAGAACTGCAGTTTAAGTCGAGCGGTTTGCAGCCTATTTTCCAGTGAGTCATATGCCAGCAAGACCTTCAGCTCTATATCCAGGGTCAATATCACTAAAAATATGCATTCGATACACTCGATTGCTTTTCAGCTTGCGTAATGAGGCTTTTGGCATGGGCGGACATACATGTGTTTATTCGTCCAGTTATTTTTAACGTCAGGTGGGAGTTTAGTATTTAGATTTAGGCCTACACATATATATCTGAGGTGACTTGGTACATTGTTAGGCTCAGAACTGTTGCAAACATGGCTCTGGGCTAAGACTTCTCGCTGAAGAGAGTGAGCCCACAATGATGTTTTAATACCCCTAACCGGGCTTAGTCACAGCAGCTCTTCCTAAAGCGCCTGCCAATTTACACTTCCTCATTATCTATTACTCTCGTTCCCTCACCCTCACCCCGTTTCGTTTATTTATCTAAGTCGCCACTGTAATATTCCATCTGCTCTAGACGGTTAGTTTGGGATGCCTGTACGGATTGTTTGAGGTTTATTTGTGTGCTGGCATCAAAGGGGAAGACGGCTAAGTGTTCTCGATGCGACAAACAGCCACCTTTACGCTTAACAGCCATGTCAACAGAAGAATTTCATCGCCAATGAGGGCCTCTGAGCGACTGAAAAGCATGAAAAATGTATGCACATAAATAAGGTTGCAACCCCTCTTGAAGATACTCTGATTGCACGGAGATGAGGGAGGCTACATACACATCTACATACGAATAAGCTGAAGATCAATTGCATGAACACAATGGAATTTTGAAATTGTCAAGAGCTGTTTATGAAGAACATATTCATGTGAAGTTCCTATAATTCTAGAATTATTCCATGTATAATTTTTTCATTAAAGTAAAGCATCCAACCGCAGATATACATATACATGGACAAGTGCTATGCTTTCTGAAAAAAGATAATAAAACGGCATGGATTTGTCCACCCACTAAATCAGGTAAATATACACATATCTACAGTAGAGTCGACATATTTTTTTTTTTGTAGTGTATGTTTTTAAAACTAGTGCTGTCAATCGATTTAAAAAGGCAGCGGCTATTTGCACTTGCATTTACACAGTGCAAATAGCATATTTTCTTAGTGAGAATAGCAGTATTTTTTAACGATACGCTATTTCCACATTTATTTATTAGCTATAGATTCTATTTACACTATGTTAAAATAGCACTATGTTAATTCAAATTATTAAATTAATGCCACTTTATTGAGTCAATAAAGCCCTCCCTACACCTACCCTAACCCTACCCAATAGGGGTGGGAGAAAAAAAATTCGATCTATCGACGCATTGCTATTCTCTCTCCAACGATTCTGACTAGATTCTTAGAATTTCAGAATAGATTCTGAGCTTAGTTTTTAACCAGATGTGCGATGACGCTGAGTTTGCTTCAGAAACACCTGTATTCTGCTTGATTCCAATTCCTCACACTCATACACCACTTGATCCTTCCGTAAAATAATCTTTCATAAAGTTCGGAAAGGTTGAAGCAACAAGGACATTCACGGGCTTCATTGCACTGGATGAGTTGTGAGAGACACGCTTTAGGGCTGTCAAAAAAATTATAATTTTGAATATTCATTGTATTTAAAATAAAATTCCACATTCGAGTGCAAAACGCTGAATTCGAATTTTAGGTGTCCGTCAGGCAGCTTGGCACACAAAATGCGATGACGAGGTGTCGTTGCATTTTAATGCTTTTTTTTATAGCCTGTCCAGTTCGATGGGGTGCTCTTTGAGTTTAAAGCGGCTCTGACAGAAAGGCTGCGTGTGCCCTGACAGAGACGTGCTGTTTGAGCTATGTGCTCTTTTACTAAATGCATTACTTACATTTCACATGTATATTCTCCATCTGTAAATGTTAGACAGCCATGGAAATATTTCCATCTTGCGATTCTCTGCTAAACTTCACAGACTTGGTTCTGAACGCGTGCCGCTGCGCCAAACAGATAGAGCGCAATAACTCTGACTAAAATATACATTTTGCTGAAATGTTTGTAGTTGGACATTTTAAACCTACAAGTAAGTGTATTTAATGGGGTAATCAACATAGCCTTTTTACTCAATTAGCTTAGTCTGTGCTTTATTTTATTTTTAGTTAATTATTTTTTAGTTAATTATTTTTTTATTAATTTAGTAAATTTAACTTTGCTTTAAAAGCATTATTTTTGTTTTTAGATCGCAATGTTATAATGTAATGTGATTTATCCCTTTTGCACATTATATATGCCTGCATGGTTACGTTCACTTTATTTATTTGTTTAATCCAAATGCAAAATTCAGGGATATGTACCATATACCACAAATCAGCCAAAAATATAGAGATATGAATTTTTGCTCATATTGTCCAGCCCTACTTTGAAGAAACGTGCATTTGGTAATATTAAACTCAATGTGGCCTCTTGTCGCCTTCAAATCCAAACGTTGTTAGTTGTGATCCTCTTTTATCACAGTACAGTTACACAATCTGTCATAGATGTATTGGTTTAAACTCAATTAATATAAACAACGTATTAATTGCATTTGGCTATAGATTTGTATATTAAGTTGCTCAAGCAAGTGGAAACATATTTAAACACAGCATATAGCCTACATTGTGTTAGGATATCACAAATATATTACATTAAAACCACTGACAGAAATAGTCGGCTCAGTCTTAAAGCAAAATCGCAAATTTTGATTTCAAATCCAAACGTTGTTAGCCTATACTGAACGTGCTTTTCAGCATTGTGAAACCAGCAGTCTTTCCTATTCACGTTTAAACTCAGTTAATATAAACAACATATTAAATGCATTTGGCTTCTAGATTTGTATATTAAGTTGCTCAGGCAAGTGCAAACACATTGAAACACAGCATTCGTTTCACAAATATTTTAAATTAAAACTTTGCACTGACAGAAATAGTCGCCTCTCGTGCCTACATTTAAATCTTAATTAAAAACAGTCCTGCGGGTCTTAAATAACTTTTTTTTCTACCTCCACAAGACACAAGTGCATATGTTGTCTTGTTTATCTAAAAGTGCACTTTTATTTGTTTTAAACCTAGCCAAAAAGCCTGTTAAACATAGTAGACTTTAATTATATCTATTTATTGTTGTCAATCCATGTTCATTTTTACCGTGAACAAAGCGCTGTCACTTAAATTCAATGCATGCAGTACAGCAAATATACAGGAAACGCAAGTTCTGAGACCTGAGCCGTGAAATAATAGAGCTGCTTTGCTGCATCACATTTATCCCAGACAAAACAAACCTGTCTTTGTCGGGATGGCCTAAAACCCTGCTGAGTCAAGATGTTGGCGATCTGCTGAATTGCATTGTATAGTTGAAGGTATGAATTATATCTGTGACAGGAAAGAAAACGAGATGCCCACAGGCTCGTTTGTAACTCACAAGGGTTTTAAAAGCATCTCGTGTGATGGTGTTATCTGTAAAGCTACAAGCATGTGGATGTGGGGCTTCAGCGGGGGGCCGAACAAGGCAATGTGTGTGTCTTTGTACATAAAGATGTATAATGTTTGATTATGTTGTGTATTTAAGCATAAAGCACCATGGCAAAGTTTTCAGCATGGGGCTGTAGCGAGAGGATGGGACGGGTGCGTGTTGGTGTTTGTGAGTTTGCCGGTCAGCAGGGAGGCCATTACAAGACAGCAGTAGGAGAGAGAAGCACCATACAGAGCTTAACAAGATGGAACTTACCAGGGAATTGGTAGCTGTAGCTTGGGGTGAAACCAGTGTATCCTCGGCCATAGGTTGCTACAATGTTTGGATAACCTGAGGGAGAGAAGAAAATCCAGGGATGTGATAAACCGCTCAGACCACCTAGAGCTTCCCTATCACGCCAATAAATCAGCATGTCATTTAAAAAATACACATACGAGCGAGACGCAAGTGGAAGCGGCTCCTCTTTTAACACATACAAGCAGCCCTCCCCGCCAGGCTGCAATGTAACAGATTAGCTGGCTAGCGAACTTCAGTTTGCAGTGATGAACAGCATAAACATCACAAGACACAATCTCGCTTCATTCCCTGGGGCTCATCCCTCTTTTTCCCCTCGCTGAGGGAAGGGACGTGTCTGCGGCTGTCATCTCTCTCCTCTCTCCATTTTTTTCTCACCTCTCCACTGTCATTGATCGATAACCCTTCTTTTATAGCCCGGGCTAATCGATCATGAAGGACACGACAGCGCAAGACAATGGCAGGCTGATAGTTGAGGTAGGACATCATGGATTAAAGTCACTCCGCGCGCGCAGCCTCGGCCTCCTGCACGCTAATACCGACAGGATGGCACGAATATGATTGAGCGATTGCAGAAGTCATTTGAAAGTGGAGCGAAACATTGCAAAATCGTGCTAAGGCCGCAATCAGTTTTTTTCCACCTCTCACCGTCTTCGCTGAAGCAGAACTTTTTAATGATGACGCCGGCGAGTGAGCTGGCGTCCCCTTGACTATTTTATTATCTGAAATACATCTTGTTTGGGAGCAAGCAAAAAATACACCATCAGCAGCGTTAACAACACTGGAACGCATCCTGCTTGTGCTGTAAAGAAAAAATGGGATGCGACCCAACGCACATGCTCGAGTTGTCTCTCTGCCAGCATTGAGCGGTGGGGCGGGCCACCGCGTGTCCCTCTTTACCAGGCTAGAGCCCAAAGACCCATTGTTCTTATTCTGTCACAATGGCTTATTACAGTGTTAGCCTAGATACTAATTATCTGGACGGTTTTCAAACAGAAGGAAAAAACGTTTTCCAACGCAAGCAAAGGTTTCAGCCATATTGTTGCTCCAAACGCCAGAGGGCGGGGGCCGCTATAATCACGAGAAAACTATATATACATAGACTATTGTGTCATCCTATTTTTTGAGGACTCTACAAAAAGTGTTTTTCACCACCAGCCCTGTTTCTTCCCTCCCAAACACACCTAAAATATTTTGCTAATAGTTATTGGCTGTGCACAGTGAGAGCTTGCACCAAATGATCGCTAGTGGCTTATCCTTGGCTCTCGGCCACAAATGTGAGTTGGTGTTGGAGAGAATAAACATACTCCACCGCAAGTTAGGCTAGACATAACTCGGATCAATTCGGTTTGACATTGCAGAGGCAGACTGGTGGGAAGTAGTCTATGTGAAGATATTGATCCTGTCAAAGTTTCTTTGGTGAGGGTCAGCGCTATAGTAGAGGCTTAAAAGAAATAACTTGCTTTTATGAAGTTTTCTGTCGTTATTGACTGGTTCTGAAAGGAGGCTTTTGTGCTGGTTGCGGTAAATGCTATGTAAACCACAGAGTCGGTTTTAAAAGACCATTCTTGAGGAAAGTTCAATTCTGAGGGAATCAGGATGAGGAGGAGGATGGGATAAAAGTATTAAATACACTATTGCCTGAAGTATACAGAAAATTGTTGCAGAACAATTCTCCTTTTCTCCTTAAAGGGATATGACGTTTTTTAGGATATACCAGTCTCTCTATCCTTTCTGCTCCAAAAAAAACTTCACCTTGTAACCTTGCCTCCAAACTAAATGCTTAAATGTTCAGCAGCAAGGTAGCCATCTTTAACTTCGCTCCTTCCAAGTGCTGTATCATATGTTTGCGAAGCCTTAATATCTGGGCTGCTCCGTCTCTCTCGAGACTACAGCGGCTATGTGTACTCTACTCTTAAGGAGGAGCAAATGCCAGACGCCCAGACTAAATATACATGACATGGGCTTTTCCTGTGACATTTAGAGAGATTACTTTAAATGTAGAGGGATAGGGCTCTGTTGACAGAAGGGGATTAACATACTGGTAGGGCCAACACCTATGGGAATAAAACACAGAAGAGAGAAATCAACAGTGCTTTAAGGCCTACAGTTTTTCAGTTTTCTGAAATCACCCGAGTCTTCTTGAAAATGTGTTCAATGCTGAATTTACCTGATCACAAATATTAGGAAATTAATAATAATAATAATAAGATTTAATATAATGCCACTTCTGGCTCAGCTAAACATGGAAAAACAATTATGTAGGGTACCAATTTTGGGTACCAATTTTTCCCAGAGACATTCCTCCTCCTCCTCGTCAAAACTATTCAGCTCGGTCAGCTTGTCAGACCTAAATGGCTCTCTTCTGCGTTTAATGACCAGGCTAAGCCTCAACGTCGAGCAGTGGGCTCAACAAAGAGCCACTCCATGAGACCAGCCCAAAAGCACCAGACCGCCATTGCTTTGACGTCCTATAACAAGTGGCAAGACTGTATGTTGCAGTCACGGCCTCTCTGCTGGAGACGAGACCGAGCCAGACGTCGCAAAGGGGGAGAAAGAGAGGTACCTGAGCCTGAGGAGAAGGCTCATTAAGCCACGCCGTCACCACAGCAGACACCTTCCGTCTCCCGGCAACGCTGTAAATAAAGGCTGTCACTTAATCTGGCCTAGTGGCGACGGCCTCGCCCTCTTATTTGCGTTATTAATATGCATGCTAATGTGCCCATTTTATGGCTCAACAGTTTCGATTCACTGTAAAATCAATTATCCATCTGGTAAAGCTGCACTTTGCGCTGGCTGAGATGTGTATTAATTTTAGCAAACATACATGAGGCCCAGCACAATAAAGATAAATAGCTCGATTAGGTGTGGTAAACACCGTTGCTCAGAGCGGGGCTCTAATGAGATTTCGGCACATAAGGAATTGCGGTTCCTTAAATAATGAGCCTTGTTGATTTTTGTATGCAAATTACCAAAAGGAATGTTTTGCTGTCCTGCTTTCCAATTTCATTTAGATAAGACGGTGTTGCGATCAAGGGAGCATGACCCCCTTTAACCAGCTCTCTGCTCCCACAGTCTCCGTCTTTCTCCCTTTCCGTTTGTTCAACACTGATCTGCTTTAAACCCTAATAAGCTCATGACACCCACTTGCGGTGTAATTTCATCAACCTCGACTCAAGTTGACTTGAGCTGACATTGCACTGTTGGCACTGTGAAGCCGAATGATATCATAGAGTCCTAAAATGCTAGCACCGGTTGTTGGTGCGGTCTCGACGTGTGCTCGTACACGCCGAATAACCGAAGAACAGATGAATTAGTCCTCCTTTGAGGTCAGTTTGTTGAAATCATAGGTTCATAACTCAACATTACTTGCATTTTCCTCTTCATTTAGCACTATAATGTGGAGCCCGGCTCTGGTGAGGGTCGGTTAGGGATTTGGTGGGGCTGGAAGTGGAGCTGGCTGAATATCAATAGCATATTTCATGCAGGCCCAGCGAAGATGCTTCATCAAGTCAAATTACGGGCAGGACGACCTCTCCTGCAGCTTCACCCATTAGCTGCCATTCGCATTCTGCACCAGGCATCAAACGATTTATTTGCTTCAGTTACTTTCAGCAGACGATCAATCTCACAGTAATTATCTCTTGTCACTGGAGCTGGTTGGGGGGGGTGTTGAAGTTTGGGAGGGGGGAGATGAGAGGCGGGTATTCTTGTCTGATTCTACGTTTCCTGTCCTCTTGACACATGTCAAATCTACAGAAAAACGTCAAGACAGGCTCTTGTCGGTGTCGGGATGACGGCTCTGGTGTTTGACGGGTTCCAGCGCTCGTATCTGTGATAGCACGTATGTGTCGTATCCGTGAAGACTTTGAAATGAGGCTCCCAGCAGAAATGGAGAGGAGTTTCAACTGGCATGGCAGTCGTAGAACCGCTAGCAGAGCGTGGCGACGTTAACGCGAACGCAGTGCCAGCATCGGAGCGCCGGTCCCAGTGCTCTCTCCGAGGAGCTCTTTCAATGGGCTGTTGCCTCTCCCTGTCTGCCTGTTCCAACATTATGATTTGGCAGTTTGTTCTCCGAGTTTACAGTGATGCACTTGTTCCACGCCATCAAGCCCAGCATCTATGCTTAAAGCGTGAACACACATATTTACAAGTATCATTCTGAAACGTCCATTTGTCTCTGAGGTCAGCATGAGAAAACATTTGCTCTAAAATCACATTCAGTGAGTAACTGGATCTAGATCCAGTGAGCACAGAATTTAC
This sequence comes from Gymnocypris eckloni scoliostomus, assembly GCA_027564155.1. NCBI lineage: Eukaryota > Metazoa > Chordata > Actinopteri > Cypriniformes > Cyprinidae > Gymnocypris > Gymnocypris eckloni. The sequence goes on along the minus strand of CM050417.1, from coordinate 8,628,140 downwards.
TAATAATTTTGCATTAATAAAAGTGTTTTCAGTAATTAATATACATTTTATTTAAAATAGTGTATAATAATATGGATTCAACTCAAAACATTGTTCTTAGAAAGGTGGATTTTATATATATAAATATAAAATATTATTGAAATAGTACTAGTAATATATGTTAATATTTACATTTTTATATAAATATATATATATGTTTTTATTTGTTATTTGTTTAAATATAATGTATTCTATATAACAGGGGTAGGTAACATCGGTCCTGGAGAGTTGCTGTCCTGTAGAGTTTAGCTCCAACCCTAATCAAACACACCTGAACAAGCTAATCAAGGCAGGTGAGGTGTTTCTAAGGGTTGGAGCTAAACTCTGCAGGACATCAGCACTCCAGGGCCGACATTGCCTACCTCTGCTATATAACATATAGAAAAACACTGTGAACTTATCACTATATAGAAAACCAAACACTACATAGAAGAACATTGGGTACTTATAAATGAATAAATACAAGTTTTCTACATTTTCTTTACACAAAAATACACATAGACACGTGGTTAGCGAACAAGACCCAATCATTTGGTATTTTTTAAAATCAACATGAAATCAAATTTGATCCCATTTACTTTCATTATAGACGTTCCTTGTCATACTTTCTGATTCATTGGTGCACATTATTCAAAAGAATACAATTTTGTATTCGAAATCTTTTATGAAAATGTCAGAACTTAACTTTACTTTTTTACCCTCTAATTTTCAATCCTTCTTCTACAATCACCGGTCATATAGAGATCACAGTAAGCTACCTGTGCTGGTCTATATGTAATACCCGCTTTTCACAATCCAATCAAATCCCGTCGGCTAAAATAAAGCCCCGGTCTACATTTTTTAAAGCTGCATTACAGAAGTAAAATGGGCTGAATGCAGTTTCATGCTGATTTGAAATCAGTCACCCCAGTCAATGATCAGATTACAGAAGTGATTGACAGTGTTAAAGTATGAATAATTGTAAGCAGGAAATTGAGATGACACTTACTCAGCATGCCCATTCCCAGCATAAAGGCGTCCATGGTGTAGGGCAGACCTCTAGCTCTGCCCCGCGTCCCTGGAGGAAACATCACTTCCTTCGGCTGGGCCTTCTTACATTCTACCTGTGGATGGAGCACAAAAGACGTTGTTTCAGTACTTATAAAAGAACAGTGTTGTTCATATCTGGCTCGAGTCACCTTGCAGACAAACTATCAGAGCTCTCATAAGGATAATATATCACTTGTTAGAAAAAAAAAAGGGACTAAAACAAACACTGTTCAGTCTGTGAAATCACAGTGTTTGTGCATCTCAGTTGGTAATGTACTGCCTTAATGTCGCTGTAGTTTTTTGGAGAGAGCGCTTTTGATGTTTGCATGTTTGCAAAGGCATGCCGTGCACTTCTTCGGGCCAAAAAAAATCTTCTTAAAAAAAAAAAAGCTGATTTTATTTTTATTTTTTGTTTCCTCATCATTCCCCTACTGTCTTGCTACTCTAATCTGGTCCTCATCATCGAACCATTTCTACCCAGGGCACTTTCCCCTGATCACCCCCCAACCAGCTCCCTGCCGCCTTCTACTGATGATTTTCCTGCTGTGCTGACTGACATTTTGCTCTCCTCCACAATGCACGGTTAAAAGTCTGTTCATGACAGAACACACAGAGTGGGCGTCAAGAGTGACAGACCAACTGCAAACACCGGCATCAAAATTAAGTACAGCTCCAGAATGAAGGATCCGTGGGTTTGCAGTAGTGACACCGTAAGAAATATCAACCCCAACATTGTGCACGGCATCGTGCACACAATGTGTCAACAAAACCTCAACAACCTGAGATGCAGCGGCTCTTTATTTAAGCCCAATGAAAGCACAGATGACCGGGAGGGTCTGTAGTGTCTGACAGACTGATTACTGGTGCATGTATACACTCAGTGCACACGGTGCTTAGGGTAGGTATAGTGGTAAATGCACATGAATGGCTTATTGGGATTGACTAAGAGCACTATGAGGGGCTTTTGTAGGGCATGGTAGACAATCTGTCCTCACCACGTCAACGTCTATTTGTCCATTTATATTATAGATGCTTGCCTGCTCTTCTCTTGAGCTTCAGTTCAACTGGCTAACAGCAAATCCACACTACAAGTTCAGCAATCTGTCTTGTTTTAATTATGTGATTTAAAATACTTGTATGAATGTTAAATGAATAAGGCCGGCAGCCATATCACCCTGAAGCCCAAGACCGGTTGCCCACTGAGCTAAGCAGGGTTGAGCCTGGTCAGTACCTGGATGGGAGACCTCCTGGGAAAACTAGGTTGCTGCTGGAAGAGGTATTAGTGAGGCCAGCAGGGGGTGCTCACCCTGTGGTCTGTGTGGGTCCTAACGCCCCAGTATAGTGACGGGCACACTATACTGTTAAAAAGCACCGTCTTTCGGATGAGACATTAAACCGAGGTCCTGACTCTGTGGTCATTAAAAATCCCATGGCACTTCTCATAAAGTGTAGGAGTCTAACCCCGGTGTCCTGGCCAAATTCCCACCACTGGCCCTTGTCAATCATGGCCTCCTAATAATCCCCATCCACTTGATTGGCTCTATGACTTTCTTTCCTCTCCACCGGTAGCTGGTGTGTGGTGAGCGCACTGGTGCCGTTGTCCTGTGGCAGCCGCCGCATCATCCAAATGTATGCTGCACACTGGTGGTGGTTGAGGAGAGACATGATTTTAAAGCGCTTTGGGTGTACAACAATACACAATAAAGCGCTATATAAATGCATCATTCATTCATTAATTCCTTGAATAGAATGATCTAAAACATGGGCTTTCAATGTTTTAGAGCTGTATGCATATTCATTTTATTATAAATTTGCTATTTACACTAAGTGTGTAAATATGTGAAAATAGCATATTTTCTTAGCAGTAGATGCTATTTACACTAAGTGAAAATAGCTATAGATTATATATTATATTTGCACTGTGTTAAAATAGCAGGATTTTCTGCTATTTATACTACTTATTGGAAATAGTGGCAATTATCTGCACCTAAGTATTGTAGGACATTATAAAACAGTATGCAATAATAATGTATTAGTGTAAATTATCATTTTAATTAAAATTATTCAATAGATGCCACCTTATTGGGACCATATAAACCCTCTTTACACTTACCCTAACCCTACCCCATACCTTATTTTCAACTTTTTGATTATTTCCTTAATTTTTATTGAAAATAAATGCTTTTCCGATGTGATATGAGATTTGAAAAGGGAGGGAAAAAAGTTTGGCAAAAGGCGGATTTGAACTCGGGTCAATCATGTCAAAAATGACTACAGCACATGCTTTACCATCTACACCACTTGAGCTGTTGTTAGATGATCATCTTTTGTAGTGTTGACTAGCCCAATCACACGTTGGTGGGCGGAGCTAGTGTAAGTAGCCTCTGCCAAGAAGGCATATAATAGTTGGGGGTCCTTAACATCAAATGTTTGACAACCACTGCCCTAAATAAATAAAGTTTGGGATTAGTTAGAGAAGAGCGTGACTTATAGAAATGAAAAATCAACAAACAAACAAGCAAACAAACAAAACATAAAATAAAAAAGATATGCAACAAAATATATCTCATTGAATGTGTGCAAGGGAACAAGATTTTGTCTTGCAGATGTGTTTGCCTAAATGTATCCATTTATTTTCCACTATCCCAGCTGTTCTTACACATCAGCTCTGTACAGATCTTCCAGACACATTCGTGATGTGCATAATCTTATGGTCCATTTTAATTGCCAAAGCACAAAATAAAAATTAATACCTTCGAAAAACTGGCAGAGCTCTTCTAAATTAATTAATCCGCCCAGCATGTAACACATCAAGCTAGGTGACTGTATGACAGTATGTTGACCTTGATGTTAACAGCAAGAAAATATCCTCGAATTTCATCACCTAAAGATAAATGAAATCCAGATATCTGTTAAAGATAACGCCTCCATTCTCTCAAGTGACCTTTTATGTCAACAAATGTGCTAAAAGTAAGGCTAACAAACTTCAGACATTGCAACGCAAACACTGCGGTCTCTTTTCCAAAATTGAGCACATAAACCAAAAAGCACTCACAATCAGTATTCAGGTCCTCAGGACTTCTCCAAATACAACATGCCTTCATTAGGCACACACTAAAGAGAGAGCTTGTGTGAGTGTGAGTGTGATGCGTGTAATTATGTCAGTGTGTGGTTTCAGTGATGAGGCCTGCAATCTCTATGTGTTGCTAATAGGCGAGGAAAGCCTGGCTTCCGATCTGACTGTCATCAATGGACATTTAAGAGCCATGAATACGGCTTCACATTATTACTTAACTAATTACCCTCGTCAGTTGAGGTAGGCCAATGATGAGCTCACTTCCCTCGTTAATGAAACTACGAAGGCCCGTGGCTAATGACCTGAGAGCACAGAGCAGCTCCGTTATCATGCCTGCACAGGGGGAGAAAGACAAGAGGAGGAAAGGACAGGAGGGAGAACTGTTGATGGCTGGATGTCTGCACTTTTGGACCAAATCGGGGCATTGACTTTGAAACAAAGACCAACCGAACCCTCAAATGAAATGTAGCCCTCTTTGTGTATGATATCAAGGCATCATGAACTTCTGTGGAAAAAAAGTTGAGGCCTAGTGCTGTTAATACGGGAAATTTCCTGACTTAAAAAAAAACGTGAAATTATAAAATTATTATTACATTCAATAAAATATGTATATGTATAATCTGTTGCACCTTTGCATATTATTGTGTGTATATATGTGTACATAATGTAAAATGTGTACATGTGTATTGATAACTTTAAGTATGTCTAAGTGTACACTGTGTGTACTGAGTATATGTATTTGTTTATTGCACATTGTCTTCTGTATAAGTCTGTAAGTATGTACTGTCTATATATGTAAATTATTTCTGCACTTTCTGGAGCACGCTCTCAAGAATTTCCCTCACCAAGGCACATGTGCTGTGGTGATGTGACAATAAAAGTGATTTAATTTGATTAAAAAGTTAAAAAAATTATTACAATATTAATTGTATATAAATATTTAAAAAAGCCGCAAAAAATGTAAAAGCCGTTTTTTTATAAATCCAATTTTTATAATATAATGCCCCAAAAATTATATTTAAGTATTCAAATATTTGTATCTATATTAATATTTGAATGTATATGAATATCTGATATTTTAAGCATTATAAACAATTTTAACAACTTTAGCTTTCTAGAGTGAACTAAAGATAACTTCAGACAAGTTTCAGGTACTATATCTTCTAATGGAAGGATGACACTGAAATTGACAATAAAATACAGTTTTAACTTAAATTTGAGATCTTGTTTTTTTATATATATAAATAGCCACTTGAGGCCATGCTATAAGTTAGATGTTGCTCTATGCAGATGTTGTGCTTCCTTTAGCCACATCTAAATTCATAATAGCGTCTTTGTAACTCACTGCTTAATTATATAATGTTCAGAATTATTTATATAATGACTTATTAATGAAGGCTAAGTGTTACCAAACGTTTTATTTGTCCATTTAGCCCTACCACCTGTCTAATGACCGCACCGCCACACGGAGCCCAACAGAGACTTCAAGGTGTTTATGTGTGTGTGAATGCAATCAAAACCCCATAATATCTCACATCTACCATTCACCCTAGAGAGCAGGTTAAGTGGAAGTCCAGGGTGGAAAGGATACGTCCACTCGCCTCGCTAATTGTCAGGAAATCATGAGCAGGAACACGGTACCGTGGGCTGCAGCAAATGTGGCCATTAGTGTCAGTGTCCCTGGCAGAGCCGGTGTGAGCGGCCGAGAGGTGTGAGACAGGATCGATCAGCTCCAGAGAACACACACACGGCTTATTAGCTGGCTGGTTAGGGATAGATTAGATCCAATCTGCTAATCTGCTGCCCTGACCTTGTGACAAGAAATGTCACTCACACTAAAACTTCAGCCACCTATTTTGACTTTGAAAAGGGGGTGATTTCACAAAAGGTACATTTCTCAAAGACTCAGCACAGGCTGATGACTGCTGGGATGCTCGGCATACAAACCAAACAGAAGCATATAATATCGAAGCATATAAAGCAATAAATGTAGATCAGAAGCACCATTAAAAATGTATAGGAAGTGTTCTCCCAAAAAAAGTTACCAATGACAAATCTAATATATATATACATACAGAAGCAGCAGTTAAAACCGGCATTAAATACGCTAAATATTTTTTACGTCGTTAAACTGGAAAAATGAATTGCCTGCTTTAACACGCTATTTTTGACAGCTCCAATATATAGACAGAAAAACAGATAGATAGATGCATAAAATATACCACTATATAAGTTATTACTTAAATAAATAATACGTTTATTTAATTTTTATTTCATTCATTTGCTGGCTGGAGCATTTATTATTTTCTTTGTTAGAGGATTGAGTAATCCAGGACTAATATTGGTGCCCTCATAAAAATAAATAATAATAAATAGAATAGGCAATGTTCTCGATTGAGATAAATCCTGAAAATGAACTTCCTGCCATTTAAATGAAACTCAGAATTAGCATAATCATATTGCAATAATAGACCCGCATGTGTGATAGACAAAGAGAATCAATAATCTGAAAATGTTCACTTTTAATAATCCACTGTGAAAAGAAAGAAAACCTCAAGAGAAGCTGCAAAACACAAGGCAGTTAGATGTTGCTCCTTAAAGCAGATTTGCTTCTCTTTCAGCGAGAGTGAGAGAAAAAAGCGTTCTCCTCTGACAGGGAAGATAAAGAAGAAATGAATCAGAAAGCTGATTCATTCACTCCAACTCTTTTTTTTACTTTCAGAACTGCAACAAGCCGGGCCGCCTGCCTGCCTCACTCTCGAGAGTTTGGGATCACATAATGCCTGACATGAAAGGCACTTAACCAAACTCGATAAATAAATATGCATTCTAAACAGGCAGAGACCCGCGAAACAGGGACACCTTGACGAGCCCCGCCGAGCTGAGATTGTCACAATGATGGTGTTAGAATTCCCTGCGCCTGCTGTATATCTGAGGTGGGCTGCCTGAGGAATCAGTCTTATTTCCACCCTCCGTACCACTCGAGATCGTTCATAAAGCCAGACAGAGAGGCAAATCGACTGGACCCCCCTCATTCAGAAATCCATTTTTCCTCTCTGATATTGAGCTTGAAAAACACTTTTCATATCCCGACAGCAAATAAAGCAGGTCAAAAGAAGAGGCTTTTCAATGCTATAAGAACAACACTGTTTCCTTTTATGTTGCCACATTGGACCGTAAATTAAGATGCAACATTAATAAAAAAAAGACTCAAGCAACGTGTCACATTTAATCACAGATAAAAAGAGAAAACAAAGACTTTGCTCTGGTGTAATTTAAAGAGTGAAACGCAACCTTACACAAAGGCTCGTCCTGCATCTTTATCACAAAATGTTACCTACTCTACATCATAATGGGTTTACACCCCCTACCTCCCTTAACTTCATGACATTCCCTAACAGTAATGAAATGTATTTGACAAGATCGATTAAAGAGTTGAGAATTCTACTAAATGACGAAAGGACAAAAATTAAGCTTCTGGATTTTTGATACACCGTAAAACTTGTTGTCAGTTATTCATTGTTAAAGTCACTGTTTACGAACATTTTTAACAAAGTAAACAAAACAGAATTTCTGTGGAATGACCCCCGTTCCTCTGCTTTCTTATTCTCTTGAATCGCTATATATTTTACTCATTAGCACACACACACACACACACACACACACACACGCACACACACGCACACACTCGCACACACTTTCCCTGGTTTTGTCCGCCCTTCTATTTAAGCCGCGAATGTGTTGAATCTCCTCCTTTCTTTGTTGTGACATTTCCAGATCTCTGAGAGCTCTCCGGAAACAGCCTGCTCCATTACAACCGGCTGAATTACTGTAATCTTTTCAAATATCACAATCCCCTTCCATTAGCCCAACCTACTCTTAAGATACTGTGGCAGGAATGTGTTAATACATCTACAGTCACCACACAAAGCAACAATAAACATCTATTAGATACAAAGGGCTAAACAGATCTGGGAGATTAGAGAGGGGGACAAATAAACAGACACACTTTGAAATGCGCTTAGCTGCTATTTACAAAAAAAAAATGATGAGTCCTATAAAAGGTTTTTACACCTGCTTTGGTTAGTTTACTTAATTTAATGTTTAAGTCATTTACAAATATATTTCCCCTAGGGGTGTGACGAGACACTTATCCCACGAGACGAGACGAGACATGAGACTGAGTTCACGAGAACGAGACGAGATTTTTAGACTTTTTTTTTATCCTCAATGATGAAATATATAGGGGAAAAATGGTCTTATTCAACTGAAAAACACAAAATGCTAAATAAATTAGGTGCATTTTGAAATCAGCTTGTACTTTTAATTAATTATATACAGTAATAACAACATGTAAACTAGAGCTGCACGATTCTGGATAAATTGAGAATCACGATTCTCTCAGCGATTAGAAATCTAAACAAAATAACGTAATTTACTAGTGGTTCTGACAAAATGTTAATTGCTTAAGTCTTTTAAAAATATATATTAATTTTCCCCCATGTAAGCCTATTTTGCAATTTTTTCACCATTGCATAAATGAAATAGCCAAAAGGTGATTTTTATCAATTTGTCCTGCTTTAAAAAAAAAAACAAATCAATTAAAAAAACAACATTATACCAACAAAGCACAATTTTTGAGACCCCTTCTTGAATCAGACATGTATTTTTATCTGTACAAATAAATACAGCCTTGCTGAGAAGAGACTTATTTTAAAACATTAGAATATATTACAGATCCCAATTTGAGTGTGAATGTAATAATAAGTGTATTAATAGAGCTGTTGTAGGGTAATTATTATTATCATTATTATTGTCTTACTTTTTATTTTATTTTACAGAACAACATTAAAATTACAATTCTCACATTTAAGAATGTTGATGGAGCTTTTATTTTGGCAGAAACCCGCAGGAAGATCTCAGTGCTTCTTTTTGTTGACAGCAGATGTATAAATGATTCTGACAAGTTTGGGAAGATGTTTGTCGCACGTATCGCATTGGCACATGCCTATGGACTTTAAAACCTGGCGCAGCTAGCTTGTGCAGCGCTGTTTGAATAACTTGCATGCAATTTGTGCATGTATTAGAAAACATAACATACTGCAGTCTATTTACTAATCGTATGAGGCCATTTCGCGATTTCAATCATCATACAGTAGCCAGCATCATCCACCCTTCCTCTTCTCATCGGAGACATGAGATGCAGTGCTAAACAGTCTCGCAGTCGGTGCTTCGTGCTTGTAATGAGTTTTGCGTCTTTGACAGTTTTAAATACTTCCACATTGCAGACACGTTAGCTGCATCAGTGTGCAATAGACACTGAATCATTGTCATTCAGGAAAAAGATTGCGTGGGTGTTTGAAGCAAGATCGCAATTTTTTTACGATTAATGGTGCAGCTCTAATGTAAACACTGCAAAATGTTTTGCAAGGATTTCGTCACGTTCTCGTTCGCACATCGGATCTCCTCACATCCCTAAATTCCCCATAATTCTTGTGTTTTGCAAATCATTTTTATTAAGATCTCTGAGCTGTACTCAGAATTGTTAAATTACTTTCTTTTGCGAAATAACAAATGTTTTTGTTCATACTATGTAATTCAATGGTGTCCAAAAAAATATTTGCAAAATTGTATCTTTTGTGTTCCATAACGGGATACAAGTTTGGAAAGACAAGTGGGTGAGTAAACGATTTTCACTTTTTACTGGACTATCCCTTTAATAAATGTATATGTATAGATTATAGATGATCTACACACTATTTTCACTTCAGTATTTGCTGCTGTGACCAGAAATATTCCAGCTAAAAATGACTTGTGCTTTGAACCACACACACACACATATATATATATATATATATTTTATAATCTGACATTTTTCAGCAAAACCAAATATTTAAACAGACTGAGATTCGGTACGCGGCTGCTAAATGAAGCAGGCATGAAAGCACACTAACTCTGCACTGTCACCGCTGTTTTCACCACATCTTGAAGATAGCTTCAGAGAGCCGCAAGCCTTCAAGTTAAAAAAAAAGGGCGAGGAAAATAGGAGTCATTTTCTCCCATCCTGAACTGACACTTTTTCCCTCTTCTCTCCTCACAGCGGTAGATTATCTTCCAATGATAGCGCAGGCCGGGGCTTCAGCGCGGCAAGGCAGACACTAAATTGGCCTGCCGACGCACTCGGCACTTATCATACATGCTAATGGCCCAGCTCGCTGTGGGCAGGCGGCAATCCTGGCTGGGCGGCTGGGGCACACTGAGAGAGGAAGGGCGGGAACGGTAACCGAAATGAGAGCGAAAACCTCCACACTGCCCAGGAGGCAAGGGCACTGCCAAGGAGGACATGAGCACAGAATTCACATCATTCTGCCGCAGGCACGCATGGGTCTGGTGCGGCATTGCGAGAAGGGTATTGACTGAGTACTTGATCGCTTAATAGCGGCTAAAGGAAAGGATGTGTTCCTGAATATGATAACTTATGAAGTCCATACTGTTCCAAAGTTGGAGATGATGATTCCCTGAGGGAGTGATAGAGAATCAAAAAGAAAGCGGGAGATAACGTTCATATGTTCATGAGAACTCCCAGAGAGAGGGTTTACATGGGGTCAGGATACAGTCACTTCTTCCATGGTGTCAAACAGCCACCAGACTATAAATAACACTTCCTGGGCCGGGACCTAAAATTAGCCAGCTATTGAATGCTCCCTCACTGTGGGTCACAATGCTCCAACGTCCCACTAGTCGATTAGTGAGACTGGGTAGTTAAATGGGAGTGCTTTAATTAGCATATTATACGTTAGCTGTTTGGCAAAGTAAAGGTCATTTCTCACTATGCAGTGCACTTTCACATTCCAATAAAAAAAGTGTGTTTGTGTGTGTATATATATGTGTGTGTGTGTGTATACCTACTTAACTATATTTTGGGACAAATTTGTACCAATAAGTGAATAAAATCCTCCATTTGGGGACATCCTCATTTGTAAAAACAAGTTTTTTTTTTCTAAATGGTAAAATTGCAGAACGTTTTCTGTAAGAAGTAGGGGTAGGGGTAGGTTTAGGTTAGAAAACGTATAACTATTTGTATATAAAAACAATAGAAGTCTATGTAATGTTCCCATTTAGTTAGCCAAGTAAATGTGTGTGTGTTTGTTTAAAATAAATTCCTTTTGCTAATGAAGGCTACATTTATATGATTTAAAAATAAATGCAGCCCTGGTAAGCTTAAAAGACCACTTCAAAAACATTTTTTTCAGACTTTTCACCAGTAGTGTACATTTAAAAAATGTAAATAAATAAATAAAAAGTTGCCACAACACGAATGACCCATAATGACCACTCTAACTACAGTAGAACAATTAAGGCCACAAAACTTTCCTTTCAGCTCCGGTGACCTCTTCTAAAGGCATTTTCCAATAGACAAACCGCAGGGACAGTGCTGAAGTCATCCCGGGGCTTTATAGCTGTCCAGGTGATTTCAACCACTTTTCCAACACAGTTGGCTCACGTTCACACAGTATTCCTTCATGACAGATAGCACTGGGGGAGATAAAAGTCTCTGGAATGCTTGATAAAATACAGAATGTTTGGAATAGAACAGAAATAAGCTCCCACACAGACGCAACAGGATATTATGACTCTGAATGCTGTTCGAAGGGGATGGAAAATAGTCAAAACAACCATTAGGGTCTGTCTATTAATAGTGATTTCCAACCATATCTGCTCAATCTGGAACTAGTCACACTGTGCATTAGTTTAATTGTTTTCATTGATAAAATAATCAAGAGATAATGTGTTCAGCTCACTAAATGATTTACTTCTGAAGAGGAATTACATTTCAAATGAATCTCTAAAGAGTTCACTTCAAGGTAATCTCGATCCATCAAAACCTCTTCGTGTGGGATCTAACCTGCCTGCTGGATGCTGCGTTCCTGTCTCCAAACCTGTGGATCAAGGAAATGTCTTCTGAATCTTTAATGTCTGGCGGCATTTCCAGGCCAGATATCAAATGAGCTGATCAGGAAGCCTGGGGTCTGTAGAGACCTCCACTGGTCCAGCTTTCCAGATCCTGGAACCATTTAGGGTCATTTATGGATATCCAGGGCCCTGGCAACTCGAGAGTGGCCTTACTGGGTCAACAGAACCTCTCTATAAACAGCTACTGAGCCTGGCTCGCTCTCTGCTCCACAGCCTGGGGTCGAGGGTCACAGATGGTGCCTCTGAAGATGGCGGCTCACCAAGCAGGCAGTCGACGTACAAAGCTGGCATTTCCACAAGCAGAGGGAGATCATTACGGCCGCTGTACAAAATATTCATGATAATAACAATATTACCATGGTCGAATTAGCAAGTCAAATATGCACACAGGCCTGCTAGCAGACGAGGCTTCAGAGACCACTTTGATCTTGTTGGCAAAAGCAACTTGATGATGGCAATTGAAATCAGTAAGAAGAGCAAAAGAGAGCGAAGGGAAAGGACGGGTTTCCGCCCAACACGCCTTGACCTTTTTCTTGTTTTTTAAGCCTTTCATTCCCTCCGCATCATCTGAGAAATGATCTGAACTGAGAGACCATGACAAAGCTGTCATTTTAAGTAATTGTATTCCCTTCGCCACATTTATCTTTTTCATAAACCTTTGTGACTGATATTAGCTATGCAAGTAATTCTCCAATGGCCCAATTTAAGCCAGCCAGTCGATCAACAACGAGGTTCCTGCTATGAGACGCTGGGGGAAACATGTTAAAAAAAGAAAAGAAATTCAGGCTTTCTCTAGACGCTCACTGAATAATGAGAACATTTGATGCAATATCATATAAAAATCAATGGAGAGGCAGGAGAGGCTGGTCGCACTGTGTTGTCATGTTTAGAATGGACTACAGGGATACACTGTGTCAGCCAGGGTGGGAAAAACATATTTAAAACAGCAATTGGAACTACTACTACTATAGTGGTTTAAACTGTAGACAAGTAATTTAGAAAATTGACAAAAATATATATTTTAAATAGGGTAATATAAATAAAAATGAGCATAAACAACAACAGCAAACACTCTATTTAAACTAAAAATAAAATGTTTAATTTTATTCACAAACAATGCACTGTTTTGAGTGGCTCGTTTAAGTGAATCAAAAACATGTAGCCTGATTCCCAAAACAAGTGATTCTTATGAGTCTGTTCTTTAAATGAACATAAAAAAAAAAAATTATAATTAATTAATATAATTTAATTTGTCTAACTCACTGTCCTGTATAATGTTTCAGCATTAAATTATGTTTTTTCATATATAATAAGCAAAAGGGACACATAACTGAAATTATACAAATGAATTAGAATCTAATTAAATCAAGAATTGATAGACAAACAAACACAAAACAAACTGTTTTGGTAACAACTGAGCTACTGTCCCTCTAATGAATCAATGTAGCCAAATTTGGCAAGTTAACTCCCCAACGCTGATAATCAACGCTACAAATCAGTACTGAGCTTGATCTCATGGAAAACTCCTGGAGGCTCATGGTTCTCTGTGATTTGTAAGTATAAGTAACAGAACTTAACTGACAGCTCTGACCTTCATTAAAATCCTGCTAACTGGCTGTCATGTAGAATGACACTGGGGTTGTCCTCATTTCTTGATTCGTCGCGAACACTGCGAGCTGCATCTGTGGCTCGCCTGCAGAAGCCTCAAGGTCAGGAACCGTGTACCTCTGCTGTCTTTCATTCTCAAAAGCTTGGCAAGACATGGAGAAATCTAATACGAACCGTAGCAGCAAACATAAAATCACAGAACAGGGCATCAGGTGCCAACATGCAAGAGGCACCCAGGCTTTGATTTTTAAATCTTCTTTCAATCTTTTGCACCACACACTTTTAACAAGCCCCCAGAATGACTGCCAGTTCCTTTCCCAGTCTTCCCTGGATGAGGGAATTGCAACGGAGGAAGTGAGACAGGCCTTTACTCCCAGCCTGGCAGACAGGGATCCAAGACACAATTTCATGGTTTGTGGCCGGTGCACACCAGTGACTCCTCATCCCCTTGAAAGCAGGCTGGTCGGGGATAGGGATGACACCCCCCGCCCGTGCGCACACGCACCCGGCAGCCCTGTCACCCTCACTGTACGCTGCCCATTATAAGCACCCATTCTGCTACAGCATCAAATATTAATCCCGGCCCCCGAATTGAAAAATTGAAAAGAGGTGAAAGCAACTCACCATTTTATTATTGATTTCATGAAAATGAATCTCGCAGACCTTTTCCACCACATCTTCGTTCTCGAAAGTTACAAAGCCGAATCCTGTGAAGAGGGAGAGGATGGGAGAGAGAAAACAGGGGAAGAAAGGAAGGGGGGGAAAAGCTCATGATTGAAGTGAACCAACACAGATGCAGTTAAATGAACAGGAAAAAAGCAACAAATATCTGTTGATTGCTATTATCGTATGGAGAAGGCATAAATGAGCCATTGAGTCGTGCAGCAATCTTCGTTTTATCTGGTCCTAATGCCATGCAAATTATGTATCTAGTACAGAGCAGGAACTCTTTTGCTGTTGAAATGATGAAGTCCTGGGCACTATTAAAATAGCTTTGAGTCTGCTCCTCAGAGATGGAGGAAGCTCAAAGCTGTTTTAATGGGATTTGTAGAGCCAGCCAGCATCTGAATTCCATTACCAAATATTTGATGTTTCTTTGCGAGTTTTTCAATACGTTACACACTATTTTTCCTCATTCCTAAGTGCCTCTACTGAGGATCCATTTTAACCTCACAGAGCACAACAGAGCCATACCATCCATGAGGATTGGGGAACATCCAGTGATACATTTTTTTTTATAAACCCACTGAGAGTCTCTGAGACCCAAACTAGATATCAATGTTTGCAAACAGAATACTGATAATTTGTCACACACAATGACGCATGCACAAATAAACACGACCAGGGGGCAGGAAAAGATCTGAAACATGGAGGGACACATTATAAGCTCTAATCAGCTTTGATCATGCATGTTAATCAAGTGACACAAATGCCCAGTAGATGCTTGCTATTTTCAACTAAAGTCTAAATTTAATGAAATGTCATGTAGTGTAAACATTAAATAAAAAGAAAAAAAATATTTAAAAACTTTACAATACTTATATTTTTCTAAAAATACATAAATATGCGGTGTTGTTAAAATATTTTTAATACTGTTACTAATAATATATAACAACGATATTTAATAAAGTTGCAAAACATTTGCAACTAACTACAAGATGCTTTCTTTTTTCAGACCATGGCCAAACCAAACTTCTGAAATGGGGGGTGGGGGGGGGGGTTCTATAATTTAAGCAAACTTTGAAATGTCTAAAAGTTGCTTCTTCATACACCCACACTCTCACACTTAGTGTGCTGTGATTTAAGAGCCTTCAAGTAACCGAAACAAAAAGAACAAAAATGGAGCAATTGCCCTGCTGCTTTTAGACAAGGCTTTTGGCTTTTAAGAAAGTGAGAGATAAGTCCTGGGGTCAACAGGTCAAAGAGGTTGACAGCAAGCCCAAAACAGGAAGCCACGGACCCCCTTCTCAACACCAGCCACGATAAGAGCAGATGAAGAGGCGGGAGGGATGATAAGAGGGCACGGGATAAACAAGCGGTGGCCTCTGGTCCAGTGCCGTGTGACCTCTCAGTGATTATACGTACAGTTTGTTTTGTTTGGGGAAGAAAACACTGGCTGAATTATCTGCTCCCTGACTCCATCACACAGTAGAATGAACTCCTCGTCCTGCTGGGGTAAACACAGAGGTGGATTGCGTGCTGTTAAGAGTCGACAGAACGGCGTAGCTGTGCTGACTGATGGGGTATTAGCTACACTGGAACCGCATGAGGGCTTTGTATTGGGGCATGAGGTAATTAAGGGCAATTATTGTATGTACATGGCTGTAGGGATGATCTACAGTCATTGCCACACGGTCATCTTCTCCAGAGTTGGACGACGGCCAGCAGCCCCTCATTGACCCTTCAGCCTGGGCTTAGGCGGCATCGAGGGTTGACATCATTGACAGGAAGTGACTTATAGGAGCAGCCGCCCCATGGGAGGATGGTGGAACAGGATCCACAGCCAATTACCTAGTGACCTCTTCGCTCGCAATAGCTTCCTTTACAAGCCTATTAGAGCTTCCTGTGACTGATCAGACCTGATGATTTGCTGCAGGCTGGACCAGGTCCTCCTATTGCTCCACTCCCTGACTACTCTACTCCACCTTTCCTAGCACAGATCTGGGGGTGAATGAATGTAGCTGGTTGTACTGTAAGTCACTTTTTTTCTTTACTTCATTTGATAGATGAGCTAGTTGGCCCAGAGCCATATTCATATCATTAAATACGGCCAAGTAGGCCCTCAGTGTCAGCAAATCAGAAAAGATTTGAATGGTCTAAACTGAATTCTACAGAATGGTATTCCAATTAAGTTGCTAAATTTCAACTGAATTTAAATTGAGTTAGTTGTAATAATGCAGAATTACAATAGAATGATAGATAAAATGACAGAACAACAGAACAATATAAATAAATAAAATAAATAAGACACAGACTTTCAATTGAATTCAACTGAAACGCATTAATCAAAAGTGTCTATTTATAGATTCTGAATTTTGCACAAGCTTGATTAGTCACAGGGCTTGATTGCTGCCTGGTGTCCTCTGTTCTTTTACAGTACCTTTGTTATTTGTTAAAAAGAACCAAGCAGGATTCATATAAAGCTATGTTTTGTACAGTCAGAGCAACAATAACTGCATACACACAATGAGTCTGAAATGAAACATTTAAAAGGTGGCATTTGCAATGTTTTTCTACATGGCCAGACGCTGCATGCTAAGCACAGACTAAATCTTTAAAGAGCGGTCCTGCACATGGAGGAAACATCCCTGGTGATTTCAGCCCAGAGACATTTACATGTGTCTGCGGGCCCCAGGCTGATGGGGCTGCCTTTGAAATCATGAGAGGCAGTTAGTTTTCCATCTCGGGGCTCTGCGCCCTTATCAGCCGCACAGCGACCAGTTCTGACAACCAACAAATCAGCTGTCAGGAGCAATTTCTCAGCAGCCGGGAGGGAGCTGGCACGCATTGGGTGGTTCGGGGAGCCCGACGGCTGCAGAGGGGAGGAGGAGCGGGTTACAGTACCTGCACCCCAGCAGGAAGCACCTGAAACTACATTTCTCTGCCAATTGACAAATATACTATTGGGGGATCTGAATTTTCACAACTAAGTTACAAATTGGTTTTAATGTTACATGACAGGACCGGCACCATCTGAATCAGCAGGTTCTCTTATTAATGTAATAATGTACACTAAAAAAGAACAAATTCACTCAGAAATTGTATGCAAATTTTACAAACAATTATAAAGAAACAGCAAGTAACAACAAATGTGAAATTAGAAAGTAGAAAAACTGAAATATAATTTTCTTCTAAATGTACTCCACAAATCGGTTTTATTTACAGCTTCAAATTATTATTATTATTATTTTTTTACAGTGTAGCAAAACTATTCTTATTTTACAAAGTGGGGTTAATCAGGAATGGTATTTATTAAAATGAAAATTGTATTTTGTAAAATAAATAAATAAATAAATGATTATGAGTAACAAAACAAACGTGTGCAAAAGTTTCTAGTGTCCATGTTTTCTACAGTGTTTCATCCAACCCCATGTAACTAAGTTAGATCACCCCAGCAGTGGAGTAACATGTGCCAGCAGTACTCTAACTTTCACAATTTAAGGGTAAGTTCAAAACAAAAAATTAGAAAAAAGCAACACATAACTGTAAAGAGAGAGAGAGACAGAAAGAAAGAAATAAAGCATACGTTAAAGCAATAAGTATCAAAACCCTCTATCTTTTTTTATATTGCTTATCTATTGCAAAATTATTGAATACACAGCAGGATAATATTATAAAACAGATAATATAAGAGTAAAGTTGGTCAGATCTTGACAGATATATTTTTACAAGTATTGCCATCTGAACATTTTCAGAATTTTCAGATTATCAAATAAACAAAACTGGCACCCACAATCTCTAAATGCATCAAGTGTAGCAGGTAAGAACAGGTAACGATCCCGCACGCCGCCTTTGTCAGAGTTCAGGGCACTATCGGCAGGGTGAGCTCTCGACCGAGCACTGGAAACGGCAGCAGATCAAAAACCTTCAGCGCTCCTAATGACAAGACTGGCGCTGCTAACAGGATCTCTTAATGAAGGAGTGCAGATACTGAGGGCCCTTTTCCACATCCTCTGCAAAGTCAAGCGAAGGAGAGGATGGGAACAATGCAGAACAACAGCTGCCTAGGCGCTGGCATAGGAGACGTCGCATTTTTCCGCCTCAAACACCCCGAGGCATTATCTCGCTCAGTTAGTGAGTTAACCACTCTGAACAGGCCATTTCCTTACATTGGAAACCACTTCTGCCTTACAGCCCACCTACACCAACGCAGCGCTCCTACAACACGACACGCACATCTGTTTTGAAGCCGTATGCTTGAGTGAGAGAAAAAAAGAAACATCTATTTTTTCCCTCAATGACAACACATGGATTTCCAATCTCGGGGAGGATAATAAGTGTTAGTGGCTATTATGGAGGCGTCTGGCTGCCATCTCACACTTATTAGCCAGAGCGAAGCAGGCCGGGTCTCAACAGACAACTAGACATTCACAGCCTCTTACAAAACAAAGAGCCAGAGCCACTGCCACGCTGAATGCCAGTCCCCCTCGGAGCCCAGCACAAATAAAATTAAAATGCTAAATCAATGAGCCTTCCTCTGACCTTTGCTTAAAAAGCCGAGGGTGCCTGGAGCAGTTCGATGTATTTAAAGGGAAGAGGTACACAACCGAATCAGATATTATTACGGCCACCTCGTATTCTTTCCAGAGACCAGAGATGGTAAATAGATTGCGTGTTGCATATTAAACAGTGGGGGAAATAGCATGCCTACAGACGTTCTCATGAATGCACAGACACGCTTGCATGCGCGCGCACGCAAAATGGCACGGATGGCGTACCACCTGAATCTGTGATTCGTACGATGGTATGCGAGATCAGATGCTGAATAATATATGACCACAAGAGGAGTTCAGGATGGGCAACGCTAAAACAAGCCCAACACTTAGTATAAACAAAAAGTCCAGCATGCTGCAAAAGTTTGGAACCTCAAAAACTTCTTGGAAAACCTTTATTTGCATGCATAACTCAACTCTCAATAATACTCTCACATGGATGCAAATTTGATTTTCCTGATTTTGTGTTTTTGTACATCTCTCATGGTCACATTAGTTTTTGTCATCTCACAATAGTCAAGGTTGCAACACATTTTTACCATTACATATTGGTATGTATATATATATATATATATATATATATATTAATGTTTGTGGAGAAAAAATATAGCTGAGATTAAGTATAGAATAAATCTATTTTCTATTTGACAGCCACAGTGCAGACTGATTGAAGATTAAAATGTAATCTTGGAATAATGACAATTGACATCTATACTTTGGCCATTATAATTATGTTAAAGAAAGGCATTTCCTTCATTTTAAGTCACTGCTGTACAGTAGCTACCAATAAAAGAAAATAATACACGACCCAAAATAAAATCTGTTTCGCCAGCTACATTTAGTTTCCTCACACCAGTAAGAAAGGAAATGTATGACAGCTGCACAGCATGCTTTCTGCACCTCACCCTGTAATAAATGCTAAGATGCTTTTTAAACACTGTTTGCAGATTCTGAGGCATAGAGACCAAACCAGTGACATCAGCAGCTCCGTCTGTTACGGGTGGGTGGCTGCCAAAGTAGAAAAGTGACAGGGCAACATTCTGCTACATAAGTTAGCATATGTCTGTGCGTGTGTGTCTGCATGCATATGTCTCTCTTCATGCATTTAAGGAGAGTGCATGGAAAGTTTTTTTTTGTTTGTTTGGGTGCTTTTCCCAATATGCTCTTGCTATCAAACACTGCCCTGGAGTAGAAAAAAGGACAAAGAATTGCAATGCGCCAGACAACAAGTTACAGCAATAAAATCAAAGCCAGTGTCAATTAATTTCTCCCCACTCTGATAAATCGGGCCCCTTTCTCATCTATTAATAATGAGAGCAGAAAGCACCACAAGAACATCTGTCAATGAGTTTCATTTTTTCTCCCGGCAGACAGTTGGCTGTCCCACATGCTCGCATGTGCTGGGTGGAGCTCAATTCTTCGGCCTGAAGACACCCATGGGGAGTGGAGAGAATGATCCTTAGGAGTCAATAAATAGATTGGCATGCATCAATGGGAGTTTGCGGCCTTATTTACACATCCGCTTAATCAAAAAGAAGACGGGCAGGGAGAAAAATAGCCTCTCGGTAAGCTCTCTGGAACTTGGAACTCTTGTAAACTAAATGAGACTAGACAGCGCAATCGATTGTAGCTCCAGCCACCCCACTACATTATAATGACTTGAAGAGATGCATGGCTTTCAGAGAAACCAAAGAGAGGACCTAAAAAAGAATTTGGGGGGGAAAAGAGAGAAGTGTATAAAACTAAAACTTCTTGAAGCTGAGCGCTACTGCGGACACTTTATTAATCTTTTACTCCAGTCGAGTGTGTGTAAGGAGCAGTGGTAGATAGATCTCAAGGGTGCGAAGATAAACTAAGCCGCAATACTAGAGAACTAGCGGGGGAAATTAATGCACCTGCCACTGGCATGTTAAGGAACTAGTTCTATTAGCACGAGTGAATAAACACACAGGCCTTTAATGTGTACTCAGTGATTCCCAACCTGTACACCAGGGGGGACTTCAGCAGTTTCAGAGAAAAAAAAAGGGTTTTCTTTGTTACACCTATACAACAGACAACTTATGAATAAAAATACACAAATATTATTTTAAACAAAATATTTATATGAACATAAGAAAAATAAATACATGTCAAGGTATGACAAATGTATAGCTTAGCACATTCAGTTTTTTTAATAAACCTAAATATGTTTTGGCAATTAGCGTATGTTCCGAAATTGATTTGGAATTCACAAATAAAATTGCATGAATGTCTTTGCATTATATAAATTGCAAAGACCAAGTGGGATTGATTTTAAATAAAGAGAGCCCACTTTCTGAGCAATCATTTAACAAAACAATAAGTTTGTTAGGTTTTAATTGATAAAACAATAGATATACTGTTCAAAATGAAGGAACACATTGCTGCTTTGGTGTTATTGAGGAACTTCAGCCTTCCTGATAGGGCTGTGGGGTATACAGTAAGACAAAACGGTTGGAAAAAACTGATATACAAGACGTGTTTGCAATCACATCTAAGGAAACTGTGGGAAAGATATGGGGCGTGATCCTATGATAGGGTGCCCTATCTTTGGCAAAAAAAAATTAAGGTCACTGCCGTACCCTCACAAGTGGCACTGAAGATTAATGTCAACATTAGGCCCTCCAAAAGCCACCTAACTAAAATACCAGCCACTTCAGAAGCAGCCATTCCTCCCTAATGGCTAATGATCTGAGTCCTTCCTCGCTCATTACAGAAGACGGATGAATGGAGAGGTGCGATATGTGCACAGTCAGCAGGATATATCTACACCAAATGTGGAGCACAGCTCAGAGAGAAAGAGGGGGAGAGGGAGAGAGACTGGCTTTTTTATGAACCCAAACCTTTCATTCAATTATTTCTATTGAATCAAGTGAGTAAAATCGTATATCACAAGTTAAAAGTAAATGATAACCGACCAACTCAAAACCAAGTTGGAACTTAACTTTTTATGTGCAAGTGCCTTTATGACCCCTGCATCTTCTAAAGGAGCACTATAAATCAGCAGTCTTTCATCTCGACCAAAATCTGCGGAGAGACCCAAGACATCTTTCCTAGGAAAAGACGGAAGACCCAATAAGATAGGAAATCCATATTTCAGATTTTGAGCCTGAAAGTTAAAGCAGGGATCAACGCTAAGGCTTTTTTCTCCTGTCCCGGTCGGGCCAGTGGTACACATTTTTACTTGCCCTGACAACATTTTCACTGGCCCTGCCACAAAAATAAAATAGTTTCTGTTATCAATTGTTTTTGATCTATGTTATCTTGTATTCTAATAAATAAGTTTATATGACACCAATATTTTAGATATCAATTACATTTTACAATTCTCTATTTCAATTTCAATACCACAGCAAAATTACTAGCCAAAAATAAACATAAATATAAAGTTTAAACATTATTAAAGACAAGTGCAGCCAGTAAATAAGAACAAATTAACTATAATATATATATATATATATAAATACAAAATCATCATCATCAGCTTTCTATCAGCGGTGGCATATAAATCTGCATGTTTTTTATATTTAATACAAGAGCATTTTTTACTTTTATAAAGGCATTTTCCCCCTAACCTCATTAATACTTCATCTTTCATTTTAAATTCTTACATTTAATCTATAAATTCAATTATAATAATGTGATTATTGTTATCTATATGTTATCAAATTAAATAATTTAAACTGAAAAATACAACTGCATGGAATAATGTTATGAGATTGTTTTAAATATTTTTTAAATATACAAACAAGAAATGATGGTGGAAATTATACTTTGTTATTATGACCATACACAAATAAAAGTAGACCATTTGCAGTTTCAAACGATACCTTACTCTTATCTGTACGATCAAACTGATTGAGTATTTTTAGTTATTTTTGCGGTCATAAAGAAAATACGAGATGGACCGGACTGGTGCGGGCTTTGACCCCAGAGGGTTAAATTTGGGATCTGATGAAAGACAGACATAGATAGAATGAATGAATGAAAGAGTGATAGATAAAATGATAGACGGTTAATGTTACAACTGATTCAGCTTAATTAGCTTGAATAAAAATCTGTTCTGCTCTGTATGTAATTGAAGATGAAAACATAATAAATGTCTACAGACAATAAGATCAAAACGTAAATAAAAGGATGAGCAAAAAGGGCCAAGGTAAAAAAGTACACAGCTTGTACAGCTTCTTTGCAATTACCAGAAAAGAAAGGATTACAAGGATGTAAGATATTAACAATGTTATAATTTAATGTGAATATTACTTGAAATATCACTCTGAACTCCAAAGACCTCCTACATATCACGTACCATCTGGTCTTTCACTCGACTCTGCGTGGTGAGTAATTTTTTACATACAATTTAACATATTGCTATCTTTGACTATTTTTTCTGTGACTAATATAAATGAAACTAACTGTAATTTCAGATTCAGCTACGTTTGATTGTCAACACACCAAATGGCATAACAAAATGGGGAGAAAAACATACAAATAAATAAATAAGTCGAAAAAAACAAACCAAAAAAATCTATTCCCTATAAGCGATTGAGCCATCTTTTCGCAATCATCCTCCAACATTTATCCCATTCTCATCTTTAACTATGAATTAGGCTTTCATTGTGTTTGTGGCGGTTAGACTGGCTCTGACAGGGCGGTAATGAAGAGCCATATGGGACGGCACTTTGAGCTCGATGCTTTCTGACAGTTCTTTCTTTCATAATCCATAAACTCACGCAGTCTGCTGCCTGCCTTTCACAGGCGCTGGAGCAACAAGTCCAATTTCACCCTCTCCCTGCAAACAGGCTAATGTGATTACACTTGCATCAAAACATATAATAAAAGGATGAGCAAAAAGGGCCAAGGTAAAAAAGTACACAGCTTGTACAGTTTCTTTGCGATTACCAGAAAAGAAAGGATTACAAGGATGTAAGATATTAACAATGTTATAATTTAATGTGAATATTACTTGAAATATCACTCTGAACTCCAAAGACCTCCTACTTATCGTGTACCATCTGGTCTTCAACACTCGACTCTGCGTGGTGAGTAATTTTTAACATACAATTTAACATATTGCTATCTTTGACTATTTTTTCTGTGACTAATATAAATTAAACTAACTGTAATTTCAGATTCAGCTACGTTTGATTGTCAACACACCAAATGGCATAACAAAATGGGGAGAAAAACATACAAATAAATAAATAAGTCGAAAAAAACTAACCAAAAAAATCTATTCCCTCGCAAACGATTGAGCCATCTTTTCGCAATCATCCTCCAACATTTATCCCATTCTCATCTTTAACTATGCGAATTAGGCTTTCATTGTGTTTGTGGCGGTTAGACTGGCTCTGACAGGGCCGGTAATGAAGAGCCATATGGGACGGCACTTTGAGCTCGATGCTTTCTGACAGTTCTTTCTTTCATAATCCATAAACTCCACGCAGTCTGCTGCCTTTTTCACAGGCGCTGGAGCAACAAGTCCAATTTCACCCCTCTCCCCTGCAAACAGGCTAATGTGATTACACTTGCATCAAAACAATTTGAGCCTTAATTACAGCAGACACATCAAGGCGAGGGGCATGATATGAATTTCTCAAAGGAAGCAATTGGCATGACGAATTAAGGTGAGAGATAAAACCCCAAAAACGTGTATTTGATAATGCGGTGTTTGCTGCCGTAAATGCCAGTGGTGGGAGTTAGCGCGGGCTCCGGTGTTTACCCTTTAGAGTGAAATAAAATTGATCCATCTCACCGGAAAACGATTGCATCAGGGTGCCTAATTATACTCTCTTCTACAGGTGGTCTTTATGTCGGTATCGAGTGCTATTCGCTACAGAGATTCGGTAACATCCGTTAATCCCAAGGTTAAATCGGGATTGATACGAAACAAAAGTAAACGTGTCTGTTCTCAGGTATGTGAAGTCAAAGGTTAGGTTTTGGGCTCTTGGAGCGGTCGTGTATGAGTCTGTCTCTCTCAACAGAGCTGGCGAGAAATCTCTCTTCCTTTATCTGCCGTTGAAAAATGCATTCAGCACATTTCAACTTATCTATCTCTTCCCTCACACGGGCCTCCGAATCTCAATCATTTTGACTAATTAGCTGTTCCAAACTCTCTCCCAAACAAGCGCCAACTCCATAACAATTAAACCGATGGATCTCATTACCGCACTCCTCTATTGGGTATTTAGAGTCATGGCGCTAAAAGTCATTGTCCTTGAGCTGGGCACCTGAGTGAATGCTGCATCAGGATATTACATAGAGAGAAGAGATACAGGAGTGAAGGTGAAAGAGAGAACAGAGAGAAGCTGATGAGCAATAAAGGTTGTTGACTGCTCTGAAGAGATATGCTGCTGATGGTTAAATTGTCCCTGACACAAAATGGCACCTTGACACAACCCAAAAATAAATCTACTTATGTTTGTTGTTTATCTGCATTAGAGGAAAGTGCAAAAATATACAAACACACACATGTTGGGTTATCATGCTTTATGGGGACTTTTCAAAAGAATAAGGATTTTGGATATTGCCATCTTTGTGGGGACATTTTGTCCCCATAATGTAGGGTTTAACCAGGACCACACATACACTCTCTTGTACCTAAACAAAACCTAACAAATATATTCACAATAAATACCATTTAAAACTTAAATACAATTATGTGTATTGTGTGAATATGTATATATACAGTATTTCACAGAAGTGAGTACACCCCTCAGATTTTGTAAATACTTTATTATATCTCTTCAATAGTGGTGTAACGGTTCACACAATTCCCGGTTCGGTTCGATACGACACAGTGGTGTCACGGTCAGTGTTGGGGGTAACATATTACAAGTAACGCAAGTTACGTAATAATATTACTTTTTTCAAATAACTTGTAAAGTAACATTATTTTCAAAAAAGTTACGAGTTACTTTTTTCCCCATTTATTTACTGACAGGGCGTTGTGTGAACATGATCTTACTGTAGTTCTAGAGACTAAATGTGAATGAGCACAGTAGCACTGATATTTCACACACTTTAAGCTCTTTTATTTTCCAAACATAATAGGATTAGTTCAACGAATCGTTCGGTTTGTAATGCGGTTCAATACGAATACGCGTATCGTTACACCCTTACTCTTCATGTGACAACACTGAAGAAATATCACTTTGCTACAATGTAAAGTAGTGAGTGTACAGCTTGTATAACAGTGTAAATTTGTCCCCTCAAAATAACTCAACACACAGCCATTAATGTCTAGACCGCTGGCCACAAAAATGAGTACACCCCTAAGTAATATATTACTCTCACCATATTTGTATATATATATACTCTGTTTTTTGTTTCATAGTTTTATTGCTTTTATGTTATTTTTATTTTATTATCATGTTTTATTTTTTCTTTCTTGCACTTTCCATTGAGCGGACCTGTCCTGACTAACATTTCACTACCTATTATACCCTGTATGATTGTGTATGTGACAAATAATAAAGAACCTTGAACCTTGAACCTTGAAGTAAAAATGTCCAAATAGGGCCGAATTAGCCTTTTTCTCTCCTCGGTGTCATGTGACTCGGGTGTGAATGGGGAGCAGGTAGGGGTGGGGGATATGACCAAAATCCTATATCACGATATGACAAATTTTATATCATGATAACAATACATATCACGATGTAGTGATTTTTTAAAGATCGCAGTCACTCAAATGATGAAAAGGTATTACTGTAAACAATGTATTTTGCGACACCACGAAATAAACGATAGAACATAATATGAAACGATAGACTTTTTATTTCGTCCATCTAATATATATAGTCATATTGCACAGCCCTAGGAGCATTTTAGATTTTTTTGTTATCGCTCTCACTCTCTCATACTGGTCACTGGAAGTTCAACATGGCACCTCATGGCAAAGAACTCTGAGGATCTGAAAAAAAGAATAGTTGATCTACATAAAGATGGCATACGCTAAATGAAGATTGCCAAGACCCTGAAAATGAGCTGCAGCACGGTGGCCAAGACCATACAGCGGTTTAACCGGACAGGTTCCACTCAAAATAGGCCTCGCCATGGTCGACCAAAGAAGTTGAGTGCACGTGCTCAGCATCATATCCAGAGGTTTGGGAAATAGACGTATGACTGCTGCCAGCATTGCTTCAGAGGTTGAAGGGGTCGGGGGTCAGCCTGTCAGTGCTCAGACCACACGCCGCACACTGCATCAAATTAGTCTGCATGGCTGTCATCCCAAAAGGAAGTCTCTTCTAAAGATGACGCGCAAAAAAGCCCACAAACAGTTTGCGGAAGACAAGCAGACTAAGGACATGGATTACTGGAACCCTGTCCTGTGGTCTGATGAGACCAAGATAAACATATTTGGTTCCGATGGTGTCAAGCGACAAAAGACAAAGACAAGTGTGTCTTGCCTACAGTCAAGCTTGGTGGTGGGAGTGTCATGGTCTAGGGCTGCATGAGTGCTGCCGGCACTGGGGAGCTACAGTTCATTGAGGTAACCATGAATGCCAAAATGTAGTGTGACATACTGAAGCAGATCATGATCCCCTCCCTTCGGAGACTGGGCCGCAGGCCAGTATTCCAACATGATAACGACCCTAAACACGCCCCAAAGACGACCACTGCCTTGCTAAAGAAGCTGAGGGTAAAGATGATGGACTGGCCAAGCATGTCTCCAGACCTAAACCCTATTGAGCATCTGTGGGGCATCCTCAAACGGAAGGAGGAGGAGTGCAAGGTCTCTAACATCCACCAGCTCCGTGATGTCATCATGGAGGAGTGGAAGAGGACTCCAGTGGCAACCTGTGAAGCTCTGGTGAACTCCAAGAGGGTTAAGGCAGAGCTAGAAAATAATGGGTGGCCACACAAAATATTGACACTTTGGGCCCAACTTAGACATTTTCACTTAGGGGTACTCACATTTGTGGTCAGCGGTTAAGACATTACTGGCTGTGTGTTGAGTTATTTTGAGGGGACAGCAAATTTATACTGTTATACAAGCTGTACACTCACTACTTTACATTGAAGCAAAGTGTAATTTCTTCAGTGTTGTCACATGAAGAGTAAGGGTGTAACGATATGCGAATTTGTATTGAACCGGATTACAAACCGAACGATTCATTGAACTAATCCTATTATGATTGGAAAATAAAAGAGCTTAAAGTGTGTGAAATATCAGTGCTACTGCGCTCAACAACGCAGCCTGCTCCAAAGTGTCTGCTCCATACAGTTTTGCAGAGCCGCGGCACATTGTAGCAGGAGTCACTGCTCTGATCACGTGAAGAGAGGCGCTTTCAATGCGAGCGGTTCGGGTGAAGAGCCTGTTTATAATCGCCGTGTCAGCACGAGCGCAAAGGTGCGCACAGCGCACAGTAAAAATGATGCGAATATTGAGGAAATGATAGTGTTGTCACATGAAAATATATAAAATATTTACAAAAATGTGAAGGGTGTACTCCCTTCTGTGAGATACTATATATATATGCGTCTGTGTGTGTGTGTGTGTGTGTAACACAAACTAATATGTCTAAAATTAATTTCACGTTTTATAACATTAAACAAATTGTTGAACATCATTTGAACAAAATAATGTTTTTGGTGATTAATAATTGCTAATTTTTCTGATTTAAATTTGTCATACTATATGAACATTAATTTTCAATAATTTACATAAAAATACAATTTACGGTAAAAATATATAATACATATGAAAAATCTTTAAACAAATATATACATGTACTATAAAACAAATATTTTAATCTAAAAATACTAATGTCTGTGTGTGTGTGTGTGTGTGAGAGAGAGACAGAGAGAGAGAATATAACCCTCACCAAACTAGTAACTAGTTGACTGTTGAACAGCTAACCGATTAGCCAACCATCGTGATCTATCTCTACTTGAAAACAGTTAAATCAGAATAGTAGAAAGAATGATATTTCTGGATGAGCCCTGGCTCCATATTGTATTATTATGGTATTGGACATCACATACACAATATCTAAGCTTATTTGCATGTGTGTCACTGTGAACACATCAATATCTGTGAGGATGTGAGTTCAGTCAGGCTCTGCTGACTTCCGCACCCCCTGCTTTGTGTGTGTGTGTGTGTTCAGCAGTCTATTTCGTCCAAGCCAGTGTATGTAGGTCACCTAGCAGCACTGGGCCATCAATTTCTCTGTCCTACTTAAAAAGACACACACTGGAGAAACTGGGAATTTGTAACTTTTAGACTACATACAGTACCCACTGCTTTTCAACCTGCATCTGTGCTGGCTGGTTTGGAAAGACTCTCCACAATAAAAAACAAACTTTGAATTCGGAACATCATAAAAAATGAAAATGAAACAATAATAGTCTGCACACACACACACACACGCAAAACATGAATAGTTTAGATAAGAGAGGCCATGCATACACAAATCCAATTTAGAGCATTGGCACAACGAAAAGCGCAAGAAAAGGCAGCCTCTGATGTTATCGACAGGGAACCCCTTAAAAATGAGTTTTTCCTAGTTCTGGTTAGTTGAAAGTTCTGTTTCAATAGATCACAAAGCTTGCGAGCTTACATCTGGCAGAACTGATATAGTCCAGTTCTTAGGAAAGGGAACATTAAAGAAGAGCCGAAAATATGCTCCGAAAGACTTCACCGCTGTCAACAAACCGAACCGTGAGGACTCCGCTCCAGCAGTGTAAAATTTCAATCTTTTCTCTGGGGTCGTGCCTTCATGCTTTATCCTTCGGCTTCACAAAACAAGAATAACATTTCTTTCCATAGTGTGTAAAATGCAGCTGGTGTAAAAGAAAGGATAATTGAAGGTCAAATTAGTTTGCACGTATTAGCCATCAAATCATTTGGGAATGCTAGTGTTACACCACACATCTCACACCAGTGACTTTGGACTTTTAAGTTATTTGAGAAGTAAATCATTTTTAGAAATTATGCACAACATTAACTGCATTATAATTAGTGGAAATGTTCACACTTGGCTGAAAGAGTATGATAGATTAAAGGCAAACGTGTTTTGCAGAGGTGGAGAGCGAGCGAGCGAGAGATAGTTCCCTAACAGCACCTTTAGGAAATAAATAACACTGATAGTATGTAATTAGGCCACTCGCTACGACAGTGGCCAGACTGTTTATGTTTGCACACATATGGTATGATCAGAAAGATGGACTATAAAGCCGTTCCTTATCAACAACAATTCTGCTGCAAGAGCCGACAGCTTCCCTAAGTCATAATGCCACCTCCGCAGTCTCACATGGCTTCAGCATTCATGTTTTTTTTTTGGGGTATTCATATCTCGCTCATATGCGGAGCTGATACAGTTTATCAGGGTGTTGTAAACACACCAACAGCCAGGAGGAATAACAGACGTTTGACACGGTTATGGTCCAGATCTGAAGCGTCAATGATGGGAGGAGCATCATTTATTAACCGTAAATTTGGACTCTCCCAAGAATCTCTTAAAATAGAGAGAAGACAAGGCCTTGTTTAAAGCACAAGGCAAGACCAATTTCTTCTTTAGTTGCTTCAAAGGCAAGCATTCTAATTGCCTTAAAATTTCACAAGCACGATGGAGCACTTATTTGGTTCAAACAGGCAAAACTTTAAAAGAATAGTTCATCAGAGAGAAAAAAAAACATTTACTCAGCTTTATGTTGATTTCTGAAGAATTTTTATGCGACTTAAAAAAAAAAAAGAAATGTCCATATGACTAATACTGTATTTCTAATTTTATAAGTCTTCTTTTTATGTCATACAACAAAATTGTGAAGAACGAAACATTAATCATGTTAATTAATTGTGACTACAAATTCTGCTGCTTTAAATGTCATATATGCTCTTTAATTTCCCATGATTTACAGCAAGTGTTAATATAAAATATACTAGTAAAATTACACCACCATTCAAAAGTTTGGGGTTGGTAAGTATTATTATTTATTTTTATTTTTGAAAGTAGTCTTTTATGTTCACCATGGCTGTATTTGATACAAAGCAAAAATAGTAGTATTATAAAATATCATTACAATTTAAAATGAATGTTTTGTATTATAATTTAAAATGTAATTTATTTCTGTGATGCAAAGCTGAATTTTCAGCAGCCATTACTCCAGTCTTTAGTGTCTCACGATCCTTCAGAAATCATTCTAATGTGCTGATTTTATGCTCAAGTAACTTTTCTTATATCATCAATGTTGAAAACAGCTGATCTACTAAATATTTTTGTGTAAACCTTTTCAGGGATTGATTATAGTAATCTGAAACAGATTTCTTTTGTAATATTATACAATGTCTGTCACTTTTTGATCAATTTAATGAAT
Source organism: Gymnocypris eckloni scoliostomus (assembly GCA_027564155.1). NCBI lineage: Eukaryota > Metazoa > Chordata > Actinopteri > Cypriniformes > Cyprinidae > Gymnocypris > Gymnocypris eckloni. Next base: position 8,596,868 of record CM050417.1, on the reverse strand, counting down.
CCTTGCTGAACAAACAAATTCATTTCTTTCTGACCACAAACTTTTAAATAGTAGCGTATGGTAAACTTTCACTTTTTTCTTTATTAATTGTATGTAAACATATGGGTCTCGAATTGCACCAGGGTGATCTATTTTGAGTAAACACTTCCTTTAAAAGCAAAGGACTCCACAACAACCCAGGAAGTGATGTGGGGCTGGAGGAGGCCGGGTGGGGTGGGCTGCATTGGCACGTTGCACGTGTACCGTTTTGCCAACAGCCTCCTAAGCACATTTGAAATTTCATTAAGTGCAACATAATTGCTTGTATAATCAAATGTGAAAATGTATATTATAGAGCCATTCCAGCACATGGGCTCTATTTTAATCACCATGCCTGGGACGGCGCCAAGGTGAATTAGCAGAAATTAAAAGCTCTGCTGTGTGGTGTGTCTCCTGCTTCTTGCAGGCCGTCTTTGTGTCTTATTCAGACGCTTGGCACATCTGCTGTCTTTTTGAGGATTTCTTCCTTAAGATACCACCAAATTCACATCAATCAAAAATGTTACGGTGCTAGTTATGTAGAAGCAGCCGCCAAGGGAAAATTCCAGCCAAAGACGAGCATTAAATACACACATACAGCAGAAAAGCTGCTCAAGACTGTTCTGACAGAAAGTGGAATGGCAGAGAGGAAATGGTGATAAACATGGGACAGATACAGCTCCGGACAGAGACGTTAGAGTATTGGATGCTTCATATGAAGCCTTAGTTGGTATTGCCCTTCCGTGTCAGTGCTCAAAAGTAAGGACTTTCTGCAAGTCCAGGACCAGTGATGTGCTGTCAATAATCTTAAATCTGATGACGTAATGATAATAATAATTATTACTTTTATTGAATTGGGGCAAGTAATTATTTTTTTTTAAAATTTGTACAAAAACATGAGTGTAAGCATGTGATGGGACGGTGTATGACCACCAATCTGTTCCTGCATACTCATGCATTGTTACCCGATACCTTGCTCTCCGGTGTTACTGTAGTTGAGAGTAACCCTTTGGCTCATTTGGAATTCTGATACACTTTGAGGTCAGCACAGAGAAGTTCACAGGATCTAAAACGAATGGAGTTAATCCTCCACCCCAGGGCATTCCAGAAAAACTCAGAGGCTGGGGGAGTGTATTTGTCCTGGAGACACTATCTCAGGGAAGAAAGGCCAGGGGATAAGCTCAAGTCAATCAAATTTCTGCAATGTCATGCCTCATTACTTGTTGATATTGATTCATTGGCGTCAACATAAGCAGCATTATCATTAGTCAGCCTCAAAAAGGGAATAAATGGGCCAAACTGAGTTAAAACCACATTAAATGTGCATCAGAATTGATTTTCTGACATTGAGCAATGAGCAAAAATTGAAAAAGTAAAAATAACAGATAAAAATACACTTTTGTTGTTTTACTGTATGTCCATTCCTGGACGATCAGTATTCAGGGCTGGTCTGAACTAAGGGAAGCTAAATGCTTCGTGTTTTTCCTCCAGACCATTTTTTTCGGCCTGAGGCATTTTATCCTTCTTTAATTGCCCTTTGAGATAGGCCTGATCAATCCGATGGCCTGGATCCCAGCTGCGTGCTACTATTAGCTGGGCTTTGAAGATGCGCTCTGAAGGGGGCCTCACATTCATCATCTAATTCATCTAAAGGTTATTCAGATAGACCGGACAGTGGACGGCTTCCAAGAACTGCCTTTTTTGCTGTTGTTATTGTTGTTGCCTTTCATGGGGCCAGCGCTCAGTGCTTTTAAATAACCAATGAGATGGACCTTAGATACCTGGTGAGTTAGCCGTAGCATTATCGCTAGGGTCTCCGAGCAAATTCAAATGTTATCGCCGGACTGAGGTACTTTCCAGAGGTCAGAACCCAAATACTGTGAAGGAAAAACTCTGGCATTTCTCTTTCCCTCTTTCAAACACGCACACAAACCATGCAGATAAATAACCAAGAAACACAAAATATTGAGCTGCTCGTTCTGCATGCATTCTGAAGTGCACTCAATGAAAGCGGCCCACAGTCTCTCTGAATGTGGCAGAGCTTAATGCTTAGGAATGGGTATTGTTTACATTTTATTGATACTGATACTGCTTATCGATACCGGTGCTTATCGATACTGTTATCGATACTATTTGGTGCAAAAAGATATGAAGTGAAAAGTTGTGGTACTTTTGTGATTGTGAATAAGTGCCTCATGAGTGTTAATCTACAGCATGTGAATGTGTCTCGCGAGTGGAACTACTCCACTCAGAGCTGGAGCCGGGAGACATTGTAGTGCATTGTTTTAGGTGTGTTTTAGATGTGTTTTGTTAGTAAATGTTTCATTATATTACCATTGTTGCCTTGACTTTTACACTACTGCATATGTTGCATCTGACAATGGTGTCGCTTAGTTTTATAATGTGAGCCCACACTTTCAAACGTTTCACTCATGCCGCAAACACACACCGCACATGCGCATAGATATCACACTCACGTCGAGCAAACGTTGGCCACACTCAGTGAAGGAAAACGACAAGCAGCAGCTTCTAATTCGTCATTAAAGTATACAGAGATAAAACAACTCAAGTATCGATAACAGTATCGTTTGTCCTGAAGCTTATCGGTAGTCCGGTATTGACCCAATTACGTACCGGTCTAAAAAAAAATACCGGTTCTCAGTACACATCCCTATAAATGCTTCACTGTAAAGAGGGAAAGATGCTTTCATATCACACAAAGCAAATGCAAATGCCTAAATATAGGGCTGCAATGATTAGTCGACATTATCGACAATAAATATTGTCAATAAATATTTTTGTTGTCGAGTAGTCGTTTGATCTCATATGACCTCATGTAAGAGCCTGCAATACTACGGTTTGACCAGTGTGGCGCTGTAGCACAAGACTATAGTTCAGCCCTCCTGGAAGCAATTCAAGAGAAGACAGCACTTCAAACCCAGCCGAACAAACCTGAAGTTGCTGAGCGGTGTTTGGAAATATGTAATATACATTGTGCGCTTTCCTCTCAGTAACGAAGTAAACAGCAGTGTGAATGTTTACATAATTTTTAAATGCATCTGCTTACAAAGATGTGGATGTTTGCATGAGCTCTGCAGTTTAGTAACGTACTCAGTAAAGTCCGGTCATATCATGTTTATTTATATAGTAGCCTACTTTATGAAATGGATTGCCTTAATTCAAGCAGCTTTTCGGTATTACAACTTGAATTACAACTTGATTTTCTGTTATAAAAGTAGCTCTCTAGTGTGGAGCTAGCTAATGATACAATATTTTTATTAGTGAGAAAAAAAATTCATTAAAGTGACAGTTTGGTTTCCAGAGATCAAACATTGATCTAGCTCAGGACTGTTTTGGTTATCATAACCCTATAAGGTATTTTAAGACATTATGTTGTGAATTAAATAGTTTATCCAAAGCGTCTTATCACTTACCTTTATTTTGTTTCTTACCTAATTTGACTTACAAAAGGAGATGTTAGGCAGAATTGTGTCATTCAGTTACATTTTCATGTAGCTAGTTAAATGGTGAGAGAGTGTCTCTGAGTGTCATCTCATTTTGTGTGCCAAATACATCTATTTGTAAGAGGAATTGGTAACACTTTACAATAAGGTATTATTTGTTAACATTAGTTAATGTATTAATTAACAAATGAACAATGCACTTATTACATTTATGTATTAATCTTTGTTAATGTTGGATAATAAAAATACAGTTTGTTCATGGTAGTTCACAGCGCATTTATCAATGTTAAAGAACACAACCTTGTGATTTTAATAATGCATTAGTAAATGCTGAAATTAACATTAAATATGATTAATAAATGCTGCAGAAGTAGTGTTTATTCTTAGTTCATGTTAACTACTGAACCTTATTGTAAAGTGTTACCAATTTAATTGTATAATAATTGTAATTACATAATATGCTTTTTCTAAAGCTGAAGTGATCTTTATAGTGACCTTTATTTATGTTAGAATATGTGAAGAGTTCAAATGCAAAAGCCTCTAAGTGCCGTCTGAATTTCTCTTCTAAAATAAGTATTTTTCTCACGCTCCTATATTTATGTTCAGTTATTTCAATTGAATTGCATAGAAAAGGACCTATACATTGCCATTAAAGTGAAATTACTGGAGATATAAAGTCCTTTTATCAATAATACAGAAATAAACATTAGCAAAACAATATTTACATCTAGACATTTATTCAAATTAAAAAATACTTTTGCATCTGAACTCTTCATGTGTAACTTAATAGTTTAACTAAATGCAAAAGCTGAATAATCAATCAAAGTCTACTGATTAATCAGTGGAATAATCGACGATTAATCGATTATCAAAATAATTATTTGTTGCAGTCCTAGCCTACGGTCAATACCCATAATAAACTTCCAATGAGCTAAAGATACAACAACAGAGTCTAGCCTTATGACTACAGAAACCACAGTCATATCAAGGATGTCTCATTAGTTACATCAATATATCTTTCTATAAACCAAACTGTGGTATTTATGAAAAATACTAGCCTAAACAAAATTAAGGATACATTTCAAGAGCAGATGTGCCACTTTTGCACAATATTTGGGTGCAAAAGCCTGCAAATAATCCTTGTCAATGTCAAACTCAGTGCTATTAATATTGCAGATCGCAGTGGTGTAGCCTACACAAGCCAGCACTCAAAACTGACATGCAGGATGGGAATCGCACTGTGCAAATAGCATTCAGCACTAATTCTTTTGCTGTGTTTGTGACTTTACCTCATTTACATAATTATAATAGTGTATCGGGTGCTAAAACAATGTAATCAGTACATACAAACACAAGCCACAATCAGTGGACGCAATTCATGCTTACTGAAATTTTCACAAACTTAATCTATACAACTGCCAAATTAAATACATTAATAAAGAATATAATTAAAAAGAATAAGAAAAGCTTATTCACTCTCTCCCCTAATAGATTTTTTAAATAAACAATGCATTGTTTATATTAGAATTAATTATCTATTAGAAATAATAATTATACACAATTTAATTAATAAAGAAAAGCTGTTGACAACTACCGCCAACTAAAACAAGGTAATATAACCATTCAAAACTGCTCTATATCTTTGCTTAGTTCACTTAGAAAATAACTATACATGGTTGACTCACCAACAGTTTTAAGACAATACAGAATTGTGACCAATAGGGAGAGAAATGGAGAAAAAGAAAGATACAAAGCGCAGAATCATATAGCACGAAAGAGAACAACAGGCTCAAAGCCTCAGAGAGGTACGGGCATGCTTCAGATTTTGATGGCATGCAAGTGGACACGCATTAGTAGCATCTCTGGGTATTTGTAAGGGCATGAGAGCCTCTCCACACAGCCCATGGGAAGCTCTCACAGAGAGCAGCTCTGCCCTCTCCACTTCCACCCCCCGTACCCTTCACAGTGTATCCTGAAGGGGGTCTGGAGAGAGCAGGGAGCAAATTACTCCTTCATTAAGAGATAGTCCTCCCTGTTATCATGTCCTTGTAATCCTTCGCCATGAAACTGCTTTTAACAAGGTTTAATGTAGCTGAAAGCTGATGCTAAATAATCTATCGCAGATAGCATGGTGCTGGCTGAAATAGAGGATCCAGTGGACGTAATCCTTAGGGTCATGGTCTAATGCAGTGTGGCTGAATGAGAAATTGTCCGTCTGGTGGTACACAGCCGGGCGGGCGGGCTAATGATGAATCAGCGTCCATCACAACATGTCTACGCTTTCATACTTTTGCCCTTCCTCTCTATCTTTCCATCTCTGTTTCCATTTCCAAGGCTACACTCTACAAAAAGGCATGAAGTCACTGGATGAATTAATGAGCATATGTTTGGTCAAAATGCACTTCTTATGAGTCAATGAATGAGTGAATGAATTAATAAAAAAGTACACAGAGAAATGTAACCCTCATTTGTTTTGCATTAGATGAATGAATGCATTTTAAATATCTGTTTTAGTAAATGAACATAAATACACTGGTAAAGAAATTAATTTGAATTTGTTGAACATTAGGTGAATGAATGAATGAACATTTCACTAATTTGTTACATGTCTATGAATGAAGTTGTGCACATTTCCCTCATTTGCTATTTGAATATATTAATTCACAATTGAACACATGCACAAACAAGTGTTGCATGCTTTGTAATAAGTGAATGAATAAACAAACTTCACGATCTACATTCCTCAAAGCTTCGATCCGACATTTAAGACTGATCTAATTCACAAAGCTGAAGTATTGCTCATCCTCTCTGTGTTATCAGATGCTGGACAATAAGGCAGATCTCATTGGCGTGTGGCCTGCCAATCCTCTCTTTGTTTTTCTGGCCCCACAGCCCAGCCTGATAAAGAAATAAGGCGTTCCTGAAATATATTCCTCTGTCTGTCTCTCTCTCTCTCTCTCTCTCACATGCGTGAGGGGATCGCTCACGGGAAAATGTCACTGGCTGTCATTTTTATAATTTGATTTATACCTTGTCAGAAATCTACTTACGCCTCACAAGCTGGCGGAGTCAAGAAGCCGTCCAAGAGCTGCTGGAGGTTAAACAGATCATCGTACATATTCTCTCTAAAATTTCCTTTAATACTCCTTTAGAAGTAAAAGCAGGAAGGAAATGGAATTGTAGTATTTGTCATCGCACCAAACACGCTCCAGGGTTTCTTGTAGTCAATGATTCTTAAAAGTACATACAGTGGAGTCCAAGCATCCACACTGACCACATTGAACATTTTAACTAAATAAAACCCCATTAATAAATTACAAGTTAAAATGTATTTAAAAAGTGATTATTTTAATTGAAAAATATTTCACAATATTACAAACAAAAACATACATATTTCCATTATCCATGTTCATGGTCCAATGATTTACCATTCCCTGTGGTTGAGCGGGTGTTTGGTATAAAAGTGTGAAAGAAAGCTGTCAAATGATGTTGAGACACTCTATACATTTATTTCCATGGATTTTTACATGATCCCCCTCATTTTGGATTGGCAAGCTTTTTATAACTTGTTTTAATGGAGAAGCAGCAGCTCACCATGATCTCTTCAAGCGAACATCACTCTCTCTCAGAGCTCTTTGATTACTAAAGCACTCTAGAGCTTCTCTTTTCAGCTGCTGTCTCACATGATCATATCGGTGTTCACATTCCCATTAAAGTGTGTGGGCCTCCTTTAATTCAGCTTATCATTTATTAAATGACATCTCAAATGCTGATAGCATATGAGTGTCAATAATCCTCACTGATAGTAGCTGAAAGTGATCATGTGTAGTCGATGTTTAACGCCCAGTTTTACCATGACTGTGGGAATCATCACCTTTATTAGGGGTGGGGAAAAATTATTCAGCACGGATTTGAGTACTGACATCATTTAAAGGAGGGACACATAAATATATTCAAATAGTTCAGCCACATATTTTCCTATCCTTTCAATGGAAAGCTTATTTATTTAGCTTTCAGATGATGTATAAATCTCAGTTTAAAAACAAATTACCCTTGTGACTGGTTTTCTGGTCCAGGGTAATATACACTCACCGGTCACTTTATTAGGTACACCTGTTGCTTGGTAACACAAATTGCTAATCAGCAAATCACATGGCAGCAACTCAATGCATTTAGGCATCTAGATGTGGTGAAGACGACTTGCTGAAGTTCAAACTGAGCATCAGAATGGGGAAGAAAGAGTATTTAAATGACTTTGAATGTGGAATGGTTGTTGATGCCAGACGGGCTGGTCTGAGTATTTCAAAAACTGCTGATCTACTGGGATTTTCACATATAACATCTCTAGGGTTTACAGAGAATGGTCCAAAAAGAGAAAATATCCAGTGAGCGGCAGTTGAGTGGTCGAAAATGCCTTGTTGATGTTGACAACCAAGGTATGCAGAATACCATCTCTGAACGCACAACACGTCGAACCCTGAAGCAGATGGGCTTCAGCAGCAGAAGACCACACCGGGTACCGTCCTGTCAGCTAAGAACAGGAAACGGAGGCTACAATTGAATTTAATCGTAACTTAATCACACATTTTTATTTGTTCTAAATGTACCTTAAATGATTACTTTTCAAGTTTTTTAAACTCTAATCAACATGGTCATGGACAAATATGGATGCTTTATGCAAATGTATGTTTAATATTATTGAAACCTCAACATGGAGCATGAAGAGTAGACATGTTTTAAAGGTAATATATGTTTTTCAAAAAACTTGTTCATGTCTATTAGACACATGAAAAAATAAAAGAAACATCAGGTTCCCATTACTTCTCTTTGTTTGCACTGAACAATTTACTGACACAAACCTGTTTACATTTTTGCACACAGGGCAGCTCTTCTTCTGAACATCAACATGTACATTTGTTTGCCTCTCTGTGCCAACACACTGTATTTTGATGCAGCTAAATTCTCAATGAAACTGTTTTCATTGATATATTTTACTGTTTCTGTTGTCAGACAACGAAATGAATATGAAATAGTGACTGAAACGCGACCCATTAAAACTACATAAGCTCTCCCTTCCAAGATGTTAATCTGCACAAACATCCTGATAATCAAGCCGTAGTTTGATGAAATCAAATACACATAAGATAATGATAATAGCTGTGCTGTGATTTCGGCTATATTTGCATGTAAAATTAGAGAGGCAACATAATATATACGTTTAACTGAACGCACTACTCCTCTCCGCCGCTCGCTGAACAATGCAGACACAGAGAGAGAGAGAGAGAGAGAGAGGAGAGAGAGAGAGAGAGAGAGAGAGAGAGAGAGAGAGGTGCGTGCGTGCGTGCGTTAAATAAATGCATTAACGTGTTAACTTTGACAGCCCTAATATATATATATATACATACATACATACATTACCCATTCACACTACCCATGATTCTTCTGAGATAAATCTTAAAGCTTACACATATGACAAGAAACCTGGAGCCAACAGTTACAGCTACTAGAATACCAGGCTGGAAAGGCTGCCATCCTTTTTTCTTCCTAATACATCTCAGAAAAGACTGCCTTCTCCTCCCCTTAGTCCTGAAGTACTCTGATCCTCTACAAAGTCAAAGAACATTGCATGGGCTTTCAAGAACAAAGCTGAAACGGTAGCTGGTCCTGGTGGAGGAGCTCAGTTTGGTGAAGTGGTAAACCATGAGTGACCAGTTTAGCCTCTTGTATTAGAGTTCAGGCTTTGCCTGTTATTGAGAGAAATAAAAGTACACATACAAATAGTTCAATCAAACACAAAATTGTCTATTTTACACCATAAGTATTGAAAAGATGCTAAAGTCACACACTATTGAAATCAATCGCAAATTGTTGCCTGTTTTCCAAATCGGTCACTTAAAAGGGTCCATTTCAGCTAGGAACCTCACTAGGTTTGGGAAAGGAGCAATATATGCCAGTCGAATACAGCATCTAAGTCATGAGATGTCAAATGTAAACAATGCTGGCAATTATGGTTGAAAAACAATAACGTTTCCCTTCCTTTCCATAAGAGCATGCGCTATCATGATTCTTCCTCTCTGCCACCCTCCACCACCCGCAGCTCTCTCTCTCTCTCTCTCCCTCTGATTGTTTCAGGATTGTTTTAGAGCTAAAGGAGCTCTTATCTGCATGCCTGTTAACGAGGCCCTTCATTAACAGCGGTTGCTGCTTTTCAGCATGCCTTTGTCACCATGGCAACCGCAAAGCGTTGTCACTCAGCGCCGGGACATCTTCATCAGCATAAGAGTGATGAGGAGTGTTGAATCTCTTAAAGCCATCGTATTCGAAAACATCTCGGAGCAGGAACACAGCGTTGCATTATGGGATGTTCTTTTACTCTGCCCTTTTCAGTGAAGGCGCACGAAGAACAAATAAACAGCATTTTTCCCCTCAATAAGCGTGTTTATTACACACGACACCATTCGTTTTGATTTGCACATATCTCAGAGATTTTCAATACATGTCAGACATGTGGCGTCGTGGCTGGCCTCGCCTAGCTAATAATGGTCGGTGTGCTTTGAATATGTGCCATTCATTCAAGTGTCATTACGGCCTTAAACCAGCGTCAAAAAAAGCTGAATGTGTTTATCTTATTCATTCTCAGGCTGAATTCTCACCTCAGAAGCTCACCTCCCATTAATCTTCCTCAAAGCGGCAGCAGCAGGCTGCTTCTCCGGCCGCGCGATGAGGGAGGAGGTGTGGATACGAGGGGTATCTCTGAGCATAATACTATATTCTTCTCTTTATTGAAAGTGACACTTCACGAATAAAGGCCTGGTGAACACCATAAAGACTATTTCATATACAGATATGATGATTATTTACCAGCTAGTCGAGACAGAGTGAAAACAAACAAAGTAATCTTATGCTTAGCCTGTCACCGGTGCGAAATGTTCCTGCCGCTGAGGAAATTAGCTGCTGAGGCTTGCTGCACGACTTTAAGAAAAAACTGAGATGTGCTCACTGCATATTAGTTAGAGCTGTGGTTTTGGATCAGATGTATGAGAACACCCACATAAACAAAAGCACAGAAATCTGTCGCATAGGTGAAGATGCAGCTCAGAAAAAGGAACTCATTTATCTTTATTTCTCCCCCTCATGTGTCAAACACAAATTACTGCATATATTATATACAGTATATTATTAACATAAAATGCTTTTATTTTAATATTTTATAATAGTTATTTTTTAATATTAATAATTGTATAGTATATTTTAGTTTTACACACAGACAATACACTGATTAATAAACAAATCAGTCTGATTCATCATGAGCAAATCAATCCAATTTGACTCATCAATAAATGAGTCTAATTTGTGAACAAATCAGTTAAACAGAATGATTCATTCACTCAACAGGTTCACAAGGTCAACGCACTTAATCCATTAGAAGGTTGCAGTGGTTCTTGAGTTAACAGCTCGCTGAAAGAGAAGACTTTTAGGAAATAATGACTGAAATTTCCATCTGTTTATCACAAAAAAGGTTTTGTAAAACATACAATATAGTGCATTTCACAGAAGAAATAACAGCCTACGGGTTTGGAACGACATGAGGGTGAGTAAATATTGACAGAATTTTCATTTTTGCCTGATCTCTCGCTTTCAGCAAATAAAAGGATGTTGCTCAAACAAATAAACGAAACGGGTCGCGAGCGGGGCCATACCCGACACTGGCTTTGTCATTGATAATAAACACGCAGGAAAAGGAACCACACCGCTTGGAATAATACAGCCCTTCCATTTCCGCACCATGCCGAAGGTTGCGGGTCCCCATTACGGCTGTGCAAAATAATGCGATCACCACAAGTAAATACTCTTAACAGGCCGTGTCAGAGCACGCAAATAAAAGGTGTGTGTCTATACGTGCATGTTTGTATGTGTGTGGTGATCAGCACACATTACTGCGGGGCCTTTGTGCTTCAGACCGCTCCTGATAAGCTTTTCCATTGGCATTGTTCTGCAGAGATAAAGCCTACTGAAATGAAATCTAAAGGCTGAAAGAGCCCATTTTCCTCTCTCTCCTTCTCTTATTCATTCTCTCGCTCTCTATCTCTCTCTCTGTGAGCTTATCTGTCAGAAAGGCTGAAGAAAATGGACAAGCTGTGAGAAAAGTCCAGGTCGACCACCTCCCTCTCCTGGCTCAGCCTTTTTCAAGCTGACCACCGCCAGCGCTGCTGTATCTCTGGCACACGACTCAAAGCCCTCGCTTCTCCGTAATCCCACCAAACTACCCGCCGAACGGCACGACACGGCCGGTGCAGAACCAATTATGCCCCCACAGGCTGAAGGACCAGCGTGTAGCAGCCTGCAGCTGTCAAATGTGCAATAAAATAGCATCAGGCATTTCCCAGATACCCTTACCCCCGAGTCTGGCACCTCTCAAACAGAATTTAGCACAAACTCTCTCAAATGCTCATTTATAGCTGTGTCAGAGCGGTCTCATTCTCTCATTCTCTCTCATATTGTGTTGCTTCCCTCTGGCAAGTGCCACCTTGGGAGAGTTGTTCTCATTAACCTTGTGCACCTGTACTAGGCAGCTTTTAAAAGCAGAAAAATACCCTGCCCGAGTCAGTCGGATTCATTTTGTGAGCCTATGTTGCTTACTGCTTGATTTGAGTCTAATGAAACCTTTTTTTCTTCTTCACTGCTGGCCTCCTCTTCAACCTAAAGGCATGTTTGAGCTAATTTCTCCCCTTAGTATTGATATTTTCAGCACACATTTCCAAAGGCTTCTTTCAACAGGTCTTCCCTCTCCCCGTGCTGTTACGGAGATGGCTGTTTAAACATGGTGACTTGCTGAGTTGCCTTCAGGCAAATGTGATGCGATTACGCGAACCCCTACACACATACTGTTTCAAGTGGTCCCAGGGCATACATACATAGACTAGTGACAAGCACATAGGCTGGAAAGAGAAAAAAAATAACATGGGGAAATAAAACCCAAAATAAATAATATATACAAATACAAATTATTTTATTAATAAATTAATGTATAATTATTAGAACATCTGAAATATATATATATATATATATAAAATTGTTTAAAAAAGTGTTTTTTGATTAAAAAAAATGTGTGTGTGTGTGTATATATATATATATATATATAATGCTTAGAAATGCACGCAAACAAAAGGAGGTGAACCACAAACCAGACTTATAATACAGGGCTTCAGGCAACCCACCGACTAGCCGACATTTAAAATATGTACTTTTGTAGTATATGCAGTCTATTCACTCTCACACACACAACTGTCGACAGCTTAATAAGACCAATCACATCTCCAAGGAACCCTGTGGACAGGAGCATCACTCCCACTTGACGGACACCCCAACAGAAAGAAATAACCGGACAGGCTATTAATTGCCCTTTCTATGCCACCCAGCAGTGCATGGAGCTCTGATATGTCTACAGACAGTGAAATGTCTCTCTCTCGTGACCCTTACAAAGATTCATGGAAAAGGTTCAGCCCCTGACTATACTTAGACACCTCACAGAGAAAAAAAACACATATCAATAGTCCAACAAGTACGGGAGGATGATGTTTCTGAGCAGACAGACGATATCAAGGGAATTGCTTCCTGTTTCAAGCCAAGGGTCACAATGGATTGCTTAAGGTCACTTCGCAGCAAAAAAAAAAAACATTTTCTGCTCGAGTGTCAAAGTTCATTGACTGGAAGAGAACTGAAGGAGTTTTGGCCATCTCAGGACACAATCAGTCGTGTTTAAAAATCTGTGTAGAAATCTGAAATGTTTATTTTGCTTGATTATAAGTTATAGTAATTATAGTGTTCATGAATACGAGTATAATCACTATAAATTATAAGATTTATAGTCCCTAAATAGTGACAAACATGTCTCATCCAATCACAATTTAGTCTATCCATTGTCAATTTATATAGCAGATTTTTTTTCATGTACTGCAGGAAAGCAGGAAAGAGTGAGGTTTGGAATAAATAATGCATAAAATGACTAAATAATGTATAGTGTTTACTACACAAAGGGGAGCAACAGCAAACTATTTGTTCGTTGGATCAATTTGTTCCCTTTCATTTGTGTAATTGTAATTAAAACAGAGTGTCTGAGCGGCAGCATAGACCGGCAACACGGGGCCCTTCCATCTTCCTTCTCTTATCAATTAGTGGAACAATAATATCGTTCCCTCGTCGCAAGAGCCATTAGCATTTTGATTGAACATCTTAAACACAAAGTGCCAAGGCTGTGGAACGCCAGAGGACTGTCTTGTGCCACGCTGTTCCCTGGCTTCCTCCGTCGGGACCTGTCACTTTCTTCTGACAAAAGCCACAGAGAAAAGTGTGGGGTATTGGGGGAAATAGAGGTACGAGATACAGAGGGAGAGATGGTGTGGGATAGAGGGAGACACATCTGAGGAAGGAAAGGGAGGGTTGGGAGGTTAAAGTGGAAATGTGTGTGTGGGTGGGTGAGATTTCAGTGGGTTTTAAGCCTCAGCTGGTCTTTCGTTTATGAGAGATTGCAGTGGTGCACTAGGACCTCACAACATCCTCTTTAAACAGAGATTTCCTCCAGAACAAACCCTCAGCACACATCTTCAGCCAACACATTCTCCTGCAAAGCCTTTAGGGAAGCACAAGAGAAAGCCTCAACTCTACCCAGAGCATTCCCAAAAAACATTCGCATTGGTTTTATTAGATTTGAGATGCACAGTTTTAGTGCTTATTTAAAAAGTATAAAAAATGTTAAATCATTCCTAATGGTATATACGGTAATACAGTAATGTTCACATTCTTCAAATGAACGGCCATAAAAACAAGTTTGAGGTACGTCAAATTTCAGATTAGAGCTTTATCTTCAAAATTGTTTATTGTAAAACACCACACATAATACTTTCCACAATTTATAATATTGTCCATTACAGTGGTCACTGGCCATAACATAAAAAATATGATCTGCTATTCACACAAGTTCTCGAATCTACAATCTTACGTGTCACTTGAAAATCTCTTGTGTATATTTACAGTGTCATTTTGACCAGATTTCACATTGGCTCTTTAGCTGTGAACAACATCACTGTGTCAGGCCCGCTAAGCATCTGTTCATCAGTGTGGTTTCACACCATGCTTTTCTTGAGGAGATTACATAAATTACTTAAGACAGAACATTAATGCAGTCTGTACACAAACCTCAGAAAATCTAAGCATTCCACCACTGAAAGGAAAGCGGATGCAGTCAGCAGTCACTTTGTCAAGCTTGGTTTGTATGCACGCCTAAGCCTAACTATTATGCTTTGCTATACCACAAATCACAAAGATTGTTGAGGGAGAGGTGAGCTATTACTTCTCTAAGCAATCTGACGATTACGATTTTTGTCTGGTTTGTCTTGTGGTGAAAAGTTTGATAAATATCTATTGAAAGAGGAACCTAAGCCATATCTAGAGACTAGATCACACAAAGAATAATATCATGAAACAACTACCTAAAAAAGCCCACCCAGATCATCCTAGAAATCGCATATATTACAATTATTTTTAAGTAATTTTATTCAGCAAGGATGCATAACTCTAAAGTGACTAACTTTTACACCGTTACAAAAGACTTCTATTGAAACTTAATGCTGTTCTTTTGAACTTTCTTTTCATCAAATAATCCTAAAAAGTTTCAAGATTTAGACAAAATTATTAAGCAGAACAAGAATGTGCCACGAAATGTTTCTTGAGCACCAAAAAGGCATATTAAATTGACTTATGAAGGATCATGTAACACTGAAGATGAAGATTTATCTTGTAACTGCTTGTCATTTATTCTTGTAGTGTAGAAATGCAATAAAAGCCACTGAGACTCAAAATTATTGAGCAACTAAACATCCAGACAACCACCCACAAAACCCCAGCATTGACAGAAACTGCACACCGAAGAAGGTCAAGATGAAAGTTGGATCCAAACCTACATCGCCCACATGAGCACCAAGGCTCAACAGGCCTGAAGCATGTGCACTAAGCTCTAGTCCACTGCTCCATCCAGTGTCTGTACTTTTATAACAAAAACCAGCACATCAATCCATATCAGGCTCTACATCGAGTTCACAGGCAGATATCGAGGGCCTTTGCTGCAGGTTTATGTGCAATCCGTCCGTGAAGGGAGAATGACTACGTAGGTGCTGTGCTTTGTTCCTTTCTCCATTCTATTGTCAGTGTAAAGTCATCTACTACACACACACAGAGATAGTGAGGACAAAAAGATCGATGTGAGAGAAGTAGTGAGTATGAACTGCCACAGCGCAATCCATACTGCGCAGTCACACTAAGTGTCAATGGATCATATTGGAAGTAAGCGTCCAGGAAAGTATACAGAGTCGATGCGGCTTTCTTTCTCGTTTGCCTTCCTTCCAAAACACATACACACATACATTAACCACAACCTCATTAGCCACACAAGAAAAATCATAATAGCACACAGTCCGAGGGAAGCTTCCTCCGGTGGATACAATAACCAGCCCTTTATTTCCACAGGGAAATTGGGGGCCATGCCAACTGAGAGGTGGGATTAAAAGAAAGCATAAAAAGCAAATGAAAGGATGATATTTACTTGGCCATGTGAGGACACCTGTGGCGCCATTTCCAGGTGGAGTTAGCCGAGGGGGGCTGGGCTTAATAATGCATGAACCAATCAGGTTGTCGTAAAGTCATTATTTGCATGGCGGTTGTGGCGGAAGGTCACGTGACCTTAAAAGCAGCTGGTTATTACCACTGTTTTATTATTTATCAAAACCATTTTCACATCCAAGAGACCAGCCCGCCTCTGCAGCTGCTCCCCGACTCCCCCTGCGCTGCCAGCCGAAGACCCCCCGCCAATCACACAGCCTGCCAATCAGCTAAAGGCAATCACAAACATGCCAGCCAATCACCAGGGGATGGGCTGTTTTTGCTCGCAAATGCCCAGAACGAAAGGTCAGATGTGTCAATCAGGGGGATATTCTGGGGAGATTGAGAAGTTTATTGCAGGTTAGTGAAAGTATAAGTACTTAGAGTGAAAGGCTCATGGGGGATAACATGATGTGGCTACAAAAAAAAAAACTGTTCACATTTCCTACTTTCTGTCATTTTGATAAACACTGTCACTTCACTTGTTTGTACTAATGAAAACAATTCAGCCTGTAGTCAAGAACACCCACATACTCTTAATTTCTCTGATGACTTCTCAACATGGAGGCGCGTATAGCTACAATTTTCAGTGGCACTATTCGTCGACATGGGGCACATTGCATTTCCTTGTTCTGAACATCTCTGAGCTTAGGGTTGCATTTCTCAGTTAATGATAATTAATGATAATTGCACATTATACATTTATCAGTCCCCGCATGTGAATGGCGCTCTGAGGCTTTACAAGGACTAGTGGAAGGAAAACGCAGCACCTAGCCTATTTTCACATTTAGTCTTTGTCCTCTTCTACTCTGTATGGAGATATTTAAGCTCTATTGACAGCATTTGTGGCATAAAGTTGATTTTGGAAATGATCATTTTGAGTTTTTATAAATAAAACAAAGGCACTTACAATAGACCTACATGGAGCAACGCAATAAACATATTTATTTATTTGTATTAATGAATTAATTTGATTTATTTACTTTTTGAGGGTGAATTGCCACAAATGCAACAACCTTCAACATTTCTTGCGGAGAGAGTTTACTTTGGAACTTAGGAAGCCAAAACATTCTAGAAGGTAAAGAAAAGCTTTAATTCTCCACAACCATGACTATAAAGGTGTTTTATTTATAAGCTACAATCTACATGTTTAATTTCCAATCAAATTAACGACAGCACTTTCACAGCAATTGTGATATTTTCTTACAATGGGTCATTTAAATGATTCATTAAATGATTACTTTCATGTATGCTGTTATGGAAATTGCTATTTTTCACTTCTGAGCTAATTAATTGCCTAAACAGAATTCAGCACAACGTACGGCAAATTATATCACACATGGGTACGTTATCGATCCTAAATGAGATAGAACCACTTCGGCAGGTTAACAATGCAGCAACTATTATTCCACTAATGCCACATGGTGATTTACGAGGTCTTTCAATGTAAAACAAAGGGAAGAAGAAAAGATAAGAAACACAACATACATGAAATAAAACAACAATCTGTCTTGCTTCACCCATTCACAGATGGGCCCTGCATAATATTGCTGACATTATCCGAGTGAGGCATATAAAACAATAGCGCACACTCACTAAAACACTTTCCAATGTTAGAGATGGTGTGTTTCCTGTTTCTCCTTTCCGAGCACGCTTGCCAACCCCCTGCAGTGCTTAACCTCTGGAAAAGAATGTTCAGGACTCTATGAATGCTGATATGGTGCGCTGTGTGTTCGCCGTACGCCGGACTCGCTCTAGGGTGGCTGTTTCTGAGAGCTGTGTTTGAAGAGGTCATAAATTGAGGAGCCAGCAGCATTAAAAGGTCAGCGGTTGCGTAATTCCATACACAATGACATATAACTCAGAGGCAGCCGCTGTCGTGTCCCACGTGGAATCTAATCCCCGAGACTCACGGCAGGGTGTTTGCCACTGGCATATTTTTATATAAAAATACTACATTGCTTTTAGCAATGTGCAAAACTACATTTCATATGCAAGAAGTTAGTAAGAACAATTACAGTAGTGACTTTGTTAGTCTTAAAATGATTAGTTCAAACTAAAAAAAATAATTCTGTCATCATATATGCATACTAAATATTATTATTTTTAGATATTTTAATACATTTTTCAGAAATTGACCATTACTAATCAGGCACTTGGTTGCTGAATGAGTACCCATCCATCTCGGATAATGTCTAATTGGTATCTGATTTTAAAACGTATTTTTATGTCTCAGTACATCTAGGATAACTTAAGGTGATAAGAGGGATGATGGGAAAATGGAAATGATATTTTTTTTGTGTTTCTCATTTTATAGATGGCTGTAAATTTCTCTAGAGAAAGCTAGCAGATAGCTGTTTCTCAATAAGTTATGTTCTTCCTTATATAAGAGCCTGAAACAATCCTGACTGATACTCAGCTCTCAAATTGATACGATGTTAGGCGCAGCATAATAATGCCCGCATACAACTTGAAGAATCACCTTCCGAAGGGACTTTTTGGGATGATGACTGGCTCATAATGGGCTGCTGAAGGTTAGAGTAACTCTCGTTTAGAAAGTCACTCATTCTTTCTTTTTAATCTCTTTATGCCTATAACAAGAATTCGGTCCCGTAAATGCCGGCACATAGGTCCACTCCGTCAGCGGTGTGCCTGCTTATGCAGTCATTCTCTCGGCTTCCAGAGAGTCCGACACTGGGCTACTAAAGGTCAACGCATGAACTTCAGCCGCTTCAAAGGGCCTTTCTTCATCCCCTTTGAACCCCCAGCACACCTGCAGCAAACCCTGTTCCAGTCACAATACCACGGAGGCTTTATGAACCTTCCAACATTTCCAGAGGAGCAAGCCTATTGGAGGACACATGACCTGAATTTGTTCATCTGTCTCAGAGTTGTGACTGACAATGGTTTGAACGGACCCAGTTCTAGCCGGTCAGGGAGTTTCTATTGAATGAATAAAAACTTGTCACTGCGTTGCTAACATACAATGTAGGCTTTTTCTTAAAATATGGTCACTTTTGGCCATGTGGACTTTCATACTCTTACTAGTTTACTTAGCTTGTCTACTAAAATGTTTAGAAATGGACATAATTAATTTTTTCATGAATAATTCTACCACATCTCATATTACGTATTTTGTTGCAAACATTCTGTGGTGGACATGACATTTCAATCATCTGTGTGCACAAAAAAGACTTTGTTATCTTGCTATGACTAACTTCATAGCCAGCAATTTATGTAAATATACTTTTTGTATAATTACGAAACCTACTAACTGGAAATTATATTAAAAAATACAAATTTTCAGTCAATAAATTTAAATTTGTTTCCTTTTCACATTTCTTATTTAATTTACAGACACCGTTATCTACAGGTAAACACCTGCAGATTAAATATTAAGGATAAAATTGTTTGTTGTTGTGTAAAATTCTGCGATGCTGCCATCATTTTTCTAAAATGTATAAGTATTGAAATGGCTTATTTAATTTGTTGTTTTAAAAATGTAAAATAATAAAACAGTAATAAAACAAATACTAGTAAAAAGTATAATTCTTGATCTAAATTTATTTAAAGTTTGTGTGGTAGTACAAATAAAATGAATTAATAAATAAAAAATTAACTCTAGGACATGAAAGTACCTGCAGTTGAAAAACATCCTATTATATCTTCCTAATGCATCTCTGAAGCTTCAGGCCTCCGTCATTCCCTCGAAAACGGAACATATAATTTCCTCCTCGCAGTGATTAGAGCAGCTCCAATTAAACGTGGTGCTGAGAAAATCTGTATGATTAACTATGATATTTCGATGACATTCTGCGCTAAACACTAATATCGTGCAAAGATCTCTACAAGGAGAAAGGATATTAATCGCTAATGGAAGAGAATGGTGCGGCCCCTTTTTGAAGTCACGCCAGGAAAGGTGAAGGTATATCTAATTAGGTTTACTCAGGGATCTCTGATGGGAAGCCGTGCCGTATGTGAAGCCAGTGGAAATTGCTGCCATTACGTCGCAAAAGGCCAAAGCAAACTCGGCTAACCTTTGTGGGCTTTAAAGGACCTTCTGCGGATCAACAGTACTTACATTGTTTACACACTCGGCGCTACATTATTGCCACACTTCCGAAGCACAGTCAGCAGAAAGCAGACGCGGCACAGAAGCGATCGGGAGAGATTAAGTACAGCTGATTCACAGGATGTCCCTGATCATTTTAGAGAATGTCCTTCTTAAGTGCCTTCCAAAAATACAGCCCTGTAGCAGTATTGATTGGAGCAGAAAACACCATTCAGAGCGACGATGGGGATAAATCAGTGATATCAAACTGTATAATATTTATCAGTCCCCTGTAAGCTCCTAAAAGAGAGAATGAAGAGATTTAGAGTGCAGCATAACATAAAAGTGTAAATAAAACGGCAAATAAACTGTTTATCTGATAACATATTTTAAAGTGTGTGCATGGATTCAGCATAACTGATGTGAGATTGTGCATGAAAGCACTTTAAACGATACTAGATGCTTTTAAGTCTGTCAAGATTATATGGAACATTTGACAACCAGCTTCTTGTCAGCTGCTAAAACGTTTCACCGTGATGTGGTGAATCAAGACTGTTCTGAGGAAAGCAGAGACTGAAGGGTGTGTGTGTTAAGACTGACTGAATAAATAAATAAAAAACAACCAACTTCCTAGCCTTCTACATCTACCAATCACCATCCAGCTGATCTGAGCCTGCCAGCCCTCTTCAGGCTCAATCAGGGATGAAGCTTATCATCACTCAGCCGATGGAGTAAACAGAGAAGAAACTGCACTTAAGACTTTGCATCTGAATATTGCATCCTCGACTGCTGTTTGCAAATGGACTGTGATTGATGAGTTCTTCAGGGTTTGGATCTTTCTGTCATCCTGATAAATACCAAAAAAAGTGGACAAATAAACTAGGGATGGGCATTTTAAGCAAATGTAATATTCGATAATCGCTGGGTATTATTCGATTACTATTCGAAAATCGCACCCCTCCCGCGCATGTACCCGCCCACCCACGCGCACCACACACACACACAGAGAGAGGGGAGAGAGACCATCCAGGCTTTCAATCTGTATGATAACAAACTGTTTAGTTAATTAGAGAATAGTATATCTTAACCCAAGAAAATTAATGGTTGTAAAGTATGAGTGCTGAAACATATTAATATAACATAAACGAATGACGGCATTTATTAACAGAACAGTCCGTCGATTATCAACTGCTCATAAGGCTAGGACATTTCTATTTTAAAAATGAACATGAACATTCATATTATTAAAAAGAAAATCTTAAATCTGATTAATGCATCAATGAATATTAGGCGTAAAACATATTGCGCTAAACAGAATATCATTCTTAAAGCATATTACGCGCTAAAACATATTGTGAACCGCCTGAATGACGGCACTTATTATGTGAACATTAATTTTAACGTCTGTCTTCATAACAATAACCTATTTCATAGATACAAATATATTAAATGAACATGTTCACATGCTCGGGAAGACAGGAGTGTTGTTCACAATTAGTTCGGTGAACTTTGAATTGAAACAAGGGAACGAATATAGAACAGAATATATTCTCAGAATTCCCCGCCTGAGTCTGAGCCCGTCTCTCTCTCTCTCTCTCTCTCTCTCTCTCTCTCTCTCTAGCTGAGCCATTTAAATAGTTCAGTTTTGGTTTTTAATAGCAAATTGGTCATTATTGTGTTTCCTTTCTTTATTAATTTAATTTAGAAATATGATTGGAACATCCTTTGTTTGTTAAATTCAAGTTTGATTTTTTAAATACCAAGCTGCCAGCGCAAGTTTGATCAGTTTATTTTTCTCAAATAAATAACTAAATAATTAACGTCATAATATTTTAAGAATAAAGTCAAAATTACGATCATAAAATCATGTTACATTGCCTGAAGTTAAAGTTAAAATTACACCTGTATACTCTGCCAAAAATAATAATAAGTGTGGCATCCAACCTGTAATTCTTCAAATTTAACACGAAAAACAACACAAATATTTTGCATATAAATATAATATATCAACCAGTGGAATATTATTATTTCAGCAAAAAACTAATAATTTGAATGCAGGGAGCTCGTCACGGCTTCATTAATGGGAAACAGGACGTGAAAGCGACGGAGAAGCACTCTCGTGCATCGTTTTGTTAACTTTGGTTTATTATTTTGAGTTGTTTGGGACGCTGTAGCAAACGGCCCTCTCACAATATATTGTTTAACAGGTCTATTGTTCACGCAATCAGGCTGCACGTATCAGAAGTTCCGTTCTCCAGCGTGGTTAGCGCTCACACATAGTGTGTGTGTGTGTATGTATGTATGTGTGCCGCGCCCGAGTGCCGACAGTGCAGTTCGCGCATGTACTGAAAGGAGTTGTCTTTCGCGCCCAAATGCTTTTTAATCGCTTACATTTTTAAACAAACATGGCTTAAAAACGCATGCAAATGATACAATTTAGTGACCACCTGCAGTGGCCCGATCTGGCAAGTGACAAATCCGAACGTCCTTTACGCCATCGGACAGTCTTTATTGTCAAGCCCTGGTACACCTTTAGAAAATAATCGCACAACCTAATCGATATTCTATAATAAAATAGAATATTCAAATATTCGATAATCGTGACCCATCCCTAAAATAAACGAGGGCTGTTGTCATGATTGTGCAAACGCTGCTAAGTCTATTTAGCTGTAGAGTATAATCATATTTTTAGACTAACTGTAGTTATTCATAGAGAATTGTTCTGGATACAACACAAATATCATAAAGGTTCATTCTAAGTGGACAACTGTCTATATATACAGTGGGTACGGAAAGTATTCAGACCCCCTTAAATTTTTCACTCTTTTTTATATTGCAGCCATTTGCTAAAATCATTTAAGTTCATTTTTTTTCCTCATTAATGTACACGCAGCACCCCATATTGACAGAAAAACACAGAATTGTTGACGTTTTTGCTGATTTATTAAAAAAGAAAAACTGAAATATCACATGGTCCTAAGTATTCAGACCCTTTGCTCAGTATTTAGTAGAAGCATCCTTTTGATTGAATACAGCCATGAGTCTTTTTGGGAAAGATGCAACAAGTTTTCCACACCTGGATTTGGGGATCCTCTGCCATTCCTCCTTGCAGATCCTCTCCAGTTCTGTCAGGTTGGATGGTAAACATTGGTGGACAGCTATTTTTAGGTCTCTCCAGAGATGCTCGATTGGGTTTAAGTCAGAGCTCTGGCTGGGCCATTCAAGAACAGTCACGGAGTTGTTGTGAAGCCACTCCTTCGTTATTTTAGCTGTGTGCTTAGGGTTATTGTCTTGTTGGAAGGTAAACCTTCGGCCCAGTCTGAGGTCCTGAGCACTCTGGAGAAGGTTTTCGTCCAGGATATCCATGTACTTGGCCGCATTCATCTTTCCCTCGATTGCAACCAGTCGTCCTGTCCCTGCAGCTGAAAAACACCCCCACAGCATGATGCTGCCACCACCATGCTTCACTGTTGGGACTGTATTGGACAGGTGATGAGCAGTGCCTGGTTTTCTCCACACATACCGCTTAGAATTAAGGCCAAAAAGTTCTATCTTGGTCTCATCAGACCAGAGAATCTTATTTGTCACCATCTTGGAGTCCTTCAGGTGTTTTTTAGCAAACTCCATGCAGGCTTTCATGTGTCTTGCACTGAGGAGAGGCTTCCGTCGGGCCACTCTGTCATAAAGCCCCGACTGGTGGAGGGCTGCAGTGATGGTTGACTTTCTACAACTTTCTCCCATCTCCCGAATGCATCTCTGGAGCTCAGCCACAGTGATCTTTGGGTTCTTCTTTACCTCTCTCACCAAGGCTCTTCTCCCCCGATAGCTCAGTTTGGCCGGACGGCCAGCTCTAGGAAGGATTATGGAGGCCACTGTGCTCTTAGGAACCTTAAGTGCAGCAGAATTTTTTTGTAACCTTGGCCAGATCTGTGCCTTGCCACAATTCTGTCTCTGAGCTCTTCAGGCAGTTCCTTTGACCTCATGATTCTCATTTGCTCTGACATGCACTGTGAGCTGTAAGGTCTTATATAGACAGGTGTGTGGCTTTCCTAATCAAGTCCAATCAGTATAATCAAACACAGCTGGACTCAAATGAAGGTGTAGAACCATCTCAAGGATGATCAGAAGAAATGGACAGCACCTGAGTTAACTATATGAGTGTCACAGCAAAGGGTCTGAATACTTAGGACCATGTGATATTTCAGTTTTTCTTTTTTAATAAATCTGCAAAAATGTCAACAATTCTGTGTTTTTCTGTCAATATGGGGTGCTGTGTGTACATTAATGAGAAAAAAAAAATGAACAAATGATTTTAGCAAATGGCTGCAATATAACAAAGAGTGAAAAATGTAAGGGGGTCTGAATACTTTCCGTACCCACTGTATATATATACACATACACTCACCTCCTGAACTGCCTTAATTATTCGTGGCATAGATTCAATAAGGTGTTGTAAACATTTCTCAGAGATTTTGGTCCATATTGACATGATAGCATCACGCAGTTGCTGCAGATTTGTCGGCTGCACATCCATGATGTGAATCTCCCGCTCCACCACATCCCAAAGGTGCTCTATTGGATTGAGATCTGGTGACTGTGGAGGCCATTTGAGTAAAGTGAACTCATTGTCATGTTCAAGAAACCAGTCTGAGATGATTTGAGCTTTGTGACATGGTGCATTATCCTGCTGGAAGTAGCCATCAGAAGATGGGAACACTGTAGTCATAAAGGGATGGACATGGTCAGCAACAATACTCAGGTAGGCTGTGGCGTTTAAACGATGCTCAGTTGGTACTAAAGGGCCCAAAGTGTGACAAGAAACTATCCCCCACACCATTACACCACCATCACCAGCCTGAAACGTTGAAACAAGGCAGGATGGATCCATGATTTCATGTACTTTATGCCAAATTTTGACCCTATCCTCTGAATGTATCAAATGGCCTCCACAGTCACCAGATCTCAATCCAATAGAGCACCTTTGGGATGTGGTGGAACGGGAGATTCACATCATGGATGTGCAGCCGACAAATCTGCAGCAACTGCGTATTGCTATCATGTCAGTATGGACCAAAATCTCGGAGGAATGTTTCCAAAACCTTGTTGAATCTATGCCACGAAGAATTAAGGCAGTTCTGAAGGCAAAAGGGGGTCCAACCCAGTACTAGCAAGGTGTACCTAATAAAGTGGCCAGTGAGTGTGTGTGTATGTAATGTATGTATGCATATATATATATATATGTATGTATATATATATATATATACACATACATACATACTGTATATACTGTAACTTGATACTCTCTCTCTCCTTATATATAGGCCTAGAGACAAATCACATTATAAACTGCTGTCTACCAGCTTGAGTGGCAGACTGCAAACACACACTGAGACTGTGTGTTTTGTAGTATTTATTAAAAGTGAGGGATGTTAGCAGATAATTAAGCTATCAAAATCTGCTTCAAAGCTGTGGATGAAAAGTGGCAAGAGTTCATCTGACTAAACGCAGTGTTTTGAGTATGTTCGGGAATGACTCGTTGGGTGTGTTTGGGAACGAGACATAAAATCAACTAAGCTACATTTCCACTGGGAACACAGATCAAAGGGAAAAGGCAAAAAATGCTGCACTTCACTCTGGGAGCGATTTGACTAACCTTGATCGTGAAGTTTTTATCATTTCATATTGATCTTGTGAAAACACACTCTGTCTCCTTATGTGTGGAACATACCACTCTTTCAGTAGATTTCATCATATCATTTATTATTATCCGAGGATGAAATATTAACAAAAGCAGAAATCCACTTGTGGGATGTGAAATGTCAAATTGTGTCTTTTTTGCTACTTACATATGCAAAAACACAGATACGCCAACATAACATATCTCTGAATGCACACTAGCACGAGACATAAAACTGTCACAATCGCATGCGCAAACTCTCTCTTACGCACATGAACAAACAGAGACAACACACAGTGCTTCGGTCAGCTATGTAGAAAGACAAACATTTGATTTTGGAGGGACACATCTGTTTGCACAGCCTATTAAATGACAATGAGGGGCATCGTTAGCTGGCAACAACAGTAATGAACCTCTCTCGAAATGCCACGCCAGCAATATTCCACGCCAGAAAAAGCTACTGAAGAGCTTCCACTTTTATTTATTGCATCCCTTTAAAACTCTTTTATTCTGTCAAATCTGGGGATGTCACCTGATGTATAAATTCATAAAAGTCAAGCAACTGTCCTTGTGCTTATAGTATTGAGTACGGATTTGCACAAGTACTTGAGTAATTGTATAAATGTGTGAAAACAAAGCCATGCATTTCATAACTACATGGTTGGCTATGGAGCGATTTTAGACAGTACCATATATGGTCTGATTAATATATATACAAACTTCAACAAAAGACACTAAATGGCTAATATGGACTGCGTTTATAATGTTATTTTTGATAAAGATTAAGAAGATTCGCAAAAATTCAACTAAACAAATAAAGCAAACTCCTTTTGTGTGCAGGATGAAAAAATCTGCAATAAAACAGCAAGAAGTGCACGAACATGAATTTTAGTTAATGACAGAATTTCATTTTTAGGTGAACTGTCCCTTTAAGTGTCTAAACACTTTGGTGGCCATTATTAGTGCTGTGTATTGCCAGCAAAGTCACGATACGATACGTATCATGATACAGACGGTACGATACGATACGGGACTGCACTGAATTTTTCCTCAGAAGAATTTATAAAAACATCTGTTTATTAAATGCTGCATGCTATAGGGCTATTGCTAGCTATAGACAGAGCAGGCAGTTGACTTCTGCATTATGAAGGGCCTCCATAACCGTACTACAGTACAATATAGGTAATATGGCATGACCGGGTGTTAACCACATTTTCACTGACTGAGGAAAACTGCAGTAGATTGACTTAGAATGCCATATTTTAGTGTCATGATGAGTGAATATTTTAAAAAAGATTTGCACATAATATTTTTTTTTTAAATAACTATTTACACACACAGTTTAAGAGCTGTGTTTTTCTTGTAATTAGGAGCGCTTGTCCTCCTAATTAAAAACATAGGAGTACCTTCTGATCAATAAAAAAAAATTCTGATAAAAAAATTAGCCTTCCGAATACGAGGTGACGTTTGACTCCTTAAAGTGACTTACAGGGGTATTTTCTTTTTACCTTTGCAATAGCATCATTTACATCTACTTCAAATTAAAAAATGTATGTTTATAAGCTTTTTAAAAATTATATTTAAAAAAAATAGAATAAGTACAATACGACAAATAAGTTACCAATCATGAAATTAGTATTAATAAAAAAATAATTTGTATAATTTGGCACAGAACACAAAAGTGGCTTGTATGTACATTTTCAGACGTTTAATGAGGCTCAGAGGTGGCATGAGTGCAATTACATTCATAGATTCATGTGGACATTAATGTTTTACATATACATTTGCTTTTAGTGATGCTAGCGCTCAGCTGTTACTTTATTTTGAACTATTTTCGTTGATGAAATAGAACAAAATCATGCAGTACTTGTTTATTGATCTTTTGTATTAAATCAATATATCACATTTGCAAACTCCCCTTATAATTATTAAAAGCTGTCTCCTGATCGCGATCTGTGGGCGCACAGAAATTAAGAGCGCATGAGTGAGCTCAAGAATCAAAAGCACGTGCAAATGTGATGCATTCTGTCAGAACCTGTGGGAATGAGTATAATTATTATTAATAGCCGAAATTCAAGTTCTGTTCAGTGTTCTCTGCTAAGAACCCGACTGTGAATGATGCGAGTGGCGTTACTATGTTGTTTGCCGAGGCGGGGATGATTTTTGGTGTTCCGCAGAACAAAAACAGTGTGCTACATGATTCCTACATGTTTCTTTCCCCTCAGTAATCCCTGATAACGTTTAAATGGAGTGAACACAGAGCAGTTTCTCCGTGGCGGGAATGTAAACCGGAGTGGATCAGGCGGAGTGATTACAGAGCAGCTTAGAGTGGAGAGAGGAACCTGCTTTAATCCACTCCAGGCTTTGATCACATCCCCCTCAGCAGACTGAATACACCTCGTCTTTCCTTCATTTAAGACCTATTCAAGATGAAATCAAGACAGTTATAACACTATTTGAGAAATGTAAGGGTATTTACGGTCTTAAAATTATGAAAAGTGAATTTAAGAAGGCGGGAACCCTGCAATTGACGGCAATCCGTCGTATCGACGGAGAACTTGCAGTTTGTGAGAGACGCGGGAGCTTATGCAGCGGACGGTGGATATTTGTGGCGGTCAATGTGGTTATTGTGGATGACTTCTTCTCTCTCATCACATTCTACTAGTGCTTCAGTTTCTGAACGTTCACGCTTAGTAACACATACAGCTGTATCCTCGCCAAAATGCAATAGTGAAAAGAGACCCCTCTCTAACAGTGTCGCGTTTCAAACGTTATTTAAATGACACCGGTATTGCGGTATTTTAAAAATTCATATCGTAAGAAAAATAAACACCGGTATTCGGTATGAACCGGTATACCGCCCAGCTCTATAATGTAGTCATAATAATATATTTTAAAAATCATCTTAACATTGCTGCTAGGTTATCATTACACAGAATAACGCACTCTCTACATTTAAAAAATACAAATTTGAAGAGTTCTAAACTAATGCGCTGTCTTCCTTGTGTCTAATAACGCACACACACGCTCAGTCACTCACACAGATCACGTTGCGGCCGCACAGACATTCAGGAACAAACTTTTTTGCGCTGCCCCGCAATTTGATCAATAACATAGCTTAGTCGCTCAAGAGCTACATTATCTTTCTCAACAAGGAGCTGGTATCGTCATTGTTTCTATAGGAATTAAAGCCACAGCATGTTACGGTGGTAATTCATACATACACAGCATCTCTCTCTCTCTTTCTCTGGCTCTCTCTCTCTCTCTAGCTCTCTCATAAGTGAACACTTGATGAATTACACTATTCTGAGAATGGAATATTGAAGTGGAGATCGCTAAACTGCAAGCTAGTCGTGTTTTTTAGAAAGTACACATGGTTGCCAGGCTGACAAAGATAAGTAACACACTTAGCAGATATTTCCATATTGAGCAAGTGGCAAGCTCTGTTTCGGGGATTACGTCTCTTTACATCAGGCAACCCGGTAGTGTTCCTCTGCGGCCAGGTTAAAAATTGGTGTTAAACATTTTAAACCGTGTTCTTGTATTCAAATTAAGTGCGGTCCACTGCTATACACATGCCACAATATCGATACAGGGCCAGCTGTATCGATATTGTCAAATCTCTGTGACGATACATCATTGTATTGATGTATCAAACAGAGCACTAGCCATTATATATGTACATTGACCATTACCCTCTATCCCACTCATCTCTGAAGATCACCAAGTGATCAAAATGACCAAAACGCAGTTGCCTAGTATTTAGGGGTTTTCTGGATGACACAGGAAGTGTCTCTACAGTCAGACTGATGAATGTTCAGCGCTGAGATTATCAGAGCAGAATTGTGCTAAGGTGTGTAAAATCAGGCTCTGGCAGCCTAGCGCAGCACAGACTTTGTTTCTCATTTTGTGAAGCACAGATGTAGCATATTCACTTGAGACTTGTTCAGCGAGTGAAGAAAAAAGCAGCAGAAAGGGGGGAGAGAGAGAGACAGACAGGCAGAAAAGAGAACAGATAAAAGATGAGGAGACTGAAATATGCCCTGATGGAGTGCGAGTGTGTATATGGCCCAAAAGCCTTTTCAGACACAGCAAAAAAAAAAAGGGACAGGCTTTATTGGCCATTTCTACCATCAAACAGCTCGATCTCCACCGCAATCATTCTCACTCTCTCTCTCTGAATGCAAGACCTTGGCTGTTGTCCTCCCATTCTGGCACAGCTAACGCCCTTTTCACGGGAGAAGGAGAGCAGAGAGGGGGATAAATAGAGAGCGTCTTTTAGCTGCCGCGTGTTCATCACCTCTGAGCTGAAGGACAGTGTTGAATAGTCTTGCAGGGGGGTGTGAAGACAGACAGACTGCGGCGGATTAGAGACTGTCTGTCTTTACTTCCGTCCTCTGACATCCACTAGCATCTCTGTCTCTCTCTCTCTCACGTGTATATGTGGTATTGCAGTCATACAGTGGAGAAGATGACAGTAATACATCAGAGTGTGAGATTGTCTTGTGCTGCAGTGGAGGGAACAGGAAGTAATGCGATTGCCTTTTTATTTTGAGTTTAACACATTGTCCTTTCATCTCTCTATGTTGCAGTTCTTCTTTAGGCATGTTGAAAGGGTGATGTTTGTCATTTATTGATGGAAAGACAAAGTGGAAAGAGGACAGGGAATGATGGGGGAAAGGGGAGAAAATTGAGACACATCGCTGGCTGAATTGGAAATCCGTACCACATGAGTGCATATGATACAACGATATACAGTGTTTGTGTGTATATATATACTTATGTATATATATATATATATATATATATATATATATATATATATACATATATATATATACATATATATATATATATATATATATATATATATATATATATATATATATATATATACATATGTATATACATATGTATATATATATATATATATATAAATACTAGTGGTGGGCTGTTATCGGCGTTAACGCGCTGCGTTAACGTGCTGCGTTAACGTGAGACTCTTGTCGGGCGATAAAAAAAATATCGCCGTTAATCTACTCTCAAAGTTGGGTTGGGAGCTGGGTCTATACTACGCAAGCTATGATGACTTTCACCCTGATATTTTAGCGGATGTATACCTGGCAGAATTGCACTGTAGGGGCGAGAAGCAGTCTTGAACTAGAGGCTCGCAGTCCGTGATGGACAGATTGTTAACGGCTGGTCTATGTGGTAATACAATCGGGCAGGACATCCAAACATTCACCTATCATTCATCAACCTCAAATATGGCTTTTCATCTGAAAGATGTATGTAGTAACAACTTTACATGGCCGCTCAATATGATGTTAACCTAGAGAAATGCGCTATTGAAGTGTTTGTGTGGAAGCGCGTTTGCTGCAGGACAGGCTCCGGTCGCTCACTTGCTCTTAAAATCTCCGTCATTTTTGGTCATACAGATAAAAGTAGCCTAATACATCTTCGAATCTTTAAAGACTCTACGTTATTTGTGTGCACTCAGAATAACAACGAACGTTATGCTTTTAAGCAAACATGATGCGCTTTAGGTCTCATGTGAACTTGAGCGAGAAACTTGAAAATATATCTATAGAGAGTGAAATGTCTAAAAATAAAAATAGAAGGCGTGTGTGTTAGCATGGATGATTTACATGAAATTTAATCTGTGCAACACTGTGCATAAGATGGCTTTCAGTTCAATATAATAACAAAAAGCGACATTTTGGGTTTTTATTCAACTAATAAGGTGGGCACGCTGTGATCTGTACTATATTTTTACTGTAATTGACAGTTATCGGCAAAAAAAACAAAAACAACAACACGCTCAGTAATGACCCTCTGTGACTTACCCTCTTTGTAGAGGGGGTCAATGATCGTCTTCTGGACCGTTGCCAAGTCAACAGTGTTCCCCATTATTGTGGTTTCAAAGAACAAGAGATAACCACAATTTATACTGAATGGATGGTCATTTATAGAACCTAAAATATAAATATTCTAATATTTTGAGATACTGATTTTTGACTTTCATTAGCTGTAAGCTCTAATCATCAAAATAAAAACCAAAAAAACTTTTGAAGTGTTTTACTTTACATGTAATGAATCTAAAATATATGAAAGTTTCACTTTTTTAAATAAGTTACAAGAAAATGTTTTACTTTTTTTTTTACCATATTCAAATGTTTTTTTGAGATGTACCTGTGCATACATGCATAACAAAAAAACAAAAATCAACAACACATGCACACACATAAACTAAAATTAAATTATTAACTACAAAAATGCAGTATCTGAAATTACATCCTCGAAAAATTTATATCCTTTTATTAAACATGTCATTCAAATTGTTAAACTGAAAAAAATATATATATATTTTATGGTCCCAGATTACAGTCCATTAAACACTATGATCTTTATATGCTGGTTTCAGCCAATGTGGCTGGCATCATTGAATTTCTACCTGCCCTTGTCCTCTTTCAGCCAGAGGTTACTTTCAGGAGGAAAGAAAACACATTAATTTAAACATTAATCTTTAAAAACTATTGTAAATGTCTCTCTCTCTACCTTCCCATTACCCTCCAGTTGACCACTCCACTTTGATGGAAGCTGCAGCCACATAAAGTAATTGCTGTGAGGCTATTAAAACAGGTGACCCCCATGGCACCTCGTTTAGCTGAAGATTCCATTTGAGAGAAAAAAATTAACAAGGAGGACACGGATAAACAAAAAGACAATCGCACATATTCCAACCGGCAAGTAAACAAAGCGACCCAAATCTGCAAGCGGCTATTGTTGCTGCGCTATTGTAGGGCATCTCTTTGAAAAGCATGCATGGTCTTTAATGGAAATGGCTGGCCGTGGACGGTATTGTTTGGCACTTGGTGTTTACCAGCGGTGTGTTTAATGGCAGCTAGTCTCATTTTCGACCTTGCTGCTCTTAGCTACATCCACAAGGATTTGAGAATAATAGCGTTTCTTTCCCAATAGGGGCCGAAGCTAGTGCCAAACAGACGCTCTCCACCTTCACTCCGATCCGCCAGTTCTCTCGAACACAGTTTGGGCTCTCCAGAGAGCCCTGGATCCTCCGAAACCCTTCGTTCTCATAGATACGGACACTATGCCCTATGGGAGTATTTACAAGAGCGAGTACAGGTGGGGGAATTGGGGAAAGGCAAAATAGAGAAACAGAAGAAAGTGTGGATCAAAGTTCAACAAGTGTATTTGTTGAATGCTCTGATCTCCATTTACAAAAGAAAACGCATGTCTTTTCAGATGGGAGGCCAACTTGACATTTAGAAAGCCTCGGTTTTGTTAACACAGACGATTTGCGATTACCTGCGAACTGTTTTTGACTCGAGGTTGTGAAGTAGATTAAAAAAAGCTTAGCTGCTAATCGTGCAAAAAGAGGGGTTTATATAAAAAAAGGCAATGCATATCTGCACACCTTTCAAACACAGACACGCATGTGCGCTCACCTTTAAAATATGACCGATATGGATTAAAAGGCAAATATCAGGTTGAAAGATTAATACCATCCACTTCATTTCCACAACCTGTCCATCCGTGAGTGCTGAAAGCCACTTATGCAGCATAAAAGACATGGCGCTGCTCCTCGGCCTCTTCATTCAGCCCACACAAAGGCCACTCAAGGCTAAGAATCTCTCTCATGGCTTTCAGGCCGCTACAGAGGAGGATGCTATACCTATGAACACTGTAACATAAAGCTGCTAGCTATTCCTCTGCTCGTCTCTCTGTGCGTGTGCTGTCTCTTCCTCTTCTCGTCCGCTCTGCTCTCTCTCTCTCAGGCTGTCAGTTAAAGCTGCACTCATCTTTATAAAGGCCTCGCTGCTAAAGCCACATAGAGACACGGGGATCACAGCTGGATGAAGTCAACGGCCCACTCTGACCAAAGACAACCTCTCCTCGTCTCATTTCTCCTCTCTTTACATCCTTTATCATTTTTATTCTCTACTTCCCTTAGTTACTCCCCCTCTATCCTCATTTCTTCCCTCTCCACATTTCTCTTCTCTCTTCCCTTTATTTTTCCACCTCATTTCCTCTCCCAGTTGTTCTTCTCTCCTTCCTTTTTCTCTCCTTTATGCTATCCACCTCTTCTGGCTTTATTTTATCCTCATCTCCTCATTTCTCATTCCCTCTTCCCATATTTCCTCTTTCCTCCCCTTTTCTCCTTCATTCTCACTATATATTTTCCGTTCTCCCCTTATTTCTCCTTAATGTTACTTATTTATTTTCTCCTTACCTCATCCTTTATCTCCCCCATCTTTCTTGTTTTATCTCTTCTCCTCACTTATTTCTCTTCATCCTTCCACCGTTTCTCCTCCCCTCTCCTTATTTATAATTTATTTTCCATTTCTCCCCTTTTACCTTATTTCTCATTCGGTCTCCATATTTTAATTCTCTCTTATTGTTATTTCTCCTTCATGCTCCTTATATCTCCACTCTCTTCTTATTTCTCCTCATATTTTTCCCACTTTCTCCTCTCCTAATTTTTATAATCTAATATCTCTTCTTTTTTCTCATTATTTATCATACCTTCTTCTACTCTTCCCATTCATTTCTTATTGTAATCTCATTTCTCATCTAAAAACCCCTCCAATTTCTCCTTTCATCACCCAAATTTATATTTCTTAATCTCATTTCTCCTTCCCTCTCCTTATTTCTCTTCCTATCTAGCATAATTTTTTCCTTTTCATCACATATTCTCTTCTCCTTAGCTTTCCTTTTCTTCCAACTTCTCATGTCACTTCATCTCAGTTCCTTCTCTTAATCTCTCATTCTCCTCCTTTACTCCATCAAAGACATTACGTGATGACTCAAATCACATCAATACACTATTAAATATAAAGGTGCTTCAAAAGGTTTTTCAAGTGATGCCATAGAAGAACCATTTTTGGTTCCACAAATAACCATTCAGTCAAAGGTTCTTTAAAGAAACATCTCTTCCTTAACTTTTTATAATCTGAATAACCTTCTTTCACCACAATGAACCTTTTGTGAAACAGAAAGGTTCTTCAGGTGTTAAAGGTTCTTCTATGGCATCATGAAGCACCTTTATTTTTAAGAGTGTAGGCAAAATATTTACCCCAAAGACCTGTAACATTCCACTAAGCTCATTCTTTCTCAGAAAAAAAAGTCTCAGAAATAAAGTCATAGAAACATCGCTCAGGTGAGCAATATCCTCAAATTCAGTATATCATAAGTCTGAAGATATCGTACATTTCTCACAAGCCTGCAGGCGTGAGTGAACATGACCGAGAAACATTCCACCCTGCGCATCTAATGGTAAATGTCGGACTAATCAAATCGAGTCGATGGATTGGCTACAGTGGAAATCGTTGCTCTTTTATTGGAACATATTAGCCTTGACCTTCAGGGCTCAAATGAAATGTCCTTGAAGATATAATGCTATAATGTAACACACAGCACAAGGGCTCCTGTACTGCTTCAGAGCGTAACTTTGAACTGCACGACTAACAGCACAGTATAACTGAAGGACGTTCATAATAACATTACACACACATGCAAAGACACAAACAGATACACACAAAACAAAAGGACTCTTACCTCTATGTCTATTTGTAGTTTTATCAAACATAAGCATAGCGTCTTCTACCTGTAAGAGAACAGAGAGAAAAATTAGTAAAGGAATGTCAAACTGCCAGTTATTTGATTGAAATGTACACTAGAATAATTAAAAAAGTAACAATACCAGACCGACTGTATTCACTTTATTACTATTATATTGCATTACTATTATTACTCCAATTTCTCCTTTCATCACCCAAATTTCTATTTCTTAATCTCATTTCTCCTTCCCTCTCCTTATTTCTACGAATTTATATTATTTTTATAGTGCTTGCTTGAATAATTACTTACAAGATCTACATGTTATTTTAATTAGCGTAATTTTTACATATTTATTCTAATATTAATAAGTGAAAGAGCAGTTTCAATCAGCCTAAGCTGGTTTGCTTGGTTTCACAGCTTGGTTGCCTGGTTTGAGCCTGGCTGTCAAAAGAGCTATGAAGAATTCACAAATGTCTGGTATTTGAGGTATTCAACAGCAGCATTTTTAGATAGTTACATCTTGTGCATTTCTACTTAAATGGATAACTACTGGAGCCTAAAAGCATTTACACATGTGTACAGATCTGAAAGCTGCTCATGGCCATGTTCTGTGAGGAATGATATCCCTCCAGCGGGCCCAAGGGTACCATCCTGTCTGACCCTGACAGAGGCCTGTTCATCCTTGAGGAAAACCCTGTCTGCAAGGACACACTTCAGAGTGCATCCAGCCACAGTCTTCTCACTCACAAACACACTGACACAGGTTTTATACATCCCACAGTACGTCTGAACATGCGCCTTTATGCTTCTTTCACATTACATACATGCACACTAATAAATGCACAAAAAGTGCATGCCATGCCTGGCATACACATGCTGATGCACACACGCACACTCCACTGCTCCTTCCTGAGGTCCCTGAGATTAGCCCTAAAGTACAGGAGGTTGGAAAAACACCTTCCAGGCACAAAGGAGCCATCAGTCACTCAGCCCCATAGAGAACAATAGAGCCGCGAGGTTTAGAGATCCTCATCACCCTCAATCACTTCCAATAAAGATCACACTGACTGGTGCTCTCATAGAGGCGGAGGGAAATCTGTTATCCTCCGCTATCACTCAATGCATATTTATGTTCCTCTAGAACAGCGCTCTACTGTATGTTCAGGGAAACACTTTTATAAATGACCACCGGAAACTTAGACTTACTTTATTTATCATTGTCAGAATACAACGAAATTTAGAGTGGCGGCTCTCATGACAGTAAACATTAAACACATGATTAAAACATACTCTTAAGTAACAAAAACTTTTTAAAACATTGCACATTATTGCATATCCTTTCACCATCTTTAATAACTATTAAGATTGTCCATAATTATTGTGGAGGAATAGAAAAAGTAATAGGAGGTGTTAGTACAGATACAGCTTTTGCAAAGAAGCTGTTCTTTAACCTATTTGTCCTGGATTTTAAAACCCTGTACCTCTTCCCAGACGGTAAAGAGACAAACATTCTGTATCCTGGGTGGGTGTGATCCACTATAATGCTGCTGGCCTTAGTGCGTAACCTACTAACATATACAGTATCCAGGCTCGGGAGCTCAGTACCTATTATCCATTGTGCAGTTTTAACCACATGAACATGTTTTTTTAATTTTTATTATGTTACTTCTGTATGATTCAGTGTCTTCCAAAATAACTAAATACACCATGGATTAATGAATGTGTATAAATATACATAGGAACACAAGACAAGAATCATCCCTCACATGTTGTATAAACACGCTGTTTATTCTTATTGGGCACCAAATTGGTGGTTTCTTGGTAATACTCCGTCTCTATCTTGATGTAGTTAAAACATCATAGCATCTAATGAAAATGTTGATGCCAATGCAAATGGATTTCTCTGAGAAACTACTAGCATTAGCGGGGAGATCCTATAAAATGTTTAATATTATAATGCAGCAATATAAACCATCATGCCTGCCTTTCACAAGCACAGTGATGTATGTCGGCTCTATAATTATGTTGTCCATGCTGGTGGATGCTAGTTTATAGGCCTGTAGCCAGAGCATATAGTTCTGTCCAGAAAGAGGAGAGACTCTTGACTACAGCTGCACTAAAGCATGATGGGAGGAGACAGCCCTCGACTCAGGCTCATATGTAACTGTCTCTCCTCATAACCAGCATGAAGTCGCTCTCTTCCTCACCCTCACTCCATCTTTCTCCTTCAGTGAGAACCTATGTCACCAGTCTTTGACATATAAAGTCTGAGGCATTAGTAAAAAAATTCTATATATAATATAGTGAAAACTGAAAATTTGTATTAAAATTATTATAAAAATACAAGAAATAAACACAAATATAATGAAAAATTAACAGTTTATATAATAATTTATTACTTCTATTCAAATTACCATAATAGATGACATTTAAATATAGTAAATAAACGAATGCAAATTTAAAAAAAGTAAAAATGCAATATAATTTTAATACA
The DNA here is from genome assembly GCA_027564155.1 of Gymnocypris eckloni scoliostomus. Taxonomy (NCBI): domain Eukaryota; kingdom Metazoa; phylum Chordata; class Actinopteri; order Cypriniformes; family Cyprinidae; genus Gymnocypris; species Gymnocypris eckloni. Next base: position 8,558,928 of record CM050417.1, on the reverse strand, counting down.
TTTATTAATATAAATATTCTGAAATTGTTAAGTGTAAAATACTAAAATTAAATTGCACATTTATATCATAAAATTTAATAGACAATTTGAATGAAAATCAATCAAATCCTTTTTAATATCTGCTTCAAATTGTACCCTCAATATTTATATTCTTAAAAGCTCTTCAGTTATTCTCGATGAACTAATGCACAACTTCACACTTCAGTCCTGCTTTGCTGCCTTCAAACCACCCTGACCCATTCAGCCTTTCAATAGGGGGACGAGTATTCAAGGATAGATTCAGCCTGCCAGTGGCCATCAGATTGTGGGATAAGAAGCTTTTGAGGGCACACACACATATACAGACATGGCACAAAGGTGAGCGTGGTCCCACACCCGGTCTGTGCCTAATCTTAGGTCCGCTCTCTCCTCCTTCTGTGAAAGAAAAGCCTGAAGGATAATAGCCGTCTCTTCAGTATGTAAGGGGGCCGGGCGGCCCCCACAGATAACAGTCCCGCTTTTATATTCGCTGAGAGAGATGAGGTAAAAGGGGCGACTAGATTCATGAAAAAGAACAGAAAGCTCTTCTTAGAGTTCTTCCTATCTAGTAACACAGCAGGGGGGAGGAAGGGGCATTTTAAGTTATCTTAGAAGGGTGGCAGAAGGTTCCGGAGAGTCTGCGAGGGTAATGGTGCTTGCATATGCGACGGTGCCGCATTCGAAATGGCCCTGACCTTTACTTGTTAGCTCTTGCGACTCTGAGGGGCCACGGGATGGCGGGACCCCGGGCTCGTTGTGCGCCGATCGATGCGAAACAAGTGGCCTTACAGCGCTCTGATGTGGTGGGGAATTAATTAGCCGACCGCAGCGTCTGGAAGGACGCGGTAGCACACGGTGCAGGATGGCAAATTGCGTGAATTCTCCCCAGGCCCAGAGGGATGGTGGCATTAAAAGCCCCTGTGGCACACCCTAGGTGGTCGCGCCACTTTGCCATTAAACACCATTACTGATAATTGACTGAACAAGTGGCCTTTTTACTGGCCGTCCTTAGCTTGGTCAGTGGCTAATACGCGCTGTGCACCCGGCACAATGAGTAAATGCCACGGTAATGCCTGTTTTATGACAGGCATGGAAGGGGCAGGTCCTGTCTGAGTGTCGATAAAACTGTTTTTAAATGTCGTTTGTGAAAGCCAACTGTAGCTCGCCTTGAGATTTATGCTTCTTATTAGCAGGGGCCGTACATTCAGCCCTATGAGACACAGGCCTTTATGGGCTTTTATAGCTGAACTGTTATGAAGAAAACACACAGGCGTTGTGATCTCATATTGCCAGGGAACACAACATGCATTGGAGTTAACCAGGGGCCAAATACTAACCTCAAAACGACATGAAAAAATATGATGTTTACAACTAAAGTGAGTCATTTCCATGCAACTAGCCTCACCATAAAAAAGCACAAATAACAATTGCATTCTATTTGCCATTGGTCCAGTTGTTTTGGATGCTTAAAAATCTAATTGAAGGAATCAATCTACAAATGGTTCATTTATAGCTTTCTGAAATAATTATATGAATAATACAAATGTAATTAAAAATCCAATTAAAAAGCCCAATATAAAACAAAGCAAAGGCAAATAAATAAATAAAGGTTAAAAAAAACTTCAAACATTAATGTTTAGAGAGCATTTTGGAGAAATGCTCCTATTCACAGTTTTCTGGATGTATTTAAATAGAATAAATAATTAAATAATAAATAAATAAATACAAAAGCCAAAACAAAGAGACAAGGTAAAAACAACAACACAAAAATGCTTTCCAAAAAAGTGCATCAATCAAACTGTCCTGAAGCTAAATGGTTAGCTCACTCCTGTAAACCTGGTGCAGTCTCGATCGGTGTGTTCCTGTATGGCAGCTGTGCAAAGCTGCTTGACAACATATTTTCATTTAAGTAAGGAATATAATTGTAAAGTCTGTGGGGCCATTTTGTATTAACTGTGGAAGGTATCAGCGGGAGGACAGGGGATGGGTATCGTTAAGGTTTTAACAGGGAGATTGTGTTATCGATACTGATCGGTGGAGAAGGCAATCAATCGGTACTTGGTTAAATATATATACAGCACATATATACATACATACACACACATATATGTATGAAATATAATTTCAGATAGATTAAGCAGCTTAATCAACATGGCTCCACCTCTCTCCTGTGTTAAACTAAATGTGTGTGCCTGTCACACCATGGCAGAATATAAAAATGCAATTTGTAAATGCACCAGTGTGCAGGCATTTTTTGTGTTTTATATACATAAGATAAGATACAGTAAGAACATGAACAAAGAAACAAAGTTAAATAAACTGACAAATATACCATTTGTCATACCATAAAACAATTATAAAAAATAAAAAAAACAGTGCTTTCATTTAGCTATGATGGTCTACTAACATTAATGTTCAGGTAAGTAATAGCTACAAAATAAATCTAAAAGTGATCAAATATAAATGAACACTGCATAGTTTGCACTGTATATATTGATAGATGAATGCTTATTAAAGCTATTACTTTATTCAGATTAAGAGCTGTGAGTGATTTTGTCTTTGTATTTTGTTCTTTGATTAACATTGAAGAAGCTCCAATCTGTCACTGAGACAAAATATTGACACACAATTTTCTCCCAACTGTTCTCATTCACTTTAACATATAAACTGTTTTAAGTGAATACTCTCCAAGCAGGTCTGTTTTACATGCTGTGTGTATTTGATCGTTTGGACGCCCTCAAGCTCAGAGTGTACTTTGCTTGTCTGTTTTGAGCGTGGCCGCGGAACACACACACCCGTGACACACACACACACGCGCAAACACACACACACACACACACAGCTGGAACACACACACACACACACACACACACACTTCAGCCTGAGGAACAGCGTCTCTCGTGCGGATTGTACTTTCAACATTTTATTATCAAACATGTCCAGCAATTTAGTAACTGTAAGACGGTGAGCAACAATCGACAGATTGATCTGATTTGCGTTAAGTTTTGGTCAGGGATGAAACGAATGCGCCACGCTGTGAAGAGAAGGAAGTTGTGTTAGAAGAAACACGGCTATAATCTTTAGAAGCTAAAAAAAAACATTAAATAAACTCAGTTCAATATAACAGCCACAGGCCTAAAGTGTAAGCATGTTTTAATGGTTAGTTCTCTTCTATCATAAACAGGGCTTTCATGTTCTGTGCTGAACTCCTCACGTGAAGCGATCTCGCTTCTGATTTGGGAATAGCAAAAAATGCATCAGACTAGAGTTTGAATATTATTTCATATAAAAACAGCTGGTGACTCTGGATAGAATTTGCAAGATAATGTGTTTATATATATAGCAATAATAAATGTATGTGTGTTTTCATAATTTCTCCAGTACCGATAACAGAACCGTTAACGTCAGAGCTTATCGATACTCCGGTCTTTTATAATTCCAGCACCTGCAGCTCTGATTAAATACCGGGTTTCACCCATGACCCTAGGGAGGACAGGGGGAACATACATCCACAAACAACAGTCAGACAGGGGAGACTGCACTGTTTACATGCGTAGGGTGGATAAGAAGGCAATCCAACACTTGGTTAAATTCACTCAGCCGCCAGGGAGTGGAATCTACCACCTGCCATATCACCGTTCGCTAAATCTCAGACAGTAAGCAAAGAAAAACAGACTCCACCTCTCTCCTTGTGTCAAACTAACGTGTGTGTGCCTGTCACACCATGGCAGAAATCTCCAAAACACATGCTGAAAAAATTTTGAATCGGACGCATTTAATTATTTATCAGGGGACAAAAGCATCAGTGGGTTTTCTGACTCAAAGCATTTACAGAAAGCAGAGAGGATGGGCAATACAAACCGATAATAACTTCACACAGTTTGCACTGGGGCCTCTAACTACATTCTTGCAACAATTTTTAATGGAAATTATATTAAAAAAAAATTAATGTCATATTTCCAAAATATTTAGTATTTTATAATATATAGCTATTTTAAAGAAATATGTCAAATCTGTGGAAAAAAAAGTTAAAATATGGGGCCAAAAGCGTAAAACCAGATGAAACAGTCCAAGTAAACATGTCTCTGCAGATGCAGGACACACAGGTGGATCAATGGCACGGTTAGTTTCATGAGAGAGAAGACTGAATGCATCCCAACACCTCATCATACATGTGCATGCGTGTTTACGCAAATGTGACCGAGCAAACAACCCCGGCGATCAAAAATAAACAGTGGCGGACGAGGAAATGGATATTCAAAGGCAGGTCTCATTTAGCACCACGGCTGGGTGGAAGGGGAGACGTTTATTTGCATAACGGAATTGGAAGTGACTGTCAGCGTCGGCTGCTGAATCTACTCCCTCATCTACCGCAGGCACCCTCCAGCTCATGGCTCCTCGTTTTTTTTCCCCTCCTCATTTGTTCTTGCACTTTTCTTTAGCTGGAAAAATCAATGTGTAAGGAGCAGGGCTCTCTTTTCTGCTCAAGGACGATGGATTGAGTTTCGGCAGCTCTAATTTTGAGGATTCACTTTCTTTTCGTACGTAATTTCGCACTGATCTGGCCGGTAACTGAGTGGAGTGTGATCGCTTGTGGCCACGTCTTGAGCAGATGCTTCATTTGCTTTTAGCAGTGGTGATTAAATGTGCAGCTCTGGGCTATACTCGTGTTGACGGAAAAACAATGCAATTAATGTACACCGGATCAAAACAACCCAATAAAAAGAAAGGATGGCTTTAAAAATAAGGCTCTCCTGGTGTTCAATGGCAAAAAACACTCTTTCTGCAGTCAGATCATATTTCAAATGTTTTCTCTGAAAAACGCCAACTATCTGTCCTTGCTTGACACCGCCACTTAGATTCGGCAAACATCTTGCCATCCAGCCACCAGAAGCCATTTAAGAATGAAATCGCAGCAAGCGCTGCCTCTAAGATTTTTTCCCATTTTTTCAAGGAATGGGCATTTGTGGTTAAGGTTCACCAATCCATAATTGATGAGAATAGCTGCTCTGATATATCAAAAGCGGTGCGCACGGGTCTGAACCTGATATTTATTTCCTTCGGATGTCAAATGTCCACACCTGCAGCTCTGATAACTAATTTCAGGTCCACCCATGACAAAACGCAGGTGTGAAATGGGAACATGTATTTGACAAACAACAGGCCCTTTATGAGGTGGGGATCACTGCACTGTTTTTGCAGGGTGGATAAGCAGTGATTTCAGTTCCAGCGGTGCCGGCGCTCGCCGCTCATGCGGCAAATCTGTTTTCAGCGACTTTCGGCGCCGCTGGACATCTACATAAAAGGCAAAAGACCAACACAAAGAGACGGAAAACCACCACCTGCAGCTCAGGACGCTAAACTACAGACATCCTCCCCAAAATCCACGTGCCGGACATCACTCATCACGGCAGATTACTCCATGCCATTATCGACTCATCGTCACTTCGCCATTGTCACGCTGATGAGGCGTGATGTAAATGTATGTAAATCCACGCTCTTAACTGACAGTCTAAAGATGAGGAACAGATGAGATTAGGTGCAGAGGATCGCTTTCTGCAGGAAGCCCCCCCGATAAGCTCATTATGCCCTTAAAAGGTTTAATTATCAGAGCCATTGCGTATGAACATTGCATACAGAGATTTTGACTGAAATCCTGTGTAAATCCTGGCATCTAGCAGTGTCTGTCAGCAAGAACCAGAAACAATCATGATTCATTTACAAGACACTAATTATTGCGTGCAAGCAAAAGCTGACCGATTTGTGTCTGATGCCATTTTCTTGTCAAATTCACATCTGATATACTACAAATCAATAAATGACTCACTCATTTACTCAGATACTTGTGGGTATTTTTTGTACGATCAAACAGAACTTAAAAAAAACTACTGGTTTCAAACAGGCTGCAAGAACTCTCACGTCTGTCTTTGGTTGGGCAAACAAACGGTCTCACCCCAAACTCACACCATTGGTTGACCCAATGTTATTAAGATGCCCAAATGTAAAATGGCTTACTAATTTATACAATTTACATGAAAGTTACACGTATCTTATAAAACCCTTGTACTTCTATCGCTAACCCCTAGATGGTAATGATTCAAGACAGCCTCACCTCAGCGAGAACCCCTGAATAGGATATTTTAACAGCAGATGACGTTGAGGCTCTGTGTCAGAGGGCACCAGTTGATTCAGTGGCTTTGTGAGTTGTCAACAGGGCGGCTCGGCTCCCAGGCACTGAACGTGACTCACTGTCTCTTCTGGTGTGGCACTGCAGGTGACGTAATCGGATCTGGGAACATGACCCTTTGCCCTCTCTATAGCCCAGAAAACACTGAACCAGACCTTCTTTTTATTAACAACTTTAGGGGCGGCGTGCAAACATCGGCGATAACGGCCTAAGAACTCTCTGGAACAAGCATCAGATTTTAGCTCCCAGATACTTGAGAAAAATGCAACCTTCTCACAATGCTGTAAAGTAAAAGACCTTTCTTTACGTGATCCGTTGCTTTATTTATGGTTTAAAAGACGCGGTATCATTTATTTCCTGCAGGCATGGAAATGCACAAATAATGCAAGATTTGGAGTGTGCAAACACTGTCAATGTGTGGTGCACTTGAGAAGGTGACAACAGGGGGCTTGGCACAGATTGCTGGCTCCTGTATGAGTGCTCAGGGAAACAAAGCTTCTACTGCATATCAACTACCTCTTAACACAATTGCAGCGACAGCGCTGAAGTGTTGCAATAAACCAAAAAGCTGCAAAAATACAATGGACCACACATTTAGGCTTCCTGTTCCTACCTCACAAGAGAGTCTCTGATATAAGTGAACCACAGACTGCCACTACGGCATGCATCCAGACAGATTGAGAGTAAGCGTGGAGCCAGAAAGCCCCTGGTCAGAGACGGGGTGGCATTAGGAGAACCTGGCCTGGAGAAGGGGGCAGCAGCTGATGCTACAGACAGTCATTACTCCCCTCAGCTCAAGGCATGACACTGGAACGGCACAAGTGGGCCAACTAAGATTTATCCGCACTGTCAGGACAGTGTGGAGTTGACCAGAGGGCCTGCTGATGAATCCCACCCTCCACTTCTGTTTGCAAGCTGTTCAGGACCAACAGGTCACAATGGCATTTTATTTATGGCGCTTTAACATGCCAAGCTGATCCGCCTTCTCCCCTGCTTTAGTATGGCGAATGGCCCTTCCATCAGGAAGTACTGTGCCTGGGAGCAAGCGAGGCTTAAGTTATGTCTCTCTAGCACCAACAATTGGAGATGTGGCTCATGTTTTCAAGCCAAAATGATGGTTCGAGAGAAATAAAAAAGAGAAATATGAGCAGGATATCAAATGGGGGCATTTTTTTAAATCTACAGGTGACAGAAAAAAATGATAATTCAAAATACTGCAGTATATACTTCATGCAACCATATTGATAAAAAATTCAGAATTGAAGGATTGGTTCATGAATGTGAAATTGAATTGAATTTGCCATACTCCACAGGAAGATGAACTAGAAAGACAGGAAGTACCCGGTATAGTTAACTAAACTTTAAAAAATATATATATAATAATGAAATCAACACAGGTAAAGCATTCTAAATAAAGTGCTCTTCCACCCTGGTCTATAATATTTAGAAAATATAATGAAATAAAAAACTAAATGTTCATCAAATGTTTCAAAGTTGATGAATTCATTCAGATCTCCTTCGTTGATTTTAAATTGAAACTGCAATTCTGCATACTGTTCACTGCAGTAAAGAATTAAATTAAATGTAATTCTAAATTCAACTCCAAAATAAATATAAATAATAAATATACAGTGTAATAGTACAATATTTCATATGCATACTTTAGGGGGAATAGCAAATAAATCACACAGAATAAAAAAATTTGAAAAATAATACACTTATATATTTGAATACACTGAAATCATTTTTCACAATAAACAAATAAATAAATAGACAATTCAGAAAACATACATTTTTAACCTTCATTCAACCAAGGATATTTTATCCCAAAAAGTGTTTAAACAATGTGACAGCGGGTTGGGAAAAGGTTGAAAAGATAAACGAATATATTACGGTTTTCTTTAAAATACTACTGTTGTTTCTATTTATTTACCGTTCTGTTCAATCTAACTGCCACAGTATGTTCTCCATCTGGTGTTTTTGGTGTACATAAGTATTATAATGATATAAATCATTTGAAAATTAAGTAATTAAGCCAGTTAATTAGTATGTAAATAGGGTTTCAGAAACACTAGCAGGCCTTCCGCTTAAATCCGCAAATTTAAGAGCAAATCCGGATGTGTCAGCTTTCATTACGGCAGGTGTGAGTGGCAGGTCACGGAGCGTGCGTGAGGGAAATGACAGCAGGACAAAGGTTGTTTTATTCCAAAATGAAATGGGAGTGGAATCAAGCCGGGCACCTCAGCGTGGCAAAGCCCCAGCAAACCTCCGGGCCAGTGGACGAGGAGCAAGCTTAACCTTTCTCCCTCACTCTTGCTATCTCTCACCCGCTTACTCATTTCCTCCCCAGCCCCCGCCTCCTCGCGCCTATCCATTCGGATCGATGGCCGCACTGCAGAAGTAGTGGACTGGGAGTGCGAAAATTCAGCTCGTTCTCGGAGAGAAACTGTGTAATTTTCACCATGATGAAAAAAGCAATAACATTTTTGCTCATCCTTTACAGCTAGCAATAGAGGAGGTGTGGGCTCAAACAGCTGAGAACTCACCTTCTGCGCTAGTCGGAGGGGGCAAAGTTACATCCGCACCCATACGCCAAAAAAGACTTCAACCTTTCGATATTCAAGTGAATAAGAAATCTGTCAGGGGCAAACCAATGATCTTATGAACATTAACGAGTGCAAAATGACGAGCGAAACTCCTGGATTTCAATAAACAAAATATCAATCTTACGCAAAGGCTGGCGGGCTGGATGCGCTCCTTGTTATATTAGAAGCAGATGTATGTGTCTGATAGAGAGCATCAGTTATATCCCAGCATTCATTTCATTACAGTTCCCGCCAGAGCCTTACCCCCCGTAGTTCTTTATTTAGCTCAGCAGTTAAAGCCTCTTTAACTGCAGATTCAATATGACGACATTCGGCGCACGTATGGAAGAGTAGAACAATGGCGAATCTAAAAACGTGATACTCTGCGATGCTGTTACTTCTGCAGATCTCTGATCACGACACCTCCCGCCCCATCCTGTTCCTTTTATTTGAGGATGAAACACCAGAGCACAATTTGAATACAGTTGTACATCTTTCCATTTATTAATGCTTGGATTAACATGACTGGGGGTTTTGTCAAGGGAGTCTTTACTAGAGCCCAGAGAGCAGTTCTGTGTGACAGTAATAGTCCTCAGTTAATATACTTGAATGATGCAGATTTCTTAGTGTTGGGAAGCAGAACAAAGGGGGTTTATTTGAAGCGTGAACACAAAGGTAAAATTGTAAAGTGGAGGGTGTAAACGGGAGGGTAGGAGCCACTCGAGATGAAAGCCATGTTATTTGACACAGCGCTGGCAGTGAATTAAAAAACAAAGGCAGTGGTGGGAGAATCCTCCTGACTTTTTGACAGGAGAAAGATGAGCCACTTTTACTTTCCTCCTATCCCGGCTTTCAGTCTCTCACACTGGAAAAACATTATTTGCTCTTGATATCATCTGTCCGACCCTTGATTTCTTACTCCCTCCCTCAATATCGATTTCGCCAGACTTTATGCTGCTAAAGTTCTTCTCCGGAAATCTTAAAAGTTGCTATTTTTAAGCCTTTGAAGGAAAATATATTAGTGGGAAGGAGATCATTGTGTGTGATTATAATTATTTTTTAAATGATAGTTAAAAAAAATTTATCAACATTAAAGTGGATATGACAAACATTAGATACAATTTTAATAAGATTAAAATCAACTGAAAATAATGCATATGATGAAATTAAAAAAATAGGAAATTCTAAATTTTATTCAGAAAAAGCATTACTCAAAAGTGAGAGTTTTACATTGTTAAAAAACTATTTAAAAGAAATGCTCTATTTTGAACTATTTATCAAATAATTCTGAAAATGTATCACGGTTTCAACAAAAAAGCAGCACAAATGATTTCAACATTGATTTATGTTCCTTGAGCATCAAGTCAGCATATTAGAATAATTTCTGAAGGATCACGTGACACTGAAGACTATAGTAATGCTGAGGAAAATTCAGCATTGCCATAAGAATTAATTAATCTATTTATTTTTAATTTATATATTTAAATGTATTTTCAAGTGTAATAATATTTCACAACATTCATGTTTTTACTGTATATTTCATCAAATAAATGCTGCCTTGGAGAGCATAAGAAACAAATAAAAAAATCTTAACAAGCCAAAACTCAACAGTAGAGTACATTAATAAAAACAAAACAAACAAACAAACTTATATTATTATATTATTCCATGAATACGGTTGAATAATGTGTTATGGTAGGGCTGGGCGATATGAGCAAAAAAATCATATCTCTGTATTTGTTGGCTGATTTGCGGTATGCGGTATATATCTTTGTATTTTGATTAAACAAATAAACAAATAAAGTGAATGATAACATGTAGGCATATATTGTGTACAAAAAAAGGGTTAAAATGACATAATATTCTAGCATTGTAATCTAAAAACAAAAACAATGCTTTTAAAGCAGAAGTTAAATTTACTAAACTAAAAATGAAAGTAAAAAAGCAGACTAATTGAGTAAAAAGGCTATTTTGATTACCCCATTACACTTAGTGCTATCATACAAATAGGTTTAAAATTCTACATGTCACATTTATATTTTCCAACTACAAATATTTCAGCAAAATGTATATTTTAGTCAGAGTTATTGCGCTCCTATTTCATTGTGCTCTGTCTGTTTGGCGACGTTCAGAACCAAGTCTGTGAAGTTTAGCAGAGCAAAAGCTCATGCACTTCTGACAGCAAAATGGACATTTTCCATGGCTTTCTAACATTTACAGATGGAGAATATGCCTGTGAAATGTAATTTATGTACTTAGGAAAACAGCACATAGCTCAAAACAGCGCGTCTCTGTAAGCGGCACATGCAGCCTTTCTGTCAGAGCATCTGACGGGACGAGCTGCTTTAAACGGAAACTATAAACAATAGGCTACAATATTTTACAATTTTTAAAGCCCTTCATATAAAGCTGTTCACATGTTTAGAACAAAGTGCATTATGCACTTTCTCCGCAGCAGTTCAGCCTGTGTCCTCCTCCCTATAGATTTGTTTCGGATGTGCTTTTATCAAACTTATTAACGGTATTGCTTCATACCGTAGCACTTATAAAAATATATCGATATATCTTACAAACTCGATATACCACCCAGCCCTATGCTATGGTACCAATTTTTTTTTAAGTAAATAAATTCAGGTTTAGTGTCAACAGACAGCCGTCATCCTCATGGAATCCTTCAATATGTTCTAGAGTTCAGTATTTTCCCACCAAACACTCTGAAAACACTATGTCTTGAAGTAGAACGAAGCATCTCTGAAGTTTCAGTCTGCTGCTTTGTTGGCTCTCATGAACATGCATGTGTAACACAGAGCTGTGGAGGTGGGTAGGAGAGCAGCCAGGCTCGAGGAGGAGTTCAAAAGCCTAAAACGGGCCACTCGTTATCCCGAGGGCCCCTGTAGCACAGCAGAAAGGCCTCCAGAGAAAAAAACAGCTCAGAGAGCACAATCAAAGCCTGAAACTCAGAGCGCCACTGAATGGAACTGTATAACAAAATGACATTTGAACAGATTCAGGCAATGTTCCTCTGAATGTGATATCAAGCCTTCAGGTGATTATTCAGAGTGGCTATTCAATTAGAATTATTATCAGACCCAAAATGGCCTCTGAGAACGAGACAAGAAAAGGATGGGAAAAGGAAAACCAAGATAATGAGAAGGTCACAGCCATAGAGTGAATACTAGAGTGAATGTTATTGCAGATAATGCCAAGCTCACGTGAACCTGCTAATATTTGGTGCATAGCTCTCCATTCAGTGTAAAACCCTGTCAGTGTGATAGATTGAAAGGAGTCTTGCCGCTCTCTGCCATTTTCTTTCTCTCGCTTCTTACATTGTGGGCAGCAGTACAGTGCAAACTGACAAATCTCAGCGGGTTTTACGGTCTCCTGAGCTGCGGTTACCAAGAAGTCACGCTTTTCCATTCATCCAGGCCAAAGAATTGAGGAGACATGGAGAAGACATTCACACTGAGGAGTCACTTTTACTAGCATCCATAAAAAAGGCGATAGTTCACCCCCCAAAATGACAATTCTATCATTATTTACTCAGCTCACTATGAGTTCCTTTCTTTAGTTGAACAGAGAAAGAAATTCTGAAGAATGTGATTTTCAATGCAATTCACTGAAGTTTTCAAGCTTCAAAAAGATACAAAGTGGTTCATATGGCTTGTGCAATATATTCCAAGTTCTCTGAAATCTAAGTCATAATACACAAATAATCCTTCCGGATAACCGAGTCAGATTTATGAATGATTCATTCAAACTGGTTTCACGAACTGGATCAACCTAATCATTACGAAAATCTGAATGAAAATGATTCATTCACAAATCAGACACTGCTTCTTCTTTATTGAACACAAGTACATCTATGGCAGATTTCAAGATTATTAGTGAAGAAGACTTAAAATGCTCACTGGGTGATGGTGATTTTTACATTTTTTCAATCTTTCCATTTGCAAAGTATTCATTCTCCATTAACTGTAATTTCATGGGAGAAAAGCAACCAGCACAGTTTTAAGAATTATTGTAGTCATCAGTAGCATGCCACAAATGTGGTACATAGACATTAGCTTGAAAATAACCCAGAATACCCACAGCCGACCTTCATTCTACCTGCTCTGAGACGACGTACATTACTAAGAGGCCACCAGGTGAAAGAAAACAACATATTTTATTCAGAACCATTTCACTTTAGTTAACTATTTCCAGTTAACTAAAATCTCTGCTGACTTTGAACAGGAAACAGACGTCTTTAGGGGGCATTGGGAAAGTGCCAATCATTCTAATTGTTTGAATTTGTATTGACTCGGGATAAGGAAAAAAAAGAGACGTGGGTCAAAGCAAATACTTCAAGCCTGAAAGAAAGAGAATCAAAGAGTGAGAGAAACCGAGAAAGAGAGAGTGGGGTGGGAGGACAAATGTGTACCTCAGCTGTTCTGGTGGGTTTTCCATTATATTTCTGAAATGGACTGAGCAGGCAAAAGAGCTTCTTTTCAGACAGCGCGCAGAGGCAGAAATGACTTATAATGAATGAACGCATCAGAATGGGATTCCTCATCCATACTGCTCTGTTCACACCGAAAAAGGACTCTGAAGGAAGTTGCATAAGAACATGAGGTTAGAAGGAATTGTTGTGCATGACCCAAGGCAACAAAGAGTCCTCACCACAGAAAGAGCACAAACCTCTTTCAATACTTAAACAATTAAGTCCCCAAACTTATATTGTAGTGAGCACATTTTTAGCATAGTGCTTACCTCCCTTCCATTGTCTCTTCCTCCATCTTTCTCTCCTACTCTTATTACTTTCAGGAATCGAGCTGAATCAGTCTTTGCAACTTTGAATTGAATTATGCATTCGTTAGTTCATGCATATGCATGGATTCCCGAAGTTCATGAATATCTATTACGTTGCCATTTACATTTCTTCCATTTTCCTAATACATAAAAATCCTACACTAATGAACAAATGGAAGGACTGCAGCTTGTAGACAGAGAGCTAGCGATGTGCTAAATAAAAGAAAGGCGTACAGGCTTTCTAATTAGAGCTCGGAAACCATGCGGCGCGATTTTAGACAGTGATTCATTTACGAACTTCAATGAAAAGCCATGAGATTACATGAGAACTCATGTTTCTAGATGGATTCTCAAGAGAATCGAAACGCTACCTCGGGGAAAACCAGATGGTGAAAAAACAGACAGAAAAACAAAGAATCACATCAGCATCACAACATTGTAGAGTATAAAAATATTTAACATTTTAAGATTTGCTAAGGATTACATTTAATACTGTTATTGAATTATTAGTGTTGCTAAAGATGAACTATTAATACAATTTGATATAACAATCCTGCCCACTTAAATAGCTTTAATGTAGTTTTGCTTGTTATTAGCTTCTAGTGTACTACTTTTTCAAAAGAGCAGCTTGACTGTTGTTGAACTGTTTTAAATCATGAGTATTTTGTAACTTGGTGAGCTACAGTTTTAAAGTAGCTTCTCCACCACTGGTACCCTGGCAACCTTTCCACACCATGCAAAACGGCCTGAAAAGAGGAGAGGTTGATCGCCGCCAATATGTGTGAAAAATAAAGGATCCTGTTTTCAGGATTCTGACGCTTCATCAGAAGTTATCACAGGCTATTCACTACCAGTTCAGCGCACACACACACACACACACACACACACACACACACACACACACACACACAGAGATGGGGGAAGTTGCCCAGAGGCAGAAGTGCTGTGGCAGTGAGCATCCGTTTATCAGGAAGTCCGCGTACAGCTGACAAACAGCATGTGTGTGTGCACGTTTAATCCCCTCCTACCTCACACTCGGTGGGTGACCGTGTTCTAATAAGCAAGAACACACAGAGATCCTGTATTTACGTATTAATAAAATCCCTCAGTGATACACTAACACTCTGATACTAAACTATCCCTGAGGGTAGCAGAGACCGTGGATAGTTTTCACACTTTTTTTTTACTCTAGTGAATATTTCTCAGGGAAATTTGCTTTGAATGTCAGTATAGCATTGGCTACAAAAAGCAATTGAATATTTTAGGGCTAGGCAAAATCGCAATATATTTTTTTTCATATAAGGCCATATGGATAATTATCACGATAAATGTCAAATCTTTATTTCTTTAAAGTTTAAAGCCATATTTGTGCTCCAAAGTAAAAGTTCTAGACACCAGACTGTTAATTTTCCTTGTAAAAATAAATATCTTAAAGGTGGGGTATGCATTTTTTCAAAAACACTTACTAAAACTGAGTCTGGCAGAGTACCAAAACAAACTTGTAGCCAATCAGCAGTAAGAGGCGTGTCTACTCATGATATGGAGGAGAGAGTGCTCAGTGCACAGGACGACCATTAGCTGAGCGAAGACAGAAATATAGATAATGGCGGATAAAAAACAAAACAAACCGAGTAAATATCGGATCAGCTTTCCAGCGCTGGAGAGAACTGAAGGAGAGGGAAGGCTTGCGATCGGATGCCGAGGTTCCTTTGTTTCTTCTCGATAGGTGAGTAACATTGGTTTAACATAATGATTGCCTGGGTTGCGTACGTATGTATGGGGCGGAGCTATCAAAATAGAGTCGAGACCCTTTTGGAGGTTGGGGCATGTTTGTTTTGGTGATTTCAAATATCAACATTGGCTACCAGAAATCACTTACCCTACCTTTAATAGAAAAATTTATTCTTAGTGTCATGTTCTAATGAAGGATACTATTTCAAATCAAGAAACAGGTTTGTGTTGCCTAATATCATTACTAATAATAATAAAGAGACATGTTTTTTGTCTCTTAGAAATGCACATTTGATAGTCGCAGCAGTTTGAGTTAGGGTGCAGATGTACATTTTTGTTCATTATCAAAACCAGTAACATCTGTAAAAATGGTAGCAACCTCATTTTTACATGGTGAAATGTATTTATTCTGACAGATTTTTCTTTTTAATGGTCCAGGTGGTGGTAAAAATATTTACTTGAAGTAACCCCTAAGATTTAAAGTTAATATTTCAATAATTTAACAATACATTTGCATGTTCATGGTGTTTGATTTCAGTTAATGGCCACATGACATGCAAGAAAACAAATAAATATTTAATATTTTAAATTTAAAGTAAAAATTATTATCTTTTTTTATCAGATCAAAAACACCCTGCAGTTCCCTCACAAACTCCAAGGGGTTCGCAAACCCTGGAAGAGACTATTTAGATTTCCAGCTAAATTTAACAGTAAAACAATTGATTTGACTTTAGACTCAGCTCTAAATCTTCTCAAGATACAACTAGTCTTTGTGATAGCTAACTAACTAACTAACCACAGTCTCCTCTATAAACCACCCCTGATTGAGTCACCTAAACAAAATCAGTTTTCTACATAACGGGCTTCATGTGTCTTCCAGAACAAACCGTATCGAATACAATGGCAAGAAAATTGAACAGAGATGATAAAAATGTTGCGACTTTGTTTCCGAAGCTCCCAGAGTCGGTGTGCACTGATAGCGCCACCATTCAGGTATTCAAGCAGGTTTGCATAGGGAACATGGCTGTTATTGTGTGCAAGCATTTTATCCCTTATTTGCTGATAATGACAAATCTCTCTCTCCCTCCCTCTCTCTCTCTCTGTCAGTCTCGTGTGGTGGTAGCCAGCTCTTTGGGTCTGCGCAGATAAGCGGGTGATTCATCATGAGGCTGAAGGCTGCACACGGCGCCTTATCAGCCCCTCGCAAGGATCCAGTCTCACCGCACATGCTCTCTGTTTGGAAAGTGACCTGCTGCCTCCCGGCCCCAAATTACCATGACAACATTAGAATTATCCAAGCAAAAATGACAAGAGGCAAATTAATATATTTTGCTCACGCTCAGACCACTCGGCATCCCCGTCGCCCCGATCTGGTGCCAAATTCTTCATATACGTTTCCATTATTGTAGAGAAAATAATGGCCAACCAAAGGCGGCCTGCTTGGGAGGGACTTTAATGAATGCAAACGAGCGGCCTGGCTTCTCTCTGTGAAAAAAATCTTAAGAGAAACGTGTGTGCATCCCTCCTTACTGAATATTGCAGGTTGTGCTTTAGTAAATACAAAGGATAGTCTTAATGCGACTGAACTAACAGTCATATTAAGTCATTGTATTAATGTCAAAGCAAGGCCAGAGCCTGGAGGGAAAGTGTGCACCGGTATGCTTTATATTTATACTTTAGATAGAACATAATACAAAAATTCAATATTATATCATTAATAAATACAAATATGTGTAATACCATAACAATAATACTATTACTATATTTAATACATAAATATTTTTAATTATTACAATATAAAAAACATGTGGTTTTTACTATGGGAAAACTATGGTGTTATATAAGCTACATTTCAGTGCACTGCAAATGTAGGATCTATGATGATGAATAACTCCACTGATCTGGGTATTTTAAGGTATTTTGCAACCTCCTGTTCTTGTTCACTTGTAAGCCAAGCCACGTACATAGGCCTGTCAGGCTGACTGATCCCAAATTAGACAGATCTGACTTGTGAGAGAGCGCTTTTAATCTTGACTCAGAAACAGCTGAGGGCCAAAACGAACAGCTTTACGTGTTATTTTTCATTCAGTGTTTGTGCAAAGAGGTCACTAGTCCCGGGTCAGTATTCCAACAGATGTGCGCTGTGGGAGCCATGTCATTAAAACTGTTCACAGATCAGCTGCAGCTTCCCACCCGGAACATCTAGCTTTGTTGTTCTCAATCAAAAAACATGGAGATTTAAAGGTGCAGTTCACCAAAAAATAAAAATAACGTGATTCAGAGGTGGAAAGAGTACAAAAATATTCTACTCAAGTAAAAGTACCATTACATTACTGAAATTTTACTTAAGTACAAGTAAAAGTACTAGTCTAAAAATATACTCAAGTAAAAGTAAAAAGTAGCTCATTTAAAATTTACTGAGTTTGACATACCTGGTATATGGGCCTATAAATCTCAAACTAGGTGTTTTGAATGAAAGGAATCAGTTATTTAGAATAATAACACATTTAGGCTGTTACCAGGGAAATTAAATCAGTATCAACAAAATTCATCTTTGCAATGCAGAGGCAAGAAGCAGAATCTGAAGTGGCATAGATGTATTTACATTTACACTGACATGAATGCATTTAGCCTGCAGTTACAAATGCAGAAATAATGTTTTGATAAATAAGACATAAAATGTGACCCTGAACCACAAAACCATAAGGGTCCATTTTCCTACATTATTTATACATCATCTGAAAGCTGAATAAATCATATTTCCATTGATGTATGGTTTGTTATGATCGGACAATATTTGAGAATCTGGAATCTGAGGGAGCAAACAATCCAAATATTGAGAAAATCTCCTTTAAAGTTGTTCAAATTAAGCTCTTAGTTTTGATATATCTACAGTAGGAAATTTACAAAATATATTAATGGAACATGATCTTTACTTAATATGCTAATGATTTTTGGCTTAAAAGAAAAATGTATAATTTTGACCCATACAATGTATTGTTGGCTATTGCTACAAATATACCCCAGCGACTTAAGACTGGTTTTGTGCTCCAGGCCAGGGTCACAAATGTTAAATAGTCATTTGAAATACAAAAATAAAAAGATACTTTAAATGTTAAATTAGAACCACCAGTAGGTGTCAGCAAGTCACTCAAAAGTGAGTCATTGCGATTGAACAGAATCATTGAAACGGTTAATTCAAGGAATGAAACACGTCATTGCTCAGAGACGCAAAACTGTGTATGGTGGCTGTGTTTGGTATTATTTTTGTTGTCGAAATAGAGCAAAAACAGGCAATATGGTGTCTAAAACGCAAGTCTCTTAATTAACTTATTGTTTTTTGAACTGTTGTAAAAAGCAAAACTACAGGTCTATGTAATCATGGTGATTTTTTTGAGAAAAACGGCATTCGTCATGTGATGTTGACTTACTATATTAAATTATATAAATATATACATTTTCTGCTTCTATATCTTCAATTTTGTGATCCTTCTAAACGCATTCTAACGGACTGAATCACGCAGTGAAAGAAAGCAGTCCAGATGCACACGGATTAGTCTAATCTAACGTTACTAGATTTCACGGCACACTGTTTAGAGTGATTTGATTGGTTTTTGGCAAAATACTGATAATGTCAAATCGCACATCGTTAAAACAACAATTACTATATTATCGCAGATGATATCATACCCTGCACCACTGTCTTTTTGGCTCATTTGTGCAAAACCTTTGCTAAACCGTCAAAGCTTCATTTTAACCACCAATGCAATGATGTAAGTATTTACCTCTTACATACCTCTACATGCTTGCGATGATCGAGATGTTATACACTGCTAGTTCGGCCTCCCGAGGCAAACACAGCTTACACTGCATAATAGAGCATGAATATGGCCAGGGTTCACTTCATTTCCTTCGAGTTCAACTTCAGCAGAATACGACGGGGTTTGGTTTTCAGCTGGGTCTGCATCATGAACGCCTGTCTTGTCCATCTGCATATTTCTTGTGATTTTAGCGCCAGTTTCTTCTTCTGCCCATTATTTACTGCAGTTGTTTCCACGGAGCGATTTTTTAACTCAATGTGTTTGTTTTAAAATGTAGCACAATACTTCACACAAAATATACTTAAGTAAAAGTAAAATTACAGATTAAAAAATACTTAAAAAAGTACAAGTACACAAAAAAGCTACTCAATTACAGTAACGCGAGTAAATGTAATTCGTTACTTTCCACCTCTGACGTGATTATTTCTCACCCTCATGTCACAGAAAGAGCAGCACAACCCCATTCTTTAAAACTACTTCACGCATTCCTAAAGGATTAGAACAACATGAGGCTGGATAAATTTAAAATTCTGAGTGAATTCATCTTTAAACATGCTGGATTAGAATTTAGCATAATATTCTTCATCTCTTGATGTTCATTTAAATGACTGTTTGTCACAAACAACTTGTGACTGAACTGATGTGAATGAAAAAGCACAAACCTGTACGGCTATACAGAGTAACCCTAAAAAGATTATTCTCGGCTAGAATAGAATGTCTGCTCATCTCAATAGATTAGCCTAGTTATCGTGCTACGGAAACATCTTAATGAAGCCATTTCAATAAAAGGAATTGTGTCCTTTTAGCAGCATACCTGGTAGTAGCCTGAAAGGATATGCGAGAGGGTTTATCAGGGAGCTGTTTACTCTGTCTAAAAAACCCATATGGAGACAGAAAAGCTGAGAGAAAGCAACAAGCGCCACCGGGCTCCCCGCAGAATTGCGCATTTGAGAGATTGCGTTTGGCAGTCCTGCCCGCTATCAGTTGGCAGGCAGTGGAGCATTCTCAGAATCATCTGTTGATCATTTAATTACAGTATGTTCCAAAGGGGAAGAGGGACCAGGACATCGTAGGAAGCAAAGTTAGGATGCATGAGGAGGAAAAGCAGTCAGGAGAGGGCATCACGTAAAATGCAAGCTTTATATATTCACACTGAGAGAGATAAGGACAACTGAAGGGCCATTGGGTTTCTAGGGGTAAAGCGATGGAAACAACATTAATCTTAAAGCACCACATGCACTGTATCTTATCCATCTACATTCAACACGAGCGCACACACAAACACACACAAACAGAGCTGACAATCACAGAGACAACTTCAAAGCCGAGAACACAAACACGCTGCTCAAACTACGTAGAGATAGATGCCAGACCGTTTACCGCTAAATGAAAAAAGACTTTATACGACATGATAGAAGACAGCCAGACAATCCAATGCGTTTATAGTAACAGGAACAGTTCACTCAAAAAATGAAAGCACTCATAATTTACTGATCTCTATATCAATTTAAACCCATATCATTTTCTCTCTTCACACAAATAACTAAATATGAAATCTTAGTAATAGTAATATCCATCTAAAAAAAGAAAACGAGACTGGGCTGTAAAGCTTTAAAAGTGGTCCAGATGGAGTCTGATTTGTAAACAAATGCAAATTGTTTTCAGTAATTAAAATAAAGCTGAACTACATAAGAAAATTAGAAATGTTGCCTAAAACTAAAACCGAAATAAACGTCAATTAAAGCCATACAGACAATATAAAATCTAATAAAGATGAAAATTGCACAAATAAAAATGTAATTAGATTTAAAAGCAAATCTAAAAATACTATAACCTTACAGGTACATCTCAAAAATTTGAATATGGTGAAAATATATATTTTTATTTTAACTTGTTTCAAAAAGTGAAACTATCATATATTTTAGATTCATTACATGTAAAGTAAAACACTTCAAAATATTTTTTGTTTTAATTTTGAAGATTAGAGCTTACAGCTAATGAAAGTCAAAAATTCAGTATATCAAAATATAAAATTTCTATAAATGACCATCCATACAGTATAAATTCTGGGTATCTCTTGTTCTTTGAAACCAAAATAATGGGGAACACTGCTGACTTGGCAATGGTCCAGAAGACGATCATTGACCCCCTCCACAAAGAGGGTCATTACTGAAAGGGGTGGCTGTTCAAGGAGTGCAGTATCAAAGCATATTAAATGCAAAGTTGACTGGAAGGAAGAATTTGGGTAGGAAAAGGTGCACAAGCAACAGGGATGACCGCAAGCTTGAGAATACTGTCAAGCAAAGCGATTCAAACGCTTGGGAGATTTTCACAAGGAGTGAACTGAAGCTGGAGTCAGTGCATCAAGAGTCACCACGCTCAGACATCTTCAGGAAATGGGCTACCAAGCCACTTCTGAAACAGAAACATTGTCAGAAGCATCTTACCTGGGCTAAAGAGAAAAAGAACTGGACTGTTGCTCAGTGGTCCAAAGTCCTCTTTTCAGATGAAAGTAAATGTTTCATTTAATTTGGAAATCAAGGTCCCAGAGTCTGGAGGAAGAGAGGAGAGGCACAGAATCCATGTTGCTTGAAGTCCAGTGTGAAGTTTCCACAGTCAGTGATGATTTGGGCTGCCATGTCATCTGCTGGTGTTGGTCCGCAGTGTTTTCTGAAGTCCACAGTAAACGTAGTCATCTAGCAGGACATTTTAGAGCACTTCATGCTTCCTTCTGCTGACAAGCTTTATGGAGAAGCTGATTTCATTTTCCAGCAGGACTTGGCACCTGCCCACACTGCCAAAGGTACCAAAAGCTGGTTCAATGACCATGGTGTTACTGTGCTTGATTGGCCAGCAAACTCGCCTGACCTGAACCCCATAGAGAATCTATGGTAATATGCAATATTCTAATTTTCTGAGACACTGAATTTTGTGTTTGCATTATCTGTAAGCCATAATCATCTAAATGTCAAGAAATAAAGGCTTGAAATATTTCACTCTATGTTTAATGAATCTATATAATATATGGGTTTCACTATCTGAAATTGAGTGACAAAAAATATTGACCTTTTTGTCCTGATTGTGGACAGGAATAGACAGCAATGGCCCTACACTCCTCTTATGATCAGTGGGACCCCTGTGGAGAGGGTGAGCAGCTTCAAGTACCTCGGTGTAAACATCTCAGAGGACCTGACTTGGACTACACACATTCAGATCCCAGTGCATCTCAGTGTGGTATGGAAACAGCTCCAATCAGGACTGAAAAGCTCTGCAGAGAGTCGTGCGCTTAGCTGAGCACATCTCAGGGTCTGCTCTTCCCTCTCTGCAGGACATCTACTTCAGACGCTGCAAAAGCAGAGCTGCTAAAATCATCAAGGACTCGAATCACCCTGGTAACGTCTCTTCATTTTACTGCCATCTGGCAAGCGCTTCAGGAGCATGATGGCAAAAACTGAGAGACTGAGGAGGAGCTTCTTCCCTCAGGCCATCAGGCTCATAAACTCAAACTCATAACATCAACATGACCCCATGTAATAATCAGTAAGATATTCATTATTCTCCACCATACGTATAGCTGCTATGCATATACCCTGTAAAACCTGTTTGCGCATTCTTCTTGCACATTCCTGCTTATATTATTATTTATTAAGTCCACTGTATACTGTCCTGCACATTTTACATTTTATTCTTATTTTTTATGTAATTTTTTTCATACCTATAATTTATGTATATTCTCTTGTGTTGTGTTACACATAATTTCACTGTCCATGGAGCGGACCTGACTTACATTTCACTGCTGGTTATATTCTGTATAATTGTGTATGTGACGAATACATATCTTGAATCTTTTTCATGATATTCAATTTTTATTAGATGTACCTGTATTTAAATACTACTAAAACTATTTATTAAATGTAATGGTACCTTTATAACCCCTTTGATATGACATGAGGATGAGTAAATGTCAAAATTTCATTTTTGGATGAACTATACTTTTAAGAGAAATCTTTACAAAAGGTGGATGCACTTTACTCAAAGGCAACAGGCAGATAAATGACACATAATCTACCTAAATGTATGAAGAATATATGTTTTTGAGGTAATTCAGTCATAATAGATTTAATTACACTCATCAATCAAATATACAACAACATTATGTTCAATTTCCCATAACCAACACATTAAAAATGACAGATAGCTCAAATCAGAATATACTGTCATTGAAACGGCATGTAAATGTTAATGTACTTCAGCTAAGAGCCCTACAAAAGGAAATAAGCCTCAGTTACAGGGACTGGGTGGCTTTTATGGAAGAATTTGAATGAAAACAGAATAAAAAGAGACGGAATTACAGAGCGCTGCCGAGGTGACCTTGAGAGCCCGGCCTTTCCTTCAGAAACATAACAGTTTCCTATAACTCCAGGTTTGCTTCTCTGTCAAATGTTTCTGTTTTGTTTTGAGCTCATTACTTCACAACGACGCGTGAGAGTCCAATCAAAAGGCACTCTCATTAAAAAGCGAAATGGTTCAAAAGTAGCTGTCTAGCAATTACGCAGCTTGTCTGAAACGACTGGACTGCAGAGCTTCAAATGTCAATTATGTTAGGCAACACCACCGTATCAGTAGAGCTTCAGCGGGAAAAACGATAACGGTCTTAGAAAAGCCAATTTGTTTTCAAATTGTGTTTAGACGTAAACCGTGGCCCACTTTTCACTCAGCAAACCTGTCTGTCTTTTATACAATATAAAAAAAATCACATTGATGTTTTTTTTTTTTTTTTCCAAAGTTGATTTCAAAACAATACTAAGAGGACATTAAAGACAAGCACTGGTCTTACAGTTTTAACAGGCTTGGCTAAAACGTCCTTCCTTTCCACACTTGATGAAAAAACAAAACAAAAAACAAAGCTAAAAGCACACTCGGCTTGCCAATGCTGAGTCATGCTTATTGTTGTGTCTAGCGTGAGCTTCACCAGAACCACTACTACCCTGCGGCAACATGGGAAGGGTGCCACGCTCGCAGCGGGCACCATCAGCCCGGCCAAGGTCAACACTGCCTGTTACCGCATACACGTCCCACACCGCATAGAGGTTTGACTGTTCATTCCAGCGCTGAGTGAACGCTCACACATTTCACTTATGTCACTCAGCCCGAGTGCTACAAATATTAGCGCGTTTCCTCTATGAAAGCAATGACAGCGTGTCACATGGAGAGACGGATGGATGACTGAGGATGGATTGTCTGCTGTGCTTTCGGCAGCTAAGGGGGGAAAATTTATTTGAGGCGCAAATTCTTGAAAGAGGGCCAGCGAGAGACGGAAGGGGGGTTTCTTTAGAGTAACCTTCACACTACATCACAAAATTTCCCTCAATAGAAGCGTGCCTTTCTCAGATGTTCAACAGATGCATTTATGAAGCCCTGCCAATGTGTCTAAACTCAAGCCAGAGTTGTGAGAGAGAGGCGTATCGCAGCTCTCGCAGGTTTTTTCAGAAGTAAAATGTACATACCTATGAAATCTGAGTGAATTATATTAACACACTGCTCAATTTTAAATCATTTATTTTAAAATGTCATTTCAAATATTTTGGATGTCATATTACATTAGATTTTAATCTATTTTACCCAAACATAATTGTAATATAGACAAAAGTAGCATTAGTTTTGAAAAGTGAAAATCTATTTAAAAATATAGCCAAATTAAATTAAGCAAAAATAAACAAAATATAAAAACATGTATTTTCTGTGATGAATCAACATTCTAAACATTGAAGCAACACTTTTGAAAATCATGAAAAAAGACCTTATGCTTGAACTACAATCCCATGAATCACTTTCAGCCGCATAAATCAATAAAAATAACAATAACAAATAAAAAACAATATGAAACTACTGATGTATAGTCAGTTAATGATGTGATGTACATATTCAGCTATATGCTATCTATCTCTCCATCCATCTATCTCTCTATATACCTCTATCTATTGCACATTGCTGTTATGCTATTTTAAGACTTTTTTATATAAGTTATTGTGCTTATTAATCAGCATATAACACATACAGGATAACTTCAGAGATCCTCAGAGCTGTCATGAAATACTTGGAAAGAAAATAAATGGGATCTTGTGCTTTTTCTCCCTCATATTTTTAACAACAACAAGTCTTTGTCTCATCCTCATTATGGCTTGTGAACCAAAAAACAACCTTTCATCAATGAACATTTCCGTCACTAATTTTTGTTGACTAGATTAACAGCGTTCACAGTGTTTCTCTCATTCAGCCAAATGCAACTTCAGTCAGATAACAAACAGCCGACACGAAGCAGCTTTTGCCTCTGGCTAATGTATCCCCACCGCTCCTTTAATAATCCAGCACATGCTTCCATGTTAGAAGGGAGGGATTCGATAAATGAATAAATTAATATCAAATAAACATTGTTTTGGGTTTAAATTGAGTCTAGTGGAGCAGAAGAGGGGCAGAAAGGGTTTGCTTGCAGATCAAATGATCACAATATCCATTTCGGCGCCGGCTTTGTCTTTGCTTAATTTAGATATTAATGAATGCAGAGGTTTAGCGGTGTTGGCGATGGCAGATTTCATGGAAGTGCAAATGATCCGCTCTGACATGCACTGAATGCAGCTTTGATCTGCGATTTGACTAGCGCCCCACGCAATGAAAGGACCAAGGGGAGCGAGGGAGAAAAAGAGTGTGCGAGAGAGAGAGAGAGAGATAGAGAGAAGGAGAAAGAGGGGAAAAAAACCCTCAGGGCACAGAGGAGCACTCATCTAACAAGGCCTCTCTCTGATCCTTGTGCTCGCCTGGCCCCTCTCTCTCTCTCTCTCTTTCTACATCTTTCTAGCAGCTTCATGTTTCACATGGTCTCCTTCGCTCTCGTATCCCCCTCCCCTTCTAATAACCCAGGAATGCTTCATTTGAATGAAATACAGTCATTTATCTACTGGCACCAGAGATCATAAAATCAAATAGAGGGAAGTGAGAAGTCATAACGGCGGTGGTTCGTTTTATGTCACGTAATACCTCCATGAGCGTAAGGAGGCCATTCAGAATATGCTGCCATCAAGCTCTCCTAATGTTGTTTTGACTTGTACCAAATTGTTATTGTAAGTCCCATCAGCGGTATTAGACACCCGGATCACGTCCCGCGCCACGGGCGCTGTTTCTTGGCACAATCTCGCTACACAATTCTTATTGGGCCCCTAAAGGCACTTCAAGTCGAGTCCCCTCATAGCTCAGGAGAGCGAGCGCTGGTCATTTTCCTGAGCTTTTCTCTGCTGTCATTGGCAGGATGGAGTGCAGGGTGCGTCAGGCCATGACTCAGCGTGTAAACAATACTAATGTTTACACACTGATGGGCTCTTTATCTTTATTACAGCCACACATTTTATTGAGAACGGAATTGATTGCGTCTGAGAGCGCTGCTGGTATTATGGCAGGCCACATACGGAGGTCTCATGAGTTCGCACCAACTCTGAAGAAAATCATCTATGTGACCAAATTATGGGGTCTCTGAGGTGAGATGTAGTGGATATCAATTAGCCAGCGTATATCGGATGTGTCATGATGTTTGCAAGAGGCGTGATAATTACTGAGGTAAAGTAAATGTTACTTTGAATTTGTTTATTTTCTGTCCAAACAGAGTGTGATATGAGGGCGTTTTAACAAATAAACAAGATCCCTAATGCCAGTAAATGTATGCACACATAAGTCTATATGTATAACCAGTTATAGAAATACATTTCAGCTTGTGTTTTTCCTTTAAGAACATGAAATTGGATCACACTGTGCACCTCAACACAAAAACTAAGGCAGAGGCTTTGCTTTCCAGGCAGTCAATGGCTTAATAGACAGTGTATTTGTATGAAGGTACATGTTTAAAGAAATCGCTTACCCCAAAATCTATATACTCACCCTTATGTCATTCTAAACATATAGTTTGTTGTTGTTCATGCAATGAAAGTTGATGTCCAATATTGTTTGGACTGTAATGCTCTTCAAAATATCTTCTAATAGCAAAAAGAAAGTCATACAGTTTCGGAACAATCTGAGGGTAAGTAAATGATTAACTCGATTTCAGGCGGCTTACAACCAAGACATGTTAATGTCACATCATTTGATTATCATTAAATATACGTTATCTTCACATGTGTGATGCATACAAAAACTTAAAATGTCATCAACAAATAGCTTATAAGGCAATATTAGGTTTTTAACTGATGCACAATTTTATGAAATCACAGTTTTTACTTAAACCACATTATGAGATATTATCAGTTTTGCACATAAAAGCTTGTTTGTCTCATGGGAAATGACAGACTCTTGACAAAAGCTGCAGAGCACTTATACAAATGTTTTTAAAATCAAGATTCATGGGATGAATCATAAAATTTAATTTTTTTGTCAGCCATACTTAACATTTCTTTAGGCATTCAAAATGAAAAGAGACCATTTATTTTAGGGGATACAGACTGAAAATGTGATCAAAGCCAGTGTCATATGTGTGAGCACCACAGCTCCAATGTGTCAAGATGTGCTGCCCACTGCCTTCAAGTCCCCGACCGGTGTCAGTAGGTTTGAAAATGTGAAGAAGCTTCGTAGTCTGGTCACACAATGTCAAAAAAATCGGGAGTAGCGACCATTATTGACATGTAATCGGTCCACATTTAGACATTTTTAATTTGTCACCAACTTTTTGCAAGATAATCAATTTGGCCGGGCCACAATATGTGCCACCCACTTAAAAAAGGGGTTATTATGCTCTGAAACAACATGCCTTTAAGACAAATGCACAGGTTACCAGTAACATTTCAAATACATATTTCACTTGAATAGACATTTAGATTTAGGGCAGGACTCAGAAACAGCCTGTTAGGGACAAGGCCTGATTATGCAGAGTTATGATCCGCCATTTAGCTGTAACCAATGACGTTCTGTACATGGTTAACCACCACTGATTTGGCTAGCATGACCAGACTACCAAACGGCAGGGAGATGAATTAATGATCTAGGATCCAGCAGGGAAAAATATTGTATTGTTTCGTATAGCTATCGGTCGCTTTTATTGATCGCTTGTAAACACAGCAGCTGGCACTGCATGAAGTATTCATACTTCAATTCTGACAGCTTTTAATAATTTCTAAATATTTCAGGCACAACAATGGCGCATACAGAAACGCTCCAACAAATCAACAGCAAGCAAAAATAAACAAGACTTATGGCTTTGCTGTGCACACACACACACACACACACACACACTCAGTTGCCTCCAGAGCGCCACTGAGAGAACTGACAAATGGCCGCTGTGTCACTGAGTGAGAAATCCCGCAGTCACAGACAGCCTCTCATTTATCTGAGAGTGTGTGAACGAGTGTGTGTGTGTGTGTGTGTGTGTGTGTGTGTGTGGGTGGGCAACTCATACCGCCTCATGCAGCCAGGACAGGGCCAGTCGTTTAGACAGACATCCTCAGAGGCAGATTGCGTGTGTGAGACATTGTCTTGCTAAATTCAAACTCTGGCATATAGGGCAGTCTTGTGTCGTCTCGTCCTCTAAGAAGTGAAATTACCCAAGACATTTGATCAATGCAAGGGTTAGCTAATAATGGAGAAGAACTTCAGATACAATAGCAAATGTCCAGCCTCATTTATATTATTTTCATGGAAGTTGGTGACAGCTGAAAATGAAGCAATTCATCTGCAAGTCAGAGTGACACTATATTCCTTTTGCTATGATATAATATGTGGTGCAAATTGTGCATTAACATGATACAATTATAATATGTTCACAATAACATATCTAAAAAACAATTCTGTTTATTTTATCTGTAAATCTGAAAAACTTCCACGTAAAAAGTGTATTATACTGTGCAAAAATATATACTAATAATAATAATAATAATAATTTTAAGGTAAGTGGTTGCAAACAATTTATTTGGCTACATTTAAATAATTGTATAATAAGTCAACTAAATTTGTTTATATATATGTAGCTAAAATAAATTGATTGCAACCACTTACCTTAAAATAATAATAATTATTATTAGTATATATTTTTGCAAAGTATAATGCACTTTTTACGTGGAAGTTTTTTAGATTTACAGATACAATAAACAGAATTGTTTTTTAGATATGTTATTGTGACATTTACAGATATACACATACATATACTAATATATATATATATATAAAGTTGAAACTATGCAGTAACAACTATAAGTAGACATTCATCTTGAATGATGTCACTGACCCTGGTTCAAAGGAATCAAACTTGTCTTGTGCCAATCTCAAGGCATTTTGAGATCAAAAGCTCCAGAGCAAATGAAGATGATTGAAGAGCTCTTAATACAACAGTGATTTTGACAAAGGCACGGTCACCCTGTCTTGAGATGGTGTGTAAACACACTTTGATTCACGCTCCGAGTTTCACTCTCTTCCTGTGTGCTCTGGTAACCCTGGAGACCATCACGCCATCTCTGGCCAGGGCACTGGAGGATTGAGACACAACCTTGGGATTCTCACATTTGCATACATTTCCAATTACATTTTATAGTTTCAACAAACCTAGCTAATCACTCGTTTCAATCCATTTAATTACAGCTCAGCGATGGCTGGCTAATGTCATTAAACGCAAAAGCTTATTGTTCCTTATCATGCCATATTAAGGAAATTACACTGGAGTCATTTTTCACCAGGATGAGTGTTGACAACATGTAATTCACCTCCTCTACACACGTGTCCCCTTTAAGGCTTGACTCGTTTACCGTGGCATTTACAGAGGGCCACGTACAGAAAAAAACTAAATCAAGACCGTCAAATATGAGAGCCGGGACGCTCGGGGTGACATTGTTATTTTCCATAATTGCAATAAAATATATGTATCTCTCTGCCTGATTGAATTGCATCTAACTCAGCAGCAGCAGGCATAAACAATGCTGTCATCTGTCAAGCAATGAGTTCCCTCTTTTTTTCTCCTTTTATTGAGCTTCTCGCACGACTCCAAACTTGCATGATGAAAATAATTACGGGTTGTGTTACCTGTGGGCTAAACGCACACACGCGCTCGCACCTCAGTGTGCGCCGATTGTACCCTGCCTGTCATTCAATCAACATTAAGTTAGCAGCGTCGAGAGCACTCCATCTCATTCATCAGTGTCTCCCTACAACAGTCAATCTATTGCACACTAGACGCGCACAGACACACAGTCAACAAAGGCATGGCTTTCATCACAGCACTCTCTAGAGGAAACTGTACAAAGGACCAAAGACAACACAACAAAATGAACGTTGACCTACAGGTGACGCCCAAGAAAACCTACTTGCTGCATTTACTGACTGCAATCGGCTGCTTTCCAAGTAAACAGAACAACTTTTTTAGTCGTTGGTCTAAGTATACATGCACCAACATCTTTGTCCATTCCATTATATCAGTTTTTTAAGCTTGTGTCATATGGTAAAATGCTAGATGTTTTGCAATTTATATCAAACGAAGGTACAGTTATTAGTAATTATTCATGAGCCATAACTTCATCATAGTAAGATCCGCCTACTGATTACTGTCTTCCATCCAATAAGGCCTACTTATAATTCAATTAATATTCATGAGCACAGCCTTCACCTTTAGTACGTAGGCTATTTACAAAATACTTAAAATCAGTTTCTTTTTAAATTCAAATCCAAAAAGTTAGATAAAACTGTCTATTTTCATGTACATTTCAATGTTATAATTACTGTTCTGTTAAGAATTACATAATGTTAGTTAATGGATGACAGAAGATACTATAAAAGCATATTGGTAACCTGAAGCTGTGAAGTTGTCAAATATCCTTGTTTGAGCACGTTATACTGTGACATTACAACAAAAATGTTACCATAGAGCCCTGTTAAAACCAATGAACAGAGATGAGTAGATTACTTGCAAACTCTAATCCTTTACTGATTCCAAATTACATGACAAAAACTGTAGTTAGTAACATAATCCATAACAGTGCTAATTTTAAATAATATAATCAGACTACTTTTAGATGAACTTTGACCTATCTCGTTTTTCACATTGATTTAAATCGGATAATCTTGTGCCATATTGATTGTACTTTTTGAGTGTATATAAGTGGTAGGAGGTAGGCTATCTTAGAAAGGATTTTTTTTAATATGAAAAAGAGGAATTAGGGAGAATCAAATTATGAATAAATAATTGCTATTCTGTAAAAAAATATGTAATCAATACAAAGTAACTGTAGTCCGATTACGAGTATTAGTTAAAATGTAATTCAATCTAATTATAAATACTTAATTTTTGGAATCTGATTACATAATCCAGATTACATGTAATCAGTCACTACTCAACTCTGCCAATGAACAACCACAATTTGCTTAAGTAAATAAAATACAGTGATAATCAGTTTTTATGCTACACCACAAACTTGCTCGAAATCCTTAGAGGTCTCGCATCAATCCGTGAATCTGTCAGACCAGTGGTCATATCATCCAAAGATGACAGCCTTTCCCTGAGGTAAGGAAAATGATACAGGGCTGCATCTGAAGTGAGAAATAAAAATAAGGCAAAAAAAGTCAAGTTCTCAATTTTTTGCTAGAGTGCTCGTTCAACACAACCTGAGGCACCAGAGCGCCACGCTGGCTGCAGAGTCGCTACAGGCATCTGGGCTTTGAGTCGTGCTTGCCAGCTTTCAAACTCTGCCAGACTCAAATCGAAAATGTCAGGCGCGGAGACTTCACGTAATTTGCAGCCATCTCACTGGCCTATTTATCCTTGTATTACCAAATTGAATCAAATATGAGATGTGCTGAATAACGGCTGGGAAGCCATAGAGGAACGGAGTATGAAAGAAAAGAAAAGCGGGATGAGGGGGAGACAGAGGAAGTCAGAACACTGTGGCTTTTTACAGAAGACAAGGCTGATTTGCTCATGCTGGCTGCCATTTTGCGCATTAGTACATTAGTCCATTCCTCAAAAGCGACCGAGCCGCTCGCCGAGGAGCAGCTGCAGTGATTCCACCCCGCGTCTCCAGGGGAGGGTTCTTATTCTCAATTAAGCCCTTAGCTGATACAGAAGAGGCCCAGATATTCTTCTCTCCATCTATCACGGTTCCACTGAGAAGCATGAGTGGCTGCCAGCTTTGGCTTCAGGTCCCCAGTGTGCGTACAGCTGGATAAACCGCAGATCCACTCCAGCCAAATCTCACATCACAGATATCAGGCATCAGTTTCTGTATAATAGCACGTTGCTTGTTCTAGAGGCGAGTTAATGATATAAATCACAAAACGGATAGTTCCTGTCATGCATGTTGATTGGTCAATAAGAAAACCTAAAGAAAACCCTGTTACCCATGCTAAAACCACAGTTACACAGCGCTCCTTACTGCTTTAATATTCTGTCCTTTTGCTGATATGGTGAGGAAGAAGTTTAATGCTTCCTTTGGGAAGAAAGTTTTAGTAATGCATGAAGAGGTTTGACATGTTCTCAGCTGCCGTTTCTGACTTTTTTTTTTAAAGCGGCATGGCTTGCGGTGCACTAGTTAGAGATTCTAAATGATTCGTAAAATACTTAAAACATAAAAATCATTCTGCCGCTGAAACAGTTCCTTACAACTCAAACGGGGCTCGTTAGAAGTGGTGGAATCCTACCAAGACGGAGATGTTATAACGAGGTCATTTAGACTAGCGAACCGCAACATCCCTAATATGCAGAAAGAAAAAATAATAATAACTCAAAAAGAATTCTGGAGGCTTGTTTGACTTGGATCAAAGAAAATAAGTTATATAATTCCTGAAGTAAATACTCAAAATCGTAACGTAAATATTACCATCTTCCTTTAATATTTTACATTAGAGGATAAATAAAGATAATACAAAATGTTTCCGTTGAACATTAGCTTGGCCTGTGTCTTTCACCCGTTTTATTATTTGCAATGCATTAGGGAATTTTTTTATCTCATCTGCTTTCAGTTCACATACTGAGCTCTGTATTTCTGAGGGAGCACAGAGATCTAACTCAAAATTCATCCCCACCTCCCGAGTCAGGATTGTGGGCATCCTAATGGTTCACATAGACTCTGCAGAATGTGTTAATGAAGGAATAAGGGAACTAACAGTGATAATACAGCTGTGGACTCTGGGTCACACATTTCAGTAATCAAGTTCTCAGACACAATTCAGATTTTCACTTGTATAGGGTACTTGTATAGTACTTGTATAGGGGATTTTCATGGCAGAATCATCTTTAACTACCCATTCTGTGGTAGCACAATTAGCCAATTGTCAAGAACTGTAAAGGACATTCCGGTAACACTAACTAGGTTATTGAACTGAACAATAGTGCAATTAATTTGGTGTGAAGAACCAACAACAAACAATACTTTTGGTAACACTCTAGTATAGGGACCAATTCTCACTTAACTAGGTGTTTATTAGCATACTTATTATCAACATATTGGCTGTTTAATAGTGCGATAAACATATTCTGATATTCCACAATCCTACCCAATACCTAAACTTGACAAGTACCTTACCAACGATTAATAAGCAGTAAATTAGGAGTTTGAGGCAAAAGTCGTAGTTAATGGTTTGTTATTGGTGAAAATTGGTCCTTAAAATTAAGTGTGACCACGCTTTTTACAACATCATTTGTTAATCTTGTTTAATGTTAATTTCTACATATAGTGTTGCTATTTGTTCTAAAAAAACACTAGTATGTTTGCCATATGTAAATTTAAATAAAGACATAGCTAAAGAAATAATAATTTATTTCAATGTTACGTCTGAAAATGATCTTATCGAAAACTGCTCAAGTAACCTACTGTTGCTATGTTACCTCCTTGAGAAAACAGAATTTCTACTCGTGAGCATCTTCAGTAACTTGTATGGTTTCTGAAACTGTAACGAAATCCCTGTTGAAAAATATAATTACCCAACTGTAAAAATTAGAAGTCTGACCTTTTGACGTCTTGTACTTTTATAAGTGGTGTCATTTACTTTTCATTTGAAGTTTGTA
Source organism: Gymnocypris eckloni scoliostomus (assembly GCA_027564155.1). Taxonomy (NCBI): domain Eukaryota; kingdom Metazoa; phylum Chordata; class Actinopteri; order Cypriniformes; family Cyprinidae; genus Gymnocypris; species Gymnocypris eckloni. The sequence continues at coordinate 8,524,779 of CM050417.1, read as the reverse complement.
CATCCCAACACTGTACATTTCATTTAACATATTCACAATGAACATAATTAATGTGACAGCCTGTTAAAACAGGAAACAGCTGATTACATTCACTTAGTGTGAGACTGAACCCAAAAGAAAGACATACACATTAACATCTAAAGTGTTCCCGGGACTAGACTAACCTCTCCCTAAGGCATTTAAAATAACAAGCCATTCTGATCTGGAGGTTGAGTGTGAAAATAATCCCAAAGAGCAACTTGTCCTAAAAATAAGATGGCAATACTTTACAAAATGTGACACCAAAAAGCCTGTGATTTATACTTTTCGTCCATTATGAGAAGTGCAGCATTTGATATCCTCCATTTCACTGTTGGAAGACACAGTCGTTTAGAGTAAATACTTCAAAAGCAGTGGCAGCTGTGCCAACGCTCTTGCACTCAGGCCAATTACCGCCTGTCACTATGGTTACCCCCTCTAGCACCTCAGCTCGTGACAGTTCCGGAAGAGGGCTTAGACACAGATGAAAGGGCCCAAGAGCGCCGCAGTTGCCGCGGCCTACCGGGCCGAGCGAGCCCAGTGCGCTACGCTGTTTCAAATCAGAGACAATGGAGCCAAACATTTTGGAGATCAAAGCCACAATCCACCTCTGGATTAAGTTTAATTCGCCCATAATGGGAGGAACTCTCTGCTCCCGGGTGTCTGTGCTGGGGAGTTGTGGATCTGTGCTGATTTACAGCATTAATGGTTTTAAGTCAGGTCTCCGTATCAAATGCTCTATTTTTATTGGAAGGCATTACAGTAACAGAACCCTCTAAGAAGCCTCTCTTTATTATAACACACAAAGGTACTGCAATTAAATGTCTAACACCATGTCTTTAGACCATTTTGTACTGTACAAAAAGTATGGTATAAAAACCAAATAAAACATTATTTATGATTTTTCATTTGTAGTAATATAAATATATTAAATATTATAAATAATGTGTGTATGGACACACATCACACAAGTACGCGTTTGCACACGTGCAAACTTTGCGCAATATTTATGCCAGTGAACATCTTAATCTCAGTCAATTCACTATAAGCAGAAAGTGAAAGTAAAAACGGAACGATGGAGTAATGACGGAGCTTTTGGCGTCTGACGCCACATATTCTCTCAGAGACGACAAGAGACGAATCTACTTCAAAATATGATGATAATAGCCTATAGCTGTTTTAATTTATTCCGTTAATATTTATCTTGTGCATAAAAAAAAATAAAAATAAACAAACAAACACGTATTTTGAGTTAAACAGGTTGTTTTTTGTAAGTCGGTGCTTGGAATAAAAGCTTTTTATTTCATTGATTTGTATTGAGGACTACTGTGTTAATATTTTAATTATAGGGCTATAATTTCTTGTAAAGCCTATAGACCTGTTTTAAAAGAAGAGTAAATAGCCTAATCTGATCCTCGCAGTGCATCAGTTATGTGGTAGGCTAATTATTGTGGGGCTAGTTAATTGTAATACTAATTTAATAATAAAAGTAACTTCATAATAATAATAATAGGTATAATAAAATAAGAATGTAACAGGTCTACATTAATTGAAAATGCCAAATACTCTTAATATTGACAATAATTGATGTGTTTGACTATATCTCTGGCTATCGTCGATTCAAGGTCATCGTCTTTCGATGTACCCCAGCGAGGGGAGGTTATCACGGGGCAGACAGCACGTTGCCTGTTACGTCATTTGGGCTGACTTGTTGAGCGCAGTGGCACTGAGAACATTATATTTCACACACTTTAAGCTCTTTTATTTTCCAAACGTGAATCATTCGGTTTGTAATGCGCGTCGAACTGAAAGCCTCGTACCGAACAGCTCAATACGAATATGCGTATCCTTACACCCTAAATACACACACACACACATATATATATATATATATAATATTATATATACACACACACACACACACACACACATAATATAATTTATACTTTAATGTATATTTATACTTAATTATGATCATTACTCTAAATATTTCTAGTCAAAATGGAGCCAGATAATTATTTATATTTTATTAATACATTTGTTCTGTTAATTGTATTAATTGATTGATTGACTGATAAAAAAAACAAATATTTCTGTAGCATCATGTTGCCAGTCTGTCTTTGTGTAACTATGTAAGCATTTAAAACCATTCTCATTAGCTATTGTGTCACAGCATCTGGTTAGGACAGAGTGTAAACTGTATTATTTAAACCTGACGTGATATTATGTTTTTACTCTATAACGGATATGGCACTGACTCACCTGTCCTTTCCCTTTAAAAGAGAGACATAAAAAGATATTCCTCTCTTTTCCATAAACCTATTTTGCCTGTCTTTTCAAGCTAGCTGCATTTGAAATATAATTGAAACCTAATCTCCACAGAGCTGAAGTCTAAACTTACTTTGAGGGGGCAGAGAAAGCAGGAAGTGGACTAATCCCCTTCCTCTCCAGCAAAAGGTCAAGCAGCTCTCCAATATGCAGGATGCTGTCCTGTCCCTCAGAGCATCTCTAGTGAAGGCTGAAAGCACTCGATTTATCCCCTCATACTCTGTCGCCGTAGCTTACGGAGACCACACAGGTCTGTGCTGGCATGCCCGATTTAGCCCCCCTGCTAAATAAGTACCTGAGCCCCACAGCTATCATTAGGAGACGTATTTCCTCAACAAACCGCTGTTGACGTGGGAGGTGGAGGGTGCGGACAGCTTTGAGCAAGCATGATTTAGCTTGTACGCTGGCGGGTATAAACCTTGCCCCTAAGAGCGAGCATGCGAACAAGGAGAAAGACGACTACTAGCTGAATGGACTTGACAGAAGCACTTTATAAAAAAAACATGTCTGCCAAATCAAACATATTGACTTTGCTCAAGGGTCCAATAAATTTAAACCCGCGGTTTGATTTTTCTCTCTCCCGATCCAGTAGCGACAGACACGGACGATGGAAAGCTCTCTCAGGACGTTTCCTGCAGGCCCTTACAGTGGAATATTCTGCAGGTGAACAAAACACATTCTCTGAACCTATAACATAATTACCTTTCTCTCCATTGTGCACCTGATGGGGTGAATTTGAGCGACATAGACATAAAGGCTCTGAACAATGGAGTAATTTGTGGAGATTAACAGGGCATTCATGGCTTCCCCAGAACATAAGTAACAGGGACGAGGTGGACAGCAATTAGCAGTGAGCAAGCTAAAGCTGGAGGCAGTGCTAATCCTGAATATTGCGCTATGTTAGTGAATTTATTGTGGATTCATATGCACTATAAAATAAAAAATAAAAATCTTGTGACAATGTAACTACAGAAAATTAACTTATCTGTGAACATAGTGTTTAAAGGTGCCAAAGAATGGAAAACTGTATTTACCTTGGCATAGTATAATAATAATATATAATAATATAATAATAACAGTTCTGTACATGGAAATGACATACCGTGAGCCTCAAACACCTTTGTTTCCTCCTCCTTATGTAAATCTTGTGCATGCAAAAGACCAATGAAAAATAGGCGAATCAGAACATAACAATGACGTTACAGTCGTTATCACTAATAGTTACGACCCCCAACTTTGGATATACCCGCCCATATTCTAGGCCAGCCAGACCTGCACAGCCGAATCATCAGAAGTTCTGCAGGTATTGTTAAGAAACAAACGAGGATAGTAGCAAAAATGCCTGAACTCTGCAGGGGATGTGAAGTGCAGGGGTGGGTTGGTGTCTGTATTCAGAAAGGCACGGAAAACAAATAACGCATTCTAATAGAATAATGAGCCACTAAAGGGACAACATTACAGTACATAACATTTAACTTACCACAAAAACAGAGTAAGGAGAGATGACTGAAGACTGATAACTGTTTCAATGCCCCACATATTAGTGTCTCCCTGATGCCTGCATTTTATTTACAATATAATTACCCAACGATATATCTGCAAAAGAAAGTATTGAAATATATATTTCCCTGTGTTTCCTTCCTGCTGTGTGAGCTACTGAAATGAGCCGCACTGTGAAACAGCCAATCAGAGCAGAGCTCAACATTGAGCCGCACTGTGAAACAGCCAATCAAAGCAGAGCTCAATATTATTATTCATGATGAATGAATAAAAACACTTCCAAATAAGGTAATAACAGACCATTTCATTCTACGTACAAATCCTAGGGTTGTAAATGGACATGTAATTAACTATATACACACACACACACACACACTCTCTCTCTCTCTTTCTCCAGAGGAAAAGCAAAAACAAATAGACTCTATGAATAAAGTGTGAACACTCTCCACAATACAACATTAGCGGTCATAAAAGAAGTACTGATGAAGTACTGATGTAAAAGAAATCTGTAGTGTGTTAAGGAGCCTGAATGGCTTTAAAAACATTCCTATCCAAATTATATTAATCTACTCTATCCGCTTGCAGACACGCATTCACTGGCCCAGATAAATGAGCTTTTTTCTGGATTGTTAATTAAAAGGTGACCTTTGCGAACCGAAACTAATGTAAACAGAAGCGTTTAAGAGTTTGTTGAGATTTACGCAATAACACGACCCTTGGTGGCAGCATCCAAACAGGATCTACACAGTCTTCCTGTGCTCCCACGGTCCCTGATCTTCTTTCTGCCTGGCGGGTATGACCCAGATGGCCCCGACTTGAGGGCCCCTCGAGTCACCAAGCTCTGCCCTCTGGCTGTTTATATGACCCCCCCAGATGCAGAGCCCCTCTGCTGGCCCGGGAAAGAGATGGAGAGAAATTGTCAGGATGCACGAAGCGAAGCAGAGTGATATCAGCGTGACACTGGTGTAACCTTCTCCACAACAGATGGTGTCATGATTAGAACAGGGTCCTCTCACCTCAGGGACCCTCTGCTGAGCATTGTGCCTGTGGGCAATGCTGGGGTCTGGCAGACCCCTACGCAACACTGTTGATGCTGTCATCCAGCCAGTCAGAAAGAGGCACCATGCTGGCACTGATGGGTGCCCACCCAGGACGGCGTAAAGAGCACGGGCAGCACTTGTAAACAACACAACCGAGGGAATTTGTGAAAAGTCAGCTACTGGAAATGTGATGAGGGGGCAACAGCCAGAGGGGTTGGAGAGCTGTGGGTGTGTGTATGTATCACTGTTGTGTGCCATTCAGAATCTAAATTAAGCTAAATTTGAGTTGATGAAATGACAGACAGAAGACAGACGGAACGAACGAACGATAGAACAAATAATAGAACAATAGATAAGGTTAGGGCTAGCTATCCCTAGCTAGAACAAACGAATGAACAAACAATAGATCGATATTTCTGGGCATCAGGATGTGGGGTGCAGGAGGGGCAGGTTCTAAGAACGAATGGCAGCAGAGACATGTGACATGAATGCAGCGTGGGCCTTGTTAGGAACGTTGGGCAACATCTCGCACTCTCCATCCAAGCTCGGAGGATTTAATAGACTAGAAGCCTGGCTGAGTTTTAATTAGCCTTGTGAACAATGTGAGATTATGCACCCGGTTGTCCAGGGATTTCTGATAATAAAACAGAGATGATTGAAAAATAAATAAAGGGCCTAAAACTTTGAAACAGTTTGTACCGGCAGTCTGCCAAACCACACAAGCCTGCACTCGCTCTCTCTCTCTCCGCTCCCACTCCTTGTTCCCCCCTGTTCCTTTCTCTCCCAAACCATCCCACAGTAAAATCCAATTACTCAATGCTAACTCTTATGAATGCTCCACAACTTTCTGATGAATAAATTATAGGCGGGGAGGCAGCAAGAGCACTTGAAAGATAAATATAACGGAGTTTAATGATTCATTCAAACTTAAGGTGCATTGAAGGACTTTTCCCAATAGTCATTCAATTCATTTGCATGTAGCTACTTGTTTTATCAAAGATACTAAAACCACATAAATGCACCTGAAGTAAATGCCCAAAAATGTAGGATAGTGTCAAGATGCAAGGGTATGACATCTCAGTGGAAAAAATCAGTTCATTCATAAAAAGGTCGAAAATGCAGGCGCCCCCAGGATGGATGTTTCTTCAAGTCCATCAGTGGATGTGACACTCACAGGAGGCCCTTTTTCCCTCTAAATTCTTCTCTAAATAACAAACTCCATACAGGTTCAAGAGAGGAGAATCGTCTTTGATGGCAGGCAGTTTAAACGGGGACAGAAGAGCACACAAGGCTCGAGCTGCTGTTTCGGAGATGTGTTGCACCCAGCCAAAATCTACATGTATTCACACAGCTTAAAAACTTGAGCATCGTCCTTCAGGGAAATGAAAAGGAAAGAAAATGCAGCTGCATCTTCAAAAGGTCCTGCTTGTCCCCTGACTCATATTTTCTCGTCACGCTGCGAAAGGAAGTACGGTCCCTCTCCGACAATCTGTCTGGACCTGCCCCATGGAAAAACACAGCTTGTTTGCCTGGTAGCCGAACATGTGGACTAGACTAACAAAAGAACCAGAAATATTAAGAAGTCAACTCAAAACAGATTTTATCAACTCAAAGCTACAGAAGGAGCACAGTTTATCTCGGCTGTATCGAAAATGTGTGTGATTGATGTTCACCGCTTATGACACGAATATTTTAAATGCAATACAAATCATCCATATCAGCAGTGACTGTTAAAAGACAGATCAGATGGTCAGTCGTTTCTTGTAAAATATTGCAGATGCTGCTGACAACAAACTATGATCAAAGGCATCTGCAAGACATCTGACAAATATATACATCAACAGATAAAGAGAACATCAAATTTGGATTTTACAATATCATGGCAGAATGAAATCGAGAAGATCTACCGTTTATCATTAGTGGTACTTCATATGGTATTTACGATTTTCCTATAAAGGGAAAAACAAAACAAAAAAAGCTTAAAATATAAATAAAAACAAAATCTTTAGGAAAAAAATAGTGTCTAGGCAACTAACTGACATGAACAAGTTAAAGTACTACAATTACTAAAACTGAAAACCTAACAAATATAAAAGCAAATAAAATTACTACAATTAAAACGAAAACAAAATTAAATATAATTCAAAATATTAAATATTATAACACTATAAATAATACTAAATGAATGAACACTGCTTAGCACACACCCTGAAAACCTTAGCAATGCCATAGCAACCAGTCAGATCACCCTAGCCACCATCCATCAACCACACAGATGCCTTGCCTTAATTAAGTCAAACACCCTAGAAATGGCCTAGCAGCACTAGAGGCCGGTTTACATGCTAGTTTTTCAAAAGCCAAAAGGGCCAAACATGTAACCATGATGCACTCCAAAACTGCTGACGGAGCTGAAGCGAACGTCAGCCCTGTTCTGATATGGAGGACACTCTCAGATCTGATGCAGCCCGTGGTGCTAAATAAAAACCTGCAGACACATAGCTGCCTCAGATCTGTTTGTGTATGCGTCGATATCACAGCGAGCGACACCGCCACACCACCCCATTAATTTTCTCGAACATACTTTTCATGTACTAACACCCTCGAGTAGACGCACTACACAAGTTTCTCCTAAATCACCCTCCGCTTCGCCGGAGGTGATTTATACCCCTGCAGAATATGATTTAAAACACATGGGACTGAACGTTTGTGACTCAGTCAGCATATAGTTGGCGAGAGTACATAGTGCTTAGCATCGTCGCTACATGTGTGGGTGAAACTCATTAACGGCTAGTGTTGACCCATATATGCAATAGCGGAGTGGTTTGCTAGCGCTTCCGGTGTTGCACGTGCGGTGTAGCGACTGCTTCATCTCTCTAAGTGTCAGCAGCATGGCCGAGCTTCACATGACTCGCAGGCAGAGACAGCTAATTGCATTAAGACCCTGTGCAGCTGCATCACAGGCCCAGGTGCTCCAGGGTCCACAGGGAAAAGGGAGAGCCGCATCCACCCAGGCAGCCAGGAAGAGGCAGACGACCACAGCAGTTTCTTATAACAGCACTGCTCAGGGAGAATTTGCTGCTACTTACACAAATTGAAAACAGATGCTCATTTGAGGGGCGGATTTCCAGCAGATGCGTGGACTTTTGTAATTTTACCGATCAAGTTGATGGAATCAAGTTGATCAATATGGTTTAGTACATTTATAATACTAATAACATGTCTGAGTCGTAAGCTGAATTCATTGACAATTTTTCATAAACAATTCATTTTTATTATATAATAAAAACAATCATTAATTCATACTTTTTGGATTTTGGTGTGAAAAGTGATCTGGACATGAGATTTACCCAAGTAACATACTCCTGTACACAGAAACGCACACATTCACTCGATGCCCCCATCACAAGTTAAACAAACCTGTTTAGCCTCTATTTCCCAGCGCTCTGTAAATGCACAGTAGATGATTCAATACATTTCTATTAGCATTTTTAAAGTGAATTAGCACTCAGTAAATTGCTGTGACCCTCAATAGAAATTAAATTGCTTCAGTCTATCAGACATCAGTGTGATTACATTTGGTGGCTGTGGAATCTTTTCAGCTTTAAACACAATTATGGTATTGTTTGTTGGCTTAATGCCTGTGAAATGGCCAAAATGCAGATTGCCACATACGGCATCTTAAAGGTCAAAGAAAGCTTGGCGAGACAGGAATAAATAAGGAACACAGTCGAAAATACAGAGCTTAGCGTATTTTAAATAAGTTAACTCATTTTACGACCTCAAGGTCTTAATGTGATCAGTAAATCAAACGGTGCTAATGGCGGTATATTAAAGTACTTACTTTCTTATTGACTCTAACGGCAATGCATTAACACAAATGTGGGATGTTCAGAATCGTTAAACGACACTTAACACTTTAATCAAGACATTTGTCCGAAACCATATTCCTCGCTTAAGCTTTAAATCCCAGTAGGACTATAAGACCTCTCAGCAACGTGAAGAGAACTTCTTCTGGCTCCAGAGTGACGTTCAGTGCCTACCCAGTGTTTTTGGTCTTACCCTTTGCAGACTTTGCTTTTGAGAGGCCAATCAACTCTCTCTCGCCCTATACAATCTGTCCATTTTCCCTGTCGTTCATCAACCTTTTCTTTGCTCTTTAGTCTGTTCCAGTAATGGCTTTGAACAAGGCTACTTGAAACAGAGAGAGAGAGAGAGAGAGAGAGAGAGAGAGAGAGAGAGAGAGAGAGAGAGAGAGATATGACTTTTTGATTATTTTTCTAAATGACACTTCAGCCCTCCACCCCGGCTGTGTAATTGTGATTACTGTGCCTCTATTTTTGGGTGGCAGTGCTGCGAGCCAGCGACAGTAAATAGCTGATGCTCTCCTCTGGCTTTAAGAGGACACGGGCACAGGGGGCTGAGCAAGGTGAAACGCCAACCGTTCCCCACGATGCGGCTCCAGACCAGCTAATGCACTATCCCTCAACTGAAGAGAAGCCAAATTTGCTGATCTTAGGTCAGATAGAAGAGCCAATTTAGGCTCTAGATAACCACGCTGCTAAGCTGTTACCGTAAGCCGACGGTGGCCATGTTTGTGTGTTCCACCATAATTTCCAATGTAAACAGGCAGAAGTAACTGCAATAATCCGATCTTTCATATTGCAGTTAATCTAGTTTGCCGTAGAGTTAGCTAAACGCTGAGGAATGACTGATCAAATTAAGAAAATCAGAGGCAAAAAATACTCCCTCTCTCCATTCTTCCTGGAGGGTGTAATGGGCTCTTGGCAGACATTTAAATGTTCTCTTACACTCGCCACTGTTGTTTAGCACATGAAGGTCAGCCTCGCTGCCGAAGGCTGAGGTTACTATGGCGATGAAAGTTAAGGGGACAGGTCTGTTGAAGGAGGGTGCTAACACAGCTAGACGTGTGACCCCCCAGCATTCAAGGTCATTTCTAAAAAAAAAAAAATTGCAAACACTCCCCCCTCTGAATACAAAGTCATGTATTCAAATGAGACTGTTTTGTAATGTCTTTTCTGTTTTCCCCCAGAGAGCAGAGGTGGACGCGGAGTGTGCTAGCTGCGGAGTGTGCTAGCCACGGGGTGTCTTCAGACTGAGCCGGTGGCCACATGCCGACCATTCACCTTCAAGACTTTCCGCCTACTTAAGTTACCACAGCAACGTTTCCACCAACCAATTAATTACACGTTGTATATTTTGGCCAATGCTATAAGTATTGCACTCCTGCCTGCGACACTAAAGCTGCAATAAAGTGTTCCTTTTGTTGCTTTGAAGGGGTCAGAATAAAGCACAGACAGGAACTCTAACAGCAAGCTGCAATAAAAGGTCAAATCAAATGACAGAACACATTCAGACACATTCTTCCTATAACTCAGACTTCATATCATGCTTTGATATGTACTAAAATGGGTCTTGGTAGATGTCATATTTAACTTGAGCAACTAAAATAAAGTCTTCAAAATATGTCAAAAAAAAAGCTAGCGCTATACATTATAAGCAGACCTATATGCAATCTGCTCACGTTTTATTTTTGTAAGAAATGTATGCTTTTATTCAGCAAGGATGTATTGAATAGTTCAAAATTGACAATAAAGATGTTACCTTTTTTCTATTTCAAATTCAAATAAATTCAGTTTTTTAAAGTTTCTATCAATCAAAGAATCACGGTTCCCACACAAATACTGTTTTCAACACTGATAATAGTAAGACATATCTCTTGAGCATCAAATCAGCATATTAGATCTTTACAGTTACAAGGATACATTTTTACTACATATTAAAATAAACAAATGAATGCACCCTTGTTAAACATAAACCACTTCTTTCAAAAACATAAAAACATCGTACAACTCCAAACCTTTGAACGGTAGTGTCATTTATGAAATAAGAAGAATTATATTTCAAGGTCAAATACCTTTTTCTTACCCAATATTTAATTGTGTGATTACAATCTTTTCAACTCGAGGCATATTAGATGACCGGTCTCAAAAACAAGGCAAATGAGAGAAGTGAGGATAACAGAACAAGTCAAGGAAACCATGATTCTTTAACTGTTGAGATCACTGTATCACCGACCCACCCACTGCTGTTGTAAGTGTCACTCTGGATAGGGTGCACTGGAGTGGATTAATGGTCTTATCATCCGTTTGACAAAATAACACTTCACCTGATGTTCAATTCTCCAGCAGAGTGGAATTTTTTATTTTTTTTATTTGCCTTAAATCATAGTCTGAACCTGTGACGTGATTAGTTCTCACATCCTGAGTGTGATGAGGTGTGAAAGAGTGACAGAGCTCTGATTCCACAGTTCACGCCCCAGTCACGCTCACTCCTGAATCATGGCAGTTCTGCGCCGTCACAGTCACAGGAAGACGCTCGGTTTCCTGCTGTGCTTTGAGGTGGTGACCTTGTATGAACTGACAGGTTTGTCTGTTTCTAAAGTACTACTTTTGAAGAGTTGTCTGTTCTACATAATACAAGAATAAACAAACAGACAAAAATTCTGCTGCTCTAACAGTTGTATTAATCTGAAAAAAATTGAAGTAATGCCTTTAATGTGAATAATAGTCAATTAATCTTTTAAAGTCAATATGAAACAGCATTTACATCCCATTTTACTTTTATTTATCTATTGGGAACCAATTGGGTCATAAAAAAGCTAATAAAAAACTCTTAAATTGACCAGCAACTCCTGCGTTTCAAGTACATTACCATTTTATGCTCACCAAGGATGAATTTATTTGATCAAAAATACAGTAAAAACTGTCATATTGTGAAATACTATTACAAATAACAGTTTTATTTTTAATATACTTTCAAATGTAATTTATTATTGTAATTATGATGTTTTTTATGCAGGCATTACTCCAGTGTCACGTGATCCTTCAGAAATCACTATAATATATGCTGATTGTCTTTACTTTCACTTTCGATCAATTTAAGCATATCTGCTAGAAAATAGAAAGGACACATTTTTTTTGAACAGGTGTAAATCAGGTTAATTTGGATTTCACATTAACAAAGACATACATCGAGTTAAATACAGAAAGATAAATCCAGGCAGAATCTGCAACCCTGGAAGGACACGTTTGGGTATATGATGCGTAAAATGCCAATGACGTTTTTGTAAATGACATAAAATAAAGACTGCTGCCTGCATGCCAGCTGGCAGAACCTTGGAGAGCGTGTAAGGAATCAGGAGGAGATGAAAGAGAGAGAGAATGAAGGGGAAATATTGTGAGGCTGCAAGTGTGTGTAGGTCAAGTCATTCTTGCTGACTCAGAAAGCTTAGCAGAGGTCAGGCTATCTTCAGATGACTGATACTCGCTGTTCTCTCCGCTTCTCTCTTACAACACTGCTGCTAATTATATCAACTACTTCAGTCATCAGCTCCAGAGATACGCTTACCTCAGAGACCTTCAGGACCATGAAAACATTTCAAAGGATACAGATGAACGAATAACAGAGCGTAATCGAGCATGACTCACTGAAATGGTAATAAAAAACAGGTTTTTGACATGTTCTAACTTAGTAGAATCTAAACTACAATCTAAAGGAAATGTGAGCAATGCTTAACCATACAAAACTATTATGGTGCCAGAGAGTTCTGTGGTTGCTAGGGTGTTGTAGGTGGTTGCTAAGTAAAAAACAGAGCTTAATCAAGACATTAAAATAAATAATACGATATAATACATTAAAATACAGACTGCAAGGCCACAGTGTGTCTTTTCCACATTGTGAGTGTAGAATAAACTAAAAATGCTAATAAATATACTGACAGATGAAAATAAAGTATCACAGAAAATGTTGAACCTAGCTTAAATTGTCAGTGACCAATAACATTTTTAGAGCACTCTCTCTTATGAAAAGTGTCCACTGATATGTTAGTATTAGATATAGAACTTAGATAGATGTTAGATAGGCCTACTTATTTAAAAAAAATCATGAAGTCTAGTCACTTAGAAATACAATAGCATCTCTCCAAAGCAGACTGCATGATCACAAATAAAGTTTACCACCAATCAATAGGAATTTGTTCAAATCCATAACACTATGTATGAGCAATAGCAATAGTGCTGCTTGTGTTAGCAATCACCACTAAAAATCTGTGTTTATAGGTTACATAAAAGGGCTTCAGAGCTGAAGTCAATGCTCGGTTACGTGTGTGATGTTTTTAAAGGCGGCCCTAACTCATGTTATCATCCCAGTGTAAGATGAGGATTAGTGTGGACCACTTCTCCTCTAACAGGTATTCTCGGTATAAAGCATTCAGATGGAAACAGACTGCAAAGGAAGGGGGTGATCTCTGTGTGTGTGTGTGTGTGTGTGTGTGTGTGTGTGGGAGAGAGATGTTTGACAGAATCTAATAAAGCCAGCCAGCAGAACTGTTCAACTCTACAGCTGCAGCTACAGTAATTACAAAACACTGCACCTGACAATCAGACTCTCTCTCTCTCTCTTGCATGCTATTTCCTTTCCTCTCTCTTTCTCTCTCTCTCCAGTCTCTTTTTGCAGAGCTGCCGTAAAATCCAGAGTGAAGAGAAAATGCCACTGAGGTCAAGGTGTGTAATGAAGCATTCTGATAGTGTGAATGGTTATTAAGTGCTGGGAGAACAAACTCAGTTTCCCCAGTTTGGCCTCTACGGGAGGAAAAAGCCCTCTTCTATTGCAGAGGCAGGAAAGTGTGCAAACTGAAGGTCATTCGGTGGCACAGGAACAAGCCTCTGGAAATTGAGTTTGATATAGTAGTTAACTTACTGTTGGTAGAGGCTGGAAAAGTTGTTGATAGACCAAGCAGCTTTTGTTAATGTATTGCTTTTGCACAACAGATGTTTAGGTTTGTTAAATGACTGGCAGTAGAGGCTCATAAGACTGTTGATAGACTAAGTAATAGTTTTTCTTTTATACAAAATAATTGTTATCAGAGTGTTGGTAGGTTGGTAATAACAACATAACGCATATGTTTGTTTATTTTTAACTTGGCTGTTTATGATGCTTCAATTAGCGAGCTATGGGCTGCCTCATCGAAGGCAAACTTGCCGAGCAGATGTGTATCCGCTCAAACATGCACGGAAGCGAATGAGCGAGCAAGTCCGATCCGATTGTTGCACTTCACAGCAATTTGTCACAGGCTCGAAGAGCTCTTTCCAAGTTGCGCTCCTGAATTAAAAGACTCCTGAGTGAATGTCACATGTGTAGAAGGGGGAGCAGATGCGACAGATGGGCTCCACGAGTCTCTCTCTCTGCCTGCTCTCAAAAGCCACAGTAAAATATTAAGCCATTAGGGCCTTTTGTCAGAGTGAATCAGGTGTGATGGGATGGGGGGGCTGGGGGGGTTGAGAAAGCGGAGGATTGAAGCTCGACTCCTGAACTCAGAGGCACAAAGGTACAACTGCAAAAATCCTGCTTGTGCACACACAAACACACAGACGGCAGCTGTAGGGAAAACTCAGATACAAGTCACTAACTCCCTCCCTCCCTGACTTATTCTCACTCTTTCATGCTTTCTCTCTCTCTCTCTCGCTCAAATCCTTCACTCCAAACAAGCTATGCTTTTACATGGTGCATTGTGTTTAATGTTCCAAACGCCAAATCTGAGAGGCTTGAACGCCGTCTCTGAAATCTCTCCCATGGCATGCATAAATTCCCACTAAATTAGAATATAAAAGACGTGCAGAATGAAATCTATTTGCCACAGCGCATGTATATGTATTTTGTGCTTCTGAAAGGTCACATTCAAGCTTGGTGCATTCCAGCAACATGCAATTATTCACTCCCTAACAGGATAGAAGCCACAGTTGTATTGTTTAGTTGCCCAATATTTTTGTTTACATTTTTTAAAGTCTGCGTCTTGTTTTATTTTCTGCAGTATTTAACATTGTTATTTTGAGACAAAAGTTCAGGGTATAAATACGGGCATATGACTGTATCTTCAAATGTATCATGCAAATGCAGCCAATAATAATGCAGTGATTTGCAAAATTAAGTCTTATCCGAGAGATTTTAAAATAAAAAACTAAGATTTAAAACAGACGAGTTAGCAGAGAAAAAAGAAATAAAGCACGCATGCATTGATACGCTCACAGTAGCACGATTCTATTATGAACATGTCATGCGCTATCAAGGTGACTAAGACAAAGATTTCAAACTAAACTGTTTCCATAGCACCCCAGAATGCTATAAAACATCCAAACGGTTTTAAACAGCCAACAATCAAAGTAAATTGCAGCATGCAGGCTTTTAAAAAAAAGTCACATTGTTCTCTTCTTTCTAAACAAAGTTTAGGAGCATGAAACTGAAAAGAGATGGATGGAGCATGTGGGTGAGAAAGAGAGGGATGGAGGAAGATATGAAATGAAAGGTCATGGGGAAGCAGGATAGCAGCAGAGAGCAAGCTTGTTATCTGTTTCAGGGGTAGAAAGGGCTTGGCTGAGCAAAGCTCAAGGGAGCAAGGTCAGTCCTCCAGTAAAAGGGAGAAAATGAAAGTCAGAAAGTTCTGCTGTAGCTGTAAAAAGTGCATTATTTGATGCGTGTCAAATTTAGACCAGGTCAGAAATATCTATATAAACTCTGCCCTATTCAAAAATGTTTTGATTGTACTGCAGAGACTGATGGAATCTACAAACAATACTCTTACTAAAAATTAAAAAACAATATATATAAAAAATTGGAATTATCAAACACAAGCTTTAACATCAGACATCACTTGTTCACACAGTGTGCATACACTAACCCTAACGCACAATATAAAAATTATGTTTGATACCAGTAAAACCAATATTTATTTTCAAACTAATTTTCATATAATTATACCATTTAATTTAAATAAAAAACCACAAAAAACACTAAAAACTAATATTAACTGTTTTGATGCATCACAACATTGTAATGTATAGGATGAAAATGGAAAATTGTCATTTTAAAAACATTTTTAAAGACTACTAGTGCATTTAGTTAAATTATTAGTATTTTGAATGTATTTAGAATTTATACAGAGTTAAATATCTAATAATAATAGATATGGATAAAATAACTAATATGCTACTGATGCATTGTGCATTTATAACCCTATTTAGTGACAGTTGTGACTCTAAAATCATCCTTGAACAAATGAAACAAATCACAATTTACTATTCCAATTTGTAAAGTTGATTTGAAACTACGTATATTGTGACAAGATACAAAAATTTTAAAATGCATTTCCAAGATGGCAACTTACATGACACCAGAAAGTCTTAACACAGTTAAATCAAACCCAAACTGATAGCAACAGCTATCAGGATGACAGCAAATAGATCTAAAAGACATGGATGGCACAGAGTCTTATATATGTGTATATATATATATGTGTGTGTATATATATATATATATATATATATATGTGTGTATATACACACATATACATAAATATATACACACACGCAATAGTTTGGGGTAAATCAAAAATATTGTATCAGGGCTGCATTTATTTGGTTAATTTATCAGGGCTGCATTTATAGATTTAAAATACATTTATATATATATATATATATATATGTATTTTAAATCTATATGGTGTTCTACAAAGACTGCAATCTCTTTAACTAATAAAAGAGATTGTTCATCACACATACTTATTTTTTCATTTCAAATTTGCACATATCAGACCTGTACACACATAATTGTCTATATTATACATTGTGTTTTTGCTTTTTTGTACATTGCCTATTTGTATATTCTTCTTTTATTTTCTGTGTCTTGTCCTGTTGCTGTCATTCTATTGCACTGTAGAGCTTCTGTCACTATAACAAATTCCTCGTATGTGTAAACATACCTGGCCAATAAAGCTCATTCTCTCATTCTCTCTCTCATAAAAAAAGGGATTGGCAGTCTGTGCCAACCATGGGCAACCTGGCACCATGAGGGAAGCGCCCCATCAGTACAGAAGGACTGGGACAGAAAGCAGCCTCCATCACATCAATGTCTAAAATCCTACTCTCACTCCTGATACAAAATAATTACAGAGATAGCACCTCCCCCCGGTCACAAGACTCCAAGCCACCAGGGTGCAGGAGATTGCGAAAGACTTAAAAGGGCTCCCTTTGACACCCAGGGTGGTGCGGTCAGCCTGTTTGGACCACTGCGACAGATCAAACGGAGAAGAAGGTGGGGTGAAAGTCAGTTTTTCGCCCGCTTTCTTCTTGCAGTTGCGCTTTCTATTTATCGTAGCGGAACACGGCATGCATCTCTGCTTGATTCTCTGCAGCATGTGATAATTTTAATTAAGTCTGGACCCCTAAACTGAAGTCAGTTGGCCTTTCTTCTCCTGATACGTCACGCTGTGCGTGATTTAGTCTTCGTTTGGGTGCCCTTAACGTTGGCACTTCAAACAGACACACGCCATGTGGTTTGCTTTTATTTTTATGTGTTAGTTGTGTTTATAGCTTTACAATTATTTTTATTTTGGGCCATTTTCCACTTTCTACGAGTTGAAATGAGATGGATCAAAACAAGTCGCAAGCCAGAATCAAACTTAACCATATCTTCAACATTAATTTAGTAATTTGTCCCCCAGACACCCTGAAAAGCATGTTTTGATGCTATTTGCAATATGTGGCCATTCAGAGGAAATGTTGGAATGCCAGGCATACAGGACAATTTGAAAATGCTTTGGGGTCACTGAGCTGTCTCGACAGCAATTCTTCAGAAACGCAGATTGAACATCTGCGCGTGTGGCTGCTGTTTGAACACTGGGGAAGCAGTGTGTTGTCATTAAGGCGGGTGACAAGGGCACCAGGCCCAGACCCCTTCCTCGCCAGCCCCCAGCCCGCCCTCCCACCAGCTGTTTGGAAAGATGGATGTCAACCACCTGCTGTGGAGAGAAATTAGTGCGCTTGTACCAGTCTTCTTTAATCATCCGAATCATTCACTCCCTCATTACGAAGTTCGGCTCCCAAGGCAACGGCACCAGCAGGCCGGTTGACTCCTCATCGACGTCAAGATGAAACTGACAAGCTGTCTTTTCAAAAGAATCCCTGCGACATTTAAAAACGCCACTTCCCCCCACGGCGTTGATAAAGACTGTCGGGAGGGCCTGAAATAGACAGCAAAACTTATTCGCAGACAGTGAAAACAATTACAATATCTATCTCTCCTTTAATCCATTTCAAGGTGACATTTAATGCCATGTTATTCTTGTTGGAAACCTTCAGGGGATGATAAATCAGTCAGCAAAATATAATTCATTTTAATGAATCGCAAGTGTTTTTATTTTCATAAGTCAAATCTAAAAAGGATCACTGCCTGGGAAGAAAGCCAGCGTATGGGGAGGAGGGCAGCGGGTGCTCAGGCTCTTTGCTGGAGTGGCTTGCCTAAGGAAGTATAATTTCCTTTAGTCTGGAAGAAATCTGTCATTGCAAATGTGTTTGTCATTCGAGTATGGAGGGATATGTCCCAAACTCGCTCTAGCGCATTTGGTATGTCTATCCAATTAGAATATGACAATTTGTGATTCAGAGGCATGAAAAAAAATCACTGCATAAGGTAAATTTGCTTATTTAACTAAATACAGAAAACATATGCATTACTTGGATGCACAAAAGCTCTTAATTTCTACACTCGTCTCAGTTGCATCTTATGTAATTTGTGAGGGACTACTTAACCTTGGCCTCTTGCAACACCACTCCACGGGATCCATCTCCAGTGACAATAAACTCACAACCCCTATGGTGCATATTCAACCTTACTGTTCTCTTCAATGATGCATTATTGTGCCCAACCTGGGCCTGTGGAGTGGGATGGTGTGAGAGTTCTTTAAAAAACAAAAATAAAGAAAGCAGGCAGTAATGCATTGGCATTTGAGTTAATTAGCGCTGCAGCCTGGAGAGTCCTTCATCGCTTCTTTGCGTTCTCGCCTCAAACTGCGCAAACAGTCATGAAGAGCTTGCTAAAACGCACACACATATGCATGCGATGCGTGCCAGCATGCGGCAATATATTTATCAATCCAATCTGCTTCATCCATTTATCCTTCTAGCATCCCCCACCTCTATAGCTTCATCTACAGAAGCAGCCTAGCAGAACCCCACAGTTGTTGACACTCATCTGAGAGGACATGCCCTTTAAGAGAGGCTGAGTCTCTGAGCAAATACTGTCTTAATTATGTGCGAATGAGGCCGTTTCTTCCGTCTTGTGTCTTTTTCTATCTCTCCCTCACACCACATTGGCACTAGTCCACTGGAGCCCCTACGCAGCAATAGCGCACG
Organism: Gymnocypris eckloni scoliostomus; assembly: GCA_027564155.1. NCBI lineage: Eukaryota > Metazoa > Chordata > Actinopteri > Cypriniformes > Cyprinidae > Gymnocypris > Gymnocypris eckloni. The sequence continues at coordinate 8,505,629 of CM050417.1, read as the reverse complement.
TTATCCAGCCATTCTTCGCTGTGTAAGCCCGGTAATTGTATATGATGTCCAATACCTTTGAGGCTTCATTAAAGCTTTGCATCAAGCTGCGGGGAGAAAAAAAACAAGCCATACCTTCTAGTGAGCATAAGGTGGAAGGAGAGTGGGGGACAGAAACAAGGCCATTTAAAGCTTTCAAAGCATTTTGAGTGGGAGAGGTAGTTATCCCAATGGGACATTGTTTTATGTGTTTTTTCCTACGTTACTCGTGCACGACGTGTAACAGCATGTTAGCGTTCAGGCGGCCCCGCGCCAAATAAGCACCCATGCTGTCAGCCCAATCAGATTTTGGAGGGACGCTGAGGAGAGACAACTCTAGTTATAATTTCTCTCTCATCGCCGCATCTTTCTCTCGAGCTCACACTGACTGTTTTCACGCTGAGCATTTAAATGTTCTCGTTTCTTCGCATCCGCCTCTTTGAGCTGATGAGAGACGCACGAGCGTATCAATCTTCTTCGCCGAAGGAGAAATATAAAAAATAATCACCAAAAAGCGCCTCTCAAAGTTCACAATGGACCACGTCTGAATTACACTGAGATAATCCTGTTTTCCAACTGTCACGTTTGAGATTGAAAGGAAGCTGTCACTCATTACCTGCTTTTGCTTCCGTGCTCCTGGACAGCTTTGTGGAATATCAGCCCGGTGCAGACTTCCTGTGAGCTCACGGCACAACGGGACACAGCAGTGCCTCTCTCTATAAGAGCCGGCCTGGCAGGTAGAGGCTTATTTGAGGCCACATCTTGGAAGCTTGAAGATCACAGAAGCCCTCCTGAGTCAAAAGTTATTACCACTCCAAGGCTATCTCCACAGGTGAACGGTTGGCGCCAGTAGGGGGATTGGAAATGTCATGGTCTCTATAGAAATGGGTCCCTTTTTTCCCGGTTAAATCCTAATGGAGCACTGAGCTGATTTAATTGGTGCACTCTATGCCTAGGGAGTGGTGAAAAAGATCGCAATCGGCCAGCATGGCTTCAGGCACAGTGGGACCAGCCAAAGCTGATCTGATAGTGGCACTCAATGCAGAAGGTTGAGCTGAAGCCAAAGCAGATCTTTTGACCAAAAAAACTTTGAAATGTGGGCAATCCAAGAGAAGCGTTTTACCTGAAACGTTTCCTCCATCTTTCCCTTCAACCTAAAATAGCCTGCAGTTGAAGGCTTGCTATCTCTCTGAGATTTGCTCATGTTAGAGGGGTCCGAAAATCCGTCTCAATCTCCTTAAAAATAGCTGGCCCTTTAAATAGATGTGACCAGACCTAGAGGCGTATTGATCCATACATGACCCAGTGACTTAGTTCAAAGGCAATCAAGGCAATCCGTGCTTACAAAGAGACGCTGTTGGGAGATATATCTGGTTTATAAGCAAAACCGTCAAATGACTGGACACTTATTCAATGCTAAAACAATCTTATTATAGACAACTGTGTAATGCTATTTGCAAACCTTAAGCTTAAACATCTTAATCAAAACCCAAACACTAATTAAATATAGCTCAAACATGTTATCCCAATGTAAAGCTTTACCATAGCCCAAATATGCACATAAAAGTTAACAAACCATCTGCTATAGATAATCTAAATCCAGAAACGACACTTTCGTTTTAAGCGTCACAGATAAGTCAGCCTGTATGACACAACATGGTATCACCACAGCTCTGACGACATCTACAAGACCTTGATTCCAGCTTTCATGCCCTCTAAATCATCTTAGAGCACAGGGACTTTGAAAAGGAAAAAGCAATTAACAGAGAGTGATTAGAGTGATTAAGTTAGCCAAATGTGGTCAAGCTCTTTCCATTGGACGACGTAATTTCCAGACGGCCAGGCAAATAATGCCAAAGACGAAAACTAGCGTTCTGATGGGTATAAGTTAAAAGCACAGGGGCCTTCTGGTGCATACAAGGCAGCTAAACTAAGGCCAATCCATCACTGCAAGGTTATAAATGATGTACTCTGGGGAGGTCCTGAACAACAAATGTACTGCTGAACTACAGACTTAAGGAGACGAAAAGGAAAAGAACGGAATCAAAATGGAAATCATTGCCAAGAAGCAGTTTAACTTCAAATTCTCCTGTGAGCGTTTTAAAATCATCCCCCCATGACTCATGGAAACACAGCCAATACTTGGAGCAAACAAAGGTCAGGGAGAGTGTTAAATCATTTGTCTCATTTTTCTTTCAAACAGTCCTGCTAAGCTAGATCTAGGTGCCTGTGCTTTAGAGCCCGTAACCGAGTGCGAGTCGCTGGGTTGAAAGCTTCATAGCCGCCCCGACAACTGAGGGGAAATCTTCTGGGTACCATGCGTTTATTTTTCCTTCAGCAAAATGTTTTAAAGATCATTTACACACAAACTGTTAGAAGACAGGTCCCTAGTGCATTCTGATACGAAAGAAGATATTTTAAGCCTTTTTTTACATATAAAAGAGTACCACGGTTATAAATGATATTCATGATGTTCATAAATGTTCATAAATATAAATTATATTCATAAATGTATTCATGCACAATTAGAACCCCTTAAACATCAAGTAGTTTGAGAAAGAGGACGAGGAGACTAGGGGTTACATTTTGGCTGGTTAGCAACAGGCTGTTCGCCCCTACTGGCAGATGCTGTAATTACATCATTCAGATGGGAATTTGTTTTAAATATGAAGGACAAGGAGTAACATTAACACTTAACATTAAACTCAACATTAGACTAAATCATTAATTTATTCATTCATGAAAGTTAATCTATAATTACTATTCTAAATAACAAGTATACACATTTTTAAATGGTTTAGTACTGGATTAAAATGTTATTGTTCACTGCCACATGCGATTAATTAATATACATAATTTCCACACACACACACACAATACTATTTTGAAAAATAAAACACAATTTTCTAATCATGCATTCTGATGAAATAAAAATGGAACAACATGGACTTTCTTGGAGAGGATTTTTGAAATGTGAGGTGACATTTTGATTTAAAAAAAAAAGATCACAAAACATTTTGAATGTGTGTCCAGCCAAAGAAAAACAATGGAGGAAAATAAACAGAATGAAAGAAGGATAGAGATCAACCTCAAGGCACGTGAGAGCATACAGAGGCAGAAAGGGAGCGAGGTCTGGGCCCGCGACCTCAGCCCTGCCCAAAATCAATTGTGTTTTCAATCTTCCCAAGAAGATTTGGTTTCACTGGTTAACACAAGCACTGTGAAAGCCATTTTGAGACCTTGTTAAAGACTCAGTGGCGAAACAAATACAGGTGTGGGCTCGGATCGCCAAGGATGAGAGGAGGAAGGGAGAAGGGAGGGAGGAGTCTGGAGAGAGCGCATCATCTTAAAACTAATCCCAGCCGGTTCAAAAGCTGCTGCTTTTCCTCACCTTCCCTTTTCATCCCTCACTAGCTCCTCATTTGTTTTCTCCCTTCACTCCAGAGGGCACTGGAGAGCGGGGAGCCCGTGATTGAGTATTTCAGCCGCCCTTAAGAATTTCTACCTTTTGTTAGTGACTTCCCACTTGTGCGAGCTCACTGATGTGTGGAGAACATTTAAGGGCTACAGGCTCCATAGACGTCCGCAGGGATTTACTGCTAACCCTCACAGTGAATAGAGGACACTTCCCTGGCCAGTCTTACGGAGGAAAGCAGTCCAAAGGGCCTTTTGATAAGAAATAACACATTTCTGCCCAGACAATGAAGTTCCTGCTAAGACATTAAAAGAAAATAAACCATGAAATGCTCACAAAGCTGAAGCAGCACACTCTGAAAATACTCCACGCTAAATCAAGCAAGTGGAAATTCACTGAACACAACCGTTATGTATAGTATAAGCATATATAATCTTATCCCTGTTTTCATACAGTCCATAGAGGCTTTTGCTAATCTTTATTATTTGATTATGCACAGTCACTTTAACCTTTCGATCCAATTCGATTCATTTATACAGTGCTTTTAACAATGGAGATTGTCTTAAAGCAGCTTTACACAGCGTCAGGTATAAACCCTGAGATGATGACGGTAAAGGCCAACGGCGAGGAAAAACACCCCGAGTGTACAGGAACTAACCTTGAGAGGAAGACGATTCCTCTTTAAGACAACTTTACGGCCGCCATTGCTCTCACTCCTGAACCGCTGTCATGTTTCCACAGTCTCAATGTATACATGAGGAAAATGCATCTGAAATAAACTCTTCACACCGAATCCACAAACACCTCTCGTTAAACAAGCTTATCAAATCAGACTTTAAGGGCTCAGTGATGCAGCGAGGCTTGCAAATAGAGCAGTGCACTGTTTTTATTAAGCGAGCCTGAGGTAAATCGAATGCTGTTATTAAATGTTAGCGGTTCACCAGGTATGCTAAATTAACTAACAGTGAGTGCTCGGGATGCAGTCATTACAGGCAGCCCACTGTCCTCACTGAATATTGAAGCTGAGAGAAAGAGAAAACTGTGACATTTCATTACAGAAACATGACAATACACAATCTGTTGCCAAACTGGTGATTACGGTTTAGTTTGTCCAGCATTCAATGTGGGCTGGTCAGTGAGTCATGAGTCAAAACTACCACTGAGAAAATGAGAACGTGCTCTATGTCAAAAATAGAAAGCAAGATGCTCTGTGGAGAAAATTATGCTTTGTGAAGAATGAACATTGATTTTCAAAATCAAACAGATAATTTTTTGTTGGATGCCTCACTTTTAAACACAATGTAACCAAGGCCATGTAGGCTTAGAAAAGTTGTTTTAATTACTATTATTATACAATCAATTATATTGTATATTACTCATGCTGGACAAACTGTCTATCTAGGCTGCAGGAGGTTAAAGCTTTGGCTCTCACCCAGGCCGATATGGGAACCAGGACAGAGAAGGCATAAAGACCTGATTGTGGCAGAGCACTGGCTTGGAAACAACTCTCAGGCCTAATGAAACTAAAGCCTGGCCACAGCAGCACAGCGAACACTAAAGTGAGAGAGGTAGAGAGAGGGGGAGTGGGAGGGTGGTAATGAAGTAAACAGGAGTTGTTTCAACTTAGCAGAATAAATGCACTTTGTTTGGAGATCTACTCCAAGCCGATTACAATAAACTTATGACTAAGCATAATCCACCCTTTGTAATTAGGGCAGATGAAGGTTTATGCAGGGAGCGAGGCAGCCTTTTACGTTCTCATCACGTAGAATGTACAAAATATCTTGCAGAGATTTATATCCAAACCATGCCAAGTCTGTTGTCTATACACATAAATTGTTTCGGAGGAAACAACTGAAATTATTTAGGCATGCCTTTTCTAAAAGTAAAAAGGCAACATCCCGCATTAGCATGAAATGACTGTATGCTAATGAAAAGTGGATCTAACTCAAAGAGCCTATGTGGAAAAGCTTTTAAAATCTTAATTCTGCAGTGTTGTGCAATAAATGCCTCTTAGTGCTGCTTAAGTGTGTGTGTGAGAGAGTGTGTGCATGAGTGCGTAAGCTGTCATAGCACAGAAAAAGCGCTCAGGAAGAACACAGCTTCTAAGGAGACAGATCCTGTGACCCTGCTGCCCCATACCACCTGCTCTCCCTCCCAGGATCCTCGATCTCTCACTACACACAGCTCGCTAGGAGACACTGTTAATTGGCCTACACAAACGCCCCCACACACACACACACACAAACCTCCGGGTATCAGCTCAACTGACACCACAGTGTGGCAAAACCTCCAGGTGGGCGGACTTGCAGAGTCATCAAGAGTTTGTAGCAAATGAGCATCCAACCTTCTAACAACTCACTTTGAAGGCTTGTTTCGCCTTTCCTCACAAGTGTGCATCCAATGGACAGTCAATTTGTAATTTTCTTGTCTTAAGAGACAGACATTTCATTAAACTGCGTGTTTGCTTCGCAACTTATAAACAACGAGACACTGAGCGCTGAGGTCTTTAGCGTTATTGGATCACGCTGCCCATTCAAAATAACGATCTACAGCTTTACGTAAGGACGGCAGACAAGTACGCCTCAATAAACCAGGCTGTGGTAAGACTAATATAGTCTTGTGACCTAAGAAGCTACAAATCCTCCACTGTTCCTTTAATCACAATGATTTAGCGGTTGTCTACTGCCAGCGCTGGCGCTGGTGAAAACACACCCAGGGCAAGACGTACAGCACAGGGCAAGTAAAACATCTGCATAATTGAGCCCTTCAATCAAGTCAAGTGTGTGTTAGGTCCACTCAGACACAGCTGATTACAAACAAATGGAGCTAGGTATTTATACAGAGCATGAATTACAGAGAGACAGCGAACTTACTCAAAGTCATATCTCAAAGCAAACAGAAAAGTTCTCCTGGGCCATACAAATATCTACAAAATATACAAAGATTGACTATCAATCTTCTGCATGTGTATACTAGATATGAGGCTTACAAAATGTTTTGATTTTACAGATACTGATTCATAAAAGCCCAAAACAATCTTTTACTATATGCCTGTACTCAAATAGTTATATATTTGTACATGTAGTTTATACACGATAATAACAAATTACTCTTATGATTCAGTTATTTTTTGTGACTCAAAACCATAAAACATTAACAGTGAAGCTTAATTCCCAAAACAAGACTCTTATGAATCGGTTATTTTCATTTAAAAAGGCATTATCAGTTTGAATCATTGGTCGACCGATATATCACCAAGATACGTTTTCCTGTTTGGCCAATGCATTCGAGGCGGGACTTTTATTTTGATGGTGCTGACAAAAAGCAATGCCTGAGCGCACAGTGCTCACATTCTCCCTCGTGTTCGCTGCTGTCATTAACTGTTCTGTCTATAAATAAAGTTATAACGGCTTTATATCGGCCACCCTGCTTTCCAAGACATCGGCATCAGCTGTCAAAAAAACATTATCGGTCGACCACTAGTTTGAATCAGTCTGAAACACTGCATAACACTGCCCTGTATAAATGACAGAATTAGTAGAACGTGATGTTATTTCTATATTGAAGAATACGTTATAAAATATAACAAAATGAATCAAATTTAATTAAAATGGGAATCAAATCAAAAATCAAAAGCTTATGTATAAAAATAAAATTGGGAAATCTGTATTAATTTATATCCTTTAAGTTAGAAACGAACACATCATTAGTTGAGTAAATGTTCAAACCGATTGATTACACACAGTAGCTTTAAGCAAAAGGTCCTGGCTACTACATCCAGTGGACGACAGAGACCAGGCAAACACTGGTCTTTCATCTCCAAATGGCCACATTTCAAACGGCCTGTTTGAAAGTCTTGAAAGTGTCCGTTGAGGGACAGAGTTACTCATCATATGCAAACATCTCTCCGTGAAATTAGCCAAAGGGAAAAAGGAACGTGAGATCTTACCTTGCCAAACTGTTCAAAATACTGCTTCACATCTTCAACTACTGTGTTAGCTGATAATCCGCCTACAAATATTTTCTTTGTTCTTGTGACCATCTGGAAGAGAAGAGAAGAAGACAAGGGATTAAGCCCATGTGAAAGCACTTCAGAGGACTTCAAATGTACAGGAGACAAAAGAGGAAGCTCAGAACTGCAAAAGAGGGAATTGGAAGATGACCGGTAGTGGGTTTTGTGGCTCAGGGGGAGATTGAAGGGGAGGTATGATCACTGTGTGATTTGTTGAGAGTGTGAGAGTGCGCTCGGGGACCGGGTAACACCTAGCTTGCGATGCCCGACGCTGCTTGCGTTACCTGTCCTTTCTCTCACAACATTACAGACTTGACGCTTTTGGTTTCACACTAACACAAACACCTGAGCTGCAATGGAGTTTTTCTTGTGTTGTGAAGACCCAACACACAATCTCCCAGTCCATTTAAGAAAATTGGAATAGGAATGTTTCAGAAGACAGTTCTGAGAAAAAGCATGCAGAGTGTGCTGCATGGATAGACCTTTAAAAGACACTCCAATTGAGTTACAAACAAAAGGTGTCAGAAAGTTGGAAGTCTCCAAGCCAGGCAGAATCTCAAAACCATGAGAACAGACAGTAGTGAGGTCACAGTCTTGCAACCAGGCCCATTTTTCAAAACACAATTAACTCTCCCTGCTGGAGAGATGTATGGAGCGCCGAGACCTGACTTCTCTTCATGCAACAACGTTAATTGTGCTGAGAGCTGGTGCACGGATATCAAATTTCCCACCTATCATATAGGGCAATGATAACCGCTAACAAGAGAACTCCTCAGGCAATGTTAAGCCCTTTTTGAAGTTAACAAAGAGAAGAAACTTGTCAAATTCCCACTTCTGATAGACACATGTAGATTTCTATTAAACGTGTGCTTATTATCAGAGCTGTGATTCAGCTGGTCATCCCTATGTGTTATGGTGCTCATACTGGAGACAAGGGTTCAAATCTGACCTACGTTTTGAATATAGATATAGGATGAATATATATATATAATATATATGAATGGATCAACAGACAGATAGTCAATTCTTCAATTTTACAGAACACTGCTAGTCAAGCTGGTTTGAGCTGGTAAACTAGCTTAGATAAAAACAGTTACATTTTTTCAAAACTACATTAAGCTAGCATCACCTTGTTTTTCCAGCAGGAATGAACTCATTTTCTGTCCTCTCCTATTGTCTCAATGTATAAAAATGGCAAAAAAAAAGGTGCGCTTATTAACAATGAGAGAAAATAAGCTTCATTTAGCAAACCCCCGGTATTTCCCAGAGCAGAGTAGACAGCGAAAAAAATTAAGCAACCCTGAGCATTTATTTAAACTTAATTCACATCCATCATACACAATCTTGGCAACAGGCACACTCAGCCTTCATCTCAGTTGGCTGTTTCCCAAACCCTCTCCGAAGCACTTTCGCTCTCATCTGCACCCCACCATGGTTAATCTGTCTGTCTTTCCCCTGTCGTTTGTGCAGGCCCGAGTCGCCCAACGTGTCAGTGGAGAGTTAAGTTTTTAGTGGCATCTTTATGTCCTCTGACAGCACCAGCTCCTGGCTGATGGGATTCCTCAGGCTCTGGAACAACGCAATTACTCTGTCCATTTCTCTCCATGGTGACAAGAGACAACAGCAGGCCTTTGCTCTTTCCGTGCTCCCTCTCTCGCACACCTCTCTCGGGATTCGACGAGCAGATATGCCTCACAAACACGTTGTCCTGCTAAGCTCGGCTAACCCATTAGAATTCAGAGTGCTAGCTTGGACGCAATAATGACCAAGACGATGACAGGAAGCATGTCCGTTGCGCTGTTTTGATTCTTTAAGTTTCGCGACCCCAAAGGCTTTAAATAAATAATCATTAAAAATAGACAACAGGCTACCAAACAGCAATTTAATTAGCCACCACTTAAATAGAAAAAGCAGAGAGCCTGCCAGACAACCCTTTATTATGGGACTTGTCCTTTCTTAGTGTCTCTAGCTTGTCCTTGTTTCTCTTTGCTGCTGTTGACATGGCAGCTTTCCGAACACAGTACTGTAAGGTATTCATGGGAATAATGTGCAAGTCATGAGGGAGAGGTACCAAGGTAACCTCAATGGGTATAAACTAATAGATGTTGTGTACAAATATATTCAGCTTACCCTGAACCGTGTGTTCCAGTGAAAGGAACGGTCCCCCAACTTTGCACTCGCTGCTGAGTGATTTGCAAGTTCAACTCTCACACCTCCATCCGCAGCCCCTCATTACCCGCAAATTTGAAAACACTCTTCGTCAGATATTATGGGGTGAATCGAACATATTTGATATGATATGTTGATACATAGTAAGTGTATTTACTTGTCTCATTAGGGTTTAGCACAGTTGTTGTTGCTAGGAAATGCTTGTTTTGTTTACTGTGTGGAGACGTGCTGAAATCGCGTTTGGTCTCGTACTGTATCGCGTCCCTTGTCAGTGTCGGGCGCTTGCATGGCCATTTATTGTGATTAACAGGAAGTGTGTTCAGCTGAATTTGAGTAGTATTTTGTTAGATGGGTATAAAAAACATAGTTTACCGCGGCAGCCTTCGCGTGAAGCCCTCCTCGTGAGAAGACCGAAGAGTGTAAAGACCATCGACTCTACCGTGCAACTCCATCGGGCAGGGACACTGCCAAACTATATAAGTATCGCTTTTTATTTATCTTCTTTCTCACTACTTGTTTCACTTCTGTTTTAGTTTTTATAACCAATTCTTACTATGGCAGTGTTCTTTTTTTAGTATTACTAACTACTGCCGTTTGATTTGTTATCTATTTTAATTTTAGATAAATTATGTATGAATTTATTATGCCTTTATAGGTATTTTCGTTAGTTTTAATACATTTGAGTTATTTTAGTAATGTTACTTCAACATACTACATGGAAATGAAAGAACCTATATATATATATATATATATGGGTGTTTGGCTTAGTGTCATGTTAGAATAATCTTTATTGAATAACCTCTTGTTGTTTTAATATTTTGAATTGTTTTTAACTTTATTTTTTGTTTTCATTTAAATGTTTAGTTTTGAAATGTTGTTGTATGCATTTGTCATTTAATTTAATTTATCTATTTTCTTAAATGTGTATATATAGTATTTATAGAGTTTTAACTTATAGTTTTAGTTACTTGTCTTATTAGTCTCTTTGGATAAAAGTGTCTGCTAAATGACTAAAAAGTAAAGTAAAAGTAAAGATGAGAAAAGATGTTTCAGACAAATTAGAATGGTGAAAAAAATATTGTAATGAGGTGCGAGTATATTATAGGGAACAAATGGAAAGACATGGACCTTGTGAAGGGATGGGAAACTGCCTGGCGAAGTGATGACATATCGGAGAAACTTTTGCTATCGCAGGACCTTAAAAATTCAACCGTGAAAATCTATGAATATGAAAGAGCACGTCTTGCAGTAGAGCTGAGCTATAAGAATGCAGCAGCACTAGGTGTGATAGAGTATAAGCAGTGTGTTTAGAGATACTGCGTGTATAAAATTTATGCAGAGCAGCTGAGTTTGTTGCTCTTAGTCGGCTGCTGATGTTGCTGTTTCAGGCCCTGTCATCTTCCACCAGCATTGCTTGATGTGACTCGGCATGCCTAGGGAACATTTCTTGCCTTCCTCTTGCGAGGGGAATGTCAGCTGCCAGAATGTTTCTAGATACAGGTCGTGCTGCAGGTTTCTACTGGTGCTGAGACAAGTGCAGGCGATCAGAGGTGGTGAGTACATGAGCCTCCGCTAGATGTTTTCAGACTAATGTGCACACAGTATATTGGAATTATTAGAAAAGCTTGACATGGATTAAATTGCTAATATGGACAAATAAAAAATAGTACAGACAATTTTACAGTTTATTGTGATTATAACAAAAATGTAATGATAAAATGTAGTGCTTTCAAATTATAAATTGCGATTAATCTCATCCAAAACATTTTTTTTGTTTACATAATATATGTGTATACATGATTTATGTTTATTATTATGTATATATAAATATACACACATACAGTATATATTGTGAAAATATTTACATGTAGTATTTACATGCATATATTTCTATTCATATAATTGATATTATATATAAATATCATAAACATGCATGTGTGTGTATTTATATATACATAATAAATATGCACAATGCACAAATATTACATAAACAAAAACTATTAATTTGGATGTGTTTAATGCCGATTAATCATTTGACAGCACTAATACAATTATATTCAAATTTAGTTGAAAACATGAAATAGTGAAAGTTTTCAGTTTTTATGTTAATATATTGTTTGTTATTTCTACATCATTGAACATGCCAAGACAAACTAGATTGTCGTGGACTGTAGGCCAATGATAAACTATGAAAAATGCAGAAAAAAAGAAAGAAATGCAGAAAGAAAGAACGAAAGAAATAATAATATAATACAATTTTTATTTTTTGTTACTCCTTACCTTGAGCAAGTTAACTTAAATCCAAGTTTCAAAGTTAAATTTACTATGGGCAACAAAAAAGACATTCAAGGACAACGAGGCATGTAGAAACTTTGCTATCGCAGGACCTTAAAAATTCAACCGTGAAAATCTATGAATATGAAAGAGCACGTCTTGCAGTAGAGCTGAGCTATAAGAATGCAGCAGCACTAGGTGTGATAGCGTATAAGCAGTGTGTTTAGAGATACTGCGTGTATAAAATTTATGCAGAGCAGCTGAGTTTGTTGCTCTTAGTCGGCTGCTGATGTTGCTGTTTCAGGCCCTGTCATCTTCCACCAGCATTGCTTGATGTGACTCGGCATGCCTAGGGAACATTTCTTGCCTTCCTCTTGCGAGGGGAATGTCAGCTGCCAGAATGTTTCTAGATACAGGTCGTGCTGCAGGTTTCTACTGGTGCTGAGACAAGTGCAGGCGATCAGAGGTGGTGAGTACATGAGCCTCCGCTAGAAGTTTGCAGACTAATGTGAACACAGTATATTGGAATTATTAGAAAAGGTAGACATGTATTAAATTGCTTATATGGACAAAAACAAAATAGTAAAGCCAATTTTACAGTTTATTGTGATTATAACAAAAATGTAATGATAAAATTTAGTGCTGTCAAATTATTAATTGTGATTAATCTCATCCATATTTTTTTTGTTTACATAATATATGTGTATACATGATTTATGTTTATTATTATGTATATATAAATACACACATGTACAGTATATATTGTGAAAATATTTAGATGTAGTATTTACATTCATATAATTGATATTATATATAAATATCATAAACATAAACAAAAATCTTAAATATATACATGCATGTGTATGTATTTATATATACATAATAAATATGCACAATGCACAAACATTACATAAACTAAAACTATTAATTTGGATGTGATTAATCCCGATTAATCGTTTGACAGCATTAATACAATTATATTCAAATTTAGTTGAAAACATGAAATAGTGAAAGTTTTCAGTTTTTAAGTTAATGTATTGTTTGTTATTTCTACATCATTGAACATGCCAAGACAAACTAGATTGTCGTGGACTGTAGGCCAATGATAAACTATGAAAAATGCAGAAAAAAAGAAAAAAAGAAATGCAGAAAAGCAGAAAGAAATAACGAAAGAAAGAATAATATAATAAAATAGTTATTTTTGTTACTCCTTACCTTGAGAAAGTTAACTTAAATCAAAGTTTCAAAGTTAAATTTACTATGGGCAATAAAAAAAAGACATTCAAGGACAACGAGGCATGTCTGAATTTTGCTGATACTTAAAAGAGCAAGACTATCAGAAAGGCTTCAATTTGGACTCTAAATAAGACAGACAATTTTATGTGCTCCACAAAGAGAGGAATTGGGAAGCAAATTAGAATTTTTCTAACGTTTTATGATACACTGCAAAGAGGAAGATGTTTTACTTCCAGAGGAAAAGAGTCTCTCGCTCTCTGTTGAAGATGAGAGGGAGAATGCAGTAGGGGTGGGGATCTTTAGTCACCTCACGATCCGATCCGATCCGATTCTGATTCTGGGAGTCACAATCCGATTCCAGAACGATTCTTGATCTACCCCCCCTTATTAATTAATTAATTCGTTTACCGACTTGAGAATCTTAAAATCCTTACATTTACATATCCTTACAGATATAATTAAGTACTTTTTAAAATAATACAAAAAATATATATTAAAACAGCTGTATGTTAAGAATTTTAAACTAATATAATTTCAAAACATATACAAGCAAGTAGCAAATGATAAAGAGGAGCATAGAAACATATAACAAACAAAGAGTGCTTTCAGTATTTAAGATTATCTGAACGTTTTCCATTCAAGAACTGTGAGTGATTTTTCTTAATCTTTACTGTTGTTTTTTACTATGACATCATAGACAGCGGGAGATCTATTAAGCTGCATTCATGCACGGATCTCTTTTGAAATATAAGTAATGTGGTTTGTCCTGTCTGTTTAATCCCGTAAGACATAACTGGCTGTGTTTACATGAATTTTGCGCACACAGCCGCATGCGTGAGCAGTCTACACAAACAAAGCCTTCTGTTAGTGAGTTTCAAATTTTAAATATATAAGTCCACTGCATTCCAAACCACATAAATGATGACTTCGTAGAGCATTTGTAAGGAAAATACCTGACGGGCGAGACCGCACACTTCAAGTGTAACATCAAACAAAGCACACGTCTTTCACAGCTCATCCTGTGCACTGAAGCCCGTGAATGTCCTTGTAATTCGCTTTAACCTTTCCGAATTTTATGAAAGATTATTTTACGGAAGGTTCGAGTGGTGTATGAGTGTGAGGAATTGGAAGCAAGCAGAATACGGGTGTTTCTAAACTCAGCGTCATCGCACATCTGGTTAAAAACTAAGCTCAGAATCAATTCTGAAATTCTCAGAATCGATCCAGAATCATTGGAGAGAGAATTGCGATGCATCGATGGATAGATTTTTTCTCCCACCCTAGAATGCAGGAGGTAGTAGTGACAGCAAAGTTCACCATTTATCTGCGGCGAAATAAAATGGATCGAGACGTATCCTGCAGCCTAAATTGGAGGAATGTGATAGGAGTGACAATTTAATATTGCATCTACTCTCCTTTGGGCACAAATGGATCTAATTAAGATCTTTCATTAGATGTGGCGCAGCCAAACCCTCCCTGAAAACATGGATTCTTATCAGAGTGCAGGACAATCGCAGGGATACAGACATAGAAAATCAAGTTATATTCTGACAGAGAGGAGGGGAGCGAGGGAGAGAGAGCCGTTTCACAGATAACTTGGAGGTTACGTGGAGTTTAACAAAGACCAGAAACCGAGGAACGGAGATAGGTGATCAAGCTCCTCTTAAACCACCTGTCGTGCTTCCTGCGGAGAGTTTCCCTTCCCAGAATTCTCATCTCTGGGATCGAACGGTCTGCAGAGAGGCCCACGTTGCATTTTTATTTGTTTACTCGGGGTCTCTGATGAATTGTGTGTAGTGGCCTCTTGCCGTTGATTGCGGTTGACTAACATTGGTCCTCACTCACAATAAACCCATAAGCCACAGCGAAACGATGCTCTTGTGTTGTGACAAGGAGTCTTTTTTTAATCAGTCCTCTTTGCCTGGCTGGATGTCCCCTGATTAGAGTGAGATAATGAGACCCCCCTTCTCCTCCTCCTCCCTCCCAGGCCTCTTCATCATCTCAAATCACATATTCATCACTGATTGCAGTCTCCTTGTCCTTCCACCGAATCACACACTCCAGGCAAACAGGCTTGCAGACCGATTCCAAACCATTTGGAAACGGTGACAACTAGGCGGGTCTCGTTTAATGTGAGGCATCGACATTTCCTTGACTGACAGAATCCAGTGCACTTGCCACATTCTATTCAGCTGTATCTAAATTTAGGCCGCCAAGCTCCAATTTGTACACAATTTTGCAGTGTGGAATTTTAATGTCGACATTCAAATGTACTGGGCCAAACAGCTCCTGCCTCCGCGCCTGCAGCTAACCCTGATTGACAGGCTAACTTATACATTCAGATGCTATTTATGGTAGCCTAATCAATTAGCTTAAGATTAATACAACACTTTTGCCATTTTTATAAAACTACACAAAGCATGCTCTGAAAATCTGAAGACTGAAGGGGCTATACATTTCTTTTAGTGGAAAAATCAAGCACAAGAGAGTTCAAGCCAATCCAAACCTCCGGGTTATAAAGGTTGTGCTGACTCTGAAAGTCTCAGGCTATCTACGGAAGTGGCGTGAAAAATCTAAAGATATCTGTGAGTACCTCTGTGAAATCCTCCTATCCTAAACTGCTGAGCTGACACACTACAGAGCTCTTTATTTCTGAATTTCATAACACTATGGGGAAAGGGAAACTACTGCACCCTGTGATGGCTTTAAGCATTCATTAAGTTCAATATTGATTTTAGCATCTAAATTGGTCATTCCCAGGGTTTTTCTTGAATCATTGCCGCAATGTTGGAGCACTTGAGTGTGCCGCATGAGGTACTGTAGCTTCAAGAGTGACCAGTCGGAGCACTCTAAATCCTCAGCCACTGATGTCACGGTGCTACAAAATACCCAGGTCATCTGACTGCAGCCTTGCCAAAGCTGGCTCATGTGAACTGTGGGAGTGCTGATGACCAGGTCAGATGTGTATATCGGTCCCATGACATACAATTAATACTATATTCATAAATTATTCCAGAAAATATCAAAGGTTCATGGAGAGTCGGTCACCAATGTGCCCATAGGCTATTGAAAAAATTGTTATCCACACCAAAACTACAGCAAAAATTGCTATTGGTGGTTGCTAAAGTGTTCTGAGTATTTTTGTTGCTATGCAGTTGCTAGGGCATTGCTAAATAATAGCTATTCAAAACATATTTTTGATTCCTTCCTTCCAGTCTAGGCTGAAAAAAGTCCACTAGGCAAACATATCCAAGGAATATATTCCAAGGAGTATAATTTCCACTACCATTAAAAGGTTTGGGAGCAGTCAGATATATGCATTTATTTTTATAAATTTGTTCTGTATTTGTTTGATCAAAAATAAAACAGTAAAACTGAATTATTATTCCAATTTAAAATACCCACTTCCTATTCCAATATATTTTAAATGTATTCCTGCTAGGGCTGGGTTTTGAGTTTGATACTTTTCAGGCACCAACCGACTTGCCTCAATAACATTGAGTATCGAAAAACGTCTTGTCTTTCAGTGCCAAATTTCGATACCTAAGGGGTTAATCTCATCAACGTCAGTGAGCCAATAAACCTGCAGCACTTGGTGTGTTCGACTAGAAGCAATGCGGTGCAGATTGATCAGTGTTTGGCATTAGCATGAGCGATTTGAAAGCGTACAGAACATTCTGCTCTCTATATCGCACGCTTTTGTTTACTACACATAGACTTCAGCTTCTGCCGTCTCACTAAATGAGGACATAAATACATGAACAACATCTCCAGAACTCACCTCAGAGAACTCACGAGCATTTTACTGGTTGATTTGAGTAAAACTAGCGTCATATCATATACACACAGAACTGTAAAAGTACTCACGGCAAACAGTCAAAATAAAAGTTTGGTTAAACTTGGAAGATACTGCGTCAGATATATATTAAAATTGTTCAGCAGAATGTACATACTGCTGCTACTACTAGATTACTATTAAATGATTAAAATAATTTTTCTTAAGTAATGATCACACAAAATTTCTTCCATGTTTTAATTTTAATAGTAAACCCCCTTTGTTTGCCAAAATAAATAAAGTTTGATTTTCAATAATTAAAGATAACCCACTTCCTATTCCAATATATTTTAAATGTATTCCTACTAGGGCTGGGTTTCGAGTTTGATACTTTTTAGGCACCAACCGACTTGCCTCAATAACATTGAGTATCGAAAAACGTCTTGTCGTTCAGTACCAAATTTCAATACCTTGTGCAGTGGCTCATGAGATGAGGCTTTGAGTCTGTATAAATGTCAACAAGCTGAAAAATGTAATACATAATTTTTGAGATAATGTAATCTTGTTAAACCGGATTTCATAAAATTGGTATTGGAAAAAGTATCGTTCAAAAACTGGTATTGAAGTCAAGGTATCGGTATCGAAAAATTAAACGATACCCAGACCTAATTCCTGCGATAGCATAGCTGAATTTTCAGCAGCTCCAGAATTACTCCAGAAAACTTGAGTGAGATTATAAATATATATACACTGGTCACTTTCGAGCAACTAAATGCATCTTTTCTGGATAAAAGTATCAATTTAAATGCGTAAAAAAAATCTTAGTGACCCCAAACCATTAAACTGCACTATATGCTAAAACTATATTTCTAAAAGGCCTATTCATTCAACAGGCCAGTATATAAATATTGAGCATGTGCAACATCTTTTACCCAATGATGGTAAAATAAACAATTTTTTTGGTACTAACCTCCGCATCGTGCCTTTGTAATTTCAAACTGCACTAACACCAATATTCCTCAATGACAAACTGTAGCAATACCCCCTCCATGGCTTTATCTTAATGATCTGATGTGCTTTACACTCAAAGCCAGAGTCGATAGATTATTGTACAGTTATGAAGATAGATCGTGGCCGCTCATAGGACCCAGGAGATGGCTAGGCTGATACACCTCCCAGTCTCCGTTCAAGTGAACTCACGCTGAATATCAATGAGCTTTCAGCCCTGATAAACAGTCTGCAGAATGGAAAAATATTTTCACATTAAGGATGGAGGGGTGAAAGAAGGAATGAGAGAAGAAATTGAACGCTTGCCCCTCAAAGCAATTCTGAAAAATTAATATGCTAATTAAGTGCTTGCTTGGGGCGAAATCTTGAAAACTTTAGCAAGGGAGTTATAAGCACTTAACAAATTACTTACACCATTACGCTGGAAGCTGTATACATTTTTAAAGCGACTGTAAGTTTTCCTTTCCTTTCAGTTTTCACAATAGATCTGGCTTTTTTTCCCCCAGACATTTTCTCCCAAGCTGCCATTTAGGAGTATAAAACGATATCAGACTTTTATGTCCCTCTCTGAAATATTAAATATATGCGCAAGCCGAGGAATTTATCAGCACGCCACATCGTTTGGAGGCAGGCCTTCAGCAATCCTTTCTACTGCTGAAATGTCTGAAGTCTGAACTCATAGTGAAATAATCTCCACAAGGCAAGACAGAGCTTCACATCAGTTTAATCTGTTCAGGAGAAAGAGAAGAGCTAACAAACAGCATCAGCATCCATCCTGCGGGCCTGAAGTGAACTTTCAATTCACAGAAGCCACTTCCTACTTCTGTGTGCTCGGTGGCATGCTGTGCGTGATTGTGTTTGCATTTGCGTGTGTGTGAGAGTGTTCAGGCATCTTGTCAAAGATGTCTGCGCAAATGCAGACCAAACAACCACAGCCTGTATCTGAAGTCAAGATCGACTTCAATTTTTTCCAGCGCTTTGGTGTGGGAAATCCCATTTATGACCTTTACCATCCAGATCCCCTCATGATTTTTTGTTTGAGAAACAGAAATGTAAATAATTTACAAAAAAATGTCCCCCACCAAATACTTAAACCTACAATGAAATACAAATTAAATAATAGTTTTCATTACAATAGTTTTTTTTATCAATATAGCTATAAAACATACTAATATGCATTATACACACACACACACACACATTTGTATTCTGTGAGCGAAAACGTCTATGAAAACATAAATACCTCAGTTTTTTTTTTTTTCAAATGTACTCAAACATGGAGGCTGCAGCTATAATCGTGAAGACATACACACAAAAACACATGAAATAATATTGGTTTGACAGAAAACAATCTTGTTTCTCAATAAACGAGTGAATTGCACATAAAGTGTCTGTTTGGCTGGCTATGGGTAATTAGGGCCCAGCTGGCCAGTGGAAGCTGTGGACTGACGCAAAACAAAGGTGATGGACAGGCCAGATATGGCTCAGACAGCATTTAGCAATGGCCATAAGCCCTGATGTTCCACTCCCACTATAGTCTCGTGAATGGGATACTGAGAGTCAAGCCGTGGCCCAGATAACAACCTCAGGAGCACCATCTGAGGCATGGAACATGAGCCAGCTCTGACTAGGAACAGACATACTGAATAGATGTGTTTTACTCTTTATTCCAAGATGTCATCTCCTTACGAGAAGATCATCCAAATGGGGAATTTGTCATGAGGGTATTCATATGCACCCATCATGGAGACACAACCAATGTGTGCTTGCTCCCGGACACCTCTAGGCTGTGTTTGCCGGTCCACAAACATCATGGCATACTTTCAAAAGCACTCAAATCCCAGAGATAATTTATACTCCTGAGCTCTAACTACAGTTCTGACACCATCTGAGCTGTCAGAGAAATATGATGGCAGATTCAAGTCAAGACATTTCTGCAGCCCTTTAGTGTGAGCGTATATATATTCACCACTTCCAGGAAGAGCCCACATTGGCTACATACTAGCAAAAACACAGTCAGTCTCAATAGAAGTCTAACAGGTATTGTTCAATTTAATCATAAAACAATACTGACCTGAATCATTTCTTTAAAAAAAGTTATTTAAAAATACTTTGCTTCTTAAATTCAAAATAACTTAATAGAGAGAATCATGGCATTTCACTAGTACTACAATGCATTTTTAAATAAAAATAAATTAATTAATAAATATTTTAATAAAAAGTAAAATAATGCAAAACAAATGCAAATTAATTTAAAACTGCCTATTAATGGAAATTAAAACAATGCAAAATTGTAGATACACCCATACAAATATATTTATTTATGTGTTTGTGTATTCTGTGATTTTTATTGATACATTAAATGTATTTATTAAATACTGTATAATGAAAAACAGTATCAAATAAAAAATATATAAAATATTTTGTTTAATAAACAAAAAACTATGTATTTTTAATTAATATTTTATTTTGTTTATTTTTATTTATTTTGTATTCATATTTAGGGTTTTTTCCACAGCTTTTTTCTGCTGAGTATTCAACTAATTCTCAACCCTAGTTACAATTTTTAAACAATTATACTTTACTCAAGTTAATAAACAAGCAGTAATCACTAAGCTTCTAAAATATTAGTATGCACCTCAAAATACAAATCCATTCCATAAAACAAACCCATTTCCTATCGGCCTCAGCTTGTTTGTAGCAGGTCAAAGAGGTATATAGACTATCATTCTAGCATCCAGAATCACGGTGCCTTAAAGGCAGTGGCACAGCAGCGGATGCAGCATGAGATTGATTGCTCCGGATGAAAGCAAAAGGGATAAGGTGCAGTCGGAGCGGGCGAGATGGCTCCAGGAGAGGGCACTTTCACTTTAATAGGACGATTGATTGATAGATAGTGGCGGGCTCTCCGCTGCCACTTACTTCAGTGACTTTTCCACAGCGCGTCGATAAACTGTTCCACGCCCTCTAAAATGCACTCGGTTGAGATTTTTGCGTTATATAATCCCTATTGATGTACCAGCATTAACCGTCCACATACAATGCGAATAAGGCTTGGGCTAGATTAAGGAAGTTACTGGGCATGGCAAGGATTATTGACCCAGAGCAAGACGGAGCGCTGCATTATGCCGCTGGTGGGGGAAATCACTTTTTCTTAATCACTCACTTTTACTGAGTTCATTTGTCATCGGGATGAGCATTTGAAGTTGAGTGGAAAAATCTAGCTGAAAGGAGAAGTATTAATTTCACTTCCAAACCACTGGCCAGTCAGTGGAAACCATAGCGATAATCGCACACTAAAATCAAAGTGATGTTATTTGTTGAGTGAACAAAGATTGCTAGGGGGTTGCAGATGAGTGTAACCAAAACAGCATTTCCTCTCATTGTTACTAGGCAGCAAGAGGATAACTGAACCTCAAGTGAGGGATTAACTTGCGATTAGGACGATGGCTCTTATGAGTGACTCTGCCGTGGGAAGGAGGCCATACTGCTATCAAGCAACATGCTGAACAGCTGCTGCTGCAGTTCTAAGGGCAGGATCAACATCAAGTGTAAAATTAAATTTTCAACATCTGAAAATATCTGAAAACCAATGATTTTGTTAGAGGAAAAAAATCTAAAATACATTGTGAGACAACAATAAGACCAAAGATGCTTCTCTCAATGTGTATGCAGGATAAAGTGAGGGAGTGAGTGAGTGAGTGAGTGAGCGAGCGTGTGTGAGAGAGAGAGAGAGAGAGAGAGAGAGAGAGAGAGAGAGGGAGACACTGTCACATATCCGTGGCTTGTGTACTGCAAACACATCCGAGCTTCATCACTGTGTCTGTCATACGACTCTGTTTCTCTCGGCTTGAACTGATGGTAAAACTAAGGACATTATTAAATGTCTTTACATTTATTTTGAAAGCTAAAGCTCGCGATTATGTTAAGGGGCGTTACATTTCTGACGCGCGCTTGTGGTGCTCGGCCAATCCCAATGCTCTGGGTCAGTTGGCCAATCAGAGAAGACTGCGTTTGTCAGAAGGATGGACTTTGTAGAAAACAAAGCGTTTGAGAGAGGCGGGGCAGAGGACTTACAATACAAAAATAATGTGGTTTTTGAACATTAAAGCATGCCAACATATTCTATTACACCAAACACACAAAATAATGATTTAAAAAAGCATCATATGAGCCCTTGAATGATTACATAATGTTTGTTAATGGTTGACAGAAGATATCACAGGTTCCAAAAATATTAAGTAGCACAACCAAGGGCTGAAACGGTTCCTCGAGTTACTCGAATACAAAAAATCATCGTGGCAAATTATGAGCCTCGAAGAATCGTTTTGTCCATTTACTAGGGATGCACTGAATTTTCAGCAGCCGAAAATATATGCCGCGCCACACCACCCAGCATTGTTCAGGTTACTCTCCCTTAGCCGTCATCACTGCGTCGCGTAATGCTCCGCTCTATCATTCTGCTCAGTTACGGCTCATGCTCACTGGAAGAGCAGAGTACGCTCAAATAACGCGCCGACAAGAAATGTAAAGTTAGTATACTTGTTCCTGTTTGCAGTAGCGCTGCTGTGCCGTGACATGCTGTGGTACAGCTGTAAAATGTCATTCACTGATCTGCTCCTTGCTATACTCTGCTCACATTCGCTGATAATACATTTTTACTTGATGTTTCTTTACACAGAATCATAATTTATATTAATTTCCCACTGATTTACGTGATCTAATGTGATGAGCATTAACTCATATTACGCGATCATATCTCTGTATGAATGGAAGACAGAGAAGCACGTTTTCGTTTACCACCCGTCAAAATAAGTATATATATATACACACACACACACACACTTACATTTACCTGCGCACACACACACACACACACACAGACACACACATCAACCATCGTGAACCATGACTAATCAACACTGCCATGCGCATGTGACTATACATAACATTTCTGTCCAGAGTTGCAATTTCCATCACTGTGGTAAGAAGATCTCTGTGACATTTTGTTTCTGGACGGCCATGTTTTTCGAAAGGGCTTAAGTAGCCCTGATCAATGGTCGCCCTTTCTGAGTGATTAGTTTAATCCCACCTGTGGTGT
Organism: Gymnocypris eckloni scoliostomus; assembly: GCA_027564155.1. Taxonomy (NCBI): domain Eukaryota; kingdom Metazoa; phylum Chordata; class Actinopteri; order Cypriniformes; family Cyprinidae; genus Gymnocypris; species Gymnocypris eckloni. The sequence continues at coordinate 8,482,618 of CM050417.1, read as the reverse complement.
TCAAGGTCTAAAGCCATCAGAGAAGCATTTTCACTCAAGCTAACCAAAAAAGCCTTCACATATGTTCGACCCAGGCGGTTATTTTCAGCAGAAAGCTTCTCACAAATTCTGCACAACTTAAAACAAAGCCAGGGGCTCAATACCAACAATAACCTTGAGTTGTACACATAAATACATTTACATTGAAGGTATTTAGCAGACGCTCTTATCCAGGGCGACTTACACAGTTGCTTGAGTTTCACATACAAGAGTGTTGTTATCAACAGATGGCAAGAAAGCAATTTAGACTTTTGAATGTTAGGAAAAGAAGTGCTCCCTGTACAGATATGAAACAAGTGAATCTAGCAGTATAGAATAGTGAGTAAAAAGGTGCTTTTAACCAATCCTCGCACTTAACATGTCCAATGTCTTTCTCTTAACAAATCTAAACCACTGAACAGTCAGGTTTCAACTTCAGTAATATGACACGGGTTGAATGCATGTTAAGAGAAATTCTAGGGTGGGCTGAAACACGCTAGCAGGACTGCTGCAGAGCCTAAAGCACATGTTCATACACACACTCACACACACACACACACACAGAGAGAGAGAGCCCTGTTCATCCATGTGTGACCTGCCTCTGCACTGCTGCAGGGGCTGGCTGTGGTGGGAGTGTTTTTCTCGGTTAAAAAACGCCTATCTGAGTGCGGTGCTGCTATTCAGCGGCGAGTCCTCACCTCTCTGAAACACTCCATTACTCTCAGCCAGCCTCGCTCGCCTTCGTCGGGCTCTGCCTCTGTGACCCCTGTTCCAGTTAGAGACACTCTGCAGGGCTGTGACATGAGAGGGAACCCACCCTAGTGCCCTAGGAAATCAGTTTGATTTTTTTCCCAAATTCGGTTAGATGTTTTTCTAAAATCATTTTTTTCCATTGTAATTTTTCTAGATTCCGTTTTTCCATTTTAATTATTTTGGACTCATTTTTAATGATAAAATGAAATTGTATTAATCAAAAAGCATGTCTAATGTGTAACAAAAATGACATGTTTAGGGCCGTATGAAGTGTTTTATTTTTTTCTCACCTTATGATTTATTGTTACCAAATTCTGTGTTTTAGCATGTCTAATTATTTGAATGCATGCAAACAATTTTAATTTATTCTTACAGTAGCTTTATGAAATGTTTTTCCCCCTCAGAAATTATGTGTTGTGTATTTAAATTGTACTGGTTATCAGATGAAGGCAGAACATTGATTTAATTAATATTTTAATTAATGAAAAATTTTACATTTACATTTTGACAAATAAAGGGGATTAACTAATAAAATGTAAATATTTTGTGATTATTTCCTAAAAAATGTGTTTTTATTATTTTTCAACAGTAGTAGTAGTAGTAGTAGTAGTAGTAGTAGTAGTACTATTACGTCATTCTACTAAATAATAGTAATATAGCCTATTTCTGGATCAATGTCTTTAATTGGTTAAACCAAACTTTTATTTTGAGGGTTGCCATGAATACATTTAAAGTTCTATGTGTATATGATATGATGCTAGTTTTACTCAAATTAAATAGTAAAATGCTCGTGAAGTGTTCATGTACTTATGTCCTCATTGAGACGGCAGATGATGAAATCACCCCAAGCATCACGCGCACTGTGTATGTAATAGGAAGGTAACGTTATAAAAATTTCTCATCATGGTTATAATGACCAAAATTATCACGGTTATTAGTTTTATCACGGTATAGTTAAAATGTGCTGGAGATGTTCAAAAAGTACAGACACGTAAATCACTTCAAGAGTTATATTTAAAACATCAACAAACAACAAATAAAATGAATTTGTTTGCATAATCACTAAAACAATAACATTACCAATGACGTCCGGATTTTAAATGACAACTTGACTGACAACGATTTAATTGCATGTTCAAATATCTAATGTAAATGAGATTCATAAAAAGGTAACCCTCACATTGCAGTCTTTAAATAAAGAAAATAGAATAAATAAAGAAGCCCAATAGAAACCATCACATAAATCCCAATGGTTTACATTAAAATACCATTATAAACCATTAGCTTTCTCCAGTAAAACCATAACAAAATTCCTTTTTGTAGTGTGTTTTGGGAATTTTTCCAATAGGATTTAACATTCCACCAATAGAATCATCACATACCAGTAGACACCATTATAGTTTCATTAACACCAATACAATTCCCATTATAACCATTAAACCCATTACATTTTCTATTGTATTTTTAGCAGGGAAGGGATAAGTCAAAATAATTTGTTAATAAATAATTTTATCTGCTCCATAAATAATTCTAGATAACTTATCTGAATTGTTTAAATGTGTTCGAATCCACATACGCTTGTTTTCCTCAAATGGTCAAAATGCACAGCAGGGCATACAAATTCGGTCCGTTTTTGGCTAGACAGAAACCGCACACAGAAAATATGAGTCTCTGTAAATCTACTCACTGACACTAGGGGCGCTTTATATGGAGAAGCTGAATTACAGCTGTTTCCCGTGAACTCCGTGGACAAAGCAGTTTTGTGATTAAGAACACTTAGGTATTACATGGAGCAAATATGAAAACAAAATGCCATCTAATCGTATCTGAAGACAGTCAGAACCTTCAGAGGTACATTCATATAATTAACTCATTCATATATTCATGTGTATAATTCCCTCAGCACTCTTTAAAAACCTCCCAGCTTTCCCACTTATTTTCACTCAAAATGAAACTATTATTCTGTTGTGCACACGAGAGACTGTTACTGAAAACTGTGATTTATCCTGGACAGTATTTATTTATCGTGAGTTGTTCAAATCGTGGTACGGTTGGAATAACGTTGGAAATTTTATCATGATTTATTATCAAACCGGTAATCGTTACATCCCTAGTATGTAACTAAGTAAACAAAACCACGCCTCTGCTCCATTCATACAGAGATGCGAAGAACATGCAGGATTAATATTTAAATAAACTTTTCGGCTTAATATTTACAGATAATAGTACATATCACGATTTGATTTAAGTGGAATGACCTACTTTTGATTAATTCATACAAACTATATGAGCACTTGGACAATTTAACAAGCATGACTGTAGTACTCTTACATACCTCAAGTACTTGTAACGATAACAATTTACTTGTATATGTAAACATGCCTGCCAATAAAGCTCATTCTTATTCTCTCATACTTGAGTGGGCAAAAGAAAGTGTTTGCACAACCTGTCTGAAAACAGTCATTTTTTAAATGTTTTAAATGGAAAATATAAACAAACAATACAGATATAAATAAAAATTTGTGTTTAACAAAATCTAGTCCAATATAAGTAATGTGGGATCCCATGATTATTTGTATATAACAGCTTCCCTAGTAGCTCGCTAGTAATATCTCAACATTTGAACTCATGTTAACTGCCATAATCAGCTGGTTTCTCTTTAAATGCGTTGGTCCAACATAACAATGACCTGAAAGGCATAATGTACCATCTAAAACTGTTTTTGATAATGCTCGCTATTGCACTTTGCTTAGCTAGTATTCAAGTATGTTTTGGGCTACCAGCTAAGTCAATGAAGAGGCGTAGCGCTGGAAAGTGAGTAAACCACGTAATCCTTCTTATATCTACCTCCTCAATCAATTAAAATTCATGCCTTATGTGCACATTTGGCACTCTTCTGAGGTGATCAATACGCCTTTAAAGGCATTACGAACATGAAACGCATCGTATCCCTTTCGCAGCAATTTGATTCGGAGGTTCTGAGAGTTAAAATCCATTCTGCTCAAACTCCCTCACTTCCCCAGAGAAGAGAAAATGCGACAGGCCTCTAATTTAACATCTGTCACACAGTGATATCAGCTGGGGGATAGAGAGAGAGAGAGAGAGAGAGAGAGAGAGAGAGATAAAAAAATACTTTGGGAGTTATTTGAACTCAAACAGGCTGGCTGCTCTAATTAATAAAGACTTGCACAACACGACGGAGCCTGCGATCAGTTTACACAGTAAACAGGGCAGTGGTTCTGCCTTAGCCAGATAAGGCTTGTTCAAACCGATTTCAAGGGCATTTTTGAGTGGAGCCACCATTGGCCGCGCTCTCTCTCTCTCTCTCCCCGACTCTCCTTCGCTCTAATAGGAGCCATTAACGAGGGGCAGAACCCTTCTCTCGCGCACTGTTCTGTATAATTGAAGTCCGTGAATGGCTCTCCATAACTGGGATTTAAATGGCACGGGTGCAATATTTGGATGAACGATTTGCCGAAGGTTCCCGCTGCTTTCTCAAGCCTCGCTGCCCCTGCGCCATATTTCAATTCTGCTTCGAGCGTTCTCACGGAGCAGCATCCGACCGTCTGCCCTGGAACACGTGAAGATGTTCTGCAGGAACTGGCTCTGATAAACGTGGCGATCTCTTGCTGGAGGAAGTGCAGTGGATTCCACCCACCCCCCTCCTATTCCTCCCTGCACCCGACTGCCAAAGGCGCAACGGCATCATACTCTAAACACACACACAGATACAAAAGTGTTGCATAAAAAAGCAGCTCTACCGCTGCATACATCGGGTTCTACTTGAAAAGCCCTCACTCATTTATACGGGAGAGCAGCTCCTCTTTTGTTCTGCATAAATGCCAATTACCTAATTCTCTCTAGCATGCAAATCAGATGAAATGAGGGCACGGCAGATTGCCCATGGAGCACGGCACCGTGCCGTTTCCACAGTGACAGGAAGGGTACCTTTTGGGACACTTCTCTACTTAACACTTTAATCAAGCTCCATTTAGAGGCAAAAAATGTAATAGATTTTTTTTTACTGTCACTCTCACTCTCTCTAGCTCTCTTCAAAGCTCGTGAATAATAACAATCACTTAGCCTCCAGACCGGGTATACTCCAATCGTTGCCAATAGCTTACACTCTGCCACCCCCAAATTTGAGAGTGCTAAATTTTCACTAACCAAATAGAATTTGCCCGTTCACATATTCACTATAATTTCATCACCTTTTCACACAAATAGAAATAACCGATCATTTCCACTGCATTTGCTAGTGCCTGTTCTATTAGGCAAACCTCGCAAATGGCAAGTGAGCCTTCTACGAACTGTTTTCATGTGTAGTACTTCTGTGTGCCGACAGACGTGACAAGGGCACAGAGTGTGACATGCGATCATTATGACAACTGAAATTTTAAAACTGTTTTTTTCAGCAATAATATGGCATTTGCGTTCAGCTGAGAGGAAATGGACAGTCAGAGACAAGGAACATGTAAATGGTCCAATCAGGGCATAATACTGACAGCGTTTTGCAGTGACAAAGCAACCTGAAGGCATTCATTTTCAATGAGAGGTTGTGATTTCTGGCAATGTGAATGGCAAACTTCATTCAAATGTGAAACAACGCCAATTACCAACTACCAACAGGACTGTAGACGGTGATCAGCTAAGTGGTGCAGAGATTTAAACGTCTAGCAGATCCATATACAAATGTCTAGAGAGCATAATAGCCCATATATCAATATATATTACAAATGAAAATTCAGTTATTTTATGCAATACTACTATGTACCAACAAACCAACATTAACAGACAATCTTTGGTCGTTTTGAGCATGAATAATAGCTCTACCTTGTGTCAGTATCAACCGACAGCCTTCTCCATACAATTTGTTTTACAATCAATACATTTTTTAATAAATATTGTGCAAATGTTCCTCAATTTCATAAAAATTTTATATATGTGTAATCTGCTATGATTGTAGTATTATTTATTGGTATCATATGGGCCATTGGCCAACTTGCTCTATTGATATCGTTCTTGAAAAAACCTTATCGGTTAACTGCCACATGCTAAAATCTGAACACTGATCTGAAGAGTAATATCTATGTGGAGTAACTCAGTCATAGAGTAGAGTAGAAGAGTATACTTTAAAGACTAATTTTGAGTGATGACTAAATGAATTCAAACTGACATTACTGCAAAAATGGGGTAATTGACAGAAGTACACTACAAGCATGCTACTTTAGTTGTCTTACATCTCCTACAATGCATTTGATCTGCTTAAACATATCATATCTGGTGGTTCCAGCTAAATAAAGCTTCTCCAGCGATCACTACTTGACAGTCCGAAGACCATGCTGGATCTTCTCCTCTGCCACATCCTCATCTATATGGATATGCCGGTTCATATCAAACAGAGCAGACCGATAACCGATATTTTGAACCGATATAGGTGTAAAAATTAAATGAATGCCAAAATTAATAATAACAAGAGCTCTGACAAAAAAAACGTTCTTTAAATGCTTTTAAACATGTCTTTAATTCTGAAAACTGTTAATAACAACAACATTAAATAAACAGTAATATTAATAATATTAATAATAACATAAGTGCAGGGATCACCCAGAAGCATTCTGTAAACATTTTGTAAAACTTAAAGTAAACGTATTTAGCGTATTGTGTGATTATTCTCAACAAAAGTTGTAATAATTGTTGTAGTTGTATTACGTATACAGTAATATATTCGGCTAAACCGAACTTATATTTTGACAGGTTGCCATGAGGACCTTTTAAGTTTCTGTAGCCTATATATGATATGACGATCGTTTTACTCAAATTAAACGGTCAAATGCTCGTGAAGTGACTCTGCGAGCAGTTCTGGGGATGTTGTTCATGTATTTATGTCCTCATTTAGTGAGACGGCAGACGCTGAAGTCACCGCGAGCGTCACGTGCGCTTCAGTATGTATGTGTGCAGTAAATGAAACCACACGTCTGTGTCATTCATTAACAAAGATGCAGAACATGCAGGATTCATATTTAAATAGTGTTTTTGCAGCTTAATATTTATATATACTAGTCCATAGCGCGAGTCGTTTTAAGTGTACTGACCTACTTTTGATTAATTCATCCAAACTTCGACACATTCCGTGACATTCCGCGTTATACGGTAAAGTCCATTATATGACTGCATTCCGCGATTCCGCCCGCATTTTCCGCATCGACATCATAGGTTATATTGAGGTGTTTTGCAACTTCAGCAACGCGTCTGCTGCTGCTTTACCTTTGAGAGACAACTGATGCGTGATCACTGAGGCAGCTCCAGTTAGCTTGTGCTTCGGTGTGAGACTGCCTTCAGTTTTCCGCGTTGATTGGTCGGACTCGTGACTCTCTACATATCAGATGAGCGGTGGGCGGAGATTGCTCTCAGAGATTGAGAGATCGCCTCACTCTCACAGAGTGTTGAGCTCAGACAGGCTGCATCGAGCCAAATAGTGCATTTAAACATTAAATAGTTTCACCTGTATTATTTATTCACCAATAAATAATGTCACCTGTAAATAGTATGTTTGTTTGCATAAAAAAAAAAAAAAAAAATTATCGGCAAATCTGTTTTTAAAATGGCCGATATCGATAATCGGTAAAATGCTTAATATCGGCGCCGATAATCGGCCAGGCCGATAATCGGTCGACCCCTAGACTCGAATCCAAGTCAGGTCTATCATAAACAGCTCCGTCAATACAAGCCCTTGGAACTTTCTCCCTTCTGCCCCGAACCTGAAGCCTCTGCGGCACAGTGAATAACAATGAAGGAGCGTTGATCCGAGCGGGGAAGCGGCCTCCATGTTTTTGAAGACTCTTCTGACATGCATTATACTTCACGGAGCTCTCGGCCCTCTCTCACGACCACCAGCGAACAGCCATGTCACAGCCGTCCACTTCGGAGAACGACCTCGCTAATGAGGGGCGAAGGGCATCCGGTTCACCTCTACAGGCCACCGCTCGGCCCCTGTGAATACTAATCACAGCAACAAAGTGAAGGTTAGATGTGGAGATGTAACTGAGATTGTGGGTGGTGAGAGGAAGGAAGGAAAGCAACAAAGAAAACAATTCGACAAATGGACCGTGGAGCATTCGTGGCATAAAGCACTCCTGTGTAGAAGTCAATGGAAAAACACTCCTCTTTTCCAACATACAGCAGTCTTTTGTTATCTTAAAATGTTATTGACACCTCACTTAAGTGGTATCTGGTGGATAAAACGCACAGGCATATTTTGACAAAATAGTCCTATATAACTGCTGGCATTCAGCGAGGCATTTGGATAACAGAGAGGGAGGACTGTCATAGCACGAGAGAGTGAAATGTAGAGATGAATTGATATAATGGATAGCTTCTGTTATATATACACTGTATATGTGCCTAGTCAAAGAGTTTCCAACTGCTTCTATGCCACTTAAAGGTGACGTGACTTCAACGTTCTTGAATCTTTTGCTTTCAAGACATTATCGAAAGCTTTCTGTGCAGTGCTGGTAGTGACTAAGCTATTTTCCGACCGAATGCAGCTGGTATGCAGCGGACAGGCCACGTGTTTTGTTCTGCTTACAACTTTTCTATGCGCAGGTGCTTTCGGGCATCATACAAGGCGAATTTACGTGCCATTGTGTGCAAATGCACACAAACACACAGCCCTTGACTCCTCAACTTAATGTGCTAGAGGAATTTTTTATATGAACGATTTATTGTGAAAGAAAAAGAGCAATTAATATTCAGGCAAAGAGTTCGTGTTTACGCCCCCCATTTGCTCCAACCTCAAGAAGTCATCCATCACAGTACACTTCACAAGGAGAACAACGGACAGGGAGCAGCTTATTACCCCACCAAGAAGACAGAGATAGAGAGCGCTAGGGGAAAAAAGAGGGAGAACAGGATTATTGAAGCATATATAGTCTTCCGTAACACTGGACATTAGGTCAGTTGTCAGTTCTACTTAAAGGTTAGCCTACAAAAACTCTGATCCGTTTAGCATTGTCTTTCCCTATATTTTCTGACATTTTAAACATCTTCGGCTTTAATAATACGCGTTTACCAATGTTACTGCAAAGCAAAACACAAATCAATAAAAATTTGTCCTTACATAAAAACTATTTTGACTTGACACCAGGCCAACAAGTAGTGGCAACATGCTACTTGGCACTACATTTTCTGCAAGTTAGCACATTTCACATCAGAAATCCAGTTATTAATTTAATAAACAACTCAGATTAGTGAACAAGTAACTACGGACAACTGACATAATTTGTCAATTGACAAACTTGGTCAGGGTTTGAGGGTTTGGATGATTAAATGGCCTGTTAGCTCCTGTCAGTAAATGCTGAATACACCATATACATACATATGTATATAATAAATACATACACTCACTGGCCACTTTATTAGGTACACCTTGCTAGCAACAATACTCAGGTAGGCTGTGGCGTTTAAACAATGCTCAATTGGAACTAAGGGGCCCAAAGCGTGGCAAGAAAATATCCCCCACAGCATTACACCACCACCACCAGCCTGAACCATTGAGACAAGGCAGGATGGATCCATGCTTTCATGTTCTTTATGCCAAGTTCTGACCCTACCATCTTAGTGTCACAGCAGAAATCGAGACTCATCAGACCAGGCAACGTTTTTCCAATCTTCTATTGTCCAATTTTGGTGAACCTGTATGAATTGTATCCTCAGTTTCCTGTTCTTAGCTGACAGGAGCGGCACCCGGTATGGTCTTCTGCTGCTGAAGCCCATCTGCTTCAGGGTTTGACGTGTTGTGCGTTAAGAGATGGTGTTCTGTATACCTTGGTTGTATCGAGTGGTTATTTGAGTTACTGTTGCCTTTCTATCATCTCTAACCAGTCTGCCCATTCTCCTCTGACCTCTGACATCAACAAGGCATTTTTGTCCACACATCGTGTGTGTGTGTGAGAGAGAGAGAGAGATGGCTCTTCAAATGGTGAAATAAAATGAATAGGGTGAAATCATCTAGAAATTGCCCATCCACTGATATCATTTGCATGTGAGGCTTGGAAAAGTTTGGACTGCTGCTTTTTCATTAGTTCGGTGCCGCGTGGAGAGGCCATCTAGGCTACATTCGTTATTATTGAGGAGAGAAAGTTTTCCTGTATGCTGAGCGTCTCAGGTCGTCAGGTTAGAAAAGACTTCTTTTCCTCTCTTCATGCCCCACTGCGTTCTACCATGCCAATTGATTTTCCTGTCTCTATACTTGTTCATCCCACTTAAAGCGCTTGTTGCCTATGGTGAATCTGTTGTGGCAAATTGTATCCTACAGTATCTCTCACATAAGACACAGCTCCTGGAGGCAGAGAAAAACCCTTCAATAGACCTACATTATTCTAAGAACCCTTCAATCTTACAGTTAAAATCAAGCTTTACTTGTGTCAGAGAGGCAACAAAAGACAACAATAAATATTAGGGATGTAGGCAGAGGGTTGCCTGAATAACTAGTTAATGAATCTGTATTAAAGAAGCGCTGTATAATTAAGCATCTTTCAGGTTGAAAGAAGATGTACTTGTGTTCAAAAACTGGTAGATGGAGTGCAATGGAACAGGTCAGAATACAAAAACAGAATACATGAAAAATAAATTAATAAATAAATATAGCAAGTTATGTCATTTAATATAAAATAATGGAAATATTTGTTTTACACATATGCTAATTGTTAGACATCCAGTAGATCATTGTGACACATCCCTACAAATTACGAGCACAGAGTTGATTTATACAAAATAAACATGTATAATGCTATAAATAAATGTTTAGAACAGCTACGAGCCCAAATGGACAACCACGTATTTTCTCATTGAGATATCTCTAGGGAAAACTCAATCTCTCTCTCTCTCTCTCCTCTCTCTCTCTCTCTCTCTCTCTCTCTCTCCCTCTCTCTCTCTCCTCTCTCTCTCTCCCCCTCTCTCTCTCCTCTCTCCCCTCCCTCCCTCCCAGCAGTTGTCTTCCTTGGCAGGATGTCAGCCTGTTTCTGCTGGGGATCTGAACGCAGGCTTACTAAAGCTCAGCAACATTCTACTGCATGTTTACCACCGCTTACCACACAGCGGCACAGAAACACGTCGGAAACACGTCGACACGGCGTACTTGCAGCACAGAAGGGCCGAGCTGACACCGTCGCTTCTCCACTACGGCATCTGATGTCAGCCGGCGCTTGAACAAAGGGCTAAGTTTAGAAAAACACAGCAGAGGAAGACAGCATTGGACACATGATTCCAAACACATTGTCAGAGAACCCCAGAGTGAAAAGGCCATTCTCTCAAATGTCAAGCTTTGGTAATAGGGGAAGAAACATCAGCCTGGGAGGTAGCGGTGTGATGCTAGCTCATTTTTCCTGTTGGGCTGCACTGCCATTCTGCCCGGCTCAGCAGAACGGAAGACAATGCCATTGTAAAGTAATATGTTCGAAAGCTCAGGGTGGACCTGAAGGGCATGGCCATGTTCTGCTCAAACACAGCCTGTAAATGCATCATTAGTGCTCCCCTAAAAGCGACCCTCAGGTGGAGAGTATTGTTTATCTTTGCACTAGTCGGCGATTAAAGGCGAAACCGAATCCCTCACTCGTTTTCTGTCCGTGCTCCAGCAGAGCGAAGGGAGGGGTGCGTCAGTTGGCTCGTATCCCGGCCTTAAACGTTGTAGAAAGCCTTTAAAAGCTCATCAAAAACAACATCCGCACAATCACGCAGGGCCGGGAGCTCGCTTAAAGCACCGCTCTATTTGTCAAGCTGTTCGCTGAAACATTGTCATTATCTATCGTGTTTAAGGAGGCAACGTTAAATACAAATCAAGGTAGTATTTATCAGATGGATTTTTCTCAACTGCAGCCTGACATCTGAGATAGCACCTGACCTGTCTGGTCACCTACACCTGGGCTGAACTGAAGTGACCCGTCCTGTCTAGACCGGAGGGAGGCGGCGAATCGGCTCGTTCAGCAACTGATGCAGGTGCAAAAGGAAAGTGCTTGACCAAATCTCCCACACTCCTATTAATAAGTTTCTAACCTCTGCTCAGCATTTCGGCCAGTCACCTGTCACAGGAAGGGTAATAATGGAAATAAAAATGGAGGAGAGGTGGCCTGGGAGGAGACAAAACTTTTATGACACTGAGTTTGTGACAGAAAGAAGGCCAACCGCAAGAGAAAGATAGACAAAAACAGAGCAAGAGTCAAAAGGAATGTGGTGGAGAAGGAACAAGCTGGGCAGTGCTCCACCTGCGCTTCAGCTCATCCTGGCCCTATGGGAAGACCTCCCTCACTCCTTATATAGACAAATCTGCCACTCTCCTACAGAGCCGCTGCTGCCCTGTGGGCCGTGACAGGGTTATTTTCAGAAGACTGCAGAGCCAAAGCTAGCTGCTGTCCAAAGCTGCTGAAAGACAAAGAGGAATTACCATTGTCACAACTGATGGCTAGTTACCTCCAAGGGTCTTTTTGAACATCTGTGACATACAGGCAAGCATCACTGTTACTAGTGTTCAATCTTGGGTTTAACGGTCTTTCAAAACCTTAAAGTTATTTATTCAACTTCACGTAACTCTTCCTGCACTGCCATGGACATTAAACTCAAACTGTGTGGCTTTTGAATCACTTGGCTTAACAACTGGACTTAATTTTCACATGGAAGACAATAAAACAGAGGGGGAAACACAGAGGGACCAGAGCCATACATAGGGATAAAAATATAATGGTGACAATTTTAACTTGGGATAGTTAGTGAGATATATATATATATATATATATATATATATATATATATATATATATATATATATATATATATATATATATATATATATATATATATATATATATATATATAAATATAAATTATATTTTTGAAAAAAAAAACTATTATAATTTAAACGGTTAACCTTCAATAAAACGTTAGATATAAAAATGATGCAAAAATACAATTTTGTCCAAATATAATACAACTTTTGTTTCAAAAATGTGTTTCAAATGCCATAAATGTGTCCATAAATCCTAACATTACAAATGTATAAAATGTATTTATTTTTAAATGAGCATCCACAAATAAATATCCAATATCAACATACACTGAAATATGTATTACAAAAAAACTCCATTTGGTATATGTACCAATATACCGTACATACCGCTGACCTAACTAACATTCTAAGACAAAATGACAAACACGAAACATTGCTTCTATCCACAGCAAGGATGCACAAATAAGAGTACAGCTCCACAATAACACCCAACTGTGAGAATATGAAGTGCATAATTGTTGACTTTCCACAATAAAGACTGCTTATTAAAGCACAATATATGCCAGGGTGGAGCCAAGGTGCATGTGTGCTGAATCAGCAGATATGGGGGAGGAGGGCAGAAGTGCTGATTAGTGGGAAAGCAGTATGTTCCATTGACAGGTTCCCTCACGACTGAGAGCACGGCACCCCTGCGAGAGGGCATTGCCTCCTCTCCAGGTGCCACCCCGATACCTGGCACCTCTCACAGAGAGGAAAAGACTAGCCAAAGGATTCTGACAGGACAGGACAGACTGTGTTACCTTTAGCTGAAGGGAGGAGGGGGATGAGAGAGAAAATGTGGTGAAAACTACACAAAGAAAGAGAGAGAGAGAGAAATGAAAATGGAGGGATGGAGGGTTAACAGTACACGGCAAATGAACCAGAACACAGCGGAAACGGCGGCGAAAACAAGCAACATGTTGGCTGGATTAAACCCGTAAAAGGAAAAGGACATCTTAACCCCTTGTTGTCTTGCAGGGTGGAAGAATCATTAACGTGCTAGAGCTTCTCGGAAGAATCATTAACATGCTAGAGCTTCTCACATACAAACAGGCGCAGCAACAAACATGCTGCTAAACTTAGAACTTTTTTCCATGCGGTGACAAAGTCACAAAGTGAGAACGAAAGCCTGAGTGCAGCTACCGGTGGGACCGGACACCATCCCAAACCTTTCAGTCTCAAATAAGTTCACTAATAATAAAAGGGGTGAGTCTGAGCAGGTAATCGAAGAGCCTAGAACGGCAGGGTCATCAGCAGGTGGCGAAATCAATGATAAAGGAGGAAAAGTTCATTTTTCAGCATTGTCCTTTGCTGCCCCCCGACCTGAGGCACTTCTGACAGTGTTTATTAGCCTCGAAAAAAAATATGAGAAGGGCAAAAGGGTCGACCAAAGGAGGGGGATCTGAAATACCTAATTTCACTCCGCACTTGAGCCAAACTAGGATTTATCTACCAGGACCTACGACCAAATGAGCTAATAAGAGAACTAGATGGTGGAGTGGGGGGTGGAGGGGAAAAGAGGGAGACATAGAGAGAAGAAAAGATTAGTCAGGATTGAGAAGCGCATAATTCATATGCCCATTACTAGAGATGATTTTGCACATCTTAAGAGAGAGATCAGAGTCATAATCTAAAATGGGCCCTGATGGAGACCTTACGAGGCAAGTATCAGAGGAGCACTCTGGAGAATCGAGTCTAGGCCTCTTCTGTCAGAGCACGTCCCATTCTAATGACATTCTGCTTCTTCCCATAAGCTCTCTCCACTGAGCAGCTTCCTCCCCAAGGGAGAAGAGTTAAGGCCTCCGCGTCCAAGCGGCAGCAACAGAGCAGGTGATTTTCCTAAAATAATAATTAACTGGGCAATTTAGTGAAGGGAGGAAAAAAACTCCCAGCCCCCACACTCAATTATTCCTGGTCTCTTCGCACTTTTCCCCCATTCAGTCCCAGAATAGCACGCCATCCATATTTCAAGGTGGCAAAGCAGTGGAAATGATTACGTCAGAGTCCAGCAGGTCTATTTTCTCAGCTCCCGCTGCCTACGACAAGCCCACGAAAAACTTGGCAGCTGGCTTTGAAAAGTACAGCCTTCATCAAGAGACGTGTTAAACGGCTTTGAGGACTTTGATTAGATTTGGGTTTATATGACACTTGATTCGTACTCAGCCCATGGGCTCACATTATACAATCTGCGTGTAGCGTTTCTGAGCAAACACAATGACGCCTTTCATTTATCCAAATCAACATTTCCTGCTGTAGGTAATGGATAAACCCATAAGAATTCTCAAGTTGACTTCACTGCCCCTGGAAATGATCTATCTAAGAAACATCTGATATGTTGTTACCCTTGGCAATCATATCGTAAACAGGAGGGTAAATAAAACCCTCTCTGGCACAAGGAATTTTCAACATTGTTCTCTGATAGAGACACTAACAGTCTAAAATAACCTAGTTTCCCTTTCCCGCAGTCATCATTACTGGAGCTACTGCAGAGCCGGGAATGAACACCATTATGCACTGACAGCCTTTACACTTACAAAAGTAGAGACAACGGTACAACAAACACCAAAATGTCCTATCTGCTGGGCACAGATGTCAAAGACAGAGTGCCACGGCGCAATAAAGAAGCAATGTACTAAATCCATCTGTTTGGAAAGTGTATGGATTAAGCACTTCATCTACACATGCAAAAATAAATGTGATTGTATGTAAGGATGCACAATATATCTGCACTACATCAGTTACAGGCAGATATTCCATATTTAATTTAGCAGTGTCGGCTGATATGGAAAAGTTTGTGCATGCTCATTTCCACATTTTTTTAATATTTAGATTATCTCTGCCATCATCTACTGCTCACTTATAATATTTCATGACAAATAATTTAATAATACTGGTTACAAATCTCAAAATATAAGAATATATTTTTTATATAATAGTTTATCTTGTAAATGTATTATAAATATGTATTATTATTAATGCAAATAAGGCTTTAATAATCAGCCTAATACAATTAGAAAATAATATGATAATAAAATAAACAATAAAAATAGAAATTACATTTCAGGAGAATATTTATTTTAGAATTTATCTTATATATAAACTGAATACTTGTGCATCATTAGATATATCTCTACAGAATGTTGTTTATATCACGATTCCCCTAAATGTCACAATTTATCCATCAAAACAATCCTTCACCTTACTGAGAAATCTAAAACAAAAAAAAAACAAAAAAACATAGAAATCATTTTTTTGGAGGCAAGCTGTGGCTGCACCTCCAAAAGCTCTTGGTCTGGTAAGAGGCAACCAAGTACGAAGGTTACTCTGATTCGATCCCTTGATAATTAGCGCTGCTCGCCGCTCAGTACATGGTAATGGAATCCAGGGGATTCATTGACTGGATGCACTGTGTTTAAGGTCTGCAAATTACCTTGGGCTCCAGTTACCACCGGCTGGCACTGAGCTCGCTGAAGCTCAAGGTTCAGTATAGCAGAAAGGGACACACGCAGCACAGCACAGCAGAAAAGCCAGCATTCTCGCAATCTGGGTCAAACACATAGATCATAATGCAAGAGTGTTGTTTTTTTCGCCTAGCAAAATATGACAAGCTTTGTTGTTCAACGGTTAACCGTGTGTTTATTTGTCATGTTCTTTGTTTGTCTCCGTTTTTCCAGCTAATTAATCTGAAGGGACTACACTTGCTCATGCACTGTGATGAGGAATCGCAATCTCCACAGAGGTTTGCTGTTTACAACCGTATAAGCTGGGCGACCATTGATTGCACGCATTTGGCTTTAAAGTACACATATTCTAACATTTAGTAACAAAAAATATATATAATAATAATTTCCCTAATCTGATGAGTGATCTGAGATGAGAGACATCATCTTCAAAGCTAGTGAGCCAAACATCAGGAAGATCGTAGGTGGTGCAGGTCGTCCGACCTAGCATCCATCTCATCCGGCTGACATATCCCAGAACCCACCTGGAGATGTGGCATGGACAGACCAGACCCACAACAGCCTCAGGTGAGCTTTAATCTTCCCTTGGCGACACCGCGATCCTGAGACAGAAAACAGCTCTGCCTATGGCTCCTTTGAAGCACGGAGCTCCATTAGCTTTCATGGCTAACCCAGAAACCCTGTATGAGGCCTTCGTTTTTGAACAGACGCCACACGCAAGAGAAGAGAACAAGATGAAAATAAATAAATAAAAGGAGTGTTGAACGAGGAGGTTGTCTCCCCTGTCTGAGAGCTGCTCCATCTCAGAGAACTTCAAGGGTGTGATTGGGCTTTGATGCGGAGCGTTGTGACGGCTGACAGAGCTGAAAACACAGCATTGCTTACTAAAACAACGGCAAAAACAAACGCAAGCTGTCTGTGAAGCATCTAACACACTGCACCTGTGGATGGTTCGCTCGCACGCCTTCATCTTCTCTCTCAACAGCTGCTGCTGCTGGATCAGGACTACGCCTGCTGCTCCTCAACATCGCTGCCAGGATAGCCCTGGTGGAAGCTGTTCACTGCTTTTAACATCACCTCGGCAATTACAGTCGCTGAGCAGGGAGCCTAACCTAAGGGAAGCTCAGTTATCACCATTCTAAATTCTACCGGTGTTACTCAGTAAGTGTTACAGATGGATACAGTATGCCAAACTCATGCAAGTTGTATGCTTATTTTACCACAAGTCAAAATAAAGTAAAACTAATTTACTTTCTTACATTTTTGGTATAATTTTCCTGTCATATAGACCACTTTTTACAATTCATTCGATTTAAGACTGAAAAAACAAGTCCAAACCCATATATCTTTTTTTTGACCAATACAAATTATTTGACTATCCAATAACCAATATGCATAAAACATAATTATTTTATTTCTGATTTGACACATTTTTTTATGATTATTCAAATACTAAAAGAACACAATACACAGTATGAGCATTCCAATAATAAAATAATAATTATTATCATCTTAACTACTGCATTTATTCATGTTGTCATATTTATGCAAAGTTCCTTTGTGATCTAAATGGTTGCAAGTGTATTTTCAGCAGTTTGGGCAATGCAATTTTCAGACAACACATTTAAATGTTAATTATCCAAACAATACTTTACTTTACTTGTAAAAATGTATATCCATATAAATATATACATATATAGACACACTGTATCCCAAACTTGCTGAATATCCTCAAGAAAATGCTGATTAAGATCCTGTGCCACATCTAATCTTTACAACCAATGTTTCCCATCCATTAAAAATGCTGGATGGATTGCATTTTCAAAGTTTCATCAAGTTGAATGATTGACAACTGTGTACACAACATTATGACATAGTGTACTGTACTTCTATCCCTCAGAGCCTTGTTTTCATTCCTGTCAAATTAAATGTTTTATCTACCCCGACAAAGGTCTGTCATTAAATGTCTACACTACAAGAACCACACCAGAATCAACATCATAACATCCCCTGAAAGAAGAATTTGTTATGCACCATTTAAAAAGTCTCACACTTTGTGTTATAGGAGAGGGCAAACCCATCATCAGTTTAGATGAAGCCATGTAAAATCGAGTTCATAACTGCCTGAGAAGGGTGAAACAGGTCTCCTGATGGAGTCTCCTCCCTGCTGAAGCGAACTCAAACATGATCCCCATTTTAATCTCACTAAGACACTGAGACAGCTGCCAAGCAGGCCCGGACCAGATCAGATGCTAAGCAGGCACAGAGGTGTATTGATGCTTCAATATGGATAAATAGCACAGGTCACTCCGCAGTGCCTTGTGGACATTGATTTTGAGAAGGAGATGTGCGAGTGACTGCTATAGCAGGAATTGCCTAGCTAAAATACAAGCTGAATTCTCCAGAGCCTCTCCTGCAGCCTTCCATGTAAACATGCAAACAGGAAGACTAACTAGAATTAGGCACCCCAATATAATGCGGGCTGACAAAGACATAATTGCTACGGCAAAAGTGTAAAGCTCTACCTCAGGTTGTCATGTGTAAGACAGCAGCTGTTTTGTATGAGCTAGCCAAAACTTCTGGACTCCCTCTGCCTGCTCTCGCCCCATTCACTCCCTCTTGGGTTTTAATGTGACTACAGCAAAGCTGTGTTCAATTAACTCATATATAGCAGACTTCCAGCTTACAGGCATGGAGGAGGTTAACAAGCACAACAGCAAAGACAGCTACTAAGTTCACTGCAAGCCTCCGGGCGGCTTCATTTCCCCTGCTGGTCACAGCACTACACTCATCCTCACACCAACAGTCATCAACCTATAAACCTTCATGAACGTTACAGTTAGAGGTCATGCTGTGCAGCCAGGCGTATTTATAAGTTAAAACATTTATATTCAACTGAAAAAAATTTAAAAGGCTAGTTTATTTAATAAAAAATTACAGTAAAAAACTAACAAATATTATACTGACAATTTTTTTTTTATTACCTGACACTTGTAAGTCGCTTTGGATAAAAGCATCTGCTAAATGCATAAATGTAAATGTATTACAATGTTTTCTATTTTAATACATTTTAAATGCTATCACTCCAGTCTTTAGTGTCACATGATCCTCGAGAAATCATTCTAATATGCTGATTTGGTGCAAGCAGCATTTATTATTGTTATCAGTTGAAAACACTTATGCCGCTAGGGCTGTTACGGTGGCAGACTTTTACCACCGCTGTATAGGCTATATTATATATATATATATATATATATATATATATATAGAAAAATATATATAAGTTTATATTTCATTTTTCTTTAAGGACAAAGATCTATTCAGAGCAGTAAATAGTAAATGCTGCTTATTTTCACTGCTTTCTGCTTCTGAGAAGAGCCATTTAAGGCAATGTCAATCGAACCTGAAAGTATATTTTGTAGATAGGAAAATGAAGGTAGCTCTATGGGGGAGCTCTGTGATCTTTGGGAGCGGTTTATCAGAATGCACCGAAACACTGATTGGGGGAGGAGTCGCATCGTTAGATGCATGTTAGATGCATCGTTCACATAGCAAATCATATGACTTGAGGTAATGCTACAACAGTTTAAATAAATAACACTGAAAATTACTGAATAAATCATGAGCTGTCATCGCACTTTCTCTTACCTTTAGCTGTCGAATGAATGGGTACAATTTGTTCGAGATCCATTCTGTTGGCTTCTTTTGCCATTGAAACTCAGACAAGTAATAGGCGAAAGGGAAAGCATAATGTAACTGGTAAACATAGGTTGTAAATCTTCCCCCAGCTGTTTTTGAAGTAGCATCGCTGTTGTGGAATCACAGGAAAGGCTGTCTATTTGTTATTATGCAGAACTAAATGAACTGACAGAGAAAATCGAAAAGCATTCCAACCTAATGATAATGGACTGGCGGAATACGACAGCCCTACAATCTCTCATTTTACTACTCCACATTAGCATTTTACTTAACGTGAAAAATGCTTGTGCACTGCTGAAGAGAATAAATTTGAAGAGCACCATGGACAACTCACTGATTAGCCACAAACCCAGTTTCAAGACAAGAACAAATTAAATAATGACCTGCTTAAAAAAGTCTAAATAAAACAATCATAAAAAGGACAGCCTGATTAAAACGCTCCATTCGCTACCCTCTACTTGTAAGTACAAAGTCGAAGGCTGCATTGTAAATCTTTTTAAAGAGGTCAGCTATTGTTCATCAAGCTATAAAGGCCAAAAAATGCCAAACGAGAGAGGCTGCATTTTTTCAGTCTGGCTAAAGCGATGCTCATGGCTTGGACAAACACCTAGTCTTCTCTAGTTTAAGGATGGAGAGCCTTGCCTTCCTCAGGATGTGTAGTAAGACCGAAGGAGTCACAAGAAGAGAATTGGGAGAGTCCTATGGGGAAATAGCCTTCACTGGTAGCTGGTTTCTAGCTGTTCCAGACCATCTTGGTAGCTGGTTAACCAGCTTATGACCAGCTTTAACTACAATAATGACCAACTTCAACTAGCTAATGACCAGCTTGCACACAGCTACTAGTTTAAACTGGATTTACCAGCAGAAACAAAGTGCAGCCCATTGCAGACCTGGTCTTCACCGCATGCTCTGTGACTACTGGAGACCTGTAATCAAAGTCAGAGGATAGAAAGTGAGAGAGAGCTACGGATAGAGGGAGAGAGAACAAGTGAGTGAGATTAAAGGTGCGTGGGGGGTACTCCACTTTCACTCTCAGTGATCAGTGGCGGCTACTTTTAGCATGTCTCCTCCTCATCTGTGGCATTGCCCTTGATTCCACTAACAGCATGAGAGAGAGAAAGAGAGATCAGCCAGAAGCACAGGAGGGGGCCTTCTCCTCAGTCACCACATCCAAAGGAAGTAGAAAAAGCTATCAAGCACCCACTAAATGTCAAAAATGAGAGACAGACAATAGCTGAGAATCATCCAAATCAAGGCAGAGTAAACAGGCGAATTAGCAGCTTGTGTTGCAAAATGACTCCGAATCTCACTAGCTCAGTTTATTTATTTTCAAATGGGTCTCCTCGAGAACTACAGCACAGTAAAAGATCAAGTTAAAAGTCAAGGAACAATTTTTCACATACAAACAATAATATAATTGTAACACTGTTCGTAGATACGGGAAGGAGGAGGCGCGAACCGGCAACCAGTCAAAGACTTTAATAATAAAATAAACAAACACAAAATAAAAGCGGCAGCCCCTCGCAGACGACTAAAAGTCCAGGCCTGGTCCTCTCTCGTCTTCCACTGTTGTCGCTCCTCCTTTTATCCTTCCAGAGCTCCTCCGTGGGACTCGAGACCGGTGAGTGGTGCAGTTGTCACTCATTATAATTTACTCCACCGGCATCGCTCCGTTCCCATGGCTCTCGGCCCCGCCCCACTTGTCACAATAATATAAACTACAAAATAAAAACCTTAGGGTTGATATACTTTTTTCTGCATTTAATCTTCAAAAATACAGTTAAAGTAGTAAATTGACTGTTTTATATTTTAATATATTTGTAATGTATTCCTGTGATGAAGGCAAGACTGAATTGTCTGCAGTCATTACTCCTGTCTTCAGTGTCACAAGATCCTTCCTGATTTGATGCTCAAGAAAGATTTATTATTATTATTATCATTGTTAAAAACAGTTGGAAACTATGACAGACTTTTCTTTTATGAATTCAAAAGAACAGCATTGATTTGAAAAAGAAATAATTTGAAACACTATAAATGTCATTATTGTCACTTTTGATCAATTTAATGCATCCTTGGTGAATAAAAGTACTAATTTATAACAATATAATATAACAGTATATGTGTTTAGCATGAGCTTTTCAACGATGTAGCCTAAAATGATATAGAAATGAATAATTATGGGTTAAAAAAGGAAAAAGGAACAGCCAGTTCACAGGTCTCAGTGCACCCCACATCACTTAGCCATCATCTCTGCTAAATCCCTCACACATCCTTACAGCCTCCAGAAAAAAAATCCCTAGGAGTAGGACCACAAGGAAGAGGGATTTACAGCCCTACCTGAAGCCCTAGACACAGATTTCAGGAATCACTAGAGCTTGGGAAAAGAACGCCTTAAAAAAGGGGGTGAGATGAGAGATTTCACATTTCAAGGGTGAGATAGCAACCAGTGAAAATTGTCTGCCGCCAGTTTAAGATCATCACCTATCACCCATTGCGAGCACATGCTCTGTGGGTCAAAAGTAGTCTAGCCCTTAACCCTGGCGTGGAGGGAGGGAACAGCTCTTAGAGGGTGACAGTGGCAGTAATGACTGGTTGTGGACAAAAGGATACATCAGGGAGAGCGTTGCTTCACAACAAGGGCCTTCTTAAAATAGACTGCTGAGCCAAGAAGGACAGGCTAAGGCTCTTCGAGGGTCGAAGATTCGATGTTGACTTCAATTTTTTATAATGAGAGTGGGTGATTAATACCAGAAACTTTATAATTTTACATAATTTTATCTCTTTTCAAGTATTTGCCTCAGTTACACGGTTATGTTGCAATTCATGCATCAATGAATTGTGAGCACATTTATTGCACACATAAAAACACAGTCAAACAAATATAATCATATTATATTTATGGCCATGAGAAATAAACTACTGCCCTAGAAAAAAGAAAGAAAACCATTTTTCATTGATATCTTAAAATATGTCCTGTAATAAAAGTTGTTTCCTCTATTTTGGCGCCACATAAACAGCGTAGTAGCTAAGACCCTGTCAGCCTCCATTTATAAATTCAACAGGAAAATACACCACCTTTATTTAGTTTATCACTCCCCTGTAATCTCTTGCAACCCTCCCTCGACTACCAGTAACCCTGTCTGCGACACAACCACAGGTGGGCAAAATTAACGGCAAGATCGTTTATAAAGCGGTGGTCTTTCCATGTTAATTACTTTAGTATAATTTCTCAGCTCAGCATAAGCCTGGCTCTTTTGATAGACACGGCAGTATTAAAAGCCCAGTATGTAATACTATGAGCCGCACAGCAGCGTATATAATGAGCCATAAATCAAGTATCATTTACTGTCTATTGCGGGCTATTAATCTTTGCTGCGTTACTCAATGGTGCAACTCTGAGGACAGCTGCCTCTCTGAGCTATGCTCTCATAAACACAACATCAACCGTTCAATATCTTTTATGGTTATGGATGCACACCGTCAACTCGACTCAAACCTAGTCAAAAGTGCCAATCATAATAAGTTCAAGTGTCGGTGTCTACTTTTCCCTTTCTTTTTATCTGCTTATGTTCCCCAAGTAAACTTCCCTTTATGTCCGGTCCTCGGAGAGAAGCTGTGATCTCTGGCTTCGCACTCTGATGAATGGTAAACGCATGTTCAAATAAAAGCTTGTGTGAGGGAAGAGACGGGACTTTGAGAGTGGTTTTCATTTCTAAGAGCTGGGATTTGGGAAGACGTGCGGCATGTGCTGTGGAACGACATGAGAACTGGAGTTGTAAAAACACAAAAAAGACAGATGCAGGGGTGAGATGGGAATTTCCTGTTTTATGAAACTGTAGAAAAATGCTCAAGCGTTTGTTTAGAGACAAGGTTTCGCTGTAGCTTTATTGTTGTTGAAAAAAATTAAAAGTCATATGCTTTCAGGCCGAATTGCAGAATTCATTCTGAAACTGTGCATTCATTGTAGCTTTTCAAGGTTTGATCAAACACAAAGCAATGGTTGCTGGAGGAGACGAGAGTTCCTAAACTTTCAGGCTCAGTCAGGAGCTCTCAGTGGGGTGTCTACTTCAATAGAACAAGCACAACTGAACTTGGTTGTTTTGCAATTTAGGCCTGAATCAGGATAGCGAGCTGTTGTTTGTTCCCTCTGTTCAAAACGGAAGAGTTCTGAACTGGAATTTGGGCTGTAAATAGCTTCCATACTACATCCACCCCAGCAGCACATACAGTAAACCACAATTCTCCAGCACTGGATTACATGCATTTCTCAAAACAAATGTACAAGATAAATATTTTCAAGTGTCCAGAATAAAAAGTGCCTGGGCGGTATGACTGAACAATGTCCAATGGATTCTGTTGTAGCATTTTTTTTACTGCTTTAGATCTGTAAGACAAGCAAACTGAGCACCATTATATATTCATTGTTTATAATGGGAGCAATTTAGTTTTGATGCACTACATTAAGAAACGCACTCAGTTTTACTTTGTTCATCTCAATTTGCAGCATTAAATCAGAATTCAACGGTATGGCTTCGAACATGGCATGAAGTCATATCCAATGTATTACTCAGTGCTTACATAATGTGAATCTGTTTTAGCACCGATGCCAGACATTTTTTTGTTAAGAATGATCTTATCATTTGATTGCATCCATCGAGTTTCAATAAATATAATTATTTAAAAAGGTCATATAATGCCCATTTTCCACAAGTTGATATTATTCTTTAGAGTCTTAATGAAAAGTCTGTAACATCTTTTTGTTAATTTGTTTCATTTGTAGTGTAAAGTTTGCCTGTAAAACTGCTTTTTGCCAAGCAAGCGGTATTGTGTCATTCTCCTTTAAATGTTGCTGAGCTCTGCTGACCCCGCCCCTTTCTTCCGACCCGCTCTCTGGGGGACTGTTTACTTTAGTCGCATTCATCTTGAAACTTGCTAATTAGCACATTATTAGGAAAGGCGATTTGCAAAGATTAATTTAAAAAACCTTGTACTCACTTCTTCTGTAGGTGAAGCTGGATCACGAGTGATTCACGCAAACATAGACACATTTAGGTAGACCGAGGGCGCATTCCCTTCAGAACCAAACAAATCTTCTTCAGCCGCTCAGATGATGGGAGTAAATGAAAACTGCTGTGTTCATTATTACATCCAACACAGGGCTCTAGACTGCGACCAAAATGGTCGCATTTGCAACCATTTTTGAGTATGCGAGTTAAAATTGGACGTGGTCAGCACCTCATTACCATGGTAAAAAGTAACCTAACTATATGGTTTCTATGGTGTTTGCATTGAAAAACAGTAGCCTAAAGACATTCAGTCAATTACAAATCCACATCAACTGATAGAATAATTAACAAAATAATGTCATTATATTTCATTACTCCCTTAACATATTTAGTATATTAATAATATAATAATCAATATGAATATCTTGCTTTTCTGCCACCGTACCATTGATACCGTTAGTGTTACTACAGTAAAACTATGGTAAATGTGGGTGATTTGTGGATTGAAACATCTTCTAACTGGATTGTTGTTGCACTGTTTCTGCTACTTTCTGCACCTGTGTTGATGAGAATAACGGCTCCGATTTATTTGGCTTTAGTCTAGTTTAAATGAAAGAGACGTGATTTGTACTGGAGAACTCTGCGCTGAACTTGAGTGCTTTCACAGCATTGTTTAGTGCGTGATCGCGACTGGTCTCTGTAATAAACGCAGACGCTCTAAGCTCGCGCTGCGCTGTTTTCTTTTGAGGTGGGTGGATAAAAGGTCAGTGTGGCACCCAGTACAGCTGTTTTGTTCCGCTTTTGACACGTTTGACGTTTAACATATATATCATGCACAAGTTAGAAAAAAATATTTTATCCAGTGTGTTTGAGTTTGTTGAACCTAAGCACACAGAATAATGCAAGTGGGCATTTTTAATTGTTTATGGTTTTTTTTGTAATTGCGGCTTTGAATGATTATGTAATCGTGGCATCCAGAATCGTAATCGTGATTAGAAATTTGATGAATTGTGAAGCCCTATTAGTAGATATATAATACAGCATGTGATGTGTCCTATGCCGTGCCTCGTCTTATTCGTTTTTGTTAATAAATGTTATGTAAGCTAGTTTGTCATTGTAACATCCTGCTTTATTGTTGTTGTGCTTTTTAATTAACAATAGCAATGAATCCATCTTTTGTTTTAGTCTTAAAAAGTGAAAGGTGTATAGATAAGCAAAATATTTTCTTGTAAACTTGACACCAAGAGCACGAATGTGAAAGTGAAAGTGCACGAAAAAAGGAATTCCTGTTTACAAAATTTAAATCACAAATAAAACTGATGAAAAAGAATGGGTTGAATGTTGAATACTTTCGTTACCATATAACTATAAACTGTGATAAAAGTTCATCAGCATGCATTGATTAATCAAAAGTAGCAAAGAAAATAAATAATGCGACCAAATGTGACCCTCTCTGTGAAATCCAGGCTAAAGTCTCAATATCTAATTATGAGATAACAAGCATCAATGTTTGATTTCTACCATTAATTTCACTATAATTTCAATCTTTGACATGACCTTACTCAATATTAAAGATATAAAGGCTACATTTTCACAGAATGTTCTTTACCATATGAAGGATGATTTATTTGTAGAAAACAGAAACTCACAAAAAATTACTTTAGCTGGGTTTTCACAGAGAGGGTCACAAATGATGTGCTCGTGCGACCAACAGAGAAAGTTAGTCGCAAAAGTGCAACCAGTGGGAATAATGAGTCTAGAGCCCTGCAACAACAAAACACCTCAATCGCTTAGGAGTCATTCTTGTCTACATCTGCATCTGGAAACGGATAATAGCTCACTCTGGGCGGGTCTGAGGTAAGACACCAGTGCAGTCTGTGCTAAAATACTACTGTCAATCAAACTATCATGGGAGGGCCTTCGTCCATGTGATGTCACATCCGAGATCGGCTCAATTTGAGAAAGGGGAAAAGATTTTAGTAGATTAAAAAGAAAACAACTAGGTGGATTTTTATCATTATATGGTGGTTGTGTACACACACTACCAACACACATTTCAGTTCAAACTACTTGTAAAAGTGCACGTAGCATTATATGACCCCTTTAAGCCACTATATTATAGAAAAATAGGTATTACAAGACTATATATAGACCATGATCATATCATGATGTGATTCAAGATTTTGTCCCTGTTGTCCACTTCTAAGCGAGTAATAAAAAAATAGCAGGACATATTTGGCCTGGCCATGTCTACATTTGGAGGATGCATCAAACGGCCCTGACTCGCCAAGGTCGAATCAAGAACATTGAAACCTCGACCGAGGCAGCTGTGGAAACAATGTCTGCACTGCTGTCGCCAATCAACAAACAAGTGCTCCCAGAGCGGCCCATCTCCCCTACTGCTCACAGCCATTAAGAGAGGGCCAGCAGGCCCAAATCTACTGCAGGGCAGAGGGGCCACAGCTGTGGGGAGCATTGGCACAGCAGGAATCGCTAAGAATGGAGAGAGGAGCACGGATGAAGACACAAATCGATGCACTGTGATGATAATACTGCAAAATCATTCAGCAAGCTTGAATATGGACGTTTTAGATGGGTTTTCTTACATTCTGACTCCTGTGCCACCAATAAAGAACAATGAGGAAACTGATATACTGTAATCTGCCCACAAATAAACATGCTACAGTCTTTGTTTACAATAAATACTAGATTTGAAAACAAATTTTAATATGCAAAACTATTTACTTTTGCATTTTTAGATCATCAGAAGTTATTAAAATAAATACAATTAATTAAAGTACAAAAATCATTATTTAAAAAAATAAAATAATAATAACATTTGGAAAGTTGTGGACAGATCGTTCTGAGAACTCATTTTAACAACCAAAGAAATGTAATTCTGAATCTTTAGCTAGTTAGTTTTAAAGTTAATATGCAACAGATTTTCAGAAAAACAATTTTATTTAAAAAAATTGTAAGTTGGAGTAGACTAGCAGAAAAATATTAATATCAAATTAATGAAATGCACATAATACTGGATACATATACAGCCTAAATTGTATTATTATGCTGCAGCTATTACCTGACATTAGTGGTTCCTGATCTGAGACCAGCAGATTTAAGGTCCTCGTCCAAAAAGCATGTTTACTTAGTGGTATCACCCAATTTCCATTGCATGCAAAGCATTTTGCAAAACTCACTGCTTTTGCTGCATCAATGAACAGGCCAACGCCGACCATATAAGAAAGCACAAACCTGGCTCCTCATGCTTCCGTCTAACCATTTACCCTGTCTATTGTTACCAAACATGTCCAACCCTGAAGGTAAAAACCTATTAGTTATAATTATTCACCTATGACAGGGATCAGAGCACCCCAAGCTATTGACATCAGCTGCCCTCGACTCAACAGCGAAGCCGCGGTTAAGCGTGTGCCAGAAGAAAGGATGAATGTATAACTGCTCTCAAGCAGACATTTACATCCGAGCTGTATGGTCAGTGGGAGCATTATATCTATATTCTCCTGCACTATCCCACTCTTCCACAGGCATTTATCCTCATAACTTTCCCATTACACACAATGCATTGACCATCCACCGAGGACTTCCCGCACGGGTGTCATATCTCAGCATTACTAGGAGCTAAAATGTCTCTTATGATCGCTTTAGAATGATGATGCGATTCCTTTAATGATGTTATTATTTAAGAATCCACTCTGACTTGAGCCAAGAGTACATTCACCATTCCTTCTCACATTTAACACTATTAAGAGTATCCTCCACATTCAGACTTCGTGATTTCAGACCTTGGCTGATATTCTCAGGATCCAGCTTTGATTGTTAACTGACTTGATGCGGCACTTATCTGCTCCAAGGGTCTTCCCATTAGGGGAGTATACCTGCAGTCGAACACAGTAACATAGCAACCAGGGTCACATGACCCATGCACTCCTTGATATTGTACACCAATAAAGAACAAGTGAGCAACTTGTCATACTTCAGTTCTCCCACAAATAAACATGCTACATGTTTATATGTGCTCACAGTCTGGCATTGTTTACATCCATATAACAGATTTGATACCAAGGCGCATCCCTTATATGTACAAGCATATTTCCAGTATATGGAAGATAACAGGAATGAACTACAAGCCACAAAACACCCTATTTTAATAAATTTAGCAAGAGGTTGGCAGCAGAGGGTTTGTATGAGGTACAGAACTGTCAGAAACAAGCTTGACTTAATAAACCACTACTAGTTAAGAAGATCTGACAGCAGGTCATCACAAGGCGAAACAGAGTCATGAATCTCTGAGACCCCAAGGACTGCAGGGTCAGCAACTGTAACACCCTGCGAAACATATCAGAGGTTTCCACTGGACTTTCACGGCTGCTTGTGATTGAGAATAAAATTTGATGTAGAGATGGGAAAGCCTATGTTCAGAGGCTCTGTTTCATTCATAATTGATTGCCAATTATTCTGTCGATTACCAACAAGCCACACATTTCACTGTGAACTCCTCTAACCGAAGAGGTTAAAGACCTGAAGTCTAGAACATGAGCTTCAGACATAATACGTCAATACCAAAGAAACCGCCAACCAAGAGCTGCCTTCATATTTAGCGAGACGCAACCTTTAATGACAGAGGCCTATGAGTAATTAATGTGCTGTTCATTTTACAGATAACTAGCTTAATTATTCATCACAGACACTAGCCACAGATAAATGATTGTGATTTATTGTATCACTGCATCAGGGTCTTTGAGTAATTAGTGCTGCTGGAAAGCACAACACTTGGCCCTTTGTGCCACAGCGTTAAATTTTAGCTATGATGTCCATACTATTAATAACAAATATGTCCTTCACGTGTTTACATTTTCATTCACAACATCTATGATTCATAAAATTGGTAATTTAAAGCACTCAAGCATGATTATTATTTATATCTGACTAACTGTATTATCCATCTATCTGTATTATTACACAATTTGTAATGTTTAAATCCAAATCAATGAAGAAAAAAATTCTGATTAAATCAATGCACTCACATATTTGCCTATAAGACAAATGCATGTGTGATTTTGAATGTGTTGTTGTGTTTTGGAGCATGAGGGAGAGAGAGAGCGAAACCTATCAATATCTTAGAGCTAGCGGTCGCAGAACAGAACACATCAGCCAGGACAGGGCCAAAAATAAAAGACTGCACCATTTACAACTCCAACAGGGAGACACTCCTAATGGGCCTCCGTAAGTTCACCAGAAGAGAGGGCCTACAGGAGATTTATTTTAAAAACCGAGAGGAAAATGTGATGACAGTTGGGCTGAGAAATCCAAATAAAAATCTGCTGCTGAATAAGGGATTATTTGAGCTCTGCTAGTTTCAAAAAAATAGTTAATGTCATATTCAAAGCCACGTGGGCCAAAAACATCACTGCCATAAAGGTGCAACATCATTCTTCCAGTCGAAAATGAAATTGTCATCAGGGGCAGTATTAATTCTGAATATAAAGTTATTTATATTTAATACACTACCATTTAAATGTTTGGGGTCAGCCAGTTTGTTTTTTTAAGCAAGGATGCATTAAATTGGTTAAAAGTGATAAACACTTTTATAAATGTTAAATTATCTTTTATTTCATTTTATTATTTCATGATGATCTTTTATTTATCATTGTTGATAAACATTTCTTGAGCACTAAATGAGCATATTACGATTTTCAAAATGATCATTTTAAAACACATTCAAATAAATAAAAATTTAAATGGCAATAATATTTCACAAATGTAACTCTTTTACTGTAATTTTCATCAAATATACATAAACATATTCATAAACATATTCAAGATTACTCCCTTTGTGTTGCAAAAAATTGTCTTGCATCTTTAGAAAAACCTTATGGTGAGCAAATGGCAGATTTAAATTTTTGGGTGAACAATCCCTTGAAACAACTGCGGCCGTGCACAGCACGATATGAAATAGGTCAGCCGAGACACCTATGAATTAGAGCACAGCACACTGACTGAGTCTAGAAAAGGTGCGAGTTTGTTTTGGCGTCGGTGTAGAGACAGGGGAGTAAAGCAGGTCAGTCCTCTCAAGCGCACTGTCCCTCCTGTTGTTTCAGCTGTATCAGCATTGGAAAAACGTCCCTAGCAAGTTCCCATCTCCCTGCATACTTCAGAGAGACCCAGCATCGCCCTTTACCCTCTCTCGCTACATCAAAAGCCTAGCGTGCGTCTGCTGAAGCTAACAGCTGTTGCTAACCAGTCGCGCTCAAGGCTAATTTCGTTTGATGCTTCGATTCGTGCAGTGCCTTACGTGCAGCATTAAGTGTATTTGTGTCTTTGGTCAATATGAAAGGAAGATGGCACTTATTTTGTTCTTAGATGTAGCTGGTGTGCCATCTGCTTTTAAAGATCAAATGAAATCCCACAGCAGTAGCGTGGAAAATCAAGGTAAGTGGTTTCTCAGGGACTTGCGTAGTGAACGGGATAAGCTAAATCCTGAAGTAGGGATTGCGTCTGCATATGCAGCCCAGCCTTTTGCAAGTTCATCGTTACATAACTGCATCGCTACTACTGCCAAACAAACAAGTAAAAGAAAAAATGCTTAGTAAACCTGGGCATGCGAGATTAAAGGTTAGTTCAATCGTATACAGCAAAAGTCAACAAAGGAAAAATGTGAAAACTGGAATCCAATCAGTTACAAAAAAAACTCTTTGACTTCCCTGATAGGATTTGCAAAGGAAAAATGCATATTATAAAGACCTGGCCAACATTCTGTCCTCCTAAATAGAAGTGAACTAAATAAAGCAACAATACACCGTTAAAATAACAGCAAATAAATCACACAATGGAAAATCAGTGACAACAATAGCCCTCATGAGAAAAAAACACAAAAACATGTTGTCTCTTTGCAAATGGATTTGTTGTGGATGGCAAGCCTGCGACACTCTCTTACTTTCTGTCTATCACTCTCTCTTTGCCAGTAATCTCTCTCTCTCTGTGCGAGAAAAACGGCTCTAAATTTAGCATCAGATTTATCATGCGGTAGCAAAGGCTACAGCTAACCAGAGGGCGGAGAGAATGCAACCGAAGGAGGCGTCGCTTCTGATGGGGTGTCCGTCACAAGTCACATTCAGAGCCAATAAAAAAGGCCTGGGTCTGACAGACGTACGCACACTGCAGCTAATAGATGCTCCTGCTTCCCTGACCTGCCACGCGGGACAAACCACAGAGATCTGGATGAGAATATTAATACCTTTTACAGAGCTAAATAGGGACCTCACTATAGGGTCCTCATTGGTTTTAAACTCCTAAAAAGGGTCAACAGTCTGGGTTGGCAATCATTGCTAATTAAAAATAATTAAACTAACCATATATTTAACCATAGTTCAGCTATAAACAGATTTAATAGCAAGGAGAAAATGGTAAAATTGGTGTACATCTAATAAAAATAGTACAGTCTACAGTATATTTGTCACTTGGTAAAAACTAGCCAAATTACACAAATATCAACATGGACAGGTTTCTTGGCATGTCCTTATCCTCATTACTGAAGGTAAAAGGAAATATGACCCAGACTATATTGCATACAAGTTCACTCAAAAGAGGATAAACTAATTTGAGCAGACCACAGTCTGTTTTGTGGTGAATTACTGGCTTGAGCATGAAACTATAGAAATTCAACAGACATTTAGAAGACAAAATATTCAATTTTCCAGTTCAGACATTTTAAATGTTAATAATTTAGCAATTTGTAGGGCCATATGCAGTTCATGGCAAGAAACACTTCATTTCATTAACATTACATTTGTATAATAAACAATTTTGGCATTGTGTTGGGTTGCCATCTGATGTCCTCCTGACACATAACCAGTTCTCTAAAGTACAAATATTGGCATCTCTGTAAATTAAAGTGGTTTGTGTACTGTATGTGTGTGGGACAAATGAAAGAGATGGAGAGTGACAAAAAGACATCGAAAGAGGGCAATTTAAGTGTTCCTGAGAGGAAAGTAAAAAATTGGTGCCCTTGCAGTAGGATGTTAAAAACAATGAGCGAAAAAGGGAGAAATGAAGAGAAAGAGAAAAGAAAACATATCAGACACCTGGTCAGATAAGTGGCCGAGCTGTGTGAAGGAGAGGAGCCGAGCACTGCAGTGAACTGAAGGACAATCATTGAACAAGGACATACACACGGCGGGTATGAGGAGCTTCAACGAGTCCAACAGCACTGCGCTGATTGCACAGACCGCTCATTTCACAAACACCCAGAGAGAAGCGAACAGTGAACGAGGCGAGCACAGCTTCCACAGAGTCAGAAATGTCAATATCCGACAAGTCAAAGAAGTAACAACGCAGGGAGAAAAATGTGTTTGACTGCAGTCTGCGCATCAAGGTCAAAAACATGCAGTATTGTGCTTTTCCTGGCAGACAATTAGAAAAGCATGATATACGGGACCACACTGGTTTTCAGCAGATACTAGTGACTTATTTACATTTATTGGTATCATACCATCAGGTCTGAGTAAAAAAAAAAAAAAAACAGTTTTGTGAATTAGAGTTGACCAATTAATTGCATTTGCGATAATAACGCATTTTTTCAACCGCAGATGTTGCGATTATACTCAGTCACGTGACACGTGAGAGTAATGTATGACGATCGTATGACATCTAAGTATGGAGAGTGAACGCATTAGGAGACGTCCGCTCTCTTATAGCTCTTGCGGTACTTTGATGACACACACCGATCGGTCTTTCAGTGCTGCTTCAAGTCGAACACATCTAAGCAGTCTTCAGAGGAAGCATCAAGTTGGGACGCTATGTTACCAAGTCCGCAGTTTGCCGCGGGTTGTTTTCATGTCCGCGGTCTTTTATAGCAATGCGGAATTCTTCAGCTTTTAAGAACTGACGGTTTCTCTGGTGGTGGGTGGAACTAATACACAAACGGCAATCTCATTGGCCGGCGCTCACCTATTATAGTTCCTGTTTTGATTTCAGCGAATCAATACGAGCGAATGCAGACAACCTGATTAATATTCATGAATCCAGCAGTTTAGTAATCCTTAGTGCGTTTTATATGGTTAATTCGTGGTAGTTTTGTTTTCTTACCAGTATTATTTGTAGGGTTTTTTCCCTTTTAATAGAAACAATAAATGACAAACAATATCTTAAGCACCACCAACAGTCCTAAGTTCAGACAACATGACATATATGTATTCATACATGGTTATTCTAATTATTAAAGTTCTATCATCATATAATGCTAAAATTGAACGCTAAATTATCATAATATCATATAATGTTTGACTGACTGATGTCATTTTACAAACATAAGTTTTATATATATATATATATATATATATATATATATATATATATATATATATATATTAGAGGTGGGCATAGATTAATTTTTTAATCTAGATTAATTTTGGAATTAATCTAGATTAATCTAGATTAAAATGGCTCATTTGGTCAAGGCATTCAGAATATGTGTGCTACCCAAATAATGACTAAAAGTAAGTCTTTGAGAACGGGTTTCTCAAGCCAGGTGGCGTGATTAGACCAGGGGCTCATCTCCTGTTTCCAAAATGCATCACAAACTTTAATCTCTTCCCGTCCCAATCCCACGAAAAAACTGGAGGAAAATCCGTTCCACTCCGGAAGAATGACTCCCATTCCCTCCCACTCCCGTGTTGTTTTTTTTTGCCGATAACTGTCAATTACAGTAAAAATATAGTACAGATCACAGCGTGCCCACCTTATTAGTTGAATAAAAACCCAAAATGTCGTTTTTTGTTATTATATTGAACTGAAAGCCATCTTATTATGCACAGTGTTGCACAGATTAAATTTCATGTAAATCATCCATGCTAACACACACGTCTTCTATTTTTTTGACATTTCACTCTCTATAGATATATTTTTCTATGTACTGTATTTTTAGATATATTCGAGTTTCGAAGTTTCTCGCTCAAGTTCACATGAGACCTAAAGCGCATCCTGTTTGCTTAAAAGCACAACGTTTCGTTGTTATTCTGAGTGCACACAAATAAACGTAGAGTCTTTACAGATTCGAAAGATGTATTAGGCTACTTTTATCTGTATGACCAAAAATGACGGAGATTTTAAGAGCAAGTGAGCGCACCGGAGCCTGTCTTGCAGCAAACGCGCTTCCACACAAACACTTCAATAGCGCACATTTCTCTAGGTTAACATCATATTGAGCGGCCATGTAAAGTTGCTACTACATACATCTTTCAGATGAAAAGCCATATTTGAGGTTGATGAATGATAGGTGAGTTTGGATGTCCTGTTGTATTACCACACAGTAGAGGTCTGCACGGCTCAAAACTCGAGATCGTCTGACCCGACTCGACCCGAGCAGCACAGTTAAATTTAGAGCCCGAACCCGACCAAATCACCCCCACCGCCCATAACGAATAAAAAAAAAAAGGAAAAAGATTGCATTTCACGATTGCATGCAAAGAAACGGATTAATCAAGGCTCTGCCATTTCACAAACATTTACAAGTTATGAAAGTTTGTGAACATCAGGTGCAACGGCCGCATAGGCTACATTCTGCCGAGTTTATGAATTTTGTTTGGACAAGATGATGATGACCGTGCAAATTATGGTCATTTTTTGTCAGTTAAGGCTCGTTAGCATTCTGTCTACTTTAAATCAGACATAAGCTCTTAAATAAGATTGTATTTATTTGAATGTATTAATCATTTATTTGAGAGAGAGAGAGAGAGAGACCGAGTGAGCGAGCGAGAGAGAAAGAGACCGCGAGCGAGAGAGAGAGAGACGGCGAGAGAGAGAGAGAGAGAGAGCGAGCGAGAGAGAGAGAGAGAGACCGAAGAAGCAAGGAAAGTTGCTGCATGTGAACCTGCGTCATGCTGCGTCTCTCACAAGCAATGAGGCTTAGTTACTTCAAAACAGCGATTTTGCCGCCTCATTGCAGATAAATATAATGTTGTGACTTAGTCAGTAGCCTGTCGAAGCTATTTTACTAATAAAAGTTTCCGTGCTGTTTGTGCGCGATCTCTGATATGTGTGCGTGCGTCTATGAAAGCAGCGAAGCCTCTGCATATAGTTTTGGTTTAGCTACAAACCCGACCCGACCCGAGCGGTTATGCATTAAACATTAACCCAAAACCCGAGAGTATTTCGGGACTGGTTCGGGTCGCAGACCTCTACCACACAGACCAGCAACAATCTGTCCATCACGGACTGCGAGCCTCTAGTTCAAGACTGCTTTCGCCCCTACAGTGCAATTCGCTAGGTATACATCCGCTAAAATATCAGGGTGAAAGTCATCATAGCTTGCGAGTATAGACCCAGCTCCCAACCCAACTTTGAGAATAGATTAACGGCGATATTTTTTTTATCGCCGATAAGAGTCTCACGTTAACGCAGCACGTTAACGCCGATAACCCCACCACTAATATATATATAAGATCATTAATAAAAATCTGGTAAGTAAACAAAAAAAAATGACAAGCCAATGGAGATTCTATTGCCAAGGTGTCCATAGGGGGTTGATAATATTTGCAATAATCTATTTAATTTGATAGGTGTCTCTCACACTGTCCCACATAAACATTAAAATAGTGTAGATTAGTGTAATGTTTAATAATAATAATTTATTTTTATTTATTGACAATTTTATTAATTTAACATATTTAATATTGGGGCATCCAAGTTATTTGACATATTTGAACAATAGTTTCTTTCCCTGGTAATTTGTTTATTTTATAATGATGTAACTCAGTTAGTATTTGTGAGATGTAACTAGTAATATAACTAATTACTTTTTAAAGTAACATGCCTTACACTGCACACTATACAATGATTTATTTCTTGTCTCGTTGAATAATACAGAATATAAAGAGCTTTAAAAAAAATTGCATATTAAAATTGCAATCACAATATTGGTGAAAAAAGAATCGCAATTAGATTATTTTCCAAAATCGTTCAGCCCTATTTGGAATCTACAGAGTTGTGTCAAGTTTCAACATATATCTACTAAAGCAAATAATAGGTATAGCAAATATTTTAACTTAACTAATATTTTAACAAATAATTTTGCATTATTGTAGCATGACTAAGGGAAAATTTAAGCAACATTTTGACAGATCCAAATCAAATGCTTAAATATCTAAATCAAATCAATGTTGCAATGACTAAAATTACCTAAAGACTACCACAGTGTGTTTTTTTTTTAACTAAACCGGTACAGATTTTTAACATGGATTCTTCTATATTGGCCAAAATGTGTGCTTCCCTACCAACAGCACTATAAACAGGCTGTTTAACAGATAGTGATTACATACCAGCAGCAAAGCTGCAAATCTCCTACCCTCCATGCAGCAGGCAGGTTCGTATGAGGTCTCAGACAGGACAAGACAGCGAGAGCCAGCAGGCAGCAGCACAGAGTTTGGCTGTCAGAGGGTGGAGTGTGTGGGCCGATAGCCTCGGTGCTACATCAGTACTGTGCATAGGACACGGCAGGTAACCGCAGCATCAAAGAGAAGCACGCCGCAGCGTCGACTGGGCGGATTTGGAAGCTTGTCTTCTCCTACAAGAACTCTGGCAGACTTGGCAGCCTTCCACTCTGGGAGAAACCCTAAATGAAAGCTCCGGGATGCTCCGTACTGAGTTTGTCACAGTGTAATAACCTGTCTGCGCTGTTGACATGTTTCCAGGCCTGACAGCCCGAGGCAAAGTCAAAGCTGGCCTGAAGTAATACCGTATTGTCTTATTTTTCAAGACTTTTATCAAAATAAAAAAACTAAGGGCTGAGAAAACAAATGTAATGAAAACAGCAATGTGTGCAACCTGTGCTTCAAAATCTACAGATTTCTAAGCACAAGAACAGACAAGGAATGACAAATCAATCAGAACACCCGTTTACACCTGGTATTAATATATATGGTGGGAGATCAGCACTAAATTTCTAAATATGTAAAACAAGAATGCTGATTTAAACATGATATATATGATCATTAAATTATTTAATTCAAAAGACAGTAAAATAAAACAAAACATGAAAAACTAATTTTAAAATTACCTTTATTGAACTTTAACTAAATATATATACAAAAATTATAATCAAGTGTAATATATATTTTAAAAAAAAATAACAATATTTTATTTTTAACAAACATTTCTAATTTGGATACCATTTTCTTTTTTACTCTGTTATTTGATACCACTATTAGTTAAAAGAATTATGCAGGTTTCCTTAGCTCCAACAAAATAAAAGTATCACTTCCAACATTAATGGGCCTAACTGGCCAATGCTAATTTTAATAAAAATGCAAAACATCAGCAGAATTAGGTCATCCAGTAACAGTCTGTATTCTTGACATCAATATACACTGACACACAAAATCTAAACACCAGGTATAAAAAGACAAATGACATGACCAACCAATCAGAAATCCAATGGGACAGACACTCAGGTGGTCACGGTACACAATTTAAAATATCTGCAAGTGCAAGATTAGCACTGGTGTTAGAAAGGGTCAAAAAAATAAATTTGGTTCAACTCACACTGTGTCTTTAGCTGGGAGGCAGAACATAACACTCTTTGTGTTATTGCTACTCTTTCTACTCAGTTAATGTCACGGTGCGACTCGGAGAGAAAATCACCTAAGAAAAATCATGTGTTTTTAGAGCTGGCACCAAGCCACTGTATACAACAGCAGCTACACAGAAAATGAACTTTTTACTTAACTTTCATACAGTTACAAAAGAAAGACAAAGTGATTTGCTATTGATTAGGGCCATTTGCGAAAGGCCTGTGTGTATCAGTTTACTTCTGAATAGGCAGTGAGCCTGAACAAATTAGGAAGGAAGAACAACACAGCAGCCAACACAAATATTTGCTACCTTTTTCCACAAAAAGGGTACAAAATGGAGCTCGGAAGTCTTTAAAAATTAAAGTATGAGAGAAAATTATGTGAACATGAAATTTTTCTTTCAACAAATGCCCAGTAAAAGGTGCTTACACTAATTGTAAAAACCAGAACAGAAAAATATTAACATATGGCACGAAAATTTCACCCGTATCATGTCTGCACATCTGACGTAAGAACAACTTCAACCACAGACACCATTAGATTCAAATTTGCAACTGCAGAATTGATCTTGACCCCTGTCTCAGTCTATTCTCTGTTGTTTTGGCTCGATGTGATGCGTGTTGCCATACTCCCTAGAACAGGATTCAATTAGATCCCTCACATCCTGCTAATCAAAACAAATCAAAGGAAAAGCACCAAAGCGCCATGTTCTCCGAGCCATGCTAATTGAGAGATGTGTCTTTTTGAGAAGGGAAGTCTTGGGAAAGATTGCAGTGAGTGGTGAGATCTTAAAGGGGTTTTGTCAATGGCCATGTCCAGAGGAGCTTGTTTCCTTCCCTTTCCTGCATGCCTGTTCTCCTCATTAGTGTCACTCAACAGCAGTTAGACACTCAGGTGGTCACGGCACAATTTAAAAATATCTGCAAGTGCAAGATTAGCACTGGTGTTAGAAAGGGTCAAAAATAAATTTGGTTCAACTCACACTGTGTCTTTAGGTGAGGCAAACATAACAGGTCCTTTGTGTTATTGCTACTCTTTACTCAGTTAGCACAGTATCGGTGCGACTCGGAGAGAAAATCATGTGTTTTAGAGCTGGCACCAAGCCACTGTATACAGCAGCTACACAGAAAATGAACTTTTACTTAACTTTCATACAGTTACAAAAGAAAGAAAGTGATTTGTCTATTGATTAGGCCATTTCACAAAGGCGCCAGTGTGTATCAGTTTACTCAGAATAGGCAGTGAGCCTGAACAAATTAGGAAGGAAGAACAAAAAAAAACAAAATATTTGCTACCATTTTCACAAAATACAATGAAGGTGCAGCAAGTCTTTCAAAAATTTACAGTATGAGAGAAACAAGGTGTAAAAAAAAAATTTATTCTGCTGCATGAATAACTTTGTTTATATAAAAGTGTTCACAAAGGAAACTATGCAAATGCAAATTTGCTAATTAATAACACTACTGAAATTTCAAGATATGAATGGCAGTTACAATCTAGTAAGAACAAAACCATAGCCCTGATTCAAATTTGCAACTGCAGAATTGATCTTATGTCTAGTCTATTCTCTGAAATTGTTTTGGCTCGATGTGATGCGTTTGCCATACTCGCTAGAACAGGATTCAATTCGCCCCCTGCCCCAACCTGCAGTATGCTATCCGAACATCAATCAGAAGAACAGAACAGACCGGCATACAGACAGATAGTATGCTAAAGAAACAGGGAAGATGAGTTCAGAACAGGATAAGGACTTGGTGGCCAAAAATGCATGTTGCATGCAGAGCACACAGCGGGAGTAGCGATCATATTTCCTTCAGAGCAGAGAGCGTCTTCTGAAGATCCTCTCCCTCGCTCATACACTCAGCGCCACTTGCTAAACGCAAAATGCCCCTTTGGTAATTTGTTAATTCCAGAATCTGTGGAATAGGCTAAGCAATGTTTGTCTAAGCTAATGTTTCTAAAAGCAAATTCTAAAATCCTGTGAAGATTGACACGTTTTAATGGACCGCATTTCCCCGCAGTTTTGGTCTATTTTTAATTTTAGAAAGTGTTTCTTTTATTTACACCACGAAATAATTATTTGTCAAGTGCATTTCATCTTGTGTGTGCTTTCATGGGCCTGATAAGTATTTTGTGAAATTCTATATCTGCTTTTCATCTTGTGTGCGTGTTTTGAATATGAAGCATTGTTTTAATGGA
Source organism: Gymnocypris eckloni scoliostomus (assembly GCA_027564155.1). Classification (NCBI taxonomy): domain Eukaryota; kingdom Metazoa; phylum Chordata; class Actinopteri; order Cypriniformes; family Cyprinidae; genus Gymnocypris; species Gymnocypris eckloni. Next base: position 8,442,078 of record CM050417.1, on the reverse strand, counting down.
AACGTATACTTTTTCAGTTATTTAATTTTTTACGCAAATGTTCCAAGTGGCTTCAAAACAAGACACGTTTTTAAATTAAGATTTAAATGTTATACATTTAAATTAGGGATGTTCATTTCGGTTCTTTTTCCTAACCGTTAACCGACAAATATTATAGAACTGAATTAAATCTTATTGCTTATTATATCTTATTATATAAGGTCTTATTGCTTGATAAAGAGTCTGATGCTTTGCATAAAATAAACGATTATATTTATAAAGATACAGAACACAAATACTTTGGATGTTAAAACATGTCCTCAGAGCTGTTGACTGTTTGTTGTTGAGCAGGTTATGAAGGCAATCGCAGTACATTTCGTCCACGAGTGAAGCGCAGGGCGGCGGTCTGATCCGTGATCAGTTCCCGCCGAACACGACTCCAGCTCGGCGTGAGAGCCAGCGCCGTTACGGTGGACACACAATTACAGAGCGGTCGATTTACTCGTGAATTACATCGGTTTAATCTTTACTTCTAATGTTTGTTAAACGAGATTAAATAGGCAATGTGTAGGCTTATAGCTTATAAAAACAAGCAAATGAGAAATAAAGGAAGTTATCACGTCTGGAGTATTTTACAGAAGTTTAGAGGATTTAAGTTAATCTGTAAATATTATTTCATGCATAAAGTAAAAAAAAGAAGAAAAAAAAGCGACTATTATAATAGAAACGAATAAAGCCATTAGCTGAGTTAAATCATCCATTAATGATGGGTTCAATAAACAATCAAATTTACTGGGTAAAATTAATCCCAAATGTACTCTTTTATCCAGCCCAAATTGGTTTGTTTTGAGCCCAGTGTTGTTTAGAGTATGCAGTGTTTGTTCATTATTGTGCTGCGCGAAATTAAAGCAGACGGCAGAAAGATTCATTCTATTTTTTTTCTTATTTTACAAAAAAGCAAAGATAATTTTTTTTATTGAATGTACACAAATAAAAGCAGACCTTTTACAATTCCGATTATCTTCATGACCAAGAGGAGTTGCTTCCGCTGTTGGAAGGGGAATAAATCCAGTTTAAGCTCATTTAAGCATTCTACCTTCACAATGCAGCCTGTTCATTATCATTATATAAAACAACCGGTCAAACATATGAAAAAACACACTGCTCAGTTTAAATATGTAGTAAAATCTGTGCTGTTTAGCGTTATCACCGCCCGTGAAGTTATGCAAAACATTTAGTTTTATGTGGATATTGTAAGGGTAAATAAATAAAGGTAAATAATATTTTGGCATTTAAATACGAATACGGGAGCGTTTGATTTTGTGTTGAAGGAGAGACCCAACATTGGTTTCAGTTTTGTTTTGGCCTAAAATAATTAGTTTTGGTTTGTCGTTATAGCTTCTTATTTTTAATTCTTGTTATTTTCTAGCCTACTGTTAATTGAAAGGATTTGTTGTGGAGTGAGGGGAACTAAAATTGCCTAGCTATGTTTACAGTGTTTATTATAATGTTTGTAATTCGCGTTGGCCTATTTCCGAATGAAATATTAAAATGCGACTTATAGGCTACTTTGTTTTTTCTCTCTCTCGCTCTCTCTAAAAAACATATTTTTTATACATGTAGCTTATTTTAACCATGCAGCAAACCTTTTAAAATATTTTGATAAATTACTAAAAATAAATAAATAAGTGAATTTAAACCGTTTAACTGATTGTATTAATGGGTCAAAATTATTATCGGTTGGTTAAAAGTTAATTAACATCCCTAATTTAAATGAACAATTTCACTCTGAAACATAACCATTTCTTATCGGACTACTGCTTTAATTGAGACATTTATTCAATAATGTCACTATAAACAGGAAAAAAGAAATATGCCTAATCTTACTGGAGACAATGTGAGCGCGTGATCTGAGCGGGATTCGGTTTACCGGTGAGCGTGAGCGGAACATTAGCGGAGCGTTTGATTTGGCCGTGAACGACTGAGCGGTGCGCACACACACAGAGCGGAATATTGAACCGCTCCGCTTCGCTCACATGCTCTGGCTGCATCTTGTTTTGTTGGATTTGATTACTCACATATACATATTATATATATATATATATGTATTTTGCCATTTGTCTGTTCTAGAGACATGTTACAGATTTTTGGGAAAGGTCTAATTGGTTTCCTTTGGAAATATGTTTCAAATTCACACAGAATGCATTTATAACTGTAAAGGTTAAGATTTCTTTATTTGTCACATGATAAATTATACAGGGTAGGCTATAATCAAAAGTGAAATGTAGATCAAATCAGGTCCGCTCAGTGGACAGTGCAAAGAATAAAAATTATATAAAAGTAACACCACACAAGAGCATATAGGTAAAAAAAAGAAATAGAGTAAAATGTGTAATAGAATAAAGAAAAGCGCAAAACAAGATGTGCAAGACAAGATGTGCAAAAACAAGTAAGATGTGAGATAAAGCATGTCTGTTTGTGTCAAAATCGTGATTAAAATCGAAATCGAAAAAAAAATCAAAAAATCGTGATATATATTTTTTGTCCATATCGCACAGCCCTAATGTGCATTAGGGCTGGGCAAAATAACTTTTTTAGATTAAGTCGATTCTATTTCGATTCTCAAAAGCCGCGAATCGATATTTTCCGGTATTTATTTCAGCACACATTTAAAACAAGGTCTGATTAATGTGATTCTTATCATTAGTCTTCTCCACTAGATATCACCCTTATTTACCTTGTGCGATGTTACAACAGAAAGCCTGTCATTCATTCAGTAAAAACTGTTGATGAGAACCAAGAACAAAGCCATACACGTGATGTGTAATGCTCAGGTGAAATGCTATAGTAATACTATAAATCTGTGGAAGCATTTTATATCACGCATAAGGCGCCATGATTTCCGCAATGAATGAATGAATGGTGGATGGCGTGACACACTGTTGTATTTACTACACACATACTAAAGCGCGGACGACGCTCGCTGTGTTTTCATCTTCTGCCGTCTCACTATATAATAATATTAACACACTGCTGCTCTGAGAGTCTTTTCATTAGAATTGTACAGTTTAATTGGAGAAAACGACCATCATATCACATAATACACAGCAGCTGTAAGTTCCTCACGGCAACCCGTCAAAATAAAAGTTTAGTTTTAAATAAAGTTTATAGGTTTAAAATACAGGCCTGTGGTTCTGAATTTATTTTTAATAATTCGCCATTTGTAAATTGATGTTAGAAATATCAATAGCTTTTGTATTAAAACTATATTCACTTAATGTAATCAAAAAATCGAGAATTGAATCGAGAGCTTGCGAATCGAAATCGAATCCAATCAGGACATCTGAATCGATACCCAGCCTTAATGTGCATCTTTCTTTCTTTCTCTTTCCCTTTCTTTATCGCTTTCTCAATCCAAAAACATTTTTATTTTGTTGTTCCTTGCATCAAAACGTTTCATGGAACTTCCATGCAATGTTTATATCAAGCCACATTTAAATCTACTTACGACAGATTTAACCAAGGCCCTTTTATCAAATCTGTTTTCTCAGCCTCCGAGGAAAAAAAAGCACCTTCAGAAAATTCAAAAGCTAGAAGGGGCTGCTTTGCCAAGCTGTCAGCAAAGAACTATGGTGGCGGAAATGAAAGAGGCGATCAACAGAGTCTGTGAAGCTGGATTGAGCCATACGTTAGCCGGGCTTTTTAATTGGCACCGCAGTTATTTGGAGTCAGTGGGCTCTCGGTACCACTCTTCGCTCCCAGAGAGTGAGAAAACGTTCGCCGAGAGGTGGTTTTGGCAATTCACACGGCACCACCTTTTGGACTTCATTAAAAACTTGGCCTGGAGTTGTCACACTAAGTCGTGTGCCTCTCCCCGAGAGCCCGCGCCACAGGACCTGACAGCTTTGCTGTTTCGCAGTACACTAGGTGCAAATATTTTTACACTCTCAAAAACTGAAAAGAGAGCAAGATGGAAGCAAGGAGAGTGAGAGAAAAAACAGCATCATACAATGTAGGATGGAAGGGAAATAAAAAAATACACGGGTAAACTCAATTTCAGCTCCGACAAGCGCCCTCTCGCTCTTCTACCAGTCCCGTGCTAGGCGGTTTGCGGGAAATTAGAGAACTGGGAATGTAGCTTTTGCTCAGGCATTGTTTTGACATGACTTATGGGCGGTAAATGCCAGGATATCTCCACTCAGGCTGGTTGCGTGTTGTGCTGCTGAAGTGAAGGATCTCATTATGTTGTGTGCTGGGCCTTTTAACATGGCTATACTTCAAGCATAGCTCCCATTTTTGTAGATAATGTCACTCATTAGACTGATTATAGCCACTAGCTTGGCAAAAATTGGTGAGACCCCTGTGAAATCAAGTTTAAGGGCCCGAAGGTGACTACTGAGAGCTTTGAATGCCAACTCATTATGCAGTGTCTAACAGTGTTTTGAACTAATGTCAGCAAAAATGACACAATAATCTTTTTAATAGCAGAAAAACCAGAGGATGGCAGCCAGAGGCAGAGAAAGAAAGCCCAGGGGGTAGATTCGGCCGGTAATGTCCACACTCAAGATTTGGACCTGCATATACACAGCCGTTCAAACTAGTTCCCCTAACCTACTAAATGTAAAAAAATTGAGAAGTCTGATGTAACTTAAACACTGTCCAGCACAAGTCTGAGCAGGACAAAATTAATAAAAAAAGAATTAATAAAAACATTTAAACTCATAAAAGAACTAATTTGAGTAGTTTGATGCAACTCATTAGGTTTAATTTAACACTCGACAAAATAAATAGAAACATTTAAACTCCACCGTGGAGAAGTCTGATGTAACTCTCAAGGTTAAAGTCGGCATGAAATCAAAATTGAAAATTCTTATTTTTGTATTGAATACTGTAGTGTTTATTATAAATAATGCATCCCGTGCTCTTCATTATTATTTTTTTATTCATGTGCCTTTGTAATCTTTAATAAAAAATGTTAACCTCCCTTCACCCTCAAAACGACTCATATTCTCTTCGGCTGCGTTTACACTGCAAGTCTTAATGCACAAATCCGATCTTTTGACCATAACCGTTTTTTTGGCCCGCCTGTTTACATTCACTTTAAACACCACTGGTATCCGATATCTAGGTTTACATTAATTCCAACCGAAAAGGATTGTCTGCAGTGATTACTTTACATGCACATGGTAGACCCTTGGGTTTTAAATGACCGTGCTATTAAAATTAGTTATATAATTCACGTCAAATGGCCATTATTATGCCAGCATGGACAATGGCTGTCATGGACATTTTGCAGAACAAATCACCTCATTGCTGAGAAATATAATGTAGCTTTTAGCTGTTGTATTTTCAAAATTCACGGTGCAGGGGTTGAAAACCAGCTCCTGAATGTGCAATTTCTAAACTATAAAAAGTTTCCATCTCATTAAAATGCGAGCACATACAGCACACCGGCATTAAAACGGCATTACACTTTTTTTATGAGCAAACGTGTCCGTGACATCACCCGTAGGTTTTTGAAGAGGATTTTTGAAGCTCAAAGTGGGCGGAGCTGGCCATCGCCATCTTGGCAGCGCGTCACTCCCGGATAATCGAAAATGGCCAAGAAGGCGAGAGGTGGGTGGAGCTGGTTGCTGAAACCACACCCACCTAGCATGACAGTGATGACAGCAGTAGCAATCCACCTGTCACTCAAGTAATACAAATAAATACAATAATTTTGATTATTTGCAGGTGGGTCGCGGGTGGACAAAATAAATCATAAATTATGAAAATATTAATAAAAAACATTTTTATAAATTTTTCATCAGGCAGATGATTTAATTTGTGTGTGTTTGCCTGATCGGGAAGTTGCAGTGACAGAAACGGTGACATTCCAAAGAAAAGCCTGTGTTAATGCTATTGAGTAGGCTAATATGGCCAAAGAAAATATTTTGTTTTATAAATAAAAATACAATTTAAAAGCAGCCCCCGATCAGCGCATCATTTTATCTTTAACCCTTACATCTCCAACAAGGTTTTGTTCCGTCCTCCACACTGTGACAACTCACAAAAGACTATTTTTAGCCAAGCAGCGTAGAGAGCCGCTTCAGAAACATGCCGCGGCTGGCCGGTGCCTGTGGATCCGTAACGCGCCACAGACGCGTGCAGTGATGCGCAGATCAGCTCTAACGTCACTGAATCTGCTGTTAAAAATTAACCATCCATTTATCATGCAAAACATACACTACAAATAGCGAATTTGTTATTGTTTCATAAAACATCATAGCATTTCCACACCGGCAATGACATGACTGCAGCGCCAAATCATTTATGATCTCACGCGCTGACCTCATCAAATTGCGATCGGTTCGTGAGATCGGCCAAGTGTAGTGAGTATCGATAGAGTCATAAAATGTGATTATCGGCCGATACCAATCTCACCGGTCGATCGATCGGAGCATCCCTAGCAACAATATGATTTTTTTTATTTGTCCTCTAGTCAGTGAACCTATTGAAAGACATAAATTGCTTTTAAATTAATTATTTGTGAATGTAACGCTTCGTACACAAATGTTTTTAAGATAAACACAAGGTTACTAAATTAGCAACTGGCGATGGAGCGGCCTCCAAACATGATCAATGAGAAAGGACAAGAATAAGCAGAAAACAAATGGCCCATCACATACAGATGATCATCGATGGCCTTACTGCACCTAGAGGCTTGTTAAAACCGCACTACAGCAGCTGGTGAAGCGTCGGTAACTTGATTGGAAGGATTATGCAGCCTTAGGGTTGATGAAAATAACAGTTTTCTCGGAGGGCGATATCAGACCTGCAAAAATCCATTCGCTTCCAAAAGTGGCCTCAATCCCAATATCAATTAAAATCTTGTCGGGACATGCAGAGCTGTGTTGGGGGAAAGTAGTGTGAAACAACAAGCCCAATCACAAATATGGAGAAAAGGCAATCTTGCCCTCCGCCTGTGGTAAGCTTCTGTGCTGTTTAACACAATCATTGCAAAAACAAATCCCCACTCCCTTTTAGTACTTTTGTTGGATGATATAAAAAACTGCTCTATCGTCGCATGGCGAGGACAGAATGGCTATCTAGAGGGCTGATCTTTTGTTTCCTTAGTTTTCCATTTGGATCTTTGCGTTTATCCACTGCTGATTTGCTCTTAAATCTAAGTGAAGGGTCAGATAGGGCTAACTCTTGGCAGCTTCCGATGGCGCAATAATGCCTAGCCTATTGGTAGGACATGGGAATAATAATGTATTTGCATTAAAGGTATTATTTGTCAATGCGCCTGGCTTTGAGCAAACATCCACAGGGCTGCAGTCTAACTGCTACTGGAGACTGGCCGTATTAATGCTACTATTCATCCCTAGACCAACTCGAGCCAAGAAACAGCATAGGCCCGGGGCCCTGCGGCCTGCATTTGGACCGGCCTCGCTGGCATGTGTATGTGTGCGAGAGCGAGAAAAAGAGTGCACCTTTTCTCCTCCAATGAGCTCTGGATGAAGCAAAAAAGTTCTTTATATCAATTAGCCAGACAAGTGTGCAATGAACACCTGTCACCCCACGAGCCCTCCTCCCCAGCCTGCTCTGCTCAAGGACCGTCTGCCGTCCTGTTCCGCATCCATTCTAAAAGAAAACACCTAGGCTGATCTCAGATCGGTGCACCTTTCCTCTTGGGTGAAAGTGCTGGTGGCCCGTAGCTGAGCCAGGGGGGGCCTTCCCAGTTCTGCCTGAGAGGCCAAGCAACGGCTGCACGGCAGACACAAAATCTGGGGCAAAGACAATCTGGCTGACAGTGCAGTCTGAAGTGAAGAGGCTGTCGGAAGTTCGTTGCCAGCATGGCTCGCAGAAGCAGGACATTAGATAGCGTAAAAACACACACACACACGGCAATACAAAGAAAACGTTCTTGTTAAGACCAAGATTTAAACGAGGGAGTTAATGCTCTAAATTACACAGCTGAGGGCAAAATTCTCCTCTATTTTTTATATAAAAAAGTAATATCTAATGATCTTACACGCAAGCAGCGATGCTAAAAAAGGTAAGTTAATCACCACCCCACCTCATGCCCCCAAAATGAAAAAAGAAAAAATTCTACCTTCACGCTCAACAAGGCAGGGATAATTCAATATTTTCTCTGAGATAGTTCTTCGAGTTTATTCCCAGCCATGTTAATAAAAAAAAAATCTGAATTCCTCACATTTGAAACAACAATTAAACAGTCTCTCCTTGTACTATGACACAGAGAAGTCATAGTTAGCCTGGAAAATAACACCAGCCAGACTGCAACAGACCATAACGTAACATCACAGCTACAACTCCAACTCCACTCTGCTCTATCAAAGACCAAATTCAGTGAAAACATTCGCCCTCTCACACTATTAACAAATACACAGCAGACTTGCAAATGTAAAGTGGCTCGGCATGAGAGAGCAAAAGCAAACAGCTCTTACCTTGGGTTGAGCGCGTCTTGGAAAGGCAACTTTAGGATCAATCTAAATGAGACAAGGAAGGAGAGAAAGAAATATGAGAAAACTGAGCTTGTGATACTGGTTACGTGAAGAGGAAAATTAGAAAATATTAGAAAAAGCCAGCAATGTGCTGCGACTACTCGATAACCTTCATGGAAATGATAGCATTAATCATGATGCAATGCTCCATGTCTCATGTGTAATCTCTCCTAGTTATTACACGCTGGTTGCATGAGGCCTGTGTATGACAAAATCGAATAAAACCATACACAGGTTAAAGCATAATTACTCGATTACAACATAAATAAACAGGTGCCATTATATAACACACCGGAGATAATTCAAAGACTCGCTGAAGAAGTGCTCGTGGCCTCGGGGGAGGTCAAGTCGACACGGCAGGGGGTGTTTTAGTGAGCGCTGTAGATTTGCGGAGAATCAAGACAGGGCATTAGATCAATACATCCACAACCTCGTTCCCCCCTGAGGGATTAGCATTACCATGGGTGACTCTCTCCTCTGCTGTACCACACCGCACGGGGGGTTACTGCTCAGCCTATAATGCATTTTGGCATGTGATTGGGCGTCACAAGGTTTATTGGTTAGAAAAGCTATGTTATTTGATTTTATTACATTACAAATGAAATGTAGTTGTTTCACCCATCGTGATTAAGAGCATTTGTAATTTACATAAACCACTGGTGTTCTGAGCCAGCGTAACGATTCATCCAAGATATTAACAATAACAAATTCCCCAGGAGGAAAAATTAACAACATAAATATGTCAACAGCAATCAAAACGTTTTTTTTTCTCTTATTGATCTTTGCATCATACATTTATAATACCCCAAAATATGTGTGATTCAAATTCTAGAAGGGGGAAAAAATCATTTTAAGAGATTGTGTCATTAATGATAAACAGGTATTATTGATTTCCACTAGCTGGCTTGTTAGACTTCATTTAAGTGAAAATCACTTAAACACTCAAATAAAGATTTTACATAGAGAAATAAGTGAGTTCCTGGCCGACTTGCAGTTGAGAACGATGTTTGCGTTGGTCATTTAAACATTCATAGAATAAAACAACAGACCCTGTTTTTAGCACACAGGCCAAAAGCTTGGGCAGACAGAGCACTAGAAGGATAGGACGGTAGATAATCATGCATGCAAGAACAAAAACAGTTCAAAGACTTTCCTCTGCACTCTCATTAAATGGAAAAACAACTCAAGGGAAAAAGATCCATTAGTGCTATATTGCTCTTGAATATACCGCATGTCTGAATGCTTTGTCACTTCTTATAAATGATAAGAAAAAGAAAAGCAGAATTGTAAGATGTGGTAGCATGCAAAATGGGGAGAAAAAAAAATAGTAAACATGTTTTGGTGGAATATGAACGAGGGGGTCTCCTGGTAAATTAATTTGACCTGAACAGAATTGCAATATGTGCAGCAAAAAAATAAAAAAACCTTTCTGGTGGGAAATGATGCTGTTGTGTTATACTTTAATTCATCCATAAAAGTGTTTAATCTAAAACAGATTGCTTTTAGAGAAACGGCAACAGTCTTTCAGTTGTCAATACACAATGCAATTCTCACCCTAGGCTTTCAGATTTGCAGATTACACAGCTTTTAATCAAATGTGAAACAAGTGTGTAAATAATATCTCTGTACATGTTTTCTTTGGTCCATTTGCACTCTTCAAATGTGTCAAAAAGATTGGACAGGAAATTGCAAAAAAGTGGAAAATAGAAAATGTAATAAAACCGTAGGAGTCTGGATTGAAAGATGACACTGCAGGTACTTATAAACTCCTAAATAAAGCAGGTAATTCATTTAATTCTAAATGAGCCAACTAAATATATTAGAACTCAAACATTGCCAATCTGTAACATAACATCCATTTAAACCTGAAAAGGTACAAAAGCTTATAAATATGAATATCTATATGGGGTTTACATTTTTTAGATGTTAAATTATAATTGTTCCAAGTTGTAAATACATATGCAAAATTGTATATAAATATGCAAATGGCCAAAAAATGCAATAAGCCTAGGAAATAAAGGCCAAAGGAAACAGCTGGTGACGAGGTGAAGATCAAGCCTTGATATTTTTAAAGCAGTAATATTTAATAATAGTAATAATTATTCTATTAAAGACATGAAAAGCAGAGCACTGGCAATTTAAATGTTCTTAAACCTCCACCAAGCTCCAACTTCCTCACAGCTCCTGGTTTCCAGTTGGAGCTGAAACCCCAGAGTCATGACACAGCCACCCCAACCCTGACGATGACATCACTACCCAGACCTCAGTAATCCCTGCTTTAGCACCAGCCGCTACCGTCCACATGATCTCAATCGCTCTCAATCCTGGATACATCACCCCCTCAAAACCTTGACCCACTTTTTACAAAGAATACTAGAATTACACATGTGTGCCATGATTATGTAATCTAAACGGCCCGCTTTTGATGTCCGAATTACAAGCTTTTAGACTAGTGCAACCCTGACATGTACAATTGTATATTATTTTATTAATCAGACAGAAATGTTCTCCCTCCTGAAGGCATTTCGGCTTTCATCAGTCAATGCCAAACTGGCAGTGAGACATAATGAATAGCACACCTGTATTTCTAACAGATTTAGGGCACGGAACCAAGAGAGGTGGCGAATATTCACCTGCTGTGCTAAATTATTATTCAGAATTAATATTTTCCCAATTGCTGGATTTAAGTAAACAATCATCAGTAATCTTTATTACCATGTTATGGGTAATAAACAGTTTAACAGGTTAATCTGCTGTTAACCAAATTAGCCACCTGACTTAATCTAATCAGTTTAGTTTAGTGTTTTACATCTTTACACTTACACATTATTATGTTAAAATTGTTAAATAAAATGTTTTCAATATTAAAATACATCCTCCCTTATTTGTATATATTTTTAGAAATTATTTCAATGTATCTTGCAACTTTCATTTTTATTTGAAAGGGTTTAACAAAACATATTACAACACTGTTCCCAGCAAATTGCCTACTCGCCTACAAAGAGAAGAATAATTCTAACCCCATCTTATCACAGAATTACACATTTATTAAATGGAAAGCACTGGGAATGCCAATACGCAGTGTTCTGGGAGAGGATTATTAGCCACAAAATTCCCGAAGGAAGCTATGAATCTCTGTGAACGCCTTTAAATACAGTCCGTCTCTTGATATGAACTTGCAGCAACATGGCATCCATTAAAATAAGTCAGTGAAGGCGGTATTTGTCCACACCCTAGCTAACCCAAATAAAAGACTCTTTCACTCTGGACTCCTACAGGTAACTAGCAACTGCATCTACAAACAGGAAAGATGGTGACTTTATACATAAAAAAAAGAAAATAGAATCCACATTAACTTTACTCGTTCAGGGTCTGCTTGTCCTGGGGTTCACCGTCACACAAAATATATTTCTGCTTGGATTTAGGTCAGGTTGAATAAGGCAAACCTTTTTCTTACTGAAGGAAATATATGTATGAATCAGTTTGCATATTTACATGTAAAATAATATAAATAATATAATATAAACACACAATATTTTCCAGATATTACTCCTAATCCTAAATAAAAATGCTTTGGAAGAAGCCATACTATATAAAAGGTTATAATATGAACACTGTAATATAAATAAAATGCCATTTAAATAAAATATAATATAAATACAAATTGTATTATATAACTGCTATAATATATATATATATATACACAAAATAATCCCAAACTCTTCAGGTAAAAACACACTTCAAAATCTTTTAAAAATTAGAATCTTTATTTAAAATAATTTACAAGAAAATCTTAGTACATACTAAGTTTACTTCAAGTTTTCACATTACAAGCACCTTTTAAATGTCGAAACAACAGCAAACTCCAGGCATGAATAAAACAACTGAAAAATAAATAAGAAAAGTTTAAATAAATGACACATTAAGATATAAATTGAATGATAATACTTAAATGGATAATAATGGGAAAGTGTGCACCAGTACACACTAACCTGCACCACAAATGACAAAGTATCAACATAAGCCTAAATATACTATGAATACACAAAAAGAAATGAAAGTGATCAAATTAGTTTACCATGTAAATCATGCACGTAAAACATTTCTAGTCAGCAAGGTTTACAATGAACTTATGCATGCATCCAAAATGCCTTCTTGCCCTGAGCAACATTTGGAGTTCTGTCTGGAAAATTAAATCAGGAACAAGAGTGCAAAACACTACGACATACACTGCAAGTCTTACGTCACAAGAGCTGAAGTCATGATAGAACAACACCGCAGGTTATTAGTTCCTTCTAGCCTCCATACCTCAATGAGATTTAACCCTTTATTCTCCAGTCCCTGTTTGGCAAGCAAGGGGTTAAAACCTGCTGATGCATGTGAGGAAGACAGGACTAATTATCCGGCTACTTATTTATGTCAAGTACCCCGCTGTTGCGTGTGTGTGGTACAATGACAAATGCTGCGGAGTGCCTCGACCCAGGAAGGGATATGATAGGGAGACTGCGTGTCTTTTCCCCACTGAATGTCACAGATACAAAAATGTTTAAACAGCACTTCACAAAACATAAACGCAAATAGAAGGGAACATACCGTCTTTGAGTCTAATTCGTGGTGAGGTTGAGCTAGGACCTTATCTACACTGGCCGCATCCACAAACGTAACGAAGCCAAATCCCCTGGAAAACAAAAACACAGACATAAATTAGGAGCTGATAGTGATGCGTTACATGTGTTTGACTGGTAAGCTTGTTGACATATCCATTCTATTCTATTATTGAACGCTACATGAACTTTGCCATCTATAACATGTTATCTAAGAGGACAAAAGAGTACGGAAGGTTACAGAAAAATGGAAATTCTGTCATCATTTACTCACCCTCATGTCATTCCAAACCAGTATGACTTTCATTTGTCTGAGGAACAAAAGAATGCGTAGAATGACAGCTTCAGTCACCATTCACTTTCATTGTAACTTTATGGGGGGGGGGGGTGCAAATAACAGTGAATTGTGACTGAAACTGTCAGTGCCTAACAATTCCTTTTGTTTTTCACAGAATAAACAATGACAGAATTTTCATTTCCGTGTGAAATATCCCTTTAATATGTCCATCCTATCATATTATTTAGCAAGAAAGTGGCTGACAAAACATTTCAGATAAACATTTGCATAACGTGTTACCTTAGAAATACAGTCTGTCAAGGACACATAAGGACTGCCACACATAATCCTGAGTTAACGTCTTTTTAAACCCTTGGGTAAAGAAACGTTACAAACTTGTCATTTCAAAGGTGTTCAGCAGCGCTTTTAACCTTCCGTTTTGAAATTATACCACATATGTTTAGCAACAGACAACCCATCATTAACTGCTTCGGCGCTTATCCTCATTAAATATTCATAAGCATTGTACAGTCGCAGAAACTTTCACGCAGTTAAATTTAATGTTTGAGGGAAACAATGTTTTTTTGCGGTACATTTAAGATGTAAACAAATGGAACGGATTTGCGTGGCGACCCTAGACTAAATAAAAGGTAGCGACATTTCTAACGTTACTCATATTAAAACAGGTCGCGTGCTGTAAGCGTCCAATCAACGTATTAATCCTCATGAATATGCAAATGAAAAGGCTAACGTACAGTGTAAAATCTCGCAATCTGACAGCGGAGGATTCGATTCATTATTAACCCAGGGTAAAGTATGAACGATGAAACACGGAACAAAATAACCCAGGGTTAAGAATGACAATTTAAAGTGTGCCAATGTCAAAGATAAAAACACAGGCAACCGCACGCGCTCGGTTTATTTAAGACATTTGGTTTAACACGAAGAGTCCCAAATCAATGTCAAACTGTTTCCCATTCACAAACACACCGATCCAGTCGCCTCAACAGCGCATAGCATCCGAATAACAGCGCGAAGGCAAAATTGCCAGGTTATATCGCTTTGAATAAAAACATCAACGTGTTTAAGGGATTAAAAATAAAAAGACAGTGTCCTTTTTTTTACCTGGAGCGTTTTGTCGTGGGATCTCTCATCACCATACATTCTCTGATTTCTCCAAATTTACTAAAATAGTCTCTAAGGCTGTCTGTGAAACAAAACAGAAAGAAAGAAGCACACATGAGCAAAGCATTCGTGCGTTACACACCAGTTTGCAAATTAAACGCCCCCCTTGGATGTCTAACAGGGGTCGAATAGAGGACTTCAAATGACGGCACATATCCCGCACAGCGCGCCACGCTGGATACAATGAAAGAAACACAACACAGCCCGACAAACGCGCGCATATGACAGCGAACCATCGGTCTCTTACCTGGTGAAGTTTGCCAGCTGAGGCCACCGATAAACATTTTACTGTAAGGGGAAAACACAGCAGAAGTGAGTCCAGATGTCAGATCGGCCATTTTGACGTGTAACGTTAGCTAGCGACAAAAAAAGCAGAGCTAAACGAAGGCAAAGCAGAGTGGTGTGTGTTTACTGAGCCCCGCAGGGCTGTGCTCTCTAATATACATCAAACAAAGGTGTAGTAGTTGTGTGCACCCGGAAGAGCGTTTTTAAAACATGCTCACTGGAGAAAAACATACAAGGAAAAAAGTCAAGTGCAGTCAGCATTGGCTCTGGCTTACCCCGGGTCGTGTTGCGAATCGTTAGGGCTTCCAGATGTGGCTTGGCTCCCGTCTCCCTCCATGGCTAACCCAACTATGGCCGGTAACTAACACACACACTGTCAGAGCTAAGAGAATCTTACTGAGCCGGGAATGCGAGCGTCACACGTGGGATCAGCTCTGCCTGGCTCCCTCCCCCTCCCGTCACCCACACGGGGCGGAGCGCAGCAGAAGGGCTCGTCACCTCACCCATTCCATTGACGTCATTAGCATGGCCCCGCCCACCCAGGGCTCAGAGCATGAGGGTCACTTTTATTATTGTCACATCGCCATAAACACACACACATTAGCGTAGCGGATTCACATTAAACACACGTAGAAATGAAAGAAGCCAATGTAAACAAAGCTGAAAGTGTGTCAGAGTGATGCACTGATACATCTGAATATCACACCCAAGATCCAGAGTAGTATTAACAGCGCAGTAAACTTTTTCTGCTAAATTTCTTATTATTGCAACTCAAGATAGAGAAATATTACACCACAGATAATACGGATAAGCACTGGTTAATTTTTCATACTTCTCCCCAAAGAGAATTCATAACTTACCTTCTGTTTGTTTTGAGTTGCTCAAGCATGTCCAAAAAGCAAGTAGGGCATAAATTAATTTGCAGACAGGCTTGTTTTCTTAAATTACTGAAGGATGTACATTCCCTAAGTCTTCAGGGTTGACAAATAGCTCTTTTTCTTATTATGAACTAATTATTATATTGAGAAGTCACATTTGTAAACATGCATGTCACGTACTAATGATATAACATCACACACAAAATGAAAAATGTTAAAGTTGTAAATAAAACAAATATTGGAGTATGTTTACAAAAATATATACTACTTCAGTTTCTATACTTCAAAAATGCAATGTGTTACTTGCTGTTTCTTTGTAACTGTGTGAGAAATTTACTAGCAATTTCCAAGTGAATTTTTTTTTCTACACCAATGTTTCCAGTATGAAATATGATATCTATAAGGTAATAAAATCTAACAGCAATAAACTCCTACTCACTGACCAAAGAAAACATGCCTTAAACATAAGCATATCATAAATCAACATTCTCAAGCCTACGTGTAATGGTGCAAATATTATGTATGATAATTGTTTTCCACTGCTGTTTATACTCACATATTGACTATACACCTCCTTCAGCGACACCCATCTGTCACAATGAGACATTAAACTGAAAATATATGAGCTATCACACACCGCCTGAGGGTCTGTGGACCCCTTGACTTCTGCAAAATGCAGTTTCACACATCAATTAAAGGTCTTTAAATTGCACAAAAAGGTTAAGGGTTCTTGTGCTTATTATCCATGGAGAGGGGGAAGAGCGAAAAGGAAATAGACAGAGAGAGGGGCTCAATTAAGGCTGCCTGCTCAGTGGATTTTCAGTCATGCTACAGTGATTGCTGTTTATTTCCTGCAGCTCTGTTTGAGAGAGCCTCCGCGGCCCAAAGAAACCTCATCATTCTTCTTTTTTGTTCTCTATACTTATACCAATTCATATTTCCTCTTCTCGCCTCCCCGGCTAAAGATAGCTTCTGAACAACAGTCAGAACTCTTGAAGTAAAGAGCCCACATAAAGCCGGTGTCCAGAGGAGGAAGGCTGAGATGCTCATGATTGGCAGGTGAACCCGCTGTCTCACCTCACTGCCTAGCGGGCAGCTTGTTGATAAACTGACACACGGGTACCTGTGGGGCACAACCCAGAAAACGAAACATCTCTCTCCCCTCTCAGTTGATTCTCTCTCAGGCTTTGAGAAAGACAAGACCACCGTTTAAAAAAAAAAAATGTGAAAGATAATATTGTTTTAATAATATTGTAAAAGTTTGTATTGGCATTATTAATTCTAATAAGTATTAATAATAATCATTAGCAACTGAAATTGAGCTCCCTTCTGCTTTTAGCCTGAAATGTCATTTCTGTTAAGTTCAAATATGCATCACCACCGCCGTTCCATTCCAACATAATTCAATACGCAATTAAATTTCTTATAGGCTATGGCAGAACATTTTACAGGGTATTTAAGATAATCGAAATGACATAATTTCATAATAGGATTTGATAAGCATAATGATGGGCAAAATAGTTTATTCAGCACGTTGCCTTTCGTTTTGAAATAAAGTCAAAATAACATTTCATCTGACCACCTGAAAGCATGTTATGTTTTATGCCTTGTTCTCTGGCTTTATGATGAGGCGCTATGCCAGATCTTCACAACTGGGCCGTCAAAGAGGGCTGTTTTTAGAATCATGGCTCATTGAGATTTGGCATAATTGAACAGGAAATTACTGTTCGGAGCAAGGTTTTAAATATCTACATGATGTCCCGAGTGTTTCATAGCATATAAGCCTTAAAAAGCATTTAGGGATATGTTTATTGTGAGGCCAAACGTTTACTGGTTCATTAAAGAACACTGCGGACCTCATTAGACCTTTTATTAGGGTATCATTTACTCGTTAGAACTGTATTATCAGTTGCAGAATTAGCTCAAACACTTTTGACACCTTTAATTGTCTGATCGCACAAAACACAAATACATGTACATTTTGCCCGTAGATCAGCTATAAAATAATCTACATAATAAACACACCGCTGCCATGAGACGAGGCATCAGTTTCATACGCTTATGAATTTTACCATTCACCATATGCATATTCATGTTGCTCGTGACATAAACAGAGACACGGCTGTCGGGTTTGATGAAATGAAATTGAAATGCAACTTTAAAAGAAACACACATCAAGAGGATATTTAAATATACACATTTGCATTCGCCGGGTTTGAAGGCACGCTTTATTAATGCCGCAGCCCTTGCCATTATTAAGTTAAATCTAATGTCTCTGAAAATCCATTAAGTCTTCAAAAACAGCGGAAAAAGATGTCTGAACTGAAGACCCTTATTAAAGACGAGACTAAGTGCACAACACAGATCTGTCCAATTAGAGCCTGTGCATTTTGCAATTAGAGAGAAAAATGTAATGTGCCAAACATTGCCTAAAATGGCCAATTTGACAATGGAGTTATAAAATATCTGCTCAGATCTTTAAATGGATAATTAGAGAGATAATACCTCGTGTTTAAGAAACAGTTTTAATAGAGGATGAAATAATAAAGAATGGAGTCTCGTCACGTTGTCACTTCTCAAAGCAGCATTCCGGTTCTTAGAAATGATTATAAAAGTTCTTTAGTTAGACACATATTCAAAACCCAGAATGATCACTATTCAAATCTGAAGAACTATGCAAAATGTCTTGCCATTGTGGCACTAAAAATCCTTGTTTTGTCATCCTGAAGAGTACAAATATACTCACTGTTTAACATGGCAACACTTTCTTGCCATTGTGAAGAGAACATATATAGACGTATTTTTTGTTTTAGAGGGGACATAAAAATGAAAATAACCAACAATCTTATGGTTGTTCATTTCTAATTGGTTTTAATTGTTAAATGAGTTAATTACTTCATTGGTTGATTTTAAATTAGATTTTTTAATGTAATTCCTGAGAATTCAGATTACCTCATTGGTTGAGTTTAAATTTGAACTTTGCATTTTAAAGCATTTCTTCTTTTGTTAAGTATTTATAACTAAAACCATTCTGAAATAAACAAGTGATACTAGTTGACTTTTCTACATTTCAAATTTATTCTGTGTGGATTTAAAAACTGTTTATTTGTATAAATTGCCCATTTAACTCAAAAAGACTAAAAGATTAAAATCACAACAACTAATTGGGAAAAGCATGAATTCAAACACTATTGTGTCCTTTGAAGCAAATCAAATCCGGCTTAAAAGACCCAATAATCAATGGAATCAATGCAGAGATTATCAGTCGTGTTACTGACATGGTCAGTATGTGAATTTCAAATAAGTCAATAGTCCTGTCACATCATCACTAAATGACCATAGAGCACTACCTAAATCTCGTTATCTGATGTGCATTATCCTGTCACATGAAATGCTGCTTCTTATCACATCCAAACATCCATTTCTGTTTTATTTCCCTGCACAGATTGTTCCACAGACAACATTTGGCAGTTGCTTTATTTACAGAAATGTCGGTTCGACAAATCTGTCACATTTTCACGAGCCCAATATAGCATGTGTGCTATTGAGTCCCTGTGGGTATTATGAGATGCCCACAGCTAATGCTCCGACAGCATCATTTAGGCCATTCACTATATTCAAATTCAAATCTGGACCGTTCCTCCTTTATCCACACCTGTACACATCAAGGAATGTATCAAAAAAGGCCACTCAGAAAAGATGTTAGCGTTCATTCTAATGATCTGCCATCAAAGTTATTGGCACACACTACAAAGCAGACGCTCTTTTCATCAGCCGCTCGAGAAGCTACGCACAAACAGAGGCTGTGCTGTATGCGCGAGTTCACATCAGTGCCGAGCAGATGGTGTCAGTGTAAGAAGAGATGCTGAGGGCCCTTTACACGCTTTTATGTGAACCTTCAGTTACTTAACTCTGTCTCCAAGTGTCTGTCCTTTTGTCGCACGTCACTGTTCGTCGCAGATTCTGTTGAGGACGCCAGAGACCAAATGTCATAATTCGCTTTGCGTCACATGGTTGAAGCTAATTTAACAGTCATGCGGCAAGCATAAACTAAAAACGATTATTAGGATGCTTTTTCTCAGCATTATTTTCAAACAAAGATAACATAATGTGGCGGGGAGGGGGGATATTTTGATTTTGTTGCTCTGCGTTTGAGACAAATTTGGGGATTTGGATATGCACACCCATTTTCAATTTTTTGACCAACAAACAGTGGCCACAAAAATATTGAAATGAAATGCAATAAATCAAAAACTGACATCTGCTAAAAGGTCACACTTTATTTTAAGGTCCAATTCCTGCTTTGAATTTTGCTTCAATAAATTCCTCCTAACCGTCTGCTCATTCATCGTTAGTAAGGTATTTGTTAAGTTTAGTTATGGGGTAGGATTAAGGGATCTAAAATATGCAGAATAAGGCATTAATAGGTGCTTTATCCATACTAATAAACAGCCAATATGCTAATAGCATGCATGCTAGTTAAGAGTGTAAATTGGTCCTTAAAATAAAGTGTTACCTACAAAAATACATGCTTTTCCAGAACTAACTGCTTATTTTTAAGCATTTAAAAACCCATTCATTTAAATAACCTATATATAACCTTACTGTGCAATTTTGTGCCTGGAAAGTGTTTGATTCTAAATAAATGATGCCTGGATTGATACTTTTCTAAAGCAATGACCTTCATGTTTCTATGGTGTTTTTAATCATTTTAGAGCCACTGTATCTGTTCAAAAGGTGTTTAAAAAGCCCCAAAAAGCACAGATATCAATGCTCAGTGTGTTTTAGAATCAATTTGTTCCTTAGACTGTATTAATGAAAGGATAAATCAGCCTTGAGCCTTGATGGTCAGGTATCAGATTACTTTGAAACGCTTCAGAATCGCCCTTGCGGACAAAGTCTCAATTATTCCGTCTGTGAAGGCTGGGATCTCAGGTACGGTTTTAGACAGAAGACAGAAAAAGAAACATTCTGTCTCATAATGGACGGTAATAAAGAAAAGTGTCCTTGGTGGCCGCAGAATGGACTTCAGCCTCTGCTCGTTCATAACTGAAAATGAGAGGGGAGGTGAAATATGAAAATTTAAGTGTCATTTAGCCGTGCTCCAGCAGAACAATCGAATGAGAAATGTGTTGATGTTAAACGGCCCCCAGGAGACAATAATATTCATTTAATTCCAGCACTGCCGTACAGTGTAACATTGACATGACAGAAGACGTCTGAATATCCATTGTGTTCGCACTCAGTTTTCAAATATTTAAGGGTCTCGGCTGTCTGGCGGCAGAAAGCGAGACAAGGGTGACCTCGGATAATTACCACTGTCCAGTGATGAGCTAAAAAGCACAGCCTTTCAAGCCGTCTGAATAAAGGTTGTGTGTGCTTGAGTGCCTTCATTAGATTCATCTCGGCTTGTGCGGGCGCACGGATTACTAGTTGATGGAGATCAGACAGACAAAAAGCTAATTTAAGTGCCCTGTAATGGAGATGGTCCTGACACTCTAGAAGTTGATGATCTCATTGAGCAAAAACTGATTCAGGATGAGCTAAAATATCAAACTCTAGCTCCATCTAGTGGTCATGTTATCACATCACATCAGCACCTGACACGCGAGTTCATCTATTAGAAAAAACTATTCTTTGAAAAGGAATGAAAAATACTCACAGATTTATATACAGAATGAATACTGATAAATGAGGTTTTCTATTCCACGGATGGCACGCTGTTAGAGGAATGAGTCAGATATTTGTATATGCGTTATGAAGTGAAACAGCACACTATTGGAAGACGCTCAGTACTCCTTGATCTCTTATTACCATGTGAAACAGCACATTATATACTGAGAACATATCAGAATCATACAGTAAATAAAAATAGTACTGATATAAAATCACTGTAACACTTTACAATGAGGTGTCATTTGTTAACATTAATTCATATATTATCTAACATGAACAAGCAACGAACAATGCATGTATTATACTATTGATTATTCTGTTTTAATGTTAGTTAATGAAAATACAGTTGTTCATTGTTTATTCATGTTAGTTCACAGTGCATTAACTAATGTTAACAAACACAACCTGTGATTTTAATAATGCATTGGTAAATGCTGAAATTAACATTATCTAAGATTAATACATGCTGTAGACGTATTGTTCATTTTTAGTTCATGTTTACTAATGTTGTTAACTAATGAACATTAATGTAAAGTCTTATCCAGTTATTAATACATTTTAAAGATTAAATGTTGTTTCTGTTAACATTAGTAGTTAATGCACTAACATGAACATGTTTTATTAACTATATAAAATTATGTTCATGTTATTAGTTCATGTTAGTTAATGCATCAATTCATGTTTACAAATGAGACCTTAATGTGAAGTGTTACCCAAATATCATAACATGCCTTAAACCAGTGATTGCCAATCACGCCACAGGGAAAGATTTCAGTGTTGTTTAGCTTAACCTGTAAACCAGAAATCACGAGTTATAACAGTTGTCAATCCGTTTAACTCACTGTGATCTTTTAGCCCTTTTCAGAAAGCAAACAAATGAGTGCTAGTTTTATAAATGACTGTGAATACCATTTGTAGCTGTATATACTTGCTACAAATTGAGTTTGTTTTTCACTCAGAGTAAACTTTTTAATATAATGAATAATGATATTCAGTTTTGTTTGAGTTTAAAGAAACATTTCTGATCTTGAGTCAGTGTATTTGAGCCTTATTGAGGGGGTGTAAGACAAAAAAATTAGAAACACTTCCTTAAACAGCATTTTGTGGAATATAAGAGTGTTGTTGATATCAGCCTGCACAAAACATCAGTAGCTGTGTTTTAGAAGCTAGTTTCTAGCTGGTCTAAGTTAGTTATCATGTTCTAAAATATGTTTGTTGCTGGTCCAAAACTGGTCTAGCAGGTTGGACTGCCTACTGACTAGCTCTGTCTAGTTAATGACCAACATGGATTAGCAGAGGACCAGGGGCCCGTTTCAATAAGGAGGTTCAACCAACTCTGAGTTTAAACTTGAACTCAGAGTTGAGTTACTCTGAGATGGGAAACCTGAGTTTTCGGTTACAGAACAGCTGAATTGTGTTAGTTTCTCAACTCTAAGTAGGTTGACTCTGAGCAGCGCTGCACCATGACTATGAAAGTCATGATCAGCGAACATTACGATTCACCATGGCAACAGCTCCCGCCAAAGACGCTGAAAAATTCAATGCGTAACTTTAACTCTTAATAACTGTCAATAACTTAATAACTGTTATAATATCAGAGGTGAAAACTGTAAATTATTGAACATATTCATTTTAATGGTATCACACAAAAATGTAAAAATACGGAAAATTAAATAAAGAACATGCAGCAGCTAAAATGAAGTATAAAACACACCAAATCAAGGTAAAGCTTTTAAGCATGAAAGGTTCATATGTGTGGGCTTAATGACTTTACAAACATTTGACACTAAATATCATTCAACGCCTATTTCAATGCGCTGCAGCTTTTCCACAGTCAAACACTCTTTTCACAAAGTTACATATTCTAATCCAACCTGTTGCATTTCTTAATTAGAGTAATACAATTAACTACTGATTTGACGACAGAAAGGCAGAAGAACCAGCACCACCGACAGATGAAGAGGATGGTCATATTGAAGAATTCTCAACCAAAAGTAAAAGAATAACTTTTGCTTTTGTATTAGGAAATAAAGATGATAAAAAGTGAATAATTTGTTTATTTAACAGCAGTGGATGGTTAATTTCGTACTACCCTCCATCTGCATCCTTCCATTCCATACAGTAATTGTTCATTTTCAGAAGGTGCGATGATGGTGGAGATATGCTTGTCATCAATGCATAACCACATTACTTCCAGCCCGATCTCACGGCAATCCGGACATATTTTACGAGGTGGCTAATTCAGGGTTACTTCCAGATGTCACAGAAAGATGTTATCAAATGAACATCATTTATCAGATTAGCCTCATTTAAACCGATTTTTCACCACTGACCTACTCCTCTGTGAAACTCCTTTGACGGATTTGTGCCCAGGACAAATGATCAGAATGAGTGTGAGAGCGATGCACACTTTCATTAAAATCGGCATACAGGACTTATAATGTGCCTGCATCTCATGTTTTAAAGAGCATTTTTCCTATTTTGCTAATTATCTTCCAATGGGTAAGACATTAAACATATTCTTGTTTCCGCTTGCATTAAGATTAGTTTTCTTAATGGCGGACAATTTACTTGTTTTACGAAATGCACTTAAAAAGGAAAACAGGAAACAAGACTAAATATTGACAATTTTTCATATATAATTTTACATTTTAGATTGTACTTGAAATAAGACAAAAATACTCAGTAAGAAAATAAATTTTGCAGTTTGAATTAGGCATTAAACCTCGCTAAAACTATAAAAAGGGAGAGGAGACCAAGAAACCCTGGTCAAGAAAACCTGCTCCCGACCAGGTTAGGTTCAATAAGTTACCACGGTAACTGACATATAAGTTACCTCTCTTCAGAAACGTTGACTTACCCTGCTTTCTCAGGTTTGGCAAACCTCCCATTTTGAAACGGAAAACCCAGAGTTTCCCTCATTTCAGGGTTAACATACTCAGAGTTTTCACTTAACCTCCTTTCTGAAACGGGCCCCAGGTTTGAAGAGATCAACATGAAAGCTGGACTAGGTAATGACCAG
This sequence comes from Gymnocypris eckloni scoliostomus, assembly GCA_027564155.1. Taxonomy (NCBI): domain Eukaryota; kingdom Metazoa; phylum Chordata; class Actinopteri; order Cypriniformes; family Cyprinidae; genus Gymnocypris; species Gymnocypris eckloni. The sequence goes on along the minus strand of CM050417.1, from coordinate 8,417,662 downwards.
CTTATATAATGACTTATATAGTCTATAGGCAGAAAATATACCAAAGGTACCATCTTAGATTTGTGTATAAGTTATGATGATTTCCCAAAATGCGCTCTACATTTACATTTATGCATTTAGCAGACGCTTTTATCCAAAGCGACTTACAGTGCATTCAGGCTATACATTTTTTGTCAGTACTCTAAACTAGTCTATTCATTTGTATAATTATTATTATTATTGTCTTGGGGAAATTGTGTTTCAGTGTGGTGGTTTATTTTGGAATACATACTATGATAGTTTGTAACTTGACTTGAGGTCTTACCATGGTAACACCAGTTTGTTTTACTAATTGACTGTTACGTCAATCATAACATGATTTATTCAGCCAATGTGTATTGTGATGAATAATCTTCATGTTTTGAGATTTTGAATGGCAACAGCTTGCAATAACAGCTATAAAAACACAGAAATATACAGAAATAGAAAACTGAAGCAAGCTTTCTATTGTCAGCCCATTAGTTTTACTGACAAATACACAAAAGTAGCCATTTTAGCACCTCATTTCCAGATCCACTGCCCTGTTTCTCATCAGATATTTTATTGTGGCATAATCTGCTAATGTTATGATGGATTTAAATGGCAGCCATCAGTGAGAAATATATACACTCTGGGGCTTCTCGTGTTTAAACCCCAAACAAGCCAGTTGGCTGATGACAACGCATATGTTTCCATTTTACTGCATTTTGCACTTGCAGGAGAGTTATGATTTAGCAAGTCCAAATTGAAAAGAATTACAGCGCTGGGAGAATAATGATATTGTCATTATGGAGTCTAGACATATGTGCTTAACTTGGCGGTCTGCAACAGCATGAAAACCAGAGATGTGGTGTCACCTACACATCAGAAAAATAAAATTCTCCTTAATGTGATGCTGATGATGGACAATTTCACGTCACTTCATAACCAGAGATCCAAACTCATATCAGCCAATAAATTAAACCAACAGGAATTAAGCAACAAGGAACTGAGAAGGAACAGACCAGAAAGAGTTTTCATTTGAAACCCCTCTGAAATCATCAAGGATTTGCCAGGAGAGTTTTGTACATGATACGAATAAAAATATCAAATTATTCTGGTACAAGCGGAGTTCAAAGGTCACCCACAATATGCAAATTTCTCTAGTTTAAAAAAAGGCACAATTGCTTCAAGCTAAAGAGCTTCTCATGACTTAACTAGATGACTCCACTTTAGCTTCCTAGCAAATAAAAGAGTCATCTGTAAGGCTGCAGAATTAGGATGGATAAAAGCAGTCTCTCATTTAGAACGGTTTACACTGGCATGTCTCAGAGAATATCCTTGCTCTTTGAAATATCATTTATTGGGATTACAGAGCTCAAACACATGAACTCAAGACGTGGAGAGTGGAAACGTGATCATACAATGGTCTTTAACTCCCTCTAGAGGTTAAGAACTACAACTAATATGAAGTAGAATGAGCATTTGTTTTAATGTTTTTGAAAGAAGCCCCTTATGTCCACCAAAGTCGTATTTATTTGAACAAAACTACAAAAAAATACTACTAATTGAAACATTACAATGTAAAACAAATATTTTCTAATATATTTTAAAATGTAATTCACTCCAGTGATAGCAAAAGTACATTTTCAACAGCCATTACTCAAGTGTTCAGTCACATGATCCTTTAGAAAATGTTATGTTAAGTTGGTGCTCAAGAAACATTTAACAAATGTATGATTATTTTTTTAGGAACAAATTTAAAAAGAACCGCAGGATATTTTATAGCAATGAAAAGTCTTCACTGTCACTTGATCATTTTAATGTATCCTTGTTGGACAAAAAAGCAAAAATACTGACCCCAAAAGGTATGAACACGAGTGAATATATAATTTATTAAAATATAAATTGTATACCTCTGGTTACATTTGATAATTTCCCTGAAGGATAAATGTTGCTTAGATTAAACATTTTAATTAAACATTCAAACACAGGCCTATGTCTTTACCTTTAGAGAACACTTTAAACGTTTGATTGGAACAGTTTATTATAATTCACAGTGATTTAAAAACTAAAATACGACATTAAATGTTTTTAATAACTTTATTCTCTTTTTTTCAATAGATCTGTACAACCAAAGAATCAAACCTTGCAATGAGTCTGGCAAAAACTGACCTGTACATGTCTATGCAAGACTTCTTACACTCACTTAAATAATCAAATAGCTTAATTATGTAGCTAAGCAAACATTTAAAACCATTCCTACCAACAGAGAACAAATGAACAGATTTCGCAAGGTGGGGGTGAAAAAAAGTTCCCTTTAGTTTCCTACACTCGCTCCAGTGTTTTTACAAAAGTACAGTGAGATCTTATAATATATATACACACACCTGGATGAGTCTAAAGTAACGTGGTTTTCATTACAGGAGAGCGGGTAGGAACATGGACACATTTGAACTGGTGGTAGGAGGACATGTCAGTCAAGATGTGAGAGCGTATGCAATTTGACTTGATCAATACAAAAAACGTAAAACAAACAAAGACCTAAAGACAGAACAATGAAACGTTTCGGCTCGGAGGTCGGTGTGGTTCCTTATTTATTCACCTGCTGTGGTGCAGGCAGACCTATAATGGGCCGCGCACGTTCACACAGGTCAAGTACATCAATTCCTGAAAGAATATGACTAACAATTCTCCTCAAACACAAAGGTAAGAAACGAAAAGCTCATAACTGAGATGAACGCAGGACAGTACAGAAACAAGAGCTTGTGAAGGAAACATTGCAGAAAAACTTCGTAGCATAGTGGAAAACCGTATAATGCCCCTCACAGACGGCTAAATCTGACGTTCCTTTCCGACGCTGTCAGTTCTCATATACTTATACTGCAACTAAAGTCAGCAGGGTTTATTATAATTTCAAAATAAGTGTAAAAAAATATATTTTCTGTATTTATCCAGATTTATGTTTTCTGGTTAAGCCAAATATATGCCGTGACAGAGCTTTTGTTTATTTTTCACACGGTGGAAAGTTTATCAAGGGCTTTAGAGGCTAACTGTAGTGCTAACAATCAAAAAACCCCAATGCCAAGCTAAGAGCCTGGAAACGTCTCCTGCAAGGACCGTTGACATTCTGGAGTCCAACAACATTAGATAAGCAACAATTCAGCAGCAGAAAAGGGGCCGAGCCTTGGCCAAAAAGCCATTACATGACTGAAAGAGCATGATCAATGATAAGATACAAAAAAAGGTCATTAATCTCGGTGCCATTATACTTTCACAAATTATACAGTAATAAAGCAGACCTAATGACATCCCATGTAAAACCAACACAAAAAAAGAGCAATGGTTAAGGCTTAAAGCTTTTCATCTTCTCCAAAACAGGTAGGTGTATTAACAGCTTCTCCTAGTAGCCAATTGGGTGGGTTGCTGGGATTGGACACCGTGTACAATGTTATTTACAGAATGCAAAGAGACATTAATGGCAATGGGTCTACTAAATGTGACGTTATTGCAAGATGGATCTTGAGTGAGACAAGCGGCTCATTATCCAGATGATAATGTAAAATGTGAATCGACGTGCTGTAGAGCAAAATTACATGCATACAAAAACACAGACCCATTGAATGCAGTTCATTCACCCAGAGTAGAAGTGTCCCGCTGTCCCATCACGCAGTAGTGTTCTGGGTTTTGTAGTCATTCATTTAGTGTCCCCACAGGTCAGAATTCGGCATAAAGGATGGCCTTTTGCCTTCTGTAGCAGCACCATTCGAACTAGTGTCGCTCTAGGGCTGAAGACTCAGCTTAAGTCTTTCCTATAAAGTCCCAGAGGTCAGGACGGCACAGACGTCTCCTGGATCAACAGACTCCGTAATCGGTGAAGTAAATGAAGTAACTCTTGGTGTCAGGCCAATTGACTCCAAAGGCTGTTGGGAGTCCTACAGATCTAGAGTGTGGTGAAGAGGGAGGTCATGAGATGGGCAGCGTATCACCCTCGAAGGCCACACTGTTTGGATGGATGGATGACATGGAGCTATGGTCGTTTATTCCTTGCCGAAATGTACCCAGATCTACAGATCAGCTTCCAAATCCCAACTGACTGGTTGAAGCCATGATAATGTAAATGCAAACATGATGTCTCAAGTCCCAAGATTGCATCAGCAGCAACAACGCGGAGTCTTTACTGCACCATAGTTATCTTCGTAAATGTACTTTTTTTTTTATTACTACAGATTTTATCCACGGCATGATAATACACAGTCGTTTTTTGTGCTGGAAGGAGTCTGATCGGACAGAAAACATGATTAACCTTTATTTAGTCACAATATCTTAAATTTACAAGAGCACAGAGTCAAGAAAACTTCAGTCCTTATTGGTTGTCCGGTCATTGACGCTTGATTCTTCGTTCTCTTTCTTTCATACAGTACATTGGTTTCTTACGCAAGGGGATAGAAAAAAAAAAAAGAAAATGGCAAAAGGCAGGATGGAGAGGACAGCAAACCAAAAAAGAAACTCCCAGAGCCAGTGATGCGCACTTCAGTTAGGAGGAGGTGGAGGACACGATGGGGTGAGGAGGACAGAACCTGCAGATATTCATGATGAGTGGTGATAATTAAGGGGCAGGCGGGCCACGAGGTGAGTGAGGAGAGGAGGGCGAGGGAGCTCTGGAGGATCAGAAACTGTCCACCCAAGTGCCATAACCTCGCTCTGCCAAAGTGCGGTTGAGCAGGACCAGCTAAAAAAACATACAAAGTAGCATCATGTTATTCATGCTACTCATTATCAAAGACATGAAGGTGAATCATGACAGATGGCCCCTCAAAAGGAGTAAGATTGCACACTGAAAACAGAACTACATTAGCATCCACACCAACACATGAAAAAGACAGTTCTGTTATCTGCCACTTTAAATGCTTGATCTCTTAAAAAGCCAAATTAATTCTGATTGGCTGTCAACATTTTCATTTATCAGCTAGAACAAATCATTTATCATACGAGTCCGGTGATATTGTTTGTCTGTGAAATTATTATAGTTGTAGTCATAGTTATAGACTCTGCTATTCTTACATTTAGAATGATTTTAAAACCATATCTGTATACTTTCTTTATCCTTATAATATTTGACATTTCTTAAAATAAAATGCTTGAGAAAAATAAAAAACAATAAAATAAATGATATTTTATAAATTTTTCCTCCTTTCTCACTAATGATTTATTAAACATATATAAAAATCTAATAATGTTACCTCCTCTGCCACCATGTTCCACATGTGTACTAATGGAAGTCCTGTATTATTGTCGTAGTTGGTGACCTATATGACAAAATTGCTCATTAAATTATCTGTTGGCTGCAAATATCATCAACATAAATGTCATCCATTAATGAATGATTTGAAGACTCACTTGTGCCAGCAATGGAACCCCTCTGGTCATCTCTTCCAGAGCAGAATTGGCCTCTGCTGAGAACCGATCCTCTCCTAATGAAGACGTCAATAACAGTGAGATCCAGCTGGAGTGAGGTGATGGAAACTTCATTTAAATTAGAAAATAAAGGCAAACCTGGAAGTGGCGCAATGTTGTCCAATAACACTTCTGTTCCTTGGAACGGTAATGTCACGAAGTCCGACCTGAAAATAAAAGATCAATGATTATACTTTGCTGTATATATTTTAAAGCATTTTTATCATGGATGACATTTGCTTTTTTAATTATAAAGGATTTTACAGAACAGTACGGAAACTTTTACTTCTGAATAAAAAAGGCAGGAATAACCTAATCTGTCGAAGGGTGTCAATCTTGACTTTGTCATAGCCACCATAATCAACATATCGGATTTCCACTTCGGTTGAATCTTTGTAGAAGGAGATGACCTGCGCTCGCCACCAGGCTCCATCTACAGCTGGGGCTGCACAAATCACTCCAACTGAAAAAAGAGTTGAGACAGAGAAAATGTTATTTTCTGCAGAAAGAGGAATAATAAAAGAGAAAAAGGGGACTATCTTACCTTCAACAGGCGATGGCAAGGGGGGCGTCCCGGGCTGTGAATAGCACAGGAACATCTGCTGGTCCAGACTGCGCAGGGCGTGATACGTAGGGTGAGTGTGCTGTTGGACAAACAGGTGACCGGCTGATACAATGTTCACCACGATCACCTCGACCGTCACCCCATTGGGCAACAAAAGCTGTAACAGATAGATCCAATGAAGCACTAGGTTAAAATGCCAAAAGTCTTGGACTCTGCAGTTGAAATCATTTGGGACAGAACTACATGTCTGGGTTAATATTTGACAAAAATAAAAAGATCCCTGAGGGAAAGTCAGAATCCTGCTTTAGTGTAGGGACACACCAAACAGTCGCCAAAGAACTAGTACTGAAGAAAGCCAACTGTAGCGTCGCCTCACATCGCCTGCGTCGTGGCACGCAGAAAGTTGTGGAAAGAAGTTGCACTAGAGCACACTGGACAGACTACAGCCAACTAGCATTTATGCTTGCACTTGCATGAGAGAACATAACTTCCATACCAGCAGGTGGCAATAATCTGCATACAAACAGGAAAACCAGAAGAGCTAGCAACTGTGGGATACACAAGCAAAGCAATGTAGCTTTCAGTCATGTCTGCTAAGCTGCAAACAGCACTGGAATTGTCAATCCTTGATCCTCATCATCTTGTGGATAAAGAAACAAACTCATAGAATGACAGATGTGTGCATTCCCTTTTTACTCCGTCATTGGTTGCTTTCGTCAGTAAAAATTATTGTGTTAATTCGCTAGGCTGAATAGCCAGTCGGAGTCCTCTCGTAAATGAGCGCCGCCACTGATTCGACATGAAAAATTGACAGAAAAACAGCTGACTAGAGTCAACCAAAAAAAAGGACAAAAAAGCCAATGCTCAAAAACCACCCGACATAGCCCGAAAGTCAGCTTGGTGTGCCCCGGCTTTAGATGGTAGCTGCCTATGTATTCTGCAGGAGCAGGAGGAAGGGGCCAATCTTACCCAGGAAGTCATGGGCAGAGAGGGCAGCGTAAGCGGTGTGGGAGGTGGGGCGTATAAGTTGGTCAGGTCCAAGTCTTTGAACTTCTTCCCAATCAAGGCCAGTGCCTTATCTACCTGCTGCTGGGTGCCTAAGAAACAAACAAAAACAATCAATTCAAAAAGGCCATGGATGACCCAAGATTGTGGCCTTTATAGAGACTCACGTACCCTCTATATGGCAGATCTGAAACTCTTGTGTGTAAGGCAGGGTTGAAATATAGATCTTCGCACCAGAGCTCTGCTTCAGGAAGCTCACGTATCTCCCTTGTTTGCCGATTAGCCGTCCCACTAGATGCTACAAAACCAGGGGAGAACCACACATAATCAAATCAAGTTTTAATTTATTAATTAAAAAGGTGAAAAATAGGGTGCTCCGATTGATCGGGTACCGATCATTGTTGGCCGATAATCGCTTTGGGACGTTTGATCGGCGGTCTCAAATAAGGCAGATCTCAAGCTGATGAGCTTGCCATGAAAGTTGACATGACATGCAGCAGCACCATCTCAATATCTGTCCGGTAAAGGTAAAATAATTATAATGCTGAAGGTGAGGTACAATTCATATTTATTCATTAAATAATTTCATAAACGGCCTGTGAGAATAACCGCGCGCTCTCTCGTTCCCTCTCAACATGCGCAAATGGCTTCAAATCACATCGCGTCTGCCTTATAAGCGAGCTGCACGCTGCATAGTTGACAGGAATTGTCACTTGCACAATAGAGGCAGTGTCACATCGTTATTAAAGTTTATAAATGACTTTTCCTGTTAATTCTTGCCAGTGTTTAACCATGCAGCACTCGTGTGCTCTCCTGGAGACTGTACGTTCGAGGCACACACATAACGCCAGGTTCACATTACTCCGTTTGCAGTGCGTATGCGATGTGTATTTTTTACACACTCATGTTAACAGATCAGAGCAGGCGGTTGTGGTCTGCTAGTGCGTTCCATGAGTGGTGCGTCTGCAGCAGTGCAGAGATTGTTTCTGCACCAAGTCTATCTTTGCTGTACTGCACACACTGAATTAAAGTGACAGCGCATTGTTTGTGATAAGTATGAACATGGATTGACACGAAAATGTAGTAATTACACTATAAATGCACATAATTAATGTCTACTGTTTCACAGTCAACACATTTGGCTTTTGGCTGGGTTTAAAGGAAGAGAGCACTTTTAGATGAACAAGGCAATAATACATTGCCCTCGTGGAAGTATGGAAAGTAAAGTTCTTTATAAATCTCAGGATTGCTTGTAATAAAGATTTAAATGCAAAAGAAAATACAGTAGAGCTGACTGTTTTTGCCAGTCATAAGTTAATTTAGAATGTTTGGGATAACATAAGAAAAGTAGTTTAAATGTTTTGCCACTTGCTTGAGCAACTTAATATATAAATCTAGAAGTAGCCTAAATTCAAAAGTAAAAAGCATTGAATAATGTGTTTCATTTTCAGTCACAATGTTTGTATTTGAAATCAAAATAATGAATAGATGTTGTGTTTGTGTTAAACAGATGGATCAGTAGTGCACTCCTGTGTGAAATCAGGCTTGTGCTGTGTAAGCTTTTCTGCAACAACTGCACGATTGTAAAAACAAAAATGCACTGGGTGATCAAACAAGTAAAAAAGTATATTTTTGAAAAAAGGTATAAGAAATGCCTCCATCCACCCCTCAAATAAAAAAATCCTATCACAAGAGTCAGCTATGGGCCTTAAATACGGCCTTAAAAAGATCGGTATCGGCAGATACTGCTTTCTGTGATCGGCCTCAAAAATCCTGATCGGAGCACCCCTAGTAAGAAAGCTAGCACACTGACAAAAGCTGATGTGCTTTGACATTCAGATAGAAATCAGTTAGAAAACATGGAGTTTTCCTTAAAAACTGCTAAAATACTTTCAGAAAAACTTTGATGGCAGTTGTACTAAACATGAAGCAGAATCGTACCTTTGGCACCTCAATCTCCCACACAATAAGCTCAGAGCTCTGGGATTGACCGGTCAGACTGCCACTCAGCTGGCTGTCTCCCGTCCCCAAGGTCGAACAGCTGTCCACTGAATCCATGCTATTCACATCTGAACCTGTCGAAGTCAGATGTGTCAGTAAATAAAAACACACAATCATTTCATTGACTTCAACAGAAGTTTGTAAAAATTACGAAAAACATACAATCGTCTATTTAACAATTTGGCTTAAGATTAGGGATGCACCGGTTGACCGGCCAAAGATCGGAACCGGCCGGTTTTTGCTTATAATGCGCGATCGGCAACCGGCGGTTTTGTCTTTTCGGCCGATTTTCGAAAGTGCGAACATGTCATTTGTGTGGAAGACATTCGGCAGGAGCTTACAACAAACACAGAAAACAGATACAATGAAGCGAACAGCCGTTGGTGTAACATTACTGGCACACAAATAAGAGCCGCTTTCCTTTGCTGCTCTAGCTGAAGTTGCTAGTGATGGGTCGGTCTTGAACGATTCATTTATTTTGAACGAATCTTTAATGAGACTCGAGAAGAGCAGTCGTTCGGGAGTGATTCGTTCAGTCGGCGCATGCGCACCATCCTAAAGGTTCTGTGCTGGAATTAGTTCACCTGTTTCGAGTCTTGGGTTTTTCGAGTCGTGTTCATCGCGTGACTAATGCAGTATGAGCCGAACGATAATTGATTAGTTCACTTTTTGAGTCTTGGGTTTTTCGAGTCGTTCGTTCATCTTGAGCGAGACTCAAAGGTCAGTCGGTAAAAGATCCGAACTTCCATCACTAGAATTTGCGAGCGTATCTGTCCACGCTCTGCACAAGAATAGACCGTGAACAGTTGTTCAGCGAGCTTCTCACGTGTTGGATGAGAAAAGAAACAGACCAACTTGTGACAAAGCTGAAATGCTACTTTTGTAAAGAATAAAGCGTTCAAACGATATAACGCGTCAGTTCTGTACAAGATTATTATTTTTATTTTACCTTAAAATCACATTGACTTAATTCGATTTAACAAGCACGAGCTGTAGCATCTTTGTTTTTGCTCGTTGCACTAAACATTATTTGATTTAACATTTTGGAATAATTTATTTATATAGCCTACTTTGGTTTTATTTAGTTTCACTGGTAAATACCTTTTTTCTTTACACCAATTTTAAAAATGACAACAAATGTTGATTAAGTAACATCTTTGTTTGGACTGTTGAATGTGTGTTGGTTGTGCTGTTTAGATTGTAACTATGCAAACGTTGCCTTTCATTTCAAATGGTTACTGTTAATGTTTTCATTTAAGGCCAGTTTTATGTAGTTTCAACCCAATTTAAAAACCATCTTGGTCCATCTTCAACTGGGGTTGACCAGTTGAACATGAGAGGCAGAATGTGTAAAGATGCTTGTTTGTTTTTTCTAATAAAATATATTGATAGGCATTTAAAATTTGTTTAATATGCTATATCCATTAAAATAAAAGCTTAAGAACATTTTTAATTTTAAATAATTTTAATCAAAAACTTGTGACAAAGCCACTTATGTCTATGTCATATTGAAGTAACACCACAGACGTAATTATAACACCACAGACCTTATAATGCAAGTTACTAAAGGCTCTGTGTTACCAGAAAATACATTAACACCAGAGACAGTAACACCACATACAAATCAGCTTAGACTTTTCTAAAATGGAGGCTACCATCATGATGATTTCAAGATCAGGGGACATTTTGGAAATATCAACAAGCATGTATTTATATATTTTTTTTATTAAAATATGCCAGATCTGCAAGTTATCAACATAACACCACATACACTAATGACAACACATGAAATTGTCAGAGATTTAGCTAGCTTCAGAATTAATAAGAAAGAATGTACTCCCCATGCACCCCTCAGATCAACCAGCACCTGCAGTGACCGTTACACACAGGAAGTAGTCCAAATAGAATTCTCCCTTTTCTTAAAGGGGTGACATCCATTGTTGAAACACCACAGACATGAATTTGGGGGGCAACTTTTTTCTTAAATATATATATTTTTTAAACAATTAAATATTATACATGTTAAATAAAATCTATATTCACTATATAACCACTTTATTTGTGTTAGAATCTTTCATTATTTCTTGTTGGTTGCTTAAAGGAAAAAAAATCGGTATCGGAATCGGCCAGTTTGCTCGAAAAAAATCGGTATCGGAATCGGCCACAAAAAAATCATGATCGGTGCATCACTACTTAAGATTAAAACAAACGTCTAAACCAAAATTTGTTACATATAAAATACAAACAAACATAAAATGGTAAAATAATTTATCCAAATAAAAAATACCTACCAAGCCAACTGAATAAACATATTACCAGCAACTAATCTCGAGATGGTGTGCAAATGGTAAAAATACTGCATATACAGTATTGAATATATACTCAATGTGTATATTTATTTTCTATAGAAACGCGCAAACATAAAAGAACAATGTCTGCTAAAATAATAAAAATCAATAATCACCTGCAACTAATCCTGAAATGTTCTGGACTTCGTAAAAACTATAGTCAGCACAGTTGGAAAAAGGGCATCCATTCCAGACACACGACAGATAACATCAATGCAGCTTATATCGATGACTTTCAGGGGGTCTAAACAGACCATTCTTTAACAGACATTCAAACACAAATGCCTGCTTAGCCAGGTCATCACTGTTTGCCAAGCAACCATGGTGTAACAATAACAAACAACTAATACAGCCGAGAAGGACCATTGACAAACAAAACAACCAGCCTCTTCCCTCAGGACAAAAAGTACTGCCACCATTGTTCTTGACTCATACATTAAAGCAGTATGCTTATGACAAAGTGCTCTTCTGTTTACTGACACTTTTTCTACTACTTGACAGTGTCAATAATTGCCCATTTACTTGGTTTTAACTAACAAGGAAGCAAGCATCAAGGTTCTGTTTCCTTTCTCCAGTGAGGATGGGCTGAGGCACTAGCTGCTTCCAGTCTCCACGCCCTTCTTAGGTCACAATATGGAGACGGCAGGAGCTGGTGTGATGACACCTCACAAGGGTTCAGGCAAATCACTCACACACCCCACAATGATACTTCCAGTCATCAAATCAACAGAGAAATACTCAGTCTGTCTTAAAAAATACTGCATATGGTCAGTGTCAGTATCACCACGTTCTGGTGAAACACCTGCTGGCTAACTAATAACAGACTTACTCCTGGCCATTTCCAACACCTGCTCGTAAGCAGGAGGAGTTAAAAGAGCTGGCTGATATCCATGTAAGGAAGTTGCTGTAGTAGGGAGCAGTAAAAACAGCCATGCACATGCAGTTGTGCTCATGTAACATACGCTGTTTGGGAATTCGAGCATCTGAGGTTTCCAAAGAGTCTATTCACAGTTTGAGAGGTACCCTTGACTCAGGCTTTTTGGACTACTACATTTGGCCAAACGTCAAGACAACGACTGAGGCTTGTTGGATTTAAACAAAAACAAACAAAGCTAATTGAAACAGCAAGCATGTTATTAACCAATCTCAGACCTTTGCGCCTTCATTTTTGGATGAAAACTTCTGCAGAAATTTCCTTTATGCTTGATTTGTACCAGCTAACATTTGGCACGATGCAACACGTTAATTATTTAGGGAAAAAGCAAACCTAGAGTGATTTGTATCAACATTGCACAATGAGCATATGGCAACCCACACTTTTAAGTGGATCACAATCAAAAAACCTACCGAGACTGCAAGATGATCTGAGACCATTGAAATTAACTGAATTCACATTATTCACGGTTCACACTTAAATTGAAATTCTGCCTTCCTTTACTCTCCATCATATCACTCCAAATCTGTTTTGATTGTATTTCTCCTACAACACAAAATATTTTGAAGAATGTTGCAACAGTTCTGGTCCATATAGTCCAGGGGTCTGCAAACTTCAACGTCAAAAGATCCATTTTGGCCCCTTTCCTACCGAATAAAATTCACTTGGAGCCCAAATAAATAATTTTATGCCCAAATAAAGATAACAAGTTTTATATTTAGTTATGTTACAGGGTTCAGTTATGTTACACACACACACATTATACAAACACTTTAATTTTTATACATTTTTATCACATAATAAGGCAGAAAATATATGTGACCCTGGAGCACAAAACCAGTTTTAAGTCGCTGGGGTATGTTTGTAGCAATAGCCAAAAATAAATTGTATGGGTCAAAATTATCGATTTATGTTTTATGCCAAAAATCATTAGGATATTAAGTAAAGATCTTGTTCCATGAAGATATTTTGTTCCGTTAAATATATCAAAACTTCATTTTTGATTAGTAATATGCACTGCCAAGAACTTTATTTGGACAACTTTAAAAAAAGCGATTTAGATTTTTTGCACCCTCAGATTCCAGATTTTCAAATAGTTGTATCGCGGTAGGGGTGTGCGATATGACGATTTTTGCTCGTGGACGATAAAAATGTCTCCACGATCTGTTTTTGAAGAAATATCGTAGTATCGTGCTACAGTGCACATTCTATCAGTTACATTTTTGGTGCCTCCGTCTCTATATAGTGTACAACACGAGGTCAAGGTTTCTTTATTTGTCACATAATAAATTATACAGGGTATAATCAGAAGTGAAATGTAAAGTTCTCTGCATTTAACGCATCCTAAGCGCATACACACCTGGAGCAGTGGGCAGCCATCGTACGGCGCCCGGGGAGCAGTTAGGGGTTCGGTGCCTTGCTCAAGGGCACTTCAGTCGTGGTATTGAATTCAATTCCTGCCGGCCCGAGACTCGAACCCGCAAACTTTAGGTTACAAGCCCGACTCTCTAATCATTAGGCCACAAATGCACCTAAACACACGGCCCACGACACAACGGTAGAGATACTCTGACAGGACACTGCACTAATTCGCGATTGCAAAAGTACATTATTTGCATACAAGCCTTGCCAGTTAAATATTTTACTCGTGCGCTGGTCTGACGTCCGCTTTTTCTGAGAGCATACACCAGAAGCACACGCACTAAAACCCTGTCTAACAGCGCCTGATAACTGAACCAAGTTATCTTTTGCACTAATACGGTCAAAACACACAGGTTTACAAATAGACTCAGTTGGTTATGTCTAAAATGAAAGTAAACAGCCGAGACAAACGGATGCGTGCGTGAATATTAGAGCCCGGTCTTAAAGGGACAGTACTAAACATGCAGCCGACTGTCATTAAAAAGATAGTTCACCCTACAATTTAATTTCTGTCATTGTTTACTCACTCACATGTTGTCCCAAACCTGTATTCATTTCTTTCTTGTGCTTAACACAAAAGATGATATTTTGAAGAATGTGGGAAACGAAACAGCTGCTGGTCCACATTGAATTTGATAGAAGGGAAAACATGGATACCACTGAGGACCAGCAACTGCTTGGTTTTCCTTGTTCCTCAAAGTAGCATTTACATTCAGCAGAAGAAAGAACCTCACTTAGGTTTAAAAAAAATTGAGTAAATGATGGTATAAACATAAAACACTATGACAGAATCGACAGAATTTTTTTTGGGGGGGGGAACTATTCCTTGGACGTTAATAAAACAACAAAACACAGAGAAAAATCACTCACTATTCTTGACTGAAAACTTCAATACAGTTGCTTTAGGAATCAGCCAATATAGTTTTAATTTAGAAATTTGTTTATTCAGTTTCTTGAATGCTCCTGCTGAATACACTTATTGTACCCGGAAATAAAGCACTGTTTGTTTTATTTGTATATCATGTGTATATTTGTTCTTTTTTTTTAATGAGAAAAATAAAATAATTACTTTTTATCTTTGCCCACTTTGGCCTAAATATCTGCCATTCTTTTTTTGTTACCTTGAAAGGCTTTATAATAGGAAAATTAGTTTGTCTGTACTGCTCAGACAACTTGCAAAATAGTAAAACCAACATGACACAGAATCGTGAACCGTGGTGTTTCCCAAAAAAATCGTGATATCATACTTTTTCCCCATATCGCACACCCCTAATAAATAAATAAATAAATAAATATATTATATATAAATATATATATATATATATATATATATATATATATATATATATATATATATATACCTAGTATATCAGTCTGGCGAGTAAATAAAAAAAATGTACTAGCCAATGGCGATTCAATTGTCAAGGTGTCCGTAGAAGGTTGTATATTTTATAGCAATATGGATGATATTGTGGCTGTCATACCCTGTCAAATGCAGCTTTACGAAGCTCAACGGCTCTGAACGGCTTTAGCCCAAACTGTGATATAAACTAACACAATTGGCTATTTTAAAAACGGGCAGGGCTGCTTGATATGTCCCTCTCTGTCATCTTGTTTCAGTAAAAATGACATCAACACATAGAATAACGCTGCGTGTTTCAAAGCATTTCAGGGTACCTTTAAGCCCTATTGTTAAATTCTCATCAACTGTAACTCACCTCCTGATTGGTCAGCTTCTACCTCACTAGCGGCGCCATTCCTAAAGCCTGTTCCATTCAACTGTGCTGCCTCACAAACCGTAGCCACGTTTTCTGCGGTAAGCGGAGACTCCTGAGGGGCAATTAGAACAAGACTCTCCTGCAGTCCATCTCCTTGACCCTCAGAGGCCCTACAAGTCCCTGAAATTTGAATGAGGTCCTCTTTGCTCTCAGACACGTTCGAGGACAACCCTGTGCTGTGGAGATCCTCGCTGCTGATGCCATCCTCGGACTGGCACGTGCTACATCCTGAGTCTTCCACCAGAGCTTCCTCCGCCTGCAGCTTGGCCAGAACTGGCGTGGACACCAACTGTTCCCCAGACGGCACAGTCAACGAACCGCTTTCCTTCTCATTCTCCAGCATCTTCCAGAGCGAAGGTGTCAAACAACCGTTGACGACGTCTTCTGCTATCTGCACCGCCAGTGATTCTGCGCTTTCCATGCTCTCTGGAGGTACACACGACACCACTTTCTTACCATTTAAAGCCGGCGTGCTGCTGTCAGACGCTTCAGAGCCCTTGCTGTACCGGGACTCACAGCTGCTGACCGCCATGACCTCCTGGGTGGCTGCCGAGATGACCTCAGTGATCAGCCCCGCCGCGAGACGCTGGAGCTCCTGCATGTCTGGACTGGTCTCGGCCGGCAAGCCCAGGTCTCCGTTTTCATGGTGCTGAGCCTCCTTGGAGCTTTCTGAAAGGGGTGTGCTGGTGGAATTAGGGAACGAGGTCAGAGTTAGTGGTGTTTTCAGGTTGCAGGTCTCCAGCAAGATAGCCTCGCTCTCTGTTGAAGATGTAGAGGAGGGCAGCTCATCTTTTAAAAGGTCAGCGGGGAGATTCTGAGTGCAAGTCGGTGCTGAGGTTTCAGCGGCCACCTCTCCCTCAGGTTCAGGCCGCTCTGCTTTGGATAGCTCTGCGGGACGCTGCTTAGCTAGTCGTTGGTTTTCAACCTGCTTCTTGATTGAACCAGTGGTTGCTAGATCTGACGGTAACTGGCTTGAGGGTTTGTTGCCAATGCCAGCCTCTGGTCCTTTGCGATGAGTGCTCTCCTCCACTGTTTTTGTTGGGGTTGAAGATGACACAGGAGTTGTTGTCTCTGGATGGCTTTGTGGGAGGACTGATTTTGTACCACTCTGAGAAGCGCTTAGCTGTCCACTAGCCAACACAACTGGAGGGGTGCCGAGAGCCTCCCCCGCAGTGGCTTTTAGCACCGGCGTGTGTATCTCCACTAAAACTTCCTGCTCAACAGGTCTGTGCTCTTTGGCCTTGACTCGGTCTCGGCTAGTTCTGTGGTGTGTGCTGCTGGCAGCAGGGCAGCTCTTATCGACAATCCCATTGCTGCCCTCACCAGAAGAGGTTTGCAAGCCCATAACCGACCCCTCTTCACTGTCGTGGCTGGTGATTCGCTCTTTCTTGCGGGAGATGTACCACCACCAGCCTATGAGCGCCAGCACTCCAGGAAGCGTATACGGAACAAAGGACCGGAATCTCAGTGGCATCTCCTCTAGACCCTAGCAGCTACACCTGCAGATCAACACAAGGAAAATTGATTAGACAAACCGTGTCTAAGCAAGATGAATCAAAGGACATTTTGGTGACATGTTACACTATAAAAGGAAAAATAATAAACCTGACATAGACATTAAGCTTAACCATTCAGTCTTGTTTCAATGTTATATATATATATTAGAGGTGTAACGATTAATCGATATATCGATACAATGTATGATGATACGATGCATAAAATATCAATATCTGTCGTATAAAAAGGCACCTTTATTTTGGCACTGTCCACATTTTCATATAATGTCCGTCTATGTATTACCACCAACGCGTGCATTCTTGTTCAATCTCACGTGTCAGGACTCTATATAAGGAGTGCCCGAACGCACGAGGCGATCAGATCATATAAGACGCTCGGGATTGTTGGAGTAACAGTCGCGCGCTGTGTGAAAAGTTTCCAGCCCACACATCTAAAGCGCACGCGCACAGATAGACGCGTCAACTCTGCGCGAATACTGAATTGAGCTCTCTGCTTTTTAGAGCATGGATGAATAAATACTGACAAAACTACAACGAAATGCATGTTTTGGCTAATATCCTTGTAAACAGTCGTTAAGCATAGCATGTCTTAATGTAAACAGTGGAGAGAAAAGGCATGCGTATCAATATATTAAATCTGTGCTTTCATTGTTAAAGTGAAAGCAAACTAATAATAAATCTAATGCTGTCAAAGAAAAATACAAGTGCTCACTGCTCCTGACTAAACCTTTGTAACATCAAAAATTATTCATTTACAGGCTATTTAATTTATATAGTGAAGACTATGCAGTTATTTGACATTTTATTATTAGATTTCTTTAGCATACCTGAACATTTATTTTAGACTGAGCTGAAAAACCTGAAAAGCACTGTTTATTGAACTTGTGTATTTCTTCTATTGTATTTATTTTCTGCTATTGCTTGTAATTTGGTTATCTGTAGAAAAGATGTTTAGCACTGAGCCCATAGCAGCATTTTTAGATTTATTTTCAAGTTATATATTTTTGGTTGCATTTGTGAGTTAATAAAAAATGTAGATGGTTGTTTAAAATAGGTATATAATATGATAATATCAATATATCGATTGATATGCTCCTGTATCGAATCATAATTTCGTAAATATCGTATCGCTGGGTATGAGAATCGATATCGAATCGTGACGAACCATCCGATTTACACCCCTAATAAATAAATAAATAAATAAATAAATAAATAAATATATATATATATATATACACACACACACACATACATACATACATACATACACATATACACACACACACATATATACACACACACACCTTTAACATACAAGAAACTAAGTTAATCATTAACTACAAATCAACATTTAGTTGCAAAATTACCAAACACTACTGCATGAATTTGGTCTATTTGTAATCCTATTACACATTCTGGAGTATTTATTTTCTTTAATTTTCATGTTTAAATGAAAACTGTGCAAACCGTGTTACTTATTTTGCAATAACTTAATTACTGTACATTATCCCACTTAAAACAGCTACCTAATTTAAATGAGTCAATAGATATGACATATTGAGGTGTAGATATTTTGTGTCTTATTTTTCTGAGTGATTTGAGAGACATGAATCGAGTACAGCATTTTTAGCTGGAAACTAGTTAAACACTTGACCACAGACAGGCCAATCAGAAAGTATTCCAGAAAACGGTGTAATAAGAGGTTTTATTTCTGCTTTAAGATGTGTTGCCTTTGGGAAGAAGTGAAAGAATGGGTGACTCATCCTCATTTTGGGAACTTACACCCTGGTCAACATTCATTCCTTTGTCTTGTTCACAAGTCTGCGTATCATCTAGAAAACAACTAGCTCGTGGTTATGTAAGATGCATGGGCACTAAAACAGCTTCCATGGAATTATTATATATACTGACGATTACATAGTATGTAATACAAATAAACCGCATCCTTCCAATACAAAGAACGAGATCTAGAAATAATAGAAGTTGGTAATCAAAACTCATGAATCTTAAAAAAATTTAATAAAAAAATATATGTAATATATTGCTTTGTTTGCAGCACTTCTGGCCAGACTGCTTTACAGTGAGAGTTCTGGGCAGCCATGCAGAAACTTCAGGGACAATATCACATGGCTGACATTCAACCTCAGAGGGTGCTGAGAGCTACGTGCAATGTCTACCTCACTGCTATTGGCCGGGAGGGGCATCCTTTCAGAGTTAAAAAAGGACACTCTTGCATGCATTTCCATCATGGGGACAGCAAATCCCAGTCTCCAGAGGAGGAACACCACATCATATACAAACCCTTCCCATTCACTCCTGTACATAGTAACCAAAGATAAATGGGTTTCAGTTTCTCTTCAGCTTCCAGTTAGCGTTTCAGAAGACCGACTGCAGTTAGCCTCTCTGACCGTCAATAAATAGTGGCTACTGAGTATTTAGCGTAAGATCTGACAAATATATCACAAGAAACCAAACAAAGCTGGTTCTTACTGTGGGAAACATTTTGAAACACACTAAAAAGCGCTTATCAAAAATATATTTAAGTACAAAGTTATAACCATGTCTTGACCATTTGAACTATTTGCACTCATTCAGATAGACCGTTGAAGATATAACGTGGTTTTATACCTAGGATGTAACTTAAAACGTTTAATCACCATCATAGACCGCAGCAGAGCAGTAAGAAGAACAATTAAAAACTTTGACAATTTCTAATTATTGTCTATGGTTGTTACAGCTCTGTTTAAGTGCCATGCTAACAGAATCTGAAGCATTAATTGTAAAATCCCTCATTAGCACGATCAAGATCAAACAATGCTGACTTTATCAAAGTTATAACACTCTAATATATCACTTGATGTCTCTGTACAACATAGCAGGAAAATTAGTAAATTACTCAAATTAGTGTTGACCACATTCCTCAAAAATATTGTTTCTAAATTGCAACAAAGCAAAAATCTGTCTCCAAAGTAGCTAGTCCCTACTAAGCTACAGAATCACTCTAAAGTTTAATATTAGTGTTAACGAAGATTTGAGTTAAAAAAAGTCAGTCTTAGAATGCATTTAGAAACGTACCATATTTTGATGACAGGGTTACAACATCTGCAAACCTCTTAGAAAATGTACAGAAGAAAATAGTTAATACAGCATTTATTCTGACCCCCAGAAATTGAACAAAAACTGTAAAAGTTTCACACTATTCATTTTAAGTGCCACATAAACGATGTCCCACTTCACCAAACTATTTCTATATATAGCAGACATTATTAGTAGCTCTTACTTGTCTCTACTGCAAGAAATTGTAATAGCACAAGCTATGGAGGGTTGGTCACACAATGCAAGAGCAATAATATTAATACTACACTGGCTGTTAACGCTATCAGTCTCGAGAGCACGTTTCAAGCAGCCATGTTAACCGAATGTAGTCGCATGCTGTTGTTTCTACCCACTAAAGTCTTCCTGAACCAGTCTCAGCCATGTGTTCACCTTCAGCACTAGGTTAAATTAACGCTCGCTGAGTTAACGCTCGCTGTCAGATCATGGCCTGGGCGCGTGCGCGAGCGGACCATAGAGAAACAACGGAGCGCGTGCTGCACAGTGGCCGTTCGACCTTGGGGAGGTGTGGAGATAACGGAGAGGGCACCGTAGCCAGTCATTCGCGCAACACGTTACATACGAACCCATTGATCGCAAGTAAGCGGCTTATTAGTGCTGCTGCATTCAGAATACAAAAGTGAGCCTGTGAGGTGACACTCCGGCGCTTGAGGTGATACTGACGCGCACCGGCTGCTGCTGGAGAATTACACCGGAGAGCGTTTTATCACACTGGCACTGCGGCGGAAGTTAATGATATTACATGACATAATTTGTGCATAAAAGTGCACGTCTTGACTGAGACAAAATAGACACCTTGCGGTCAGATGTCTGCGAGGTAGCATTGCATACTGCGCGTGTTAGCAGTCAGGCTAACTGTTCACTGCTGCTATAGGGACTGATAAGCGAGATGAGAGAAATAAAAGCAGAAGCTAACACGGTTTATGACCGCAGTGAAACCACACACCAACCGAGGTGATTAAATAAAGAAAAGCACGCATAACCAGTTAGCGAGGTGATATTGACCTACAGTACGCGTGGTAGGCCGCTGAATGAATTACAGCCCCATGCAGCTATTCCGTCTGAAGTAATGTACGGTCCAATTCAAGTATCTCGACTTTAAACCGATTTCACCAGGGTAACCCTCCACCAAATCCTCCTTCACAGCGTCCCTGAATTATCCATGAGTTCACAGAAACCGCTCGTCCATGTGGCTCGGTACATAATTCAGCTGAATGAAGGTGTTAGTTGACTTCAAGGCGCAACGAACAAAGAGCATGTTACCCCTGTCATGCTTCAAAATGACCACACTGATGATAATAGCTCCAAGTAATATTATGTTACTTACCTTAAAATATAGAAACTACAATTTCCTAATGAAAAATCCAGATTGTGACAGCTTCTAGCTTGTCCTTAGATGGCAGGACCAGCAACAAATCAGCTAACGTTACCAGCTGGTGAAACCATCTTAAAATGGTCAAAGTGGTTTGTGGAATACGTAACTTAACTTGGCCAACCAAACTGACGATCAACTTAAAAACTACGTTAGGTAACGTTACTATGTTCCAAAACATGGTCGTAGCAGCTGAAGGTGGTCAAGATTATTATTATTTTTGCAAAATAATAACTTATAAGTTCTATTAGCTTATAATGATCGATTTCACTGCAGTTCCTCAATTAGACGCATTTAATTAATGTGCAAGACCTGTAATCTATCCATTAGTTATAGTCAGATTTGGCGACACCGTTAGCCGCTAACGTTAACGTTATAGCTAAAGCGTTCCAGGCGCTTTGGATAGCGGATAGCACTGGCGCAATGTCAAACATACGCTGTCGAACCAATGAAGGTGGAAATCATTTTTGAAGATGAAATGGCTGCATGTGAGATGGTTAAAATCGGCTTGGATGTCAGGCAAAAGGCGACAGCAGGACTAATCAGAGAGGCGGCTAAAATGGGCTCTCTCTCTGCGCTATTTAAGCTTCACCTATATAACGTTAAGCATATATGAGGAAGTTAAAAACCTGAACTCACGGTTTATACTCACTGTGTCTATGCGTCCCTCGCACCACCACCGTATAATATTAATAATATGTGTTCAAGGCCCAGCACAATCCCAACGTGTCCCCCCGCTTCGCGTGTGTATGTGTGTGTCTCTTGTCTCTCCTCCCCACGTGTTGACCGTCCTAACGCACACTCTAAAAACAGAGACGCATCAGCTGATCAAATCTCGCGATAAGTCCGCTATCAATGTATGGAATCATCGCGAGATCGCAGTGGTCTCGGATGTCATGAGGCTGCTGAGGACGTTACGGAGTCGTTTCTTTATTATATAGAGGGGAATAATAAATACATGTGACAGAAAGATTCTAAATAGATTAAAGGATTGTTGCTTAAAATGTGTTTAAAGGTAAATAAAAACAAAGTACAAACAGCAGCAATTATTTCATGTCGGCAGTTGGCTGCTAAACTTTGAACTTTGCCCCTGGATATGATAAAGCCTGATATACTGGAGGTTTTCCCAGATTTTAAAAGATCACAGTAATGATCTGTTTGTGAGCAGTCAAGCAGTATGGTGTGCAATATTTAATCTAAAACGAGTTTAAACAGCATTTAAATATTTTTGTATAATTATTTTACATGCAAATTATTATACATATGACCTCATATTAATTGAGACTACATGGAACATTTAAGTAAATTTGCAAAATAAAAATTTAAAACAGATGGAAATGCTTAACAAGTACACAATATTTATTTTTAAATATATCAATATAATATATAATAATGTCCCTGTGGCTCAGTGGTAGAGCATTGTGTTAGCAGTGCAAAAGGTTGTGGGTTCAATTCCCAGGGAACACACATACTGAAAAATGTATAGCCTGAATTGCTTTGGATAAAAGCGTCTGCTAAATACATAAATGTAAATAATATATAGATATGCTAATATTTCACAGATGTAAATGATCTATATGGATTATTTAGCCTGTGAACATAAAATGACAACTCACTATTTTGGGAACAAAATAGTTCACCTGTGAGATTTGCTTCGATCCAATGAGAAAGTGTTTTTATGGGGGATGGGTCTTACAAGGGTATAAAGAACTGGGGCTGGTTGCAGACTGGTCATAACTTATTGTATTCAGTTCAGAAAAGGTAGACTGGTCTTATTTGTATTGTATTGGACTGATAACCACTTGACAACTGCTAGTAAGTTTTATATAGTATTTACTTTACCAAACTGTTTAAAAAGGATTATTTTGATGTCATTGCCGTCTAATCAGTCAATTTTGTCTTAAATAGTCTGCAAAGCACTTCATCTTTTATAACATGGGATTTCGACCTGATATATTAAATATTGATTTTTGTAAAATGTTGCAACATTTATTTTCTTTACTTTGGTGAACAATTACAGTATTGGACATATAAGGTAACGCATGTTTTTTTTAAATACCTTAAAGCAACTACACAGGAGAATGTAAAACAAATATCTTTTAGAAAATTAGAAAAGATTCTCATCTTTTTACTTGTTTGCATCTCTGTGTGAAAGAACACTTTCACAATTCAGTTAACAGATACCAAAGGCCAAACATTTACGCCCTCCCAAAGACATTTTAGAGCGTCTTTGTTGTTTCATTTATTCGGTTAAAGTTGGTTATAACAGAGATGTTGCAGTTGTGCTGTACTTTTGTTCTTCCATATATCCAGGATTACTAGAAATACTGCAAAACCAAACTCTAACCGTTGTTGGCTCATGATGAATCAAGAGATCGTGGAAATATAATCACTTAAAGTGTTGTTAAAGTTGATCCACAGAGTATCTCTTATCATTTCGATTTCATTACAAGTGAGGTTATAGTAAAGTCTTTTGACAACTTTATCAATACAAAATCATTAACTTCTAAAACATCTGTTTTGCACAGGTTGTCTGACAGTTTCTAAGGTGATAAACATCCGATACACGTATCTCTTGGCATTTAAACATGTTTCCCTTTAATAAAACCCAGTTAGACACGTAGAGTAAAAGTTGATTCCACAGGTTACACAGCAAACAGGGTTGAGGGAAACTTTTATTACGAACACTGGTATAATTAAATTGCCATGTTATACATGTACAGCAACTAACCGCTTTACAAAAAAGCAAGTAATACAATATCACATATATTTACACTTGTATTTATATACCTTCCAATTTTACACAAACATATTTACAGGTGACAGATACATTGTTTACAGATGACCAATGCAATTCAAATGTGGCAATGCATCAGACAAACCCATTTTGATTTATATAAAATAAACCACTTTTTAGTCTGTTTATGATGAGGACATAAGACAGTGTAATTACATATGCAATTTAAAAGGCTTAGGGCTTGTCATGTGTCCTATCCGCCGTCATTATTGTCTTAAAGTTTTGACACATCAGATTAGGTCAGTTTTAGATTGATAGTAGCAATGCAAAATCTAAGATTCAGGAAAAAGAGTTATATTTTGATTATTCAGAGTAATGGATGCAAAAAAAGATGACAAATCTTACTTTAAACACTCGATTGGGTCATTGTTCCTTCATATTTTCAATTTATCTTTAAAACTGTAAATTTGACATGTTGTGAAATTCGCCATTACAATATATAGAGAAAGAATAAACATTTCAAGTTGTATTTTTGATCTTTGTGATCTGCTGTTGGGACGATATTTCACTGTAAATGACCACAAGTCAGCATGAACGTATATTTTTGGATCTGCTGTTGAAAAACATACACAAATTTAAAATAAATCTACAAATGAATTTGAAAAATGACATTGATTTGGTCCCAATTTTAAATGTGAAACATCTAGTATTTCAAAGCAATCCTTTCAGAAACTTAAAATGATGCATAAATATTCCGTCCTCAAACATTTGGCAGGTACCCTTCTTTAGTAATACAAGGTTCCCTTTAATAATCATTGCAAAGAGACAATGTACTTGAGTCTGTTACTAGGTACACTACCATTTCCTCCTTGTAGATTTGCAGAGTGGCATAATAATGACAGAAAAGTAATGCAGAAAACATATTGCACACAAAAATCGCCCACTTCAGTTTTGAAGGCCATTGTATGTTAAATCCACCGTGAAGCCCTGCAAATGGCATGTTTATTCAAACCTAAATGGCACAATTGTGTTTAATTTTGCAATTCACTAGTTAGGCGACGAGTGAGAAAACAATTAAAGTAAACGCCAAAAACATGGTTACAAAGCTATTGAGAATTGTATGGAAGAAATAATTATTTAAGGCATACAACATAGAAGAGACAGACATAAAATATACAAAATGGAGTTCACAACAGTTTCCCCTCCCAATATTGCAAACTAGTCTTTGGTGCAATGTTACTATGTCAGCTTGTGGTGGGTTTGGGTTTCCTGTGCCGTACGTGAGCTGTTAGTGAGACGGGAACAGGGAAGGTAAAAGTGTGCACGGATGTTTCCTGATCACACACTTAAATCATGTGCAATTTCTATTAACGCATAGTGTTCAACAAAACAAATAAAAAAACATATTGCACCACAGTGAGACAATGCTAAAACATGAATATTAATGCCAATTTCTCGTGTTTGATTTGTGCATTTTGGGAGAGAATATACTTATCGGCTGCTCTTCTAGAATAGTTTGATGATAATGATTGCAATGCAAACCTTGATGTGATCTCCGCAAACATTATCTACATTTACAGAATAAATATTTAGATGTTGCAATATGATATTCTCGTAGTTGATGGTACGGTTTACACCGTAGCGATATATGGACATTATGGTAAATGTTAAAGTCGCAACACGTTTTCATAATTAGTACCGGTTTTCCCTTCCTTAGCAAGGTCTTACCTATTTTACAAACTATACACAGCTGAAAACCCTGACAAAGGCACAGAATGGATAAAATAAGAACCCAAAACATGTGATCGTTATTATCGTCAATAGTATAATACACTTATAATCTTGGATCGCCATCCAGATTTCAAGCCTGTGGATATCAGGACAGGACGCGCGTCCATCCCGTATTGGGTCCGGGACAAAATGGAAAAAGGCCCAGGCCAGGATAATGAGCCTGCGAGTCTCCACACGGATGGCCATCTGTTTGCTGTAGTGGTTGATCAGATCAGTTTCTCATTCTTGTGTTTCTTTCAGACATCATCGATGAGGACCTAATCTCAAGTTTGTGCAAAACGAAGAGTGGACGCCTCAATTGGACAGATTTAGCATTTCAATGTGGTCGGTCCCAAGACATTTTCAATGTTGAGTGCAACACGGAGAGTTCAGTGTATTCTCCTGAAGTAGTTCATTTAGGCAAGTGTGTGGCAAGCTTCAACTGGTATCAAAAAACAAACACTTAAGCGGTTCTTGAATGCAGGAACCTTGTTAACTGGATGACGGAAAGCAAAACGGATTCGTGGAGAAGAACGATGGCCGTGGAGTAGGTAGAAACGCTTGAAATCTTCTCAGACGATCTTTTTGATGCTTGGCCGTTTGAAGCTGCCTGCACTGCGCTGCTTCTGCACCTGGCTGGCTGACCCGTGTCGTGCTCGCCCACTAGTGGAGAGAGTCGAGGTGGGAGAAATCTCTACGTTCTCCTTGTCGATGCCTGCAGGAGAGAGATGTTATGTAACACCAGCCGCAACTGTTGCCTTTTTATAAATGAAATCAATTACTTCACAATAATGGTTTAATCTTAATGTACGTTTATCAAGTGTAAAACATGAACTCAAGCGTTTGGTCAGGTTTCACAGACATATGCTTCACCATGGAGTCTGGCTGTAAGTACACGAATTGAACAGCAGGTGTCTCAGTGCACTACATTATCACACTGGGGAGAAAGTCTCATGGAGGGCTCCTGTGAGCATTCATGATATGAGACATAAGTGTGCTTTTAAAATGTGCCTGTTGTTCTTGTGTATATTATAAGATGGCATATATCGCATTACTATTCTCACAGGTTAAATTTAAAAACCAAGACTAGTTTAAAACTGGGTTAATTTCTTTTATAAGATTTCACACTTGTAATTTTTAGCCACACTGCTTTAAACTTTGGCTAAACTTGGGTGCTAAAGCCAAACTGTGGTGCCAAAATATACAACAAAGAAACAATGTGGTCCTGTAATAAAATATCAAGTTATTTAGCAACAGACTAACAGCCAACCATAAATTGATTTAGTATGCATACATTTAAATATAACATTTAAAACAAATTAACTTATTTAACTTTTAATACATTTTAATATTATCCAAATGAAATTATTAATTGTAATACTTTTTTTTTTACATTATTTATATAACAATAATACACATTTAAAATGATATAATATATAAACAGTGCCTTATGTCAACTCATGACAGAGGATATAGGCCCAGTTTCAGACAGGGCTTAGACTAAGCCCGGATTAGGCCATAGTTCAAATTAGGACATTTAAGTAACTTTATAAACGTACTTGAAAAATAATCAACATTACTGGTGTGTATCTTAAGACAAAACAAAGGCGCTGTTATATTTTAAGATCAGTCAGGGCAAGTTTATTTCAGTTGAAACAGCTCAGATTTACATTTTAGTCTAGGACTAGGCTTAAGCCTTGTCTGTGAAACCGGGGGTAAGTTAAGTAAAAAAATATATATAAAAAATGAATACTATCTATATTAAACTTAATAAATATTGCATAATATAATTTAATTCATAAAATATTTAACTAACATATAATACATATCTAAAAATATTAAACCTAATTAATAAACACAATTAAATAAAAGAGATTAATTTCATAATTGTTGAAAAATAGAAATCATATATAATACATTATGTTTCTATAACTTCAAATATCGACTACAGTATATATATTTTTTTAAATTAAGGCTTAGATTAACCAAGGGTTACAAATGACAATGGCCTAACATTTTCAAGCGTGAAAAGCCTTTCGGAATACTTTTAAAACTGCAAATGTTCTGTCCTCAGCTGCATTCTTAAGTGTATGGTTAATTTCAGGCCTGTGTAATCTCTCTTCACACTTCCTGTTAAAGCAGCCCCTCTTGCTTTGATCTGACAGTAGTATCTACTACTGACTCCAGCTGCAGATTTACAATTCAAACACTGCCAATGGCAACAACTGCTATATTCACACAACAGAGGTCGATGAGTACCTGGGAGGACGAGGTGAGGTGGGAATACAGCCGACTTAGAGCAAGGCAGACAGGCTTCACACAGAGAGAGTAGAAAACAACATGAGTGACATTCACAACTCAAAAGAGGACAGGAAGGACAGATGAATGGAAGAAACAGGAAATCAAAATAAAAATGGCAGCTTACAGATATATCTAACTTTTTGCATTTTACTCTAAATGTCCAACAAAAGCAGAGTTCTGCTGAACAGTGAAGCTGAGCAGTAGCTGATATTAGCTCAAAATCCATATCAAAAGGAGAAATGAGTGAGATTAAATGTGATTTAGACATTCACTTAGGTGCTTGCTGGATCATCCAATGACTTTGTTACATATAAATACCTCCGTTATGAATATACACCCTTTAATGGGCAATTTAACCTGAATAGTATTACACTGCCACCACTGAAACAATTAAAAACAAGAAATAGGCACTTAAATAAGTTACCACAGATCGCAAACTATAGAACTGGACATTAATTGCCCAACACAGCTCTATAGTTTAGGTTTGTACCAGCTGTTTTCGGTGTCACTTCCTCTGTGGTTCGTGGATGGGAGAGAGTTGGGGACCGTCTATAAACTATAGGGCCCTCTGAACCGACAGCACATTCCCAATGAAAAGGAGACAGAATGCAGTGAGGTTAATGAAGATACAAAAGCAAAGCAAAGGTGTCAAATGCACACACAACCACTGTCAAAGCCCTGTATATGATGGTCTACTCTAAATCTTGCACGTCTAGCGAAACCTGACAAACTGTGAACTCGCGAAGCTTTTAGAGGTCTAGAGATGTGAAAGTCAACAGGAAAAGCACTTAAAACTGTAAATGCGGTGCGTTTCCAAACAGAGCTGTTACGGTGTTATTTTTGTGTTGCTAGGGTATGTCGCAACGACATTGCATGTGTTAGCGTTATCGTGACTCACGTAATCACATTAACGTGAGCAGGTGTGAGTAGCTTGGGAAGAATGTCAAGTGAGAAGTTAAGTGAGACTACTTTGCACCTGTGTGTGTAATGATGCAGGAAGTGAGCACTGACCTGGTGAATGCTGTGAGGTGGCGAGAGACGTCATGGAGTTGGACAGGTTGAGGTTGGCCGTGATGCTGAGCTGGCTCTGGACGGTGGGCGGATATGGAGAGGTGGGTGTGCGCAGTGACTCCTCCCCTCCTTCTTCTTCGATACCAGGCAGGTAAGTGTCAATCAAAGCATCTAGGAACTTAACCACGAGCTCGGCATAGTCTGGAATTTGGGTTTGCTGTTGGAGAGAGTAAAAGCAGGAGTGACTATTAATGAATTCAGCTTTATTTAACATATTTGGGCCACTAGATATGACAAGTAAATCTGAGGAATATGTTTCACCTTTTTCGTCATTATGAGTGCAAGTTTGATTACTCTAATCTTGAGAATGAGCAATAGCAATAGTGACAACATTTAATGACTGGAATAACCTAGATATTTAGGATTTGCTGTGGTTATTCCCCTCCCCCCTTTATTGGCAGGTCAACATCATTCAATACATTTTAGGGTTAGGGCCAGAGTGTGATATTTTTGGGGCAAGTTGACAGAAGTAACCAGTGCTTATGTTCATAGATTTCAAAGTTGATTTTTTTGTTCATAATTATCTACAATAGTCTTGATAGTATCAATCAGACAGCATTCAATAATTATCAACCTGTTATTTTTTGCAAGGCAGCACAACATTTTCCATCAAATGTATAGCGCTCATGTAGTTGTAAATGGCACAATTCCAGATATGACAATTGGGTAAAATTAAAAAACAATTCCTTTACATTTTCACAGCACGTAAAAAAATGTTATGAAAATGTAAAATAATAAATAAATAAAAAGTAATTAATAATGCAATAATTTTGATTTATAGAATACAATTTATATAATAAGACCTGACATTGTGTGGTGAAGCCAGTTAAAATATTGTTACTTGCCCTGCCAATATTATAACCAATTTTAACTTGTTTTATTATATAAGATGTATTATAGAATTTGTGAAAAACGTTTTTTGTGAAGAAAACTAAAAATATACAGACCCCCCACCTCCCAACACATATTTCATAAGAATATAATTAAAATATCATTCTATATTCATATCATTGAAACATACATATATATATTAATTATAAATGGAAATATATATATATATATATATATAATTAATTAAAATGGAAAGAAAACAATTTAAATCTGATAACACATTACAGTAAAACAATTGTCAGGGTAAAATTCTGGCCTGACAAGGCTAACTAGGGACTTTTTTGTGAAGAAAACATTTAATGAAAATAATTCAATATAATAAGAAAATAATAAGAATAATTAATAATATTAAATATATATATATATATATCTATATATATATAGCACATAAAAATGTGTTTTAAAAACAAGCAAAATAAAGGCAATTAAATTGTTATTTTAAAAATCAAGTAATATAATAAATATTATAACAAGGAAAACATTGGCATGGCAAGTAAAAACCTGAATTACTGGTCTGAAAAGGCAGGATGAAACAGATCATTAAAACTGTTCCTTCAGCAAACGATACATGAGCCATACATCCCTGTCATTTACACCTTTTTAAACCACAGCAGAACTGTGGGAGAGTAAGAGGGCACAGACACTGGATGGGTGCGGGAGATGTTTGGGGAAGCCGTTTGTCAATAAATCTAAGAAGCTGCAGAGAGACCGCAAGCACACAATGTCTTCACTGCGCTCTGTTGGAAAACGAAAAGCATTTATGGGTGCAGTTAATCATACCTTAGAGAAGGGCCCGGCAAACCTCCAAAGTCCGTTGAAACCGAAACCTGTGAGACAAAGAGAGAGGTGACAGCGCAAGAGTGATGATGAGTAAAAGGAAATCAGTTAGACATCAGAAGCTGAAGTAACTAAAGACGTAAAGAAAAAAAAACTAGTGTTGTTTATCGATTAAAAATTGCAATTATATGCAAAATCGATTTAATAATATCTATCAATATTTGCATTTATATTTTGCAATAAAATAACAGCCCTAAATGAATATGATAAGTTGACAGTGCTTCTTTAAAATCTTTAAGAAATGACTGGAGATTGCTTTACTCTGCAAGCAGGACGGCTGGTATTGAGGAGGAGACTCTTCATGATAGACCACATTCTGGATGATGCCGTGGACGGGGTTCAGGAGGTTGGGGTCCTGGCACATGGAAAGGACGGTGCTTAACTTGGAGTCTAGCAGGTTGTGGCTATAAGGGATAAAAATGACACCGTCAAACTACAGGAACAAAATCATTTTCATGCATATTGCGCAAGCTAATTAATGTAGATTATCTAAGTAGACCTAAACATTTTTTAGGTGTGGTACAAAACAATAACACACCACATTCTTGAAATATTTATTCCTGGAACTCAATTGGCTAGTAGATTATTATTTGAAAATGTGGCTTCATACGTATTACTCATGCCAAACACACTCATTGGTGTGCATTATGATGATTAGTGATTTGGGAGTAGTATGTAGCTGTAAATTACAGTAAAGACACTTTCCTCATATTATTTTCAAAAATTACTCTCAGGAACTAATAAAAACTGTGTCATGACATTGTTTCCATATTTAGTGTATGCAAAAAGATAATTCAATTTCACACAAACAACAAATTACCATTCAAAGGTTTGGGCTCCGTAAGATTGTTTTAAGAAATTAATAGTTTTATTCAACAAGGATGCATTAAATTAATCAAAAGTCATCATAAAGCAATTTATAGTGTCACAAAAGATTTCTACATTTCACATTCTGTTGTTTTGAACTTTTTATTCGTGAAATAATACTAATAATGGTTTCTAAAAAAATATTAAGCAGCTTTGTGTGTTTATATGTAGGGAAAAAAACTAAATTAATTCTGCTCATAATATAAAAAGTGACCATGACTTTTCAGAAGACTTGGATTAAACTTGTTGCAAATGTAAAAAAAATAAATAAATTACATTTGCAGCATGAGAGTTGAGTTTTGGATGAACAGACTTTCAGCTGCTTCTAATTGTTCCTAGGTCTAGATTAAAACTTTGGGGTTTTCAGTAGTTGCATCTCGATTGTGGAATTCTTTACCCCTGTATGTTAGAGCAGCTCCAACTACATTCGGCTAAACATTCATTTATCATCTCAGGCTTTTAATTCTACTGGGCGTTGAGGGGTGTCATTGATTCTTTTGTGTTTACTCTGAGTTTATCTTTGTATGTTCTTGGTTTTATTTGTTTTACTTTGTTTGTACAGCACCTTGGGCAACAGGCAGTAGTTGTACTAATGTGTGCTTTAAAAGTGAAAGAAACAGAAACAGTGGAGGGACAGAAATCTCTCGGATTTCATAAAAAATATCTTCATTTGTGTTTTAAAGATGAACAAATCTCTTATGGGCTTGGAACGACATGAGGGCGAGTTAATGACAATTTTATTTTGGAATTAACTAACCCTTTAACTATTTTAAACATTCAAACCTGTTGGATAATTTTAGTTAACACCTCATTTCTGTATCTTTCCATTTACGTCAACGCTTCACCCTGAATCTCATTAAATATTTTTTGCATGGGAAATAATAGGAGACTAATTGACCATGGATAACTCAGAGTGATGTGTTGGTATGTAACATGGCAGACACTCACACTACTGGAAAGACCTTGGGGAACACCACACTGGCCTCAGCCAAATACTCGTACAGGATCCGCTGATGAAACTCATCCGTCGTGTATTTCACCAGGGTTGCCTGCAATTAACAACAGTACATATCATATAGAAACTATCATAGATGGAGAAAGAAAAAGATCTTTAACTTTCTTGTGCTATAACATAAGGGAATTGCCAATAAAAAACATTCATTATACAATTTCAAAGACAATTCCAGCTGTAGAAGGATTTAAAGCACAAGTTTAAGTGCAAAGAAAGTAGTTTGGAGCACACACCAGTACAGTAAGGAGCAGCGTCTGGATCTTTGGGTCTGTGAGAATGTTCTCGTCCAGGAGGACATTGGACTCCGACACAGAAACTTTGCGTAAATGAGAGTTGGCCATTCGCTGAGTTTCTGGAATAAAAAAGAGGGGTTGGCAATTCAACCTTTCTCATTTCAAAGCCTAATTATCATTTATTGCATATAGATTAGCACTGGCCTGTAGCAAAACACATTTACTTCATAATCGTAGAAAAACTCACCTATCTCATAGTCATTTTCAGAAACCCGTCTCATTTTTGGAGGCGTGGTAATGCCCGACTCCATGTCTGGTCTCTTCGGGGCTTTTGAGTCCGAAATCAGGTGATCAAAACTCTTTCTAGTGCCTAGAATAAAAATAAAAGCACTTAAGTATGAAGCTAAAGTAAAGCTATGTTTAAGAGGTTCTTAGAAAGAATGAAGATATCAGACCGCTAATACCCAGAAGTTTCTTCGCATTGGCCTGTGACGGCTGGCCCATGTCTACACTCATGGATTTGCGTGGGCGAAGACTGGTCTGCCCCATTGCAGAGTACGGAGGTGCAAGACTGTGCTCTGACACTTTCGGAGAAGCCCAGGGCTGGTTTTCACACAGTAGCCTGACACATATAAGAGTGTAAAAACCAACAAGCCACAAAAAATACAAGAAAAAAAATTACAGTGGTTGGCAATACTAGTATATAGGAGAATGAAAACAGAAAATTCTACCCGGTTTGATGAACAATTCTCACCTGCATCCAGGTTCAGTGTCATAAACTGTGTACATGTCCATGGAAAAGTTCTCCATGGTAACTTCTGAGAGCAGTAATGACTTCCTGTGCTTTAGACTGCAGCGGCTCCTCACCTCCTCAGATACTGTGAGCAAAGCTGTACACAAACATACAGTTTTAGAGGTTTCCATCTGAATTTAGATGAATATCTACTTCATAACAGGTTGTGATTGTTTGCTTAAGGTTGTGCTGGCTTTAATGTACCTGCCAGATAGGCCACACTCTGCGTGTTCACCTCAAACTTGTCACAGCCACGGTGTTTTCCCACAAGGCCCAGGAGCGTATGAAGGATACGAACTGTCCTGGCCACAGTGGCGGAAGAGGGATGTCTGTATCCTACAAAAGGAAAAGATAATTATAAGGTACCATACACATGGAAGACCTTTTACTGACGAACAGCAAATGCTCAATGTGATCGATTGTTAAAACTGCTCAATACATTAACTGGTCTGTTTATACAGTAATGCATAAATTCATCAACCTAGAAGAGTGAATTACAATTAAAAAAGGGGGAAAATAATAATAAATCAGGTTCAATATGAATAATTAAAAATTATTATTAAATTTGTATTTTATTTTTCAACCCGTCAGCCCTTTAATTTATTTATCAACCCTCTAAATAGTTATGTAATATTCTGACAAAATAAAACTTACATTTATAATATTTACTAATAATAATATTTAAGTCAAATTAATATACATGCATGTTGATCCTGATTTTTTATTCTTTTTTATTATTAATTTGTACAAAGCAGCCAATGGATATTCTAAATGGAAATATTAAAACTAGTGTGATCCATCGAATCTTTTAATCATTACCTTTGAGTAAGTGCCCCACTAATGCAAAATTGAAGTTGGAGGCAAAGTTGAGTCCCACAAAATGGTCCATTTGTTTACAATGCCATTCCAGAGGCTTCCGTATCTCCATGAAGACCTCCTCGGGACTCTATAAAGGGGTGGAAACGTTTTAATGAAGATAACTGCTAAAAGTTTTACATTCTACCACCTTGGTATTTTAGCTATCACTAATAATTATAATATCAAGAGTATCAAAACATGTTTTGAGTATGTGATTGTCTTAACGTGGATTTCAGTCGGGCACCTTATCATTAAACACCCGGAGGCTGTCCAGTGTGTGCAGGTTCTGCTCCAGTAGGGCGGTCCCGGCGGAGTACAGACTCACTTCATCCAACTGAAGTACAGCAACAGCCACCCAGAACAGAGCTTTATGCATGGGAGAGTCCTGCAGATCATTAGACACGTACACACAAAACTATTAATACGTCAAGCGCATCATTTCTGCACCACCAAACTGAATTGCAAAGATATTTTCAAACCGTTTTCCCTAAACACGCATACATGCATACACCTAGAGAAGTAAATTAAAACAATTTTACTGTCATGTTACATCAGAGGTAATAGCGGCTGATGTTTTAATAATTGAATCCACTATACAACATGACTGCACCTGATCGAGGAGAGGCTGTAGTTTCGTGAGAGCGATGACGGTGGCCTCAATGAGAACCTGGCTGTTGTAATTATCCGGCCCCTTTAAGCAGCTCTCCAGCCCCTGTGCAGGAACAGCATTAATCAGACAGAGCGGCAGAGCATGACGCCAGCAAATAGTCTGAGCGAATGACACTACAGCAGTTAGACTAGCACTGCATTCTGCAGACCTGAATCACAAACACCCTTCATGCAACCCAATATTCACAGTTTCCAGATAAAATACAGTCACAACAACACAAAAAACACTATGAAAGATGTCTATCGCATTTAAACATTGGGCAATCATTCAAGAACTGCCTTTCAATTAATGAGTTGGAATTTAAATTTGAAATTAAAGGAAGAGGAAATTCAATAGCAGTAAATGACAACAGAGAAATCTCATTAGTCCAACCAGTTTATCATGTAGTGACAAACCATGGCTAATTACATCTATTCATTCTGACTTACGTAACTTTACCAGTAATGGATTAAATGCATGTCTCTAAACTTTGCCCAGTACTGTATACATTTCCAGTTATCAAAATAGATCTGAAGTTGTCCAAACAGAATGTTTTTAGATGACTTTTATAAAAATAAATGGGCATCTTAATTTATTGACTACATAATACACTACCATTTAAAAGTTGGGGTTGTTCTTTTTTTAAGTTTCTGAAATAAGTCTCACCAAGGTTGCATTTAGTTGATCAAAAATACAACAAAACCATAATATTGTGAAATACTATTTAACAGTAACAAATATTATTTAAAAATGACTGTTACTAAAATGTAACTCAATGTGACTTAATTTATTAATTATATACAACAAAACCATAATATTGTGAAATACTATTTAACAGTAACAAATATTATTTAAAAATGACTGTTACTAAAATGTAACTCAATGTGACTTAATTTATTAATTATAAATAAATATACATAAATTACATGCTAATTTTCATAGGTGGCATTTTAAACATTGATAAATAATAATATTTTAATGTGTGCGGACATACCCCCCAATACTGTGAGGTATATGATAACATTATTATAGGCAATAGTTCATTAAAAAATGTATATGAATTTCAATTTTAATTCATTTAAATAAGAATTATGCATCCAGACAAACCTCAAATCAAATAAAAAATTTAATTGTCTTATTCTTTTTCCATTGTAATTGGTGCACAGCTATGGTCTAAAATGAATTTGATCAAAAAGTAAACATCAGAGATGTCCACATTATATAAAATGCCCCAAAACAAACGATTCGAGCCAATTACAATCAAATCTATGAGAGAGAAAAACAGACAGAGCTAACCCGATCAATGCTGAGCAGAGGACTGGCTTTACTGAGAATACGAATGATCTGTTTGAGCTGTCCATGAGTCACACGTTTACTGATGCAACCGAACACCACCAGCGCCCGTGGCTGAAGAGACGGGTTATACTGAAATGCAAACCTATCCGGAAAAAGAAAGTACAATTTAGTTATGTACATGTGATTTTACAGTTGTAACAGTTTCACAAAAACTCTAGTGAAATGTAGTTTTCAACACACTTTTGTGCCAATTCGGTCCACTGATCCAGCCATTTGCATCCAGGAATGTCCCTCATACAGGCCTGGGGAAAAACAATAATTGGTTACATAACATGTAGATAAAAGATTTCAAGAAGTAG
Source organism: Gymnocypris eckloni scoliostomus (assembly GCA_027564155.1). Lineage (NCBI taxonomy): Eukaryota > Metazoa > Chordata > Actinopteri > Cypriniformes > Cyprinidae > Gymnocypris > Gymnocypris eckloni. The sequence goes on along the minus strand of CM050417.1, from coordinate 8,380,478 downwards.
TTATGGAACTCAAACATGATTTTTTTATAAAATCAGCACAGTGCTGGAGATACATAAAAAGACTACAAATACATTAAAATGACAGCAGCAGTGAAACACTGTGGCTGTATGGCTCACATTCATAATATACAATGCAGGATACTAACCTCCATGATCTCCAAAAGAGCCTCTGTAACTGTTTCCAGGGAAGAAAGAGCAAAGGTCTCTCTCTCATAGGAGCCAGGGGAGAATGAGCGGTCTCTGTAGCTGGAGCGGAAGGCGATGACCGCCGCAGATTTGACCTTACTGATGCCAAACAGCAGGTAGAACTTGGGCAGGGAGAACTCAGTCAGACTCAGACGTAGCACCTGTTTAGTCTCCTCTGCAAAGGCAAAAACCAGAACAGAAAAAAAAATTCAGACAGGTCATCTCATGTTAAAACAACCTAATGTCTAGCAAAAAAATCAGCACTAGAGCATAACAATGTAAGGAGTGCATTCCCAGGCTGCACATAGATGTAAGGCATATTCATTCAAAATCTAAGTCTGTCATACTGCAACAGAATGATTCATATAATTTACTGTATTCAAGGTTTTTTTTATGTTATTTTGTTTTTAGATTTTTTAATAATTCACTCATCCAATCGTTGTTTTGCATTCATTGACTGATGTATTTATATATTTAAAATATATTTTTTTTACTATTTAGGTTTTTAATGGTTAAACAACGGTTTGAAGTAAAAAATATCTTTATGAATTTGTTACAAACAAGCAGCTTTTCCCCTCACACAACATAAATTGGGGACTGGAGCCATGTGGATTACTTATGGATTATTGTTTTTATCAGCTGTTTGGACTCTCATTCCGACGGCACTAATTCACTGGCCTATGGTGAGAAAGTCTGTTCTGATGAAGAAACCAACTCCTCCACATCTTAGATGAATAGTTGTGTCAACTATTTTGGTCAACCTTTAAAACCCTCACTTTCTGTGAGTTATTTCTCACCGCTGAAGTTGAGCTGTGAGCAGGTGCAGAGCGAGTGAATGATGTTGATAACGAGGCCATGCGTTGACGCTCGGAGTGACAGCGGGCCGGTGGCCACCAGCAGAGTGACGACATGGAACAGGTAGGGCAGATGAGCGGCCACGTCCAGAGAGTTGTTGAAGGAGAGCATGAGCATATAACGGGCCAGGATGGCGATGTCATCCCACATCAGGTGCTGCTCAAGGGTGGGGGTGGGGGACAGGCACGTCTTATCGATGATCTTACACATCCGGCCAATCACCTGAGAGATATCATTAAAGGATTTTTTATTTACATTACAAATATGGGCTTTATTTGACTTGAATTAGTCACAGATGAAAACTAGAGTCTGAGTGCTAAATTGAACAATATCACTAAAACAGTTTAAGAGAAATTTTTAGCTTTCAAAATGAGCAAAACTAAGACTGGACTACTCCAACACAAAAACAAATATAGACACTGTGCCTTTCATTTTCACACCTAAACATAATTTGCTTGCTCAATAAGATTATATTTGGTCCCTCATTTAACCTCAGAGTCCGGCTGCTATACGAGTCTTAGAAAAGCAGACGCAACAACTGGACAAAGCCTGTCCTTGTGCTGCCTGCTGTGACATCAGCAGTGGCTGGCACATTTTAACCAAACAATATTTAGCTTTTCAGCATAGCTGAGCATTTGGGAAAACAACTAATATCTTCAACTAGTGAAAAATATCTAGATATGGTTACTGTGTCAATCAAGAATCATAAAGACCGAGGTGCTTAAGTTATCGAATTCGCAAATGTGGCGCTCCCCCCTCTGCCCAAGTGTCTGACAATGATGTCCATTGAGCGTAATGACTAACAGTTGCCCATATAATAGGAGCGACTGCCCCGCTGGCTAACTATTGTCTATCTGTGCGCGCACATACAAATTGGGCATTTGTGTACAACACTTAGGATAATAGATATTGGGTAGAAGAGCTAGTCAGCCTGGATAAGATCACAAGAGGAATGATTCAGGAACACAAGAGCCAGAAACACTTTAAGCGGTAAGTCGAAATCTGTTTAAAAGAGTGTTAGTGGGCTAGAAATTAACCTAAAAGACCTGTAGGACATTTAGAGATATGTTAACAAGAAATAAAATTGGTTTAATGGATAATTGAATATAGTAATATTATAATTTAATATTGTATGGTATTAAATAGGAGTAAACATTTCAACTAAATTGGATGAATTAGATGAGATAAATTGGATGAAATTATACATTATATATAAATGCATGCAATATAAGTCAAGCTGTTCCAGGGTATTTTGAATCATCTTAGGAAGAAAAAAATTGATAACCTTATAAATAAAATATTTTCATAATCCTATCATTTTTATATATAAAAAGTGAAACAATTTACGAAACTCATTAAAACATTACAACTAAAATGCAATAGCATCTGTGCTCACTGCATATTCTGTTACTATAGTAGGAAGAAAAAACCAAATGCTACATTTTGGTTTAGGTTCTGTTGCATTTTCCATGCTCTAAATCATTCATTGCAATGCAGCAAGATTTAGTATTTCAGTACAACCTAACTGAGATGCTAGTGTGTTATCTTAGGAACAGCATCGTATTAAATAATATATTAAAACATAAATTCACATAATATGATGACCACTAAGAGCTTACCTTGCTGGACACCAGCTTCACGTTTCCTGAAGCCAGAGCTACAGCTGTGTCAGCCATCACTTCAGCCTTGATGGATCCCAAACCCCCAGTAGCACTAGTCTTTATGAAGCTATCCAACACCACATCCAGCAGGTCTGTGATCTAGAAACGTACAAAAATGGTGCATTCTGTAACTGCTGACTTGCGAGTTTCTAAATACATGGGAAGAATTACTATAGAAATATACAGGGGTGTTAGAGTTTGAAGGCATTTGTTGAAGACACATGTTTGAAACTTTGTGGATGGAATAAGCTCACAAAATCAAATTTAATATATCCAATAAAACCAGGGGAAACTTTACAACTGTTTGAAAGGCTTACCTGACCCAAGCTGCCCCATATCTTGGCCTGTATGGAGGGGTACATCTGCTTCTCATTGATGGTCATAGTAATGAGTTTGTCCAGGATAGCAGTTACACGCTGCCGTTTGGCATCGTCATTGTGTTTACAAAAGCGCACCAAATTACGTAGCCATGGAGTCATATACTCCAGACACAGATGCTTCAGCTCAATACCTAAAGCACCCAAAAGGAAACACAAAATGTTTGGAACAAATGAAATAAAAAAGTGCTTTGCAATGACTATCATATATAAAAAAAAAAGTTTTGTGATCAGTTAGAAAAAAAAAAATTGTTTTACTGTTTTGTCTCTTATGCTTATCAAGGCTGCATTTATTTCATCAAAAGTATAGTAAAACAAAACAGCAATATTGTGAAATATTACAAAATAATTTGTATTTGAACATTTAAAAATGTAGTTTATTCCTGTGATGGAAAAGCTGAATTTTAACAGCCACTACTCCAGTATGATCTTTCGGTCTCACTCTAACATGCTGGTTTGCTGCTAAAGAAACATTTCTTATTATTAAAGTTGTGCTGTTTAATATTTTTCTGAAAACGGCTAAACTTTTTTCAGGATTCTTAAACGTTTTATAAAAGTCACTTTAAATCAATTTAATGCATCCTTGTTGAAGAATAGTATACATTTTTTCTAAAAATATTATTTTTTTACTAACACCAAACTTCCTAACAATAGCACATATGTGCAAAATGATGAGTCTTTGTTTGTACGTGATACTGACTTGACTTGCTGAAGCCGGAGATGCACTCTTCCAGGAACTCCAGAGTGAGGTGGGGTTCGTTAGCAGCTAGTGTTTTGCTAATGGACACAATAAAAAGGGTGTTGTTGGCTGGGATGCACAAACCAGATGTTTCCAGGAGCTGGCCTTCAATCTTCAGGTTGAAGGTGCAGGTTAAGGCACAAAGGAGATTGTATGCAGCTGACCTGTTGAAGGAGTTTTTTGTTAAGTCATTTTCAGAAGTACTAATTTACTTTAATACGTTATTTTCCATATTTGCAGAAATTGAAGTGGTATTTCATTTTTACATAATAGGTTCGGTCTGGTTCTAACTGTGGGGCGGCAAGTTCAAGTGCCGCCTCAGTTGAACTAAAGACACAAAGGAGCAGTATTAGCATTTCTAATCAGTTCACCAAAACAAAGACAGAAGCCTACAGATAAAAGGCTCATTGTCAGAACAACAGCGGGACGCATTGGACCATTCACCCAAAACTATCAAGTTGTTAGGCTGAAAAACAGCCTGAGCATGGCCTAAATCTCAATCTCCCAAGATGAACTGATTCTCACCTCAGACTGGGGTCAGAGCTTCCCAGGTTGAGGAGGGCGATGTTGAGCAGGGTTCCAGGAACATCTTTAGGCCTGATCTTTGTGTGCTGAGGAATGGAGTCTGGTTGAGAGAGCTCCCAGCGTGTGCGGATGTGGATGATGGACTGAACGATGGCTTCGCACTCCTGGTGCATGAACGTGAGAGGGGTGCCCTGGTTAGCGATGGTCAGTGTGAACTGGTTCTCATCCACCAGGCATATCTCCTCGATCTCTGAAGCATAGTATATGTCATTCAGGAAAACAGGCTGTCCCAGGACGCGCGTTCGCTCGGCCGAGGTCACCTGAACAGCTGTTGATCCCACCTAGAATGGGCCAGAAACAGGACTGTAAAACTCTGGTATTTTCATTTTGAGTTGTAGTACCATACAAGTTAATATTTATAAACACTAATAATTTAACAACACTAAAGTCTTCTGATAATCTCAAAATGAATATCCATTTTTATATTGTACTATACAATATTGTGATGATTAAATTCATTTGTAGCATTGAAAGCAAATAGTTTTTAAAGTATTTATTTCTTTTTTATGTATAGTTATTTGTATTATATTATTTTACAGAGCTTCGTACATGACATGTAGGAAAATTATCAGAAAATTATAAGTGTGTGTGTTTATCGTGAACACGAATTAAGAATTTGTTCTCATTATGACTTAATTTGTTCACACATTTTAATTAAATCAAAACGATGGAAAAAATTTGTACAACCTTGCCACAAGTTAAGACATGGGAACAAATTTCAAATTTTTCGCTGCTATTTAACTAAAACGAGGGATTAACAATAAAATGTATTTTGTGGTAATAAATTCTTAGCCATGATAAATATATTTTTGTCTGCATTTCATCTGAGGGCTCCATCTTATTTATTTAATTTATTATATACATTTATTTAGAAACGTAAAGAACTTCAATATTAGCCATTTATCTGTTAACAGCCACGACATGAAAATTATTATAGGCTTTAATATGAGTTAAGGTCAGAAACATATTAACGTAGCCAATATTGATACATAAAATAACCTAAAAATAATACTTGAATTGAGTTTTGCAACTATCCATAAGCTCTCACCTTGATCGACACCTTTGTGTCCTTGTGCGCCAGTTTCAGGGCATTGTGGAACACTTTGAGGTCCTCTTCCAGTGCCAAGGTAGCAGCAGGCAGCTTCTGCTGCTCGGGTTCAATGTGTTCGGCTAGACGTGCAGGCGAGTCGATGAACAGCAGCTTCTTGCTCCCCTTGAGGCCAGTCAGTAATCGCTCGTGGTATTTGGTGTACTCCCGTACCCAGGTGTTGCAGTTATAGATGTACACGGCAGCCACATTCTCGTAGGCAAAGTTTGGAAAGACCACAAACCACTTGGATAAGAAGTCCGTCTTAAAGCGGTTACTGGGACCCACGTGGGTGAGGTCTACTACGATCTCATAGTGCTTGGCATAGTACGGTTTGAGCGTCAGAAGGACGTGGTAGATCAGAAGATCGCCATTGATTTGTCCGGTTTTGAACCTAAAGAGAAATAACAACAATGATATTTTGAATTTGAATTCGTTTTTGCTTCTAAAGGCAATGCACTATATATCTTTGAGAAGTGTATTTTGTGAATAATGTCTAAAAACAATGCATTAGTAATTTCAAACACTTCAAACAAGCAGTCTATTTCAATTCCCTTAAATGGTAAACTTCTGACTTACACACAGCTTACACAGAGTGGAAACCTGTTTATCAAATATAGCCTTGTTTTCTACTGTCGTATCCACAGGTCAAGAGCATCTCAACTGAAGAACACCTAAATAACATCAAGTGTGGGGGACAGGAAGTGACTGTACTGTATCACAATATATCAAGCCTCATTGCTTCAGGTCGTTCTTCTTCATTTACCAGCTCTCCCTCTCCGGATAAGTCCCTAAGAAAGGCTCTATATCTACTTTAGTAAGTACATATTAATTCACCAATTATCTGTAAAGCTAATGTTTGGAAGACATAAGGCAGTACATTCGTCTTTGTTAATGTTTTTATTATAGAGTTAAAGTGGCTAAAGAGTTTTAAAACCAAATTTAACAATAGATTTGGAGCATTTTAAAATCCATATACACTAATTAAAATCATAGCGAGTCAAGTTAAATTATGTACATTACCGTTCAGAAGATTGGGTTTGGTAAGAAATTGTAATGTTTTTGAAAAAAGTCTCATGAAAACTGTATTTATATGATCAAATACAGTAAAACAGGTATAGTAAAGTAGCTAAAATGTAATTTTCAGTCACACGATCTGTATTCTGATTTGATGCTCAAGAAACATTTCTTATTATTATCAATGTTGAAAACAGCTGTACTGCTTAATACTTGTGGAAACAGAAAAAGAAATGTCTACCGTCTTACGGTACATTCACACGGGGCATTGGTGTCAACGCTTGATGGAGGAAGTGTCTGAAGCTTTGTGCTGACGCGACCGTCATAGTGACAACAGTTCACATTAGTTTTCTGGTGTTGCATGAACCAAGGTTATAATAGTTTTACATTTTTTTATTTGTTTTATTTTAATATAGTTTTTAAATTTGCAATAAAATTCAGTTTAGGTTTTATTAGTTTCATTAATATTTTTGTTAGTTTTAGTTTTTTATTTATTTTTGTTATTTTGTGAACACATTTTTATTTAGTTTTTATATAGTTTAGTTTCAGTTTTAATTAAAGCTTAGCAGAATCAACATATCACTTCCAGAGCTAAGTCCAAAGAAAGACTTAATCTACTAATTTAACCTTAAAATGATGCAATCGTCTAGCGACACAAAATGAACGCATGCTGAGACTGGATAGATGGTAAAAGTATACAGATATACACCAAAGGAAGCTGTCAAGCTTTTTTTACTAAATACTTTTACACAAGTTGCGCTTAATGTCATCTAATGGTGTGTTGAAATATTTAATATGAAAATAAATGTAGCCTAATTTGGTTATAGATTGTCTTTTTTTCTTATTTAACCTAATCATGATATTGTAACTGTCGTGTCTTGCTCACTTTTTCGTGAACAGCCGGGCATAAATCATAACTGGGACTTCTGAAATTTATAACGGCAATCATAAAGGCTCATATTTGAATATGTTATTTTCTTTACTTATGAAGAATTATTAGCACGTGCATGATGTTAAATAGCTATTCATCTTTGTTCGAAAGCCTGGCAGACTGATCACAAGATACTAGGCCAAGTTTTGTATTGTTTACATAAAGGATGCATGTTCTCATCTTTTTTTTCTGCTAATTATCATATTGCTCTGCATTTCTGTTTTTCTTCAAAGCACCAACTTAGAATGCCTAATGTTGGTTTGATTGCTTGTGTTACATGAGAAAATATAAAAGTTTGCCTACCTGATGTTGTAGATTAATGCGAGTGCGGCTCGGTTCGTAACTTCGTGATGCGCCATTTACAGGTCTTTCCCTAAACTGTCACAGAGCTCATATATTTTTCCGCCAAGGGGAGAGAACGTAATAATTACGAAAATTAATATTTGTTTTTGTTAATTATTATTTTATTTCAGTTAGTTTTTCAATAACTGTTCTTAGTTTCTCAAATATTTTGACATTTTTATTTTATTTCAGTTTATGAATTAGCTTTTTCATCAATAGTTATAGGCTTAGTTTGTTTTCGTTTACAAAAATAACCTTGGAATGAACGCGATTGACTAGCGTCTGTGGAAGGGTATTTGCATAATTAACATAATTGGACCCACAATTAAGTTCGACAACGCTTGACATCACTCCATTCAAATTAAACGAGGCGTTGACGCCGACGCCCCATGTGAATGAAGTATTACTGTCCATTTAACAACGAGTTTATTGCATCCTTGTTGAATATAAGCATTAACTTCTTAAAACAAAATCTGACTGACCCCAAACGTTTGAATGGTAGAGTACATGTTTTTTCCATTAGCCAAGCTTTTTACATTATGTTTGAACAGACAAATGTTGCATTGTTACTGGAAACTTATTGCATAAAACAAAACTTTAAACTTAACCTTAATTCCTGGTTAAGACTGAGACTAAGAGTGTAATGAGTACTGAGAAGCTAAATGAACTACTATAGAATATTTAAAAGAACATGACTAGCTGAATAAAGGTACTTGTTTGTTACACAGATCTCAAAATACAGTGACAATGCAGACCACAAATGAGCTGATGTACAACACCACCACAGAAGAGTATGAGGTCCTCAACATTTCTTTTGCAACGACTACTTTGCCTGCAACTGGTGCTGCCGAGATCAGCGGTTTTATCAATGCCCAGCTAGCGTTTATAGCAACAGCAACTGCTGGCAGTATCATCCTGATCCTTCTAACCTCCACCATAGTGTTGGCATGTACCGTCTCAAGCCTGAAACGTCATCACCGGGCCCCTCGTCCATCCCGAAGCAATGCAGACCTGGTGAGTGGAGCAGGCTACTGGGGTACCGAAAGAAGAGAGGGCGGCATTGTGGGTCCATGCGAAACCAGCGTTCTATTGGAGGAGGTAAAGACAGACGGCGAGGAGGAAGAGATCCATGATGGTGCGGCAGAGCCGAGCCAATACATCGCCACTTCTAATGCAGCTGGTGATTCAGAGAGCATCCCGACAGCCATGCAGAGCTCAATCTCCAGGGATTCCTGCATAGATCCCATAAGTTTGGAGAATATGCCTCTGATGGTGTAAATTAGGAGCTTTTTTTGTATGCTGGGCTCTGATGTCAGGCATTTTACTTCTTTTTTTTCTACTTCTCTTCACCTACTGCAGTAAAAAAGTAAGCTAACAAAAGTGCCCAGTTACAAGCGGCCTTACAGGGTTTTTCACAATTAACTAGCTACAAATTCTGTTCATCCTGTTAAAAGGAAATTGCTTGTAATATTAGATAAATTTGATGAGTCAGTCAGTAAATAGAAAAAATTGACCTTTTCACAGATGAGATCAATGCAGTTTTCTCGTCTCAATCGGCTTTGGAGATCCGTTTAGTCAGGATGACAAGGACAATAAGAAAATGAAATTTCTGTGTATGATTGTATATTTTGTGAAATTGGTATTGAACATCAGTATTGTCTCACATTTTCTATATTTTTTTAATATGGCAAGCAACATCATATACCCAGAAATCGAAGAGCACATTCACTTGCTGTAGATGGAAGTGAAATAGATTAATACTATACTCATAAATAGCAGACCACAACAGGTGCCTAAAACTGTTGTTGTAATTTCTACTGTAATTTCCACTACAGTCACCAAACTGCATTGGAAAAATAATGAACACACATCTGCATTAATCAGTCAAACAGTCTAGTTGAAACAACCTATGAATTGCTTATTTATATTTGACTCCAAATATTAAGCAGGTACAAAATAAATCACACACTTCAGCTTTAAAATGGGTAAAGCAATACCACACAGCCTTAAAAATCATATAACAATGATCAAGTTTTCTATCTCAGAACACTGACATCTCAATATAAAATAAAATGCTAATGACACAAATGCTTGTTCTGTTTATTATTCACAATAAGACTTTGATATTTCCTGAGTGTTGCAATGCTACTGTTACCGTAGTTGCCCGATTTTGAAGTTGATATTGGTGGTGGTTGAAAAGTAGGCGTTCAATAAAAGGAACTTTCCAAGATTACAAAAAAAGAGACATGAGATCATTTCCCTTTAGATGGCTTCTGCTCTGCAAATAAATCTTACTCTGACAGAATCATTTGAAGATAATTAACTGTTCTTTAAAAAAAAAAATACATCAATGCTTTAAAACATACCTTAAAAATGATTAACCTATCCTAGAACAGAGTTTAGATAGAAAAAAAAGTGCTTCTGTTTTTCATACTCTGTTACCACAGATTATTTCCTCAGGAAAAAAAAACTGCTATTAGCAAAAACGAATGCAGTCTTTTCACAGCTTCATTTCCTGTCAAGTGAAGTGACAGTTCCGTATTCATCTCTATATACTTCAGTCTTTAACAAATGCTTCAGAGGATGCCTGGGTAAGTAAATATTCAGCTGTTTTGTCTAACATAAACCAATAATTGTTACTTGACAGTGCACAGCAAAACTTCTAAGTGTATATGTTTTTAACATTTAAAAACATATAACCACATGGCACTAAAAAAGAGAGTAGAAAACAGTCTGTTGGAAGCTAGCTGTCCAACGGTGACTGTAAAATAAATTTAAAAATTGTTTCATTGTTAGTCTGCGTCGCCAAGTATTCACCTATCAGTTTGTGTGCAGCATTTGTACACACAAACATTGGGTGTCGCCTTTTTGAGAAGTTATATGAAAAGATTTTAACTTAAAAAACTTAAGTTTTAATCTGAGCATGCTGCCTGTGGCCTATAAGAATTTTAGGGAGATAAAACAGTCTGTTGAGTCTTTTATGCAAAAATGTCTCTTTTTGGCAAGGTTCTCAAAGGACACCATGAGGACTACTCTTCGCACACTTGTATTCCTCTTCTCTCTACCATGGAGTCTAAATGGCCATTTAACAACCAGCAATAAGAATATTGCTGTAACAAACACATCAGAAAATGCATCATGGCATAGGGATTACACTACTGATTATGGAACAGAAAACGTGGTTTCACTTTCAAGAAGCATTCAGACACGACAACATACAAGTCACTCTGAGCAGCAAGAGATAAGGCTGAGGACAGCCAATGGTAAAGACGAGACATCAAGGACACGGAGGAATGTACATTATGACAAACACAACTCAACTACTATGTCGACACACCCTGAAACGCAAATGCGGGATGAGGTAACTCAAGAAAAGGAACTAAAAATCAACAGAAAGTTCCCGCAGACCACATACTACATCTCTTTTGCAGACAGAGAATGCTACAGAATTTAATGTCTTTGCTAAACCAACCGATGCCACAAGGGCATATGTTTCACCAGAGGAAAAGACAAGCAGCGGACTTCCTGAGACACAGAAAGCCACTCAGGAAACACCTTCTATTTCCGCAAATAAAACAGTCATGGATATCAACGAAACCAGCACAAATAAAGATCTTCCAACAGCTCAGCCCACAATGGAGACTTCAGATCAACCAAGCCCAATGACTCATGTTCACACTTCCGCAATAGCAACTGGGGTAGATTTCAAAGGGACCCTAAGCACCAATGGTGTGAAAACCACAGAAGGGAAAGAAGTCACAGATAAGTGGACACGCACTCAACAACCCGAGCTTGAGACTTCATCAATGACTAAGTCAACGAAGATGTTGATGACCACTAGAAAGACCACCAAAAAGCGAAGTACTCCCTCATCAAAAGACAAGCAGCAAGCGAACCCAGGTCCTGCTGTGGCGGCTGTGATCGGCACCACGTTTGTCTTGATGTTCATAGCCATAATCTGTATCTTGGTAAGGAAACGCAAAAAGCAAAGAAAGCAGCTAGAAAATCCAGAGTGGGCCGGACCCTCACCGTTTCTAGATGGCGACGTTCAACCGAACCTGCCAAATATAGAGGAATCAGAGGCAATCAATAGACAAGGCTTCAACCAGATGTCTGTTTCCAGATACCTCTCAAACGGCTCTCAAAACACCTGACATTCGGGGGGAACACAAGTGAGGAGGTTCTCATGGGGGACATCCTGCAAGGGAGCACGTTTGGCAGACAAAATCCAGATGAGGTCCAAGCCCCCAATGAGAACCCAACAGCTACTCAAGATTCAACTGAGACTGAAGAAAACAAAATCCAGGAAGGTCAAGAATCTGTGGACTCTTCTGAGACCAAAACACCTGCATCAGGAAGTGAACAAGAAACTGTGATGGAGAGCAAAGAATCCAAGCAGATGGATGACCTCACTCCATCTATGTCTTCTGGTCCGGATACTGTAATTAAACCTCCTCCACCTTTAGTGTCTATAGATCTTGATTCCCTTTCAGAAGAAGCAGCTCCTTTACAAACATCAGATGGTGTGATTGTTCCACCTGCTCCACCAATGCCCTAAACTTGTGACTTTATACAAACCAACATACTCATATTTGCTTTCTAAAAATCAAACAAATTATGTAAACAACTGTTTGCGACCTTGATGTATCAAAATCATAAATTCAGGACATATTGAAGAGGTTGTGTTTTTTATTAGCCAATAGGCTTTAATTATGTCACAATTGTTAATCATGATATGCTACTTGCCAATAAATGGCAGCTTAATCTAGAGAGAATCTGACTGGACAAAAAGCTGTGTAGTCCATGACGAGTCATCCATATTCTTGGTCAGGGGTCCAGCTAAATTTAGCTCCAACCAGCTCAAACACACTTGCCTGGAAGTTTCTATTGAGTCTGAAGATCTTGTTCAACTGCTTCAGGTGTGTTTAACTAGGGTTGGAGCTAAATTTTACAGGACAGTGAACCAACAGGTTTAGACACTGCAGTTCTTGGTTGCAGTTCTTTAAAATGTCTATGCTTTGGTAATTTTAATATTTTAACAGCTAAAAGCTAATGTAAAGCTAGCTCAGGCATAAAATACACCGCATGTCCAGTCTTTGCTCGTATGCACTTAAGTATGTGTACGAGAAAGAGGGAATGTATCCTCAATACCCAGTTTGTGAATTAATTACTGCATTGCTATAGCTACTGGGAGCATGTCTCAGCTTCAAACAGAGAGGAACTGTCAGACGAACAGACCCAATTGCAGCTCACTCTAAAAATACAAAGTGTTGCAACAACACGGCTTTGTCTCCTTTCCTTCAGCTGTAAAACCAAAATGTTAGTTACAGGACTGTTTGCTAATATTTTTGCCTATAAGCACCTTACATTTTTTAGGAGTTCATCATCAGTTCATCTAATCTCTGATGCTAATTATTAATCATATGAAACGGTTTTATTCCAAAAAAATTAAAAAAAATCTAGGACCAGTGATAAACAATGATTCACATATTTCAGTGGAAAGATGCTGTCTAAACACTGCCAGACTACATTCAAATGATATTTAGTCTGCATTGAGAGAAAAATGAGGTGATTCAAGAACCTTCAACTGAACCGAATATCATGAAAATCATTCCACAACCGGTTCTGTTTCCAATACTAACATAGTCTGCGCCTAGGGATCAGTACACCTAAAGTACTACCATTGAGAAAAGTTATGAAGTTAGTACAAGTAGTATACTGTGTGTCTTCTGCAGTGATGAATGCAGGGCATGTGCGCACCACCTGCAGCAGAAGTGAGAGAGGAAATGTCATAGCTGAGTCAAATTGGGAAACAGACCACAAGGCTATTTTTTGCCTTTTGATTTATTTTCAAGAAAACTCACTTCGTCTGTTGGGATTCAGCCAGAGATCAGTGGCTACTTGAGCCATTACCTTTAAACTACTAGTTTGTGGGATGCCAATAACAACAACATCATTATTTTTATTATCCAATTCAGACCACCATTCAATGGTATATCTATAGTACTTTTTTGTTAGGGATTTGATTAAGTTTTACAACAGTCAGGTCGTAGTGATACTTTTCATTGCAGCAGGTTTTCTGATTCAATGGCTCAAACCCTCACAAAACTTAACTGTGCTGCTATGCAGGTGTTCACACATTTGATTGGTGTTGCTATGCTGCTTCGCTCCAGGGCTACATTCACACCTCATTGGTGCTCTGAAAATGTGGAACTGCACTTTCAGAACACCAGGGGAAAACATGTGGGAGCCATATGGAGCATGACAGACCACTGTAACCCAGACCATCCCATATTTATATCTATAGATACAGTATATAGCTGTATATATATAAAAACTTGAAACATTAATACATCCTGCCAAACAGAGTCAGTTTCATACAAAATAGACTCTTTTTCTGTTGGTAAACATGGTGACATTTTTCTGTGGGTGGAGCTTAGCTGAGGCAGAAAGAGTCCCCTGATCGCTTCACTAACGTTAGCTATGAAGTCTGTTAGCTTGTTTTTTTAACAATAACTGTAGAAATTCCGATTTTACCTGCATATGTAAGGCCACTCACTGTCTGGGACCGCGACTGTTATTTGAAAAGGTTAACTTTAAAGAACGAAACCAGATTGGCCGACCCGTACAAGCTGTTACTCATAGAATAGATGATCTGACAGGATTCCCTCCGGTCGAGTGACTCGCATCTAACGTAGACCCAGGGAATTTGTCTCTACTATATCTATCTAGTCATGAAGATGTATATATTTCAGTGTCAGCAGGCAAATTTTTTACAGCAACATTGTTATTCCAGCCACAATTAATCACAACAATGTATATACAATTACAGGTGATTAAGCATATTAAGTTTGTTGTTTTACACACATGCACACAGACATTATTTCATACACAACATTTTCGTGAGATGCAAGAAATCTTCAGACGTGCCTATAACAAAAGACAATACTTTATTGAACCTTTTCTGATAAGAAGTGTGAGCTGCAAACGTGATCATTTTGAAGATGGTTTCTGTCCAGTCCACTCGTTTGATCTCGTTTAACCACAGCTGTCGTCGCTTTTTTTGTCTGGCAGAGACAGCAGGTACGCATTAAAATTCAAATCGACACCTTTACTACATAGATTCTAGCACCCAACATCACAAGATGATAATTTAAGCTCCTTGTGTAGCCGAATCTGCACTGTTTTGAATGGACTGCCTCCAGTTTTCGCTTTGTTTTGCCTCCAGCTAACGCTGTGACGTAATTGTGACGTCGGCCCTAAAAGGGTCTATAATCTAACTAAACAAGAGGGGGTATATCAACAAGATTAAATTAATCTGAGAATTTACTCAAAGACCAATACTGAAATCCTCAAGAGTTAAATTAAGAGGACATTGCCCCCCTAAATGAGGACATTGCCGTAGAGGCACATTAAACCACGTCACCCTGTCTTCTGTATTAGCTGCGTCACATACAGATTAAATCAGCACCTAATGGTACTGTCGCAATGGAGCCTGAGTTCATTTATCAAAGCATCGGGCTGTGTGAGTAATGGGATTTATAAATATGGCATGTACACAGACCATGACATGTCACAGGAGAACAAAAAGTGTGAGAGAGATTGTGAGAGAAAAATAAGGGAGATGATTTGGTAGCGTGTGCAGATCCGGAATATAAAACACTGAAGTCAGCATCCACCCCCCCTCCCCTCATCAACAGCAGTATGGGCCGACTCTGTACTGCATTTTACCACCTCCCCCTCCCTACCATTCGATGATCCTTTATATCCCTCTTTGGTCCCTCCTTTCTCTCTCTACCTCCTCTCACAGACATCCCTGAAGCAAGTGAGGAGTAGCAGCAGCGGAGGCTATCCAGGGGTGCAAACGCTCTGCATGACCATGCCTGGAAGAACGGAAAGGCAGGGAAACGGCTAAGAGAGACTCTAAACCAAAGTAACTCTCGGCTGCCAATGAGAGGAAAAGGAGGGGTAGGGTAGAAGAGGGGGAGCAAGAGCAGGAGCATGAGACAGTGAAGACGAAACGTGGACCCTGCTGTCATACAAGATTGGGAAAACATAAGACACCAAGCAATCAAAATCTCCTTCTGCTGCTCTAGATAAAAGGAGGAACAGGAAAGAGAGGTCAGGAAGGACAACGGCATGTTCACAAAGTAATGGAAGGAATCAGGTAAGCAATATATGACATTTAGACAAGAATTAGGAGTGTTTAACTCTCACACAGTTAAGCTTAACAAATATGCTTAACCATAAAATGCAGAGAGATGTTAGGTCAGAGTGAGTCTGCAGAAGAGCATTTTTATTTAAAAAATAGGGACACCTCCATTAGAGCACAATACGTTCCCCCATAGAAATTTCTGGCATGTGCGCACACTTTTTTCTAACGGTAAAATGTGGTTTTTAGACTAGTGGCAAGCATTGAACTTGAAATGGACTTACTAATGGATTTACTGAAGTAATGATTCAGGCTTTAATATCATGTTACATTTTTCCAGCATACTGACGTAGCAACCCAGAACACATGTAACTTCCCAGAACAGAGCATGACATGATGTGCGCATGCATAGAGGTACTGTGCAATGCTGTGCACAATGCACGAATGAGGGGGTGGTGGTTCAGGATGTAGCCACTGCTACCAAGGCTAAATGCTAACATGTCAGTGCTGCAGCATGGCAGAGTAGCTCCTGGCAGAGGCTCAAGCTATTAGCACAGACCCACTGAGAGAGAGAACTGAGTGGCTCTGTATGGGTGGTAACAGTGAGACCTGTTGTTAACAGTGCAATGGACAGAAAAGGTTCAATAAATAGAAATGTCCTTATGGCATGATGTCCATACTTTGTTTATATGTTATACTAGGTGAATAAGGACATATTAAGCAATGAGTCTTTGAAAATTGCTGCTTAATTCCCCAAAATATGGTGTTATGGGCATGTCATCCAAAAGTAGGGGTGGTCTTTCTCCTAAAGAGTTCAAATGATTGCTACATCTCCCAATAAACTTTATAGGACCTAGATATAACGTGTTGAGGATACTGAGGTTCTCATTCTTAAAACCTGAAGTTGAAAAACATGCTATGTAAAGAACAAATGAGAATAGGGTTGACAGAAACATTAGAACAATACTTACACCGTACAATGTAAAATCATAAATGATAGTCAAATTTAAGATCTGTAAAAATTTCCTGGAAGACGAACCGACTTGTATTTTAGTCATTAGTAGAAGGGATGAGTCAACTCCAACTCTTCCGCTAATCTCCAGCTTTGGTGTATCTTGTTAGCTTGGATACCAATTAATTTACCTTGAATAAAAGCAAAACCTGAAGAGCAAGTATGTAACAAATTTTCCTTTTTACAGGACAGCCAACACCACACCTGCCTCCATGCCGACTAACCTGTTGCTGCTCCTTCTGTTTGGGGCGCGTGTGCTGGCCATTTGCCCACCAATGTGCACCTGCAGTAGAGGCCATAGAGCTGTGGACTGCTCTGCACGAGGGTTGGCTATACTTCCTGACAGCCTGCAGCACAACATTAATTTCCTCAACTTGTCACATAACCGACTCCAAGATCTCGATGGACTCCTCAACCATTTTGACCACTTAAGAACTCTGGACATCTCATATAACCATCTGCACCACCTTCCTGTTGGTCTGCCAAGAGCACTTTGGGATATACGTGCCTCTGGAAACTACATCAGTCAATTGGAGAAGAACGATACGGCCTACCACTGGAACCTTCAGAATATGGACTTGTCACACAACTTGCTGGAACGAGTGGTCTTAATTAACAACACGTTGTCCAATCTCCAATCTCTCAACCTTAGTCATAACAAATTCTGGACTGTCCCGACAAACATGCCATACAATTTGGAGATGGTGGACCTCTCTTACAACTACTTGTTGCAGATCTTGCCTGGCTCACTGGATCGCCTTCCCAAACTGTCGAGATTCTACCTGCATGCTAATCGTTTTACTTCGTTGAGCGATTACGTCTTCAGTCAACTGGAAAGACTGCAGCTCCTTACACTTGGAGACAACCCTTGGGCTTGTGAGGATGAGGAGAATATAAACCATCTGCTGACCTGGATGCAACAGACCCCCGCAAAGATCTTGGGCTGTCCCTGCTACACAAGGCCCACATGTGGAGAAGCCCACCTGGCCACTAGGAGAACCTGGCACTCAGCCGCATTCACAGAGCAGCCACTGGGTGCCGATGCTCTTAATCCTGGCCATCGAGCACCAATGCAGGTAGTTACATCTGGGTACTTGTCCAAGTCAGCCCAGTTGAATGTGGGTCAATATCCAAGCGATGGTAATACTGCTGGGCCAGGCGAGCAGGTACTAATTGTGGGTGGGGGATTTCTCACATCAACTCCACATAGCCTGTCCACACAGTCAAGCACAACAATCCGAACACGTAGCACCAAGAAGGTCCTTCCAGGCAGAGCTCGCAGCACAAGCCATCAAATCCACACATGCTGCTTTGAAACCACAATTTTTAGCCTTTTATGTACAGTTTTCATCCTCAATACTTGGTGATTCTGCATAACATCTCTTGAACTAGACCTGCTGCCTTGAGTCTGGTAAACAAAAAATCCACAAAGAATGCAAAAAGAGAGACTTACCTCTTAGCTTTCCATTTTCACATTGTACTGGCTACCTTCTTGAGCATTTTTCAACATATGCAATATGCCTGCTTCCAATAAACTTACCGCCTTCTACATAATGTGACTGAGTACTGTATGGCTTACACATACGAACATCTAGACACGTGTACAAGTACAATACAATTAGCAGTTTCTTAATGTGGAAAATGTAATGTTCTTTCCAGTGTAATGCTTGAGCATTGACAGATATTGGTAAATTTCATTGTTTAGATTATGTATTAAACAAAAAACAAAGTGTAAAGCTGATGTGTTCTATGAGTACAGACATGCTGCCTTTAACTATTGAAATAAGAATAAAATTGGAAAATCCATGGTGTTTTATTACAACTACATAAAGTCAACAGGCCCCGCAGTGAGACTGGAAAGTGCCAAATGCTTAAACACAGCAAAGCAGAGCTGATAGTCCACGTCAAGAGAGGTAAACTAAATGGAACTCCTGGTTCCCCAGATACCCGTAAATCCCATTGTGTCTCTCTGTGCTATATGAAAACCATCAAGCTTGGCTAGACATTTTACATTCCTACACAGGATAGTAAATAGTTCACATAAATGGCAATACTCCATAAAAAAGGGTTTCCTTCTGCTTACAAAAAAGCACAAAGCTGGTGCTGAACAGAAAACAGTCAGCACCAGCACGCTTAGAAAATACAGCAGAGCTGGTTTAAAACGTCAATAATTTCCTTGATGTATTTGGTGACACCAGTTTAAATGTTTTCTCAGCAGTTTGTTAAAATATGTGCCTGTAAAAAGAAGGGGATTGCCCAGTTGAGTATTGTTTTTCCTCACCTACCTTTACATCTTATGGGCCTTTACTTGCCATCTCCTCTAGCTTGCTCGCTAGGGGCATTATAAAGCACCATTCTTTGTTAAGCTGCTTTGGAAACACAAATCTCTACAAATATCTGCCATATTAAGACCAATGACAAGCAGACTTCATAAACTGATGTCTCCGTGATATTAACCAAATAAATAAGCGGTAACAATAATGAGAGAGAAGTAAACACTAAATACAGTACAGAATAATACAGTAAATACAGCTTTGTATTTTAACAGAATTAATAAACTAAAGAACAACAGAACACTATTTATTGATATGATCATTTACCTGATATGCAAGGTTGGTCTCAACATTATTCGCTTTGAGACAAATAGCCCAGATTATTGACCAACATATAACCACCCGATACCTCTTACAACTGCTGTAAAGCTTTATACTAGGGGTGGGCGATATGGCAAAAATATCATATCACGTTTTTTTTAGAAATATCACAATTTCACGTTTTTATCACGATTGTTGGTTTTACTATTTGGTCTGAACAGTGTAGAGACAAAGCCTTTCAAGGTAACAAAATATAAAAAATATTTAGGCTAAAGTGCTTTATTTTCAGGTACAATAGGTGTATTTAGCAGGAGCATTCAATCAATTGAATGAACAAATATAAAAATAAAACACTATATAGATTGATTCCTATTAAAGCCTATTCCTATTTTTCTTTCTGTCAAGAGTAGTTTTTTTTTTTTTGCATTTTGTTGTTTTAGCATTACAGGATACAAATTGTGTAATCTGTCTGTCGATTCTGTCATAGTGTGTTATATTTATACCATCAATTACTCACTCAAATTTAGTTTTAAACTTAACCTGATAATTTATGCTCCCTAATATCCTACTACAAAAGTTCAACAGATATCAAGTGTGACATCAGTGCCTGTATGTTGCATCAACTAAAGGGATCGTTCGCCTTAAATGAAAAGTGTGTCACCATTTACCCCTCCTGTTCTGGTATGACTGTGTTGAACACAAAGGAAGATATGTTGATAAAAGTTTGTGTTTTTGTCTATACAATAAGGTCCAGTGTTGTTTGGACACCAATGTTCTTTAAAATATATTTTTGTACCCGACAGGTTTAGAATAACATTAAAGTGAGTAAACAACAACATAATTTTCCTTTCTGGGTGAACTATCCTTTTAAGATGTAGAGAGAATAAATAAATGCATTCACTTCCATCCTTTAAAAAAAACACACCTTCGTGGCTCCACCTCTTGCAAGGGTGTTGGTTGGAATACTCAAATAAAAGATAACACGCTACTCTGTCATTCACACAAGTAACATCCTTCTCAACAGACGCAGAGAGCAATCATCCAAACGGTAGGCTAAATCTGACTATTTTATACTTTTATATAAAAGTAAATAGGCCTAATTATACAGTTATATACTTTATGTAACTTGTATACAGAGGTGGAAAGTAACGAATTACATTTACTCGCGTTACTGTAATTGAGTAGCTTTTTTGTGTACTTGTACTTTAAGTAATTTTTTTAATCTGTAATTTTACTTTTACTTAAGTATATTTTGTGTGAAGTATTGTACTTCGCTACATTTTAAAACACATTCGTTACTGAGTAAAAAAAAAATTCGCTCCGTGGAAACAACTGCAGTAAATAATGGGCAGAAGAAGAAACTGGCGCTAAAATCACAAGAAAGATGCAGACGGACAAGACAGGCGTTATGGTGCAGACCCAGCTGAAAACCAGACCCCGTCGTATTCTGCTGAAGTTGAACTCGAAGGAAATGAAGTGAACCCCTGGCCATATTCATGCTCTATTATGCAGTGTTAGCTGTGTTTGCCTCGGAAGACCGAACTAGCAGCTTATAACATCTCGACATCGCCCTTCGCAAGCATGTAGAGGTAACGTAAGGTAAATACTTACATCATTGCACTGGTGGTTAAAATGAAGCTTTAACAGTTTAACAAAAGGTTTTGCACAAATGAGCCAAAAAGACAGTGGTGCAGGGTGTGCAATATCATCTGCGATAATATAGTAATTGTTGTTTTAACGATGTGCGATTTGACATTATCAGTATTTTGCCAAAACCAATCAAATCACTCTAAACAGTGTGGCGTGAAATCTAGTAACATTAGATTAGACTAGTGCGTGTGCATTTGAAGTGCTTTCTTTCACTGCGTGATTCAGTCCGTTAAAATGCGTTTAGAATGAAGCAGAAAATGTATATATTTATATAATTTAATATAGTAAGTCAACATCACATGAAGAATGCCGTTTTTCTCAAAAAATCACCATGATTACATAGACCTGTAGTTTTGCTTTTTACAACAGTTCAAATAACAATAAGTTAATTAAGAGACTTGCGTTTTAGACACCATATTGCCTGTTTTGCTCTATTTCGACAACAAAATAATACCAAACACAGCCACCATAGCACAGTTTTGCCTCTGACTCTGAGCAATGACGTGTTTGTTCCTGAATGTATTAACCGTTTCAATGATTCTGTTCAATCCCAATGACTCACTTATCAGTGACTTGCTGACACCTACTGGTGGTTCTAATTTAACATTTAAAGTATCTTTTGATTTATTTATTTTTTAATTTCAAATGACTATTTAACATTTGTGACCGTGGCCTGGAGCACAAAACCAGTCTTAAGTCGCTGGGGTATATTTGTAGCAATAGCCAACAATACATTTTATGGGTCAAAATTATACATTTTTCTTTTATGCCAAAAATCATTAGCATATTAAGTAAAGATCATGTTCCATTAATATATTTTGTACATTTCCTACTGTAGATATATCAAAACTAAGAGCTTAATTTGAACAACTTTAAAGGAGATTTTCTCAATATTTGGATTGTTTGCTCCCTCAGATTCCAGATTTTCAAATATTGTTCTATCATAACAAACCATACATCAATGGAAATATTATTTATTCAGCTTTCAGATGATGTATAAATCGCAATTTAGGAAAATGGACCCTTATGGTTTTGTGGTTCAGGGTCACATTTTATGTCTTATTTATCAAAACATTATTTCTGCATTTGTAACTGCAGGCTAAATGCATTCATGTCAGTGTGTAAATACATCTACGTCACTTCAGATGAAGCTTCTGCGTTTCCTCTGCATTGCAAAGATGAATTTTGTTGATACTGATTTAATTTCCCTGGTAACAGCCTAAATGTGTTATTATTCTAAATAACTGATTCCTTTAATTAAAAACACCTAGTTTGAGATTTATAGGCCCATATCCCAGGTGTGTCAAACTCTGGAGGGTGTTACTGGAGGGCCATAGCCCTAGTTCCAACCCTGCTCCAACACACATACCATGTAGTTTTCAAATAAGCCTAAATGATTCGTTTAGCTGTATCAGATGTGTTTAATTAGGGTAATATCTACACTGTGTAGGGCTGTGGCCCTCCAGGAACTGAGTTTGACATCTTTGGTCGATCTAATTTTTTCCTCCCTCTCATTGTTAAAATGTAACTAAGTACTTTTTACTCAGAGTAAATTTTAAATGAGCTACTTTTTACTTTTACTTGAGTATATTTTTAGACTGGAACTTTTACTTGTACTTAAGTAAAATTTCAGTAATGTAATGGTACTTTTACTTGAGTAGAATATTTTTGTACTCTTTCCACCTCTGCTTGTATACATGTTAATATTGTCAGGTTGATAGTTTCAAAATGCAGAATAATATTGGTTAATTTGGGATGTGCCATATGACTTAAAAAACATTTACAAATGAAGAGGAAGTGGACCATTATAATTGTATATTGTTGTTTGCTAAACAGTGAAAGACATGGGTATGGCTTCCAAAACTCAAATCCTACTACTTCTAGTAGCTGTAATAATTACAAATTTCACCATGGACATCATTGGCATACCAGTGCCGACAGTGGCAGACAATGACATATCATCAAGCACCATGAACACGTCAAGCACCAACATATCATCAGGCATCACAGGCACATCAAGCCCCAACATATCAACAAGCACCATGGGCATGTCAAGCCCCAACATATCATCAGGCATCACGGGCACGTCAAGCACCAACATATCAGCAAGCACCATGGGCACGTCAAGCCCCAACATATCAACAAGCACCATGGGCACGTCAAGCCCCAACATATCAACAGGCATCACGGGCACGTCAAGCCCCAACATATCAACAAGCACCACGGGCACGTCAAGCACCAACATATCATCAGGCATCACGGGCACGTCAAGCACCAACATATCAACAAGCACCACGGGCACGTCAAGCACCAACATATCAACAAGCACCACGGGCACGTCAAGCACCAACATATCAACAAGCACCACGGGCACGTCAAGCACCAACATATCATCAAGGCATCACGGCACGCCAAGCACCAACATATCAACAGGCACCACGGGCACGCTGCTCCCAACATATCATCATCAGGCACCACGGGCACGTCAAGCACCAACATATCATCAGGCATCACGGGCA
Source organism: Gymnocypris eckloni scoliostomus (assembly GCA_027564155.1). Taxonomy (NCBI): domain Eukaryota; kingdom Metazoa; phylum Chordata; class Actinopteri; order Cypriniformes; family Cyprinidae; genus Gymnocypris; species Gymnocypris eckloni. The sequence goes on along the minus strand of CM050417.1, from coordinate 8,356,771 downwards.
CGTCAAGCCCCAACATATCATCAGGCATCACGGGCACATCAAGCCCCAACATATCATCAGGCATCACGGGCACGTCAAGCACCAACATATCAACAAGCACCATGGGCATGTCAAGCACCAACATATCAACAAGCACCATGGGCACAACAAACATCACCACCGCATCAAGTACCACTGCCATATTAAAAACCACCAGCAAATCAAGCACCAGCACAAAACCCAGTGGTTCTGTCGCAGCTCTTTCCCCAATGGGACTGTCTGGACTTCTGTTCTACACTACTATGGTTCTCAAAGTCTTTCAGCTGATCTGATCATCATCTCCCTTAATTTGCAGCTTAAACGAACAGGACACGCCCGTGACAGTGCCCTGAACAAGTTGCTAGCACTTTAATGTCAGACCGGCAGAATGAATGATATTTACTGTTCTGATAAATACCTGTTTGCTTTAAACACCTAGAAAAATATGAAGACTTCAAATGAAGAATAAAGACAAAAACCTTTGTTGACTTCGTCAACATTGCTAAACGACATTACACATGCATGACAGTTAAGGATGAGTAATTGCATATATCTATCAAAAAGGGTGTGTATTTGTCATTTAAAGGGCTGGGTGATTTTTTGATTTTATTGATGAATTAAAATGTAATGTTTTGCCACGATTGTATTTTTATAATTCAAGGAATCTCGATTTTAAATAGAAATATTACCAAACATTAGAATTAGACACTCTGACAATACGCAAACGATAACAGTAAATAGAAAAGAATGATCCAAACAAGGGATGTCAATTTTCAATCATTTCCATAATCGATCGTCGTTTAAATTAACAATCAATTAATCGATTAATCTTTAACCTTAACTACTGCAAAATGCGTCTATTGCAGTGGCATATAGTCACCGGCATGACAGGATGTGCAAATGCCACTCAAAACGCCAGCTTCCTCACCCGAGTGAAAAGGGGTTTTAGTCTAAATAAAAGGCTAGTGGCAGGATGGTAAAATGAATGGATGTGATTAAAGGAAAGAGGAAGGAAGGAAGATAAAAGGAAGAGAGCGCGCCATACTTACGCACGGGATCATTATATTTTGTGTGCTGTTTCAGCCATGGAGACCGCTGAATGCGCCTTTTTAAATGGTTTCATGGTGCTCTTTTTTTTTTTTTAACATCATAGCAGTGTTTGCAAATGACATTATCGGGATTTAAAATAAAATGATCCCAAACGCAAGTACGTCGTGTGGGGCTGTGACGTGCGGTCAGTGATCCGCTTCCAGAACCGCTTGCTGTAGCGTTGCTACAGCAAAACACACTGTTACCCATTTGAAACATTATAATGTGAGTATTATGACACAAGTGAGGTACAAAGATTGTTAAGAGAAATAATTGGTTAGCAGGCAAATGTTACATCATGACATGAGAGCCAACGCAATGACATATGAAATAAACGTCCTCATGCAGTAAAGAAGAGTGGCTTGATGAAGTGCTGGAAGTGAAGATGGAAGATGGGCACAGAATGGTAACAAAACTCATTTACAGTCACACACAGCTGTATCGTGCAAACTACTTCATAGTGACGTTAAGACCGCTATAGAAGAATTCATGTTCACGTTTTCCTATATATTTAACTTACAGATATAAGCTTTGCTTCAGTTTGTTTTCTTTTCTATCAGTTTAAATAGTTTGTTTTGATATTATATTATATAAACCTAATAAATAACTGACCTTGTTTTTTAATGGAGTCTGACTCATCAAGGCTGTATTTATTTCAAAAATATAGAACAAACAGTGATAGTGAAATATTATTGCAATTTCTAATATTGGTTTTCTATTTTAATACCTATACTCTAAAATACAATCTATTCCTGTGAAGCAAAGCTGAATTTTCAGCATTATTATTCCAGTCTTCGGTGTCAGATGATCCTTCAAAATAATTTCTTATATGCTGAATTATTATTATCATCAGTGTTGCTGATCTAATATGCGGTTTTACAACTGTTGTGCTGCTTCATATTTTTTTGGAACCCGTTACTTTTTTCTTTGATTCTTTGATTAATAGAACGTTAAAAGTAGGGCTGTGCGATATGGACAAAAAATATATATCACGATTTTTTGATTTTTTTTTCGATTTCGATTTTAATCACGATTTTGACAAACAGACATGCTTTATCTCACATCTTACTTGTTTTTGCACATCTTGTTTTGCACTTTTCTTTATTCTATTACACATTTTACTCTTCTTTTTTAACCTATATATATATATATATATATATATATATGCTCTTGTGTGGTGTTACTTTTATATAATTTTTATTCTTTGCACTGTTCACTGAGCGGACCTGATTTGATCTACATTTCACTTTTGATTATACCCTGTATAATTTATCATGTGACAAATAAAGAAACCTTGACCTTTACAGTTATAAATGCATTCTGTGTGAATTTGAAACATATTTCCAAAGGAAACCAATTAGACCTTTCCCAAAAAGTTGTAACATTTCTCTAGAACAGACATATGGCAAAATATATATATATATTATATGTATATGTGAGTAATCAAATCCAACAAAACATGATGCAACCAGAGCATGTGAGCCAAGCGGAGCGGTTCAATATTCCGCTTTGTGTGTGCGCTCCGCTCAGTCGTTCACGGCCAAAACAAACGCTCCGCTAATGTTCCGCTCACGCTCACCGGTAAACCGAATCCCGCTCAGATCACGCGCTCACATTAAATGTCTCCAGTAAGATTAGGCATATTTATTTTTTCCTGTTTATAGTGACATTATTGAATAAATGTCTCAATTAAAGCAGTAGTCCGATAAGAAATGGTTATGTTTCAGAGTGAAATTGTTCATTTAAATTAGGGATGTTCATTAACCGTTAACCGACTGATAATAATTTTGACCCATACAATCAGTTAAACTGTTTAAAAGTAACTTATTTATTTATTTTTAGTAATTTATCAAAATATTTTAAAAGGTTTGCTGCATGGTTAAAATAAGCTACACGTATAAAAAAACACGTTTTTTAGAGAGAGCGAGAGAGAGAAAAAACAAAGTAGCCTATAAGTCGCAGAAAAAGGCCAACGCGAATTACAAACATTATAATAAACACTGTAAACATATCTAGGCAATTTTAGTTCCCCTCACTCCATAACAAAACCTTTCAATTAACAGTAGGCTAGAAAATAACAAGAATTAAACATAAGAAGCTATAACGACAAACCAAAACTAATTATTTTAGGCTAAAACAAAACTGAAACCAATGTTGGGTCTCTCCTTCAACACAAAATCAAATGTTCCCGTATTCGCGGTATTTAAATACCAAAATATTATTTACCTTTTATTTATTTACCCTTACAATATCCACATAAAACAAAATGTTTTGCATAACTTCACGGCGGTACGGTGATAACGCTAAACAGCACAGATTTTACTACATATTTAAACTGAGCAGTGTGTTTTTTCCATGTTTGACCGGTTATTTTTTATAATGATAATGAACAGGCTGCATTGTGAAGGTAGAATGCTTAAATGTGAGCGCATGAGGCGCTGAAGCAATCACTGGATTTATTCCTCTTCTAACAGTGGAAGCAACTCCTCTTGGTCATGAAGATAATCGGAATTGTAAAAGGTCTGCTTTTATTTGTGTACATTCACAATAAAAAAATTATCTTTGCTTTTTTTGTAAAATAAGACAAAAAATAGAATGCATCTTTCTGCCGTCTGCTTTAATTTCGCGCAGCACAATAATGAACAAACTCTGCATACTCTAAAAAACACTGGGTTCAAAACAAACCAATTTGGGCTGGTAAAAGAGTACATTTGGGGTTAATTTTACCCAGTAAATTTGATTGTTTATTTAACCCATCATTAATGGATGATTTAACTCAGCTAATGGCTTTATTCGTTTCTATTATAATATTCGCTTTTTTTCTTCTTTTTTACTTTATGCATGAAATAATATTTACAGATTAACTTAAATCCTCTAAACTTCTGTAAAATACTCCAGACGTGATAACTTCCTTTATTTCTCATTTGCTTGTTTTTATAAGCTATAAGCCTACACATTGCCTATTTAATCTCGTTTAACAAACATTAGAAGTAAAGATGAAACATTAAACCGATGTAATTCACGAGTAAATGGACCACTCTGTAATTGTGCTTCCACCGTAACGGCGCTGGCTCTCGCGCCGAGCTGGAGTCGTGTTCGGCGGGAACGGTTCACGGATAAGACCGCCGCCCTGCGCTTCACTCGTGGACGAAACGTACTGCGATTGCCTTCATAACCTGCTCAACAACAAACAGTCAACAGCTCTGAGGACATGTTTTAACATCCAAAGTATTTGTGTTCTGTATCTTTATAAATATAATCGTTTATTTTATGCAAAGCATCAGACTCTTTATCAAGCAATAAGACCGACGAGACGCTCGCTTAGTGATTCACACATGAATGATGCTCTGCATAGATTTAAACAATATACTGACAGAAACAATTTTATAAATAAAATAAAATGTACACAAACTACCCAAACACTGAACAAATAACCCCAAAAAAATAACCCAAAAGGCTGAACCCATGCATCTAGGTGAATTAAGTTTTTCTCTGCTTGCAGAAGTGCTGCAGGTGCGTGATGTAGCTAATATGATATGATCAGGTGAATCCTCGTTCTGTTGTTTGCGGCTTTTTGCGCATGTGAAATTAATCCCCGAGAAACAGATGCTAGTATTTTTAACGGGTCACAGACACTTATTCTTTTTAATTTAATTCAGTTCTATAATATTTGTCGGTTAACGGTTAGGAAAAATAACTGAAATGAACATCCCTAATTTAATCTTTATTTAAAACGTGTCTTGTTTTGAAGCCACTAAACATTTGCATAAAAATAAATAACTGAAAAAGTATACTTTTCCATTAAAACAACGCTTCATATTCAAAACACAAGATGAAAAGCAGATATAGAATTTCACAAAATACTTATCAGGCCCATGAAAGCACACACAAGATGAAATGCACTTGACAAATAATTATTTCATGGCGTAAATAAAATAAACACTTTCTAAAATTAAAAATAGACCAAAACTGCGGGGAAATGCGGTCCATTAAAACGTGTCAATCTTCACAGGATTTTAGAATTTGCTTTTAGAAACATTAGCTTAGACAAACATTGCTTAGCCTATTCCACAGATTCTGGAATTAACAAATTACCAAAGGGGCATTTTGGGCTGAGCGAGCGGCGCTGAGTGTATTGAGCGAGCGGAGCGCAATCTTCAGAAAGACGCTCTCGCTCTGAAGGAAACATGATCGCTACTCCCCGCTGTGTGCTCTGCATGCAACATGCATTTTTTTGGCCACCAAGTCCTTATTCCTGTTCTGAACTCATCTTCCCTGTTTCTTTAGCATACTATCTGTCTGTATGCCCGGTCTGTTCTGTTCTGCTGCATTCTGATGGGTTCGGATAGCATACTGCATGAGGTTGGGGCAGGGGCGCAGAAAAAAAAATCGAGCTATAAAGCGATTTAGAAATCGCGCAATCTCAAATCGCGATTTTATTTCGATTTCGATTAATCGCACAGCCCTAGTTAAAAGAACAGCATTTATTCAAAATCGAAATATTTTCCAACAATATACGTCTTTACTATTAAAGACTAGTCTTTAAATTGTATCAATTTAACACGTCTTTACTGAATGAAGTTTATTTTACGTTCTTTAAACAATTTTTAAGTATCTTTAAAAAAACGAAGACATTTCTGACCCCAAACGTTTGAATAGTGTATATTGTAACACAACATCTCTATTGTGAACACCGTTCTTTTTAACTTTTTATATTGTTTTTATAAATATCACAGGTTCCAAAAAATATTAAGCAGTCCAACTGTTTCCAACATTGATTAAAAATCTGTATATTAGAATGATTTCTGAAAGATCACTTGACACTGAATACTGGAGCAATGATGCTGAAAATTCAGCTTTGCTTCACAGGAATACATTACAATTTAAAATACATTAAAATAGAAAACATTTTAAATTGCAATAAAATTTCACAATATTATTTTGTGAAATAATATTCAGTATTTTTTATCAAACAGATAAAATTAATTTAGCCTAGATAAATTAATTTTCGTGCTACCAAAATCTGAAGAGTACCTGCCCAAAGGGCTACCAGGGATTTTGTCATTTTGCGAGCCCAGATATAATATGTATAAGACAAGTTTGTATAAGATGTAATTATAGTTCATGCATCTTTTCTGCAAAGACTTTTAACAAGTTATTTAACATTTACAGCACATTGACAACTTCATGTGAGGTGCAATTGAAATAGAATTGTCTTAACTAGGGGTTAATAAAGAGAAACAGACTTGAACCATTTTGCGATTACATTTTCAATTTGACTAGCTCTTGCCTTATCGCCCGGCCCGATTCATTTATATTGAATATGGTATACTACAAGCTAGGGGTTGCACAGACTAATCGAATAGTCGACTTCAGTGCTCTGCCATGACACTTTAAGCTTGACGTGACTAGTCACTGGTCCTATAGAGGGCGCAATCGGAGAAGAAATCCACATTAAGGCTCCGTTTCCAAACAGTTAAAATTACAAATGAATTAATAATCTGAAAGTGCTCCACAAGACATGTGTGATTATATTACAGGATGCTTGAAATTGAATGGGAGAATGCACGTTTTAAACATCTTATTGTACAGGTAAGTTAATCACGTTCTAATCTAATGCGCTGCTGCACTTGTAACGCAAACACATAGGCTACAGACAGTAGCGCATACAATACATCACGCGCAGAGCGTGTTGTTCTGTGAAACAGAAAATTTAACTCACAAGAACTGAAAGAGTCCAGAGTTATACCAATGTATCATGACACAAATAAAGCGCTTACCTGCGAGCAATGTAATAAAAGACAGGATTGCCATTTTTTGACGTGCCAGCTTGGTAAAAGATGTTGAGCGTCTTTAATGCTTTAAACTCATCCTTCTCATGGACTTGATGCCTTAAAAAAGAAAATCAGAATTTGGGCATTAAATTAAGGCTGCTGATTTAATAAAAATAAAAAAACTCTCTGTCTCTCTATAAATATATATATATATATCTTTACTAATTAAATTAGCTTTATATTTTCACAACTATCTTTACTATCACTATTTCTCAGTGTAATTTGAAGAGAATATAAAAAAGCAAGAACAATGACCTTGTCATAAATTCCTCAAACTTTGAGCTGGTGAGGTTGAGGCTGGACCAGTGTGTGTCAGCTACTGGCTTATGTTCAGGGGGGCCCAGGTATGCCAGGAGGGTGGCCATCTTGTCAAATGGTCTGCGGCCCACTGCCTTATGGTCCCTATGGTTAAAAGTAAAAAACAAAAATTCACGTATATATAACCTGACAGCATTGTGAGCGTAAGTCGATAGTAGAGACCACTGGCTTAGTCTCATAATGCTTTTGAAACACTACCCTGACCTCCTTTGCTACTTTTACCTGTTGCTGGAGAGGTATTGGCCAATTCTTTCTTGGTTGTTCCATAGCAGACGATGCAGGGCGAGCACATTGCCATCACTGATGAAAGACAAACTGTGGTTCACGGAGTCACTTGGCGGAGAATCAGATGCAATATCCAAGAAGAACCTGCCAAAACAAAAATTTGACATTTCTGAGGATCAGATAGGTTTAAAACATTGTTTTTCAAGTCTCAATAAAATCACAGCTGGAGTTTTGTAGCTTTTAGCCCACAACTCTAGGTTTTAAGGACACATAAATATATTTGCATGCCCCTAAAACGTGGCCCAAGTTAATTTTAGCAAATATACTTGTTCGGGTAATCAAAAATATTATGTGAGAATATTTCAAATACAAACATACCTTCTGGCTGCATCAAAGTTGCTTTTGACAAAATCATTAAAGGGTCGCATATGTTCTTCTTTTGTGAAAAGGACATGATTAGCAATGCTCTGAAGTATCTGGAAAAAAAGAGAGAATAAAATATTGTAGAATTACATTTTTGCTATTTAATGGGGCCCAGTGTTGTGCGATATAAATAAACTAGGGCTGCCATTTGATAAAAATATTTAAAATCGCATGATTGTCACGAGTTAACTCGCGATTAATCACACATTTGTATTTGTTCTAAATGTACCTTAAATTAACACTTTAAGTTTTTAATACTCTAATCAACATGGGCATGGACAAATATGGACGCTTTATGCAAATGTATGTTTATTATTATTGAAACCATAGTCAACATAGAGCATGAAGACTAGACATGTTTAAAAGGTCATAGATGTTTTTCAAAGAACATGTTCATGTCTATTAGACACATGAAAAAAGAAATACCAGGATCCCGTTACTTCTCTTTCTTTGCACTCAACAATTTACTGACACAAACCTGTTTACATTTTTGCACACAGGGCAGCTCTTCTTCTGAACATGGAAAATGTGCATATATTATTAATTATTACATTTGTTTCCCTCTCTGTGCCCATATAATATATTTTGATGCAGATAAATTCTCAAAACAGTTTTCTTTGATACATTTTACTGTTTCTGTTGTCAGACAATGGAAAGAATATGAAATAGTGACTGAAACATGACCCATTAAGAATATATAACCAGCTCTCCTTTCCAAGATGTAAATCTGCACAAAAATCCTGATAATAGAGCTGTCGTCTGATCAAATTAAATACACATAAGATAATGAAAATAGCTGTGCTTTCCGGGTATACTTGCATGTAAAATTAAAGCAAGCAAGCAACATAATATCTGAGTTCAACTGAAAGCGCTGCTCCTCTCTGCCACACGCTGAACAGAGAGAGAGACAGAGAGAGAGAGACAGAGAGAGAGAGACAGAGAGAGAGAGACAGAGAGAGAGAGAGAGAGAGAGAGAGAGAGAGGTGTGCGCGTGCTGGGAAAGCAAGACCTTGCGCTTGCGTGGCAGTACCGGCAATTCTCAGAGACTAAATAAGGTTTGGGTGCTTTTTGAAGGGAAAAAAGTCACTAAAGGTGTCTGCAAATTTGCTAAGTTGGCAACACTGTGCATCTGAATTTCTCCATCTATGGGTTTAGCCACGGGTCAAACAGAAAATATGTGCTGCGTAATCGCGCGTTAATAAAATTTAGTGCCGTTAAAATTAATTTGCATTAAGGCGTTAACTTTGACTGCACTAAAAAAAACATTTAATTATTTACCACCACAGATGATGGAAATAGAAGACATGGCACTGCTTTACTCACTTACCTTTGACATGAGTTTAAGGCCACGCTCGATGCGAGGTGGAGGTTTCTTGTCTAGGATGCCTGCCTCATACGGTGATACGATAGCTGGGTTAATGAAGCGCAAGAACATGGCACTTCCTACCGCACCGATACTGTTCTGAGGAAACCGCTGGCTGACCACCTGCATAAATGAATGAGGGAAATAAGAGGACAGACAGTTGAGTGCTGGAAGGATGCATTATAAATAAATCATCTAATTATTGCCAGTATAGTATTGCCATCATGATGATTTTAATTTAAAAACAACAAACCACAGAATACTAACAGAAGTTTTAATAGGTTTAACATCCAGGAAAGGATATTATAAAAAAAGAAAATATGTGAATGTGTGAGAAAAGAAAGATAACTGATAAATGTGTTGTGTGTCAAGGCAAAACAGGCTCGCCTAGAAAGAAAACAGGGCTATGATACATTAACCAACACTATGCAGTGTTTGCACAGAACAAATAATGACGTCAGACTTGTATGATAGCAAAGAAGCAAATTAATGCTGCATAACGGTTATCAAACATTAAAATACAGCAAATACCACATGTAAACAAAACAATCTGTTACTAACCCCAATAAATGTTTGCAGAACAATGTGTGAGTGCATACACACCCTAAAATATTATTCATGGCAATGGCAGGGATTACAATTTCACCACACCTATAATAATTGATAATTTCCGCACTAAATTCTTTGTAGGGGACTGAATTGTTTGCGTCTCAAGAGACTATGAGTCATTCTAATTAGACTAATTAGGCTATGAGAAGTCTCAGCTTATGCAAACATTTAAGCTTATCGCTGATGAGAATCAAAGAATCCTCTTTTACATAAACTTACAGTAAAAAAAAATTATATTAATCTTGGTAATTAACTCATTCTTTGTGTATTTTTATTTGATTTTAGAAAATCAACAAATTGACAATCTGTTGACATGCACCAATTGTACATGCAACTATTTCAAAATATCATGTAAACGCTTTTGCTTTTGTTTTTATGTATTTTGCATAAAGCAGTGTTTTAATATGTAAACACATATTAACAAACAACTAAAATACACTATGCTGATAACATGTTCTGATGGTCCTAGCAAATGGCAAGAAAAATAAAATTAGTAAAAACAAAGACAGAAAATTAAGGGTGGGAATAATTAGACATTTAACACCACTACATACATTATCAAGCATGCATAAATGCACCAATGGTTTCTGAAATTGAAAACATGCACAACCATTGTTTTGAAGACGACCCATAGAGCACATGACAAGCCAGAGTACTGCCAACATGTTCATTTTAGATCATATTTATAGCATGCAAATCACTTCATTAGTAGTTTTCCAAGAAAGACAAGACTCTTCAAGGAACCAAAATACAGATTCATAACAATTTCTAATTTAAATTTAGAATACTTTTTACACTCTCAGAAGGTAGACCAAGTCAGTACACTGTCTTCATGTTAGAACAGACCTTAAACCCACGCAAAGAAACAGTCTTCTGCTTTACCGCAAGATACAGAAAAGCTGAACTGATGCAAACTGCCCACCACCACTGACCCAGTCCACAAGATAAAAAAGAAGGGTGATCCAAAGCAGTACTAAAATTGAGTTTGTTTATCTGCTCACTTTCCACACCATGTTGTTAAAAACGAAGGTGTCTTCATAAGATAAGTGTACATATGGCAAACACCGTTTACACAGGTGTTTCTGAACATGTTCTGGTGAAAACCAAAATCCCAAAACATAAAAAAAATCTATAAAATAAAAAAAAACATGTTGCACTTATGGTATGAGTAAACCCAAACTAATAATAAATGGTAGCTAAAGGAAAAAATTAAATGCTAAAACACTTACGGATTTTTGTTTTTCCTTTTTTTCTTTAACAGTGGCTTTATTCAGAAGGGAGTGGCAAGTAGCCTACAGGGCAGAGATGAGCACAGAGAGGTCACAGCAGCTACACAACTGCACTCAGCACAGCCACAGTGCATACAAACACAATGAAGGAGCAGACAACACAACCACTGCCTTTCTAAGAGCTGATCTACGAACAATTTCATTCAAGTTCATTTCAGTGATTAAGAAACACCGGCTGAAGCTCTCAAAGCGGAAAGTAAAGCAGAAGCAGTAAAGACACTACAGTGGAGATAGACAGCTCTCGGCCCAAGCAAACAAAGTGTGAATATGTTAAGTGTAAAGATAAGTTAACGCTAGCTGCAGGAAATGAAAGACCAGATAATGTGTGTTGCATGTATGAGAACACAAGTGGGCCATGCAGAAGAGAGCAGGACTTGTGTAGCAGGACTGATGGTTGCAGCTGATCTGATAGGATGAGTTATGAGTTTAAGTCGGTTTCCTCAAAGATCTTGTTTTAAATGTATGCATCTACTAAATGGATGCGTTTAAGAGTCCACTAGCATAGCAATGACTTCAAAGCTAACTATGTGCCACAAAACTATAATTTCAATTTTTATGGGACTTAACAAGCCGAACATCACAACCTGATCTTCGTGATTACAAACAAGACAAGAAAAGCCATGAAAGGAAACGACAAGAAAGGAAACAAAACCACATGTAATTAAGAAACAGGAAAAGAAAAGGTGTTTTTTCATTCAAATAATTATTTTCTATGCTTAAAAAATAACTAAGCATCCCCGTCCACAAGATGGTGCCCTTGACAGAGTGCAGTCACATCAGAAAACTTTGTACTTTTGTTTCAGTAAAAAGACAACTACATAAACACCCCCTTCTATTTCTTTCTATGCAAGTAATAATGAAAAATAACAAAACAAATGCTTTTTGTACACTCAAGTGGAAGTGATTACAACTGTGGGCTGAAAACACTGCTAAATACTAACATTATATAAATGTATCAAACCCCATGTGTGATAGAAATATAGATTATTGCAGCTGGAAGAATTGCGATTCATTCCTGCTTGTGACATAACACGGCTTCAAGCACAATCAAAATGTTTCCTTACCAAACTGAATCGGTAATATCTGCTGTTGTACGTAAAGCAGCAAATATAGCAGATCTTCTTTGCCATTTGTAATCATTTGATACATTAAACATAAAGAGGGATACCGGAAGTATGAAGGATTGTATCAGCCTGATATCATCTTTCCTTAAACCCCTTAAAAAATAAGTTGTATTATGATTTAACTGAAAATGTTTGCATTTGAATGCCACAATCACATTTTGCCATTCTAACACAAGAAATGTTATGACAACAGTAGCATTTCAAACATTCTTACATATCTCTTTTCCAAACATTATAATAGCCACAGAAAAATAACATATAACCACCATGATAACCCTATTGGAAAACAGTTATGGGATGTATATTACGGTTTAAACGTGTGGGGTCAGTAAGAACTTAGCTTTGTCATCACGGGAACATTTTGTAAAATATATATATTAAAACTCAAAATAGTTATATTAAACTGTAAAAAAAAAAAAAATATATATATTATTTTACTGTATTTTTGGTCAAAGAGACTTCTTTCATTAAAACATCCACAACAAAAAAATTGATCAACCCCAGACATTTGAAAGTATCTCAAGTGTGTATCTGAAGGAAATGGGGGCATTTAAACCATCTGATATATTCGTACACAGACAGACAGAGGTGGGCAGTGGCGTGAGAGAGGATAAGAGCAGGTTCTCTTGTTAGAAGTGACTGGAAGACTGATCAGTGGATGCCCAAGCAAGAAAGACAGCCACAATGCAGTCATTCAGAGGATGCAGTAACAGTGGTGTTAAAAAATAAAAGACAAAGCAAACTGGCATTAGGCAGTGAGTGTACCTGATACAAACAATGGCACACACTGCGCAGCTGTGGAGGAAACTCATTTGAAGAGTTGATAATGGCCAGGAAGAAGCGGTCTGTGATCTGCAGCAGGTTCTTCTGGTTCTCCTCTAAGTTCTCTGCTGGTTCGAGCCTAAAGAGGAGATGAGAAGTTAAACGTTTCAGCAGAATGACAATGATAAAAACATCTGTATTTTGAAGAGTGTTTAAATGTACATCATGAAGAACTCCTTTAAATGAGATCTATTATACCCCTTTTACATGGTGTAATGTAAGTCTCAGATGTCCCCAGAATGTGTCTGAAGTTTCAGCTCAAAATATCCCACAGATCATTTATTATATTGTTTTGAAAATGCATATTTTGAGTGGAAGCAGAGACGCGCGTTTGAGTATGTCTATCACGCTGAAATCATGTGTTTTTTTGAGAGCACATATCCGAAGTACACACACAGAAAGCAGCTGTCACAGGGAATGAGAGTACTAAACTCAGTTCTCTTTCATCTCTTATTGCGCTTAAACTGTCAAATACACACAACTTTACAAATACAGTCGGGTATGTCTGTAAAGTTGGGAAAGAAATGTAATGTTTATATTAGATCTGTATGGCAGCAGTGTAATATACAGCAAAATAATCAATAAATCCACTGCTCTCTTGTTTCCTCTGAGGGATGGGACCCAAAATAGTGTTCTGTGCTGAAGTAAAAGCTAGACCTGACTAAACATCATTAACGATATGAGTTTAACTAGGTAAACATGCCTGGCAGGGTCTACTTCAAAACTGATTTGCTGCCACTCCGGTGTGGTAATAATTCCTTTCAACAGCGGCTCCAGAAGCTTCTGCAGATATGCAGCACCATACACCTGCAAACACAGAAAAGCCAGACTTTAAGTGCACATACACTACTGTTCAAAAGTTAAACGTGCTATGACTGACACCATTTCATGTTACCTTAAAGCAAAAGGTCATAATCTTGCTCGCTAGGCTGTTTCCTCTGAAGAGGGTCTGCATAGAGTCGGCCAGCTCCACCTCTTTTGAGAACATGTTCCACAGCAGCTGATACAGCAGATGGCGAGAGTCGAACAGTGTCACCAACACCCTGGCCAGCTCATCCTGAAAACCATCAGAACACTGAGCACAACAGCTCTCTAATGGCCAACAATATACACCCAGTGCATTAAGCGCTGAACAAAACAGTTCCAGAATGCTGGAAGCAAACAACATTGGACTCCACTGATGGGTCTACTCATGGTCCACAGAAGAAAGTCACAGTTTTTAAACAACAAGGTTGATTAAATTATGACATTTTTGGGTGAACTACACCTTTAAGGCCTGTTTATAATGACATATGAAGAAACGGTAACATAAAATAACTATTTTCTGCATCAAAAACAATTCAGATTAAATTTTCATTATTGTTATACAAATATTTTAACATTTTTTAATTATCTGTTTAGCATCTAAATCTAGCTTTTGAGTAAGAAAAAAAGATGATGAATATGAAAGTTTGCTATAAAACCTTTTCATGTATATTTTTTAAGGAGATGTTAGCTCTGTTTAATTCTTCTCATTTTGTCAAAACTGAAGGAGAAACAAAGTTAATATCTCTCACCCATTGAGAGCAGGGGACCACATTGGCCAAAGCCATGGCTATGGGCAGCTCGCCCTTGTCTCCCATCATTGTGACCAGCTCAACAAGTCTCTCAAATCGGTCTGCAAGCACAGTCTCTGCGAGCGTGTCGAACTCTGTCCCTTGCTGAAGGATCTTAGTGAGCACCTCCATGAACGTAGCTCGCGTCTGCAGGTCCTTATGGTACCCTAGACCTGTTCAAAGACATCAGAATCACTGTCTTCAGTCAAAACACCTTCAGTACAATAAGAATCCATTATAATGTCAGCGTTTCTCACCAATGGAGTGCATGAGGCCACTGTCGACGTTAGCGTTGAGCAGGTTAGACATGGCCAGCACAGTACAGTGCCGCAGAGATGCCAGTCGTCTGGACATGCCACGTTTCCGCCCTGCCACCTGCTGGCCATCTTCCTCAACCTCGCTGCAGTCATTTAACAGGTTCATGAACAGCGTAAAGTATCTAGAGGATGAAGAGAAGAGATTACGAACTGAAAACAGACCTTGAAAGACAAAACAAAAGAGTTGGATGAATTATCCTACTTCAGGAAGAGCTGAGACTTGGCCTCCATGAGCTCAACGCCATCACCCTCATCAGGCTGCAGGGGAAGACCAGCCAACAGAGATACTACTGCCTCCATACTCGCCTGGTCCAGATCCCTGCATGACACGTTCATAAAAACACAGCATGAGAAAAGAACATAAAAAGTTGAAGTTGTCGGGCTTTGAGCAACTAAACATATTATAAACCATATGAAACTGCAAAGACGATACCGGGTCAGACATTTGACGTCATCGTCTGCTGCTTGATTAGAGGTTCCCATCACCCAGTCTGTGAGGTATTCCACCATTTTATTTCTAGGAAAAGCAGCAAAGTCAGACATCTCATAACTGCACAATTCACAAAGTCAATCAACATTACAAATTGACCATTTTGTTTGTTTAGGGTCAGTAAGAATTTTTTTAAGACTTTTCTTAAAGATATTTAAATTGTTGCAAAAATTTCTATGTCAAACAAATGCAGGTTTTTTTAACTTTCTATTCAAAGATTCCTGCAAAAAAATTAATAAATAAATAAACCAAATCTCCAACCAAAACCTCGCTTAATTTGAGAAGAAAAGTGCGAGGTTTAAGAAAGAAATTATAAATAGGCTACAACAAGGTTTAATCTGGCTGGTAGCCACAGAGGAACACAACCGGGTTGCCTCATATAAAGAGACGGAATCCTCAAAACAGAGCTTCCCTCTTGCACAATATGGAAATATTTGTTAAATGTGTTACTTATCTTTGTCAACCTGGCAACCATGAGTACGCGCTCTCTCTCTAAAAAGTGATTTTAGGGAGCAATTCGATTTTTTTATTATTTTGCAAAGAAAAGCTGTGTTAGTCTATATTTGTTCTGTTCTTGTCTGTGTTTGTTGGCCAATTTAAACTGGGGAAGGAAAGGTAGTTTAATCTTGACTTGTGTTGGGTTTCTTTTTCAATTAATTTGCCAGTTAAGGGAGTAGTTTGCTCAGAATGAAAATTTACTCCGCCTCAGGTCATCCCAGATATAGATGATTTTATTTCTTAAAACAGATTTCTTTCAGAACAGATTTGGGGAATTGTACATTACTTGTTCACCACCAAACGTGCTTGCTTTCTGAAAACACCGGCTACCTTTTAGTTTGGCAAACTCCACCTCAATATTCGATTCTCAGAAAAGTGTAATTCATAAAGTGTTCATTTACGAGAGAGAGATGCTGTGTATATATTAATTACCACTGATTTGCCAGGTTTACCACTGAAAGTGGCCAAATCAAAGTCCAGACTTAAATCTGATTGAGATGCTGTGGCATGACCTTAAACAGTCCATTGCTTGAAAACCCTCAAATGTGGCTGAATTAAAATAATTCTGCAAAGAAGAGTGGACCAACATTCCTCCACAGCGATGTGAGAGAATCATTGCCAGTTATCGCAAACGCTTGATTGCAGCTGTTGCTGCAAAGACTGGCACGACCAGTTATTAGATTTAGGGGGCAATTACTTTTTCACGTAGTACCAGGCATGTTTGGACAGCTTTTTTCCCTTAATAAATGAAATCATTTCAAAACTGCATTTCGTATTTACTCGGGTTATCTTTGTGCAATATTAAATTTAGTTTGAGGATCTGAATCTTTTAAGTGTGACAAATATGCAAAAAAATAATAAATAAAAAAACAGGACGGGAAAAAACATTTCACGGCTCTGTATATATGTATATATATATATATATATATATATATATATATATATATATATATATATATATATATATATATATACACACATACACACACACACACACACATTTTCTTAAGGAACCAAATAAGCATATTAGAATGATTTCTGAAGGAAATGTGACATTGAAAACTGGCTAGTGATAAATCAGATTTGCCATCATGCAATCACAGGAATAAGTTATACTTTTACAATATAAAATATCCAAAACGAAACCATTTAATTTCATTCATAATAATATTTCACAGTTTTAATGGTTATACTGCATTTATGATTAAAATAAATGCAGCCTTGGTTAGCATAAGAGACTTCTTTATGAAACATAAAAACATTTCAAAGTTCGTTTGTTTTTTGGTTTAAGTTTACCTGAATTTCATCTCTTGGCAGAAGGAGAGGTCGTCCCTGCGCTCCATCATCACCTCCACTAGCTGGCACAGCTTAGTTTTGATCTGAATGGCATGGACAACATTCCCTATAATACGCACATACCTGAGAAAGACAGAAAAAGGAAACCGAAATAGAGAGGGAGCATTAAGAAAAGTCCTTTAAATGGAAAAATAGAGTTCTTGATGCTCTTTTCATTAAAACACCAACCATCCATGCAAATCCAGTGTTTATGTATAAAAAAAGTCACACCTAACCAGGTTGAGCATCATGGTTTCAATGCTGGCTTGACCGAGGTGCTCTGAGCTTCCTTCAGTGTGACTGTCAAGCAGGTTCTTCATGATGGCGATAGTCTGCTCTACAAACAGCGTGTTTGGCTCTGTAATGGGGACCTGAAGAAGAAAATGAGAAAGTTTAAGAACGAATATGCTGGCAAAGAATGTGGCTGATGCCTATGCAGAATGTGATGTGATACTGATATATGATATAAAATGAAAATGTTTACAGTATTTACAAAAGACTCCAGTGTTTAATGCGTGTTAGATCATTCTAGCTGAAATAGATCACTGAGTGCTGATGGGACAGTCTTTAGGAGAGCATTGTCTGGAATGATCTGACAATGTTGATATTCTGCCACCTTGTGTCCAAAACTATAAATGACAGCTATTTGGTGAAGAATGCTTGAGAAGTTGAGTAATTTGTTGTATTTGTTATGTTGTATGAATTTAAATACATTTAAATAAATAAAAGCATACATTTAGGAGCATTTTTGTACAGTGGCTTTTTCATGACAGTTAGAGATACTGAATTTACATTCATTTAAATATATTTACTAAATATTATAAAATAGTTAAATATGCCATAAATAAATATTTAAATATACAAAACTTATAACAATAAATAACAAAACATAAAATATTAATATAAATACACTCAAATATTTAAAATAAATAAATAACAATATAATACCTTAACCTGCAAAAAGCATTAATGCTCCGAAATAAATGTTATTATATAATGATTTCACAATAATTGAATTTCATTATGAAATACCTATTTTATTTATAATAAAACATTAGCTTTTTATTTGAGTGCAATATTAACCAGCTCTTTGTAACAATGATCTTTATGCTCTGAATGTGTTAAATTTCACCTCCACATATATGAAATAGAATTTTAAAGTGCACTACTTCTAATCTAATCCTACAGCTGCATGCCTTGATTATCTCTTACCGGACCCTGGGTCTCAAAAAATCGTCCGATGCTGTTGCGTAGCTTGGTGAAGAGCATGGAGTAGAGAGCTGGACTGAGCTCCAGTCCCACAAGGTCTTTGACGTTGGTTCGAATCTGCACGCCCACCTTTTCATGTGTACAGACCATGAGACCCAGCAGACGGTCCAGAAACCTGTTAAGAGACGTCTCGCTGTTCACCTCACAAGAGCCCATAGAGATCATGGAGCCTTTGCGTTCAGTTAGGGGTCCCATAGGAGGACTGTAGGTGCCTAGGCTAGGGGTGCTGCGCTGCTGGAGACAAACCCCTCCCAGGGCACACAAGAAACCGGTCATGTTGATCCACTCCTGAGGACAGAGAGGAAATAGTTTGTTAAGGGGAAAAGTTATATATATCTGACTGATTAGCGTTCTTTTAACTACCTGTCCATCTTCCACTTTGTTTTTGGGGTGGTTGAGTATCTGTTTAGTAGCTTGCTCCCATTTTGCATATGTGTCTTCCCATGCCTAAGATTGAAAAAGATCAAATTTGAGTCAACTAAAATGAATAGAGAAGCTAAAAAAAGCTGCAATGGATCTAAATGATTAGCAATTAACTGAACAAAAAATCTTTAATTCACATAAGTTGACAAAGAAATCCTTACCTTTAAATTTCCAGCAGTAGGGTGTTTTATTCTCCTTAACAGTGCCATCACTCTCTTCTGAAGTGTGTTGCGGCCTGAACACACAAATGCACGGTTTTATTTTACAATGAGACCAATTGTTTTTTTCAAGAATCCATGCCACCAAATCATAATGTTTATCAGAATGTATGATTATCTGTATCAAATGTCATATCCATGGGCAAAAATGAATTAATTGAAGCTGGAGTCCGTCACTTTTGGTGCTCTATCAGTTACCTACCTACCTGAACCAGTCTACATAGTCCCAATATAAAAACACTTATTATAGGTGTACCGTAACAATTCAGGACAAGCCAAAAACACAGTTTGGAAAATAGATTCATAGTGTACTCGCTTATTATACCAATGTTGTAAATTTGAACTTTTACTGACTGTCGTACGTGGAAGCCGTTCCATGTGGATGCATCGCGCACGTGCCTGTGAGATATGAGTCTCGAGTTTGTTTACAGGAACAAAGGAAGCAAAGTTTCCTTACTTTACCAAAGGAAAACTGAATATTTATCTTTCAAAATTCCATGGATTCGCTACAGGGGGCCTTTATTCACCCCCCAGAGCCGTGTGAGGGGCGTTTTATTACGGATGCGTGCACGTTATTTCACGTCTTCTGAACTGAATCCAGCAAACACCCGTTTAGTCCCATGGAAAGGCTTGGAGGGGCCAGGACAATTATTAATTTAACTCTGATTGGATTCGTCTGAAAGAAGAAAGTCACATACACCTACGTTGATTCGAAGGGGAGTAAAACACAGGCTAATTTACATTTTTGGGTGAGCTAACCCTTTAAAGCTGTCAGTCTAATCCTGTCAAGGAGACTGTTGTACTACTAACCTGTAGCCATTATATTGCTGACAGAGGCAAGCTCTATAAAGGTGTTGTAGTTGGGCAGGACCGTGTGCATGGGCAGCTCGTCCACACTGCAGCGGATGTCTGCCTCTTCACAGAGATGCCGGAAGCAGGACATGGCCACCAAGACAGCCTCTGCATCAGGGCTCCACAGGAAGGTGTAGAGACACACCTCCAGCTTGGTCTGAGCCTTTCTGCTAATGGGGATGAGACTGCCCTGTGTGGCACACTCCTACAGAACAATGAGACATGAATGAGCGCATTTTCTGAGTGGATTCATTTTCATGTTTAGACAGAATGTGTTTACCTTTTTCTTTAAGAGGAACTTGTTTCTACATATGAGAATCTCTCTGAGCCACTTCAGTATCTCTGTGCTGTTGATCATTTGATGTCCAATCAGCTTCTCGCAGTTCAGAAATAAGACCTGGGAGCTGAGAGGAAAGTAAGGAGAATGTAGTCAGATAATCTTTCCACTCGCCAACTTCACATCTACCAATCTCTTTATACCCACCTGATGTCCCAGAAGGTTTCAATGGGTGCGTCAGGGTTCCACAGCTCAATAGTTTCTGGCTGATGTAACACCAACAGTGCCTAGGTGAGAATACAAAATGAGTAAATGAGATGCACAACCGTAAGAATTCAAAGTAGCAGTGTTATAGTATCATTCATATACTATTAAGCAGAGGTGGGGGACTCAAGTCACATGACTTGACCCGAGTCGCTAATTTAAGGACTAGTGACTTGCTTGGCTAAATAAAGAAAATTACTCGACTTGGACTTAAGATAGAGCGACTTGAGACTTGACTTTCATGACTCGGTAGGACTAGACTTTAAAACAACTCTAATTATTATTATAAATCATTGCGACATAATTTGGTAAACAAAACGCAAGCCACTGAACCAGCGGCAGAAGTGATCCGAGTCTGCGCAGTTCAAGACACCTCGTTGCACGAGCACAGGAACACAGCGTGCCAAATACAGGGAGCGAGAGAATCTCCCGAGATGTTTGGATTAACACTTCGAATCTGTGTGCATTTGCAAAGCCAGGAGTCACGTCACCACTTCATAAAAGGAAAGGTATGTAAGCTTGTTCGTTCTTTGAAAACAGCATTGGTCTTAAAATTCAGCTTCGTATTGAATTGAAATGATTATTCATTATTAATCTCGTGATTGTAATTAACGACGTCAAACTTTAATTTCGCTGGCGTTTGCCTCTCAAAACAGTGCTTTAGTGTCGAGTATCCCTCTTTGTAAATCAATATATAGAATTGTACCACGGAAACCAGTTTTTTTATTGATTAGTTGGTGATCTCTAGTTCTCTTGAACCCAAAATCCAAGACATGGTGTCAAAATGGCCCTAGTATGAGTTTTTATATTCATAGCATACGATATTTAGTAATATTTTCACCGCGACTGCCAACAGTTCCATTGAGCCTACAGCTAGAGTTCCACACGTCTCTAAGCAACACACTGAAGACTGAACGAATCCAGGGATTTGAACGAATCGGTTCAGTGATTCAGTGGCCCATTCTTGCTTGTTCATGACGAATCAACTGTTTTGAATGAATCTGTTCAACGAACGCTTCTGTGATAAAGCAGTGATTTGCCACCCACTTACTGGCGGCATTAATGTCATAGAGTAGGTCTATCATTTAATCTCATATTTCTATTTTCATTTTTTTCAACAAAACAAACAGAAAACAAAACACAAAGTTAGGCAGACCTTAAATTCACAGCTGTTATTTTAGTTGTTATTTAGTTTAAATGTATAATTAAAGTTAATTTCTGAGGAAAAATGAATAAGGTCGTGTGGCAAAAATATATTTGTTCCTGTTTGATACTGTGACTTGACCCTTATCAGGACTTGACTTGCTTGATTTGTTTGTACTGGGACTTGAGACTTGCTTGAGACTTGATGGTAGGGACATGAGACTTGACCATGTGTGACTTGCCCCCACCTCTGCTATTAAGCATATTTTTTATTGTATTTTTTATATTATGTGCTTTTGTCATTTTTATAAGGTTATGTTTTAAGCTTTATTTGAATTTTTTAGTTGTAGTAATTGTTAGGGGTGTAAATTGGATGGTTTGTCACTATTCGATACGATATCGATTCTTATAACCAGCGATACGATATTTGCCGATTCCTCAAAAAATTCTACGATACGATTACGATTCGATTCAGGAGTATATCGATCGATATATCAATATTATGATATTACATACCTATTTTAAACAACCATCTACATTTTTATTAACTCACAAATGCAACCAAAAATATAAAACATGGATATCGATATTGGAGTTAACAAAATTACTTTTAAATTTTTAGTTTTTGGTTAACAATGCAAAATATGAGTTTCAATGAAAGAAACCGTCTTACCTCCATGGCTTCCTGTGAAAGCTCAGTACTGTGGTTGAGAGGAACCAGCTGGACCAGACCTATGATGAGCTCAGCTGTGCTGTTCTGGATCTCTTGACCTGGTTTCCCTGGGTTCTGATGGTGAGAAAATGCAATTAGTGGAGTCAAATTTAATCAGTATCATCCTTAAACTACAAGTCTACTGCTAAACTTAGATATTTAAACAAACCATTTTAGGCCAAATCATAGTTCACAAATCAAATCATGTTAAGGCAGTAAAGGGGAAAAGAAATGAATAAATCCACATGTAAATCCTAATCTGGATAATCCAGGATTTGAACCAATCAGAAAACACAAACACTGTTGGATTAGAGCATTTTATGAGAATTAAAGGAGCAAGAGGTCAAAGGTGACATTTGACGGGTGACATTTTTAACAACCTAATATGCATAGACAACTCTAAGATAACTTGAATACAAAAGGTAACTCATCATCATTTTAACAGAAGCTAAATAACTATTTCATACATATTTCCAGCCAAATACTCACGTGCAGCATTAGTTTGGGGTCAGCGTGGATGAGTTTGACCAGAGACAGCAGCAGAGATCGTGAGTCAAGGTCAGTGGACCTCTCCTTGAACTTTAAACTAGTCGTCATTTTCTCTTTGAATGTCAGACTCTGCAAAAAAAACAAGCAACTTTAACAACAAAAAACAATGCTTTGCTATGCATCATAAACTGTGTAAATGATTATGTCTTACTGATGTCATCCTCAGAGGTGGATGGGCACCGAGACTCTGAACCACTCGGCCCAATGTGTCTGCAAACATAGTGCGCAGTTCTCCTGAGTAGCAGTAGATGGCGTCAATCTTCGGCCACCAGTCCAGGTGTGACTAGCAAGAATATAAATGTCAAACATTCAGCAATAAGCTGCAAAATTAGTGCACTCCTATAGCATCACAAAAAAAGAGTCACTTGCAATGGTCACAAAATGCATTTTATCATGAACAATCATCAATACTCATTTCATTTGCATAACATAACATTTTTAAATAAAAAATGATAAGTATTTGCATAATATTTAAATATTATCTTTGCATTGTCTAAATGTCCATACAGAGAACATACTTACATTGGTGATAATTTTGTGCAGGGAGTTGACCAGGACGTAATAGAAGGTAGGAGGAGAAGTCGAGGCAAGAAATACCTAGAAAAGAAATCACTTTCTTTTTTATAAAAAAATTAATAACTGTGTAGATGTTATGCAACGATTTTAAGTTTGTCCTGAAATTAATGTTGACAAGCTCAATACGCTGTGATGATAATAATACTACATTTTTGTTAGTGATTGTTTATTATTTGCTATAATGTCCTTGAAAATTCTGGCAAGATTCAATAACCAAGCTTACCTTAAAATGCTGGTTGTTACGAGGATTGATACGATAACATGACACAAAGCAGTCAATCATCAAATCCACATCGGCGCTCTGGCAGCCCGCACCCCTCGAGAATGGCTTAGTAGGGTTAAACAGAAGACCCTGGGAGAGAAGGGAGAGCAAAGTTGCAGACAGCTTAAAAAAACAGGAATAAAAGCTCTTCATTCCCTTCAGACATGCATTGCTCTGTAAATGTTTACTCAAAAAATAGTCCTCCTCACCTTAAGGTCCATGACGATGGACTGAACTAGGAGAAAGATGACGGAATTGTCCTCCCAGTTGATGTAGGTGCAGGCTTTGCAGAGTTTGACGCATGCGATGGCTGCACTCTCGGTCAACTGTCTACTGCCGCTGTGCTGTCCCAGAGCCTTCCGTAGACTGTCCACAAATGACTTCTGTTGAAGACAACAGAACAGCTAGGTTTGTCTCCAAAAACCTTTGTATGCACAAAATACATGTCTTGGTTCCAAAGCTCAACTTAAACATAAAAGACTTTGAAACAACAGAAGATAATAGAATGCAGTAATAGAAGTCTAATTCACTGTGTGACCTCTGACCTTGTTAGCTTTCTCCTCCCCCCCTACTTCTTTGGTGATGCTCTGAGTGATCTCTGGACAGAGGATGAGGAGGATGATCTGTAGTGGCCATACAGCAGCCTTTCTCTTTGCGCTCTCTGCAAAACTGTCCACCAGGTCGAACAGTTTTTCTGCACAGTCTGTATACACAGAAACACTGTTTAATCGTTACACATCTAAACTTGGACTTCAATAAGCAGTGTAAGTAAACAAGTCAGTTTGGATATGAATTATTGTCTCACTCACCGGCCATGTCAGCCTGGGGTCTCTGATAGAGCATAGTGAACTCATCAGGGTAGTGTTCAACCCAGTTCCAGAAAGCCTGACACAAACAGATCAAATATATTTACTCCGATAACCTTTAATAATATGAGAATTATTAAAGCTAGAAAAGAAAGTCTCCTAATCTATTGTATTATTTAAAAAGCACACACCTTTTCCAAACTGCTGATTACTGCAAGCTGAGCCGGCTTTTTCAAAGACTTGAATTTAAGTACTGTTTCTAAAGGGAACATGTAGGAAGTTATCATGCAATTCCACAACATATATTTAATCAACTAATTTATTTTAAATTATTGATACACTATATATTTATTTGCATTCATTTGTGGTTTAATACTTGCACTGTCATATTTTGATTCAATATTTTGAATTTAACCATGCAGATTTAGACTACCCATAAAATGGATCCTCAACAAAGTTTTGACTATGGAGGCAACAAAATCGAGCATGTTTTACCTTGTAGGAGTCTCTTTAACTTGCAGCAGTCTACGTTGATATACTGGATGAGCTCAATGTCATGGACATCCACTGTATCCTCTGCACAAACTGTGAGCTCTTGCAACCTATAAGACATTACAACATTACATTAAAAGTCAATCATTTGAAAAGCCTTTAACTGTTCAATTTGTAGACAACCAAGCAAAACAGCCCAGCATTTATAGAAATTACAAACACTCGTACATAAGGCTTACAATGTTTGCTAAAATAAGCTATTTTTATTAGTTGCTATGGGGTATTTTGGGGCTGATTCACACAATGAAAGAGGTCTTAAAACAAAGCCCCATGGAACCCCCAGTATGTTAGAGAGGTACCTGGTGGAGATACGACTGAAGACGGCATTGAAGTTGTTGCAGCTGAGAGAGAAGAGCACGGCAGATGCGGAACTGCGCAGCTGAGCGGCGTGCTGCTGGCCCTCACGGTACGAGTGCAGGAAGTGGCAGATTTCAGGCAGCAACTGTTTTACCAACATGGCCTCGTCCAGCCTCAGGCAGTCCTTGGGTTGCTGATGATGCACACGAATACACATACTTTATTACAATTCTCTCTCTTTTTTTTTACTGTGCGCTGTACCAAACTGTACTTGTAAAGTTTAATAACATCTACTGTGTTATAAGCTGAAAACCAGACTAAAACAACAGCGAGTAGAAAGCGCTTCAGGATCAGCAGTATGCAGGAAAGGGGGACAAGAACAGAAATTAAATCCAATGACAGAGCACCAAACAAACACATTGGTGAATCAATGTACTGCACACATAGGCCTCCTGGGTCAAGCTAAAAGCCTGAAATGCATAACAAATGGTAGAGGGGAAGTTTTATACTACAGGGCAAGAGTTCATGACTGCCAAAACTAGTTTATGAATATGAAGTGTTTAGTTGTCTTGAAGGTCTTTGAATTTCAGTGAACAAATTAAATCCCGAACAGCAAAGAATTGAGGGCGATGTGGGGGGATGGTACCCCTTGTTGAAAAAAATGGCAAAAAGCATCCCCTGTATGAAACCACCATCCTCCCTAATCATCCCCTTTAGATTAATAATTTTGTGTATTATTTAAAACTTATTGTGCAAATTAAATGTTAAAATGCTGTACTTATGATAATTCACAAACTAAACAGCAATTAGCCAATCAAAACTCGGTACTGTAACAAGCTGGGCACAAGCTGAAGCAAGTTTCCGTTATTTTTTGCATGAAATGGTTCAAGCGCAACTTTTAAAGTTCTTAAAAAGACGACAACAAAGGTATGATTTTTCCTTGATTAGAATGTAAAGACATTCCCCTGACATAATGTCATTGTTCTGTATGTGTGTGAGGGACTGAGAGACAATAGGAGGACTGACATTATAGAGTATGTCCCCCCCATTTTTGGATATTTAAAGTGCTGGACAATAGTTGTGTGAAATGTTTGAAATAAATAAATATATATATATGAAGAGCTCTTTTCCAAAACGCTATAAATCCATTTTAATAGTTTTCATGAAAATGACATTTTTTTTACCTAGACCATACATTTTGTTAATATTCAATTTATCATGATAAAATGGTCTGTTGGCTCAGTCTGAACATGTTAAACAATGATTGTTAAACCCCCCCGGGTCCGCACCATCACACTGAGCGTGTCTCGAACCCGGGTTTCCGGCACGGGAGGCGGGCGCTCTAACAAGGAACGCCAAAGGCTACAGCTTTTAGCGTCAGTCGCTAGAGCGCCTCTTTGTGAGGTCAGGAGAGTGAGGTACATTTTAAACAAGGAAATATAGCGATTTGGCATGAAACATTGATGGAGCAGTGAATAGGTTCAGTACACAGCAAAATGGCATGACGAACTCATTTTTTTTCAATTTGGCGTTTATCGCGTTTTGGAAAAGAGCTCTTCATATATATATATATATATATATATATATATATATATATATATATTGTATGAAGCGACTGGGAAGACGCAGGAGGGGCCAGGCCCGGAGGCAGCCCACAGTGCCCAGAGCCTCCTAGTGTCACCAACAACTTCTGCCAGCAGTTCACCTGCCACCATAACCCAAGAAACAGCATCTCTCGACCATCCACAGGATTTATGTAAGTCAGGTCCTGGAAGCAACAGCTAAGGGGATGTGGACCACCGACTGAGAACGATGACCACCCTCATAGTAAACATCGCAGAAGAGCGATTTGGAATCGAGGCATCATTGTATCCATTACAGTGACAATGTGATTTTTGGGGATTCTTTAATGATTAAAAACGACAATAAAACATAATTTACTTGAAATATAAATATTGTATCTAGCATTATAAATGCTGTTAATATGACTTGAATGTCTACTGATCCCAAACCTTTGAATGGTAATGTACAGCTAGTTTCTATTATACCATGGCATGGTTAAAAACTTGATTCTGTTTGTTTTATAGTTGAGATTCCAAGGTTTTGATGCCATGCAGCTATGAAGCAGCTCTAGGTGCACCACATTCAATTTATTTCTACAGCCTAGCATAGTAAATGAAAAAGACTAATATTAGTCAAGATCACATCAGAAAAAAAAAAAAAAAAATGGTCCAAACATTTACATTTTCTCCTAAAAATTACTTTCAATGTTTTTAAAAATCTATTATAAAATACATGTAATATTTTAGATCAGTGTGTTAATAGGCAATAATGAAACAATTGGGATTGTAAAACAATTTTGCATTGCGTTCAGCAACAAAGGTGAAACCAGAGCAAGAAACAATGCTGTTAAAAGGCAGGACGTAAGAGTCAAAACAAGCAACAAATCAGACAAAGTTCACTGTGCGATAGATAGCACGAGCTGCTCACCCCTGCCAGACACTTCTCCAGTGTGTCCAGGATAATCAGCTGGGAGAGGTAGAGGTTCTTCTCGGCAGTTTCGCCAAAGATCCGCTATAAACAAAAGACATGTTCGAAGAAATGTGACATTAGCAAGACTAGAAGACACTTATCTCAATTGACTGCAATAGAGCTTGACATGATCATGTTCCTAAGCCAAAAGTGTAACACTCCAAGCATAAAAACACAACACAGGCAAACATTTAGTCAAATGGTTCATGCTTCTCAGGCTTTACTTATTTTCAGAATTGAATTAAATAAACATTTATCTGCTATCTTGGATTTATCTGTGCAATGCCAAGGCAGTTCACTCATAACAGAGTTATGAATTTCAAAATTAAATTATCAAGATGGGGAACTTGAACGTTATAGACATAGACTTACCATGTTGTTCACATTTTTGAGTATGTTGGTCAGACCGTTGATGACGAGGGCAAATTTGTACTTGGAGATGTTGATCAAACATTCTTTATTGTGCTCTGTACTCACTTTGGTGTGGGTGCTCTGCTGTCCTGTTTTAATTGGGAGCTGTGAGTCAGAGACAGACAGAGAAAAGAGGGATAGAGAGAAAAAGAGAGCAATTGAAACCACCATACTCTGCAAAGGATGCAATGAAATCTTTCTAGAGCAGGCCAATCAAAATTATGATACACACACATTACCATGATGTTTGGGGACAATTTTTGTAATGTTTTTATAAGATGTCAAAATAGTAATTAATTAATATTGTGTAACCATTTTCCATCTGTATCGGTGTATCTGTACACCGTATCTGTACAGATCTGTACATCTGTATCTGTATCGGTGATCGGATCGGCAGATACTGCTTTCTGTGATCGGTCTCTAAAATCCTGATCGGAGCACCCCTACTTTATAGTAGTAGTAGAATACATTTAATGCAAACAAAGAACCACAATTTATATTACACAGACTTTTTACATTAAATTACTTTATATTCCTGGATACTTTGAATAGAAAGTTAAAAGAACAGATTTTATTTGAAATACAAATCTTTTGTGACATAATAAATGTCTTTACTGCCACTACTTTCTATCAATGCTTAATGCAACCTTGCTGAATAAAGGCATTCATTTCAATAAAATTTGTTCTCAAATATAATTTCAATTAAATTAAAGTAAATCATAACCAAACAAAAGTAAAAAATAATTGTGTAAGCAAACTATAGTCATTAAAAAGTAACCCAAAGCACAAAAATAACCATTATATTTACAGTCGTATCAGAGGAAGTTAAGATAGAGAACTCTAGGGTCTGGTTAACATGTGTGAACGCTGGGTTCCTGCGGCCTAGCTTTCAAAGCCTGTGTTATGGCTTTATTGAGAGCATTGGGTGGAGAACAGCTTGTAACATGTGGGACGCACAGACTGCGGAGCGAGAGGTCGAACGGTCTTAAATTTGACACACCCACCCATGAGAGAACATCCAAGCACTTACTGCACCAACCCACCAATTCTGGGTCTAAACGCTCAAACCTTAGGTGTTAAAACAAAGGGCCTCCAGCTCTCCAGACTTCCTCCCTGTGCTGCACACCTGCAGGCCAGCACATCTGCTTTTGTTCTCTCCAACACTCACAAGCAGTTCAAGTCTGTGCAGCGGGAGTGTTGAAAGCACACATTGCCTGGCCGTCTTAATGAAGCGTATGAGGAGTGAGGGGGTGGAGGCCTCCCCCCCCTAAGCGTTCCCTGATGAGGAATTGGTCTTCACTGTTTCCAAGTACTATGGCTCCTCTCTGGAGCAAAAGAACTTTGACTTCAAGAAGTAATACAGCTTGCGAACAACTCATGAATGCCAACAAACTGCTCTAATATATTGAGCAGTGGTGCTCAGGGCTCTAGACTAACTTTTTGCACTGGTGCGCCTAACTTTTTTTTCTTAGGTGCACCAGCACAAAAGTTAGGTGCACCCAAATTTTCATATAGGCAATATTGACTAGTAAACTATTTACTAACAATCTGGTTAACAAAGTTCTTTATTTGAAGCACAATTCTACAAGAAAGGTAACTTACTGAAAAAGTGTTGGTACTTAAAGTGCTTCACTGAGCAGAGATTTAAACTTAAAACATCTCAAGATAAATGAAATAAAAAGAAAATCTAAATTAAGTGTCTTAAGGGCATCAAACTGAACATCTCATGGCTCAATGTCTTATCATCACATGCACATGCCCCTCGTATGGCCAACTCCTGTAGTTTAAGCCTTCTTGATCTATTTACAGAAAAAAACTCTTCTGTTCTGTCTAATTGGCTCTCTGTGTTAACCCATATGTATTTGAATTAGAGATCGACCGATATATCGGTGTACCGATATTTTTCCCGATATTTAAGCATTTTACCATAATCGTATATCGGTTGTTATTTTTTTATTTGTCACATACATAATTATACAGAGTA
Source organism: Gymnocypris eckloni scoliostomus (assembly GCA_027564155.1). NCBI lineage: Eukaryota > Metazoa > Chordata > Actinopteri > Cypriniformes > Cyprinidae > Gymnocypris > Gymnocypris eckloni. The sequence goes on along the minus strand of CM050417.1, from coordinate 8,326,295 downwards.
TAACCAGCAGTGAAATTTAGTTCTCTGCATTTGACCCATCCAAGTGCACAGCCCTAGTGTGTAGCACACTGAAGTCAGGAACAGTTATAATTTTAAGTTAGGGAGGTCATTTCCAGATGTGAGTCCGAAAATGGGGGTGCTAGCTAACAGGTTAAATCTGATATTTCAACAAATCTCAGCTCATAATCTGCTTTAGCTAAGTAAGTAAACCTATATGTGTGGTGCCATGCAGCCAAGTCACTACTGGTTGCACGGTTGAAGTGGCCTGAAAATTGCACTGGCCAGTGCTTCAGCATGTCAGAAAGACTCTGAGAAACCCTGAGGTTTCCCTCCTTCTTTCCAGACAACTACTGTGTGGCCCTAAGAGAAAAGCGCATGGCTGGAAATGAAAGTCTCAAGACCGGAGAAGAACCAGCGCACACACTGTTTGAACACTCATAAACCACACGTACTCGCACAGAACACATAGCCTAACCCTGCTGATATCCATTTTAATGCAGGATGCCGATGGACAGTAAGCACTTTGTTTCCCAGGAATGGTTTAAAATTCCAGAAAGGTCAGGGACCAATCACTTCCCTTATGTGCACTTTGGCAGAACCGGCCATACTCATGTGTGCTGTGGAGAACGGATGATATATTAACCAAAAACACAGACAATTAAAAAAAAATTATGTAAATCAACTTTAAGATTACAGATTAATTAAACTTTCATGGGCCCCATTCAAGATAAAATGTACTTTCCACCCGTCACATCAGTTGGAAGGGTCTTTCCAAAACTTCAGAGAAAAATCACTCTATCCTGGATATTGATATATGACCAATTCTAATGCTAAAAGGGTAGTTCACTAATTATTCATCATTTATCAACCTCTGTTGTTCTAAACCTGTATGACTTACTTTCTTCTGTAACAAAACAAAATAAACATTCTGAAGTACATTGGAATCCAAACAACATTGGGCCCCATTGACTTTCATTCAAGTCATACAGGTTTGGGATAGTCTCACGTAAACCAGACATTCAGACTGACGGCTGAAGGTCTGAAATAGATGACAGCCTTTGATGGTCAAGGCCCGCCCATGAGGCCATTTGACCGACATGTCAAACAACCAATCACAGGTTGTTTCGTTCAGCATCATGTTTCGGGGCGTGGAAATGTCGCCACAATAAGCATCTGTCGTCAGTTGTAAACACGATGGCTTTCTTCTTTCTTGAGGGGGATTGGCGAAGGGCTTCACGATATTTTGCATTCGATAGTTATGCGCATCTCGTCAGTAAAGACGGTTCTGTGACTAGCCGTAAATCTCCATCACCTGTTTTAATAAACAGAGCCGTAGTTCACTGACAAGCTACGCAATTCTCGCTCAGAATCGCAGATGAATCGCATGTGAATTAGTGAATAGTGAACGTGAGATTGCATAGCTTGTCAGAGTTAATTATGACAAAATTTGCGTTTTTTTGCTATCCTTTTAAGCTTCTCAGAACAAAAATAACGGATCAAAAACTACCATACAACACCAATAAAGTTTATCTTAAGCGCTAAACTTTTCAAAAACTACTAAAACAAGCGTGATCTTCAAACATGCAAACGCTCTTTAAAATCTCTTAAGCTGATATCTAAACACAATGTATCACAAACCTCTCATTCCTGACTCAGAACTCTCCCCAGGGAGAGGACAGATTAGTTTTCCATGACAGTGCAATGGCATCTGTGAGGTCATTGTTTCAAGGTGCTCTCTGCATTCGTACAGCTGCTGACAAGGCAATAACCACCACTGAGAACTTGCCTATTGCAAGCAAGAAAAGCCACACATCACTAGTGTTAGATCCTAGTGTTATCCGGTAGTTTCCATTCGGGAATTCTGCAACTTATGATCTGCTTGTAATTGCAATTGAGGTGAGCAGCTGTCATTCAAGTCATGATGAGAACATACAGAGCAATACAAGTGCAAGTAGTGTTACTTGTCAATGTATGCTTTCACCAAACAAATGCCTTAAGCTCTCTGATCTAAAAAAGCACTAATCCGGCTTAGCGATAAAACAGCCTAAACTCCTTTTCACACTTTCATTAAACTGTTATGAGCCCCTAATCTACAGCACAAGAAGCCAAACCCTTAGAAAAGCCTCTAATCTTTAGACTGACAAGCACACCCTAGTATACTTTTTAAAACAGCACTTACAGAAATTATATACTTTAAAATAATAGATTTAAGTGATAACTTAATGTAATGTATTTAGACACTTAACTGCACGTTATTTGCAATCAAATGAAAATGTATTATACTTTAAATATATATTAAATGCCATTAGTTAAACTTAAGAGTGCTTTCAAGAAGAATTTATTTAGATTTTAACATGTAATTTCAAAATTACTTACAATGTCTTTTAAATACAGTTTAAGTGTACTGGCAGCCTAAATTTCAATAGAATTAAAATTGTAACATTTAGGTCATGTGTTTAAATAATTACGCAGTTTTAATTATTTAGTTACGATTTAGTACGTTTAAAATAGATTTATTTTAAATGTAATATTGAATTATCGACAAAATCTAGTACTTTACATGTGTTTAAGTATGTCAGTCAAGACAAAAGTCGAAGTGTAGCCTACATCCTTTAACCTAGGGCTGGGCGATATGGCCCACAAAATTATCACGATAATTATTTTCATATCAGTCGATACCGATAATTATCACGATAAATGTCAAATCTTTATTTCTTTAATGTTTAAAGCCAGATTTTTGCTCCAAAGTGAAAGTTTTACAAACCAGACCATTAATTTTCCTTAACACAATAATTATCTAAATAGATATGTATTTCTTAGTTTATGCATGTTCTAATGAGTTGATATTGTTTCAAAATCAAGAAACCGGTTTGGGTTGCCTCATAATATGAATGATAATAATATAACTTTTTTGTCTCTTAGAAATACACCTTTGATCGTAGCTTGAGTTAGGATGCACAGTAACATTTTTGTTCATTATCAAAATCAGTAACATCTTTACATCTGTAACATCTGTAGCAACCTCAGTTTTATATGGTATAATGTATTCTGACCAAGTTTTTATTTTTATTAAGCATTGGTCTCCTATAGTAGCATACATTTAAATAATGATAAACCGTTAAAACCACACATATAGCACCTCAATAACATGGTCAAAATATAACTAAATGGTTTTTAGGTAGTGTATTTGTATGAAAGACAGTAACGTTAGTCTAAAACCATTCAGTATAAATGCACACATGCTATAGCTGCCTTAACCACACATACTTACTATAATTATATACCATTACTCCTGTAATAATATTAAATGTGAATATCCCACATTTCTGCCACAATACCATAGTGCAGTGAATGTTACTACAGTAAATCCATGGTAAATAATGGCAATGTGCATATTGAAAAGCCTTCTGACTGTCTCGTTGCACAGTGTTTCTCATGTTCGGCTTGTGTTCTCACATTAGGCGTGTTCGACTTTAAGCGGCGCTGCACAGAATGGCCAATGTATGACATCAAAGTACCGCGAGAGCGATAAGAGCAGATTAAACCTATGCTTTCGAATGGCTCTCGCGGTACTTTGATGTCTTACACTGACCATTCTGTGCAGCGCCGCTTTAAGTCGAACGCGCCTACTGACTGGATCTCACAGCACTGCTTAGTGATCACGTGACCGAGTAAACGCATCTGCTCTTGTGAGCTCGTGCCGCACGGCAGTTTGAACTGTGATCGGAGCGGATAAACGGTCCGTGTGGCGCGATTCAAATGAGTCACGTGGTTTCGTTCCGCTTTTGGCGCATAAACATTATATTGAATATTTTTCGAACTTTTCATATCGTTTTAGAGGAAAATGATATCGCGATAATTATCGTTATCGAATTATCGCCCAGCCCTACTTTAACCACAACAAAAGATTATCAAAACAATTTCAAATGTACTTTAAAGTAAACCCTTTAATTTTACATAACTTCATAAAAGTAATTTTACATAAGTGTACAAAAGTGTGTTAAGAACCATCAGGATTACATCAAAATTTTGAACATCATTAATATTACACACACAGCTTTTTAAAATTTACTTTTAAGACTTGAAGTACACTACAAGCGCACAAATACAACTAAGCACACTTTTCCACAAGGGCAGGGACTAGGGGTCGACCGATTATCGGCGCCGATATTAAGCATTTTTACGATTATCGATATCGGCCATTTTCAAAACAGATTTGCCGATAATTATTATTATTTTTTTTTATATTATGCAAACAAACATACTATTTACAGGTGAAATTATTTAATGTTTAAATGCACTATTTGGCTCGATGCAGCCTGTCTGAGCCAAAGAGTATAGAGCAATCTCCGCCCACCGCTCATCTGATACGTAGAGAGTAGGGGTCGACCGATATGTGTTTTTCAGGGCCGATACCGATTATTACAGATCAAGTAGACCGATAACCGATATTTTGAACCGATATACGTGTCTGGTGTAAAAATGAAAATGAATGCCAAAATTAATAATAACAAGAGCTCTGACAAAAAAACGTTCTTTAAATGCTTTTAAACATGTCTTTAATTCTGAAAACTGTTAATAACAACAACATTAAATAAACAGTAATATTAATAATATTAATAATAACATAAGTGCAGGGATCACCCAGAAGCATTCTGTAAACATTTTGTAAAACTTAAAGTAAACGTATTTAACGTATTGTGTGATTATTCTCAACAAAAGTTGTAATAATTGTTGTAGTTGTATTACGTATATTCTACTGCACCACAGTAATATATTCGGCTAAACCGAACTTATATTTTGACAGGTTGCCATGAGGACCTTTTAAGTTTCTGTAGCCTATGTATATATGATATGACGATCGTTTTACTCAAATGAAACGGTCAAATGCTCATCAAGTGACTCTCCGAGCAGTTCTGGGGATGTTGTTCATGTATTTATGTCCTCATTTAGTGAGACGGCAGATGCTGAAAACACTGCGAGCAGCACGCGCTTCAGTATGTGTGTGTGCAGTAAATGAAACCGCACGTCTGTGTCATTCATTAACAAAGATGCAGAACATGCAGGATTCATATTTAAATAGTGTTTTTGCAGCTTAATATTTATAGATACTAGTCCATAGCGCGAGTCGATTTAAGTGTACTGACCTACTTTTGATTAATTCATCCAAACTTCGACACATTCCGCGTTATATGGTAAATTCCATTATATGACTGCATTCCGCGATTCCGCCCGCATTTTCCGCATCGCGGACATCATAGGTTATATTGAGGTGTTTTGCAACTTCAGCAACGTCTGCTGCTGCTTTACCTTTGAGAGACAATTGATGCGTGATCACTGACGCAGCTCCAGTTAGCAAGTGCTTTCGGTGTGAGACTGCCTTCAGTTTTCCGCGACTCGTGACTCCCTACATATCAGATGAGCGGTGGGCGGAGATTGCTCTCAGAGATTGAGAGATCGCCTCACTCTCACAGAGTGTAGAGCTCAAACAGGCTGCATCGAACCAAATAGTGCATTTAAACATTAAATAGTTTCACCTGTATTATTTATTCACCAATAAATAATGTCACCTGTAAATAGTATGTTTGTTTGCATCAAAAAAAATAAAAATAAAAAAATAAAAAATTATCTGCAAATCTGTTTTTAAAATGGCCGATATCGATAATCGGTAAAATGCTTAATATCGGCGCCGATAATCGGTCGACCCCTAGTAGAGAGTCACGAGTCCGACCAATCAACGCGGAAAACTGAAGGCAGTCTCACACCGAAAGCACTTGCTAACTGGAGCTGCCTCAGTGATCACGCATCAGTTGTCTCTCAAAGGTACAATACGATTGCAATAAATCACAATCCACTACACTTAAGTTGCAAAACACCTCAATATAACCTATGATGTCCGCGATGCGGAAAATGCAGGCGGAATCGCAGAATGCAGTCATATAACAGAATTTACCGTATAACGCGGAATGTCGTGGAATTTGTCGAAGTTTGGATGAATTAATCCAATCGCTTAGCTGAGCGCATCTCAGGGTCTACTCTCCCCTCTCTGCAGGACATCTACCTCAAACGCTGCAAAAGCAGAGCTGCTAAAATAATCAAGGACTCGAATCACCCCGGTAACCATCTTTTCTGTTTTCTGCCATCTGGCAAGCGCTTCAGGAGCATGATGGCAAAAACTGAAAGACTGAGGAGGAGTTTCTTCCCTCAGGCCATCAGGCTCCTAAACTCAGTCTCATAACATCATTACATCCACAGGACTCAATTTAATAAACTGTATACACATCCATTATTCTCCATCATCCACACTGCTGCTATGTGTACATACCCGGTACAACCTATTTGCACATTCTCTTGCACATCCGTGTTTTTTATTAATATTTATTATCCACAGTATACTGTATTGCACATTTTATTTTATTATTTGTTCCCTTTTTCATTCTCACCTATATTTATATATATATATATTAGAGCTGGGCGGTATGACCAAAAATTTATATCACGGTATTTTTCTAAATTATACCGGTTTCGCGGTATATGACGGTATTTTTTCCCATGGATGACCGGGTGTTAACCACATTTTCTACTGACTGAGGAAAAACTGCAGTAGATTGACTTAGAATGCCATATTTTAGTGTCATGATGAGTGAATATTGTAGAAAAAGTCCACACTAAATACAGGGGTTAAAGCAAAAAAAAATATTTTGACTGAAAATATTTCCTCGGCCAAACCCCATTCCACAGCCATACGGCTACATTCACACACACAGTTTAAGAGCCGTCTTGTCCTCCTAATTAAAAACATTTAGGAGTACCTTCTGATCAATAAAAAACAAATCTGATAAAAAAATTAGCCTTCCGAATACGAGGTGACATTTGACTCCTTAAAGTGACTTACAGGGGTATTTTATTTTTACCTTTGCAATAGCATCATTTACATCTACTTCAAATTCAAAAATGTATGTTTATAAGCTTTTTAAAATTTATATTTAAAAAATATAATAAGTACAATACGACAAATAAGTTACCAATCATGAAATTAGTATTAATAAAAAAATAATTTGTATAATTTGGCACAGAAGAACACAAAAGTGGCTTGTACGTACATTTTCAGACGTTTAATGATGCTCAGATGTGGCATGAGTGCAATTACATTCATAGATTCATGTGGACATTAATGTTCTACATATAAATTAGCTTTTAGTGATGCACAACGGCTCAGCTGTTACTTTATTTTGAACTATTTTCGTGGATGAAATAGAACAAAATCATGCAGTACTTGTTTATTGATCTTTTGTATTAAATCAATATATCACATTTGCAAACTCCCCTTATAATTATTAAAAGCTGTCTCCTGATCGCAAGGGCGTAACCATGGTATAGATATTGAGGGGGTCCAAATATCTCCCCCAGATATTTTTTTTTTAAGTTCAGTCGCGGATCAGATCGTAAAAACAAACAGGCCAGGCCATCAACGAATGAATAGAGACTTATCAATGGAGTGGGAAGTGCGGGAACTCCTTGGTCTGTGACTCCAGCAGTTCATTATTCAGCCGATTTTCAGGGTATCATGCTAGCTACAATACTGAGCCATTTAAATGTGATATTTTTCACATTTATTCAAAAATTGCCGCGTATTTTGACCATGGCACTACTTTATAGGTATCTACTTGCTTACCGTCTGAAAAAAGGCGAATGTCCGCCTGTTCGTCCTGCTTCTTTCTTTTAGCTCCTACCTTCATTTCATTTAAGCACCAGTGACAGTCGGACTGAGCGGTTTTTCAACGATGCCGCGAGCGGCGTTCACGGCTCAACCAAGTGTACAATCGAGGGGGTGGTCACACAGTTTTGTTTCCTTGTTTTTCCTAAATTGAAAGTAAATCGGAAATAACAACAGGTCCACTAGGCTACAACCAGGGTTCATAAAAGGAGGGCATATCATATGTCACATATTACAATATAATAGGCATATTATTGGGGGGGACAGATTGGTATTTTTCCAATATAGGGGGGGACACGTCCCTCCCAAAGTATATGGTGGTTACGCCCATGCCTGATCGCGATCTGTGGGCGCACAGAAATTGAAAGCGCGTGAGTGAGCTCAAGAATCAAAAGCACGTGCAAATGTGATGCATTCTGACGGAACCTGTGGGAATGAGTATAATTATTATTAATAGCCGCAATCCCGCGCCGAAATTCAAGTTCTGCTCGGTGTTCTCTGCTAAGAACCCGACTGTGAATGATGCGAGTTACTATGTTGTTTGCCGAGGCGGGGATGATTTTTGGTGTTCCGCAGAACAACAACAGTGTGCTACATGATTCCTACATGTTTCTTTCCCCTCAGTAATCCCCGATAACGTTTAAATGGTGAACACGGAGCAGTTTTTTTTCCGTGAGCGGGAATGTAAATCCCGGAGTGGATCCAGAGCGGAGTGATTACAGAACGCTTCGAGTGGAGAGAGGAACGTGCTTTAATCCACTCCAGGTTTTGATCACATCCCCCTCAGCAGACTGAATACACCTCGTCTTTCCTTCATTTAAGACCTATTCAAGCTAAAATCAAGACATTTATAACACTATTTGAGAAACGTAAGCGTATTTACGGTCTTAAAATTATGAAAAGTGAATTTAAGAAGGCGGGAACCCTGCAATTGACGGGAATCCGTCGTATCGACGGAGAACTTTAGTTTGTGAGAGACGCCGGAGCTTATGCAGCGGATGGTGGATATTTGTGGCGGTCAATGTGGATATTGTGGATGAATTCTTCTCTCTCTTCACATTCTACTAGTGCTTCAGTTTCGTAACTTTCACATAGTAACACATACAGCTGTATCCTCGCCAAAATGCAATAGTGAAAAGAGACCCCTCTCTAACAGTGTCACGTTTCAAACGTTATTTAAATGACACCGGTATTGCGGTATTTTAAAAATTCATATCGTAAGAAAAATAAACACCGGTATTCGGTATGAACCGGTATACCGCCCAGCACTAATATATATATATATATATATATATTCTCTTGTGTTGTGTTTCCTTGTTTTATTGCTTATGTTATTTTTATTTTATTATTATTATTTTTATTTTTGCACTTTCCATTGAGCGGACCTGTCCTGACCTACATTTCACTACTGATTATACCCTGTATGATTGTGTATGTGACAAATAATAAAGAACCTTGAACCTTAATCAAAAGTAGGTCAGTTCACTTAAATCGACTCGCGCTATGGACTAGTATCTATAAATATTAAGCCGCAAAAACGCTATTTAAATATGAATCCTGCATGTTCTGCATCTCTGTTAATGAATGACACAGACGTGCGGTTTCATTTACTGCACACATACATACTCGAGCGCGTGCTGCTCGCGGTGTTTTCAGCATCTGCCGTCTTACTAAATGAGGACATAAATACATGAACAACATCCCCAGAACTGCTCGGAGAGTCACTTCATGAGCATTTGACCGTTTCATTTGAGTAAAACGATCGTCATATCATATGTACATAGGCTACAGAAACTTAAAAGGTCCTCATAGGAACCTGTCAAAATATAAGTTCGGTTTAGCCGAATATATTACTGTATACGTAATACAACTACAACAATTACAACTTTTGTTGAGAATAATCACACAATACGCTAAATACGTTTACTTTAAGTTTTACAAAATGTTTACAGAATGCTTCTGGGTGATCCCTGCACTTATGTTATTATTAATATTACTGTTTATTTAATGTTGTTGTTATTAACAGTTTTCAGAATTAAAGACATGTTTAAAAGCATTTAAAGAACTTTTTTTTTGTCAGAGCTCTTGTTATTATTAATTTTGGCATTCATTTTCATTTTTACACCAGACACGTATATCGGTTATTGGTCTACTTGATCTGTAATAATCGGTATCGGCATCAGCCCTGAAAAACACATATCGGTCGACCCCTAGAAGGGACTAAACAATTGCTTTGGCAATGAGAGCAGGGTCAGAGGGATGACTACACATTAAAACACTTAAAAGGCTCATAAATGCACAGCTATTTAGTATAGCTTATTATTAATAGTGCACGGTAGTATGTTTTTGTTTACGTTTAGCTGTTTATAATTTGTTTAAATATTAAACTTAAATATCAGAGCAATGATATGACCATGATAAGTGTGCATCATTAATTATAATGGCATCCTTCAAAACTGCTATTAATTTCTTCAGGTGTCACACTATTTGATCTGCGAACAAATGCTGAATGTACCCTTAAGGCTCTAAGAAACAGCATCTACAGAAAATCGTACGAAATTCATTAAAAATGACTTATGACAGGCGCCTGTCAGAAACCTGTACTGCCATTACCTCTTCAGGAACAAAAGATGCGTTATTTTGAATTTAAAACCGTCGTAAAGTTTCAGAAAACTTATATTACCACAGAGCATGGGTAAACTGACATGGTTATTTTGTTGACATCTTTTAAACATGGTTGCATGCACAGGACTGTATGTGCCTGTACGGCTGCTCCAGCTATGCAATTTCATCTCTCTGTATGTCAACAAGCACGGAGGGAGTCTGATTCATTTTGTTTATATTTAGCCAGTGCGCGCGAGCGACTCAGCTGAACATTCATCAAACCAATCACGACCCCAATGCCCAATATTTGGCTTTTGCTGCCAAATATAACACATCAGGCCTGAATCAAGACATGCACGTATTGTTTCTGGCCAGTGCATAGCCCAAAACCACCAACCTCGCATCTTCCACATAAACAACGCGTATGCGTGCATTTGCATAGTTTGCATGCTCGCTCTTATGGCCTTGAAATGTCAAATCTCCCCACCGATGTTTTCTTTACCTGTTCGTCGAATCGATTAATGATGGCCTGGACCCATTCCACGGGCTTGTGCGCCGCCATGCTCAGGCGGATGCGCGCGCCGCTATGTCTCCTATCAATCACTTTTGCGATCCCGATTCCTGCTCTCGATTCTCCACGGGTGCGCCAAATAATCAAGGAGGAGAACAAAGGAGGAGGGGGGTTTGGTTTAGTTTTTCACATCAAGCATACTCCACCACGCCGCCATGACACACCACCGGAAGTTTGAATCCTCCTCTCGCTCTGGCTTCAGTCTGGGTGCTGCGCATGCGCAGAATTGCTATTGAAGAACTATCTACCTGAATTTGGTCTATCTATCTATCTATCTATCTATCTATCTATCTATCTATCTATCTATCTATCTATCTATCTATCTATCTATCTATCTATCTATCTATCTATCTGTCTATCTATCTGTCTATCTATCTGTCTATCTATCTGTCTGTCTGTCTGTCTGTCTGTCTGTCTGTCTGTCTGTCTGTCTGTCTGTCTATCTATCTATCTGAGTTGGCTGTTTCTGGTAAAATGTATTACTTTTCTATGCACTGATTAAAAAATGTTTTTAGATCTTAAAATGAGCCATTACGTATGGTACTCAGTAAATTAAAATACCATTGTGGTTTGTCCATTATTCAAACATAACAGAGCAGAGGTCATTCTGATTAAAATGTGTAACTAGGCTATATAAATCATATTACAGTTTTTCTCAGTCGCTTTGGTACATTTCTCAGATCAGAATTGAAATTCTTAAAACTACCTGTTCAATCTTCACATCATTGTGTCACTTGTGCACATCAAAAAAGCAGTTTCTCATTTATTTGAACAAGTAGCAAATGTTTTGGTACATCCATGCAAATGATTATGTACAATTCTCTGCTGTTTCCTACATTATCAATTGCTTTTGTCATGTTGATCAAAATGTATTGTAATGAGTCTCTGTTGAATAGTCTCACCGCCCACAACATTTAGGCATTAGTTCATAGCATAAGTCTTTACATGCAAAATGGTTGAACAGGTTGTCATTATATGTCAAGCATATTTCTATACATTTCCATAAGACTTTTTTTCTAAATCTGTCCTGAATTGGTAAATTGCTCACAGGTGAATCTTGACTTTCTCTAACGAAGGTGCATCTCGTTAACCATTAACTGGCAAGTATATATATAGCCGGAGCACAACACAATGTTACAATATCTGACAATGGAAGGACAAGGAATTGGATGGGGTCAACAGCCAGAGAGAAGAGGAAGAGGAGTGAGGCTGCGTGGCGGAGGAGCTGGGAGGCAGAAGAGGCCGAGGACATATGCGTGTTCCTGATGAGATAAGAGCCACACTTGTAGACCACGTTCTCAATCATGGGCTTACAATGGCCGAGGCTTGTCGAAGGGTGCAGCCAAATGTTGGGAGAACAACTGTGTCCTCAATAATTCTGACTTTTCGTCGACAGAACAGGTATGTAATCTAACAATATGCGCTGTACTGTAATACTGTAATTACTTTCTGTAATGCTTAATACAATATTCCCTTTCATTTTACAATATACAGTAAGTAAACTTGAAACAGTGACATTTTATATTACTCAACTTTGTGTTTTGCATTACAATATTTTTTTCCACATACATTTACATTTACATTTACATTTAGTCATTTAGCAGACGCTTTTATCCAAAGCGACTTACAATTGGGGAGTACATAAAGCGATTAATCTTAAAGAGGCAAACATACAGAGGAAGTGCCAATAACACCAAGTCTCAGGCATTGTTCAAATAAGTACAAGCTAGCAAGGGAAGGAGAGAAAGATAAAGAGAAAGATGAAGATTTTGAAAAAGTGATTTTTTTTTTTTTTTTTTTATATAGTCAAGTAGAGTTGAAAGAGATGAGTTTTCAGTTGTTGCTTGAAAATTGACAGGGATCCAGTATTCCGGATGGGGGTGGGAAGATCATTCCACCGGCCAGGAACGGTGAAAGAGAATGTTCTGGAGAGTGATTTTGAGCCTCTCTGTGATGGTACCACGAGGCGCCGCCACTAGCAGATCTCAGGCTTCTGGAGGATGTAAGTTCGTAATAGTGAGTGGAAGTAGGTGGGTGCTGAGCCTGTGATTGTTCTATATGCAAGCATCAGTGTCTTGAACTGGATGCGAGCTGCAACTGGTAGCCAGTGCAAGGAGACAAAGAGAGGTGTAACATGGGCTCTCTTGGGCTCGTTGAAGACCAGTCGTGCCGCTGCATTCTGAATCATTTGTAAAGGTTTGATTGTGTTTGATGGAAGTCCAGCTAGAAGAGCATTGCAGTAGTCTAGTCTAGAAATGACAAGGGCCTGGACAAGAAGTTGTGCAGCATGCTCTGTCAGAAAGGGCCTGATCTTTCTGATGTTGTGTAGTGCAAACCTGCAAGATCGAGCAGTCTTTGCAATGTGCTCTTTGAAGGTCAGCTGGTCATCGAAGATTACACCAAGATTTCTGACCAAGCTGATGGGGTAATTGTTGACGAACCTAACTGAATCGTGAAATCATGCTGTAGAGTTGGAGTTGCAGGAAGACAAGAAGCTCAGTCTTTGCCAGGTTGAGCTGTAGATGGTTGTCTTTCATCCATGCTGAGATGTCCGCCAGGCAGCCTGAGATCCGTGCAGCTACCGTTGGATCATCTGGTCGAAATGAGAGATAGAGCTGTGTGTCATCAGCATAGAAGTGGTAGGAGAAGCCATGTGCCTGTATGATGGGAGCCAGTGATGTAGTGTATGTGGAGAAGAGGAGGGTCCAAGAACCGATCCCTGGGGAACCCCAGTGACCAATTTATGTGCTTTGGATACCTCCTCCCAGGCCACCCTGAAAGACCGACCAGTGAGATAGGATTCAAACCAGCGAAGTGGAATCCCAGTGATATCCAGTGATGAGAGGGTGGACAGGAGGATCTGATGATTGACAGTGTCAAAAGCGGCAGACAGATCCAGCAGAATGAGGACTGATGATTTGGAATTGGCTTTTGCACCGCAGGGCTTCAGTGACCGATAGTAGCGCAGTCTCAGTTGAATGGCCACTCCTGAAACCTGACTGTTTAGTGTCCAGTTTGTTGTTCTGTGAAAGAAACAATGAGACCTGGTTAAAGACAACTCGTTAGTGTTTTGGCAATGAATGGAAGGAGAGAGATAGGTCTGTAGTTTTCTAAAAGAGAAGTGTTTAATGTAGGTTTTTGAGCAGTGGGGTTACCCGAGCCTGCTTGAATGCAGTGGGGAAGATGCCTGTGAGGAGAGATGTGTTGATAATGTGTGTGAGTGCTGGTAGGAGTGCGGAGAGATTGCTTGGAGAAGGTGTGAGGGGATAGGGTCTAGAGGACATGTTGTAGGATGGCTGGAGAGGAGAAGTTTGGATACTTCCGCCTCAGTGAGGGACAGAAGGAGAAGATGGGAGTTTGAGCAGTGGATCTAGTTGGTTGGGGTCCTGTGTGAGTGGAGGTGAAAACTGACTGCTGACTGTTTTAGTTTTGTTTGTAAAAAAGTTGCAAAGTCATCAGCTGTGATAGAAGTGGTGGGAGGTGGTGGAGGGGGACAGAGGAGAGAATTAAATGTTCTGAAGAGATCACGCATATCTGGAGCATTGTTGATCTTGTTATGGAAATGTGATGATTTGGCAGTGTGGACTTCAGCAGAGAAAGATGAAAGAAACAATTGATACATACTCAGGTCCGACGGCTCGTTTGATTTTCGCCATTTTCTCTCTGCCGCTCGGAGTCTGGTCCGATGTTCACGAAGAACATCAGATAACCAGGGGTTAGAAGGGGCAGTCCGTGCTGGCCTGGAGGAGAGAGGACAAATGTCATCTAGACAAGTGGTTAAAGTAGAGCATAAAGTATCAGTAGCAGTATTCACATCCAGAGATGAGAAATTGGTAGGTGAGGGAAGAGAGGAGGATACTACAGACGAAAGACGTGAGGGAGAAAGGGAGCGTAGGTTTCGTCTAAAAGTAACCGGTAAGGGGGTTGGTGGCACCCTGGTAGCAAAGTGTAATGTGAATTTAATGAAGAAATGGTCAGAGATATGTAGCGGTTGTACCAGAATGTTATCTGCAGTACAATCGCGTGTGTAAATTAAATCAAGTTGGTTGCCTGATTTGTGAGTGCTAGTAGTGGTAAGGCGTTTGAGATCAAATGAAGCTAAGAGCGAATGAAAGTCTGTAGCATAAGGCTTTTCTAGATGAATGTTGAAATCGCCAAAAACTAAGAGTGGAGTTCCATCCTCCATGAAAGAGGACAGCAACCCATCCAGCTCCTCTAGGAAGGGGGCTAGAATTTGACCAGGGGGACGGTAGATTACCACAATCTGGAGTTTTATAGGAGCCATTACAGTAATCGCATGGGATTCAAATGAGTTGTAGTTGCATAGGAGCGAGTGGGTTGAGTATTTCCAATTATTTGAAATGAGCAGACCAGTGCCCCCACCCCGGCCAACCTGACGTGGGGTGTGAGAGAAAGAGAAATTGTTAGAGAGGGCAGCTGGAGTTGCTGAGTCTTCTGGACGAATCCAGGTCTCAGTCAAGCCCAATATGCTGAGAGTGGATTGTAAAGAAAAAGCGGAAATGAAGTCTGCTTTGTTGACAGCTGACTGACAATTCCAGAGAGCCATAGAGAAAGAAAGTGGTGTAGTAGAATATGTAGAGATGGGGCGCAGGTTAGCAGGATTACGTTGCCGTCTGCGTGTGATGTTAGAGCGTGGTCGAGAGACCACCGGAATGGTTTTGAAACACATGATAGAGGTGGGAGTATAGAGGATAGCAAAGGAGAGTGTGTGAGGGAAGGGAGGAAAAAATATACCTGAATGCGTTGCCGGTGTCGTTGCTCAGGTGAAGTCGCACAGGAAAAAGTCGCTTGTCTTTACACTCGTCTGTCTTCACACGAGGATGCTGAACGCTTCCGCAGACGCTTCCGCGTCAGCCTTGGACATCAAATAAATACAGTCTAATTAAGAGAATAGAGTGAAAACAGCTGTGAACGGCTTCTGATTAGCCCAGCCAATAAGCCTAACAGAGTGCTAATGGCTCGAGACGAAACTAACACCTTGCCCAAGGAGCAATGGAGGCGCAAATGATTATATTTACCAGTAAGTGCAATCAAAACTATTCAACCAACGAAAATGCAGACTACAAATAGGTAGGAAACGAAATATCCCTTCCTAGGAGCAAGTAAATAATTTAAACAACAGATCTATGAACAAGTATTAAAGACACACTCACAAGCTGACGTCCGTTTCTTCTGATGACTAATCGGCTTTTCCCCGGGAAAGGACTGCAAGACAACTTCACAGGGGTGGCAGAGGGCCCCTTTTCACACCAGAACAGGAGGAGGCTATTTGCACCATGGTTGTAGAAAATAATGCCATAAGACTAAGGGAGATAAAGAGTGCCATTATAGAGGACCACATCTTTGAAAACATCCAAACAGTCAGCATCTCAACCATTGACAGGGTGCTGAAAAGACACCAAATGAATATGAAGCAGCTGTACACTGTTCCATTT
Source organism: Gymnocypris eckloni scoliostomus (assembly GCA_027564155.1). Taxonomy (NCBI): domain Eukaryota; kingdom Metazoa; phylum Chordata; class Actinopteri; order Cypriniformes; family Cyprinidae; genus Gymnocypris; species Gymnocypris eckloni. The sequence continues at coordinate 8,309,947 of CM050417.1, read as the reverse complement.
GAAAAACTGTGAAAGAGTGAAGGAGCTGCGCTACCAATATGTACAGGTAAAACATGTATGAGCATGCAGCAACTGTACCTCACAGTAAACCGTAACATCGTATAGTGATATACAGTACAGTAAGTGTGACCTTTACACATTTGCTATGGCTGTGGAAAAAAAGCTGCAATATGTGCTGTATACATTTGATGTAATTGTATCTTGGCCAAAATGAAAATGCATGTAATTCATTTTGTGTCTTCTGGATATAGCGTATAATGGAACTGGAAGCAAGTGAACCACCGCATAGCTTCATTTACATGGATGAGGCTGGCTTCAACCTAACGAAACGCAGAAGGCGTGGTCGAAATATCATTGGCCACAGAGCTACAATTGATGTGCCAGGCCAACGGGGTGGGAACATAACCATGGGTGCTGCTATCTCTGAGAATGGTGTGCTAAAGCATATTCCCATTATTGGGCCATACAATACAGAGCGTCTTGTCACCTTTTTAGACGCTCTCTACAGGGATCTCATCCCTGAACAAGAGAGGGGTCAGATTGGAGATGATCTGCCAAAGTACGTGATAGTTTGGGACAATGTCAGTTTCCATCGCTCCAACATCATCATGCAATGGTTTGCAGCCGACAACAGAATGCTGATGGAGTTCCTCTCACCCTACTCTCCATTCCTTAACCCCATTGAGGAATTTTTCTCAGCATGGAGATGGAAAGTATATGATCGCCAGCCACATACACAGATGACCCTTCTGGCTGCCATGGATGCAGCGTGTGATGACATCACAGCAGATGCCTGCAGAGGCTGGATAAGACATTCTAAAATATTCTTTCCACGCTGCATCGCAAGAGAAGATATTCATTGTGATGTGGATGAGAATTTGTGGCCCAACAGACAGGAACATCAGGAGGTGTAAGAAGACTGCACTGTAATTCCTACAGAACTGCATGTACAGTTTTCCCTAAGGAGATTGTCCTATGTTCACATTTCTACTTTTGTTTTTTATCTTTGTGCTATGCAGTGCTGTCTTTTCCTTGCTGTATCACAATGACATGGTCTGTCAACAAAATACAGTAAAAGCGTAAATCAGAATTTTTTCCAGTCTCTTGCAATCAAACTCTCACATACACTAAGGTGTAACCTACATTTTACAATAATTGTCATCAAACTGTAGCTATAGTTTATATCAGAACATCCCTCCAGAGTACACTGTTATATTGACAACATGACTAAGCAATTTGACTGTCTTATCCATACACAAGGACTTGTCATTCTGATGGCACTGACATGTTCATTGACACAGATATTTATTTTTGAGAGATGAACTAAGTATTTTGAGCAAGAGACTGGCTTTTGCATGTAATCCAAGGTGTTTTGCTATTTGTACGAGTTGTTTTGAAAAATGCACTTACTGTTTTGCAAATGACAAGGATGATTCGAGAAATGTACCAAAGGGACTGAGAAAAACTGTAAAGTATACTTATTATTTTTTCTTGAAATAATAAAATATAGCTTCATATTCTTTATTAAGAATTACATTGAACCATAAAATAATCTTAAATAAATGTGGACATTCAAATATGAAATATGTCATACAAGTAGGCTAAATACAATGAGCTTAAACACATTAAAACGTAAATTCATTTTCAGGAATCTGATTATTTGTTCTTTAACAAAATTGGCAAATCATGTTTAACTGTTTAACTAAACTAGTTTGTTTAATTATCTAAATGGAAGTCAGAAATAATCATCTTAAATTACTTTATTGTGCTTTAGGATGGTAGGAATATTGAACGGATAAATGTTGTAACAGCGAAAGGCCGCAGAAGACTTGAATGAGAAAGAAAAACAGACTTCTACTGCCACCTTGAGATCAATCTAACACAACGTCAACAGAAAGCAGTAGTTACCCTACTTATTCACCAGCTGGCGTATGTGTTGTCATAGCCTTTTGAAATATCCAGACTTTTGAACAAAAGGCCATTTTTATTTTAAGACTTATGCCTCACCAACTAAATCAAAATTCTGTAAAAAAATATCATTTATTTTAAGGAGTAACAAGATTTTAATATAAGGTTCTGCATTTCTCGGTCTAATTCTATATCTGCTAAAAATGTCTTACACCCCAAATATATTTTAACTGTCTGAAAATATTTGTATTGGAACCAGCCATATTCCTTAATTTATGAAATAAATTATCAGATTGTTAACTTGTTCTCAAACATCACACATGAACATGTTTTTGTGGTTATTTTAATTATTTAATTACATGGAAGTAAATACAATCATTAAACAACATGACACCCAAGCAACCATTAACCAGCGATATAGGAGGAACAGATGATACAGAAGGTGCTGTAAGCAACTTTCAGCCACTTTATAACTTAACAGATAATAAAACATGTTAAAGTAATTGAAACAGAAGCTACACACTTTTTAAAGTCATTGAAACAGAAGCTACACGTTATTTCATGATAAACAGATTCTTACCGTTCAGATATCATACTGAAAAGCACATAGTATGTTTTATTTTTTAATTATCTTGAAAATGAATTAAATGGTTAAGTTCATGCACTGCATTATGAGATACAGCATTCCATACAATACTATCTGTTGTATAGGTCACTGCTCAGTTTGACAAAGGTTATTTTATGCATACATAACATGTACTATATAGTGCTGTAATACAAGGTGTGTGGTAGCATTCTATTGCAAACACGGTTGTGATTTCTTAGGACACCTATTTTAGTGATAGCTGTCTGGAAGCTGAGACATTGCGTGTGTAACAATCACTTACAGCACCTGTAAACTTCACAATAATTAAAATAGTGGCAGAAGAGATAAGTGTGTGTATATGTTATCACCTGCAGAAGCTATTTGACCAGTTTAATATTTCAAATCCAAGAAAAAAAAGTATTTTTAAGCATAATATATTAACTTATTTGTGGACTTTTTAAGTATGCGCTTCCTATGGATCCTTGGCTTGCACAGAAAACAACTGTAGATCTCCAGAAACTTCAACAACATCGATCTCATCCAGTGTAGTAAAGCGATGCTTGTAAGTGTGTGTTTTCTGGCCATTCACCGACACATCGTACTGCTCTGCTTGGCAGGAGATTTTGACCTGAATCACACATACAAAACTGACAGTAAGATGCTTACACTGATGTCACAAACAAACATCTGCTCTTAAAGAGACAATTCACCCAACAAAAAATTTATTCTGTCATTATTTACTTGACTTTTGTCATTCACAACCCATTATCAAACCTTTTTTAAAATGATTTAATAATTTTTTTGTCCATTCAACTGTATGACTGGCATACACTGTCCATTAAATAGAATAGAAATACATGTCAGTATGCCTACCTCGAAGAACTCTCCGTTTTTAAAAGGGATGTCTTGACTCCTTTCTTCTGCCCCCCAACCCCCGTTCTGCCAGGTATTACGAACAACTGCTTTCTCCTCAAAACGGCATCGGTAGTGAAATGCAATCCCATACCTGTGGCGCAGATTAATCTCTATGCTAATAAAGAATGGAACAGAAGAGTGAATATGTTATCATAAACATAACCTCTTTATGATAGCATTTGTACATTTAGAAAAAAAATAAAAATAAAAAATAAAAATAAAAAATATATATATATGTATACATATATATATTCAATGCTTGTGATGTTTGTCAGAAAGAAAGGATTGTCTGACCTTTTACAGTCAGAGTTGGCAATTCCATAAATCACAATGACTTTGCCAGGCTTTAGTCCATCGATCACTTCTTTTTTGTACGATGCCACCTGATTGCAGGAAAAATTATGAAAGCGTAAAAAGAATGTTTATGAAATTGTAAAATTCAGGAAATATTAATAATGTAGAATTTTATGCTTGACAGTGGTAATATAATTTTATTCTAACCACAAGATTCAGATGGCCAATGAAATCCAGCTCCATTCCCTCCACTGAGATGATGTTCATTTGAGTGAATGGAATACGATGATTATAGATCATGAAGTCTTCCCCATTGGCACTTATCTATGAAGAGCCATTGTATAATAAGAAAAACAGTGGAAATCAATCATTGTTTTAATTCAGCTTGTTCAGAAACAGAACAGTATATAAACATTTGTGCCTGTAATTTATGACTGGTAAGTTAACAGTTATTTTGTGCAAAAGTTTTTTAGTTATAGTTTTTCTCCTTTGCTTTATAACCGAGGATCGTTTTCCATTGCTTTGACATGAATTGCATTCATATTTCATTTTTTTTTAAATAATGTATACCGTATATGCCTGCGGGGTGATAAGGATCTTGATGATGAACAGTTGGCCTTGGAGAAGGGGAGACTTAGAAATGGGTTGATCTGAGTCCCAGGAATCATTTTGGAAGGTCTTGTACACTATATGTGGGGGGTCATTCTCGAAGTTTGGGCTAATGCACAGAGCAGTTCTAGCATCGGATTGAAAACCATCCTTAAGGCTGACATTTGGTCTGCAGAACACAATGAAAACTGTATACAAAACTAGCAATGTCCATATTCCTTTAAATAAGACAAAACACCAAGATTCATTTGTCCATTTAGATTAACAAAAAATATATACTCACATCTTAGCATTTGACAAAATCCGTCCAATTATGATAACAGTCTTTCCTTCCTTCAAGCCCCCCATGATCGGAGTAATTATGGTTGTCTGTGTTTGAGATGTGCATACAGTAAATATATTTATGAATTTCTACTTTGAATGTCACATTATAACTATTATAAATATCTGGGAAATAAAATTATAAAATGACTTAATTTGACAAGACACCTAAACCATTGCTGCATACAAAATCTCCAAATCTTTCATTAATATTGGTATATGACAATACTGACGTGAAGTGTTTAGTTAGAGTCTAATGTTAAAAACGTTACTTACTGGTTTGTAAAAAGTCTGTGGCTGAGAATCTGCCATTCTGTCAATTCTTGTTTTTCTGCGGTCTCAATGCGAATCTTCAGCTGGGTAATCAAGACCAAGGTTGGAGCACCACGGATGGTAAAGCATGATGCGTCGTCTAAATATAGCTGTGATTTTAAGCCCGCCCATATATTATACAAGTTATACATGAGATTCTAGGTATATCTACCTGAAAATTACCTTGGAATATTTTCTACCTGTGAAATGCAAACAAGTATAAAGTGGCAGATAACAATTATCCAGAGACATTCATGTAGGCTACTGTCCATTAACAGTGATAAAGAGCCACAAACATTGATGAATATATAAGATATACAGTGGAATATTTTTCATTTTTGAATAGATATACCTATACCTGGAAAGTACCTAGAAATATCTGCCATAACATGCAAACCTGTTTAAGAGCAGATACAATACACCCTCAGGAAGAACGTTGCAAAAGCTGTCACCCTTTTAAAAGGTACCAAATAATGTAACATTGTCAAAACCAATCATGAAATCCAAAAGAATGACAGAACTAAGGTCACGGGATTCATTAAAAAAAATCTTGAATGTTGTGAAAAGGACTGCACATTGGTTACAAATATTAGTTTTTGTTTCTCAGAACATTGCCAAAACAGTTCTAAAATAGAATAGAAACAAATAGAATCTTTGTTTTAGGTTGCGGATAACAATTGCATAAGGAGAATGCTACCCTAATGTTCTCCTAACATCAAAATTCCAGAAATAATTATGTAACCATGCTGCAATAATCTGCAATAAACCACATCAATCATCTGAATTCATAAGACTGAATTATCTTCTAATATTTACGATTATCTATCACTGTGCTACAAACTGAAAACTGCCCAGATCCGGTGTTTGCAAGTTAACTAAATAAATATAACTTTATTTCATTTTGGGAGATAAGAAACTGCTTACAGTAAACACCAAACATACTGTCATCAATAACACCACCCATTTCACTATATTGAAGAAAACAAAAAGGTTAGCTTTTCTTAATTTGACATACAGGTACATCTGAAAAAAATTGAATATCTTTTTTGTCACTCATTTCAGAAAGTGAAACCCATATATTATATAGATTCATTACACACAGAGGGAAATATTTCAAGCCTTTATTTCTTGAAATTTTGATGATTATGATTTACAGATAATGAAAACCCAAAATTGAGTGTCTCAGAAAATTAGAATATTACGTAAGATCAATAAAAAAAGGATATTTTAAACAGAAATGTCAGGCTTCTGAAAAGTATGTTTATTTCTATGCCATCAATACTTGGTTGGGCCTCCTTTTGCATGAATTACTGCATCAATGTGGCGTGGCATGGAGGAAATCAGCCTGTGACACTGCTCAGGTGTAATGAAAGCCTGCTTTGATAGTGGTCTTCAGGTCATCTGCACTGTTGGGTCTAGTGTCTCTCATCTTTCTCTTGACAATACTGTATAGATTCTCTGTCGGGTGCAGGTCAGGCGAGTTTGCTGGCCAATCAAGCACAGCAACACCATGGTCATTGAACCAGCTTTTGGTACCTTTGGCAGTGTGTGCAGGTGCCAAGTCCTGCTGGAAAATGAAATCAGCTTCTCCATAAAGCTTGTCAGCAGAAGGAAGCATGAAGTGCTCTAAAATGTCCTGCTAGATGACTACGTTTACTGTGGACTTCAGAAAACAGTGGACCAACACCAGCAGATGACATGGCAGCCCAAATCATCACTGACTGTGGAAACTTCACACTGGACTTCAAGCAACATGGATTCTGTGCCTCTCCCCTCTTCCTCCAGACTCTGGGACCTTGATTTCCAAATTAAATGAAACATTTACTTTCATCTGAAAGTAGGACTTTGGACCACTGAGCAACAGTCCAGGGGTCTCATTTGTAAATGCTGCGTATGCACAAAATGGGCATATAATATGCGTAAGCAATTTTCCATGCACATATCCGGATTTATACAAAATAAACAGTTTAAATATGTACTCCACCGGTTAAGAACCACTGTTCTAGACCATGCGTACCTCTACTTAAAAAGAATCACAAGCTGGACTGTTAAGAAATGTAAATGAAAGCAACAAATTATTCTGTTTTAATATATCACCTATTGTGTTTTCATATAATATATTAGATAGCTGTTCGAGTAATTAAAATGAAGCATACCTCTGCTGCCACCATGTGATCAATCTAAATACAACATCTACAGAAAGCAGTATTTATTATAGTTATGATCACCAAAGGACATGTGTTTCATCATGACTGTTTGAAATGTTCATTGAACTATTGAACAATATATTTATTTTTAAGACTCAAGGCCCAGCAATTAATTCATTATAATCATTTCATTTTAAGGAATAGCACAATTTTAATATGATTTTATTTTTGCATTTTTTCTGTCTCTCTAAATGCCCCTGTTACCTCAAATATATTTTTACTGGCATTAAATTGGAACTCAGTTCAGTTACTGATTAGAAATGTATTCGTAAATTGTTCACTTGCCCTTAAAAATCATGCCACAAACTTGTTTCATTATTTTAATTATTATTTTAATTGCATAGAAGTGAAAACAATCATTATAGATGACGGCACCATCTTTAAAAACAATTTTGAAGGAAGATGTAAAAAAATTCAACAGCACTAAAATTTTAAATACTTAAAATATTAAATACTTAAAAATTTTCACAAATGTTAGAAAGATATATGTCTATATGCTATCATCAGCATAAGATATTTGCCCAGTTGAATTTTGCAAACCAATGAACAGAAAGTATTTTAAAGCATAAAATATGATTTTATTTGTGAAACCTGGACCCTTGTTAGACGTGCACAAAAATCAGCTGCAGCTGTCCATAAATTTCAAAGACATCGATGTCGTCCAGTTTAGTAAAGCGATGCTGGTAAGTGTGTGCTTGCTGGCCATTCACAAACACAGCATAATACTCGCTACTGCAGGAGATTTTGACCTGAATCACACAAAACTGACAGTGAGATCATGTCTCAAACAAACTTCTACTCTTAACTGTTAAAGGGACAGTTCACAGGGAAAAAAAATACAATTAAATCATAATCTTCTCGCCTTTATGATATTCCAAACCCATATGCATTTTGTTCATTTTGGAACATAACTTATATATTTTTAATATTCTTTTTAATTTTGTCCATTTAACAATGCTGGCCGGTTTTGTTGTTGTTTTTCCAGAGATGCTTGGGTTTGGAGCACAGTGACGGTGAGCAAATAATGTTTTTCGTTTTTTTACAGAATCAAGTAGACACTTCAGATTTGTATTAAACATAAAACAAAGACAACCCTATTACTGTCTTACACTATCTATTTCAACAGAAAAGTGGGTAGAGTATATGCCTACCTGAAATAGTTCTCCTTTTATAAAAGGCACACCTCCACTCCTTTCTTCTGCCCCCCATTTCCCATTCTCAGAGGTATTGCAAACAACCACATTCTCATCAAAAAGTGATTGGTAGAGAAATGCAATCCCATACCTGTGGCGCAGATTAAACTCGACCCTAATGAAGAATGGACCAGAAGAGTGGATATGTTATCCCAAACTGTATATTTGTACACTGGCAGGTTTTTTAATGTTTTTGAAAGAAGTCTCACCAAGGCTGCTTTATTTGATCAAAATAAATTAAAACCAGTAATATTTATGAAAATATTATTGTAGTTAAAAACATATTTGCATATATTTTAAAACCAACGTTATCCTTTTGATGGCGAAGATGAATTTTCAGTCTTTTTTCAAGTCTTTAGTGTCTAATAGGTTGATTTGCAGATCAAAAAATATGTTTTATTACTATCAATGTTAAAAACAATTGTACTGCTTAACATTTTATGTTGGCCATGATGCATTATAACATTCAATAATATGTGGTATTTACAATCAAATATATTTAAATAAAAAAAGTTACAATAAAAACATATTTTTTGTCACTGTTTTTGATCAAATGTAGCATGGTCCATTAAATGTTTCCCATAGGCACTTATCTATGAAGAGCCATTGTATAATAAGCATAAGAGACTTAAAAAACGTTTGGCCAAAAATCTAACTTTTGAACACCAGTATATGTATACAACAACATTGTATGTAAATGTGTTTACGTATGTTTATGTAAAAAGTGTATTCTCTTTTGTGAGTGTGTTCTTTGTCTAACCTTTTAGAGTCAGTATTAGGAACTCCATAAATGAGAATGTCATTTCCAGGCTGTAGCCCACCATTGATCAGGGTTTTGTACGGGACCAGCTAATTGGAGTAAAAGGATTCTTATAAGTGTAATATAGAAAATATAGGGCTCAACAATATGAATGACAAGCCAGTCATCATATGCTTAAGTGTATGTTGTTGTTTATTTTCTAACCACAGAATTCTGGTAGCCAATGAACTCCAATTTAATATTTTGGTCCACTGAGATGGTGTTCACTTGAGTGATTGGAATACGGTGTTCATAGTCCATTAAATGTTTCCCATTGGTACTTATCTATGGAGAGCCATTGTATAATAAGCAAAATAGCAGATAACAATCATTTTTCCCATTCTTTACATTTGAATAAATGGATAACTTCTGCAAAGAGTGTATACCTTGTATGCCTCCTTGGAGACAATGATCTCGATGGCGAACAGCTTGTCTTTGACGATAGGAGAGACAGGTGTGGATTGTTCTGAGCCCCATGTACCGTTCTGGTAGGTGTTGTACATTACATGTGAACTGTGGTTCTCATAGCTTAGGTTTATGTGCAGAGCAATATCAGCATCAGAATCAGAACCGCACTGTAGGTTCACATGTAATCTGCAGAACACAGAATAAAAACTGCACAAAACTAGCCACGGTAATGTAACATTCCATTAAACAAGACACCATGATTCATTTGTCCTTTAAGAGCAACATGAAAAATAATAATGACCTGCTGGCATCTGGCAAAATCCGTCCAATTATGATAACACTCTTCCCTTCTTTCAAGCCTCCCTCGATTGATGTAACTGGGATTATCTATGTTGGAGATGTGCATAATGTAACCATATGCATTTCTGTTTTAAATATCAATGATAATAATGATAAATATCTGGCAGATAAAATAATAAAATAACTTATTTTGACAAGATAAACCAAATGTTGCTGAATACCTCAAACAGGTCTAAATATGCTATATATATATATATATATATATATATATATATGAAACCTCACTCATTATAGAGGCTAATATTAAAAAATATAACTTACTGGTTTATAAATTGCCATGCTGCTGTTCTTCTAGTTCTTATCCTTTAGCAGTCTCAATGCAAATCTTCAGCTGGGTATTCAAGACCAAGGCTGGAGCACCGGATGGTAAAACATGATGTTGAGTAGCTTAAATATAGTTGTGATTTTAAGCACGCCCATATATTATTCTTAGTTAATTCACAATTCTGGGTAGATATACCTAGCTGGAAATGATTGAAATCTACCTTGAAATATTGTCTACCAGACAGCTAAAATGAAAACAATGTTAAAGGCAAATAAAAGCAGTCCAGAGTCAGTCATGTAGACTAGCCATACTGTTGGCATGACGGTGATAATGTAATACATGATGCCTGATAATATGACCAAAAATACATGAGGTGTGAGGGACACAAACATTGGTGGATATCTATACAGTGGAATATGTGTGCTATTTGGATAGATATACCTGCCAGGAAATTACCTGGACGTGCTGTCTGCAAGATAACTAAAATGACTAAAAAGCATGATGCTGAGTAGCCTAAATATTGGTGTGACTTTAAGCCCACCCATGCATAGATGTTGCAGAGCGGGGCCACGGTGGAGGATTTTTGACAAAATACTAATATTAAACAGCCCAAACTCTTATAGATTAACATACAAATTAATAAAGACAGCGTTATATGTGAACCAAAACATATTTGTGCTTTATATTTAATAATTTCTTGAATATTTATATTATTTAAGGGGATTTTACTGAATATTAACATCGTTGATATGCCACAGTCGGTAAGTACACTTTTATTAACAAAACAACAAAGTGCAAATGTAGATGCGATGTAAATAAGACATTAATTCATCATACATATAGACAGCTTCACTTATTAAAGCCTAACTGGAGCTTTTTGTTTTTTAGAGTGCTCTAAAAAAGATTCATGCTAGACTGAATTCAGAGATATTCTTTGATCATGTATAATTTGTTCGTTGTTTGAATAATCGTGGACATGCGGCTTAATTTAAACGTAACATTTATTTTTTAAATGTGATCAGGTTAAATACAAATTCAGACTTATTCAAATATTTTATGATATATTATGGTAGGCTACTTGCCTAAAACGCTATGATTTGCGTGTTTAATATATTACATTAGGCTACAGTATAGTATAGTTCCTGGGACACTATACTGTAAAAAGCACCGTCCTTCGGATGAGACGTTAAACCGAGGATCTGACTCTCTGTGGCCATTAAAAATCCCAGGATGTCCTTCGAAAAAGAGTAGGGGTGTAACCCCGGCATCCTGGCCAAATTTCCCCATTGGCCTCTGACCATCATGGCCTCCTAATCATCCCCATACACTGATTGGCTTTGTAACTCTGTCTCTTCTTGTAATACTCCTCCTGCAATGACTCTCCAAGCCACTAGGGAGCACTGTCTGATCCCTCTTGCAATGACTCTCCAAGCCACTAGGGAGAGCTGTCTGCTCCCTCCTGCAATTACTCTCCCAGCCACTAGGTGGCGCCACCTGCTGTGAACTCTTTAGAACTCTTTACTGCTCATCAAGTTAATGTGTTCCACCTGTATTTTGCCCTATTTAAGTTTGGCAGTTTCATTGAGCTGTGTTCAGTCTTGAGCCTACCCTCTGTGGATTTCCTGAGTTATAGAAGAGTTAATCGCTGTTTCTCAGTTGCCATTGTGCTTACTTTGTTTTGTTTTGTAAAGCTATGACTGCTCTTTTTGTTTGTATTTGAGAACTGACATCAAGTAAAGACTGTCTGCTATTGATTTATCTGAGCCTCCTAGTTTGCTTTTGCTTCTGCACATGGGTCTTCTACAAACTGTCTTCCCCAGTAGACCAGAGGTAGAAAATTAGCTTTCTCTGACTGGGAGACCCGGGTTCAAGACCCACCTCTGACACTTTATGTCAGTTAGTTGTGACAGCAAGACTGAACCATGGAAGTAGACCCAGTAGAAGAACAAAATCCTCCCTCCAACGTGGAACGCATTCTCTCTGAACTCTCTAGCCAAGCTTCGGCCATTAACAAGCATGAACAGATTCTAACTGAGATTCTCCAGCGTCTAAGACATCAGTCTACACCTCAAGCCTCTCCAGTCCTACCAACCCAGTCCATATCTCAAGCTGCTCCAGTCCTACCAGCCCAGTATCAAGGTACCCCTCAGCCAGGTCCACCAGCAGGTCTTCTACTTGAGCCTAGACTTCCAACCCCTGAGAGGTATGATGGGAACCCAGAGAGGTGTCGAGGATTTATAACACAGTGTACTCTTGCTTTCCAATTGCAGCCTAACAGCTTCCCTACAGGGAGCAGCAGAGTGGCATATATGACAACCCTTCTCGAGGAAAGGCACTAGATTGGGCTACAGCTCTCTGGGAGCGCAGTCTCCTCTCACGACAAGCAGCGACCTCTTCATATCAGAGATGAGAAAAGTATTCCACCACCCTGTTAGTGGAGCAGAGGTTGATCATCGATTGCTTCAACTCACACAAGGAAGACGCAGTGTTGCAGAGTTTGCTATCGAGTTCCGCACCCTGGCTGCAGAGAGTGAGTGGGATCAGCGAGCCCTGAAAGCTGCATTCCATCGTGCCCTATCACATGAATTAAAGGATGAGTTGGCTTACAGAGACCCAGCCCCTGATTTGGAGTCTCTGATTGATGTTGCCATCAGACTGGACAACCGCATTCGGGATCGGCAAGGTGAACGTCGTCGTGAGACTCGACTGCCTGAGTTTAACACCTCCACTGGTTTTATGGAGCCTTCCTCACTGACTGGCTGTGCTGAGGAGCCAATGCAGCTGGGGAGAACCCGATTGTCACAGGCGGAGAGGGAGAGACGGATGAGAGATAAGTGCTGCCTGTATTGCGGTGAGTCAGGTCACTTCCGAGCCAACTGCCCTGAACTGGTGGGAAAAGGCAGCTCTCGCCCAAGAAGAGGGGGCCTGGGACGAGAGTAATTACTTACCCCCGACCAGCAGCTTCGGGTCTTTCCATTGATGTCTCCCTCTCCTGGGGCAATGACCTTCATGAGCTCATGGCTTTCATAGACTCTGGTGCTGCAGGGAATTTCATGGACTGTACACTGGCCTCACAGTTAAAGATTCAGCCCATCACTCTCCATGATCCTCTGACTGTTACTGCATTGGATGGGAGACCCCTAGGTTCTGGCCAGGTAAGCCAGTGCACCACATTCCTCCACTTTCAAGTGGGTTCTCATAGAGAAGTGATACAGTTCTTTTTAATCAATTCTCCTGAATTCCCTTTGATCCTTGGGTATCCTTGGCTAGTTTTGCATAATCCACAAATTGATTGGTCTTCCAACCAGATAAGTGAGTGGGGGCCTAACTGCTGTGCATCTGGCTCGTCTCTCTGTCATTCTCCTGAGCCACAGATGACCTTCCCTAAACTACCTGAGCCATCAGTCCCTTCCAAGGAGATGCTGGCTATTTCTGGGCTGGGACAAGTGGCTTCCAGTGATCTTGCTGCCTCTCCCGAGTCATCCCGTGTCCCCCATGAGTATGCAGACCTCTGTGACGTGTTCAGCAAGGAACGTGCTGCTTCTCTTCCACCCCATAGGCCTTATGACTGTGCCATTGAACTGCACCCTGGCACTTGTCCACCTCGAGGGAGACTATTCTCTCTGTCAGCCCCAGAAAGAGCATCTATGGAAGAATATATCAACAAGGCACTTGACAGCGGATTCATCCGCCCTTCAACCTCACCGGCAGGAGCCGGGTTCTTCTTTGTGGGGAAGAAGGATGGCAGTCTCAGGCCATGTATTGACTACCGGGGTTTAAATCGTATCACTGTAAAGAATCGCTACCCACTGCCATTGATGACTACAGCCTTTGAACTCCTGCAAGGTGCAACTATATTTACCAAACTGGACCTTCGGAATGCCTACCACCTAGTTAGGATCCGAGCCGGGGATGAGTGGAAGACCGCATTCAACACCCCGACTGGTCACTACGAATATAAGGTAATGCCCTTTGGCCTAGTCAATGCCCCAGCCGTCTTCCAGGCATTCATTAATGATGTTCTACGAGAGATGCTTAACCAATTTGTGTTTGTTTATCTTGATGACATCTTAATCTTCTCCCGTTGTTACCAAGATCATGTCCAGCATGTCCGGCAGGTTTTGTCTCAACTGTTAAGGAACAACCTCTTTGTGAAGGTGGAGAAATGTGTGTTTCATGTACCAACTGTCTCCTTCCTTGGGTTCATTGTCTCCAATGGCAGCATTCAGATGGATCCTGGAAAGACCCATGCAGTCCTGAACTGGCCCCAGCCGTGCTCTGTCAAGCAGGTACAGCGCTTTCTTGGTTTCGCAAATTTTTTTAGGAGATTTATAAGGAATTTCAGCTCCATTGCAGAACCCCTTACAGCCCTTACCAAGAAGACCTCAAGGCAATTCCAATGGACCGAAAGGGCTAATCAAGCATTTGAGCTGCTCAAGCGAAGATTCACCTCTGCACCCATCCTGACCCTCCCCGATTCAGAGTTGCCCTTCGTAGTTGAAGTGGATGCGTCAGATGTTGGAGTGGGAGCTGTTTTGTCTCAAAAGGCCACGGGGGACAGTAAGCTTCATCCTTGTGCCTTTTTTTCACGTCGACTCACCCCAGCAGAAAAGAACTATGACATTGGTAACCGGGAGTTGCTGGCGGTGAAATTGGCGCTCCAGGAATGGAGACACTGGCTGGAAGGGGCCAAACACCCATTCATCATTTGGACTGATCACAAGAACCTCACATACATCCGGGAGGCTAAAAGGTTGAATCCACGGCAGGCCCGATGGGCTCTCTTTTTTAATCGCTTCGAGTTCATCCTCTCTTATCGACCAGGCTCTAAGAACTCTAAGCCCGATGCCCTTTCGAGACAGTTTGACACGCCAGAGGTGGAGGACAGACCCGAGGCCATCATTCCCAGCTCCAAGGTGGTGGCAGGGGTTCAGTGGGGAATAGAGTTGGCGGTAAAGAAGGCTCAACGTCAGCAGCCCGACCCAGGTAATGGCCCCCCAGGTCGCCTTTTTGTTCCTAATGTTGTACGATCTGATGTGTTGCAGTGGGGACATGCATCTCTTCTTTCGGGTCACCCTGGAGTTACAAGAACTTTGAAGCGTATCCAGACACGGTTCTGGTGGCCCAGTATGCAGGCGGATGTCAGAAGATTTGTGTCTGGCTGTTTTGTGTGTGCCCAAAACAAAGAACCCAAAGCCCACCCTCAAGGTCTTTCACCCCCCTTTACCAATCCCGAGACGCCCATGGTCTCACATCTCTTTGGACTTTGTTACTGGACTTCCTAAATCGCAAGGTAACACAGTCATCTTGGTGGTGGTAGACAGATTCTCAAAAGCATGTCATCTGATACCTCTGCCTAAGATCCCCACAGCTTGTCAGACGGCAGACCTCATGATGCAGCACGCCTTCAGGATCCACGGGTTTCCTCAGGACATGGTCTCTGATCGGGGTCGCAATTTACTTCCGGTTTTGGAAGGCTTTTGGCCGCCTTATTGGAGCATCCATCAGTCTGTCTTCTGGGTTCCACCCTCAGTCTAATGGTCAGACAGAACGAGTCAACCAGGAGATTGAGAAGACTCTCAGGTGCCTGGTCTCCAATAACCAAAGCACGTGGAGCTCCCGTCTGATCTGGGCTGAGTTTGCTCGTAACACTCTACACCATTCATCCTTGGGCATGTCTCCTTTTGAATGTCAATTTGGGTTTCCCCCATCTTTGTTTCCTGAGCAGGAACTGGAGGTCCAGGTACCAGCCGCAAACCAACTTGTCCAGAAGTGCCGCCAGGCCTGGCGAAAAGCACGTACAGCCTTAATGAGAGCATCACAACGGCAGCAGAAACAGGCCAACCGGCGCCGTAGAATCGGGCCATCACTACGTCAGGGTCAGAGGGTGTGGTTGTCAACTAAGGATCTTCCACTTCATCTAGAGTCTCGGAAACTGGCCCCCCGATTCATTGGACCTTTTAAGATCCTTAGGAAGATCAATCCTGTGTCATACCGTCTACTCCTACCCAGGTCTATGCGCATCCACCCCACTTTTCACATTTCACGTTTGAAGCCTGTTGTTTGCTCTCCTCTGTCCACAGCCAAGAAGCCCCCATTACCCCAGATTGTTGGTGGGCAGCCAGTATACACTGTCCGCCGACTGCTGGATTCTCGCCAGGTCCGTGGAAGGGTCCAATACCTAGTGGACTGGGAGGGCTATGGCCCAGAAGAGCGGTCTTGGGTGCCAGCTGGGGACATCTTAGATCCAGACCTTATCAGAGAGTTCCACCGTCTGGATTCCAACCGTAGCCAGCGGAACGCCAGGAGCCGCTCCTGAGAGAGGGCTCCTGTAATACTCCTCCTGCAATGACTCTCCAAGCCACTAGGGAGCACTGTCTGATCCTCTTGCAATGACTCTCCAAGCCACTAGGGAGAGCTGTCTGCTCCCTCCTGCAATTACTCTCCCAGCCACTAGGTGGCGCCACCTGCTGTGAACTCTTTAGAACTCTTTACTGCTCATCAAGTTAATGTGTTCCACCTGTATTTTGCCCTATTTAAGTTTGGCAGTTTCATTGAGCTGTGTTCAGTCTTGAGCCTACCCTCTGTGGATTTCCTGAGTTATAGAAGAGTTAATCGCTGTTTCTCAGTTGCCATTGTGCTTACTTTGTTTTGTTTTGTAAAGCTATGACTGCTCTTTTTGTTTGTATTTGAGAACTGACATCAAGTAAAGACTGTCTGCTATTGAGTTATCTGAGCCTCCTAGTTTGCTTTTGCTTCTGCACATGGGTCTTCTACAAACTGTCTTCCCCAGTAGACCAGAGGTAGAAAATTAGCTTTCTCTGACTGGGAGACCCGGGTTCAAGACCCACCTCTGACACTTTATGTCAGTTAGTTGTGACACTTCTCCACCAGTAAGCTGGTGTGTGGTGGGTGTTCTGGCGCACAATGGCTGCCGTCGCATCATCCAGGTGGATGCTGCACATTGGTGGTGGTTGATGAGATTCCCCCCTTCTATGTAAAGCTCTTTGAGTACCCAAAAAAGTTCTATATAAATGTAACAAATTATTATTATTACAGTGGTTTGAGCGCGTTTGACCAGACTAGAGCGCAATTAAAGAGCTGTGCTTGTTGGTGGCTGTCTTGAGAAGCGAGAAAGCTTCGGAAGACGGCTCATAAAAGGAAAAGACGAAATGTTTTTTTACGATGCAGTTGAATCTAAAATTAATCAAGTGAACATTTTGGCCATGAAATTCTGTCAGTTACTAGTTAGTGAGAGGGAGATGTTGGATGCGGGACGCTACCGAAAGCGATCAAGAAAAATACAGCTGCATATTTATGGTCAGTTTAATATATAATTTATCTCAAAACTATCACAAAAAACAAGTATATTGATTGGGGATGATCGAGAGACACAATAAAAATCTCAGTCCAGGCCCTGCGATGGGGGTGCTGCAGCACCTAGTTCCTAGTTCCCGCGGCCATGCACCCATGGGTTATTTTGGGTAGATATAGGTCTAACTGAAAATGACTGGAATCTACCTTGAAATATTTTCTCCCAGACAGCTGAAATGCAAACAAATGTAATAGGCAGATATCAATAAGAGAAATTCACGTAGGCTACTGTTGGCGTGACAGTGATAATGAAGAATATGATGCCTGATAACATGACAAAAAATGCACGAGGGTCACACTCATTGGTGATCTATTCTAAGGTATAGCCTACAGTGGAATATTTCTGCCTTTTGGATAGATATACATATCTATGGATATAACTTGGAAATTAGCTAGAAACATTGTCTGCCAGACAACTAAAATGCAAACATGGAGAAGAGAAGATATCATTAGAGAAAAGGGTGAATAAATGGTTAAATAAGGTAAAAGGTGTACCATTTGAAAGGGCTTAAAATTATGGAACAGTATCAAAACCACTGAAATTCAAAAGAACAACAATACTTAGTAGCCATAAAAATAATATTGATTACATTAAAATAACTCTCAAACAAGCTGTCTTGAATGTAGCCTTGTAAAAAAAAGTCTGCGTATCCTCATCTCAATTAGGCCTAACAATTATATATTTATTTATTTTTGGGTTCCGGTTTTAGAAATATAATTTTTTGGTTCTCAGAACATTCCCCAATTAGAACATTCATTCATGCAAGTCAATCCACAAACAATAAATGTGTTTGCCTTCATAATCTTTGATCCAAATCTGAAAATTCTCCTCCCCTTTAAAATGATGGGCCTTCTCTGATGACATCAGTTAGATCATATACATAATATACGTAAATGTCGTATTATGTCTATGAGTTTGACGCTTGGGCATGAGCGTGACATCCTGAACCACGCCCCTCCAACTGTCAGTGTTCATTTCAGAATGAAACACCTACTTTACTACATCCAATCAATACGCAGTAGAAAAAAACTAACCATGCCCTCTATTTCCCTCAATCAATATTCTGTTTCTCTCGGAAGTACGTCATAATATGGAAGTAAACACGGTCGCAAGCTTCCGGTTCACGAGGACTTTAAAGGGGTTAAAAATGTTTAATGTTACCTTAACATTACATTTCAGGAACATATCTGCATAGTGGAGCATTTATTAACAAATTTTTTAACGCAACGCTGCAAAAAACACGAGACGCGAACACAAAGAGCAAACCCTTCCGTCTACTCTAGCATATTTAGAAAAACAATAAAATGTGCCAGTGAAGTGGAGCCACACGTTCTGTGTGAACCATAGACTGTAAAACACGGTGTGAACCAGTCCTGCAGAGGTATCAATTCCTTTTTCGATACGTTTTGTTTTCTCAATAAAAGGAATATCAAAGTGAAAAAAATTAATATAATTATATTTATATTATATATATAAAAATGAAAAATAAAAGTTTTGTTTTCAGCGACCCGATGACAAAACCAGTAATCGGATCAAAGAGAGAGAAAAACACATTATAGGAGTTATTTCAGAGATATTTTAGATGCTTCTACGTAGCCTATAAGCATGATAAAAACATTACATTGAGCAAATTAGAGATTAATTTCAACATTCTGAAGCATTGTTAATAAAAACAAGTGCACGTTTGCTTAAACTATCATCAATTATCTGCTTTTACAAGTAAGGAATACAAAATTGTACTGTATTTATATCTTTAAATCTTTTGTAATTTCAAATATATCCTATAAATATATAGGCTATATAATGTAAGTGACAAGAAAACTAAACTGAAAAAAATACTTGATATTCAACTGCACAGTAATAAAAGACCACAGATGATCTCTACTGTCACCATGATTTCAATTTAGTCAAGAGACAGAGATAATTATGCACTGTAAAAAAATGAGGATGTGCAACTCATGGCTACTTATGTTTTTACATTAATACTCATCAAAATAAGTCGAGCAGTTTCAGTTAGGGCTGTAGTCAAGTCCACCTTTGTCGAGTCCAAGACAAGTCCAAGTCCAAAGAGGTTCGAGTCCGAGTCAAGTCCAAGTCCAAAGAGGTTTGAGTCCGAGTCAAGTCCGAGTCCAAAGAGGTTCGAGTCCAAGTCCAAGTCCAAATGAGACGGTCAAAACAGAGAAAGAAAAAAATCTTCTTCAAAACCACATACTTAATTATTGATAATTGATGTGATACGAGAGACGGCATATCTTCTATTCTAATATAATAATTTTGCATTATTGTTTGTAATGATCTAAAGCATGTGCAGCAACACTGTAGGATCAAATTAGGCTATTTTATTTATCCTCCTGAGACCCAGCGATGGAGTTTTTGCCTCTGTAGTGGACATTCTATTTTAGTGTATTTCTCTGAGACCTCACATGTCACAGTTATAAACCTGGATGTCCTGTACAGAGCACATTCAGGGCTTCATAGAGATACTACATGTTTTTTTAAACCCTCTCCTATGCCTTTAAAGATGGCAATATTTAATTTAGTGAAAAATTGTACATCCTTATGGAAATATGATTATATTCTGTAATGTCTTTTAAATCTGAATCATTTTCAGATTGTTTGTCATAAAGCAACATCTCAGGAAAATGTTATGGGTTTTCAAATTCAAATATAACTTCCTGTTATGAAACAGGACATCATTTCATTCATGTTCAATGTAGAGGACACCAGGACTAAAAGCATGTTTATTATGCATTTTGGGAGACAACAATTGAATAGGGAAATAAATTATATATCAGTTTGCTTATGAAATATCATATATTATTATGAAAATCTGGCCATGTATTACTCCCATTATGATTTTTTTTTTTCAACATTCTGTCCCAACAGCAACACATTAATAAACAAATTAGATACAGTGTATAGGTACACTGTGTTTAATGGGAAACCAGTTTATGGAATTTTTTACAAACATATTGCATAAAACAAAATGGTATATCAAAACATTTAGTTATACATTTTAAAACATAGTTGAGAATCATCCTTAAACAAAGTTTAGTATAAAAAAATCCTGAAACCTAAAAATGTATTTGGTGATTTAAAAAGAACTCCCATTGATTTTGCCGTTTTGATGTCTATTCATGCCATTTAATTTTAGTCCTTGTTTCCTCTACAGAGGACATATAATCAAATATGAATAAAAAACATTTTTCTTATGGTCTAAACAATGTAATGACATGAAAACTTTTTTTTTTTTAGGGGGGGTGTCTCAGGAGGATATTTTAGGTTTAGCAATTTCACTTATATTTGACCAATTCTCGATTTTGTAAGATTTTATCTAGTCAACTTGAAAATGTAACTACAACATGATTCAAGAAACTTTCTCTTTATTAACCCTCTAGTTAAAGAAAAGTATATTCTAAGTGCACCACACATGACGTTGTCTTCATGATGTAAATGTGAAACAAATCACTAAATATCTTTGCAGAAATTATGAACTACAACTACATCTTGTACAAACTTATATTATGCATATTAGGCTATATGTTCTGAAATAATACAAGACAAATGCTCAAAAAAACTAAAGTAATTCAAATTCAAAATGACTGAAGGTATAACACCTAGAGTGCTATTATTAACTATAAAGGCTCTGTAAAACAATGAACAGCAGTTTTCAGCCTGTCACCGGGATGCAAACCTGAAATATCAGATATACAGTACATGTACAGTAAGTTTCTTCACGGGTTTTGTATTCAATTACGCTGCTGTTCCATTGTTTTTTCTATGTAAACATGGACGCGTTTGACGGTTGCGCTCGCGTCTCGTGCATGAAACGGCTTTCTAAAAACGCGGCACTCTAGTTATTAAAAGATGTTTAACTCACATCTTCTTGTATTTTTCCTATTCCACTGCCCGCGTCAACACAAAAACACACTCTGTGTGAAGGGCACCTAGAGAGCATCACACGTGAGCGGTTAATCATGTGCATCGACATGCGGTTGGATTGTTCTTTATCAAAGTGTCTAATTCTAGCGTTTGGTAATATTTCTATTCAAAATCACGATTCCTCGATTTATAAAAAATCTAATTGTGGCAAAACATTAAATTCGAATTAATCGATAAAATCTGACAAATCTCCCAGCCATTGCCACAGTGTTTGCTTATTTTTTACTTTATTTACGTTTTTGTGTAATTTATTTTATTTTACATCCAGTTGTATTTCGTGCCTCCAGGCTTTATTCGTTTTGCTCTTATTCGTTCTTTTTCTTATTCATTTGGTGCCACGGGGTTTGATGATTGTCAGTTTTTTTTTTTTACATTTAAACATTTTGCAAGTTTGTAATTTTATATTAGGCTTATAGCATGGTAATGGTGTATTTTTATTCGTTTTGTTAATTAAAGTCCCATGTTTATTGCAGAAAATGTGTCGTTGTAAGTTATAAGTGTAAGTGTCGTTAATAAGCAATTGACCTGAAATGAAAGTGAAAGCTAAATGCGGACGGGCATTAATAAGGTATTTAAAAGCGAAGGAAAGTGAGAGGGAAAACTCCAACGAACTTTGTACAACCAAACTGTATTATGCAACTTGCCGACAGCGTGTCTGTGGCCAAAATAAAGATAATTTATGCCTCCACGCAGTGCGCACACTCATATGACGCAGCTGTGCATTTAACAGGGGACCAATGACAATGCCCGTTCTAGTTGGACCAATGACAATGCCCGTTCTAGATGGAGTTAAACCAATGGCAATTACATTACCCATTTGCGGAACAAGCGAGTCTTTGTTTTGAAAGAGAAAAAAAAAGCATATATTGCTGGACTCGGTCGAGACCAACTTGAACATTTGGCGAGTCCAATGACCAAGTCCGAGTCCAAATACCAACGAGTCCAAGACAAGTCCGAGACGATAGAAAAACGTCTCGAGTCCGGACCCGAGACCGGACTCGAGTACTACAGCCCTAGTTTCAGTTATATGAAATTCAACTTGTTTTTTAATGTCTGTTCAGTGTCATTCAAGTTTAACTGTCTTGTAAAACAATCAAGTTGATTAAACTTAACAGTTGAAATATAGGTGGACATTTTTTTCAGTGTAGTTACTATATTATTTTTGATGAGTTTATATTAAGACCTTTGCATTTTGAGATTATAAAACAAGGCCCTACAATCCAGTTGTCAGCACAAGGCATGTATAATAGCAAGCTGCATATATTATTAAAAAGAGCCTGTGGAACAAAATGTAAGAACTGAATCACAATTAATGAAAGGAAGTTTGTTAAATACAAAAAAACAACTTTATTTTTTTATATTTTTTTAGATGAGCAGCTAGAGCTTGTTGTTGGGAAACAAAAACAATGGTGTCATTATAAATGAAGTTTAGAAACGTAGTTTATAAACTAGGTTCGGGAGGAGCACGTCAGATACTCAGCCTAATTAACACAGGTGGTACACAATCTAGGTAATCAACCCTTGGACATAAATACAGCTGTCTTACCTCTGTCTAGTTGACGGTTAAGCAGCATTCGGTGGCACCATTTGCCATTGCATCACAGACCCAACATTTCTGTCCAAACAACGAGACACATGCTGGGGATTTTTCGTAGCCTCCGGTCAATCTGCCGGCCCCAGGATCGTCTATTTTTATTTTTATTTATTTTTACCAGACATGGCCGCCGAGCTCCGGGCTTCGTCACGACCGCTGACTTTCGCTCAACCAGTCACACGCTCTCTTCCGCCGGCCGGAGGCCGCAGCAGCAGGCCTTCCATGAGCCTGGGCCACGCCCCAGTTTTCACCGCAGCAAAGCACCACTCGCTTCCTGCTTCGGCTCCTCAGCCTTCACCGCGGCTCTCCCAGCTGCAGCGCAAGTATGCAGCCGGGCCTCTAGCTTCTAGTTTCCGCGAGGCGGCCTCCGTTAGCATGCAACCAACAACAGTAAATATGAACATGTACGAGTTATTCTCATTCGACCCGTGTTATATTAATGTTTTTGACCTAAATCATAGAGACGCTGACATTGATTTGCATATGCATTTCAGAAGGCTAAATAGATCCCCTTCACAACAGATTTAGTTCCCAAACAACTGTCAGTTTTGACCCAAATATGATTTTCAGTTACACAATTAATCCAAAATTCGACAGTAATAAATTATCATGCAGCATCAGTTGCGCAGGCACCTCCAAGATCTCACAGTTCTCTCTTGTGTATTTCAGTTCACTGGAGACATCACTCTAAATCGATCATTTGAATCAGTGAGTTGTCAACTCGAGAACAGCTGCTATCGGATAATTTCAACTTGCGAAGGAAGCGTTGGAGCAATTTGCGAACCAATTGTACAGGTTCATAAAAAAAAAGAAAAAAAGAAGCTTGTTCATAAATCAGACACCGCTCCCAGAGTACATTATAAGGAGTAACGGTACGTTTCACGATACATAGCGAAGCAAAAAGTACAATCTTTGGAACACAGTAAATTTACTAAATAAACGACTCCAGAAGTACAGATATTCGAAAAATGTATTTTAGTACGTTAGCGAACTAAAGCTACTTTGTTACTGACCACCACCGGCCTTGTTAAATGTCACAACCATTTTTCCATGGCCTACAGCTACAGCCGCAGGCGCAGCTCGAAGCTGCCTCCGCTTGCAACACAGCCCCACACATCTCAGTCTTTTTCCTTCTGTTATGAATAACCCTCTTTTTCCTTTACAGTGGCTTCCAGCTCCCGTAGCAGGCACTAGCGTGAGGCTACTTCCATTACCAGAGCAGGCTACGATAGCTCTTCAGGACCCCCTTCCTGTGGCTTATAGCTACGGCAGTCAAAGCAAGCGCAACGCTGCCTTCGCTCACAACACAGACCCACACATCTCTTTTCTCGTTCTGCTTTCTCTCTTGCGCTTCTATCAATTTCCCACTCCAAGATCCAGAGGCCGTCGTTCAGCGTGATACTGCCTCCGCTCTCTACTTTATTTAACATCACCTTATTCTCTTTTACAGCAACATCACTGCTCGACCCACCAAATGCTGTTGCCTAGGTATCACCGCTAGGGGCATACAACATCCGAGCACCGATCCGGCAGGTACAGACATAGACTCCTACCCCTCATCTAAGGCCGTCACCAAGGACCAATTGGGTAACGGATGTATTGCAGGCCATCATAATCGTTTAAAATATGAAAAGTAACACATGGTTAAGTAAAAACAAAAACAAAAAAAACAAACAACAATAAAAACCAAAAAAAAATCTCGTACGTAATGGTATAACAAAAATAGTATAACTTGCAATGCAAGCAAATAGCAGATGATAAAAGGAACAGAGAAACATAACAAACAAGAGTGCTTTCAGTATTTAAGATCATCCGAACGTTTTCCATCCAAGAACCGTGAGTGATTTCTCTCCATCTTTACCATCATTTTTACCATGACACCATAGACAGTGGGAGATCTATAAAGCCGCATCTATGCACGGATCTCTGTTGAAATGGAAGTTACGTGGTTATCACGTCCATATTTAATCCGTTAAGACGTAACTGCCTGTGTTTACATTAATTTTGCGTCATAAAACCATTTTGAGACGCAAGAACATTAAACCCCTTGCACGGAGTCGCGCCAGCCGCATGCGCGAGCAGTCTACTACACAATCAAGCGCGCATCAGCATTTTAAATAAGAGCAGCCTTCCGTTAGTAAGGTTCATATCTTGCATGTATAATTCCACCGCATTCCAAACCACAGGCATTATGACTCCGCAGAGCATTTGTAAGGAAAACACAGACTGGCGAGACCGCACACTTCAAGCGTACATCAAACAAATGCGTGTCTCTCTCAGCGCTCCTGCGAAATAAAGCCAGCGAATCTCCTTGTCACTTGCTCCAAACTTTTCAAACCTTATGAAAGATTATTTTACAGAAGGTTCAAGGGGCGCATGCACGTGAGGAATTGGAAGCAAGCAAGCAGCATATGGGTGTTTCTAAAGCAACTCTGCATCATCGCTCATCCGGTTAAAATCCAAGCCCAGAATTGATTCTGAAATTCTCAGAATCGTTTGAGAGAGAATCGCGACGTATTGCCAATTCAATGTCCACTTAATCTCTAACCCTTGGCCATCTCTCCATGACAGAAGCGCTGCAACAATCGCAAATAATTGAATATGGACGTCAAGTTGCCATTTACCAAATTCTCCATCGAGTTCAGCCGTTTCCCGAAATAACCTGTGCAGCTTTTCCCTATAAGCGGCGCAAATTAAATGAGGGTTCATGACCAGATCTTTCGCTGACCGCCATTTCAGCACTAGCCATCAGAGTGGCTACCAGGACATTGTGAGGTAAGAAAACCTTTGTAATCTATTGTCAGCTCCGCATAACTCCCCGTTCAAGCATAAACACCTTGATTCCTTTGACTGTTCTCTCCTAATATTAGAACATTGCCAGATGCCGCGTAAGCCTTCCCGGTTGAGTGAATACGTCGAACAAATGCCTTAAAATCAGTGCGAGCTTTCCTGGCTTCTACTTAACCTTTCTAACCCCATGCTTGGCGAGGCTCTCCCTTCTGACACCTTGTCTAACTCTGGCCAGAGCCTCCCAGCAAAATACTTGCCTTTTCCACCCTACGGACGGAGAGTCTCACCCATCCAGGCTGCGAGCTTCCATCTCCAGTCAGGTGACGACGAGTGCCTCCCGGCCACCCAACTTTACCTTTCCGTCTTCACCTGTCCGACAGCGAGTCTTAATCCGAGAGCCTCCCGGCCAGACAACCTTACCTTTTCCACCCCACGGCCGACTTACCTTTCCGTCTTTACCTGTCCGACACAGCGAGCCTGGTCTTCCTGTCGGACGCCGGCGAGAGCCTCCCGGCCAGACAACTTTACCTTTTCAAACCTGTTGCTCAACGAGGCTCACCCGTCCGACACGGCGATCTCGAAACCAGTCGGACGTCGACAAGAGCCTACCGGTCAGTCAAACTTATCTTTTCCATTCTGCGGCCGGCAAAAGCCTACCCAACCACGCTGCCGGTTGACTGCGAGGCTTTCCGACCACTTAACTTTACCCTTCCGTCTAAAACCTGTCCACTCGGTGAGCCCCGATATCCCAACAGACGCCGGCGAGAGCACTCCCGGCCAGACAACCTTCTCTTTTCAAGTCTCCGCTTGCCGAGGCTAACCGTCCGACATGGCGATCCCGAAACCACAGTCGGACGAAAGCTTCCCAGCTAGACAATCTTACCTTTTCAAGTCCCACGCTCGGCGAGGCTTACCCGTCCGACACGGCAATTAAGGAAACTACCGTCGGACGCTGGCAAGAGCCTCCCAGCCAGACAATCTCACCTTCCATGTCCCACGCTCGGCGAGGCTTACCCGTCCGACTAGGCGATTACCGAAGCCAACGTCAGCGAGAGCCTCCCAGCCAGACAACTCATCTTTTCCGGCAGCTCGCACCACCATTCGAACCCCGCCGAACGCTACACACTCGACCGTTCAAACAACCTTAGCTTTCAGTCCACCACCGGCGAGGTTCCACCATCCGACCCACGAGTATCAATCTCACGTCGGAAGTCGTAAGAGCCTCCCAGCTGGCCAACCTCACCTTTTCCTCCCACGCCAGCGGTTAACCTAACAAACAGGTGGGCACGCCCACCGGTTGGATGTCGGCTAAGCATCCCGACCATACTTTACCTTTCCGTCTTCACCTGTCCGACACAGTGAGCATCGATCTCCCGTCGGTTGTCGGCGAGAGCCTCCCGGCCAGACAACCTTGCCTTTTCTAGTCCCACGCTGGCGACGCTTATCCGTCCAACACAGCGGTTATGTGCCCCCGTTGGGCGTCGGCGAGAGCCTCACAGCTAGACGACTTACCGCTTCACCCTTGGTCATCGAGACCGACCCGCTAGACTCAGTGATTTCGGCCTCACCGTAGAGCGTCGGCGTTGGTCTCAGTAACCCACCTATTTTTCCGTCCGACGGACGACGAGGCCCAGCCTTCGCTGCAGTCCTCGTTCGTCCGCCGAACTCCATCCAACTATCTCTGCTGTCCCCACACCTTTTCCCCCCGCCTGGCGAGGCTTACCCGTTCGATGTCCTAAGTCTCAATCTCCATCGAATGCAGCGAGAGCCCTCCAGTTCCGGGTTTTCTCTTCTCCCTACCCGTCGGCGAGGCTATCCGTCAGCGTAGCGTAGCTTGGTCTCATGTCATGACGTCGACGCAGGCCTCCCGGTGGGCTCCTATGCTTGCCGTCCGCATGCGACGCTCATCCATTCGATGCCGTGAGTCTCGATCTCCCGTCGGATGTTGTGAGAGCCTCCTTGTCGGGCGTCCCAAACTCTTTTTATCTGCCTAGCCGATAGGACCCATCCGTCCGTCGGAGGGGTATTGTGCCCTATCGGAGGCTTCATGGGTCCTCTCGGCCAGATACCGCCCTCTGTCCTCTGATTAGCAGGGGCTGATGGCCAGTAGGGCCGGTACGCCGACTCCGTGAACTATCCCACTGCAGGCAACTCGGGTCCTCCTGGCCAGGGCTCCAACCACGCTGCTCCTCCATCGGCGGGCAGGGCTCACCCGTCCCAATGCGGTGAGCCATCGCTGGCCTCGGTTGAGCCCTCCCGACCGGGTCGCCCCCAAAACCACGAGTTTACTCCGCAGTCGGTGGGGCCCACTCATGCATGCCAAACCGCTCCCTCAGAGCACGTAGACCCCCCCGGCCTGCCACACAAATTACTCCTCGGAACTAGCTCCCGCCAGATCTCAAACGCGTATTTGGGGGGGATCTTAGTCTGGCGGCTGTCCTACGCTCTATTGCTTTTTGGGGGTACTCTGGGTTCGGGCCCTTCCCGAGCTCAGAGCCCTCCCCCAGGACAGCATGCCTACAACGTATTATCATACTCACCAAATATGCATTACGTTTATCGTGCTAGTAGATGTAAGTGTGAAATCGTGAATCATTCACAGCACCATCCATTTCACTATTTTGAAAAAATAAAACAGGCTAACTTGAAATAATTCATGACATTTTGGAGAGATATATAAGGTATACTACGGTAATTATATTTTTTTAACGTGTGTTAGTTTATTAGTTAAAACATGCAGAAATAGTGATGAGAGTTTCAAGATGGCTATATGGAAATAAGCAGTTATATACTGTAATACCATAGACATTACACAATACTACAGAAAGCCAAAATAACAAAAAGGGTTTTATGTTAGTTAAAAAGAGAAAATTCACAGTGCTGTTCATGTTTATGGTCAGCCATTTTTCTGCATTTGAAAGCAATTGTACTTTTTTAACAATTAGCAATGCTTTGCCTTATCTTTCTTTGAAAAGTGATACAAAAATAAAAAAAATCACAGATTCCTGTTAAGCCTGCACTAAAGTCAGCTGCAGATCTCCAGAAATCTCCAAAATATCAATGTTGTTCAGCTGTTTGTAGCGGTGTTTGTAAGTGTGTGCTTTTTTGCCATTGACAAACACATTGTAATGATGGGGATTGCAGGAGATGGTGACCTGCAACACACAACATTGTTAATATTATTTTCAACTCACAATGACAGCATCAGTAAAGCAATACATGTTCATGGACGTAAGTCTGCATACCTGAAAAGGTTGTCCTTTCTGAAACGGCAAGCCTCCGGACCGTTCCTCTGTACCCCAATTCTCCATCTGATTGGTGTTGCGCACAACCACTCGCTCTTCGAAACGAGGATTATAGTGCAATGCAATCCCATTTCTGTAGCGCAGGTTAAATGTTATTCTAATGGAGGAAACAGAAGATTTACATCTTAAAATGAACAGATTTACACTTTTGTTTAAATATGTAACATATGTTATAATTAAAATAACAGTGTGAGTCTCAGTGTGAGTCTTGACCCGTTAGCAGTGGGATTGATAACTCCGTGGATGACAATGTTTTTGCCAGAGTCAAGTCCACCATTGATGACGGTTTTGCATGGGATAGTCTAAATGTGAGTCAAAATAAAGAGATATTTATAAATGAGTTTGAATTAGTGACTTTAAAAGTCATGTAATTACATTCAAATGTTTAATTAAAATGAAAGTCAAAAATGCCTGATTTAAAGTGACACTGGTTTTATGAACAACATCTAGAACTATTAAATCTGGTCTACTGATGAAACCTAAATAAGCATACGGCAAAATAATCTAAAATGAAATAATGAATGAATTAATTAAAATCTTATTAGAAGTGCAAAAAGGATTTAATGGAGAAAAACTGGAGAACTATGGCAACAAGAAAAGGACAGAAAGGTGAATGTCCAAGCGTGGCCATCAGAAGTCATGAACACATGTGGGTCATTCTTCTTTCGTGGTGCTATGTGGTTTCCCTCTACTTTATAACAGTTGCAATGACTTTAAATACCAATACATCATAAAATGTTTGCATGTTTGTATTCTGTAGGGTTAACACAATTTGTGCACTGTTAATAGTTACATTTTTGTTTTAAAAAACATTTTTAATTGAGTTTGAGAGATTGCATTTGTAACAAAATATGCATGTTCCTGCCGTACCTTAGAGAGGTATCATGGAATGTAACTGCTACAATATAAATTTTTTAACACAAATAAAGTGGTTATATTGAGAATATAGATTTTATTTAACATGTACAATTTTATTCAATTGTTTTTAAAAATACATATTTTGTTATATTTAAGAAAAAAGTGTCCCCAAATTCATGTCTGTGGTGTTACAAAAATGGCTGTCACCCCGTTAAGAAAAGGGGTATTCTATTTGGACTACTTCCTGTGTATAAAGGTCACTGCAGGTGCATGGGGAGTACATTCTTTCTTATGAATTTTCTTAAAGTTAGCTACATTTCTGACAATTTAATGTGTCGCACTTTATTAGTGTTTGTTGGTGTTATGTTGATAACTTGCAGATATGACATATTTTATTAATAAATACATACTTATTAATATTTTCAAAATGTCCCCATATCTTGAAATCATCGTGATGGCAGCCTCCATTTTAGAAAAGTCTGGATTCAGGCTGATTTGTTTGTGCTCTTTCCTGGTAACACCACATGCTCTAGTAACTTGCAATATGAAGTCTGTGGTGTTAGATTACGTCAGTAGTGTTACTTCAAAACCTATCTGAAATGTATTTCCTCCAGAGCCATTTTATCTTTTGGTTTAAAGTTTTTAGACTGTAAAGTGGTTTTAAACTTTTACAATAAAGACCCTAAAGGTACCACTGACCAATTTGTCTGTATTTTTGTATGTATATCCAAATAAAAAATAAAAAACTCTCTTTTTGCAGAAATAGCGGTAAAGATGAACATTTAAACTTTTTTTTTTTTTACTGAAATTTAAATGATTAATGAAACTGAATCCTTAAAGTAATTTATTTGTTTATCATTGCTTAAAGTTGCATGTCCCTGCTCATTTTAGAACAAACCAAAACTTTACTTCAAAAATAGTTAACACCATAGACATAAGTGGTTGTGTCACCAGTGTTTGCTTAAAATGATTTAAAAATGAAAATGTTCTTAAACTTCTGTTTTAATGGATATAACATATTGAACTAAGTTGAAATGCATAGCAATACATTTGATTAGAAAAAAACAAACAAGCATTTTTACAAATGCTGCCTCTCATTTGCCACCTCAATTGAAGAATGACCCATGTATTCATGCAAAATAAAATAATAATATTTTCAAGTTTCAAGACAAAAATCGAATTATAACTATTAAAAATAGGTTAAAAACTTGTCATAGTGTCACAGTGAAAGCACAGTTTTCATATTTATCTGAATCTCTTCATGCAAGACTTTTTGCTGTGTATGATCATGTATTTCTTGTGTTGAGAGTTGCTCTTACATAGTTGGGTGCAGATGGGTATGCCGGGAACTGTGGGTAGATAAACACAATTTTTAGCATTTCCTCATACAGGACAAACACAATGTGATCTCAAAACTGTTACTGAAAGACTGCAAATGTCGCGCTTGATCAAATAACAGCACCTTAGTGAGCACTTTCAACACATCAGAATGATATAATATAAATTATTCATTATTAACATCATCACAAATATGAGCACTGTTAAACACAGATAACATTGAACAATAGAGTTTTCTAAATGCTGACATGGCCAACTAACTAAAACGGGAAGTTGTGTGCATTGACACTTGGCAGAGGTGAAGTAGATGTCATCATAGTCAACACATTAACCCTGTCATGCCACACCAAATGAGGAAAAACAAGTATATTGTCTTTACAGTAGTTTCTTCTACCAATCTTTAATTTACATTATATTGCAGGTCTTTTAATGGCCGTACAATCCAGTAAGGTATTGTGTGGGTTTTGTAGAGCACCAATTAAATCATAAAAGACAGAAATAACCTTCATAGTTAAGAACCTTTGGTCTCGGTTGATCACCATAAAGCTGTCACATGACATTAACCACTTACCCCACATCCTGGAGGGGCAGCATACTGAGGCTGTAGATGAAAGGAACAGCAGTTGTTTATGACAGAAAAACTACAATATACTTTCTTAATATTGTTCAAACAGATTTTCCTCTCACCTGAAATCCTACTTGAGATGCTATATAACCCTGGAAAGATAATATACCAAATGCATTCAAAAGACATTGCAAAGTTATGCTTGTTAATATATAGAGCTGTATCTGAGTTGTGTCTCAAAAGATGCGGAATGAACTGATATCCATCTGTCTTACAGGTACAGGGTGATAGTACTCACTGGAAAGGCTGGTTGTGGAGGTAAATAAGGCTGCAAAGAAAAAAAGTTTATATGTCATATTACATTAACAATAAATATTTAAATAAACAGTATTCAGCCACCACACATACTGAATGTTGCTTTAATGTGAGGAACTGCACTTGTGATTACTTCATACATCCATTACAAAATACACAGGCACAGACAAAAGTCGTTTCAAAACTAACTCAAAAGTGAAGTTAGTTCTGTGAAAAGTTCTGCAGTGACAACGCATGTATTTTTGTTCTCACCGCAGGATTCTGGAAGGCAATAGAGTTCAACTCCACCATTCCGTCCACCGCGATGGTGTTCACCTGAGTGTATGGAATGCGGTGTCTATAGTCCATGAAGTGTCTCCCATTAGTAGATATCTAGAGAACCATCATAAAAGTCATAAATGAAAAGCCTTTCTAATAATTAACTATTTATCGTACTGCTGCTTAAAAAGAAAGATGCATATGGATTAATGCTACTCTAGAAGCTGCAAATCTGAGAGTGAATGATCTTGTACCTTGAATTTGTCCTGCTCGACAAGGAACTGGAGGGTGAATGTTTGGCCCTGGGGGAATGGAGATTCATTTTTGCGTTCCTCTGAGCCCCAGGACCTGTTCTGGCAAGTGTTGTGCACTACATACCCAGGGCTCTCATAGCGTGGGTTAAAGTGCAGAGCAATATCAGCCCCAGAATGAGAACCACACTGAAGATTTACATGAAATCTGCAGGTCAAAAAGGAATAAGAAAGGAATGGGTAACAAGGAAAGTGTGATTGGATCGTCTCATCTTATCTCTGATCTGATATGTTCTTAAATAGTTGCAAGTCTCAGGAAGTGACTCCTGAATTGGTAAATAATTATTCAAAAACTAGCATTGTAGGCTACAAAAAAAAAACACTTTTGCACTTTTGCAGTGTAGGTTATAGGAAAATTGCATATTGTGGTTGCTCAACACTCTTCTCATCATTGTCACACATCTTGTGACACTTTGATCATAAAATACCTATTCTGTATCAGTTACAAAAGTTACAAAATATTATTACTTACCTATAAGGCCCTAAATGATTTAGCTCCTGCGTGCCTAATAATCTTCTATCACGCTACAATCCAACCCGCTGTATATACATATATTGTGTCCTGTAATGTCCTGTAAAGCTGCTTTGCAACGATTGTATCGTAAAAAGCGCTAAACAAATCTTCTTGAATTTAATTAATCTAAATGAGTATATAATGATATAGGCCTACTACTACACCACAAAACAATAAAGACAGACTCAAAATAATTATTTAGGCCTATGTAGTATCCATAATAAAACATAGCTATTTACGCAATTTCATTAGCCTAAATGAGAATAAAACTCTTTCATGTTCTTGAAAACTATCATTAAACATTATTCCTCACCTGTTAGCCCCTGGTAAAACCCGTCCACTAATGAGAATGCTCTTCCCGTCCTGCAGGCCTCCCTGGATTTGGCCACTGAATGGGATTCTCTGTGTTGATGTAAATAGTAATAAAACACGTAAGTACTTTCGAGCGCACAGTCTGCATCTGCCCCTGAGGAACTAATACCCAATAATGTGAATAAATTAGTCAAATGGCTTGGTTAATAGGCTACACGAAATTGGGGCATGGATATCATATGGAGAGAAGCGCTTTGAGAGAAGCGTTTGTTTCCAACTACACAAATGTGTGTGTGTGGTTCAAACTCATCGTCATTAGATTAGAATAGCCAATGTGAATTATGCCATCCAAACTTAAACTTCAATATCACCTCGGGGCAAGTTGTCACATGTTGTAATTTTCCTTTACACGTTTGCAGTTTTATAAATATTTTAGCGTTTCATAGACTATGTGAAAACGTACGCCACCACACCGCGTGACGACATGCCCCGCAACGTGCGCAGCCTACACTAAAACGATTTGACCTTTTTACTGAACGGTCAAAATGTTAATTTAGGCTAAAAGAAGAAGAAGAGAAAGCAAGCAAGGAGGGGGAGGGGAGGGGGGTGGGGGAGAGAAAGAGAAAGTAAAAACAGAAACACCACCCTAGAAATACGTTAGCCTATACTTGTTGCATTACGGAGTTTTAATTGTGCATGTAAAACCACATAACAGTATCCTAAATAGTACAGTAACTCAGAAAAGAGGAAGTAAGACAAAGAAAATAGAAAATAAAGGAGATATACTGAAAATCCATTCCTTATTATGTCGCCATATGATCATTTTGAAAAACAAAAATAAAACAAAGTCACTTACCGGGTTGTAAAACGGTTGTTGCTGATAAAAAGCCATTCTATCAGTTCTTACTCTCCTGCACCTTGAAGCGTGTAGGCAAGAGATGAATAAAAGGAAAGCGAGCAGTTCGACAAACAGCTAAGATTTAAGACCCACCTACGGATGTCAGGTGTGTTGTGCCGAAATCGGACTCCCTGCCAGAATTTGACTCCCCTCGCATGAACGCGTATGACGTCATACTATGCCGCCAGTTGCGAAAACAGACAGACATTAGACGGCGTAAGTAGGCTAATACATTGCATTTAGTGTGTTTGTGTTTGATCGTGTATTTGGCTTTGATTTATATATTTACAAAGTGGATGGTCTTGCTGTGTTTTTATCGTTTGTGTGTTTTTACTACAGTAAAAAGAAAACAGGGTTTTGTTAAATCTGCCTAAAGTACAATGCACTTATGCTGATACCAAACAGAAAAGCTGTGACCTGAAGACCATCGGCTTATAGTTTTACATTGAGCATATGAATAGCATGCCATAGGAATTCAGCAGGGCTGCTAAAAGTATACCTCTCTATATTAAATGCTTATTATGGAATCGAAACACTTGTGTTCAGTGCTGCCAAAATCATACCCCCCTACATAAAATGCTTATTATTTAATATAATCACTTGTGCTTTTTTGCAGATGTTCTACAGGATGAGATATATCACCAGAATGAGTTTTATGGGTCTCTGATCCAGCAAACTGAAATTCATAGGGCGGTGATGATTTCGGCAGTGCTGCCAAAATCATACCCCCCTATATAAAATACTTATTATTTAATATAATCACTTGTGCTTTTTTGCAGGTGTTCTACAGGATGAGATATATCACCAGAATGAGTTTTTTGAGTCTCTGACGCTGCAAACTGAAAATCATAGGGGGGTGATGATTTCGGCAGTGCTGCCAAAATCATACCCCCCTACATAAAATGCTTATTATTGATTATAATCACTTGTTCTTTTTTGCAGGTGCTCTACAGGATGAGATATATCACCAGAATGAGTTTTATGGGTCTCTGACGCTGCAAACTGAAAATCATAGGGGGGTGATGATTTCGGCAGTGCAGCCAAAAGCATACCCCTCTATATATAATGCTTATTTAATATATAAACACTTGTGCTTTTTTGCAGATGTTCTACAGGATGA
The DNA here is from genome assembly GCA_027564155.1 of Gymnocypris eckloni scoliostomus. Taxonomy (NCBI): domain Eukaryota; kingdom Metazoa; phylum Chordata; class Actinopteri; order Cypriniformes; family Cyprinidae; genus Gymnocypris; species Gymnocypris eckloni. The sequence continues at coordinate 8,274,275 of CM050417.1, read as the reverse complement.
GATGTGTCACCAGAATGAGGTTTATTGGTCAAGTATACATACTTGTATGAAGTATACATGTGCTTACATTCATGTACACACTGTCTGTGTATTTTTTGTACTTTGTAATAGGCTCAATGTACTGCTCTTATTGTTTCTGTGTACTGGAAAGTGCTTACCTTTACAACTAATTTTTTTTAATGCAAACAAATTGTCAATAAAGGTCTTTCTGTTACCTCTAACTATACACTACAGTGTCCCGATTACCCTGTGCCTTTAGGTGAATTCACAGACCGATGTACACAACCCTGATGCATGTCATGTTACTGCTCTTTTTCCAGTAATCCTAATCAATGTACTTTTAGTAACAATTCTTCATCGTATTTTTCTAATGCTTTCACTGTTCTTTTGTGAATAACATGAGATGGGAAAATCATTAAGTGTTTTTATTAACAGTTTACATAGTGTTACATTAACAGTATCAAAGTATTAGTATTAATATTACATATAAATTACAATTACACTCACATTACACAAAATAAATGATCGCAGTAAATCGACATGTGAGTGTGCACATCAGGATTCACAAACGGGGCAGATGTAACTTCTGTGTTTCCTTGAGCGTTGGAGACAGTTGCAATGGAACCAACGTGGGCACACATCACAGCCAATCTAAACATGTTGACAAACAAATTTTGAAGTCAAGCATAGGTATTTATGTAGTTCATTAAAAAAATACTTAAATGAACATTGTCACCTTCAATGTAAATGTGATAAAACACAACATTGTTTTTTGGAATGCTTACCCAGTTAGTCAATTTTTGACCACTGCTTCTTTCCCCACACAGATGGCACAGGTTCTTAAGGTTAGCAAATATCATGCCAAGGCAGAATAAACAGAGTTATCATAAGACAGTTTCTTAAAACATCACAAGTACATTTATAAGCAAATAAATCCCATTTTTTACAAACACTGATAAATTTGTAAGGTACTAAATAATTATTGGATATTTTCAGGTAATTGTAAACAAGCAATAGTCTCTAAAACATACCAGTGTTCTGCAGGAGACAAGCAGCTATAGTCATTCTTAGGGCAGACACACCTTCAGATGTGGAAAACTGAAGCGGCTCATCATTTAAGAAACATTCTGCAAACTAAAATAGAAGAGTGATTATGTAATTGAGAATGATATGGTTGTAATGTAAACAATGTGTTAGTACAAGAAGTTACAACAATGGGCTGCTATATAATTATAAATAGTTTTGTTGCAATAAAGGTTGCATTTGCAGTGGACTGCAGGCTGAATTTCTTTCCTCCAAATTACCCGTTCAGCTAACTGAAATTTTACATTAACCAACACATTGAAAATAGCTGTTTAAACACCACAAGAAAAATGTCACAGGGATTGCCAAGGGGCTGTCAACTTTGTTAAAATGCTTAGTTATCCGCAAAAAGACAATTGTCTCTTTATTTACATATTTCTCTTTATTTACATTTTTATTTTCTGTTGATGGCGTTTTAAGGCTGTCCCTCTTTATAAAAATACAAATGTGGGAATCATAAACAATCATGTCACTACTGGTCACAAGAAAGTCCCCCATACACTGTCAGCAGAATCACTCTTCCTAAAATATCCTAGTGTTCTTTTTCAATGGAATTCACCATTCATTTCAATAGAAAAAAAACAGTGTCATTATTATCCTTTTAACATTCAGGATGACTATCTCCATTAATGTTTACCTCTGGTGTTACACTACGGAAAAAAAGTCATATATGGCCTTATGATCCATTTAACTTACTTTCAGGACAAAAGGCCCACATTAACTGCCGTCCTGTTGGCATGAGTGTGGTAGCTTGTCACATGTCCATCCGGGCACATTGTAGCCCTTTTGTGTCATAAAGGACCTGTAATAATTTGAAACAAAATAAGAATTACATCATACATAGCTACATATGACAATACAAATATTCAATCTAGAATTTAATAAATTAAATTCAATATTAAGAAGCACCTTTATAATTTTAGAATATTATGTTTAAACAGTTGATTTACCTTGTCACATTTTGACACTAATTTAAACAATTGAATAGCAATTTGCTAAACATCTGATAAACTGATATGTTAATTAATATGTTAACAAGAACGTACACCGACGATATATACTAAAAAGTGTTTGGTTATGAATATCCACATTCAATGCCATCACGTCACTGGTGATGGTGACATCTTCGACGGGTAAGGCAAGGGCCTTGCTGCACTGGAGTAGGAGTCAGATGTTTAAATGATCATTTTTGAAGTTTTATTGTTGCTCTGGCCTGAACCTCAGGAATAACAGTAGATGGGATTTGGTGGTAAAGAGAAACTTAATGGACCAGAGGAAATTTCTCAACCCAGTGTAATAATGAGGATCGATTCAACAAACTCTAATGAGTTGGAGCTTTTTTGATTTAGTTGGAGTTTGATCAATGTGAATGGGCCTTAAGGTCTAGCAGTTATCCTGGTACTTTTTCATGTTTTCATTGGCCATTTGTTTAGGTAAGCAAAAAAATAAAAAATAAAACTGATTCCTGATATAGCAAACCATTCTCCAGTCAGAGACTCATAAAACTCATTCTGGTGACACATCTCATCCTGTAGAACACCTGCAAAAAAGAACAAGTGATTATATTAAATAATAAGCATTTTATGTAGGGGGGTATGATTTTGGCAGCACTGCAAATTAATCCCCCCCCCTATGATTTCCAGTTTGGTGGGTCAGAGAATTATAATAAACATTCTGGTGATATATCTCATCCTGTAGAACACCTGCAAAAAAGCACAAGTGATTATAATCAATAGATTATAAGAGAGACAGAACTAACGTGTGTTTTCTCTCCCCTAACAGAGACAGACTGAAACCCCAGCGAGCTGCACTTCATTCAGACACCTTGCTGCACAACCCACATTGGGCCATCACTGCACAACTTCACGTCTTCACTGCACTTTGGCATTTGTGTGAATAAATCACTCTCTGGGATTAATTCAGCTACAACTGTGTCTGTGCTCTCATTCATCCCGCTACAAAAGCTATAACCACAAATAAGTAACTATTATTATACATTAGAACTGTTCTTATGAATATTCATGAGATGATACAACATATTATGCAATTATTTATAATGCATTGTGCATTCATTATAATGCCTTAAGAACACCTTTATAATGTATTATGAATACGGGCTTCCTAAAAAGTGTTACCGTTTGTGTTTGAACAGGGTGAATTTGCGTAAAATGTCTGTCAAAAAGAACTAAACATCATACAAATTGTATATATACATAATATGAATAAATGTAGATAAGATTAGAAGTAGATTACATACCCTTGGTTTCACAGATAAGGCTTAAATCTGGTCACGGAGTAAAATGAATGTCTGAAAATATCTTGTTCATGTTAAAATGTCAGTGTCATTGTTCTGTCTTAAGATACACAGCTGTAATATATATTTTTTTCTACGGCATTTTTAAACGCTGCTTAAATATTTTAATTTAACAATGGCCTAGTCCTGGCTTAAGTTTAGCCCCGTCTGTGAAACCGGACTTTAATGTGTTTTACAACACTGCTCATTCTCGCTCTTTTTCATGAAATAAAAAAAAAAAGGTTTTATTTATTTAATTATTTCTGCCAGGATAAAATTTAAAGTGTTTACAGACAAGTAGCAATAAGCTTTACAAAAATATGAATTCATAATTACATAACATTAAAACCACAATCTCATTCTAGAAATGTATAATTTGTTTCGACACACTTTGTATATAAAGAGCTGTACAACAGGAGTAAAGTACCTTTTCAAAAAATTTCGATGGAAACAACATTTTGTACAAATAATATAAGAAATCTTAGTACAATAAATAAAACAATAGTTCTCTATTCAAATTCCTTTAAGTTTGTCATGGGAACAGTCACTGCCGTCTTTAAAATCCTCTCATTGTTCATAACACCACAAATAAATCACTCAAAACTCTGAATGCGCACTCTCACACATGCACGCACAAATTCAAATGAGAGGTATTAGATATTAAAAGTTCCTGAACATCATCCTGCTGGGTCAAAATATTTTTCATTCTTTATGATATTACAAAAACCTCATCAGGATCCGTATTACTTATCCATCCTGGAAGGGCTCAGTAGGTCAGATTAGCATCCAGTAAATGATTATTCATTTAAATCTTAATTTGAGCAAATACGTAGAATAGAAGTCACTTTTTTAAGAGTACAGGAGAAAGTTTGTGGACTGTAAAAGCTTAAGGTCTGTCCTATCAAAAGAGAAATTTGAAACGGCAAAATGTGGCAAAGTCTGCCAGCTCAATAAATCTCATGAAATCCTATCAGTATATTTTCCATTTACAAAGTTTAGCTGAAATGGCTTTGCTCAGTGTTAGATCAGGCAAAGGTTTAAAAGCCTAACAGTTGCCAAAGATGGGACTACTATAAGAAAAAGCATCACAAAGGTGAACATTCAAAAAATGTGTTAAGACACTCAATTACTGTTGTTTTCTTTGAATGCAGCAGCCATAGTGTTATCAGCAGCTGTGGACAAACCATCGTATTTGTAGATGTAAGGACAGCGAGAGCGGCGACCCGGACTGCAGTGCTCACGCAGACAGTGGTGATGCCATGAACTGAACATTCAGCCAATCAGAGAACAGAAGAAAGGAAAATACAGAGGAGAAAATAAAAGTGAAATATGAAGATTTGGAAGAGGTTGGTGGTAATAAGAAAGGGTGAGACGTCAAGATGGAGACAGGAACGGCAGATGGCAGAAAGGGGAGCATTCCCAGTGCGAAGAGAAACCCACGAGAAAAAAACAGCAGAGACAACATACACAATTATATAAAAAATAGAAAAGGTTTTTCTGCTTTTACTGATAAATAATAAATAATTTTTATATTATAGAATATATATATTATAGAATTATTGCAATTAATATTATTTTAATAATTATAAATTCAGATTACACTCTTTTAACCACCGTCTAATCATCATTTTTAAATGTAAAAGGTGAATTACTGACCACAGGCCAGATACTTATAAACATATTCAAAGTGTAACAGGCTAAATCAATAAGCACCTTCCCTCTGAACCACTCCTATTATATGCTTCTATATAGTAAATAATAAATGATAAATCACACAAATCTTCACATGTGCAAACCAGACCAATCATTCATATAAAAGGCAAAAACTTTGGTAGCAGAAAAACAATCACAAACTTACTTTTTTTCATTACTGTCACTTATTGTTATTTTCCGCACCATATGATATCAGGTTTGACCAGATATATAACGGTTGATTCCATGCACAGCATCCTTCTGACTCTTGTTATACTAAAAATCCAATGGAATGAAATTAAGTAGGCTCAGAATAGAGACAAAAAACAATGCACAGGTCGGCTCCAAACGTTCAGTTAGTTTTCATGCCCCCTAAAGTACACCCTCAGCATGCTAGCGTTCCAGACTAGGATACATACTCCTCAGACTTCCAGAAGTGCCCGGGGTGTGAGAGTCTGCGATTGAGCTTCGGCAGCTTCTCTAGTAAATCTGAGAGCTGAGTAAATGTGGGTCTGTCCTCAACCTTAAAGGACCAGCAGGCTGACAGGATCTTCTACAGTGCGAGTACAAAGACCATGTTAATATATATATATATATATACACATACATACATGTACTGTATATGCATACATATATATATATTTTTTTTATATATATATACCAGGGCTGGACTCACGGTAACCTCCTTGCCCAAGCTTGTACCCTTCTGGGTCAGTAAGGTTCTGATGCCTTCTCCACTTCCCAGCTGATAGATCAAAACTTCAGTCGGTTGGTTAACGATGGGCCATTCTTTGGCCTGGAGTTCATACCAGATAGTGCTGAGACAGAAACATTCAAAGTCAACTGATCAACTTCAGTGTTGGTTTGCAAAATACTGTAATTTGATTTCGATAAAGCCTTTACAATGAAGTATCAGAAAAAGTCATTGCTTTTTCTTCGGAAGATTTTCTTTTTGTTGCAGAAATGAAACATTAACACCAAAACCAAATGTTTGCATTGGAGGCCCTGTATACGTGCTGCAGATGTGGGAAAAGAGATGTGTTCTCTTTCATAGGTAACTCAACACTGCGTTGAAACGCTTCGGGAACGCCCACTGCGTGACCGAGTCTGAACCCATATAGAATCACGCCAATTCATTGGCTGATGGCGCGACGCCGTCTCTGACACAATGACGTCGTCAGGTCATACTGGCGAACGCGCCATCCACTCCTCAGATTTCTCTGCCTTCACGAAGCGGTCACATTACCCTTCGTTGTTGCGATTTCTGACCCAACATACCTTTTTGCGATCACCATCTGCACTTCGGCGACTGCCTCAGTGGAACTTCTCCTTCTCCTCGCGGTGAAGTGCCATGGAATATCGCCATTGTCAACCGCCGTGCGCGCGATTCATCGCTCGCTATGACCCGCACAGATAAGTAAAATTATATGTTTCGGGTTCACGCATGCGGTTTATGGGATTTGAATGTAATTTGTGAGAATCTCCGTCTCATAATCCTCCGCTCTCGGCTTGAGGTGTGTGAAAAGGAGTCATCCATTTTCTTCCCCGTCGTGCTCTGGAGGCCTCCGCGGCTTCTCGTGAATCCGCGGCCTCTCGTGAATCCGCAACCTGGGTTTTGGATGTTTAGCTCGAGGAGACGGAGAGTGAGCAGACAGGCCTCGCCTTTTCTCTCCCTTTCTCACCAGAGCATGTGCGCGCGAATTCACCGGTTGAATTCACGCAAGATTATCTGTTTCCTAGCCCGAGGGCACGTTATACTGTTTCCTTCGGGATAGATGATGTTCTGCTAACTGCGGCCTCCGACTCCGAGGATTTCGGGCCTAGTTTAGCAGATGCGCTACCGCTTAGCGGTCAGGAGGCGTGGCCTTCACCGGCCTATTCTGAGCTCGTGGACGTGCTTTCGCGCGCCGCTGAGAAGCTCTCGCATGGATTGGACGACGAGCCCCGCGACTCTCGCTCTTCTCGAAACTCGACGAGCGGTTTCTTAGCGGTGTAAATTCCAAAATGAGCGGAGGAAGCTGCTGTTTTTCGGTCATCTGCATTAGGAGATTTCCAGATCCTGGAAACAGCCTTTTTCTTCCCGCCTTACTAACGCGGCGGCTGCGGACTTCACCAACCTCGTGGTTTCGGTGGAGCAGGGCTATACCGCCATGCCGTGTGCGCGATTCATCGCTCGCTATGACCTGCACAGATAAGTAAATTATATGTTTGGGGTTTACGCATGCGGTTTTTGTGATTTAAATGTAATTTTGTGAGAATCTCCGTCTCATAACCCTCCGCTTTCAGCTTGAGGTGTGTGAAAAGGAGTCATCCATTTTCTTTCCCCGCCGCGCTCCGGAGGCCTCCGCGGCTTCGCATGAATCCGCAGCCTCTCGTGATTCCGCGACCTAGGGTTCGGATGTTTAGCTCGAGGAGAAGGAGAGTGAGCAGACAGGCCTCGCCTTTCTCTTCCTCCCTCACCAGAGCATGTGCGCGCGAATTCACCGGTTGAATTCACGCAGGATTATCTGTTTCCTAGCCCCCCATACGATGGCCATCCTTCAGGCCTACCGGGCGGACGTCCTCAAGGAAATCCGAGGGGACTGGTCTGACTCCGGAGGCTGTAAAGGAGCTGCGCAGAGCCACTGACTTAGCTCTCAGAGCCACTCAGCACGCCGTGGGGGCGCTTATGGCGGGTTCGGCCGCAGAGCGCCATTTGTGGCTAAACCTCAGAGGAGAGCCGTTTCACCGCTATGGGCGAGGTCAGACCGCGAAAGCGCTTTCTGCCCGCTAAACGCGTGCTCTCCTCACTCAAAACCGTCACAGCCACCCCTAGGGGCTTGGCGTGCGGGACGAGTTCATACTCATTTATTCTCGGTCTGGCAGTTGGGGGACGCGTTGTCTTTCCCCCGTTACAGTCCATCCTTTCGCCGCCGGCGGGACGCGTGTTTGGGGACACAGTCGATTCTCCCCTGCAGCGTTCGGACCCCGTGCTGGCCACCTGTCAGTCCAGCACTTCACACTCCATCAACCCAGACAAGGACGCCAAGGGCTCTCCTTCGTGGCGGAGGGTGCCGCTGCTCACGATTCGGTCCGGCTACACATTTCAGTTTGGGGAATATCCTCCCCGCCTCGATGGGGTTTCAACTGACGGTAGTAAACAGCGCCTCCAAGGCTTCTGTTCTACAGCTGTAGCTTTCCTCCCTCCTACAGAAAGGAGCGATAGAGGAAATACCGCAGTCGGACATCGAACGAGGGTTATTCAGCCGAAGGGGGACGGCGGCTTGAGGCCTATTCTGGATCTACGGCGTTTGAATCTTTCCCTCTACAAAGGGAAGTTCAAGATGCTGACGATGAGAACCATCATGTCTCAGGTCCAGGAGGGAGACTGGCTTGTCACCATCGACCTGAAGGATGCGTATTTTCACATCCAGGTTGTTCACAGACACAGCAGATTCCTTCGGTTCGCCTTTGGAGGGAAGGCTTACCAATACAAGGTCCTGCCCTTCGGCCTGGCTTTGGCTCCGAGGACATTTACCAAATGCATGGATGCTGCACTGGCCCCTTTGAGGCTCCAGGGCATTCGTGTACTGAAATATCTGGACGACTGGCTCATTCTGGCTCACTCCAGGGAGCTAGTGAGTTGTCACAGGGATATCGTTATCAGCCACATCCATTCTCTTGGCCTCAGGATGAACGCCAAGAAGAGTGTGCTCCTCCCATCTCAACGAACTGTGTTTCTAGGAGTTCGTTTGGATTCTGTTCAGATGCAGGCCTGTTTGGCTCCTGCCCGGATACCAGTTCTTACAGCATGTCTGGCCCGCTTCAAGCTAGGCCATCATGTCTCTGTAGGTACCTGCCGCAGGCTGTTGGGCCTTATGGCAGCAGCCTCCCCTGTGTTGCCCCTAGGGCTGCTTCACATGAGGCCATTCCTTTGGTGGATGAAGGAGCCAAGGTTACACCCCACTGTACCAGCTACTCGCCTTATCAGAGTGTCGCGCAGTTGCTGTCGACACCTGTTAATGTGGCGAGACCCCGTCTTTCTCCAGAGCGGGGTGAGAATGGGTGCGATCCACCGTCGCCATATGATCACGACGGACGATCAATGACAGCTGGGGCGCGGTCTTCAAGGAAGGCCGGCGAGTGGAGAGTGGAAGGAAGAGTTCCTCTTTTGGCATATAAACTGCCTGGAACTCAGGGCTGTCTTCCTGGCTTTGAAGTATTTTCTCCCCGTTCTCGGGGGGTATCATATCATAGTCAGGACGGAAAATATGGCGGTTGTGTCCCACATAAACCGCCAAGGAGGTTCAAAGTCACGCACCCTGGACAGGCTTGCGCGCCATCTTCTCCTTTGGTCCCAAGACAAGTTCCTCTCTTTGAGGGTGGTTCACGTTCCGGGAGTACTGAACCTGGCGGCCGATTTTCTGTCGAGACAGAAGCTCAAGCCGGGGGAATGGATGTTGAACCGTCAGACGGTATCCCAGATCTGGGATCTGTTTGGCAAAGCGGAGGTGGACCTCTTTGCTTCTCAAGAGTCATCCCAGTGCCCGCTCTGGTTCTCCCTGAGTTTCCCGACGACTCTGGGCATAGATGCGTTCGCCCACCCATGGCCGAATGTCAGTCTGTACGCGTTTCCACCAATAAAGCTGATTCCGGCAGTACTATGCAGAGTGAAGGTGAGCGGTGCCCGTCTCCTTCTCATAGCCCCATTCTGGCCCTCCCAGACCTGGTTCTCGGAGCTAACTCCCCTCTTGTATCGGCCTCCTTGGGAGATTCCGATCAGGCGGGACTTACTGTCCCAGCTTCAGGGCAAGATCTGGCATCCTCAGCCGGAGCTCTGGAAGTTGTGGGTATGGCCCATACAGGGCCAAGGGCTGTGATTGATGGTTTGCCTGCCGAAGTTCAGCAAACCATAGCCAGTGCCAGAGCCCCCGCTACTAGGATGCTGTACTCTTCCAAGTGGGGCGTCTTTGAATCCTGGTGTTTGACTTGTGCAATCGACCCAGTTAACTGCCCTGTTGGTCCAGTGCTGGAGTTTTTGCAAGAAAGGCTGACAGCGGGGGCGGCTGCTACCACCCTTAGGGTTTATGTAGCGGCCATGGCAGCTCGGAGAGAGCTGGATGAGATCCCCTTGGGGAGGCATCGGATGGTTTCCGCTTTCATGCGTGGGGCCAGACGCCTTAGGCCTGTTCGCCCCACGGCAGTTCCTTCTTGGGACTTGTCAGTCGTCCTCGACGGACTAGTGACGGCCCCTTTTGAGCCCTTAGAGTCAGCTTCGGATCGGATACTGACTCTTAAGGTTGTTCTTTTGCTGGCGCTTACGTCACTGAAAAGAGTTGGAGATCTGCAGGCTTTCTCTGTCAGTGAGACGTGTATGGACTTTGCCCCGGGTCTAGTCAAAGTTACCCTGCGGCCTAGGCCGGGTTACATTCCCAAGGTCTTGTCCACGTTGTTCCGATCTCAAGTGGTCACGCTTCACTCTTTCCATCCCCCTCCCTTTGCTTCAAGTGAGGATGAGAGACTCCACTTGCTCTGCCCGGTCAGGGCATTGAAGCTGTATGTGATCGCTCCAAGGTTTGGAGAAAATCTCCCAGTTATTGATCTGTTTTGGTGCTGGTTGCCGCGGGCTTGCCACGTCAAAGCAGAGGATTTCTCACTGGGTGAGAGATGCCATTTCGCTGGCTTACGAGGCGCCGGAACTCCCTTCACCTCTTAGCTCGCGGGCGCATTCTACTAGGGCGTAGCCTCCTCTCAAGCTCTTTTTAGAGGGGTACCCCTGGAGGATATTTGTGTTGCGGCAGGATGGTCCTCTCCGCACACCTTTGTCAGGTTTTACAACCTTGACGTTGAGACGGCTCCAGGTTCTCAGGTCCTGTCTGTTTGAACCGACTGTACATTGTTGGTTCATTATTGGGACCATATAGGCAGCGCTTTTCAGCTTGGCGTGTTTGGTATATCGTTCCCGAAGCGTTTCAACGCAGTGTTGAGTTACCTATGAAAGAGAACGTCTCGGGTTACTCGCGTAACCCTTGTTCTCTGAATAGGGAATGAGACACTGCGTTCGCTGCCAAGCTCCTCACGCTGCCGACAGGGTTCTTTTCGGCAGAGAAATCTGAGGAGTGGATGGTGCGTTCGCCAGTATGACCTGACGACGTCATTGCGTCAGAGATGGGGTCGCGCCATCAGCCAATGAATTGGCGTGATTCTATATGGGTTCAGACTCGGTCACGCAGTGGGCGTTCCCGAAGCGTTTCAACGCAGTGTCTCGTTCCCTATTCAGAGAACAAGGGTTACGCGAATAACCCGAGACGTTTTTTACCCAAATGCGTAAACATCAGCAGCGTTTGAAAAGGGCAAACAGTCTTGGTTTCCTGGTCCCATCTTTTGCACGATCTCTGGAGCCACGTAATAGATCCACCCTCGTGGAAGCTTCAGTTCATTTTCCCGCCTACAAACAAACACATACGATAATTAAGTTCTTAACAAAGTATACTGTATAACAAGACTATTTGAGTTTTATCCGACTGGAGTATATGATATACACCCTTTACCTGTCCTCCTGGACCACTCCAGACATCCCAAACAGACCGAAATCGGTGATGACCACTTTGTTTGAATCGTAAAAAACATTCTTAGACTTTAAATCTTTGTGCACAATTCCCTTTGCATGGAGGTAACCCATTCCCTGCAAAAGGTAAAAGACACGAGACAAAACAAAGAACCATTACTAATATGATTTGCGTTAAAGCAAAATGTATGATAAAATTTTTATTTTTTTGACACTTTTTGGAAAACATGCACTGATAAATTAATCAAAATAAAGCCAAGAACATGTATTACTTGTGATGCTTCATACCTTTACAATTTCCTGAGCGATTTGTCTTATCTTGTTGATGTCAAGTTTAGAGTCCCTTACAACCGAGTAGAGCGTCCGTCCTTTACAAAAGCTGTGGCAGGACAACATAAATAGATTACAATTAAAACACCATTCAAAGGTTCGGAGTATGACTTTTAAATGTATTACATTTTATTTAAAACAGAAATCTTTTGTAACATTATAAATGTCTTTACTGTCACTTTCAATTAATTAAATGCATCCTTGCTAAATAAAAATATTACTGTCTTTACATAAATGACACAACATTGAGAGAGCTGAGAGAGGTGAACCTGGTGATAATGGCCAGTTGAGGCGGGTTCATGCAGGCCCCCATAAACAGCACGACGTTCTCGTGTCGTGTTTGCCGGTAATTCATCACCTCCTTCTTAAACAGCTTCAGGTGCTCCTGGTTGTTACCATCAATCTCTAACAAGCGAACGGCCACCTCTCCGTGCCTGCGGCCCCTGCACACCTTCCCCCAGCGGCCTTTACCGATCAGCTCTCCGAGCTCCAGCTGCTCGAAAGGCACATCCCACTTCTGCAGGTAAACGCTGGTCTGGCTGGCCTTACAGCTTATGTGGTCCTTCCAGTAGCCCCTGCTGTAGGGCAGGTCATCCACTTCATCACCTTCACTTTCATCATCCGAACCTTCTTGATCCTGACCGTCATCCCCTTGCTGCTCCTCATCCGGAATGAGAAGAATATAATAACCAATTTACTCAATTCTAGGGCTAACTGTATATTTCATATTCAGATAATCCTAAATCCGTTTAGATTTTTAATTGAAATTTTTATTTCAAAATTTGACAGAATGGCAGATTCTTAGCCACAGACTTTTTACAAACCAGTAAGTAATGTTTTTAACATTAGACTCTAACTAAACACTTCACATCAGTATTGTCATATACCAATATTAATGAAAGATTTTGAGATTTTGTATGCTGCAATGGTTTAGGTGTCATGTCAAATTAAGTCATTTTATTATTTTATTTCCCAGATATTTATCATAGTTATAATGTGACAGTCAAAGTAGAAATTCATAAATATATTTACTGTATGCACATCTCAAACACAAACAACCGCAATTACTCCAATCATGGGGGGCTTGAAGGAAGGAAAGACTGTTATCATAATTGGACAGAATTTGTCAAATTCTAAGATGTGAGTATATATTTTTTGTTAATCTAAATGGACAAATTAATCTTGGTGTTTTTGTCTTATTTAAAGGAATATGGACATTGCTAGTTTTGTACACAGTTTTCATTGTGTTCTGCAGACTAAATGTCAGCCTTAAGGATGGTTTTCAATCCGATGCTAGAACTGCTCTGTGCATTAGCCCAAACTTCGAGAATGACCCCCCACATATAGTGTACAAGACCTTCCAAAACGATAGCTGGGACACAGATCAACCCATTTCTAAGTCTCCCCTCCTCCAAGGCCAACTGTTCATCATCAAGATCCTTATCACCCCGCAGGCATATACGGTATACATTATTTAAAAGCCATTTATTTGGCTGTAAAATGACCCGAAATGACATTCAGTCAAGCTCCAAACATGACTGGCAGGACTCCTCTTTCACTACTATGGCAGGTCTTTTGCCAATTTACTGTTTTGCTTTTTCTTCATAATTGCTATAACAATTGTCCTATAGGACACCTTTCTCAATTTGGTCACTATAATTCTATTTACCAAACCACATCTAGGCACTGCAATAAATTTCACAAATGCATTAAACTACAAAAACACTTCACACATACCTCATATCAACTCATTCTTCCATAAAACTGGCAAAAGCTGTCACTCATAAAATAATGCACTTAAACACGGACAGTAGGTAGTGTAAAGAAAGGTGATGGAAGAACAGCACATCTTTGGGGAATTTGGTTAATTTCAGGTATTATATCATAAATACCAACCAACTAAAGTCTGGATCTAAAGCCCCTCCCCCCTCATCCAGTGCAAAAGCGCACATTTTCTTTCGGTCACAGAACAAAGGAACGTGACGGGAACGTTTCTAAAAGACATTCGTTCATTTCATTACTTTCAAAAACATCTACACAAGAAACATATGGATATTAATGTTGTACTCTTTCTCTCATATGCTTGTGGAATATGAATTACTTAGGAAATGTGGGCTGATTCTTAATCGTGCCTTGAGCTGTAATGTGTAGGTTGCAGTGTTTAGACTTGTATGAACGGTTGCAAAAATGTATGAATCAGTATCCCATACCGACACTCTGATTCGATCAGCCGCCTGTGGGCGATGTCTAAATCGGACTGGTTAAAACGACACGCCAGTGTGCGCGCCCACTCTCTTGAACATCTCTTGAATCTCGCTTGTAACTCTTCCTGCTCTCGAAGCTCGCTCTCCAACGCCGGAAGGACGGCCCAGTGGACTCTCGCCTTAAGACCGGCTGAGACAAATAACGCACGCGTGAATCAAAGACTGTGTAAACGCCGTAACGTCGCAGAACCAGCAGCGTAACGACGCTTCCATCTCAACGCAAAACCAGCATCAAATAGCCTCCGAGATTTCAACACGGCTCCCCGGTGACGTCACGCAGCAGAGTTTTCCCAGAGCAACGCGTGGAAACCCACGTGCGAGACGAGACAAAAGTTTTCCCAGAGCAATGCGTGGAAACCCACGTGCGAAACCAAAGCAACAGCCTGCTTAAACCAACAGAAAGCAAGTATAACAAACTAAGTTTTATCCTGACTGGACCGGTAAAATTATGATCTGAATGCAGCACAAAGCCTAGGCAATTGTCGTGATCTTTTTCTGGTTAGTTAAGTTATGAAATAGGAAAGAATGGTATTCTTTCAACATTTAACCTCAAAACTCCCGTATGCATGTGTGTATGTTTGTGTGTATTACGTATGTTAGAATAGCAGTATAACAAATAAACCTGGTTTCATTTTATAAAGAATTGTCTCTGGAATGTGATTTTAAGTATTTTATCCTTATTTGCCACAAAGATAACGATACCTAGCTCGAATTTGAGAGATTTATTAATCTCATTTTATTGTCCCGTGGCCATGAGGCAATAGAAACAAGATTTAATAAAGATATACTGATGTAGTGATCGCTGGATGAGCACTTAAAGTATAAATCGTAAGTTAAATATTAATATTACTTTAATCAAGCAATATTGAATCTTTAACAAATAATTCCCGGAGCTGAAATAATAGCTTCATATTCAGTTGCATTACAAATGGTGGAGAATACAGGCATTAAAGATTAAATTTGAAATTAAATTAAATTAAATAATAAATTAAAAAGTAAATACAGAGAAACACATGGTTATTTGTGATATTGCATTCTTGTTTGTGAAACACAGTGCGTTTTTGAATGAAAGGGAGTATAACTGTTAACTCGAGTTTGTTGAGGAGAAATTAAAACTGCAGTAGATAAAGTCGCTCTAAAAGCGCATGGGAGGCGAGTGAGCGTGTTCCTCATTGCCCCTCTCTTAAGGCCTTCGTGGTAATTTGTAAGTGCGTGTCCCACTTTCAAACCCAGCCACGTTACTCTCCCGGCTGTAGGATATTAAAGTAGCTAATTAAGTAATTCTCAGCCAGTATTTAATTTCACACGAGTGAATTCCAAACGCGCGGTGCTCAAACAAAGGAGTGGCCATTCGGTTTGAGAAGGGAGATTTAGAATAATTTGCAATCGATTGAATTGTTTTATGTGTGCTGTCTGAACAGACAAATATTCCCACAACGGTCCGCCGAGGCCGCAATGATTTATAATTAATCTGTAGATTAATTTATCTCGCCCTAAACGAGTGAGATTAGATGTGCTATAAAAGATTCAAGTCTGAACAATGCTTGTTGACTCTGAAGCGTGGAGCACATTTTTTTTTTCCTACAGGCACTGAGTCGTCATAGCGACCAGTTTAGCCAGGAAGTCGTCGGAGGCTAGTTCCGGGGCATTTGCTAGTGGAGATTTAGCCACGTGTAAACTAATAGCATTAGCGCTAAGCTAACAAAGAAACTTTAGCATTGTAGTAAATGCAATGCGGTTTGCCTTACGGCTAGCGATTAGCACGTAGCATTTAGAGAGTTTGAATATAAGTGAATGCAGTGGGTGTGTGTGAAAATGCTACTCACATTTCCGTTCTCTCTCTCTCTCTCTACCCATTTCAAAGACTAACATATGTTAATAAGCTGGCTGTGTTAATTTTATACCCATTCATCTGCCTAACAATCTCACAGGTGGTTTTAATAAACATTTGATTAAAGTCTTTTACTTTTTGTGGGTATCAGTTTAATAACTGGTGGGTTTTATTCAGTACTACCTCATTACCTTGATAATATGGTGATTTTGATTTCATTCAATTATAACCGCTTTTCTGATTTTAAACACTTCAGTGGATAAGTTGCTATTGTTAGGGATTTTTAATTGTTAATTGAATGTCATAAATTAATTACACATTGAAATTAATTTCATTTAATAAAATAATTTCAATTCCTGCCTCCAAGTAGCAACATTATAAATTGATTAATCACAAGCGCTCTTATAATTTGACAACTACAGTAAAACCCTAATTATTATCAAGAGGGCCAGAAATTTTTAATTTCGTTTACAAGTAATTAGGATACAGATTAATTTGGTTTGATGTTAATGACACAATGAGGAATGAGTAAGTTTGGAAATTATTTAATTACTATTATATGAATCTGAAACTAGTGATTTAGAAGCTGTAAATTAATGTCATAATTAATTATGAATTTGAAAGTTCTAATAACATTTAATAATTAATTACACTTCCTGTTTACATATTGCAACACTATTGGTTTATCAACGCAATGGCAGATTGCACTTGTAATTCTAATCCTAAGAGATCCTATCAATTGTAATTATAACATCATAACATTTTAATTAGAAACCACAAATTCTAATTTTAATTATAATTTCAGACTTAACACAAGTCTGGCGCCACCTGTAGGCCATACCTCATCTCCTTAGGTGATCTGATTAACTCAGCTAAAATATAATAAGGTCCTCTTTACTCAGGCCTGAGAGTAGATAGTGCGCCCCCTAGTGTTGTGTTGGTGAAGTGACAGTGACACCATGCAATCAATGTCATTTCTCACCAAGCTTGGGGTATAAAGACGTTAACCTTCTAATTAGAAAACCCCAAAAAGGGAAATTAAGGTTTCCCCAACTTAGGTCAGTGTGTTTACCCTGTAAACAGCAAAACCAACCTAAGCGTATCGCCTCAACAGCACCACCATGCTGCCAACTTATTATTAGTTTTAAACCTTGGGAATAAATAAATCTTCTATTACCTTTCCTCTCTGTTACTAACTTCTTCTAATTTGACTTGTTTGCTAAGACTTTGCCAGTGGAAAGATCACGAATAGAGAGAAATGCCACAATTGAACAGAGGTTTATGAAACTTGAGAACTGTTTGCTATTTACCCTCTATTGTGAAATCCTACTCCTCCAAGTTAAAGCAGGTGCAATGAGAAGATAGACATCGGCAAAATTTTTAAACACGCGCGAGAGATACGCTAACCAGCGTTGCGGTGTAAAATTGCCATCAAGGGAGCAGTACTGTCATTGCTGTTGTTTTCCTCCCTCAAGGAGAAAATTGGAATAGCAATAACAGTCCTATCTCAAAAGAGAAAATTTCGCTTATAATTTTCTGACTAGAAGCATCCTTCTAAATCAGACTTAACAAAAAAAAAGCGAAAAGAAGAAAATGTGCTATTAAAAGAGAGATCTGTTTAGTGTTGTTGTCCTTCACCTTCGTAATTAGATTGATCTCCTTCCTAAAAGGGAAAGGAGGCTTTCTCGTACAAGAAAAGGTGAAGCACACAGTTATTATCCCTGTTTACTCATTCTGTTAGTGTGCTTTTCTTTCTGCTGCCTTACGTGTGCCTTGCTGCCTTACGTGTGCCCAATAATTTCTCTGCAGAGACTACGAATTAGAAGCACCCACCACAGAGGACCACAGAAACAGAGAATCACACTCAACACTAGCATACACTACACTGTGCACATTCACACCCCTGTTTGTTTTGTTTGTGTTTTGTTTTGCTTTGTTTCCCATCCAAGGTCTGTGTCATTTCGGTCCAAGATCCCCATCACCCGCCAGAACATGTCTCACAAAACAGAACATGTCGGTCACTGGGAAGGACTGGAAATGTGGCTAAGTGTTACAACAGACAGCATCCTCCCTAAAGCTGCTGAAGCACTCCGACATCAGACACAGGACCAACTAGATGACAACATCACAAGCATTATGAGACAAGACCCAAGTCAAAACTACAATCACAAAGAATTAGCCAAGATCACCAGCTCCTTAAGTCACACACTCATCGCCACCCTCAAACTGAGCGACAAGCACGCCGCACAACGCCAGCAGGAGCTGACAAGCGCACAACGACGCATAGAGCAGCTGGAACGTGAACGACAGGAAGGGACCGATGAGGTGGAACAGGGCGCTGAGGAGGAGATCAACAGGCTAAAAGAGACTCTAGCAGCTACCAGCCACGAAATGCAGCAAATCAAAGAGGACTTCGCTGATCGTGCAGACAAGCTACAGTATGCAGAGAAGCTACTAGAGAAGGCAAAGACTGACTTCAGGGACAAAAACAGCAGAATCAACGCCCTCGAAGCTCATTTGGCTGAGTCAAGAAGCGAGATCAGCCGACTAACACGACAGCTCGACTACGTCACAGAGGAGTCTGAACATTTCCAAGAGGAACTCAAGCACGCTTATGAACTACGCCATGAGCCATCAAGGACAGGACGTGCACCAACCGCACCCCTGCCAAGCAGGACCAAGTCACCTGTTCCTGGACTGACAGGTGAACATAAGACAGAGGGAGTGGTGTTAAAACATTCACCAGCGCCGTCTGAAGAACTTTATATCACGACAGAACCAGAAGAATCTGCTGCAGCCAGCCGCAGATCGTCGCACGGCTTGGACCTAAAAGATCTTGACAAGCTCACCCGAAACATTGGCAAATTCAACCCCAGCGTGCCAAACAGCCAAAATGTCCAAGCGTATCTGCAAGACATTGATTTCCATCTGGAAATGCGACCTAACGTTATGGACAAAGATAAACTCTACTTACCCCAAACGACATCCAGTCCTGAAGTACGCAGCTTCCTTGACCGGCAGCCTGTTAACACAAAGACCGACTATCAACGGCTTCGAAAAGCCCTCATTAAAGAGTTCGCCGACCCTGAGTCCGATCAAGGCTTAGTGGCTGCCCTGGAGACGAGACAAGGACGTCACGAACCTCCTCAAGTCTACTATAGTCGACTCAGACAAGCATATTTTGGAACTCGCAATGATTCTGACATGGAAGATGAATTGAACTTTAAAACTCTCTTCCTCAGGAACCTTCATCCTGGCATAAGCCACCATCTTGGCGTTCTTGCATGTCCACGGACAATGAACACTCAGCAGTTGCGAGACTTGGTGCAAAAGGCCTACTACAAACAAAAGATGGCCTCAGAAAAGAGCGTAAAAACCCCAGCAGTTCTTGATTTCAACACGCAACACCTTGAACTGGCCCTAGAGGGCACCCAATGCCAAGACAACGCTAAGCCACCACACAAAGAGTGAAATGCACCTCTGTCCAACAGAGAACGAGACTCACACGCTGGCACCCGACCTAAACAGAGGTATGACCGCTGGGATGGACCGCGTGGACGTCGACGCTCACCTGGTCGACACTGGGATAAGTCATGGGACCAAGCAAGGCCTCATGAGAGCCCATGGGATAGATCGTGGAACCAGCCAGGCTCGTATGGAAACTCCAAGGGAAAGCGACAAACTCACCCTGGAGCAGTCAGCCCAAGTAATCGACGAAAGAATTCACCAAGATTCCAAACTGACCGAGCTCCAACTGAATCCACACAA
The DNA here is from genome assembly GCA_027564155.1 of Gymnocypris eckloni scoliostomus. Lineage (NCBI taxonomy): Eukaryota > Metazoa > Chordata > Actinopteri > Cypriniformes > Cyprinidae > Gymnocypris > Gymnocypris eckloni. The sequence goes on along the minus strand of CM050417.1, from coordinate 8,254,467 downwards.
GAACAAGAAACACCACCGCATTTCAACTCACAAAAGCTGATGGAGATGATGATGAAAGAGTTCTTCCAACGAAAAGAGTAGGACCGGAAGTGGGAAAAGGAAGAGGAACCAGAGTCAGCCTGACTAGCTGTTGGACGAAACGGCAGTGACAAGCTGAACAAATCAGCCACAGAAAACAGCACTGCTTCACCTCACTCTCAGAGAACAGTAAACACCCTAACTTCAGATGGACATGAAACCCCACCTGAAAACTCAGCAACAGAGCTAAACACTAACTCAACACCCAATACTCCAAATCACAGCAGCGTCCAACAAACACCTGCTGATGAAACTCCTCAAGTTCCTGAAAGTGCTGTCTCAGTCACCTGCCATTCCTCCGAAGAACACCAGATCAGTTCTGACATCCTAGACGTTTCCTCCCAAACTCCAGCCCCTCAAATGACCAAACCGATGCCCTCACCACAGCAGGTGCATTACATGAAGAGTCATGGACACTTCATGCCCTCCCACCCAACCCTACAGTGGCAGCAGTAACCTGCCGCCAGCACGCCACTGGCGCGCACACCCCTGCCCCCCTGCATTGCCATACCACCTCAGTTCGCTACTGACGATCTCCTCACCCTCCAAAATGTGGATTCGTCACTACGAACCATGACAGCTCACAAGTCAAACCCATTTGAACATTCCATTACCTCTACGGACCTGAACAAATCCTCCGAGCTCCGCAAGCTCCACTCCACTCTGTCAAGTACATGCTGCATCTGCGAGACGGTGTCCACACGTATGTCCCTGAGCCACTCACTACACCACAGCTCGTAGTACCTCACGGCCAGAGGGGGAGTACGCTGACACACACGATGCACCATGATGGGTTGCCAGTTCCAACCGGCAAATCCAAACCACCGACAGGAAAAGGGGGAAGATCAAACCCACTGACACAGACCGACAACCATATGCACCACACAAGCATAAGTATTGTCATTTTAGGAAAACATATAGCAACCATGCTTAGACACAACCCATATTCTCTCCTCTGCAGCACTGCTAGGACCAATCTAGTAGAGAGGAGTTACTCTCAATTAAATTTTTTTTTTTTTTTTACGTTTTTTTTTTTATTTGCTTTATCGTTTGGTTTCTTTATCTCGTGTCTCACTTTGTGTTTTTCCTTTCCTCTCTCTCACTTTGAACCCCCTTAACCAATCCTTGAATCCAGGTCCTGAAATTGGTTGTAATTCGTTGTGAGAAACGTTGTCGACCGATCGAGGCCACCCGCCAAAATCATGAACGACATGATACGTGATGTAAGTTCCTTGATTGACAATGTAGCCATGAATGGGATTCCGTGCTACACGATACCTCTTAGCCTTGTTCAAACGTTGTAACTTCTGCCACTGTGGGCCCCGCTAGTCTCATCCAAACCCATCTCGCCCCTTTCCCGGTAGGGCTATTCCCATATACGCAAACCCGGAAACAGGTGACTTAGTTGTCTTTTCAGTTTGCCCATTATCGACGTTAATAATGTTTACCGGCTCAAAGACATTGTGAATGTGGGATTACGGCAAGGGAAAACCTATGTCAAAATCCACACTCCTAATGTCGCTGCGTATCACGATAACAACGAGCAGTTGTATCTGGCCCCAAACTTAAAGATGGGCACGCTCACTTAGGACATTCACTCCCTCTACCCGAGTAAACTCTGCATACGCGATAATACCAAGGGCATCTGCGGTTTAGAATCCATTAAACCCGACACTAGCTGCCCCGCCGAAGCAACACCACGTCCTCAAGTTGAGGTAACGCAAGCCGAAATCATCGGAAACCGATGGCTGGTCAACACCCCAGCACGAACAGCTACCCTCACATGCGATTAACACGACACCGCCACGCGCATTAATTTGCCCAACCAAACTTTATGGATCACTGTCCCGAAGGGCGCGATCCTCCATATTGACGAGTTAGCATTGTATCACCTCACCGACGATGAATATCAGGTTGAAATCGAAATCTCTTATTGATTTGACACCGGCTGACAGCTTTAGAAGCTATCACTCGCCTTCCGCCCGCCGGCGTGCCAATTATTCGGTCTTTGTCTGCCGCTGACACAGCGCTTTGTATCTCTACTATCGTAGGATATGTCGTGACTTTGACACTGGCCTTCCTCCTACGCAAGCGAGTGAACGCCGTTCAAGAGTCTCTCAACAAATACCCGTCAGGCGTTCCGCGCCTTTTCCGACGTGGTGAACCCGAACCCGAGAATTGACTGAGATCATGCCTGACTGAGATCATGCCTATACCGCCTCGTCGAACCCCTGACAATTAAACCAGTCAAAAATGACCCAATTGTCAATAATGCTAAACAATGCATCCCTATGTCTTCTCAAGTTTCTAACCTGTTCCTTCCCAAATTACCCTGCACCAGGTTTCAGTCAGTGATAGAAATGATGTTTGTGTCTTGTATGTGCCTGTTCTCTCTGCGTCTTGTTCCAGTGCCTGACGATGTTCCATCAGGGAACATCACCAAGCCAAAGGGGGATGTGTAAAGAAAGGTGATGGAAGAACAGCACATCTTTGGGGAATTTGGTTACTTTCAGGTATTATATCATAAATACCAACCAACTAAAGTCTGGATCTAAAGCCCCTCCCCCCTCATCCATTGCAAAAGCGCGCATTTTCTTTCGGTCACAGAACAAAGGAACGTGACGGGAATGTTTCTAAAAGACATTCGTTAATTTCATTACTTTCAAAAACATCTACACAAGAAACATATGGATATTAATGTTGTACTCTTTCTCTCATATGCTTGTGGAATATGAATTACTTAGGAAATGTGGGCTGATTCTTAATCGTGCCTTGAGCTGTAATGTGTAGGTTGCAGTGTTTAGACTTGTATGAACGGTTGCAAAAATGTATGAATCAGTAAGATAACGAATGTGGTGATATTATAAATGTGTAAACCTGGTAAGAGTTTTAATACATGGGTAAAAGTTTAATTTTTCGTCACAAAGTGTAACGAGGACAGAAAGCCTGGACATGGGCGGGGCTCCGCCCCATACCGACACTCTGATTCGATCAGCCGCCTGTGGGCGATGTCTAAATCGGACTGGTTAAAACGACACGCCAGTGTGCGCGCCCACTCTCTTGAACATCTCTTGAACCTCGCTTGTAACTCTTCCTGCTCTCGAAGCTCGCTCTCCAACGCCGGAAGGACGGCCCAGTGGACTCTCGCCTTAAGACCGGCTGAGACAAATAACGCACGCGTGAATCAAAGACTGTGTAAACGCCGTAACGTCGCAGAACCAGCAGCGTAACGACGCTTCCATCTCAACGCAAAACCAGCATCAAATAGCCTCCGAGATTTCAACACGGCTCCCCGGTGATGTCACGCAGCAGAGTTTTCCCAGAGCAACGCGTGGAAACCCACGTGCGAAACCAAAACAACAGCCTGCTTAAACCAACAGAAAGCAAGTATAACAAACTAAGTTTTATCCTGACTGGACCGGTAAAATTATGATCTGAATGCAGCACAAAGCCTAGGCAATTGTCGTGATCTTTTTCTGGTTAGTTAAGTTATGAAATAGGAAAGAATGGTATTCTGCCAACATTTAACCTCAAAACTCCCGTATGCATGTGTGTATGTTTGTGTGTATTACGTATGTTAGAATAGCAGTATAACAAATAAACCTTGTTTCATTTTATAAAGAATTGTCTCTGGAATGTGATTTTAAGTATTTTATCCTTATTTGCCACAAAGATAACGGTACCTAGCTCGAATTTGAGAGATTTATTAATCTCGTTTTATTGTCCCGTGGCCATGAGGCAATAGAAACGAGATTTTATAAAGATATACTGATGTAGTGATCGCTAGACGAGCACTTAAAGTATAAATCGTAAGTTAAATATTAATATTACTTTAATCAAGCAATATTGAATCTTTAACAAACAATTCCCGGAGCTGAAATAATAGCTTCATATTCAGTTGCATTACAGTAGCGTTATACAATAAGTACATGTTTGCCTCTCAGCTGTTTAGTATTCACTGCAGTATGTCCATGTTTACATTACAGTACAAAATTATTCCTACATTGTGCTATTTGTATAGATGTGACTTAAAGACATATAATACATACATACACAGTATTGACTTACTGCATAATTGTAACATAATTGTAGCAATTTTGCTACAATTATTTTTCTTATTAGCAATTTCTTATTCAGTTTTGTATTAGGTTTTATACAAAAAAATATGAACTATGAATGCAATTCATGTCAAAGCAATGGAAAAGGATCCACAGTTTATAAAGCAAAGGAGAAAAACTATAACTAAAAAACTTTGGCAAAAATAAACTGCAACTTACTAGCCATAAATTACAGGCAAAAATCTTTATATAATGTTCTGTTTATGGTTACGTATGTAACCATAGTTCCCTGAGAATAGGGAATGAGATGCTGCGTCTCTTGGCCATGCTTCGGGCATTCCTGTCGGTCCCCCTTGAAAAAAGAGGATGATGTGTTCCACAGGTGCCCTTTTATGCTCGCAGACGCTCATTAGCTTGCGTCATAGGCATCCACCTGCCAATGTCAAGTGCATTGGGTGTTTGTAATCATGCTTCAAGACACCGGTCACGCTGGAGGCGTTCCCATAGCGCCCTCTATAGGACGCAGCATCTCGTTCCCTATTCTCAGGGAACTATGGTTACATACGTAACCTGAGACATTTTTCCCTGTGACCTGTCCCTTTAAGAGTTAAGAGTAGGAGTTTGTTTGAGACTCGATCTCACTGTCAGTTTTGTGGGATTCAGGTCAAAATCTCATGCAGTAGCGAGTATTATGCTGTGTTTGTGAATGGCCAGCAAGCACACACTTACCAGCATCGCTTTACTAAACTGGACAACATCGATGTCTTTGAAATTTATGGACAGCTGCAGCTGATTTTTGTGCACGTCTAACAAGGATCCAGGTTTCACAAATAAAATCATATTTTATGCTTTAAAATACTTTCTGTTCATTGGTTTGCAAAATTCAACTGGGCAAATATCTTAAGTTGATGATAGCATATAGACATATAACTTTCTAACTACATATCTAATGCCTTTGCAATCTTTTGCACTTTTCTGAATATAGATCTACATTTAAATCAAGGTGGAGGTAGAAAAATATACTCAACATCATTTTCATCAGAAGATCAATGTTACTTTTAAATATTGTGAAATTTAAGGTGCTATAAGTCATTTTTGCAGACAGAAGGCGAAGAACATGTGTGGACATTTTTAAGTATTTAATATTTTAAATATTTAATATTTTAGTGCTGTTGACTTTTTTACATCTTCCTTCAAAATTGTTTTTAAAGTTAGTGCCGTCATCTATAATGATTATTTTCACTTACATGCAATTAAAATAATAATACAAATAATACAAATTATGAAACAAGTTTGTGGCATGATTTTTAAGGGCAAGTGAACAATTTACGAATGCATTTCTAATCGGTAACTGAACTGAGTTCCAATTTAATGCCAGCTAAAATATATTTGAGGTAACAGGGACATTTAGAGAGACAGAGAAATGCAAAAATAAAATCATATTAAAATTGTCCTATTCCATAAAATGAAATGGTTATAATTAATTAATTGATGGGCCTTGAGTCTTAAAAATAAATATATTGTTCAATAGTTCAATGAACATTTCAAACGGTTATGATGAAACACATGTCCTTTGGTGATCATAACTATAATAAATACTGCTTTCTGTAGATGTTGTATTTAGATTGATCACATGGTGGCAGTAGAGGTATGCTTCATTTTAATTACTCGAACAGCTATCGAATATATTATATGAAAACACAATAGGTGATATATTAAAACAGAATAATTTGTTGCTTTCATTTACATTTCTTAACAGTCCAGCTTGTGATTCTTATTAAGTAGAGGTCATGTTTCGGGGTTCTTAACCTTGGCGAAGTCTCTGAGAACTTGACACCTTTTACTTCTGGAAACTCAAGGTAGTTTGCAGTTCTGGAAAAAGGAGGCATTGGAGAGTATTTTGATGTTAGGAGAACATTAGGGGAGCATTCTCCTTATGCAAATGTTATCCGCAACCTAAAACAAAGATTCTAAATCCTTCAAGGAACTGTTTTGGCAATGTTCTGAGAAACAAAAACGAATATTTGTAACCAATTTGTAGTCCTTTTCACAACATTCAAGATTTTTTTTAATGAATCCCGTGACCTCAGTTTTGTCATTCTTTTGGATTTCATGATTGGTTTCAAAAATGTTCCATTATATGGTACCTTTTAAAAGGGTGACAGCTTTTGCAACGTTCTTCCTGAGGGTGTATTTTATCTGCTCTTAAACAGGTTTGCATTTTAAGGCAGATATTTCTAGGTACTTTCCAGGTATAGGTATATCTATTCAAAGAGGACGAATATTCCACTGTATATCTTAGATATCCATCAATGTTTGTGGCTATTAGGCGCTCATGCATTTCTTTGGTCATATTATCAAGCATCACGTTCTTCATTATCACTGTTAATGAACAGTAGCCTACATGAATGTCTCTGGAATATTGTTATCTGCCACTTTATACTTGTTTGCATTTCACAGGTAGAAAATATTCCAAGGTAATTTTCAGGTAGATATACCTAGAATCTCATGTATAACTTGTATAATATATGGGCGGGCTTAAAATCACAGCTATATTTAGACGACGCATCATGCTTTACCATCCGTGGTGCTCCAACCTTGGTCTTGATTACCCAGCTGAAGATTCGCATTGAGACCGCAGAAAAACAAGAATTGACAGAATGGCAGATTCTCAGCCACAGACTTTTTACAAACCAGTAAGTAACGTTTTTAACATTAGACTCTAACTAAACACTTCACGTCAGTATTGTCATATACCAATATTAATGAAAGATTTGGAGATTTTGTATGCAGCAATGGTTTAGGTGTCTTATTTTATTTCCCAGATATTTATCATAGTTATAATGTGACATTCAAAGCAGAAATTCATAAATATATTTACTGTATGCACATCTCAAACACAGACAACCGCAATTACTCCGATCATGGGGGGCTTGAAGGAAGGAAAGACTGTTATCATAATTGGACGGATTTTGTCAAATGCTAAGATGTGAGTATATATTTTTTGTTAATCTAAATGGACAAATTAATCTTGGTGTTTTGTCTTATTTAAAGGAATATGGAGATTGCTAGTTTTGTATACAGTTTTCATTGTGTTCTGCAGACCAAATGTCAGCCTTAAGGATGGTTTTCAATCCGATGCTAGAACTGCTCTGTGCATTAGCCCAAACTTCGAGAATGACCCCCCACATATAGTGTACAAGACCTTCCAAAACGATAGCTGGGACTCAGATCAACCCATTTCTAAGTCTCCCCTTCTCCAAGGCCAACTGTTCATCATCAAGATCCTTATCACCCCGCAGGCATATACGGTACACATTATTTAAAAGCCATTTTTATTTGGCTGTAAAATTACCCAAAATGACATTCAGTCAAGCTCCAAACATGACTGGCAGGACTCCTCTTTCATTACTATGGCAGGTCTTTTGCCAATTTACTGTTTTGTTTTTTCTTCATAATTGCTATAACAATTGTCCTATAGGACACCTTTCTCAATTTGGTCACTATAATTCTATTTACCAAACCACATCTAGGCACTGCAATACATTTCGCAAATGCATTAAACTACAAAAACACTTCACACATACCTCATATCAACTCATTCTTCCATAAAACTGGCAAAAGCTGTCACTCATAAAATAATGCACTTAAACACGAACAGTAGGTAGCGTTATACAATAAGTACATGTTTGCCTCTCAGCTGTTCAGTATTCACTGTAGTATGTCCATGTTTACATTACAGTACAAAATTATTCCTACATTGTGACATTTGTATAGATGTGACTTAAAGACATATAATACATACATACACAATATTGACTTACTGCATAATTGTAGCAATTATGCTACAATTATTTTTCTTATTAGCAATTACTTATTCAGTTTTGTATTAGGTTTTATACAAAAAAATATGAACTATGAATGCAATTAATGTCAAAGCAATGGAAAAGGATCCACAGTTTATAAAGCAAAGGAGAAAAACTATAACTAAAAAACTTTGGCAAAAATAAACTGCAACTTACTAAGCCATAAATTACAGGCACAAATGTTTATATACTGTTCTGTTTCTGAACAAGCTGAATTAAAACAATGATTGATTTCCACTGTTTTTCTTATTATACAATGGCTCTTCATAGATAAGTGCCAATGGGGAAGACTTCATGATCTATAATCATCGTATTCCATTCACTCAAATGAACATCATCTCAGTGGAGGAAATGGAGCTGGATTTCATTGGCCATCTGAATCTTGTGGTTAGAATAAAATTATATTACCACTATTAAGCATAAAATTCAACATGATTAATATTTTTATATACTTTCCTACATTTTACAATTTCATAAACATTCTTTTTAACGCTTTCATAATTTTTCCTGCAATCAGGTGGCATCGTGCAAAAAAGAAGTGATCGATGGACTAAAGCCTGGCAAAGTCATTGTGATTTATGGAATTGCCAACTCTGACTGTAAAAGGTCAGACAATCCTTTCTTTCTGACATACATCACAAGCATTGAATATATATATATACATATATATATATATATATATATATATATATTTTTTTTTTTCTAAATGTACAAATGCTATCATAAAGAGTGTATGATAACATATTCACTCTTCTGTTCCATTCTTTATTAGCATAGCGATTAATCTGCGCCACAGGTATGGGATTGCATTTCACTACCAATGCCGTTTTGAGGAGAAAGCAGTTGTTCGTAATACCTGGCAGAACGGGGGTTGGGGGGCAGAAGAAAGGAGTCAAGACATCCCTTTTAAAAACGGAGAGTTCTTCGAGGTAGGCATACTGACATGTATTTCTATTCTATTTAAATGGACAGTGTATGCCAGTCATACAGTTGAATGGACAAAAAAATGATTAAATCATTTTCAAATTAGGTTTGATAATGGGTTGTGAATGACAAAAGTCAAGTAAATAATGACAGAATAGATTTTTTGGGGGGTGAATTGTCACTTTAAGAGCAGATGTTTGTTTGTGACATCAGTGTAAGCATCTTACTGTCAGTTTTGTATGTGTGATTCAGGTCAAAATCTCCTGCCAAGCAGAGCAGTACGATGTGTCGGTGAATGGCCAGAAAACACACACTTACAAGCATCGCTTTACTACACTGGATGAGATCGATGTTGTTGAAGTTTTTGGAGATCTACAGTTGTTTTCTGTGCAAGCCAAGGATCCATAGGAAGCGCATACTTAAAAAGTCCACAAATAAGTTAATATATTATGCATAAAAATACTTTTTTTTCATGGATTTGAAATATTAAACTGGTCAAATAGCTTCTGCAGGTGATAACATATACACACACTTATCTCTTCTGCCACTATTTTAATTATTGTGAAGTTTACAGGTGCTGTAAGTGATTGTTACACACGCAATGTCTCAGCTTCCAGACAGCTATCACTAAAATAGGTGTCCTAAGAAATCACAACCGTGTTTGCAATAGAATGCTACCACACACCCTGTATTACAGCACTATATAGTACATGTTATGTATGCATAAAATAACCTTTGTCAAACTGAGCAGTGACCTATACAACAGATAGAATTGTATGGAATGCTGTATCTCATAATGCAGTGTATGTACTTAACCATTTAATTCATTTTCAAGATAATTAAAAAATAAAAGATACTATGTGCTTTTCAGTATGATATCTGAACCATAAAAATCTGTTTATCATGAAATAACGTGTAGCTAATGTTTCAATGACTGCTTAAAAAAGTGTGTAGCTTCTGTTTCAATTACTTTAAGATGTTTTATTATCTGTTAAGTTATAAAGTGGCTGAAAGTTGCTTACAGCACCTTCTGTATCATCTGTTCCTCCTATATCGCTGGTTAAAATAGAAATGGTTGCTTGGGTGTCATGTTGTTTAATGATTGTATTTACTTCCATGTAATTAAATAATTAAAATAACCACAAAAACATGTTCATGTGTGATGTTTGAGAATAAGTGAACAATCTGAAAATGTATTTAATGAATGAAGGAATATGGCTAGTTCCAATACATATATTTTCAGACAGTTAAGTTGTTGTTTATTTTCTAACCACAGAATTCTGGTAGCCAATGAATTCCAGTTTAATATTTTGGTCCACTGAGATGGTGTTCACTTGAGGGATTGGTATACGGTGTTCATAGTCCATTAAATGTTTCCCATTGGTACTTATCTATGGAGAGCCATTGTATAATAAGCAAAATAACAGATAACAATCATTTTGCCCATTCTTTACATTTGAATAAATTGATAACTTCTGCAAAGAGTGTATACCTTGTATGCCTCCTTGGAGACAATGATCTCGATGGCGAACAGCTTGTCTTTGACGATAGGAGAGACAGGTGTGGATTGTTCGGAGCCCCATGTACCGTTCTGGTAGGTGTTGTACATTACATGTGAACTGTGGTTCTCATAGCTTAGGTTTATGTGCAGAGCAATATCAGCATCAGAATCAGAACCGCACTGAAGGTTCACATGTAATCTGCAGAACACAGAATAAAAACTGCACAAAACTAGCCACGGTAATGTAACATTCCATTAAACAAGACACCATGATTCATTTGTCCTTTAAGAGCAACATGAAAAATAATAATGACCTGCTGGCATCTGGCAAAATCCGTCCAATTATGATAACACTCTTCCCTTCTTTCAAGCCTCCGAATTAGCAAACTCATAAAATATGTACGAATTGTCATGAGATAGCGTTGTTTACTTAGAAAAACAGTGAAAACGTGGCGCGAAGTAATGGACACATATAGGCTAAGTTAAATCAAGCTGCATATATCTTTAGAAAGAGCCTAGGTAAATATAGGCCAACATGTCGAATACAGTTTAGGTTTGCTAAAATAAAAACCTTAGAACATATTTTTTTAGATAAGCAACTGTTTATTTGGGCTGGTTGAGAAGCACCAACATTTTTGTTCATTGGTATCATCAATATCACCAATCATTTCACAATCTTGAATGAATGAAAACGTAAAAAAAAACATGCCATAATTAAAGACATTTTGATCAGATAAGGATTCATTGGAATATTTTGATATAATATGCTGTTTATTTGTGTTAGAAGTTAGTTTAAACATGCAGCAAGAGTGATGCAAGTTTTGAGGAGATTATATAAAAGGCAACCATATTGTAATACCATGCTCAAAAGAGGATTGTACAGTAAGCCAATAGTAAGAATGGTTTTCTGTTAATTCAAAATATCAAAATCACAGTGCTGTTCATGTTTACAGTCAGACATGTTTCTGTACATCAAAGCAATTAATTTGTAGCAATTTGCAATGCTTTTAATATATCAATGATATATATGAACAACGATCAACACATTCAAATGTAAATTCATTTTCAGGAATCTGATTATTTGTTCTTTAACAAAATCAAAACAAATCATTTTTAACTGTTTAACTAAACTAGTTTGTTTAATTATCTAAATGGAAGTCAGAAATAATCATCTTAAATTACTTTATTGTGCTTTAGGATGGTAGGAATATTGAACGGATAAATGTTGTAACAACGAAAGGCAGAAAAAGACTTGAATGAGAAAGAAAAACAGACTTCTACTGCCACCTTGAGATCAATCTAACACAACGTCAACAGAAAGCAGTAGTTACCCTACTTATTCACCAGCTGGCGTATGTGTTGTCATAGCCTTTTGAAATATCCAGACTTTTGAACAAAAGGCCATTTTTATTTTAAGACTTATGCCTCACCAACTAAATCAAAATTCTGTAAAAAATATCATTTATTTTAAGGAGTAACAAGATTTTAATATAAGGTTCTGCATTTCTCGGTCTAATTCTATATCTGCTAAATATGTCTTACACCCCAAATATATTTTAACTGTCTGAAAATATTTGTATTGGAACCAGCCATATTCCTTAATTTATGAAATTAATTATCAGATTTTTAACTTGTTCTCAAACATCACACATGAACATGTTTTTGTGGTTATTTTAATTATTTAATTACATGGAAGTAAATACAATCATTAAACAACATGACACCCAAGCAACCATTAACCAGCGATATAGGAGGAACAGATGATACAGAAGGTGCTGTAAGCAACTTTCAGCCACTTTATAACTTAACAGATAATAAAACATCTTAAAGTAATTGAAACAGAAGCTACACACTTTTTTTAAGTCATTGAAACAGAAGCTACACGTTATTTCATGATAAACAGATTTTTACCGTTCAGATATCATACTGAAAAGCACATAGTATCTTTTATTTTTTAATTATCTTGAAAATGAATTAAATGGTTAAGTACATGCACTGCATTATGAGATACAGCATTCCATACAATACTATCTGTTGTATAGGTCACTGCTCAGTTTGACAAAGGTTATTTTATGCATACATAACATGTACTATATAGTGCTGTAATACAAGGTGTGTGGTAGCATTCTATTGCAAACACGGTTGTGATTTCTTAGGACACCTATTTTAGTGATAGCTGTCTGGAAGCTGAGACATTGCGTGTGTAACAATCACTTACAGCACCCGTAAACTTCACAATAATTAAAATAGTGGCAGAAGAGATAAGTGTGTGTATATGTTATCACCTGCAGAAGCTATTTGACCAGTTTAATATTTCAAATCCAAGAAAAAAAAGTATTTTTAAGCATAATATATTAACTTATTTGTGGACTTTTTAAGTATGCGCTTCCTATGGATCCTTGGCTTGCACAGAAAACAACTGTAGATCTCCAGAAACTTCAACAACATCGATCTCATCCAGTGTAGTAAAGCGATGCTTGTAAGTGTGTGTTTTCTGGCCATTCACCGACACATCGTACTGCTCTGCTTGGCAGGAGATTTTGACCTGAATCACACATACAAAACTGACAGTAAGATGCTTACACTGATGTCACAAACAAACACCTGCTCTTAAAGAGACAATTCACCCAACAAACAATGTATTCTGTCATTATTTACTTGACTTTTGTCATTCACAACCCATTATCAAACCTTTTTTAAAATGATTTAATCATTTTTTTGTCCATTCAACTGTGACTGGCATACACTGTCCATTTAAATAGAATAGAAATACATGTCAGTATGCCTACCTCGAAGAACTCTCCGTTTTTAAAAGGGATGTCTTGACTCCTTTCTTCTGCCCCCCAATCCCCGTTCTGCCAGGTATTACGAACAACTGCTTTCTCCTCAAAACAGCATCGGTAGTGAAATGCAATCCCATACCTGTGGCGCAGATTAATCTCTATGCTAATAAAGAATGGAACAGAAGAGTGAATATGTTATCATAAACATAACCTCTTTATGATAGCATTTGTACATTTAGAAAAAAAAATATATATATATATATATATATATATATATATTCAATGCTTGTGATGTTTGTCAGAAAGAAAGGATTGTCTGACCTTTTACAGTCAGAGTTGGCAATTCCATAAATCACAATGACTTTGCCAGGCTTTAGTCCATCGATCACTTCTTTTTTGTACGATGCCACCTGATTGCAGGAAAAATTATGAAAGCGTAAAAAGAATGTTTATGAAATTGTAAAATTCAGGAAATATTAATAATGTAGAATTTTATGCTTGACAGTGGTAATATAATTTTATTCTAACCACAAGATTCAGATGGCCAATGAAATCCAGCTCCATTCCCTCCACTGAGATGATGTTCATTTGAGTGAATGGAATGCGATGATTATAGATCATGAAGTCTTCCCCATTGGCACTTATCTATGAAGAGCCATTGTGTAATAAGAAAAACAGTGGAAATCAATCATTGTTTTAATTCAGCTTGTTCAGAAACAGAACAGTATATAAACATTTGTGCCTGTAATTTATGACTGGTAAGTTAACAGTTATTTTGTGCAAAAGTTTTTTAGTTATAGTTTTTCTCCTTTGCTTTATAACCGAGGATCGTTTTCCATTGCTTTGACATGAATTGCATTCATATTTCAGTTTTTTTAAATAATGTATACCGTATATGCCTGCGGGGTGATAAGGATCTTGATGATGAACAGTTGGCCTTGGAGAAGGGGAGACTTAGAAATGGGTTGATCTGAGTCCCAGGAATCGTTTTGGAAGGTCTTGTACACTATATGTGGGGGGTCATTCTCGAAGTTTGGGCTAATGCACAGAGCAGTTCTAGCATCGGATTGAAAACCATCCTTAAGGCTGACATTTGGTCTGCAGAACACAATGAAAACTGTATACAAAACTAGCAATGTCCATATTCCTTTAAATAAGACAAAACACCAAGATTCATTTGTCCATTTAGATTAACAAAAAATATATACTCACATCTTAGCATTTGACAAAATCCGTCCAATTATGATAACAGTCTTTCCTTCCTTCAAGCCCCCCATGATCGGAGTAATTATGGTTGTCTGTGTTTGAGATGTGCATACAGTAAATATATTTATGAATTTCTACTTTGAATGTCACATTATAACTATTATAAATATCTGGGAAATAAAATTATAAAATGACTTAATTTGACAAGACACCTAAACCATTGCTGCATACAAAATCTCCAAATCTTTCATTAATATTGGTATATGACAATACTGACGTGAAGTGTTTAGTTAGAGTCTAATGTTAAAAACGTTACTTACTGGTTTGTAAAAAGTCTGTGGCTGAGAATCTGCCATTCTGTCAATTCTTGTTTTTCTGCGGTCTCAATGCGAATCTTCAGCTGGGTAATCAAGACCAAGGTTGGAGCACCACGGATGGTAAAGCATGATGCGCCTAAATATAGCTGTGATTTTAAGCCCGCCCATATATTATACAAGTTATACATGAGATTCTAGGTATATCTACCTGAAAATTACCTTGGAATATTTTCTACCTGTGAAATGCAAACAAGTATAAAGTGGCAGATAACAATTATCCAGAAACATTCATGTAGGCTACTGTCCATTAACAGTGATAAAGAGCCACAAACATTGATGGATATATAAGATATACAGTGGAATATTTTTCATTTTTGAATAGATATACCTATACCTGGAAAGTACCTAGAAATATCTGCCATAACATGCAAACCTGTTTAAGAGCAGATACAATACACCCTCAGGAAGAACGTTGCAAATGCTGTCACCCTTTTAAAAGGTACCAAATAATGTAACATTGTCAAAACCAATCATGAAATCCAAAAGAATGACAGAACTAAGGTCACGGGATTCATTAAAAAAAATCTTGAATGTTGTGAAAAGGACTGCACATTGGTTACAAATATTAGTTTTTGTTTCTCAGAACATTGCCAAAACAGTTCTAAAATAGAATAGAAACAAATAGAATCTTTGTTTTAGGTTGCGGATAACAATTGCATAAGGAGAATGCTACCCTAATGTTCTCCTAACATCAAAATTCCAGAAATAATTATGTAACCATGCTGCAATAATCTGCAATAAACCACATCAATCATCTGAATTCATAAGACTGAATTATCTTCTAATATTTACGATTATCTATCACTGTGCTACAAACTGAAAACTGCCCAGATCCGGTGTTTGCAAGTTAACTAAATAAATATAACTTTATTTCATTTTGGGAGATAAGAAACTGCTTACAGTAAACACCAAACATACTGTCATCAATAACACCACCCATTTCACTATATTGAAGAAAACAAAAAGGTTAGCTTTTCTTAATTTGACATACAGGTACATCTGAAAAAAATTGAATATCTTTTTTGTCACTCATTTCAGAAAGTGAAACCCATATATTATATAGATTCATTACACACAGAGGGAAATATTTCAAGCCTTTATTTCTTGAAATTTTGATGATTATGATTTACAGATAATGAAAACCCAAAATTGAGTGTCTCAGAAAATTAGAATATTACGTAAGATCAATAAAAAAAGGATATTTTAAACAGAAATGTCAGGCTTCTGAAAAGTATGTTTATTTCTATGCCATCAATACTTGGTTGGGCCTCCTTTTGCATGAATTACTGCATCAATGTGGCGTGGCATGGAGGAAATCAGCCTGTGACACTGCTCAGGTGTAATGAAAGCCCAGGTTGCTTTGATAGTGGTCTTCAGGTCATCTGCACTGTTGGGTCTAGTGTCTCTCATCTTTCTCTTGACAATACCGTATAGATTCTCTGTCGGGTTCAGGTCAGGCGAGTTTGCTGGCCAATCAAGCACAGCAACACAATGGTCATTGAACCAGCTTTTGGTACCTTTGGCAGTGTGGGCAGGTGCCAAGTCCTGCTGGAAAATGAAATCAGCTTCTCCATAAAGCTTGTCAGCAGAAGGAAGTATGAAGTGCTCTAAAATGTCCTGCTAGATGACTACGTTTACTGTGGACTTCAGAAAACACAGCGGACCAACACCAGCAGATGACATGGCAGCACAAATCATCACAGACTGTGGAAACTTCACACTGGACTTCAAGCAACATGGATTCTGTGCATCTCCACTCTTCCTCCAGACTCTGGGACCTTGATTTCCAAATTAAATGAAACATTTACTTTCATCTGAAAGTAGGACTTTGGACCACTGAGCAACAGTCCAGGGGTCTCATTTATAAACGCTGCGTATGCACATAATGGGCATATAATATGTGTAAGCAATTTTCCATGCACATATCCGGATTTATACAAAATAAACAGTTTAAATATGTACTCCACCGGTTGAGAACCACTGTTCTAGACCATGCGTACCTCTACTTAAAAAGAATCACAAGCTGGACTGTTAAGAAATGTAAATGAAAGCAACAAATTATTCTGTTTTAATATATCACCTATTGTGTTTTCATATAATATATTCGATAGCTGTTCGAGTAATTAAAATGAAGCATACCTCTACTGCCACCATGTGATCAATCTAAATACAACATCTACAGAAAGCAGTATTTATTATAGTTATGATCACCAAAGGACATGTGTTTCATCATGACTGTTTGAAATGTTCATTGAACTATTGAACAATATATTTATTTTAAGACTCAAGGCCCAGCAATTAATTCATTATAATCATTTCATTTTAAGGAATAGCACAATTTTAATATGATTTTATTTTTGCATTTTTTCTGTCTCTCTAAATGCCCCTGTTACCTCAAATATATTTTTACTGGCATTAAATTGGAACTCAGTTCAGTTACTGATTAGAAATGTATTCGTAAATTGTTCACTTGCCCTTAAAAATCATGCCACAAACTTGTTTCATTATTTTAATTATTATTTTAATTGCATAGAAGTGAAAACAATCATTATAGATAACGGCACCATCTTTAAAAACAATTTTGAAGGAAGATGTAAAAAAATTCAACAGCACTAAAATATACTTAAAATATTAAATACTTAAAAAATTTCACAAATGTTAGAAAGTTATATCTCTATATGCTATCATCAGCATAAGATATTTGCCCAGTTGAATTTTGCAAACCAATGAACAGAAAGTATTTTAAAGCATAAAATATGATTTTATTTGTGAAACCTGGACCCTTGTTAGACGTGCACAAAAATCAGCTGCAGCTGTCCATAAATTTCAAAGACATCGATGTCGTCCAGTTTAGTAAAGCGATGCTGGTAAGTGTGTGCTTGCTGGCCATTCACAAACACAGCATAATACTCGCTACTGCAGGAGATTTTGACCTGAATCACACAAAACTGACAGTGAGATCGTGTCTCAAACAAACTCCTACTCTTAACTCTTAAAGGGACAGGTCACAGGGAAAGAAAATACAATTATATCATAATCTTCTCGCCTTTGTGACATTCCAAACCCATATGCATTTTGTTCATTTTGGAACATAACTTATATATTTTTAATATTCTTTTTAATTTTGTCCATTTAACAATGCTGGCTGGTTTTGTTGTTGTTTTTCCAGAGATGCTTGGGTTTGGAGCAGTGACGGTGAGCAAATAATGTTTTTCGTTTTTTTACAGAATCAAGTAGACACTTCAGATTTGTATTAAACATAAAACAAAGACAACCCTATTACTGTCTTACACTATCTATTTCAACAGAAAAGTGGGTAGAGTATATGCCTACCTGAAATAGTTCTCCTTTTATAAAAGGCACACCTCCACTCCTTTCTTCTGCCCCCCATTTCCCATTCTCAGAGGTATTGCAAACAACCACATTCTCATCAAAAAGTGATTGGTAGAGAAATGCAATCCCATACCTGTGGCGCAGATTAAACTCGACCCTAATGAAGAATGGACCAGAAGAGTGGATATGTTATCCCAAACTGTATATTTGTACACTGGCAGGTTTTTTTTAATGTTTTTGAAAGAAGTCTCACCAAGGCTGCTTTATTTGATCAAAATAAATTAAAACCAGTAATATTTATGAAAATATTATTGTAGTTAAAAACATATTTGCATATATTTTAAAACCAACGTTATCCTTTTGATGGCGAAGATGAATTTTCAGTCTTTTTTCAAGTCTTTAGTGTCTAATAGGTTGATTTGCAGATCAAAAAATATGTTTTATTACTATCAATGTTAAAAACAATTGTACTGCTTAACATTTTATGTTGGCCATGATGCATTATAACATTCAATAATATGTGGTATTTACAATCAAATATATTTAAATAAAAAAGTTACAATAAAAACATATTTTTTGTCACTGTTTTTGATCAAATGTAGCATGGTCCATTAAATGTTTCCCATAGGCACTTATCTATGAAGAGCCATTGTATAATAAGCATAAGAGACTTAAAAAACGTTTGGCCAAAAATCTAACTTTTGGACACCAGTATATGTATACAACAACATTGTATGTAAATGTGTTTAAGTATGTTTATGTAAAAAGTGTATTCTCTTTTGTGAGTGTGTTCTTTGTCTAACCTTTTAGAGTCAGTATTAGGAACTCCATAAACGAGAATGTCATTTCCAGGCTGTAGCCCACCATTGATCAGGGTTTTGTACGGGACCAGCTAATTGGAGTAAAAGGATTCTTATAAGTGTAATATAGAAAATATAGGGCTCAACAATATGAATGACAAGCCAGTCATCATATGCTTAAGTGTATGTTGTTGTTTATTTTCTAACCACAGAATTCTGGTAGCCAATGAACTCCAATTTGATGTTTTGGTCCACTGAGATGGTGTTCACTTGAGTGATTGGAATACGGTGTTCATAGTCCATTAAATGTTTCCCATTGGTACTTATCTATGGAGAGCCATTGTATAATAAGCAAAATAGCAGATAACAATAATTTTTCCCATTCTTTACATTTGAATAAATGGATAACTTCTGCAAAGAGTGTATACCTTGTATGCCTCCTTGGAGACAATGATCTCGATGGCGAACAGCTTGTCTTTGACGATAGGAGAGACAGGTGTGGATTGTTCGGAGCCCCATGTACCGTTCTGGTAGGTGTTGTACATTACATGTGAACTGTGGTTTTCATAGCTTAGGTTTATGTGCAGAGCAATATCAGCATCAGAATCAGAACCGCACTGAAGGTTCACATGTAATCTGCAGAACACAGAATAAAAACTGCACAAAACTAGCCACGGTAATGTAACATTCCATTAAACAAGACACCATGATTCATTTGTCCTTTAAGAGCAACATGAAAAATAATAATGACCTGCTGGCATCTGGCAAAATCCGTCCAATTATGATAACACTCTTCCCTTCTTTCAAGCCTCCCTCGATTGATGTAACTGGGATTATCTATGTTGGAGATGTGCATAATGTAACCATATGCATTTCTGTTTTAAATATCAATGATAATAATGATAAATATCTGGCAGATAAAATAATAAAATAACTTATTTTGACAAGATACACCAAATGTTGCTGAATACCTCAAACAGGTCTAAATATGCCATATATATATATATATATATATATATATATATATATATATATGAAACCTCACTCATTATAGAGGCTAATATTAAAAAATATAACTTACTGGTTTATAAATTGCCATGCTGCTGTTCTTCTAGTTCTTATCCTTTAGCAGTCTCAATGCAAATCTTCAGCTGGGTATTCAAGACCAAGGCTGGAGCACCGGATGGTAAAACATGATGTTGAGTAGCTTAAATATAGTTGTGATTTTAAGCACGCCCATATATTATTCTTAGTTAATTCACAATTCTGGGTAGATATACCTAGCTGGAAATGATTGAAATCTACCTTGAAATATTGTCTACCAGACAGCTAAAATGAAAACAATGTTAAAGGCAAATAAAAGCAGTCCAGAGTCAGTCATGTAGACTAGCCATACTGTTGGCATGACGGTGATAATGTAATACATGATGCCTGATAATATGACCAAAAATACATGAGGTGTGAGGGACACAAACATTGGTGGATATCTATACAGTGGAATATTTGTGCTATTTGGATAGATATACCTGCCAGGAAATTACCTGGACGTGCTGTCTGCAAGATAACTAAAATGACTAAAAAGCATGATGCTGAGTAGCCTAAATATTGGTGTGACTTTAAGCCCACCCATGCATAGCTGAGGGAACATATTTTAGCTGCGGGGTTCTAGGGGCGGGGCTTGATGTTGCAGAGCGGGGCCACGGTGGAGGATTTTTGACAAAATACTAATATTAAACAGCCCAAACTCTTATAGATTAACATACAAATTAATGAAGACAGAGTTATATGTGAACCAATACATATTTGTGCTTTTTATTTAATAATTCCTTGACTATTTATATTATTTAAGGGGATTTTACTAAATATTAACATCGTTGATATGCCACAGTCGGTAAGTGCACTTTTATTAACAAAACAACAAAGTGCAAATGTAGATGCGATGTAAATAAGACATTAATTCATCATACATATAGACAGCTTCACTTATTAAAGCCTAACTGGAGCTTTTTGTTTTTTAGAGTGCTGATGTATAATTTGTTCGTTGTTTGAATAATCGTGGACATGCGGCTTAATTTAAACTTAAAATTTATTTTTAAATGTGATCAGGTTAAATACAAATTCAGACTTATTCAAATATTTTATGATATATTATGGTAGGCTACTTGCCTAAAACGCTATGATTTGCGTGTTTAATATATTACATTAGGCTACAGTATAGTATAGTTCCTGGGACACTATACTGTAAAAAGCACCGTCCTTCGGATGAGACGTTAAACCGAGGATCTGACTCTCTGTGGCCATTAAAAATCCCGAGATGTCCTTCGAAAAAGTGTAGGGGTGTAACCCCGGCATCCTGGCCAAATTTCCCCATTGGCCTCTGACTATCATGGCCTAATCATCCCCATACACTGATTGGCTTTGTAACTCTGTCTCTTCTCCACCAGTAAGCTGGTGTGTGGTGGGTGTTCTGGCGCACAATGGCTGCCGTCGCATCATCCAGGTGGATGCTGCACATTGGTGGTGGTTGAGGAGATTCCCCCCTTCTATGTAAAGCTCTTTGAGTACCCAAAAAAGTTCTATATAAATGTAACAAATTATTATTATTATTATTACAGTGGTTTGAGCGCGTTTGACCAGACTAGAGCGCAATTAAAGAGCTGTGCTTGTCGGTGGCTGTCTTGAGAAGCGAGAAAGCTTCGGAAGACGGCTCATAAAAAGGAAAAAGACGTAAATGTTTTTTACGAGTTGGAATCTAAAATTAATCGCGTGAACATTTCACATGAAATTCTGTCAGTTACTAGTTAGTGAGAGGGAGATGTTGGGATGCGGGACGCGCGCCGGAAAGCGATCAAGAAAAATACAGCTGCATATTTATGGTCAGTTTAATATATAATTTATCTCAAAACTATCACAAAAATCAAGTATATTGATTGAGGATGATCGAGGGGCACAATACAAATCTCAGTCCAGGCCCTGCGATGGGGGGTGCTGCAGCACCTAGTTCCTAGTTCCCGCGGCCATGCACCCATGGGTTATTTTGGGTAGATATAGGCCTAACTGGAAATGACTGGAGTCTACCTTGAAATATTTTCTCCCAGACAGCTGAAATGCAAACAAATGTAATAGGCAGATATCAATAAGAGACATTCATGTAGGCTACTGTTGGCGTGACAGTGATAATGAAGAATATGATGCCTGATAACATGACAAAAAATGCACGAGGGTCACACTCATTGGTGATCTATTCTAAGGTATAGCCTACAGTGGAATATTCCTGCCTTTTGGATAGATATACATATCTATGGATATAACTTGGAAATTAGCTAGAAATATTGTCTGCCAGACAACTAAAATGCAAACATGGAGAAGAGCAGATATCATTAGAGAAAAGGGTGAATAAAGGGTTAAATAAGGTAAAAGGTGTACCATTTGAAAGGGCTTAAAATTATGGAACAGTATCAAAACCACTGAAATTCAAAAGAACAACAATACTTAGGAGCCATAAAAATAATATTGATTACATTAAAATAACTCTCAAACAAGCTGTCTTGAATGTAGCCTTGTAAAAAAAGTCTGCGTATCCTCATCTCAATTAGGCCTAACAATTATATATTTATTTATTTTTGGGTTCCGGTTTTAGAAATATAATTTTTTGGTTCTCAGAACATTCCCCAATTAGAACATTCATTCATGCAAGTCAATCC
Source organism: Gymnocypris eckloni scoliostomus (assembly GCA_027564155.1). Taxonomy (NCBI): domain Eukaryota; kingdom Metazoa; phylum Chordata; class Actinopteri; order Cypriniformes; family Cyprinidae; genus Gymnocypris; species Gymnocypris eckloni. The sequence continues at coordinate 8,231,837 of CM050417.1, read as the reverse complement.
ACAAACAATAAATGTGTTTGCCTTCATAATCTTTGATCCAAATCTGAAAATTCTCCTCCCCTTTAAAATGATGGGCCTTCTCTGATGACATCAGTTAGATCATATACATAATATACGTAAATGTGTATTATGTCTATGAGTTTGACGCTTGGGCATGAGCGTGACATCCTGAACCACGCCCCTCCAACTGTCAGTGTTCATTTCAGAATGAAACACCTACTTTACTACATCCAATCAATACGCAGTAGAAAAAACAAACCATGCCCTCTATTTCCCTCAATCAATATTCTGTTTCTCTCGGAAGTACGTCATAATACGTAAGTAAACACGGTCGCAAGCTTCTGGTTCACGAGGACTTTAAAGGGGTTAAGAATGTTTAATGTTACCTTAACATTACATTTCAGGAACATATCTGCGACCATGTTTCAGGTTCAGGATGTCACGCAAAAGCAAGGCTCTTACTTCAATAATCAGTATTAATATTAAGATTGAACTCTTTTATCTGGAACATTCATCCAACACCGTACCACAGAAAACTGCCCAGATCATTTTCAAGAGTAAAAAAACATCTACATAGTGTAGCATTTATTAATGAATTTTTTGACGCAACGCTGCAAAAAACATGAGACGTGAACACAAAGAGCAAACCCTTCCGTCTACTCTAGCATATTTAGAAAAACAATAAAATGTGCCAGTGAAGTGGAGCCACACGTTCTGTGTGAACCATAGACTGTAAAACACGGTGTGAACCAGTTCCTCAATAAAAGGAATATCAAAGTAAAAAATCGATATAATTATATTTATATTATATCTATATATAAAAAAAAAGTTTTGTTTTCAGCGACCCGATGACAAAACCAGTAATCGGATCAAAGAGAGAGAAAAACACGTTATAGGAGTTATTTCAGAGAGATTTTAGATGCTTCTACGTAGCCTATAAGCATGATAAAAACATTACATTGAGCAAATTAGAGATTAATTTCAACATTCTGAAGCATTGTTAATAAAAACAAGTGCACGTTTGCGTAAACTATCATCAATTATCTGCTTTTACGAGTAAGGAATACAAAATTGTACTGTATTTTATATCTTTAAATCTTTTGTAATTTCAAATATATCCTATAAATATATAGGCTATATAATGTAAGTGACAAGAAAACTAAACTGAAAAAAATACTTGATATTCAACTGCACAGTAATAAAAGACCACAGATGATCTCTACTAATAATTATACACTGTAAAAAAATGAGGATGTGCAACTCATGGCTACTTATCTTTTTACATTAATACTCATCAAAATAAGTCGAGCAGTTTCAGTTATATGAAATTCAACTTGTTTTTAATGTCTGTTCAATGTCATCCAAGTTTAACTGTCTTGCAAAACAATCAAGTTGATTAAACTTAACAGTTGAAATATAGGTGGACATTTTTTACAGTGTAGTTACTATATTATTTTTGATGAGTTTATATTAAGACCTTTGCATTTTGAGATTATAAAACAAGGCCCTACAATCCAGTTGTCAGCACAAGGCATGTATAATAGCAAGCTGCATATATCATTAAAAAGAGCCTGTGGAACAAAATGTAAGAACTGAATCACAATTAACGAAAGGAAGTTTGCTAAATACAAAAAACAACTTTATTTTTATTTTTTAGATGAGCAGCTAGAGCTTGTTGTTGGGAAACAAAAACAATGGTGTCATTATAATCATTCACAGCAACATCCATTTCACTATTTTGAAAAAATAAAACAGGCTAACTTGAAATAATTCATGACATTTTGGAGAGATATATAAGGTATACTACGGTAATTATATTTCTTTTTACGTGTGTTAGTTTATTAGTTAAAACATGCAGAAATAGTGATGAGAGTTTCAAGATGGCTATATGGAAATAAGCAGTTATATACTGTAATACCATAGACATTACACAATACTACAGAAAGCCAAAATAACAAAAGGGTTTTAGTTAAAAAGAGTAAATTCACAGTGCTGTTCATGTTTATGGTCAGCCATTTTTCTGCATTTGAAAGCAATTGTACTTTTTTAACAATTAGCAATTCTTTGCCTTATCTTTCTTTGAAAAGTGATACAAAATAAAAAAAAATCACAGATTCCTGTTAAGCCTGCACTAAAGACAGCCGCAGATCTCCGGAAATCTCCAAAATATCAATGTCGTTCAGCTGTTTGTAGCGGTGTTTGTAAGTGTGTGCTTGTTTGCCATTGACAAACACATTGTAATGATGGGGATTGCAGGAGATGGTGACCTGCAACACACAACATTGTTAATATTATTTTCAACTCACAATGACAGCATCAGTAAAGCAATACATGTTCATGGACGTAAGTCTGCATACCTGAAAAGGTTGTCCTTTCTGAAACGGCAAGACTCCGGACCGTTCCTCTGTACCCCAATTCTCCATCTGATTGGTGTTGCGCACAACCACTCTCTCGTCGAAACGAGGATTATAGTGCAATGCAATCCCACTTCTGTAGCGCAGGTTAAATGTTATTCTAATGGAGGAAACAGAAGATTTACAGATTTACACTTTTGTTTAAATATGTAACATAAGTTATAATTAAAATAACAGTGTGAGTCTTGACCCGTTAGCAGTGGGATTGATAACTCCGTGGATGACAATGTTTTTGCCAGAGCGAAGTCCACCATTGATGACGGTTTTGTATGGGATAGTCTAAATGTGAGTCAAAATAAAGAGATATTTATAAATGAGTTTGAATTAGTGACTTTAAAAGTCATGTAATTACATTCAAATGTTTAATTAAAATGAAAGTCAAAAATGCCTGATTTAAAGTGACACTGGTTTTATGAACAACATCTAGAACTATTAAATCTGGTCTACTGATGAAACCTAAATAAGCATACGGCAAAATAATCTAAAATGAAATAATGAATTAATTAATTAAAATCTTATTAGAAGTGCAAAAAGGATTTAATGGAGAAAAACTGGAGAACTATGGCAACAAGAGAAGGACAGAAAGGTGAATGTCCAAGCGTGGCCATCAGAAGTCATGAACACATGTGGGTCATTCTTCGTTCGTGATGCTATGTGGTGTCCCTCTACTTTAACAGTTGAAATAAACTTACCAATAATGGTACCAATACCAATACATCATACAATGTTTGCATGTTTGTATTCTGTAGGTTAACACAATTTGTGCACTGTTAATATTTACATTTTTGTTTTAAAAAACATTTTTAATTGAGTTTGAGAGATTGCATTTGTAACAAAATATGCATGTTCCCGCCATATCTTAGAGAGGTATCATGGAATGTATCTGCTACAATATAACATTTTTAACACAAATAAAGTGGTTATATTGAGAATATAGATTTTATTTAACATGTACAGTTTTATTAAATTGTTTTAAAAAATACTTATTTTGTTATATTTAAGAAAAAAGTGTCCCCAAATTCATGTCTGTGGTGTTACAACAATGGCTGTCACCCCGTTAAGAAAAGGGGTATTCTATTTGGACTACTTCCTGTGTATAAAGGTCACTGCAGGTGCATGGGGAGTACATTCTTTCTTATGAATTTTCTTAAAGTTAGCTACATTTCTGACAATTCCATGTGTCACACTTTATTAGTGTTTGTTGGTGTTATGTTGATAACTTGCAGATCTGACATATTTTATTACTAAATACAGATCTGACATATTTTATTAATAAATACATACTTATTAATATTTTGAAAATGGCCCCTGATCTTGAAATCATCGTGATGGCAGCCTCCATTTTAGAAAAGTCTGGATTCAGGCTGATTTGTTTGTGCTCTTTCCTGGTAACACCACATGCTCTAGTAACTTGCAATATGTGGTGTTAGATTACGTCAGTAGTGTTACTTCAAAACCTATCTGAAATGTATTTCCTCCAGAGCCATTTTATCTTTTGGTTTAAAGTTTTTAGACTGTAAAGTGGTTTTAAACTTTTACAATAAAGACTCTAAAGGTACCACTGACCAATTTGTCTGTATTTTTGTATGTATATATAAAAAAAAAACCTCTCTTTTTGCAGAAATAGCGGTAAAGATGAACATTTAAACTTTTTTTTTTTACTGAAATTTAAATGATTAATGAAACTGAATCCTTAAAGTTATTTATGTATTTATCATTACTTAAAGTTGCATGTCCCTGCTCATTTTAGAACAAACCAAAACTTTACTTCAAAAATTGTTAAGATATAAGTGTTTGTGTCACCAGTGTTTGATTACAATGATTTAAAATGAAAATGTTCTTAAACTTCTGTTTTAATGGATATAACATATTGAACTAAGTTGAAATGCATAGCAATACATTTGATTAGAAAAAACAAACAATAGTTTTTACAAATGCTGCCTCTCATTTTCCACCTCAATTGAAGAATGACCCATGTATTCATGCAAAGTAAAATAATAATAGTTTCAAGACAAAAATCGAATTATAACTATTAAAAATAGGTTAAAACGTCATAGTGTCACAGTGAAAGCACAGATTTTCACATTTATCTGAATCTCTTCATGCAAGACTTTTTGCTGTGTATGATCATGTGTTTCTTGTGTTGAGAGTTGCTCTTACATAGTTGGGTGCAGATGGGTATGCCGGGAACTGTGGGTAGATAAACACATTTTTATCATTTCCTCATACAGGACAAACACAATGTGATCTCAAAACTGTTACTGAAAGATATGGGAGACTGCAAATGACTGCAAATGATCAAACAACAGCACCTTAGTGAGCACTTTCAACACATCAGAATGATATAAAATAAATTATTCATTATTAACATCATCACAAATATGAGCACTGTTAAACACAGATAACATTGAACAACAGAGTTTTCTAAATGCTGACATGGCCAACTAACTAAAACGGGAAGTTGTGTGCATTGACACTTGGCAGAGGTGAAGTAGATGTCATCATTGTCGACACATTAACCCTGTCATGCCACACCAAATGAGGAAAAACAAGTATATTGTCTTTACAGTAGTTTCTTCTACCAATCTTTAATTTACATTATATTGCAGGTCTTTTAATGGCCGTACAATCCAGTAAGGTATTGTGTGGGTTTTGTAGAGCACCAATTAAATCATAAAAGACAGAAATAACCTTCATACTTAAGAACCTTTGGTCTCGGTTGATCACCATAAAGCTGTCACATGACATTAACCACTTACCCCACATCCTGGAGGGGCAGCATACTGAGGCTGTAGATGAAAGGAACAGCAGTTGTTTATGACAGAAAAACTGCAATATACTTTCTTAATATTGTTCAAACAGATTTCCCTCTCACCTGAAATCCTACTTGAGATGCTATATAACCCTGAAAAGATAATATACCAAATGCATTCAAAAGACATTGCAAAGTTATGCTTGTTAATATATAGAGCTGTATCTGAGTTTTGTCTCAAAAGATGCGGTATGATCTGATATCCATCTGTCTTACAGGTACAGGGTGATAGTACTCACTGGAAAGGCTGGTTGTGGAGGTATATAAGGCTGCAAAGAAAAAAATTTGATATGTCATATTACATTAAAAATAAATATTTAAATAAACAGTATTCAGCCACCACACATACTGAATGTTGCTTTAATGTGAGGAACTGCACTTGTGATTACTTCATACATCCATTAAAAAAGACCCCGGCACAGACAAAACTTCCTCAAAAGTGAAGTTAGTTCTGTGAAAAGTTCTGCAGTGACAACGCGTGTATTTTTGTTCTCACCGCAGGATTCTGGAAGGCAATAGAGTTCAACTCCACCATTCCGTCCACCGAGATGGTGTTCACCTGAGTGTATGGAATGCGGTGTCTATAGTCCGTGAAGTGTCTCCCATTAGTAGATATCTAGAGAACCATCATAAAAGCCATAAATGAAAAGAGGTGAAACGCCTTTCTAATAATTAACTATTTATCATACTGTTGCTTAAAAAAGATGCATATAAATGAATGCTACTCTATAGAAGCTGCAAATCTGAGAGTGAATGATCTTGTACCTTGAATTTGTCCTGCTCGACAAGGAACTGGAGGGTGAATGTTTGGCCCTGGGGAATGGAGATTCATATTTGCGTTCCTCTGAGCCCCAGGACCTGTTCTGGCAGTGTTGTGCACTACATACCCAGGGCTCTCATAGCGTGGGTTAAAGTGCAGAGCAATATCAGCCCCAGAATGAGAACCACACTGAAGATTCACATTAAATCTGCAGGTCAAAAAGGAATAAGAAAGGAATGGTAACAAGGAAAGTGTGATTGGATCATCTCATCTCATCTCTGATCTGATCTGATATGTTCTAAAATAGTTGCAAGGCTCACGAAGTGACACCTGAATTGGTAAATAATAATTAAAAAAACTAGCATTGTAGGCTACTAAAAAAACCACCAGGAGCACTTTTGCGGTGTAGGTAAAAGGAAAATATCATATTGTGGTTGCTCAACACTCTTCACATCATTGTCACACATCTTGTGACACTTTGATCATAAAATACCTATTAAGTATCGTATCAGTTACAAAATATTATTACTTGCTTATAAGGCCCTAAATGATTTAGCTCCTGCGTGCCTAACTAATCTTCTATCACGCTACAATCCAACCCGCTTCCCTAAGGTCCCTAACTCTGGACTCTTGGTAGTACCTAGAATAGCAAAGTCCACTAAAGGATATAACTTAGGTATAACTTTTTCATATTTGGCTCCCAAACTCTGTAATAGCCTTCCTGATAAAGTTCGGGGTTCAGACAAACTCTCTGTGTTTAAATCTAGATTAAAGACATCTCTTTAGCCAAGCATTCATATAATGCATCTCATAATCTTGTACTGCAGTTCAGGGGAGAGGCCAGAAATGTTTAAGTGGGTGGGCCAACATAAAACCGGGTGGGCAAGGTGCATGTAAGAAATCTGTAATTGCCAACAGAAAATACAGCACAAATATTCAATGCACAACACTTCTAAAACATTAATTAACATTTATTTTAATTGCAACATTTACAAATAGTTATTAAACTTTAATGTATCTGTTAACATTCATACCTGAGCTAACAAACAGTTGTAGCTTATTTGTATTAAATAACCTTAAAAAAGGTTAATTAATACTGTAACAAATGTATTTCTCGTTGTTAATGTTAGTTGATGCATTACCTAACGTAAGTTTATTGTAAAGCATGAGATGACGGAGCTTCAGATGATCTCGGTCAGATCTGTCAGTTCGCGCACAAAGGAGAGTAAACGTATACCGCAGAAACGTGTGTGTGTGTGTGTGTGTGTGTGTATGTGTGTGTGTATGTGTGTGTGTGTGTGTTAGTCTGAGACGACGGAGCTTCAGATGATCTCGGTCAGATCTGTCAGTTCGCGTACAAAGGAGAGTAAACGTATACCGCAGAAACGTGCGCAGCTGCAAATATGCAGTTTGTTGTGCAGAAGAGTATGTAGCACAACGTTTATGTTTCTTTCTACAAAGGACGCATCTATTTAGCAGTTCAAACACTAGGTGCGTTTCCATTACAGATTTGCGCAAAACTTATGAAAATTTTATAAATGTCGATAAAAAAAGTATTTCGAAATTACGGCGTTTCCATTAACCAATGTTTTGCGATTAAATCGTAACCTTTTGCCTCTCGCGATAAGTCATGGCAGCGGATTTAGGTGAGGTTTTACGGATTTTGGCTATATTTATTCAAAGGAGGCATACGCATGTATCTTTCCAGAAGCAGCGAGGAGAGACGCTTCATAATATGTGTAACCCCCCCGACACGGGTCCGCACCCACTCACCGAGCGGGTCGCGATCCCGGGACTCCGGCGCGGGAGGCGGGCACTCTAACAAGTCACGCCAAAGGCTACAGCCTCTAGCGTCAGTCACTAGAGCGCCTCTTTTGAGGTCAGGAGAGTGAGGTTTACACACAGCCCTTACTGGCATACATCCGTTACACTCACCCCCCTAAACCTCACTCCCATCCGGGTCACGGCACCAATGTAACCCCCCCGACACGGGTCCGCACCAGCTCACCGAGTGGGTCGCGAACCCGGGACTCCGGCGCGGGAGGCGGGCGCTCTAACAAGGAACGCCAAAGGCTACAGCCTCTAGCGTCAGTCGCTAAAGCGCCTCTTTGAGGTCAGGGGAGTAAGGTTTACACACAGCCCTTACTGGCATACATCCGTTACACTCACCCCCCTAAACCTCACTCCCATCCGGGTCACGGCACCAATGTAACCCCCCCCGACACGGGTCCACACCCACTCACCGAGCGGGTCGCGAACCCGGGACTCCGGCGCGGGAGGCAGGCGCTCTAACAAGTCACGCCAAAGGCTACAGCCTCTAGCGTCAGTCGCTAGAGCGCCTCTTTTGAGGTCAGGAGAGTGAGGTTTACACACAGCCCTTACTGGCATACATCCGTTACATATGCGTGGTGTGTCTGGAATAAACACAAGCATCGATGAGCGGCCGCAGTCAGCTTCAGTGGCCGTATCAGAGCCACACTGCGCCGCAGACATGTGCAGCGACCACGAGAGCGACCACGTATGAAGTGTTTCTTGGAGGTTATAGTTCATTGAATAAGAATTATGTGACGTTTTACATGCCACGTGACCTGTAAATGAGAAAAACACGTTTCCATTGCACTTTTGCGAATTATTTCTTGTTCGAATTGCCTGAAAAACCACCTCATGCGAGCGTAAAAACTGTTTTCGATATATAGGAGTTTGTGCGAATTGACGCGTTTCCATTAGACGTATTTTAAATTCGAAATTTAAATTTGCGCTATTTGAAGGGTAATGGAAATGGTATGCGGTGGTAATGGTAATGGCTCCTACTGTATCGTTGCTACTATGATGCTTTAAACACGCTCATAAATCCATGGTTTCATTTGTTGGCGGTCCGGATTCAGTGCTAAGACTTAAGCTTAATTTGGGATATCCAATATTTTTAAAAGACAGATTGAGGTTTGTTTCACTATAATTCCACATTATTTTAAAACGTGCGCATTTTAGCCTATTATGTTCTTACCTCTTAAACATAAATGTGGGTGGGACTAACGGAAACTGACAAATCATAGGCTAATTTTTGATAAGCGCATGCAATGCACCTAACGTTATAGGAAAAAGGACAATTTATAAACTGTCTGTAATTAACCATAGAAACTCACGTTAAATATATTTTAAAGTAAATATATGAAGTTGTAGGGAAACTATACGTTTATAATTATTATCGTTTAATAAATATCATTCGTTTGAAAAAGTAGGGGGTGGGCCGTTGCTGAAAGTGGCCCACCCGGGGGCCCGCCCGCGGCCCACCCGGGCCCACCCGGGCCCACCCGTAGCTTCGCCACTGCTGCAGTTATATCTGATCAAATGCACATTATTATGCTTTAGCTTGGGTTGAACAAATATTTGTTCTTGGATGGGAAAAAAAAACAGCTACGCTAATTATGTCTCTATTTGTTTCTCTGTTTCTGGATTAACATCCCGTGGTAATGGAATTACACAAGCTTCAGTCTGAATCCAACCCTTAAATGATCGAGATGACCAAACACCTGAGAAGAGATGATGCCAACCTCTCAGACAGTATACAGAATTTAACCAAATTTTGCCATAAGTTAAATATACTACAATATATAAATATATTGTAGCAACTTAATGTCCTGTAAAGCTGCTTTGCAACGATTGTATCGTAAAAAGCGCTATACAAATCATCTTGAATTTAATTAACCTAAGAGACAGACAATGATATAGGCCTATGTAGTATCCATAATAAAACATAGTTATTTAAGCAATCTTATTAGCCTAAATGAGAATAAAACTCTTTCATGTTCTTGAAAACTAGCATTAAACATTATTCCTCACCTGTTAGCCCCTGGTAAAACCCGTCCACTAATAATAATGCTCTTCCCGTCCTGCAGGCCTCCCTGGATTTGGCCACTGAATGGGATTCTCTGTGTTGATGTAAAGAGTAATATAACACATAAGTACTTTCTAGCGAGCGCACAGTCTGCATCTGCCCCTGAGGAACTAATACCCAATAATGTGAAGAAATTAGTAAAATGGCTTGGCTAATAGGCTACACGAAATTGGGGCATGGATATCATATGGAGAGAAGCGCGAGTTATCACACGCTGTTTGTTTCCAACTAAGTTACACAAATGTGTGTGTGGTTCAAACTCATCGTCATTAGATTAGAATAGCCAATGTGAATTATGCCATCCAAACTTAAACTTCAATATCACCTCGGGGCAAGTTGTCACATGTTGTAATTTTCCTTTACACGTTTGCAGTTTTATAAATATTTTAGCGTTTCATAGACTATGTGAACATGTACGCCACCACACCGCGTGACAACATGCCCCGCAACGTGCACTAAAACGATTTGACCTTTTTACTGAACGGTCAAAATGTTAATTTAGGCTAAAAGAAGAAGAAGAGAAAGCAAGCAAGGAGGGGGAGGTGAGGGGGGTGGGGGAGAGAAAGAGAAAGTAAAAACAGAAACACCACCCTAGAAATACGTTAGCCTATACTTGTTGCATTACGGAGTTTTAATTGTGCATGCAAAACCACATAACGGTAGCCTAAATAGTACAGTAACTCAGAAAAGAGGAAGTAAGACAAAGAAAATAGAAAATAAAGGAGATATACTGAAAATCCATTCCTTATTATGTCGCTATATGATCATTTTTGCAAAACAAAACAAAAATAAAACAAAGTCACTTACCGGGTTGTAAAACGGTTGTTGCTGATAAAAAGCCATTCTATCAGTTCTTACTCTCCTGCACCTTGAAGCGTGTAGGCAAGAGATGAATAAAAGGAAAGTGAGCAGTTCGACAAACAGCTACGATTTAAGACCCACCTACAGATGTCCGGTTTCTGCGATAACGCGTCATGTTTCCATAAAACTAGGAACTTGGCCAACGTCCAATGCTGTAGGCTACATAGGTCTCTACGTTTTGCTTTTCCTAATGTTGATCAATGTAAAGGTTTTATTCACCGATCAAACCCAAACTGCTCTGTGATGAGCAATTACATATAGCCTATATAAAATAGACAGTAGATGGCCATTTTTGGGAGAGTTAAAACAGATACGATCTCACGCTGTGCTAAATATTTATTTGAGGAATATTTGCATTGATATTTGCAAGCTGTCAACATGATTCTAAAGTGACAAAGCAAGCTTGCATCCCCATCTACATATCATTTGAATTTAAAATAACATTTTAGAGCTACAGTAGGAAAACCATGTCATCTTAACTCTTTTCCAGAAAAAGTCCTTTTGTGGCATACTGTCAGGAAACGTTTTTTCACACATGCTGTTGTGCACCATTTTTTGTACAACTCAGAGCCATAAGACAATGTTGGGTCAGAGTAAATGTTCAAAGCTGTTTAATAAAGGAACAGTCAATGTCTGACTTTTTTTGTTGTACTGAAAACAATTTTGAAATTTTACAGTTGACATGTAAATGACACTATACAGACACTATGGATCAATAGACAATATATATATATATATATATATATATATATATATATATAAAACCTTTCTGTTAAACTACTGTATGTTAAGCTACAAAATAATAACAACTAAGAGTATGTTTGTTTGGTAACACTTTCTATGAAGCCCGTATTTATAAATTATAATACGTAATAGGGGTATTCTTAAGAATGCATAATGCATTATAAAAAAAACTCATCATGTGTTATACAATCTCATGAATAATCATAACAATTATAATACATTATAGTGCTTATGTATTTGTGGTTATAACTTTAAGAGTATGATTATTTATAACACACAATGAACACCATATTAAATCTACTTCATTTATAATGGGCTATATCATAGCTTAACATTTTTTATTTAAGATCCGCACAGTACCTTACTACATCTCAGTACATACTACATAAACAAGTGCAATGTCTATATAACTAACTGTATTAGTAGGCTTAGGTTAAGGTAGGTAGAATGTTCACATACATGCAAAGTATTCTATACTCAGTTTGTCTGTTGAGGAACCATCAAAATAAAGTGTTAGCATACAGTATATTCAGCAGACACACCACTAATACTCTCATGACTGCTCAGAGTTACTTCTCAACAGCTGCCTAAAGGGTGCCATCAAAATAATCAAACTGATATTACAAAAAAAAGTTCAATTACACATTCATCTGATCTGATATCTGATCTTATGACTGTTTGAGAAAAAATATTATTGTTATTATTACGACTTTAAGTGGTCTTTGTCTGTTTTAATTAAAGTAACAAGTAACGGGGCAAGATATGAGACTTTGAATACATTATAACTATGAGAAATATAATCCATTGTAATTTAAGAGGATCGTGTTTATTTTGTTATAAATCATCATACTCTTAAAAGTGTTGGAGTACCAGGGAGAAGATCATCGTCGTCCTGGAAACGCCGCTCTCCTAATCACCACCAAGCACCTGCACCTGAGGTTAATGAGCAGCACACCTGCCGCTCATGAGGGCTGCTCTTTAAAGTGGGGAGAGAAGACACCCTGAGGGAGCTGGACCGAGGCTCCGGGAGAGACAGAACTAACGTGTGTTCCCTCTCCCCTAACAGAGACAGACTGAAACCCCGGCAAGCTGCACTTCATTCAGACACCTTGCTGCACAACCCACATTGGGCCATCACTGCACAACTTCACGTCTTCACTGCACTTTGGCATTTGTGTGAATAAATCACTCTCTGGGATTAATTCAGCTACAACTGTGTCTGCTCTCATTCATCCCACTACAAAAGCTATAACCACAAATAAGTAACTATTATAATACATTAAAACTGTTCTTATGAATATTCATGAGATGATACAACATATTATGCAATTATTTATAATGCATTGTGTATTCATTATAATGCCTTAAGAACACCTTTATAATGTATTATGAATACGGGCTTCCTAAAAAGTGTTACCGTTTGTGTTTGAACAGGGTGAATTTGCGTAAAATGTCTGTTAAAAAGAACTTATCATATAAATTGTATATATACATAATATGAATAAATGTAGATTACATACCCCTGGTTTCACAGATAAGGCTTAAATCTGGTCACGGAGTAAAATGAATGTCTGAAAATATCTTGTTCTTGTTAAAATGTCAGTGCCATTGTTCTGTCTTAACAATACACAGCTGTAATTTTTTTTTCTACTGCATTTTTAAAAGCTGCTTAAATATTTGAATTTAACTATGGCCTAGTCCTGGCTTAAGTTTAGCCCCGTCTGTGAAACCGGACTTTAATGTGTTTTACAACACTGCTCATTCCCGCTCTTTTTCATGAAAAAAAAAGGTTTTATTTATTTATTTATTTCTGCCAGGATAAAATTTACAGTGTTTACAGACAAGTAGCAATAAGCTTTACAAAAATATGAATTCATAATTACATAACATTAAAACCACAATTTCATTCTAGAAATGTATAATTTGTGTTCGACACACTTTGTATATAAAGAGCTGTACAACAGGAGTAAAGTACCTTTTCAAAAATTTCGATGGAAACAACATTTTGTACAAATAATATAAGAAATCTTAGTACAATAAATAAAACAATAGTTCTCTATTCAAATTCCTTTAAGTTTGTCATGGGAACAGTCACTGCCGTCTTTAAAATCCTCTCATTGTTCATAACACCACAAATAAATCACTCAAAACTCTGAATGCGCACTCTCACACATGCACGCACACATTAAAATGAGAGGTATTAGATATTAAAAGTTCCTGAACATCATCCTGCTGGGTCAAAATATTTTTCATTCTTTATGATATTACAAAAACCTCATCAGGATCTGTATTACTTATCATCCTGGAAGGGCTCAGTAGGTCAGATTAGCATCCAGTAAATGATTATTCATTTAAATCTTAATTTGAGCAAATACGTAGAATAGAAGTCACTTTTTAAGAGTACAGGAGAAAGTTTGTGGACTGTAAAATCTTAAGGTCTGTCCTATCAAAGAGAAATTTGAAACGGCAAAAAGTGGCAAAGTCTGCCAGCTCAATAAATCTCATGAAATCCTATCAGCATATTTTCCATTTACAAAGTTTAGCTGAAATGGCTTTGCTCAGTGTTAGATCAGGCAAAGGTTTAAAAGCCTAACAGTTGCCAAAGATGGGACTACTATAAGAAAAAGCATCACAAAGGTGAACATTCTAAAAATGTGTAAGACACTCAATTACTGTTGTTTTCTTTGAATGCAGCAGCCATAGTGTTATCAGCAGCTGTGGACAAACCATCGTATTTGTAGATGTAAGGACAGCGAGAGCGGCGACCCGGACTGCAGTGCTCACGCAGACAGTGGTGATGCCATGAACTGAACATTCAGCCAATCAGAGAACAGAAGAAAGGAAAATACAGAGAAAATAAAAGTGAAATATGAAGATTTGGAAGAGGTTGGTGGTAATAAGAAAGGGTGAAACGTCAAGATGGAGACAGGAACGGCAGATGGCAGAAAGGGGAGCATTCCCAGTGCGAAGAGAAACCCACGAGAAAAAAACAGCAGAGATAACATACACAATTATATAAAAAATAGAAAAGGTTTTTCTGCTTTTACTGATAAATAATAAATCATTTTTATATTATAGAATATATATATTATAGAATTATTGCAATTAATATTATTTTAATAATTATAAATTCAGATTACACTCTTTTAACCACCGTCTAATCATCATTTTTAAATGTAAAAGGTGAATTACTGACCACAGGCCAGATACTTATAAACATATATTCAAAGTGTAACAGGCTAAATCAGAGGTTCTCAATTCCAGTCCTCGCACCCCCCCGCTCAGCATATTTTGCATGTCTCTCTTTGTTAACACACCTGATTCAGATAATCAGCTTGTTAGAAGTGCGCTCCATGCGAGTGTGACATCATATACCTCTGTAAATATATATAATTTAAATTCACGTCTCGCACACTTCAATGCACTTTGAATGGAATATATATATGTTCGCTTCAAATTGGAATCATGGCGGAATATCCTGTGATGTCCACTTCCCAGGGCACTTATGTTCGAATAGAACAAACGTCTGAAGCGATAAGAGTAACATACAAAATATGCAGAGCGGGGGGGCGCGAGGACTGGAATTGAGAACCGCTGGGTTAAATCAATAAGCACCTTCCCTCTGAACCACTCCTATAATATGCTTCTATATAGTAAATAATAAATGATAAATCACACAAATCTTCACATGTGCAAACCAGACCAAACATTCATATAAAAGGCAAAAATTTTGGTAGCAGAAAAACAATCACAAACATACTCTTTCATTACTGTCACTTATTGTTATTTTCCGCACCATATGATATCAGGTTTGACCAGATATATAACGGTTGATTCCATGCACGGCATCCTTCTGACTCTTGTTACACTAAAAATCCAATGGAAAGAAATTAAGTAGGCTCAGAATAGAGACAAAAAACAATGCACAGGTCGGCTCCAAACGTTCAGTTAGTTTTCATGCTCCCTAAAGTACACCCTCAGCATGCTAGCGTTCCAGACTAGGATACATACTCCTCAGACTTCCAGAAGTGCCCGGGGTGTGAGAGTCTGCGATTGAGCTTCGGCAGCTTCTCTAGTAAGTCTGAGAGCTGAGTAAATGTGGGTCTGTCCTCAACCTTAAAGGACCAGCAGGCTGACAGGATCTCCTACAGTGCAAGTACAAAGACCATGTTAATATATATATATATATATATATATATATATACACACATATATACATGTACTGTATATGCATACATATACAGTGGGGCAAAAAAGTATTTAGTCAGCCACCAATTGTGCAAGTTCTCCCACTTAAAAAGATGAGAGAGGTTGAGATCTGGAGACTGGCTAGGCCACTCCAGGACCTTGAAATGCTTCTACGAAGCCACTCCTTCGGTTCGGGCGGTGTGTTTGGGATCATTGTCATGCTGAAAGACCCAGCCACATTTCATCTTCAATGCCCTTGCTGATGGAAGAAGGTTTTCACTCAAAATCTCACGATACATGGCCCCATTCATTCTTTCCTTTACACAGATGAGTCGTCCTGGTCCCTTTGCAGAAAAACAGCCCCAAAGCATGATGTTTCCACCCCCATGCTTCACAGTAGGTATGGTGTTCTTTGGAGGCAACTCAGCATTCTTTCTTGAGTTGAGTTTTTACCAAAAAGTTCTATTTTGGTTTCATCTGACCATATGACATTCTCCCAATCCTCTTCTGGATCATCCAAATGCTCTCTAGCAAACTTCAGACGGGCCTGGACATGTACTGGCTTAAGCAGGGGGACACGTCTGGCACTGCAGGATTTGAGTCCCTGGCGGCGCAGTGTGTTACTGATGGTAGCCTTTGTTACTTTGGTCCCAGCTCTCTGCAGGTCATTCACTAGGTCCCCATTGTGGTTCTGGGATTTTTGCTCACAGTTCTTGTGATCATTTTGACCCCACGGGTGAGATCTTGCGTGGAGCCCCAGATCGAGGAGATTATCAGTGGTCTTGTATGTCTTCCATTTTCTAATAATTGCTCCCACAGTTGATTTCTTCACACCAAGCTGCTTACCTATTGCAGATTCAGTCTTCCCAGCCTGGTGCAGGTCTACAATTTTGTTTCTGGTGTCCTTTGACAGCTCTTTGGTCTTGGCCATAGTGGAGTTTGGAGTGTGACTGTTTGAGGTTGTGGACAGGTGTCTTTTATACTGATAACTAGTTCAAACAGATGCCATTAATACAGGTAACGAGTGGAGGACAGAGGAGCCTCTTAAAGAAGAAGTTACAGGTCTGTGAGAGCCAGCAATCTTGCTTGTTTGTAGGTGACCAAATACTTATTTTTCACCATAATTTGCAAATAAATTCGTAAAAAATCCTACAATGTGATTTTCTAGATTTTTTTTCTTATTTTGTCTCTCATAGTTAAGGTATACCTATGATGAAAATTACAGGCCTCTCTCATCTTTTTAAGTGGGAGACCTTGCACAATTGGTGGCTGACTAAATACTTTTTTGCCCCACTGTATATATATATATTTTTTTTTATATACCAGGGCTGGACTCACCGTAACCTCCTTGCCCAAGCTTGTACCCTTCTGGGTCAGTAAGGTTCTGATGCCTTCTCCACTTCCCAGCTGATAGATCAAAACTTCAGTCGGTTGGTTAACGATGGGCCATTCTTTGGCCTGGAGTTCATACCAGATAGTGCTGAGACAGAAACATTCAAAGTCAACTGATCAACTTCAGTGGTTTGCTAAATACTGTAATTTGATTTCGATAAAGCCTTTACAATGAAGTATCAGAAAAAGTATTTGCTTTTTCTTTGGAAGATTTTCTTTTTGTTGCAGAAATGAAACATTAACACCAAAACCAAATGTTTGCATTGGAGGCCCTTTATACGTGCTGCAGATGTGGGAAAAGAGATGTGTTTTTACCCAAATGCGTAAACATCAGCAGCGTTTGAAAAGGGCAAACAGTCTTGGTTTCCTGGTCCCATCTTTTGCACGATCTCTGGAGCCACGTAATAGATCCACCCTCGTGGAAGCTTCAGTTCATTTTCCCGCCTACAAACAAACACATACGATAATTAAGTTCTTAACAAAGTATACTGTATAACAAGACTATTTGAGTTTTATCCGACTGGAGTATATGATATACACCCTTTACCTGTCCTCCTGGACCACTCCAGACATCCCAAACAGACCGAAATCGGTGATGACCACTTTGTTTGAATCGTAAAAAACATTCTTAGACTTTAAATCTTTGTGCACAATTCCCTTTGCATGGAGGTAACCCATTCCCTGCAAAAGGTAAAAGACACGAGACAAAACAAAGAACCATTGTTAATATGATTTGAGTTAAAGAAGCAAAATGTATGATACAATTGTCATTTTTTGACACTTTTTGGATAATAACATGCACTGATAAATTAATCAAAATAAAGCCAAGAACATGTATTACATGTGATGCTTCATACCTTTACAATTTCCTGAGCGATTTGTCTTATCTTGTTGATGTCAAGTTTAGAGTCCCTTACAACAGAGTAGAGCGTCCGTCCTTTACAAAAGCTGTGGCAGGACAACATAAATAGATTACAATTAAAACACCATTCAAAGGTTCGGAGTATGATTTTTAAATGTATTACATTTTATTTAAAACAGAAATCTTTTGTAACATTATAAATGTCTTTACTGTCACTTTCAATGAATTAAATGCATCCTTGCTGAATAAAAATATTACTGTCTTTACATAAATGACACAACATTGAGAGAGCTGAGAGAGGTGAACCTGGTGATAATGGCCAGTTGAGGCGGGTTCATGCAGGCCCCCATAAACAGCACGACGTTCTCGTGTCGCGTTTGCCGGTAATTCATCACCTCCTTCTTAAACAGCTTCAGGTGCTCCTGGTTGTTACCATCAATCTCTAACAAGCGAACGGCCACCTCTCCGTGCCAGCGGCCCCTGCACACCTTCCCCCAGCGGCCTTTACCGATCAGCTCTCCGAGCTCCAGCTGCTCGAAAGGCACATCCCACTCCTGCAGGTAAACGCTGGTCTGGCTGGCCTTACGGCTTATGTGGTCCTTCCAGTAGCCCCTGCTGTTGGGCAGGTCATCCACTTCATCACCTTCACTTTCATCGTCCGAACCTTCTTGATCCTGACCTTCGTCCCCTTGGTGCTCCTCATCCTGAATGAGAAGAATATGTATATTTCATATTCAGATAATCCTAAATCCGTTTAGATTTTTAATTCAAAATTGTATGTAAGATAAAAAGCTTTAGTATTGTCTTTTAGTGGTTAGGGTCACTACCTAACACTACTGACTGCAAAAAATAATGTGACTACCACGATAAAATGCACATTTTGCCCACAAATACTTTCAGTTCCTAGTAGCTCTGGGACATGTTTCTTGCGGCACTCACCACAGCTTCCCTTTGGTCTGTTGACAACTGGTTGACATTAACATCCAACTGATCTGTTTCTCTGCATGGAAGAGAGGACATACTAACCTTAGTGGTAATTTACTAATCACGTTTAAATAGTTATCAGAACTATGGAATGATATACACATTACCTGTCCTCCTGGACACCTCCAGACATCCCAAACAGAATGAATTGATTGATGACCACTTTGTTTGAATCATGAAAAAACATTCTTAGACTTTAAATGATATTTGAGTTAATTCCCTTTTGCATGGAGGTATATATATTGCATACATATATACATACACATACAAAACAAAGAACCATTGTTAATATGATTTGAGTTAAAGGCTTTAAAATTGATAACCTTTTGACCTTTTATTAAAAAATTCACAAAATCTTTTTGGATAATAAGAATAAATTAATCAAAATATCATTATAAAAGAATTTCTTATCATTATAAAATAATTCATTATAAAATTACTTCAGTTTTGGCCTTTCCTCACAAAAAGGTATTAAATGGCTTCAAGCTACTTTTACAGTGCTTTTTGTCAATTTTGGGGTTTGAAATCCTCTTTTGTGTTCCACTGAAGAAGATCAAGCAAACAGGTTGGGATTAACACGAAGGTGAATAAATTATGGAAAGTATTTCTGTGAACAATCCCTTTAGAGCATCTTTGAAGCATACATCATGAGTTTGAACTTGCAAGACAAATTCTGCAGAAGTCGGTGATGCACTGGTTCCATGTGAACTTGCGCAACTGATTCATTCAAGATGAAGCAATAAAAAAAAGTCTGCTATTCAGCTACAGTTAAGAAATATGCAGAGTAATCATAATGTACCACGAGGAACCAAAACCAATAAAACTGGCATTTAAATTGCCTAGGGTAAAAAGAAATTAAGAAATACTATAGAAATGGCAATCAAAATGTTTAGTCTTACCTGGTGTTGCAACCTCCATCTGAATGAGTGGAACTGGATACTTCTGCGAGAAAAAAAGGATTCTTGAGTCATACATGACATTAAACGTTCAGATTCCATGTAAAGGTGCGCCAAGTAATTCTAATCCACTTAAAGTTTTGAAGTTAGGAAATTAGTTGCGGTTCAAAGCTTCCTGATATCTTAGTTTTTTTTAGGATTCTATGATCAATAGAAAGTACCAAAAAACTATAAGATATATATAAGATATAATTTTTTGTAACATAATTTATAAATGTTATATTTACAGTCTCTCATAGAAGTGAGTACACCCCTCACAAATAAAATATTTGTAAATATTTTATTATATCTTTACATGTGACAACACTGAAGAAATTACACTTTGCTACAATATAAAGTAGTGAGTGTACAGCTTGTATAACAGTGTACATTTGCTGTCCCTTCAAAATAACTAAACACACAGCCATTGATGTCTAAACTTTAGTGGTTAGTGAGTACTACCTAACACTACTGAAAATGTCTAAATTGTGCCCAATTAGCACATTTTCTCTTCCGGTGTCATAGTTGCGGTGGCCAAGACCATACAGCGGTTTAACAGGACAGGTTCCACTCAGAACAGGACTTGCCATGGTCAACAAAAGTTGATTGCACATATTCAGCGCCATATCCAGAGGTTGTGTTTGGGAAATAGACGTATGACTGCTGCCAGCATTGCTGCAGAGGTTGTAGGGGTGGGGGGTCAGCGGTACGGGTTCCTGAACAAGCCTTTGGCGGCATGGTCTGATTTGCCAAAAGCTGGTAGTAAGCAGGCATTGTAGGCATTTTTAAACTAAAAGTAGCAATGATACAGTGTATTTGGTCCTCTAGTTGGACAGGATACAGGTAAATCGGTTTGATTAAAAAGTTGTCTTTGTTAAAGTCCCCCACGATGATAAAGGCAGCGTCAGGGTGTTTATTGATGTAGCCGCTGAGCACATCGTGAAGCTTAGACAAAGCCAAGCCAGTGTCTGACTGTGGTGGAATGTAAACAGCAGAGACAATGATCGATGAAAACTCGCTGGGCAGATAGAATGGGAGGAAGATAATGGATAGATGTTCCAGATGAGGCGAGCAGGAGCGCAACAGAATGGATATATTCCTGGGGTCAAACCATTTCTTGTTAATATTAAACTTTTTTCACTTTTCATGAAACAATATCCCGTTCCCAGTGTACATTCAGAACAGCATATCTGCGCTTTATTCTTATTGTCCACAGGTACAGCCTGCACTCAGGACTGTTAAGCATGCGATGCACGCATGCTTTCTGCATTACGCATTTTATTTGCAGGGTTTGTGCGCAGCAAGTGCATAACGGTACTCAGAGCAGGCTGTAGACTACTGGTGGTAAAGATACAGCCCTCAGACAGAACAGGCAGGTTCTCGATGAGTGACAGAGCCTGTCCTTGAAGGACTGCTCAACCTGGGTTTTTTTGTTAGAAATACTATAGAAATGGCAATCATTTATTTATTTTCTCTGCAACACTTTTACAGAAAAATGTCAAACGAATTTAGTATTTTGACAAGAAGAATAAAATAAATAATAGGGTATTTTAGTAAAACCTTTTTTTATTTTCTCTCTGGGACACTTTTTCCTATTGTGTTGTAAACATTAAATGAATTGTGTTTACATAAATACAGGAATAAAAAAGTAGGGATGTGAAAATTCTTATATAAGAACAAAATTAAACACTGGGGCCGAATACCGAACACACTTTGTCAAAAAATTTCTCCCCCATGTAGGCCTATTTTGCAATGTTTTTCACTATTGTATAAATTAAATAGCCAAAATCAGCTTTTTACTCTTTTGTCCTGCTTTACAAAAAAATGAAAAAAATGCACACTGAACATTTTTATACATCCTATCAGACATTATACCAACAAAACACAATTTAACTTAAAATTAATAAGTTAGTAAAATAATATTTTGCTGGCCATTTTTGAGAGGTTGTAGCTTATTTTTTCTGTACAGATAAATGCAGCCTTTGCTGAGAAGAGACTTCTTTTAAAGCATTAGAAAATATTACAGATCCCAATTTGAACACTATTGGTGAATGTTATAGTAAATGTATTAATACAGCTGTTGTAGGGTAATTATTTATGTCATTATTATTGTTTTATTTTTATTTTATTTTACAGAACAAGAGTAAAATTACAATACTAACATTTATGAATGTTGATGGAGCTTTTATTTTTGGCGGAAAGACAAAGGAACCAGCCAGTCGGTGACTGTTTGTTGTAAACAGCATGCAGATATTTCTCAGATATATCTCATAGATTTGGGAAGATGTTAGATGTTACAGATGTCACATTGATGGAGATATTTGGGTCAAACCATTAATAAAATGAGCAAATGATGAGTAAGTGTTTCAACAGCATTTCCTCGCGCTTTGGACTTTGAACCCTGGTGCCGCGAGCTCGTGCAGCTGTTTGAATACATGATGCCATTTTCTGCGTGCATTTTAACATTCTGTAACATTTATTTGCTAATCCATTTCACTGTATTGGTAAAATCACAGTAAACAGCAACAACCACTTCCTCTTCTCATCGGAGACATGAGAAGCAGTGCTAACAGTCTCTCGCTGTCGGTGTTTCGTGCTTGTAATGATGTTGTGTCTCTCTCTCTGACAGTTTTAAATGCTTCCACACTGCAGATTGTATTGCTGCATTAGTGCTCGAATTATTTGATCGCATAACGTCATTGTTCGGTACAAATTATTCGGTCTCTTTTCTTCGGCCGAACACAGAAAGAGGTTTTTTTCCTATTTTCGGCAGAACAATTTCGGTTGCCGAACATTCGGTGCATCCCTAAAAAAAAGGTTTTCTCTGTAACACTTTTTTCCTAAAATGTTAAATGAATTTTGTGTCTTAGATTAGGCTAATTCATATAATTAAAGTCAAAGTCAATAGATTCAAGACTCTTGACAAGATGAATAAAATAAATACAATTTTGAGCAGACTAAACTTTTATTTGTAAGCCTCTCTCTTTTCTTTCAGTAGTGGAAATTTAAATGTGAGATTCTGGAAACGAGATATTCAGCGGGAACGGTCGGGTCAGGAAGAAAATTATTCAAAGCGGACAGCGGGTGAACAAAGAGTGAATATACAGTGGGTGGATGCGGGATATAACCTTGCGAGAGTGGGCGGAAGAGGGACTAAAAAACAGACCTCTAGTATAAGCTTAATTTGAGTTCACTACAGCTGAAGCTCTCAGGATCGGGAAAGACAAACTGTTGTCTATGCTGAAAGTAGCAGGCAGCTATTGAGTGGGACAAATACACAAAATGTCCACAAGGAAAAGAGAAAGACCCGGTTAAACAACTTGCTTGTTATAGTTGTTATGCGTCAGCGAGGGTTACTTAAGGAGATATTTGTAGGTTAGTGCATTTATTGAAGTTATTTCTGAGCATTGAAAACAAGAACGGAGAACTTAATAATGCTGTGCAACAAAAAGAGTGACATTCTGTAGTTCAGAGGTTTGATTGTTTTTACATGTGGGTGGCAAATAAGATCCTGTGGTATTGGTGTAAAGACTAGTCTCACGTAGCTAGACCTTCAGACTGACGGCTGAAGGTCTGGAATATATGGCTGCATTCATTGGCCAAGGCCCGCCCATGAGGCCGATTGATCTACATGTCAAACAACCAATCACAGTTTGTTTCGTTCAGCGTCATGTTTCGGGGCATGGAAATGTTGCCACAATAACGGAGTGTGAAACTCTCGGATGTAGTTTAAAGATTCTATGGCACAAACTTTAAATATTTCACATACTTTTGGAAATCCAGCGTTCAATCTACTCTGATAAGCATTCGCCGTCACATTTGTAAACACAAAGGCTTTCTTCTTTCGCGAGGGAGTTTGGCACCATGGCATTTTTGTTTCCAGGCGGAACGTTAAAGAACGCGACACACACGTCTCCCGGAAATCCTGTATAATTCAACCAATACGACGACGACTTCGACACTACTGAAGTGTTTCCAGAAAAGTGTACTATATGCATCAGACGTTTAGCCAACGGTCCGTGGGCATGACGTCTGAGGCTGAGACTAAAAGAAGACTAACCTGGGAAGTGAAACCGACTGTCAACGGGACCCTTAGGGGAGGGGTTGGGTGGTGGGGTGGTGCTTGGGGGGTTGCTCTGGCCGAAGGGGGCAGGTGAGGAGGGGGTGGAGGAGGTAGTGGAGGAGGGGTTACTACTGGAGTCCAGGTGACTCAATGACGGAGGTTGGTCCTGAAGGGAGGGACACATTTTTAAAAACCTTTTCAAAAAATAACCAAATAAGGTGCAAAAATGGATGTTTGAATCAATTAAGACATTTTATAAAATAGCATTTTAATGACAAAGCTTATAGGTAGTCAACAGCATCACAAAATGAAACAGAAAAAAATATAAAGATATAAAATAAATAATGTATTTTTAAAATAAAATACAAATATAGGATATCAAAATGGATGTTCAAAACAAGTATGCCATATTATAAAATAGAGTTTCAATAAATATTTTCGGTACTCACAAGAATCACTAAATGAACGTGCAAAAACTAAAATATTTTAAATAAAATCTATTTTAAAATTATCATTTTATTTATATGATCTGATGTATTATTTATTTACTTTACTAATTTTCCTTATTACTCTGTAATATTAAAAACCTTACAGTATTTTAACATAAATAATTATATACTTCATTGGCAATCACTAGCATCACCAAATTGAATTGCAAAATAAAATATTTTTTATTTATTTACCTAAATTATTATAATTAATTACAATAATAATAATAAATAACAAATAATAAAGAGCATTTCAAATCGTATGTGTGGTCACATAAATATATACATATAGTAATAATACTAAATTACTATGGTGTGACTCTCAACTTCCTGGTTTGTGTGATTTGCTACATGCCTTTTTATTTATTGTCTTCGGTAATGTTCCGTACTGCTGAGACTCTGTCTGTCGCTCCACCTGGTTATTGATACCTGATGGTACTGACTCTGTTCTTCTGATCTTTGGAACTGAAAAAAACAGAAAATAAATTTAGATCATATGCAAAGATGTCTGAATATACAGTATACTACATCTTGTACAAAATATCTTACATTGTGCAAATGAAATCCTGCACTTCGGGGCCTCTTTGGTACATTTATTGTGGCACTTCACCCTAAAAGAGATAAAAGCAAACATTAGCAGGAAGATACTGGGAAATCAGATGTGGTTTTCCAAAACAATTCCTGTGTTTGCTTACTTGCAATGTTTGCATTTAACACCAAACATCATGTTCTTCTTGCACACCTGACACGTCTGAGACAACCAGGACTTAGTGGAAAACCTTTAAGGAGGCACAATAAGAAACCCAATATCAGTTGTGTTGGAAGCTGAAAGACAAACATGGATGTAAGAATGAAAACAAGCAAAAGTTCAATGGTCAGTACCTGTGTGTGACATCCAGACCAATATCCTTCCTCATGATTTGCGGAGAGCTCCCGTGGGATGCAACATTATCTATAAGATGTTAAAGAAAACAGATTGCACTCAAAATGGATTAAAATGGAGTTTGGCATTAGCATCACTTAGCTTTAGAGTTGACTGGATGATTTTTTCACTGCAGTGCATTCTGGGAATGAACAGTATGTGTAAAGTTGCCTTTAGCCAAATCAACATATTTCATTAGCAAACAATGCAGCCTTTTCATCTGAAGTGCACCTATAGTATGATGACTGAAAATGTTATCTAGGTAGGGAGCTCACTAGGTTTTGGAACACACAAACTTGTCTTTTACTAAAAAGCACTTACTTCTTACACCCACGGGATCTCCCAGGTGACTGGGGGTGTTTGGTAGGATGCAGGGGGAACGGGCAGACAACAGTGGTGACTGTGAAGGTGAGTCGTCCCAGCCGTTTCCTCCACCGTTTACCTGCACGTTCAGAAGCGGCTTGTTTTTCTTCCGCTCCTGCAGGCAAAAGGGCACAAGTCAACATTTGATATCTTGGTAGTTGACATTAGTGTGACATGCTATACTCCATTTAAATAGCATTTTGGTGTTATTGTAAATGAAATTAATTAATTAGAACAATAAATAGTTATCATTATAATAACAATTAAATATTGTAATTTAATTATTAAAAAATACTTTGTCATTCAGCTTTTATGACCTCATATTACTACATGAATGGAACATTTGAACATAAAACTATTTTTACACTGCAGAACCATTTGATATGAACTTGTGTAAAACAAAAAGCACATACAATTTAACCAAAAATCATTAAGAATCATCACCTGCAACCTTTCATTGTAATTATTATAATGCAGCCAATTATAATTCCCAGAAAGCTCTCATAATGACTCTGCACCTCCCAGTAAGAAATCTTTCTATAGTACTTTAAATAAACACCCCTCAGCAGCTTGTCCACCACGAATATTTCAAAAATGTGGTGCAAATACAGGCATGCAGCTTCACAGGCAGGGAGTTTTTGTGGTGGATTTCAGTTCACACACATATTATGAGGAGGAGCGCAAATCCTGCGGACGTTTATTGGCTCAGAGGAGCGGGAATGATCAAGCACTGGACGCCAGCGAGTCTGAAAAGGGGTCTGACCTCGGGCCTTGTGCTAACGGGAAACACTGGGGCTACGTGAAGGGGCGGAAGTACGGGAAGTGTTGAACTACTCTCTAAAACCTGCCTGGAACTGGGCCATCAGTGATCTCAGATGTCACAGCAGTCCACTCCCACTGACTGAATACACACTTTCAACACCATATGGAACACATATGAACAGTGGGAGCTAAAAGAATATGTAGAACATTTTGTCAAAGAAGGATTACTTTATTTATGCTGCAGGTCTAAAAATAGTTCCAAATGTTGTTACAAGTAGCAAATGTTGTGCAATGTATAACAAAAATCAGCTGGAATGATAGAGTCAGCATCCATAAACAAATGGTCAATGTTTTTTTACTTTTTATATACTGTATTTTATATACTACTTTCTTAGTATAATTAAATTGAATGAGGAATGGGGCTGTCAAAATACCGAAATGCAAAAGAAAAGAATTGACCGTATAATGAAAAAGTGTTCCATATGACTTTATTGCTATATTTAAAAAAAAATCTTAAATGATTCGATAGCTTTATGCAAACTGTCATTTATAATTTTTTGTAGTGCTGTCAAACGATTAATCGCATCCAAAATAAAAGTTTTTGTTTACATAATGAATGTATGTGTACTGTGTATATTTATTTTGTATATATAAATACAAACATGCATGTATATATTTTGGATAAATGTAAATGTACATGCATATTAATTTATATTCTTGTATTTTATATTATAGGATATATAAATATATAAACAAAAATTTTCGTACATACATAATAAATATACACAGCACACACATATACATAAATATATATATATTAGTGGTGGGCCGTTATCGGCGTTAACGTGCTGCGTTAACGTGAGACTCTTATCGGCGATAAAAAAAATATCGCCGTTAATCTATTCTCAAAGTTGGTTTGGGAGCTGGGTCTATACTACGCAAGCTATGATGACTTTCACCCTGATAGTTTAGCGCGGATGTATACCTAGCCGAATTGCACTGTAGGGGGCGAGAACGAGTCTTCGAACTAGAGGCTCGCAGTCCGTGATGGACAGATTGTTAACGGCTGGTCTATGTGGTAATACAATCGGCAGGACATCCAAACGCTCACCTATCATTCATCAACCTCAAATATGGCTTTTCATCTGAAAGATGTATGTAGTAGCAACTTTACATGGCCGCTCAATATGATGTTAACCTAGAGAAATGTGCGCTATTGAAGTGTTTGTGTGGAAGCGCGTTTGCTGCAAGACAGGCTCCGTGCGCTCACTTGCTCTTAAAATCTCCGTCATTTTTGGTCATACAGATAAAAGTAGCCTAATACATCTTTCGAATCTGTAAAGACTCTACGTTTATTTGTGTGCACTCAGAATAACAACGAAACGTTGCGCTTTTAAGCAAACAGGATGCGCTTTAGGTCTCATGTGAACTTGAGCGAGAAACTTCGAAACTCGAATATATCTAAAAATACAGTACATAGAAAAATATATCTATAGAGAGTGAAATGTCTAAAAAAAAAATAGAAGACGTGTGTGTTAGCATGGATGATTTACATGAAATTTAATCTGTGCAACACTGTGCATAATAAGATGGCTTTCAGTTCAATATAATAACAAAAAACGACATTTTGGGTTTTTATTCAACTAATAAGGTGGGCACGCTGTGATCTGTACTATATTTTTACTGTAATTGACAGTTATCGGCAAAAAACAAAAAAAACAACAACACGGGAGTGGGAGGGAATGGGAGTCATTCTTCCGGGAGTGGAACGGGATTTTCCCCCAGTTTTTTCGTGGGATTGGGACGGGAAGAGATTAAAGTTTGTGATGCATTTTGGAAACAGGAGATGAGCCCCTGGTCTAATGCGCCACCTGGCTTGAGAAACCCGTTCTCAAAGACTTACTTTTAGTCATTATTTGGGTAGCACACATATTCTGAATGCCTTCGGCAGAATTCAAATGAGCCATTTTAATCTAGATTAAAAAAATTAATCTATGCCCACCTCTAATATATATATATATAAAATGTAAATAATAATTTTTATTTTGGATACGATTAATTGTTTGACAGAAACTTTATTTTTCAAATCTCTGATAGATTCATTAAGTCACATAGGAAAAGGAAGATTATAAATCTCTTTTTGTTCCTCGCACAAATACTGTATGTCATATGGATTTTGAAGACTTGTAATAAAATGCACAAATCATATGGATCCCATTTATGATATTTAATAGTACTTTTGCATAACTCTTAGGTGCAAATCATCGTAACTGTATGAAAAAATCCAACCAGCTTTGAGGAATAAAAGTCAGTTGTGTGAATAATATTAATACTAAATGCGATGAAAGAATATTCATTTCAAACCATGAAATTGTGATTATGAGTGTAATAAGAGTCTGGAAATTCTAAGTGAAGTTTAAAATGAAATGTCAGCACACAGTATATTTCTGTGCAGTTTCATGTCTGTATGTTGCTGTTAACACTGAAACTAATCTTATGGTTTGAAGAGGCCTCGCTTATGCTTCAGATTTTATCTACACCCTTCAGATGAATATATTCCATTCCCATTATCTAAGTGCATTACTGCATGACTTTATCATGCGGTAAGTGTTTCCGAGAATCTGACATCATGTTTATACAGTATTAATTTGCACCAGGAAGAGAAAAAAATAAAAAACAATACATAATGCAGGCTAAGGGTCAAATAGATGCATTTTGTTTACAGACAGCGATGACAGTTTAATTATATTTATATACCGACTTGTAATTATTTTTTCTACACACTACCTTTTGAACTTTAGTGTCAGTACTTTATGTTTTAAAGAAAGTAATACTTCTATTCAGTAAGAATGCACTCACTTGATGACAGTAAGGACATTTCTAATGTTACAAAATATTTATATTTTAAAATGAATGGTATTCTTTTGAACGTTCTATCAATCAAAGAATGCTGAATAGAAATGTATCACAGTTTCCACAAAAATATTGCACAGTACAAACTTTTTAGTATTGACTTACATTTTTAACATTGAAAATAATCAGAAATGTCACTTGAGCAGAAAATCAGCATAGTAGAATGATTTCTGAAGGATCATGTGACACTGGAGTAATAATGCTGGAAATGCAGCTTTGCATCAGAGGAATAAATTACATTTTTTAAATATATTAAAATGGGAAAAAGTTATCTTAAATTGCAATAATATTTCGCAATATTATATTTATCAAATAAATGCAGCCTTGAACAGAGTTTTTTCCAAAAAACAAAAACTAATTTTCAGGACCTAAACTTTTGAACAGTAACTTTTCTAAACTTTTCTTCTGATCTAAACTTTTTGAACAGTTCTGCAATTTCTGAAATGCATATCTAATTGGCAGTCAAATATTTGTAAAGTAAAATAGCAAAACTTGCTTCAATCTAGACAGTCCCTTTTAAAGACACCAGCAGCAGACTCACATAAATGAATACTGCCATACTTGACATTTGACATTCAGCTGTCAAAATAAAATTTTCAAAGCAAACTCTGAGAAGAGATCATCATCCATGAAGTAATACTTCCCTAAATAAAATATGATTCAGTGCTGAACTTACTTGTTGGGTGTAGGCTCATCGATCCGGTTGGCCAGTTGGCTCTGGCTCTTGCTGCGTGTGAGGGTGATGTTGGGAAGGAAGTTTAGCAGCTTACGGGATGGAGGTGGTGGAGTTCGAGGGGGCTTTAGTTTGCCAAACCTTCTCGATGGCGGTGTGGCTGGAGGGGTGGACAGCAGTCCGGGGGTGCAGCGGTTCAGATGCGGGAAGGATGAAAAAGGGTCCGCAAGCCCATCACAGTGAGGGTGGACGATTGTAGGGATGTCCGTTGAGGGTAGAGCAGAAACAGAGACGCAGGAACGAGGGGCAGGCAGGGAAGAAGGGGGCCAGCTGGTTGGGCTGGGACTGTAAGACTGAAATGCACGCATAGAACAAGACAGCGGGTCAACAGGGGTACTGTCACAGTGAGTGGGCTCTGCTATCCATGGGATGCCCTCTTTCTTAAGTGCTGCACCTAAAGCACAAAGAGTGAGAGACAATTCAGAAGGTGGATGATCAAAGCAGGGCTCCAGACCTTAATTAAAGTGATTGCTTAACAGTGGTATATTAGTGTTATGTATATAATTTTATAGTATTTATTAATATTTTGAATGAGCTTTATTTATATATTTTTTTGTTATAATTTAAGTCATCGTAATTTCGTGCATGTACTTTTTATATTTATATTTAGTTTTAATTTACTTGTACTTAAGTTTTAAAAATGTTGTACTTCAAGGCAATATTTATTTTGCGTTTTTTAGTTTATATTTTATTATATTAAATGAAATTAATGAAAAGTATTTTAACTTTTCAGTTAACAATAACAACCACTGTTCACAATTGCGATCAAAATAAAACTTTTGCGATAATAAAATTAAAATAAAAATAAAAATCTAGCTGCCATTGGCGATGGTCTGGAAAACTTTGTGTGCCGCCATATATGGTTTTGCCAAATATAAATATCATGCATTTTACAACATATTCAAATGTAATTTATTTCTGTAATGGCAAAGTTGACTTTGCAGCTTTCCTTCAGGCTCCAGTGTGACATGATACTTCAGAAATCATTGTAATATACTCATGCGGTGCTAATTATTTTTGTGGAAACAGTGACACATTTTTTTCAGGATTCTCTGGATAGACAGTACAAAAGGACAGTATTTATTTTAAATAAAAATATTTTGTTAAATAATAAAAGTCATAAAAATGCATCCTTGCGCTGAAATAGTTCTCTAATTTTGTTTACTTTTTTTTATTTGCATTATCGTAGACTTAATTTGCTAGTCTATATGCTAAAATACTAAAATGGCCAACAGCTAAAATCTGAGCCTAGACCAGGAAGTCTTACCCCTGTTTCACAGACAAGGGTTAAGCCTAATCCTAGACTAAAATGTAAGTCTGAGCCTTTTCAACTGAAAGAAACTTGCACTGACTGATCTTAAAATATATCAGTGCCTTTGATTTGTCACAAGTTCCACACCAATGTTTTTTAAGCACGTTCATAATTATTTTTTTTATATCCTAATCCTAATCCTGGTTTACTCTAAACCCCGCTGTGAAACCGGGCCTTAGAGTTTTTGAAGAGTGTAAGGAGGAAGGAGTCAGCAGTCACCTGTGTTAGTAGCGCTCTTGAGACAGGAGAGGGCAGCAGTGATACGGGAACACTCCTCACTGCTAGAGCCCAGTCTTTTCATGGTGTCTTCCACCTGCGCACTGGACATTTGCAGTAGAGCATCCAAAGACAGCTTCACAGGGACTGCCTGGAAGACAGAAGAAAACATTAATCATGGCATATGCAGAACGGGACACTGGTGATTAATTGCGCATTATTCAACATCATTTGTCTAAACTGATAGCACTGACTCATTGACTCAGTATTATCTTATTCGGACAGTATTTGACCAGAGTCCATGGTATTTCTGTGGCTGTAGACAGACAGAATGGAGTCTATACACAAATTAGAGAAAGATTAGGTGATAAAGCCCCCTGGAAATCCCCTGCTGCCACTAAGACTGCTGGCATCTCGTGTCACCAGACTGAGCCAATGTCCAGATACCAGTTTTCTTTCTCTGTCCGCCTGTCTCTGTTCCATTCCTCCACCCTACAACATTCCTGCACTCTTTGGCATCTCCCTGCCATATTTCCATTCTCACCCAAAACACACACACACACACGCACACACGCACACACGCACACACACACACACACTAACTCAAATGCATGACTGAGAAGCTGCCCAGCAACAGTTGTGGTAGTGTGTAGTTGTGGTCAGTGTAGTCTCCATGGTAAATGAATAGATAACAGGACACATGAGGCTTCTTGGTCTAAAGGATCAAGGGAGGTACATAAAGTCTCTCGACAGATAAAATGGGGTGAATAAGATTCATCAATACAGGGTTTTGATTATAAAGAGCACATCAACGTAAAGCAGTTTGAGATCGTGGAGTTAAACATTGCTAAACAAATGTACCAATGAGGTGAACAGCAATGTTTTTGTGTCTTGTCCAGGGGAATCTTACAACCACTAGTGTGTTTACTGATAGCAGGGATGTGTGTGTGTTTTTCCACACACAACTATATAAGATACACTTCAAGGACACGGCTGATAATTAAACGTGGTGGAAGATTTTCAATTTCCCAAATTGACCCTCCCTGAGTGACCCTGGATTGAAAGAATTCCCGATCAAATTTTCCATCTCCAACACACTTTACTCCATGCAGAAATCACATACTTTCATTTCACACTATTCACTGTCATCAATCAAATGATAGAACCAGAGCTAAAGGTTGTAATATATAATATATCAGTGTTGTTATTGTTAACTAAAACTAATAACAAAATATAAATAAGTTAAAGTTAAACAGAAATAAAAAAAACTCAAACTAAAAACAAATGATAAAAGCACTTGAAATGACTTAAAAATGAAAATAAATTAAAATATAAAAATGGAAAGCTATTCAAAATCAAAATATGAAAGAATATTATAATAGTATATAAACACTACTAAAAAACATTGTAATATATAAATATTCAGCTATTCCTCTTTAAAAGAAAAAAGCATCAGCAGTATGCAAATTTACAAAGTGTCCCACTTTTTATTTATTTACTCGAATCCATTTTGAGATCCCTGCAATGTCTCTGGAAACAAACATTATATTGGCTTTTAAATAAGGATAAAAAAAAAAAAAGTTAAAAACAAATTTTAAAAGGATACAAAGATATCTTTAAAGGGGACCTATTGTGCAAAAATCACTTTTATTAGGTGTTCGAACACAGTTGTGTGGCCTCAGTGTGTGCAAAACCAGCCTGTAATGGTAAAAATCCACCAACTCGTTTTTTATAATCTAAAAACCATAAACAGTTTCTCAGAACGAGCTGTTTCAGATTCTCCCTCTGTTCACATCACCGAGGGGGAAAAGTCCTGCCCATTTGTGACGCTGCCCTGTAAGCATAGACACAGCCGTGAGTGAGAAGCTGTGGTCCGCCTCCATTACTGATTGCTTGCTTGCTGTAGCTGCTGATGATATGCAATGTCAGCGCCAAAGAGGCTTTTCGAGTATTGTGTTTTGGGATTAACGAACATAGGAGTCTCCACAGACTCCCTCCATCTGAGCCGAGGACACTTTGGTTAAGTTTCATTGTCAGGAAATGTCCCGGAGGGATCCCAATACGTGTAGGGATCAATATCAAAGCTTCATGCACGAACGTCAGCTCAAGACAAAGAAGGTATACCAGCTCATTTGCATTAAAGCAACATACTCAAATTCAGAGCGTTTTGGCTCACAGCCTAAAAGTGGCAATTTTAACAAGCTATAAAAAATTATCTGTCGGGTATTTTGAGCTAGAACTTCACATACACACTCTGATGGGGACTTCAGAGACTTAGTTTACATCTTGTAAAAGGGAGCATAATAGGTCCCCTTTAATACTTCCTGAGCTACAGCCATACAAACTCTGTGGGGAAAAGAAAACTTGAAAAGTGCTCCCCTTTTTTTCCTTGTCAACATTGGCATTAAAAAAAAATACGAGCCGGGATGTTTTTGAAATTTGGTTGATTTGACATGGAATTACTTAAATATATATTTGTATATATTTAAAATGTATTTAGTCAGTAATATTTATTGTTTTGTTAAGTAATTCGAAAGCAAAAATAAAAAGGTATTTCCCCATTTACACACGTATTTGTGTTTGCATGAGGTGGGTGTGTGTAATACAGCACATCAGAAACAAGTTAAACAGTCTTCTAAATGACATGAATGACACTCAGGGGAATGGAAATCTACCAGCATCCTCATGGAGACTTTTTGAACAAGAGCCAGAGATCAGAATTAAGAGCACAGATCTCTTCTCAACAAATACTCAACAACATCATCCACTCATTTAGCCTACAGCTGAAAGAACACAACACTAATATTAACTTAAGCTGAGTCTAAATCAAACCAATAAGCATAATCTCTACACAAACACGAATAGCCTAAATATTTATCTACTGGAAATATTATTAATGTTTATTCTCTCTTCTGTCATTCAGAAAAGGAGGGTGTAAATACACCTCTTGGTCGCTCTATACAGCAGGTGTACGTCCAAGTTTGTACGTCCAAGTTAATAAGTATGTGAATTACGGCGTTAAAACAGACAAGCTGGGGCAGAGAGCAGGTGAAATGACACATACCGATACCGAGGTGATGTCTGAACATGCCTTATACCTGAGTTTATGAGCTGACGTAACACAGGGACCAATGTTCTAAACATAAAAGCAAGACGCAGCATTACTCTAGCTTCCAGGAAAACAAGCAAACACGCACAGAATTAAAATCACACAGGTGAGCTCCCCAAACAAATAAGTCCTTATCAGTGACAGTTACTGCTGGCTCTGTCAGTAAAGCTTCACATGAAACTACAGTTCAACAGGAAAAAGTGTGACAGTGGATGCTTACAAATGAAATAACAGATAAAATCCCAAGCCGCCCTCAACAAAGCTCTTCAGTGGAATTTCAAGTTGATAAGTATCTCAAACAAATGGCAAACGAGGAATTTCCTCACAAGCTTGTGAGTCTGACATGAGCCTGATGTGTTCAAACATAGCGTTAGCAGATATCTGCCGTTGGTAATTCCGTTTGCAGACTTTCTATGACCACAGAGGCTTGCATGCAGGAAGGAAATCGACAAACATAAAAATAAAAAAATAACAGTCGACAAAGTCTTAAAATGAGACTGTAAAACATGAAGTAGTCAAGCTTACTATACCATGAGAGATTTCCACCGAAGTTGTCCTTTACTAAATCTCATAGCCCAGAAACAACAAACCAAAGTCTCTCCTCAAAGTCTCAAGTCAGTCACGCTGTGAGAGCTGCTCCCTTCCAACCAAAACTTCCCCTCCTACTCGTCCTGTCCCTCCTCCTTTCCCCACTGTCCCTCCCCTCTATCCCTCTTTCCTTCCTGTTAACATGCCAGGGAAATCTCTCCACAGCTCAGGACACTCCTCCTAAAAGCACATGGTCACCAATACAGGCATTTGGTTTCCTGTGTGCAGTTTAACGTCCCTTCTCTCAACTGAGGATGGGTCATGATCAGTGGTGTAGTCTATTTGATACACAGGTATACGCCGTATATCCACTAGGGAAGGTCAGCGATTTGCGTCTACCCGCTTAAAAAAGCATGCGGATATGTAACAACACCGTTTTGTGACAGACCTTTCACAACTTCATTCATAAATTCACCCAGTCTGTGTTGTGAAGCAAACTTCTTTCTTTAATCATGCACGTATTTCTGAATCAGCCGTTCGAACGAATGAATTTAATTAATGATTCAGTGATAAAATAAGTAAGTTTTTCAGTTATTTAAATCATTGAAGATATCTATATTCAAAATTTGATATTTAAAACATTAATCTCAACATTAATTTATGAAGTTAATTGCACTCATGCCACCTCTGAGCCTCATTAAATCTCTGTAAATACCTACAAGCCACTTTTGAGTTCTTCTGTGCCACTTCTGTAGTGCAAATTAAATTAATAATGATTTTATTTGATCGGTAAGCCATTCTTCTTATTGCATTGTTTTAATTATAAATAAATAAAACGCTTATAAAAATACGCTTTTGAATTTGACATGAAAGGTAACATCAAATAAAGTTAGAAAAAAAGCCCCACACTAAATCACTTTAAGGAGTCCAATATTACTTCGTAATGGGAAGGCTAATTTTGTTATTGAGGAGAAGGTGCTCCAGAATTTAGTTTTTACTGTGCCCCTATTTTTATTTTTTATTAGCAGCACAAGAGCTCCTAAAAATAAAAGTAAGCGTAGAGCCCTGTTTAGTGAGTGTGGTGGTGCTTATGAGAGGCTGCTCTGGTACGGATGAGTATGAGGCTAAAAAAAAAAAAAAAAAGAAATCACAGTATACTCACTACAAAAAACTAGACTACACCACTGGTCATGATGGTCAACTCAGGGGCATCATGCAACTTTTTATATATAACCAAAGATATGAATAACAACTTATTTGTTAATGTCAAATTAGTATAGCTTTTCTATTTAGCAAAAAGTAGTTATTTCAACAATAACAAGTGGAACTTGTTACAATTTCTCCCAGGTATAAAATAAAATCGCTCTGAGGAAAAATGGTAAAATACACTTATGTGACTAAACATTTTTTTTTTTACATAAAAAATTATGAATAAATAAACACATAGCCGGTGATCACCATGCATTGTCAGTATCAACATTTTATTTTTGATGAGAAATTTTTTTTGGCACACGATTTCAACAATTTTTCCCAGAAATAAAATTTAATAAAAAATGTTTTAAATAAAACTGACTTGCCGTTCTATAAACTAGTTTGACAATGTTTTCTTACTTTTTTTTGCACTCCTAAGAAAAATGCTAAATTTCATTAAATTAGTTCAACCATCTTTCAAGACCCTGCATTCTGATCCAATCTGTTCCTCTTGTGTAAAATCTCTCTAAAAAATGCTTCTGATTGTGGTTAGTTAAACTGCAACCGACCTTATTATACAGGGTTTCCTTAAGTCAGGTTATTGAACTAATCTTTCAATGTCAGATCCACAACCGCTAACTGAGCAGACATCACTGATACCACACAAATTCCACTGTTCTACAAAAAAAAGACTCATTTATGAGGCCATTAACTGAGCAGGATATCTTTTGACTGTGTGAAGCACAGATTAATGAGGGTTAGGCTGGCCCAAGTCCTTCTTTGACCTGTCACCATACATTCTGTGCATGAGTGCTCATCCTGGGCCAAAAGAGAGGCCACATCGGAGGAACAAAGGAGAGCGAGAGAGGGGCTACAGCACAGGAAACAGAGGTTTGGGTGAGATTGCATTTGTAACAGACTCTTTTTCTTTCTATCTCTTTCCCTTTATCTTTGCCTTAAGGAAGGCCACTTGTAGATCCACAGGATGTGACCCACAAAAAATATATGACTCAACCACAACCACTCCTGCCTGTGCCCTTTAGACTTACTCAATAACACACGCTGGCATGTTGTGGAATGCCTAAACTCAAATGCTCCAAATCCTGGTTGATTTAATTTAAGCATTAAATTTGACTCGTGGTCCAAAATACTACAAAATACAGCAAAAGGAATGAACTAAAAAAACAACACACATTTGAATGGTGGGTCATGGTTGTTGATGCACTCTCTCATTCTTATTGAGTAATGGGAAACCCCATCACTGAGGCAGCTGGAAACAGCATGGAATGAGTCACAATAAAAAAATGTTTTAAGTGTAAAGACATCAGCTTGTGACGCCAGTTGATACTCATTGACTCTCACATACAACAGATATGCATTTTATGGATCAGTGTTCTTTTAGGATTATTTATATACTATTATGGTTTTTTATTCATCTTTTGAATTAGCTTTTATTTTATAGTTTAAATTGTTTTAATTCTAGTTTAATTTAATTTTTAATTTTATGTTTAATTTCCTTTTATTTCAGTATTATTTTTAGCTCAGTTTTAGTGTTCATTTATTTACAGTTATGGTATTTTAGTGCTACAATTTAAAGCCAAAGCAACATTTGTTTTTATATTAGTTAAAATTTTGGATTTAATATTTAGATTTTAATTTCAGCTTATTTCAGTTTTAATAATGTTAAAATGTTTATAATAATATAATACATCTGTGATGTATGTTGTCACCATTTATTTATTGCAATGTGGCTGTACTTTGTTTTGCATTGTGTTTTGTACTTCCTATCTGGTTGTTTTCTCTTTCTCTTTCTGTCGTCTCTTTAGACAGGTATGAGCTTCAGCTGTGCCTAATTAAAACCAAGCTCTGGGGGTGACCTGATTGGTTGATGAGATGGGAGCTGGTGGATAAAGCTGATGTGGAAAGCCAGGAAGCTGAGAGTCTTTCCTCCTGCCCCAGCATGTGATTGTTGAGCCTGTTTAGGCGTGTTGATTGACTGTTGTGAGGCCCTAGAGCCTGGGTTTGTGTCCCAAAGTACTTTTTGTTAAACAAATCCAATCTGTGTATACTCTGTTGAACGGTATCATTCAAGTTCCTTTGTTTGTATTTTAATTTTGGAAGCCGTAGAGAGGTGGATGCCATTTTTTCTTTTTTCTAATTGTGTTTTCTTGTGTTTTTTTAACGTTAGTTATTGTGTAATGTTGCTGTTTGGGCATAAACGTTAAGGGACTAGAGCCCTGCATTTGTGCCCGATGGGCCCTGATTTTTTTACGCCTCTAGGGGCGGGCCTCGGGCCTGCTTTACGCTTCTCCTATTTTTATATTTTAGACATCCATCAATTAGTGATAAAAAATTGCCACTCTGGTGGAAACAACAGTCCATGCTGCCACGACTGAGAGCAGCTTGACGGTGTTTTCTGTGTCAGTGTCGCAAAGATGAAAATGATCCTGATTCGCTATCTCCTCATTAGACGCGCCTATAGAGAGAATTGCATAACGGATTATGATAATGAAAAAGTTTTTGTTTTCGATTTGGTTTATTTCGTTAAGTAGTAATTTAAAGCTTTCTATAGATATATTTATAATGTCTGTGATCTATATATTTAATTTTAGGCAAGTCGTGATGATTTGAGAAAGCTAAATTGATCAAACATGATCTGCCTGTCGGGCTGCCGCTGGCATCTTGGTCGTTACTTTAAGAAAGAAAAAACATATTTAACGACAAAAAAATGCTACAAACATTATTCTAAATGAACTTAATAAAATAATTAAACAAAATATAATCACTTTGTCATTTCATACAAAACTGAACTATTTTCATAGCTGAAACTGAGCCGTTAAAAAGAAATAAGGAAAAAAACCATTACAGGCTCGGGTCGGACTCGGGCCGGTAATTCTAATAAAATGTTGGACACGCACACGGGCCAGGCTAGGGCCTGAGCGTCTCGGGCCAGGGCCTAAATTTGAAGCACGTGCAGGGCTCTATAAGGGACTAAAAGGAGCTACTTCCCGGGTTCGTTACGCCACCAACCCAGATAAACCCTGCCCCCGGGAACATGCAGCAAAGGGGGCGAGGCCACGCTGCGCTGCTTTGGAGAAGAGGAAGAGAAAACTAGGGGTGTAAGTAAAAATCTATTCATATATGAAATGCGATTCTGTCTTCTAATGATTCTAATGGATTTACAAGTTTCAAAATCAATGTTCTAAAGCAGCAGTTCTCAATCCAGTTCCTCTCTCTCTCTCTCTCTCTCTCATTCAGATAAGCTCCAACAAACTGTTTTGAAAAAAATAAACCTGTCAATCACCCCTTTGATATCTAGTTATGTAATGCAATGATGTTCAGACATTTAGGTGTGACCGAAATGTCATGAAATCAGAATGATTGAACATGATCCGATATGAAAGGTATGATAACAGATGTTTTTTGTAACAGATATGGATATCATCAGTCACAGTATGATGACACCGTAGATAGTTTCTCCATTTCTAGTAACTGTAAAATAAACAAATGCACACAAAGCAGTAGCAATAATGGAGAAAACAGCAGAGGTGTTTCCTGGTATTTCTTTAGATGCACCTGAACTTACATGTATGTAAAACATCTTCAATGGAACACGCTTCCCTAAAATCTCTAATCATGAAAATACAACCACATTGGCCCCAGTTCCATCTTGCCTGCCCACAGTAGAAATAGCATTCCTCTGCTTTTCCTGAGAAAGCACTATTCCATTATACTGTGATGCACTGAGGCAACTGGATTCCCTGCTGTCCTCTGAAGGGGACGGCTGCCCACGTGTGTGTCCTGCCACATGCATGCATTCCTGCCCCGTGAATCACACTATAGCAGCCTGGTGACACACGTTAGATAACAAACTTAATGAGTTAGGGCAGGGATTGACAAGTGGTGGGTCACGCCTCAAATTTGGGTTATAGGAATAAACAATGCAAAATGAAAATAAGAAAATAAGTTTAAAAAATAAATGAATAAAATAAAATACTGCATATTTAGGTTAAATAATTAGGCTTATCATCACACATCAATATACATATGACAACATAAGTAACTAAAAAATATAATATAATCCATATAAAATATAATCCAGACTACATTGAAAATGTTTTCTCTCACCAAGTCACAATACAAACAGTTTTTGATGACCACAATGTTTTTATTGTTAGGGATTTTATTTATGTAATTATTATAAACTATTGATTTAATAAGTAATATTAACACCTTTAAAGGCATTTTTGTTTACTTTTGTACAATTTATGTACTTTAGTTGGCCATCACTTATGTAAAATGTAATATCTGGTTCCTGAAGCACCACAGGCTGAGGCCGACAGACATAAATGTACTGTTGTGAATATACAACAAAAAGGCAAGTATTTTGGGACATCGAAGAGAGAGGGAAAACTGGAGGAGGCAGTAAAAACACACACAAAAAAACATGCTGTCCTACCGCAGTGAAGCAGTCAGCTAATCAGAGGCATGCCGCAAAGTGACCCTTTCTGTCCCCACTGGGATAAACTGTTTCTATTTTTAAAGTTTTGTTCTTTACTTGCATATGTTGTTTATTTCCCTGTGTTGTCTGTTTCCGTGCCTAATGAGGACAAACAAGTCAGCGCATTTGCCAGGCAGTCATGAATGCAGTGCTGTTCTGGTCAGCCTGTGTGTATGACAGTATGGGGTGATGGGCAGAGAGAGAGATCCCTTTGGAGTCTAAAAATAGACTGACGAGAGAGATTTTGACACCGTGTCTGACGTTGCACATTCTGAGCTTTGGAGTGGGATCAGGTGTGTGAATCCACAGAGGACTGAAACACCACAGAGACTCTCAGCAGCAAGCAAGCAAAACATCTTCCCTCTCCTGTCCGAATCCTCCAATAAAATTTTTTTTTTTTTTAAACAAGACATTAAGTAAAAGCTAGAGTTTAAAGCCTATTTTAAAAATAAATAATTAAATTGTGTGTTAAATATTTCTGAATAATACAATGGTTAGTAGAATGGTTAGAAAATACAAATAATAAAAGGTAAAATCTAAACATATTTAAAATATAAATGTACTGTATATGTGTGTGTGTGTGTGTGTGTGTGTGTATATATATATATATATATATATATGAAAAAGTCTCTAAGTGACGTTTTAAATTTTCTTCTAAAGTTAGCATTTTTATCCTATGTGCAGATTCAGTCATTTCACTTTTATGGCAAGGAATTTCTCTAAAAGGTGAAAGATCTGGACTGCAGGCAGGCCAATTCATCACCTGGACTCTTCTACTACGAAGCCATGCTGTTGTAATAACTGCAGTATGTGGTTTTGCATTGTCCTGCTGAAATACACTAGGCTTTCCCTGAAATAGACATCATCTGGAGGGGAGCATATGTTGCTCTAAAACCTTTATCTATCTTTCAGCATTCATAGTGCCCTCCAAAACATGCAAGCTGCCCATACCGTATGCACTTATGCACCCCATACCATCAGAGATGCTGGCTTTTGTACTGAATGCTGATAGCACGCTGGAAGGTCTTCCCCTCCTCTTTAGCCTAGAGGACAGAGTGTTCGTGATTTTCAACAAGAATGTCCAATTTGGACTCGTCTGACCATATAACACTTTTCCATTTTGAAACAGTCTATTTTAAATGAGCCTTGGCCCACAGGACACGACGGGGCTTCTGGATGTTCACATATGGCTTCCTTTTTGCATGATAGAGCTTTAGTTGGCATCTGCAGATGGCATGGCGGATTGTGTTTACCGACAGTGGTTTCTGCAAGTATTCCTGGGCCCATTTAGTAATGTCAATGACAGAATCATGCCGATGAGTGATGCAGTGTCGTCTGAAGGCCCGAAGATCACGGGCATCTAACAAAGATCTTCGGCCTTGTCCCTTACGCACAGAGATATCTCCAGTTTCTCTGAATCTTTTGATGATGTCATCCACTGTAGATGATGAGATTTGCAAAGCCTTTGTAATTTGACATTGAGGAACGTTGTTTTTAAAGTATTCCATAATCTTTTTACACACTCTTTCACAGATTGGAGAGCCTCTGCCCATCTTTGCTTCTGAGAGACTCTGCCTTACTAAGATATCCCTTTTATAACTAATCATGTTACAGACCTGATGTCAATTAACTTAATTAGTTGCTAGAATCTTTTCAAAATGTATTGCTTTTTCAGCCCTTTGTTTTCACCATGCCAACTTTTTTTAAGCCTGTAGTAGTGGTCTGCGAGGGACTGTTTTTTTGTCCCGCTCCTGAAGGTTTTATTCCGCACCCACCCGCTCCCGCAATATATTCACTGTTTGTTCACCCGCTGTCCGCTTTGAATAATTTTCTTCCCGACACAACCCGACTGTTCCAGTTAAATTTAGATCTTGTTTCCAGAATCTCACATTAAATTTCCGCTACTGAAAGAAAGAGAGATAGGCTAACAAATACAATTTTAGTCTGCACAAAAATGTATTTATTATTTAATTCGTCATGTCAAGAGTCTTGAATTTATTGACAGAAAATGTTAAAGAAATTTTGTGTGTTAAGACACAAAATTCGTTTAACA
Organism: Gymnocypris eckloni scoliostomus; assembly: GCA_027564155.1. Taxonomy (NCBI): domain Eukaryota; kingdom Metazoa; phylum Chordata; class Actinopteri; order Cypriniformes; family Cyprinidae; genus Gymnocypris; species Gymnocypris eckloni. The sequence goes on along the minus strand of CM050417.1, from coordinate 8,188,836 downwards.
TTTTGCTGCCAACACAGTAGGAAAAAAAGTGTCACAGAGAAAATGTAAATGTTGTACAAAAATGTTATTCCTTATTTTTATTCGTCTTATCAGGATACAATTCGTTTGGGCTAACATTCAGCCTACAACACTATTAAAAAGTGTCGCAGAGGGGGGAAAAAGTAACTGTACAAAAATAGCCTAATAGCTATTTTATTTGTCTTGTCAAAATACTAAATTTGTTTAACGTCTTGCTGTTAACACAGTAGGAAAAGTGTCGCAGAGAAAAATAAATAAATAAATTCGACACAGTCTGTAATTTAAAATGATAGGCTAAGCATAATACATAATACAAAAACAGAGTTGAACGTCCTTCAAGGACAGCACACCCACACTTTGCTCCATCCTTATTCTGCTCTGTCACTCATCAGATCATGCCTGTTCTGTCTGAGTGTCGTATATTTATCACTGGTAGGCTAGCGGCTAGCCTGCTCAGAGCATCGTTATGCACATGCTGGGCACAGACCCCACAAATAAAACGAAGCACTGGTTCATGCGTGCATAACAGTCCTGAGTGCAGGCTCTACCGGTGCTTCATAAGAATAAAGCACATATATGCTGTTCTGAAACTGGAACAGGATATTGTTAGACCACCCGTTCAAATTGCACCAGAGTTACCGACTGCTACCGTGTTTAATTTGAGAATTTAATCCCGCGGCGCAAGAAATATGGTCGCAGGAATGCAGACCTCTAACCTTTAGCAGGCATCAAATTTGAAACGAGCTAATTTAGTGGATAAAAGTGTAAAATTTCTCAGTTTAAACATTTGTTATGTTCTCTATGTTCTATTCGTAAATAAAATATTGGCTCATGTGATTTGAAAGTCTTATAGTTTTCATTTTATTCAATTAAAAAAACTTCCCAACATTTCCGGAATTCGGGTTGGATATTCATTTATGAAATGTATTAATTCTACATTTTTATGTGTTAAAAAACACTGTCATTTATATACGTAAAACAAAACACTTCAATTTAAAACAAAACACAAAACAATATAAATGAAATAACACTAAATAAAAGGTCATTAACAAAAACAAAACAAATAAAGTAATAAAGTTAAAAAAAGGAATAAACTAAAACATAAAATAACATAAAAATGTCATAACATAAAAGAGCTGGCGTTCTTACTAGTTTGAGGTTTTCTTACTTTTATTTTTTTGTTTTGCACTCCTAAAAAAATGATAAATCTCAAGAAACATTTTATTTTATAATAAAATAAAATACTGAACTAAACAAAAATCTAATACTTGAATAAAGGTCATGAAGCAGGGAAATATGGACAATAAAATAAGAAACAAACACACTGAGTACAAACACAAATATTGATACCTCTATGAGCTCTGGCCGGAGGTTGATGGTGTACAGCCAGTCTGTGAGTTGTGGGTAAGAGTCCAGTTCCAGTCTGTCTATCTCTGGAACACTCTGCTTCCACTCTAACTGTTTACTGATGTACTTCACCAGCTTCACCTGTAGATGGCGAACAGACACACACACACACACAGAGAGAGAGAGAGAAAGACTGGTGTAACAAATGCAGTGAGACAACTCATTGAGCCATCGGTTTGCTTTTTTAAATGAACACCATTTATTATCCCTTCAAAAGGAAGATAACTTAACCTTTATTATTAACTTAACATGATGCTCTTTGTATATTAAAATCCTTTGAGGCAAAAACAGGATGACATCAGTCAGAAAAAAGACACAAAAAACTACTTCAGAGAAGATGTTTCAATGTGCCTTGTCAAATGCCACAGAAGTTTGAAGTTAGTACAGCAATGAGGGACAAGCATGTTGATAATCCAGTGCAAGCATTTTTCTCAAAACCTTCATGTCCGCAAGCGAGCGTTGCACGCAGAATACAAAGTGAGAACAGAGCAAAGGAAGTCCCCATGTGTGACGTCATTGTAAATGGTGGGCGATGAAAATGTATGCTGTGTATGTGTGGTGTCAGTAAAACAACCGAATACAGTGAAAAACAAACACTGTACACGAACACACCACACCTCTCTTTTTCAGTTCCAATACCAGCCAGTGCATCCACTCGTCATTATCTTACCATGACTAGACTGATATTGGATTAAAAATAAAAAGCCAATAATGTTCAACGCTCACAGCACACAGCCGTTTCAGACGTGACATCCCTTTATTGCCGTAACGCTCCCACTGCAATAAACAGTGCCGTCTATTAATAGATACTGGTTATCATGGCAAGGGAGTCTGGGCTCTTTCTCATGGGGGCATCTGTTCCGCCACTATGGCAACCCTGGCTGGAACACACTTTGCGGCTGCAGCCAGAGTCCCATGTGACATCATGGAGCAGCGAGACACTGCGGTCCACAGGCTAACAGAAACCACCACACACCTGCCTCGATAGGTGCAAGTTAAAACACCTCAGAGACAACCACAGCTGCAACTGTGCTCATAAAGAAGAGGCAGTCTTCACTAACTCAAAACTAAAGATTACTCAGAAATGTACTTTAGGTAAAATTGGGTAAAAGACTTAGAAGTTCCATAGGAGGTTTGGTGTTATGTTAATTCATTAAATTTAATACTGTATAAAGTGGTAACAATAGAGATAATCACCTTGTTTGAATATATATACAAATATTATGTGATCCCCTGCTGATTTTGTACATTTGCCCACTGACAAAGAACTGATCTGTCTATCATTTTAATGGTAGGTGTATTTGAACAGTGAGAGACAGAATAATAACAAACAAATCCAGAAAAACACATTTAAAAAAAAAAGTTATGATTTGATTTGCATTTTAATGAGTGAAATAAGTATTTGATCCCTTTAAAAAACATGGCTTAGTACTTGGTGGTACAACCCTTGTTATCAATCACAGAGGTCCGACATACATACATACATATATATATATATATATATATATATATAGTAAACACTAATTTATGTAATACAATTTTTTTTATTTAGGATGCATTAAATTGCTTCGATGTATTTCTATTTCAAATACATTTATTTTGTTCTTTCGAACTTTCAATTCATCAAAGAATCCTGAAAAAAGTATACTGAGAATAAACACTCAGCATATGATAAGCCTTTAAATGTATTGCACAATGTGCTAATTAACCAAATTAATATATAATAAATCAAATACATAATTATTTGCTCAAGAAGGACCCCAAGTAAAGAAAATTCTAATACATTACACTATAGCAAATGAAAACACTATATATATATTATATTATATATGTATACACACACTAATAAATGGGCAGTCATGCATTAAACATCCATGAGAGATTTGCATTCTGTTCAATTCTACTGCTTCTGAATGGGAAAAACACATCCTGGATGCATAATTGTCTTTTTTTGTTGTTGTTTGCATTTATAAAATTGAACACTTTAATTTAGCAACTAGTTAAACTTTTGGCAAAGATTTCCCACATTTCTGAAGTTTTCTGATTTACCTGACCTTTCAAATCATATAAATAGTCAAGACAGTTAAAGTGCTACAGGTCAGACTGTGATGTTGAGCAGGAACAGAAGTAGCACCAGTCATTTATGCAAAACACCAATGTGCAAGAATAATTCTAACTATTTTTAGATTTCACACCGTGTTACACGTTTTCATTTTTATCAAAACTTGTGCTCTCTCCAGAGATCACCACTGAGAAAGACACCCAGTTGTCAACAAAAGCTTTGGTAGGTAACAGTGGCAAATTCGCCTGAACCTGTAGCCCAGCAACCAGCCACCTGTGCAGTTGATTAGCTCTCTTCATTCAAATCTCTATATAAGGTCACGGCGCTCAGGAAGAACGCAGCAGCTGTATCAGAGCGCCTTACTAGCCGTTAATTCCACAGAGACAAGACAGCAGTGGATGGCTTTATGTATGAGCGTATTATCACCTCACCCTGGCAAAACTGCCAGCATAGAATGTAGTGCAATCTTTAAAAGAGAACGAGAGCAGTGTATCATTAAAATTTCAGCAGGTCTATAGCAGTCTGACAAGGTGTGCTGGCTCTTTTCTCTAGGTACTATTTGAGAATGCCCCCATTTGATGCTGATTTGATGCACCGGTCGGCCACGAGCGAAGCTCAAACACAACAGGGTGTTAGCTTGCACCAGACACAGCCTGGCACAATGTGCAGGAGTGCGCCAGTATTCAATGACTATCTCTCTTCTCATCTGCCGTCTCCGTTACACCTCTCAAGGGGCGGCTGGAGTATAGGGCAGGGGGGGATCTGCTTAACTAAAGTGTCTGCTTTTGTGCCATTTGAAAGCACCCGGCCGCTTAGATGCTAAATGAGCTTCATTAGAGAGGTAAGAGACACAACCCATAAAGGTTAACGGTGTCTGTTAACTACAGACCTCTGTGAGTTCTAAAAAGAGTGTATGTTGGCAATCTAGAGTCTAGTGTGATGCTAATTTCATAAATATGGTTCCTGGTAAAATGGTGCTACAATCATTTCAAGAAGAAGAGTGTTCCTGGTATGAGTGTGCATGAAGAAATGTGATTGGAGGATGTAATATCCATATCGACTTTCCTTTGTGTAGGCATGCACTCAAAATCTACAAATTCACTTGATTTCATTAAATATGACATGCATAAAAGGTTTGCAAAAAGAAGCATCACAGTTCTACCAGATGATAAGGTAACTGTAGACTGTAGTGGAGTGGCGTGGATCCTGTTACACACTGTGTCACCAATACAAGCAAACCTGCGCCTTTTGTTTCTGACAATAACATAAAAGCATTTTGGATAATGCATTCTAGGTTTAAACAACCAGACTACCTCACGATAGGGCTATTATTTCAGCTGAGTGCGGCACATGGCAATAGATCCATTAAATGATTAGTCTCAATGATGAAATCAAAAACAGAATGTTTAAAAGTAAAAAACATGGATGAAAAGTTGCTAATAAAGGCTAGCACAAAATGAAAAGAACAAAATGTGCAGCACTAGACAATAAAGTGCAAGGGTTCGCGGAACATAAGACACAAGAAAAGAGAAAGGGGAAAAAAAGAATGATAAAGCTGTTGAAAAACCACATGGGGATTTCCTGATACGAACAAACATTAGGTGGTTGAGCGGCCTATGCTTCACCGCACATAATGGGCCTCGCAATGATGTTTTAACTTTCCTTCCACAGAAACAAAGTGCAAATGAACCTTAAAAAGCCTTTGATGAGCACTCATGCTACCGAGCAAAGACTGGCATTTCCCAGAAACCAAAACTGAGACGCTATGGAGTCATGATTCTTCAAAATGTGTTTTTCCCAGATCTCTTCAGTAAATTAGGGTATATTACATGAATTATTTCACTCAAGTGCTTACGATTGCCACTGCCCTAGCTGGTGCTGAAACCAAGATTGTGTCATGACATGAGCAGGTTTTATAACATCCAAAAATGTGACAATCCCTCTTCCCATCCCCTGCAAATGTAATGATTTTGAAATAAGCCACAGGTCTGTACTCAAGATAATTGGACCAAAAAGGTTGTTGCAGGTAGTAATTTAAAAGGAAGTCAGGTTGCTGAAATATATTTGTGTCATGAGTCAGTGTACTTTCCAGGTTAAACAATTTTGCATCTTTAAAATGGACCACAGGACACAATAGGTAAATGCTATATTCTAGCCAAGAGCGCTTGAAGTTACATTGTCCCAAACCTATATGTCTTTCCTCTATGTTACATAAAACATTTGAAAAGTCTCAGAAAGTCAGTGAGATCTAAATGTTGTTGCAATCCCATTGACCTTGATTACAAGAAAATAAAGGAGAAGGTGTAACCTTCTTATAAATAATGTCATACAGGTTTGGAACAATGTAACAGTAAATTGAGTTAATGATGACAGGATTTCATTTTTTGGGAGAACGTGTTCTGGCAGTGGATTTCAGTTCACAGAAAGACGGAGAAGATGATGTTGCTGGAATTATTATTCTAATTTGACACTTTAAACATTCCCACGCCACCCATCTACCATTTAAGATGGGGTAGACCCTTTCATCAAGAGTGACGTCACTGCAGCATGCAGGGACATCACCAAAAACCCAGCAACATATAGTGCACATCGGTAAAACTTGTGTTACCGTAAACCACAAATTAAAAGCTTTTGAACCATCATACTACTCAAATCCTGGTAACTAATTTAACAAAGATAACCCTAGTGGCATTATTAACAGACAAAATTCTCTAAGATACCGATCTTGAAGGTTACTTAGAATATGTGCATGAACCTCCCAAAACTTGAACGCAATTATTAATCAAACTGTTGGATTTTTGGTGAGCTGTCCTGTCAGTAGATAAAAAGTATTTTGTGCAGACCAGCTGTGTCCATCCACAGGAAATCCCAAAACACAACTCGGTACAGTTTTGTTTTGCCGGCACAAAACAAGTAGGAAATGTGACTTCAATGCACAGCATTTCCTGAGCAATAAAAAAACTTGTATCTACACATTTTAAAGAGATGCATGATTTGCTTCTGAGAACACAAAGTCTTGCAAACTGACAGACTCAGGCCACAGAGTGGTTGTGGCCAGATCTGTACTGAGCCTGAGGAGAACATTTAGTGATAGCCAGATGGCGGCACTGAAAGACAAAGCAGACAAAGCAGATGTGACTAACACAAATGTCATCAGAGGGACTTTCACTTTTCACAATATGAAGAAATAATATGCAAGATTTAGCAGCATAGTTTCACACTTGAGTGACGACTGACATTTCGTTCTGAAAATAAACTGCATGAAAAAGATGACACGCTTCTGTTCTAAAATAGTTTTAAAAAGACCCACAACTCACCAAATGAGGGCACATACTGTATAATACAACAGAGAAGTTTTACATCTCTGTGGACAAAATTATTTAAATACATGAAATAGACAAAAAGAACTAAAGCTGAGTATGGTTCACATGAACCATACATCAGAATCAGCTTTATTGCCAGGTATGTTTACACATAAGAGGATTTTTTCATGACAGAAGCTTCATGATACTGAACTATTAGATCTAATGCCACTGAAATTAAATAAATCCTAAAGGGTCCTTCACGATTTGCACCCAAAAATGTGTGCATTTTCAATGAAAGATGGCAACTAGCAATGGGAGGTCCACCTGAGGTGATCCACTTCCTAAAATATTTGATTACAGCAGGCAAGCAGCACCACCTACTAGTACAATGACTTGGTGAAATCCAGACTAAATCGCTGTCAATATGAATGCCTGACATCTTTACATGGAGAGAGTGTGGGTCTGCTCCCAAACAGAAACGAAACACCCATTGGTCAAGTAATTGTGTAACACATGGTTGTTGGACATCTGCTCCCCTCACTAAATCAAACAAAACCTAAGGATTTTCTATTGTTCCACCATTGAGACATGTAAAAGAGATGCCATTTTGCAAACTGTTTGTCTTCTCCAATATCCATAAACACACAGTCTACACGGTTTATACTTCTTGATGTAACCCTACTCCTAATGCAATTCGGCCTGCCTCTCATATGCAGGCTTATTGTTCAAGAAGAGAGAGGGAGGAACGCATTGCCTGGACTTTCCACCACTTTTGTTCTTCAGCCCTTTGATGGATGCCCTCTGTCTACACAAAAGTGTGTAGTGGAGTTGCGGCATTACGGGATTGTAGCATGCAGAGTCAGATTCACTTTCACAAACCCTCCCTCGGATTGAGGAATCTTGCTCACTAATCACATGCATGTGAAGGGAACACGCTTGCTAAATATAGGAACAGCCACAATAGCACAAACACACAGCGATCTTTTCAATGGCCAGAGAAGACAAGCCACTAACCAGAGATACTCCGCTGCCAACCGCAGTCATTCCTCCAATGTCTGAATTGTCTCCACTTCTTGAGAACAAGCACAGCGAGACAGCCAGTTCATCCACAGGAATTCTGTGAGATTTTCTGACAGGAATCTAAACGATAATTGCCCTTTAGCACCATCTCTCTGTGCTTCGCTTTGAGTGCCGGGAAAACAGGTCACCAAGTAATTCAACTGTGTCCAGAGGTAGCAAACAAAGTCCTGATCAACTGTTTTGGTGACACTGATTGGGATATTTTCAAAGAGGTTATGAAAATATGGAAATTGATCTCTTCACTGGGTATGCAAACTGTATCCTTATAGGTCCAGGAAGTGAGCAGGTAGGGAATCCCGTGCCACCACCTGGATCCTGAAACTCAGGTTGCCAGGTTCAGGTCCCTCACTCTGAGCCGGCCCTTGGGATATCAAGCCACTCTCTGAGGCCTAACACCATTTTCACTTCTCTCATGCTACCACAAAATGCTTTTGATGGCCACGGCTCTTCACCTGAACCTACCTCTCCACAGGTATCAAAAGAGCCAAGGCCACCTGCTGTTTTTTGACTTCAAAGGCAACCTTTCTTAACACCGGTGTCACGGGATTGTGTTTACCTGCGATACCCACCTCGCTGACCCGAGACTGCCGTGGAACATCAAAGCAATTACATAAGTTGATGATATCACCAAGACAGCCTATAGGGAAAAGGTAAGACAGCTCAAAGTCTGGTAAAAAAAAGATAACATCACAAAATATCACGATTAGAGAGTTCAGACAAAGATGTCACATTAACAATGACCTGAACACGTGAACCCCGAACACCTCATCCTTATCTTAACAGTACCTTTCTTCCATAAGAGACTTAGGCGAGCCAGTGAAAATGTAACAGCTTCTTCAGGTGCGTAATGTGTAGTACCTGTGTTACCTGATGGATCACTGTTTGGTATGTTACTGCTCTGCTTTAAACAAAAGAGCTCTGCTGTGGTAGTAAAATAGCTCAGTTCCTTACAGGAACCAGACTTCCAGCTAACAAGGAAAGGCTAACAGTAACATTTTCAGTCCATCTCTTGTTAGTTTCATCTGGAGGAAGCTTCAAGAATCCAAAACCACTAGACTTCCCACATGTTGTTAGACTATCCAATAGCTCTGACAATCAACAAATGGACTGTCCACCCCCACCCGATGCAGAAATGCAACCCATACTCCTGACTCTGCTTGTTATTGTTCTACCTCAGCACAATCCTTGCCGCATTACAGTCATTTTATGAGAACTAGACTCTACGTTAACATCTTGCAATTCAAGTCTCTCTGACACTGCCTGCACTATATTTAACACCAATTTTTAGCTTTTATATAGCACGCCGGGTACAAATGACACATTATCATACTGCTATGTATTGCTATGGACAAGCATTTTATTCTGCACTTAACATGACTTGAACCCGAGATATTTTTTTATTTTATCATGAGAAACAATAAAGTGCCTCCCTAAGATGTACAAAACCTCAAGATATGTTTCACCAAAGCAAGCACCAGATATACCACAATGCCACAATTACCTGTGTCCGTGAGAACTAGCATCATTAACATTTCAAAGAATAACGGTTATTAAACAAAGCCTTAAGCCCATCTTGATTATTTAAAAGTGAGTTTGTGAATGTGAAAGCCATGTTTTGATTCAGAGGTGCTTGACCTTAATAAGTAGATAATTGAATCTTCAAAAATAAAGCCCTCATTTATGGTGTTTTATTAAACACAAAAATAATTAAATTAAAAGTGATGCTGTTTCATGGGTTTGACCAACTTGGGATTTCAGTTCACTTTTGTGGGAGGGGTTAACCAAGGTTGAAAAATACCTGTGTATGGTTAAATATAGCACTAACACTCTTCTGACATATACTCCTCTTTGTTTGCACAGCTAAACTGAGATAACAGGCTGTTTGACATGGAACATGTAGTTTAAAAACAGCTACAGACTTTGACTAGTTTACTCATCTATAATACACAAAAGTATTCCGTTGCAGTTATTATCATAAGGTTAAGTGTGAAAATTACTCAATATGAAAGCATTTACACCTTTGTTTTAAAAAAAAGGAAATAAAAGTTCACTGCACTACTGCAATAACTTTCTGTAAAATAATTACAGAAAGTGTTTGTTGAATGGCTTAAATGTCTGTTTATGTCTGAAAGCACCATATAAAGTAAACACATATTCTTAGCAACCTGCTCCATGATATTTCTTAAAGCGCTGATCATTTCTTCAAGCAAAACTTTTATTTTTATCAATGCACAACATTAGGCTACACAAGTGAAACGTTACATCAGGAGGGGGTAGGCAGATGCACCCTAAACTACTACTTTAAGATCCAGGAAGTATGTCAGCCAAGAGGGGGTTTCCATGGCCCATATGATTTATGAATTTGGAGTCAATATTTGAATAGGCAATACAATTAATATTGACTTGAAGGTGCACATAGAAAACAAACCTCATTATTATTTAGGCATATCAAGAACTATCATTCACCGTCTAATATTGGATCGCATGTCATGATACTCAATTGATTTAACAACCTGCAACTTGGCATGCACTGTAGCTTAATATTTAAAATACACATAGGCAAATACATTACCTCCAAAGTACGTATCTCGTGTTGGGTCAGGTCGTTAGATGCGGCGCACTTGGTCCGAAGCCCCTTCAGACTAGAGATGGAGATCTCGATCAGGTTCTGGATGAGTTCGCACTGGTGAAGCGCGTCCATCCCTGCGTTACTGCCATCGCTCGCGTCCAAATGCCCCTCATCACTTGCGACCATGTTTCCAACTTTGCCAGAGACACTAGTACCCATTCTTCGTCATTGGCACGGCTTTATGGGTATGGGCTCGAAGTACAGCAAACACTAATCCAAAAACATGTTTGTAAACGCATGTAGACTAAACGGAGGTGGCAGTCCTACTCCAAGAGAGTTATGTACTAGTTCAGAGCGCAAGCATACTCCTCAAATATACTAATGGACTGGTTTGACAGCCAGACAGGACGCGTTGTCAGCTTGTTCCGCCTCATTCGTTGTATGTATATCCCGTGAAGCCCTCTGAGAAGCGCTCGCATAGGACTCACCCTCAGTCAGCTGTTTGAAGAAGCGTTTGGTGCTTTGCAGTGTGGGAAATGAAGTTTTGTTTACACGCGCATCGCATTGTTTGAGGAACACTTACGTCATTTTTTTCACTTAAAAGAAAAGTTGTTTACACGTTTCTATGTGTTTTGCTATTCTATATAAGGACGTTGAACTTGTCAAAAGCGCTTTATAAATAAAACATTATTATTATTATTGATGGGGTATAATTATTTAAATACAATTTAATACACTTTATTGTCTCACAGTTGCGTTTAAGCTGACAGTATGCTGAATGGGCCTAAATAAATAAATAAAGCCAAATTAAAAACAACAAACCGTGAAAATGTGGAAAAAGTTCCATAGTTACATGTATTTGTTTCTTCTATTAATTGTTTATCTCAGAGACAATTTATGCTTATAAGTTTATTAGTATAAGTATAATTTGTATTGTAGGTTACAGTACTGAATATGATTAACTAGTGCTCTCACAGGTTTATGATAAATGTTTAATGAAAAGAGTGAATAACTTACCAAGAGTCCATAAATTAATATCCAGTACTGCTATCTAACATCAACAGATTCTGATAAATACCATATCACTAAAATTATTCAATAATATATGGCCCCAGTAAACGAAAAGTTTAAATTAGCATGTTAGGTCACTCAACCCATATACAATTTAGATTTGTCCGCCCACCTCCAAATTAAAACCAATCAAATGAACTATAACATTTTGCTAATAGAAATGTATTGAATATACAATATGCATTGAGTGGAATCATAATACTTCATTTTACCCAATGGCCCATTGTTATCTGAAATCACCTTAAATTTAAATCAGCATTAGATAAAAGTTTATTTAAAAGTTTAAATTTTTAAATTTTAAATGTATTTAAATTTAAATTTATTTAAAAAAACAAAAAGTATGATCAATACCAATATGTTACAATTTTTACAACCCTTTGTTGGAACTTGTCTTGGCATATAACTTCTCTTGTTGGTTCAGTAACATTGATACAGTTCCCATTGTGTCATCAGAGGCACACTTTGTAAAAGGGATGGAAAAACACATTGAGTGTCTATGTGTGTTCATGTACTGCATGCTCTCTGCCCACTCAGATGAGAAAAGACTGTTTTTTTGTCTTTCCATTGAGTTACGACTTGCTGGGTGCCCTTGCCTTAATGTTTTAGTAATGTTCTGGTAATTCAATTATTATGCTTGTGTAAATAAACAACACTTTGGCTGTTCAGAGTTCATGAAAATGTTTGTGGCAAAGTGCTGTTTTTGTTATTTATGCACTACTCTAATGCATTTGCTGTGACTGCAGATTAGGAAATGTAACAGAAAGACATGGAGAAATGTTACAGAACCAACTCGCTGTATCAGGCACACACTTTCCCATGGGAAAGAATCTCCTCTCCTCCGCAGCTTGCCAAGAAGGAGACACAGTTTCAAAATGAACAGTAAAGGGGCTGAAGCCAAAGAAGAGCCACTGCAAATTGTTTTTCCCCATGAGGCACTCGAGCCAAGACACATTTAACCAACAGAATTAAAAGGAAAAACTGTAACCTGTTTTTTTTTTTTGGCTCACAACACTAAGATAAATGTATGACAGAAGCTTGATGGTTCTGTAGCCGATTGAAATGCTGCTTGGCCAGTGATCTAAACCTATAGCCATCCACACCCGGTGCCATCAGAGAAATAACACTGCAGAACAGGTTAGGCTTAATAGAGAAATAAGAGATGGAAAGCCTTAAACAGACACTCCCTCTATTCCAGGTAAGCATTGGTTTTTATCTGAATCAGGCTACACATTCACACACTACTGCATAAACTGCATATAGGTGGAGGCAGGCAGTTGTTCAAATATGGTGCTGCATATTTAAATTATACGGTTATATAGCAGATTGCAAATTCTGTTATCAGGCTGTGAATTGATAACCATCATGGATAGCAGTGTTTAAGGAAATATGTTCACGTGAAAGACGTGAAACGTAAATAAACATATGGTTTTAAACAAATTATGTCTTTTAAACATATTATTTTAAATAAACGAATATATAAAAGAAAAGAGACCAATGCTGTTGTTTAAAATTACTTTCACTTCCATTTGGATGGTAATCCTGCAAATGAGTATGAGGAAATGTATATGAGTGAGCATAGTGCCTCCTGCTGGAAAAAGAAGGTAAGTAGTACATTTATAATAAACAAACCTCCCTCTCAATCACTGTGTTGTAACATTAGACTGGCGTATTGTTCATGTCACTGTTGAGGTTTCAGATCTGTGCTCCAGAATGTTCGGCTTCTCTTAAATATTTCACACGATCTACGCAGAACGTGTCCTGTATGGTATTCCAGAGGTAGATGCCACACTAAGGCAGGAAGTGATTCACAATCAGAAAACTATTTGCTTCACAGGAAGTTGGGACAATCAAAGGAAGGCCAAACAAAGGGCACAGCACTTATTTCTCAATTGCAAACAGCATGATTTCTACATAATCCTAAATGTATTAGGGTCTTTCTTTCCAATAATTATTTCTAAGAATTCAGAATAATTATTCGTTTTTTTAGAATAATTGTTAGTAGTTTAGTTTCACATGTTACTCTCTCTCTCTCTCTCTCTCTCTCTCTCTCTCTGATGTGCATAGGGCCCACGATGGTTTGAAATGGCACCTGCAATTCAATTTAATGAGCAGATCGCCGAAATGATGGAGACCTCACCTAAATGACCTCCCTCTCCTTTCTATGTGACAAAAACCCATCACCACAAACGTTATTTACACGTACGAAATAATTTTTGTTGCATGCTGTCATGAATGGAAATTCATTCATGCCGTACAGTCGTACAGTAGTAATTACAGTAACTACAGCAGCTGCCGCTAGATGGCGCACTCACACTAGTCATAAACCCACAGGAGCCGCTACAGCATTCTGGAGTGGACAGAGTGAGAATGACAAGCACAGCCCTCTGACCGTCGTGTCCGTTTAGGCCTGTACTGTAATTAATAGCATCTTATAACTCATATAATGTAATCTCTTACATTATGTGACCGAACATAATCGATATTAGCCTACTTTTGTTTCAGAAAAAATACAAATCGTAAAAACAGAGATTAAATCGTGAAAACAAAGTAGAGGTGACGTAGTTGTAATTGCTATTACATGATTGGATGAAGAGCGCGCCGCAATGAGAACCAAGACGATAAAATCAAACCAAATATGTGTTTGTTTGTTATTGAGATAACGTGTGCCATTACTTAAGTGTATTTTGTCTATAGAACAGCAATGTATAGGCTAAATTTGCTTGACGACAAAAGGCAATAAAATGTATTTGCTTGATGAGACAAAAAATATTAATTAGTTTAATGAATTATTAATTACTTATTAATTATAGGCTACTATTAAAATGAATATCTTGATCACAAAAAAGCAGACATCATGCGATTTCTTTTAAAAATACGTTAGTAATTATTATGTTAATAATTTATGTGTTGGGTGACTAACTGAGCAGAGCCTGTATGGCATTGCTTGTAAACTTATTTGTTAAACTTATATTTGTATGCGCAAATCTGTTTAATGTGTCATACTGGTGTGATATGTTTTGGCTTGATGGTCCACAGGCTGTAGATGATTTGCAGCTCTGAAGAACTGTGCTATGGTAGATGTAGTGTGTAACCCTGAATCCATTTGCTCATTTTACACTTTAAGGTTATAAATAAGACCAGTGCAGCTGACCTTTTCTTAGATCGAAGGATATGGAAGTAAGTGACTCTCTCCATACGGTGTTATTACCTGTGGCATCAATCATTTATTTCTTATTCTAGTAAACCTCTGACAACTTTGGCACACAAATTTTGCAAAAAAAAATTTTTTTCCTTAATGCCACTGAAAAGACGATGGTGACCTTAATATATCTCACTTAACCGGCTTTGTCTCCTGTATGCTAGAAACATCTGGCAGTTGAGTCATCCTATAGGTTGCGACATACAAAACAAGCTGAGAAACACAAAGAAGTTTTCAGATTGATCTAGCGCCATATTCCGTCGTAATGACTAGTGTGAAATGTGCAGTGGTTTATACCTCCGGCAGGAATGATTTTGTCTCTTTGAAGCTTCAGCTTTAATATTTAACCTGATAGCATTACTGCTGCTAGTCAATAATAAACCCGACAATGACCTTTCATGCCTTTTGGACAGAGTCTAAAACACTCAAGCGGTTCAGTAAGTTTCCACACTCTGTAGAACTTAACCTCAGAAAACATTGTCTTAAATTATTTACAAAAAACAGAGTTTTGAATGAATATAAATCAAAGTGATCATTACCTAACTCTAGCTGATTTAAATTGCGATAGGAATGAAGATTATGGCAAGCCATTTTGACTTTTATTCTTCTCAGGATATCAACAATTCAATTTTCACTAGTTAAAACACTAATTCTTGATACCAGGAATTGTATTTCTACTAGTAACAATGGCTATTTTTGATATCAGCAATTACATTTTCACTAGTAACAATGTTGATTCTTGATATCAACAATTCAATTTTCACTAGTTAAAATGTTAATTTCTTGATAAGGAATTAGATTTGTACTAGTAACAATGCGGAAATTTTTGATATCTGTAATTGTATTTTCACAAGTTATATGTCACCATAGCCATTCAAATGTAATTGTTGATATCAAGAATTACTTTCTTACTAGTTTAAATTACAATTTCACATATCAGAAATACAATTCTTACTAGTAAACACCTTAATTTTTCTATCAGTAATCACATGGTTAATAGTACAGATGTCTATACTTGATATCAGTAATTTAATTATTTATATCAACAATTTAATTGTCACTAGTGACAATGATAATTTCTGGAATCTAAAATGTATTTCTCATATCAGCAATTGGGAGGGTAATTTCTGATATCTAAAATGACTTTTGTTACTAGTAACATTCACATTCATAATATCAGAAATGAACATTGTCACTAATGTCAATTCAATTGTAGATACCAATAATTAAATTGCTGATATCAATAATTAAATTGTTGATGTCAAAAATAGACGTCTGTACTACTATGTGATTGTTGATATCAAAAATAGACATCTGTACTACTATGTGATTGCTGATATCAAAAATTGCAATTGTTACTAGTAGAAATCTAATTCCTGATATCAAGAATGAACATTTGAACTAGTAAAAATTGAATTGTTGATATCAAGATTTCAGATCCTGAGAATGAAGAAGTCTAAACGGCTTGCCATAGAAGATTGGAATGCTGTTTTTCCGTAAGCGTTCTTGAGGAGTGACTTGTTTGTCGTGTGGAGCCTGGGGAGATTAGCACAGCTGTGAAATCTCACTGTGATTCTTGTTTGTTCAGTCACCAATGGGTCAATAACTCACTGGACAGACAGCTACCAAGCCCTTGCTGCTTTTTGTTCATAGTCACACAAATTGAAAGGTTTTTATATTTATATAGGCCTATTTTTTGCACAATTTCATTATAATACCAATATGTAAACATTCCAATATGAGTAAATCATTTTTAAAATCAATCAATCAATCTGTCTGTCTGTCTATCTATCTTCAGCGAGGATATATTCAATTGATCAAAAAAGCAACATATATTTGTTACAAAAGTAAGTGTACTTTTGAACTTCCTATTAAACAAAGAATCATAAAAATATCAGTTTGAAAAAAAAAGATGTTTGAGATTGATAAACTTTTCACAGTATTTTTGATTAAACAAAGCACTGGTGCACACACACACACATCAATTCATTCTTAAATTATATTTAATATTAAGTATTAGACTTAAAAAACTTCAAGACAATAAAATGATTTAAAATACTTTTATTTCGACAATCATAAAAAAAACAAATCCCCACTGACTGGAAGAGAAAAACTAATACACTCATATAAAATAACTTTTGTTGATACATTTTCTTGCTCCAGTTGAGCACAGCATTAGGTATTCTGTGAAACGGACAAATAACCTAGTTTCCAAACATCTCTATAATATTCAATAATGATTGAAACTACTACCACCAAATTCTAAAGAACTGCAACTGCTAGAATTTTGGTTTGAACACTGAAGTGCATCTATGTATCCTTTCTAGATCTACTTTATAGGAATAAGTCTAAAGAAAACCCAATCTGTTGAACATCAGTGTTCCTCATACACCTAAACAGACCTACATAAACACCTTCAAGTTTTAGCTATAAATGAGGGAGAGAGAAAACTGACTGTGCTAATCACATCAATAATAACCCAAGGGGAACTTTGGCATCAGCTTTGTCCAAATTTGTATTGCCAAGACTGTTCAACTGCATGACCAGATTAATTTGCCACATTCTTAATTGATACCATATTCAAATGACAGGCAGGGTCACATGCATCATACAATCAATAAACAGAACTATGCCCTTTTGTTCCAGTACATCCAATAAACCAGTTCCTCAAAATGAGAGGTAGAGGAGACATGTCCAAACAAAACTACCTCCCCAAAACCTCACTTTGGCTCTCTGTTAAAACACACAAGGATGTCTTAAATGTCAAAGTGTTAACAGACTGAGGTTTGATTGCAAGTTCAGTGGCGAGACAAGTGCCATATTTCATAGCAGATACAGCGAGTGGAAGTCAGTGGAACGAGAAATCAAAGATATGGCATCAATTTCACTGCTGGTTAGTTAAAATCTCATCAAACTGGCTGGCAGTTTCTCCTCGAAGCAAACTTGTGTCATTCCCCTACAATACAACATCATTGCACAAGAGAAAAGACCATGTACAGAGCAGACTTTCAATACAAGCATTATAAAGTGATGTATGAAAAGCATGGAAAAAAATTGAAGCTACATATATATTTTTACACAAACATATACACACACGTGCCTTCACAAATCTCTGTACAGGTAAAAAAATATACAATTTGTGATGGAAACAAATTAGCCTATGTGTTACAGAAGTTTTAGGCTTGTGATGCTAAAGGCCGTTACTGAAGCAGCATAAGCGTGTGGATGTTTCTTTACTCTAAAGAGGCACGTCAAGGGGAGGCACTGCCTGTGTCCCTGAACTACCCAACTATATTTCGCCCATCACATGCACGCACACATACACACTTTCACATTGTCACTTCCCTTCAATCCTTCTCACAGCCACCACGGAAAAAGAAAACACTGCAGAACATTCGGGAGAAAACCCCCGTCACATCTCTTTAATCTCAGTTTAGGAAGACCTTAAACTGAGCCAGAGAAAGCACCACTTCCACCCATGATCTACCAACACAAAGGTGTTGTACAAATTGAGCCAGATTAAAAAAAAGAAAAGAAAATGTGGCCCGCTGATATATTAAGGCTGTCTGAAGGACACTACCTGATATGGGCTTAAAAAAAGGCAAAGCATTGAAATACACTTGCAACTAGGAAAACTAAACTTTCTACAGCAAAAAACCCCCGAAAAATAAATAAATACAAAAAGAACCAACATTAAGGTGTTGGTTTGAGCAGAATTGTTTTTTTTTTATTTTTTAAAGAGAAAACCCCACACACATTTCATTGGTTTCACAGAGTGGCGTGTTTTGCGTTCCAACTTAAAGCGTCTTGTATGCCAGGTAGTCTTGCATGGAGAAAGGAATGGGCAGCTTATAAACCTGCTGGGTGGGCATGACTCGCCGCAGGGTCAGGCGGCACAGGTGCTGAAGGCTCGCAATGCTGCGTGGAGAAGCCCAGAAATGCAAGCTGCCGTCACGAGACCTGCAAGAAGACAACGTGATGGCATGTAGTTTATTTAACTTGGCACCGACATGTATTCTGCTGTTTCAGTAAAACATATCATAATCAATGTCATCTTGAACAGGGTCTGGTTGTGTTTGTACAGTAAACTTGTCAATTCAGCTTTGTCAGACTGCTGTCATGCAGAAAAGTATGTGGGACAGCCAACTCGTCTAAATTTCATATACGAAGGAAGCTGCAGAACCGGTTTGGTGCATTTCTTTTATAATAGATCATTCAGGATACATTTAAACAAAGTGTTATGAAAGTTATTTTAGCTTCCTCTCAAAACAGAAGAACAGTTAGAAGCCAAGAAACAGATTTGATTGTTTATGTAGTAACACTACCCAGCAAACAATGGAGAAACAGATTCGTACCCAGCAGCTAAGACACTTCCGTCAGTAGAAAAGGCACAACAGATGCCGTTAGTGAGAGGGGCGATGGCTTGAGGACTCTTCTCATCGATTCTCCAGAATCGCACCAGCCTGAAACAAGAAAATTCAAGTTAAATCTTTTTTTTTTTCACCACTGATTTTATACAGTACTGTTCAAAATTTTGGGTCAAGAAGATTTGAATACTTTTTTTTGGCAAGGACACACTAAACTGATAAAAATTGAGAGTAGAGCCATTTATAATGTTACAACATTTTTCTATTTCTGCTGAAAATTCAGCTTAGCAATCACAGGAATAAATTCATTGTTTTACAATTTAAAATAGTTTTTAAATGACTGTATTAAATCAAGTAAACAGCCTTGTTGAACAAGAGAATGATCCTATCATTTGTACATAACCACAAAATAAATAATATGCACACTGCACAGTGAACACAACTTTATCATCTGCCATTTTGTAGAGCACAACTGGTTTCATTCTCTCAGTACGAGAGAGAGAGAGAGAGAGAGAGAGAGAGAGAGAGAGAGATGCCTCCACCCAGAATCATCAGGAGGCGTGGCGAAGGCAAACTGGGCGCCTCATAGTGATTAATGGATGTCACGTGAGAGGCATGTGATCTTTCCCAGAAAGAGGCCCTGCAATAAATCACACACTCTTTCCAGAGCCCCTATCACCCTAACGCTTAATGCAGGCTACTAACTGCAACACATACGATCAGTGTTGAGTTTTCAAAAGCAAATAACTGAGTGTTTGCTTTATCTTACCTGTCATCAGTGACGCTGGCAATGTGCCGACCGTCATGACAAAAAGCCACAGAGCGAACCCATCGATCATTTGCTCCTCCTGCAAATATGGGTGAGGGAGGAGGGAAGAGATGCCTGAAGGGAAGATAAGAGATCAGTTAAACAACATGAGCTTGAGAAAGAAATCACACAGTGCTAGAGGAGGAAAAGGGGTGGAAAAAGAGTCACGTACCCCAACTCGAGCAGAACGGTGGCTGTATGAGGGTCCCACACGATGACACGGGTGTCGGGAGGCTGTGGCCAGCAAGGCCCCGTCAGGAGAGAACTCGCAGGACACCACGTCGTTATGATGGCCCTCCAGCTTACGGATCAGAGTGTACTTATCCATGTCCCATAGGAAGACCTGCAATGCAAAAGACATGTGTTATAGCCTTCTGGATTCTTCCACACTGTTCAGAGACAAATAATTCAATTAATTTCAAATTAAACAAGATCAAAATGTTCTCAGTGTCATTTTTTTGGGAAAATCTTAAGCGCTACAACCAAACCCAGAAAGAGTAGCACATGCCAATGAAACAGCAAGGCTTAGTTGCACAAAACTGCACAATGTCAAACTCTACAGAGCAGCTAGCAGTTGCAAGTCTTTACATTACATCAATGCTTACATTTTTCAAATTAAAATCAACAGTGATACAGAAATACTACAGAGTAAATATATAAAATTACATTTACATATAGAAAATTACATTATTCCAAGAATTACTACATAATGTGTAATAAAAAAAATACAAACAAGTAGTAACTTAAGGTAACATTATGTTACTCCACTGGTATCCCCTTTCAGTTTTAGTTCACTTGAGTTTACAATAGGCTTGCACCGCGCCGGTGGAGGCCTACGGAGAGACAGAGATACTGCAAAAGAAGAGAACATTTGATGGCCAAAAGGTTGACTCCTTTGGCAAATACAGAATACAGACATGTCACAACTGCAAACTCTGCTAATGAATCAAGCATAAGACTTTCTAGTTTTTTTGCTCCAGCACAATTTTTACATTTAAGTGCAAAGGTGTGGTCACATTTACTGCTGTTCGGCAAATTTTCATAGGCGAAATCTATTGATTTCAATACGAATCCATACAATCGGGAAACATGTGAGGGCGAAAGATTTCCCCACATAGATTTCGAAATGGTTTCGGAAAGATTGGAAACCGAAAGCTGCTTGGTTCGAAAGTGACTTAAGTGTGAGCTATGCTTCATCGCTACACTTAACAAATGATAACAGCTTTTTTGACTGCAACATTTCTTTAATGTGACCACAGCTTAAGAGCATATTGAGTGCCAAGATAACAAGGTCTCTGCATGGTCTTTATAATAAGAAAACATTCTGGTTTATTTCTTATAAGCTACAGATATTGCACTTGAGCAAAAGTGTACATATTTATTTATTCAATAGATAATTGCCATTTAAACATTCTGGTGTTGTTGGAGAAACTACAACGGTGCGTTATAAAAGGCTAATTTATAATTTTTTATAACTTGGCAATGTGAGATAAAAGGGCTTCAGGGTGCACAGCTGCTGCCAGCCTTCAATGTTAAGCTAAGCCAGATATCTTGCACGTGAAAGAATCATAACCTGTTTTGGAAGTTGAACTAGTGCGGTTTTATCGACCTTTAGGAGAAACAAGTGCTACTATTAATTGGTGGTTCCATACAAATTAGGAAAAACAAGATGGTGTTTGCTGAAGTTCTTGAGCTGGCGTCGCTAAAACAGTCTCTGCTTTCAGGACATGACAAATTAGATTATTCACAAATGGAAAACAAAATGCGTTTTCACTTAGTAAAATGCAACCAGCATGGAAAGTACCCACAAGTCTTGCTTCTGGTGGCTTCATGTATGATACAACAAGGAAAGATAAATTTGTGTAACCCACATTAATTCCACATTAGACTGATATTATCGGTCTGCAGGCAGTCTTTTGAGACACAAGGAGCCCTTTCATCACTCAAACATGCCAACAATGCACCCCCAACCTCATTACTAAAGGAGTCTGACTAGGGCGTTAAGTACAGAAAAATCGAATAGTGGCTGAGGTTTGCTTATCAGAGGTGTCGCGAGACAGACACTAATGAGTGGGGGGGGGTCTCTACTGGCTTACTCATGTACATGTAAGAAAGACACAATGTCTAGAGTTTCTCAAAATGTGTAGATGATGGGAATGCTATTGAATATAAAGATGGAAAGGAGTTTAGTAGGGGGTAGGAAGGGAATCTCACTGTCAAACCTTCTGAGAGATAAGGTAAAAGAAGTGAGAAGTGTGACAGCGGGAGGTAAACAGACATGGAGTAGAACCTACGTACAGGAAGCCCTTGTGGGCAGGAGCATGGAAGCCCCTGGGGCGTGGGCACGGGCACATGAGCGTCCTACGGGAGCCGCGATGGCAGCCGTGCCCCGCGTGGTCCGCACCGGCTGCTCTATATGTCAGCGCGGCGCTTCCCTCAAAATCACTCAAACACAGAGCTCTGCCACCACCTGGGACAGGGAAAGCAAGACACTTATGGACACACACAACTGTACAGTTCAACCACTGCTGCCTGTTCATGGCTAGGAGTCAGAAAGACTCGAGAGCTGGTTTCAGGGATGACTTAGTGACTGGAATACTTTCTTCGTTGTGCCATAAGGGCTTTCACACACAACCAGCATGACAGCTACAGACAATACACTACTATTCAAAAGTTTGAAGTCAGTAAGTTTTTAAAATGTAAAAATACATTGGAACATTGGAAAATATTAATACAATTTAAAAATATAAATTTTATTTTTGAATGTATTTTGAAATGTAATTTAATCCTGTGATGGCAAAGATGAGATTCCAGCAGCAATAACTCCAGATTTCAGTGTCACATGATCCTTCAGGAATCATTCTAATATGTTATTTTGGTGCTCATGAAACATTTATGAATGTTGAAATCAACTGTGCTGATTCTTTAAAGAAAAGTATACTTTTTTAACATCTTACTGACCCCAAAATTGAATTTTGTTCAAGTTCTTGATACCAGTTTTGATAGCAGATTTAAGACCACTATGTTTGTGGCAAAGATGTAGGGACATCATTTTATTAAAATTATAAAGTCTTGAGATATTGAAGTCTCTCAAAATTGTATTAACCGTAATATCAAGAACAGCTTTATGGGTGAAGATGATTCATAAGCCATTTGCATTTCTATCTACATGCGCATAAAAACCAGGCACTCATTTGTATAAACAAAAACAAACCAAAACTACAGCAAGGTTTATAGAAGCAGGTTATGGCACTGAGCATTATGATGATATATAAAGATTCATTTAGCACTCATTGATTGGTCATATTAACAGTGAGAAACACACAAAAACAGGTAATGAAGAGGAAGAAAGAACTGCAAAACATACCGCTTTGCCTGCGCCTACGGAACAAAGGACAGATGAATCGGTGAGAAAGCGCTGCAGTAGACCCAGTTTTGATGGCCACGGAGTACTTTCACCATGTTACCTATTGATAAAGAATATAGATTGCTTAATCTATAGTAATACTTTGTTTTCTGTTGCAACATTTATAGTTGCTATTAAAATGTCCTAAAATTAGAAGTAAAATTATGTTTTTAGAATAAACATTATGCAAACAGTTTACAATAATAAAGACTTTTCCCAATACAATAATCATCCTTTGAAAGCAATGCTGATTCCTTATAACAATAAAATAAATATACTTTAGCCAATAGCTAAATAATTTTTCACATTCCAATAGTGTCCACTTTTGAGATTGGGGAAAATTTAGCTGAACAAAAAAAACACCTGTTTGCAAATACAGTGAGCTCCATTTTATCTTCAGGTTCCCAGCATATAAATAAGACTTATGTTATCTTATTAAAACAGCAAGTTTGCCCAAGGGTCTTGCAAGAAATAGAGAAAACATCAGCAAACATTCTTTTGGACTTGGCATCCAATTATTTCCAACTACTTCACCCCGCTTAATGCCCAAATCTCTGAGTGCGAGTGTGTGCTGAAAAAATAAACATGGGCTGCAGAAAACAAAGCAGGCTGCTGTGCAGGACACATCTACTCCAGAGACTTTACAGCATGGGGTTACACAATATCTAGCTCTAGCATGTTAATATTAATATGCAAAGCTTAAAAAAAACAGACAACTAAGGTAGTGGCACCAAATACAAAATAAATATTTGATCCTCACCGTCATCTTTGAGGTCCCATACGCGTAGAGTCTTGTCTCTTGAGGCAGAAACCAGCACTAAACTCCCATCTGGGGCAAACGTTAGGTCACGCACAATGTCTGTGTGGTCCATCAGGTTCAGCAAAAGTTTTCCTGTACAAAAGAAAAATAAATTGAGGATAAATGTAGAAAAAAGCCTTCAGCCAAATAATTCCAGATGAACCACTGTTTACAGCACAAAGTCCACGTTAATCGATTTAAACTGTGTCAACGTTGCATCTGTTTTAACATCTTGTCACTGCATCTAAGGAGTTGCATTTAACAAATAATTGACTTCTTAGGAATCAAAGAGAGGAAGATTATGTTTGTAGCTTTTACTCTTATTTGAGCAGATGTAAACGAAAGGACTTCCCAAGGCGTTTCAGAAAATTGAGCAGTTACACAAGCCCTTTCTTTATGAAAGGTGCTGAATTGCTTAGAGGCATACGGAAGCACAATCACTGACACCTGCCAGGCTAATCCCCATTAAATCCCTATAATTAGCGGCATCCACAGTGACAACACAAAATATTTAACATGTGTTTCTAAAATATGACTGAGGCTTAGTAACAGAGCCTATTTGTAACCTGGCAAGCATGAAAACATACATCTACTTAGCATACAGAATGATAGGTGTATGGTGCAAATACTGTTGAGATACTGTACAATATACTGCTATCAAATTTCCAGAATGTTTTCAGATGGAGAAAAATAAAGGCAGCTGGAGGAGGAGTCTCGCACCCTGAAAAGAGCAAGCGTGTTGGGTAATTTATGGCATTGAGGTTTTAGTTAGAAGAGAGGTGGAGTCATCCACTGAAGAAAACATCTCTTACCCCTCAGAACAGCCAATGGCAGTGTCTTTACAGGACCTGCCCACATATTAATATGTTTTACAGCTGGGCTAAAATTAATTATATAACTTGTTTTTCTGCAGTCAACAACCACCTCTCTGTTTCGCAAAACAGCGATTCGTTCTCCACTAGCAGATTTACACACGCTGTTATGACCATTAAAATGTGAAACTTGAACAGAGGCACAGAAGCAGAAATTGAGTGGCCAAGGAACCAATGGTAAAGCTGTACAAAGGTTCATAAAGTGGAGATATGTATTGTGTAAGGGAGAGTGTACTTATAAGGTTGAGTAAATATGTAATAAAAATAATTTAGCACCGACTGATGACTGCTTAAAATCAATGTGTATGCAAGACATACATTTGTAAAATATGAAGAAAAGTATGATTAAGTGATAGAAATGGGTCAAAATGACAAAAAAGTTAGAGATCAAGTCATCATCTTACAACCACCACCTCCCCTCTCTCTTACACACACACGTGCGAGCGTACACAAATCTGTTGGGAAATAGAAAAACAGGAAGCTGGCAGCAGAAGTGTTGAGAGAAGATGGCATGGGTGGACTGTGATTTTTAAAACTGGTGCAAAATCATCATCATCATCAAAAAAAAAAGATAAACTTTGAACTAAGATACTAGATTAGTGTGTGATACTTGATTCAGTTAGTGGACCCTCACCTGTATAGACATCCCAGATTTTGATGCGGCCATTGTTGAGGCCTGTGGCCAGCAGTAGCTGGTCCTGGCCGAAACTTGAACCTGTGCCATTCGATATTAACGCAGCGACTCTGCTTTTCAGGAACAGAAGAGCCAAAGGCCAGGCCCCAAACGATGTCACCGCAGTCGATGGTGTGCTCTGGGCTCGCCTGGCAGCAGACTGCCCGCACTGTTCTGCCGGGACAGTCGTCGAGGACCTGCACCGCTTGACCGATCTTCCTTTCTTACAGAACTAGGGAGAGGGAAAGAGCAAAAAGTTAGTTTTGTGTTGGTATGAGAATCATGTCTGTGCTTGATGGAAAACTGATTACAAACTCTCTTAAAGTTGATAAATTGTGAGCAGCAAGAGGATATTTTACTTTTTTTTTAAATATTATCTAGCACGTCTGTTGAAAAAAGCTGTACATTTGAACTCTTAGGAATATTTGAACACCAAGTAAACGTCAA
Organism: Gymnocypris eckloni scoliostomus; assembly: GCA_027564155.1. Lineage (NCBI taxonomy): Eukaryota > Metazoa > Chordata > Actinopteri > Cypriniformes > Cyprinidae > Gymnocypris > Gymnocypris eckloni. The sequence goes on along the minus strand of CM050417.1, from coordinate 8,162,753 downwards.
GCCTAAGAGATTATAGAAGTGTTGCATCAACTTTGACCCATTTAATGTCACTTGGCCAGTTCATGAAGCTCATCAAATAAGGTTCTGGAATCATTACAAGAGGTTATTGTGTGAATACAGAGAAGGTGCTACAAAACTGAAACAGCCTGCCACGTGTCAGCCGAAGCTTTTAATAGCACAGTGGCTTCCTTCTGCTTTAATCTTAAAGGAATAGTTCTCCCAAAACCTGTAAGTCTTTTGTTAGTCTTCAAAACACCCAAATGAAGATAATTTTAACCCAAACTTTGATACTTCAAAAAGATAATATTAGAGTAATCAGACTGTAAAATGTATAATTTAATAGAGCATTTTAACATAAAAGTGTGCCTTTGATTTTAGTGCCACTTAAATACTATCAGAGATAAGTTTTTTTTATTTAAAGTTTTAGTAATGTTGCTGTGTTTAGTCCCTGTCACTAAAACAACTTTTTGTTAGTTGTTTTTAAATGTCGATATAGTTATTAACTTTTATTTCAGTTTTAGAGTGTCATTTTTGGTATCAACAAATGTTTTTTTTAAGTTTTTAGTTAACTATTATAACAACTCATACGTAAAGGTAAAGCAAATGTATTTTTTCCAATTATTTCTGAATTACTTTAATTCAATTCTGAACCTAAACTTAACTACCAAATGATGCCCTTAGTGTGTACAACAACTACAGTAATTAAGTTACTACACTTCAATGTAGATTGTAGAATGACTGAAAATAGTTTTACAATAGCATGGTTCACTTTTATGGACACATGTAGAAACTGTTTGTTTACTTCCAACTATCATAACTTCTGTTAAAGTTTTACTTTTAAAGTTGTCTGCATGGTTTATGTTGCAATGATATTTCTAGTATTTTTATGAAGAACACTAGCATGAGCATGTCAATAAATCCTGCACTGAAAGCACAAGATAATTACTTAAATGTAATATAATGACTGGCGAAGTAGTTGTTGGGTTGATCATTTTGTACCCAATTCTTGCAGAAAAGTACAAGACCTACTGCATTAAACTCTGGCAAAGAGCCCAAAAAGTTGCTCCGTTTGAGGCATGCAGCCAAAGGGCAATGATGTGAACCTCATTCAGAACTCTGAATTCAGAATGAGTACTGGACAAAAGCTGGTTGGCAGGGCTGAGCGCTCAACGGCGGTCTCTCTATGCACAGGGTAAGGTGAGATGACTGCTGATCTATGCCATGGCTGCTGAAAGCTAAACACGCCCAAACACTGGGCACCACTGTGGTATAGCCACCATGCGAAAGCCCAGAGGGCCAAACCAGACAACCAGCACACGCGCAGACTGCCTTTGTCAGTCTGTATTGTAACAATTCACCACAGTGGGAAACAAAGAGATAAGTGTGTATACTCACAAGGAGGCTAAGCATTTTTTCCATGGCACAAGTCTCACAATTCGATGCCCTTGAGACCAAGCGAAGTAGGAACCATCAGGAGCAAAAGCTACAGTCCAAGTCTCCCGTCCAGACTTCTGGACAAAGGGAGCAACAGGAGGTATGAGTTCCCCGATGAACTTAGCTTGACCTGTTACAACAGAAAGCACATGTTTAAGCCTTTAAACTATTTTGTAAAACCATACTTGTTGGCAAACTACATTTTGTTACTGTTTTACAACAAACATGCATTTTTGCATTCATAGCGGTCATTGAGTTACATTATAACTATATTTACATCTACTTTTACAAATCAAAACTACATTTAAATTGATCTGTTCACCCAAAAATAAATTATGTTATCATTTACTCACCATCACGGCGTTTCAAACTTGTATGACTTACTTTCCTTGCGGAACACAAAAGATAATATTTTGAAGAATGTTGGTTACCAAACAGTTTTGGTTACCATAAGAAACAAAGCCAATGTAAACGACATAATTGTAATATTGGGGTGAACAATCCTTTAAATTAATTCATATTATTTTTTGTGACTTTTTATGCAAATAATTTTGAAAATGTTGTGGAGCATCTAATAACACTTTTTTTTTTTAGTAAACAGCAAGCAATCCGAGTTAGAAGTTAGAAACTAGAAGTTATTCATTAGATAGGTACTTGTTACAATAGTAAATATGTAACGATTGGGTAATGTATGCAATATTACACACTAAATAGTTGTCTGTAAAAAGTCTGTATAATTAATTAAATAACTAATTAAAGAAGACAAAAACGGGCCATTCGTTAGAAACAATACTTGTCACTAATATGTTAATGACTAGTAGCAGCTAGCAGCACCTCATCAGTGAATAACTAAATAGTTATTAATCAGTATATGAAACCGTCGTCCTGGATATTATAATTTCAAAATAAAACAAAAATCACATAACACTTTTTCCTTAATTTTTAAAAAAAGTTTATAACAAGGCAGTGTAACTAAGACTGAATCCCTGGTGTGGTGCGAGTCTTCACAGGGTCTGGTGAAACTGCTGCTGAGGGTGGGGGAGGGTGTGGATGTGTTCTGGGTGTGAACGTGGGGCGCAATAATTATAGCACTGGCAAGAACTACGAAATATTAAATTAACTGTCAATATTTAAACGAACATAACGTTACATGGCGTACACATTTGTCGGAATTCAATTTGCGTCTAAGTTATAATTGTGTCCGAATATGGCTGAAATAAACACGACACAGACACTGAAATTATGAGTAACTTAAGCCACACATTTCCATAGCTGCACAAATGTAAACACTCATTATATAGGATAATAACTTACACACGTTTAAAAATAAACAGTAAGACCCCTCCCCCCCATGCAAAGCAGTGACGAAAAATGGAGAAACCCACCTATTTCATTTTCGTTGACCAAATCTGGGAAGCTTGCCATCTAAATCGAAGCGAGTCTCTTAAATCTGAATCTTCTTGGTTAACGAAATACGGGCGTTCAAATGAATGCGCCGAACAAACGGAAAGGGCTGTCTGCGCGTGCCTCCTTTGAGTCAAATGCCTGGCGATGCGGAGCGTCTAACGTCGACGCAACGCGGAATTTATCTACATATACGACTGCTTGTAAAACAGACAAAAGTGCCGTCTTTAATGTTAAAATTTAGTTTAATAAAACTTAAATTTAAACAAATAAAATGAGGCAGTACTAGCCTAGTTCCACGAATCGCGTTGCGCTTGGTTTGAATACAGCGTATTGTAATGGCTGCGTGCCTCCTACCGACTCGAACACACAATCACTGATGGGCGGTATGCTCTAGCGACGTCATAACAGTTGCCAGGGCGACGGAGGAGCAGCGATTTCTGATTCGCGAAAATCCGTTTAGGCGTGGCCTCTGGTAGGCTGTTCGCTTGAGAATATCAATGGAATGTATTCGTGGAATACGTGCTGATAAGAAGTGTGACGATGAAGCGCTAACCCAGTACTGCAGTTTAAATCTGTATCTCTAAAAGCAACAAAATAGCGAATTCAGTGATGAAATTGCTATAAAAAGGTGTCAGGAATTTAATGTGAATTTATTTATTTTTATTTTTGGTTTGTTGTGCCTATTATCGATTCATGTTGTGATATGTTCCATTGAAGCAGTTAGAGAACAAAGTAAGTTTAGTTGCAATGTGTAATATAGTTCAGAAACTCCTGTTGAAGATTGTCCGTAGAGTTACGACGAAAATGTAGATGTATTTAGGGTTATTTTAATACATTTATTAAAGCTCTTATTCAGAACTAGACCTATAAAATCCGAATATTAATCACTGATTAACGTATGCTACCAATTGTTTAACTTGATAGGCATTTCATTATTTGAACAATACCTAAATAAAATGTGTATCTTAATTTTATTGACACGGTTGCACATAACTGTTTTTATTATAACACATTCATACATGTAGGCAACATTAGGCTGTTTTATTATATCATAAAATAATGATTAATTCATACTGACATGATCAAGCTGGCCATGAAAAGAGGTAAACATGGAGAAAGTGAGCATACTTTTCTATAACTCTGACCCTTTTAAACAAAATGGGTGGACAAATATTCAAACAGCTCAAGCTGTTCTACTGCATTGAGCAAAAAAGCAAGAAGGTCATCTGTCAGAAAAGCCATCAAGAGACAATTGAGTTTTACAAAGTACTTATAAAGGAGAAAATGCCCAGATATCAGTCTCTTTGGCATTTCAAACCTTAGACCTCTTTAGAAGAGTGGCTGAAAATAGCCACAGCCAAGCAGAGCCAAGTCCAGCCCCATTCCTGTGTTTTTAATAGACATTTGACAACCTGAAACATTTTGAGATAAAAGTGGTCTGATAAGACTAAACTGTAGGTATATGGCCTCAAAGAAAATACATATTTATACAAACAGGTTGTTCCTGTAAAACCTGCAGCAAAGCAGAAAAAAGACCCCAAAGCACACAGCAAAACTCTACAAATCGTTCAGGAAGAATGATTGGTATTCTGGGGGAAGCATAATCTGAGTCATGGTGAAGTGAGGTGTGAAAGACTCACTTGGAGAGGGTCACAAATGTATTGCTGTGGGAGGAGGTTGAGATTGATTTTGATTTGTTTGTAATATGGCTCTCAAAACCATGCATGACACACAATAGAGAATATATTCACATGCAGCACAGCCTCGAGTGGCTTATTGCTTTTATAAAATATTTTTTTCTTCTGCTAGTAGATGCTATGGTTTCATTTATATCAATATGACATAAATGAGCCAGAACATTCTGTTAGCACAGTTCTGATAAAACAGATAATGTATGATGAATGCACTCTTACAGTTTGTTTATCTTTAACTGTGATTTCAGCTATTAGATTTTTCCTCCAAAAAAAGTTAGAATTAAAAAATAGTTTTCAAATAATGTTTCTGGGTCAAGAGAAGAGCATGTTTATTTATTGCCAGACCATATCAGGTTAAGGAGAAAAACTTTTTAGGGTTAACTTAGTATGTCATACAGATAAGTGTTGGATGCAAGTTGGATAAGTGATGCAAGTTGGATCCAAGAGTTTTTTTATCTTTGTTTTTGCCACGGTGGCTCACTTAATACTTGATAGTGAAATGTTTTTTTTTGTCTTTGGCTGATAAGCATTGTGACCGTGGAGTTGTTGAACAGGGCTTTGTGCCCGGTTTCCCAGGTCCAGAAATACCAGTTGACAGATAGTTGGTCAAGGGAAGGTCATTAAACTGTGTAATAAAAAAGGTTAATCATTTATTATACAAATGTAAATGTATGTAAACCCTCAAAATGTATCAACAAGGAATTACACATCCATTATAAAGACTTGTGCTGCCATCTACTGGTTACATATATATATGGATTTCAAACTTGTTATAGCCAAGAAACAACAAGGTCAGACAGAGTACAACAATTTTATTATTTATTCCAATAACTAATAAACATCTGGATTATAAGAAAAGTCCAGAACTTCAAATAGTCTGCGAGGTGGAACAATCACATCAATTTTGGGAGAGTAGACAGTCAACTTAATTTATTTGAGAATCATATTATTCAGGAGAAACTACGGGGACAGAGATAATAGATAAAACAAATATTTCATATATAAATTGCCAATTTGCATGTACAGTTGCTTTCTTCTAAATACAGTTTCAATAGTACAATCCACTAATTGTTAAGAGCCACTCAAAGTCATGTGGCTCACCTTACACACACACAACACTCTCTGAACACATCTGCCTGTGATTTCAGCTCTATCTGTCCCATATAAAAACCGAAGATGGAAAAAGGGATCTTGAAGAGGTTTCAGGTAAACACACAAGGACATGTGATCAAGAAAAGGATCTTGGCTACATACTGAAGCAGATCAGCCACACAGTCCTTGAAGAAGCTTCTGCGCTAACAGGTTTTCCGTTTGAGTTGTGCTTTTAGCAGGAAGTGAAATGAGAGCAAGTTCCCTGAGAGGATAAAATGTTAACGAGCAGGGTGGAAGGGAAAACATCACACAGTCGTGCCTGTGAATCACAGATGACAACGCTGTATGCGTGATTTCTCTCAGCAAGATTCGCCTCTTACAAAACATTTGTTCTTTCAATTCACATCATTTTCAAATCAGAATACAGACTTTTGTTTGTGCCAACCATGACGATTTGGAAAAAAGTAATCATGCAAATATGTACGCCATGAGCACATATTTCATAATGGCGATTACAATTTACAGAACATGATTATGTGGTATACATTTCATTCATGATACCTATGAATATATCATTTTTAATAATGGCAAAAATCTATCACATATTGATGTGACATGAACATGATTTCATATTCATAACAAAGCCCCTTAAATAAAACAAGCAAGTTCTTACAACCACATTGCTATATTTCAGGAGCACAACGTGTATCAGTAACATGGTGGAATCCCGCCTTTAATACTGAGACGAGATGGTTTCAAACTGACAGATTTAACAGTTGGACAATCTGATGTATATAAAACAAAGAAAACTCAATACACAGTATTCTTCAACTGGCCACTTTACACTGAATCAATACTGGGATGCACATCACTAAAAGGAACATAATGGCTTATTCTTATTGGTGGATCACAATTAGACATCTAACCAGTCATGAGTCACGTGACCTCCTGGAAGCACAGCGTTAGGGTAAATCATTCAGTGTGATTAGCAAAAAATAAAACAGCTAAGCTTAGCAGCGTTTTGATTGGTTCAAGGTCAGCATCATTCAAATTGTTCTATGTTCGTTCTGAAAAAACAAACATGTTTAGATGACAACTATTGGACCAATCAATTGATCTAATCACTTTTACCAAGAAACAGTTAGAAAAAAAAGTATTTAAGTATTTGATAAAACAGATATGGCAGTGCAAACATAAGGAGCAGGCAAACTCTACGGTTGGTCAGTAGTTTGCCTTTGTGTAAAAAAACTGAAATCGAATTTTGGGATTGAAGATGTATTACATAGAAGGTGTGCATCGCCTTATTCTTAAAGAAGCATCTCATCTGAAAGAACTAGTGGTTTTAATTTAACTGTATGGAAATTGACTATTCAGCACCTTAAAATCACAACAGACTAAATGGCCTGAATAACGGTTTTATTTTTCCTTAATCGTAATGATAAAAAAATATTTAGGAGTAAGTAATGGACGTGACGATCTGGGTACATTCTTTGAGGAAATACTTTTGATGATTAATGTGCAGATTAGACTCTCTCTTTAATAAAGTCTATTAAAAATAAAAGTGTGTTATATACTAATGAGCTGAAATGACTGACAGTAATAAACATAAAAAAGTTGTGGGGAAATTAAAGTCCTCAGGTAAATTATATATATTTTTAAACAAACAAAGGGAAGTTCATTTCAGATGGTTTAGGATAAAAAAAGAAAAATACATAGTTGGAAATCAGTACTATAGTTGTTGAGTTTTACATATGAAACCAAATATTAACAAACAGTTACAATACAATAATTGTAATAGTAATCAAATATAGGTAACAATAATCTTAGGCTCGCAAAAGGCTGCTACAAAATGACCTGCCTCGGCTGTACCTCGGAGTCTGCGATTGGCTGGCACTGAGCTCAGCACTGGAGCCACTGAGATAAGGAGCTATCAGCCATGGGTCATTCTGAGGTCACCATGGAAACCCTAATTTCCCAAGAGCACAGCGGGATCTGGAATGAAATCAGCAAGAGGTTTGTTACTAGACATCATGTTAGCTATAGGACTATGGATCATTTTCACAGACTGTGATGACACCACTATATTTTCATTTTTAAATATAAACTATACTTTTTTTATAACCTTGGCATGAAATTACAGAAATGTGGTTACTACTGCTGGGTGAGTGTTTCTAATAAAAGGCTGTGAGTGATGTTTCTATATATATATATATATATATATGTATTCTTTGCTGTTGGAGCAAATGAAACCGAGAACAAAATATGAATGACATCAATCAGTAGCATTGCTTTTCTATCTAGTGGGTTTAGAAAATACAAAAGGATACAATAGGAAAGTGGCTTATCTCTCTGCATTAGACACTCACCATAGTGGGTCCTTATGTGGCTCCTCCTCTTCCTGTGCAACCAATCGTCTAAGCTGACTTTCTTCATCTAGAAAGACACACCGACATCCAAAATTAAACCGGTATTTACTCTAAAAGTAGTGCTTCACAATGAACTGAATTCATATTGGCCTGGTTTCACAAACAGGACTTAGAATAAGCCAGGATTGGGCCATTGTTCAATTAGGACATTTAAGCATTAAACGTGCCTTAGAAAAAAACATTACTGGTGTGCATCTTAAAACAAAACTAAGGCACTGATATATTTTAAGATCAGTCAGTGCAAGTTTATTTCAGTTGATACAGCTCAGACTTACATTTTAGTCTAGGACTAGGCTTAAGCCTTGTCTGTGAAACCGGGAGAATATGGCCTTATTCAATTAATAAAGGCAGCTAAATAAATAATATAATAAAAAATAAAACAAATAAAACGAAATATATAACATACATAAATATATACCTGGGGTCAGTGTTTTTGAAAAAACAGAAACTGAATTGAGAAACATAATAGAAGAGAACAGCATTTATCTTAGATAGATTTTTCTTGCAACAATCCAAAATTATTTACTGTCACTTTTGATTATTTTAAAACACACTTGATAAATAATTAATATATAAATGACCCTTTGAAAGGATGTTTGTGTGTGTTTGCATACATTTACATTTAAACATTTAGCAGATGCTTTTATCCAAAGCAACTTACAAATGAGAACAATAGAAGCAAATCAAAAATATATATTTTGTAAGTGCTGTGACAAGTCCCGGTTAGTATAAAGCAGTACATGTAGCAAGGTTTATTCATTTATTTTTTTTATAATAAATAATATGAAACTACATAGAATGGCAAAATAATAGAGAACACTAATGTTAGAGGGACAATTATTATACATTATAATCAAATATGAATAATAGTATAAAGTTTGTAGAGTTTATTGCTGAAAATATTAATATTTCAGCATTTTCAGCAATGAACTCTACCCAAGCAACTATACTTTCAATCACCCAGAGATGTAAAGAAACAATGGCTTGGGAAATTGGAAAGAAAGTCTTACCACATGGGTTTCCTTCCACATCGTCTAGGAGGTTGGCAGTGGAGTTGGCTGTGCCCAATCTGAGAAAGTGCAGTCAAAGTAAACAATCAACGCTAAATTTACTCAACTGAATCAAAGTTACTGTGCCAAGAATCATAAATAACATTTGCTAGGGAATCCACAGCCTTCTGAACACAAAACAGGGGAGCCACTGAGTTTAACAGTGAAAACACAGCATCTTAACTAAACCTGTATCTCTAAATATTTCACATTCCTTTAGCTTCCTTATCTGTGTTTTAATTTTTATTTCATACTTGCCCTAAACATATTCTGATTACTTGTTTCTTATACTGTACTGAATTAGGCTAATGTTTCTCTGACACATTTTGAAAGATACGAATGATGCCGTAGCAGCGTTCTTCTTTTAGACTTCCTCCGCTTCGTCTTCTCTGAGAAGCCTCTGGCAATTTCAAACAGCTTCTTCCTGGTTGCTGCAGATGAGATTGCAGCAGAAATGTTAATGTCCTGTAAAATGTAAAGTAAAATCCTGACTACGCAATTATCTTCCAGTGAACTGGGGTGTTTTAGAGCCTTACATTTCCCCATGTGCTTTAGCTTGTCTCTAAACAGAGCATCATCGGAGACTGCTGTGCAGGCCTCTACGGATCCGGAAGCAGAGTGGTCACCTGTGTTTCAGGGAAAAAAGTAAAGCATCTTGATGTCTGCAGCACAAACGTTGCAAAATGGGTTACATGTTAATTTGAAATTTTAAACAGGTTTATCAAAACTTTCTACGATTGGAAAGTCTACTGTATCACAGGCCTCTGAATTATGAACATGATCAAAACTGATGAAAACCTGTTGCACACAATGGACAATATGCATGATTGATATTACACTTATTTTTTGCAAGTAAAAAGGCCCTGAAGTTTCCCTTCAGGTCCTGGTACGCATGTCTTTTTGCAGTGAAATAAATGTGATTGGCAGCATTTTAAAACGAACACTTACTTAGGTATGATTATATACTGATCTTTAAAAAAAACATGTTATGTGTGAACAGTGGATCTAAAAATCAGGGACATTTACGATATGGAAAAATTACTTATTCCCTTAGACTCCAGATGAATATCTTTGAGGCAATAGAGAGTCCAATATTAAAAAGTAATACAGAATAATAGCTAACTGACTATATAGTGGGCTGGATTATATACATGTTTACAAAGCATTCCGATTTTCTTTTTACACGTGTCCTTATTTTTAAAATCTTGAAACTGTGAAAAAGGCTGTGATACAGCATGCTTTTGTCAAACGCCACTGTACTGAATTTCATTGTTGATGTTTGATGTTTTCCACCTCACAATTAAAACTTTTTGATCATAATACTAAGCATTTAAATATATAACCTTAATATATTATTAGAAAAAAATATAGTGATGACTGATATTTATTTGCATTTTATGTAAATGTTCTGCTATAACATTATCATCTCACTGATTTACATTACAAGCTAACAGAGTTTTCAGGACTTTCTGGCCATATAAAAATCAGCATTTGCACCAATTTTTATTTTGCTCAGTTTGAGGAAAATGTATGTTTTATTCTCCTTCAGTATGCCCCTTCAGAAACCTGATGTAACAAATATTATACTAACAAAAACATCACATGTCAGGCTTTACAGGGTTAAATAGTGAGGATTGGCAGTTTCAAAAAGAGAAAATTATGCATATGCACACAGACAGAGTGAGACGTACATGCTCACATACACAGAAACATGCACTGACACCATTCAGGTGAATATCTACCTGTGGAGTTCTCCATGCTAGCTGATGAATGACTGGATTTGGATTTCTTTGACTCGTATTTCAATCGATCTACAATATAAAGGCAGGTGTTATGGAAGAAAAACTAGGCCTTGACATTCAACGAGGATATGAGATTGTCCAACAAGAAGCATTCAAGTGTAAAAGCACAAAATGTGTATTACAAGTCATAAAATCTGGCTGTGAGAAATAGACCCTGTTAATGACCTTGGAGAGAAACCGCAACATTCACAGCCGGGTTGAGTAAATTAGCATAAGAATGGACTCTTCAGGATTTGTGTAGGTGGGACTGTGAAAGGAGGGGAAGTGGAGTATGCCAGAAACTGCTCATTGTCCCGTTTAGCGTGTGGGCGAGTGTCTTCCTACCTCTTTCCAGCGCAATGAGGAACTCTCGGTTCCTTTGCAGCTCCTTCATGAACTCCTCATTCTGCAGAAAGAGTGCAATACGCTCATCATCTAAATATTGCTTCAGTTTGCGTTCCTGCTCTGAAGGGCTGCCTGTTCCCGTGGCGGCCACCACAGTGGGGACCTTCTGGGGTACTGAGGAAGAGGAGGAGGAAGGCTTGGAGATGCTACTCTGAGAGCCCTGCAGAATATTGAAAGGTAGAGGGATATAATAAGGATGAAAAGCCCAGCAGCTAGTTTTAAAGTAAACTTCAAAAACCAAACACAGTTCCCCATAGTCAGCATCTCAAATATGAACAGTAAATCATTAAAGACAACTGTCGGCTGCAATGGTTAATTTAGGTTTTTTTGTCCAATTCTCCAACTAACAGTTTCTTCCAATCATACACAAAATATTTTAATATATACATTTAAATTATTTAATATAATTATCTGAAGGAATATTTCAACTCTAAAATGATTTTGCATATAAGAGATGAAGACTATTTTGTAACTCTTCAGATTTTTTTTTTGTGTTTGTTTCAATTATCATCATAAATGTTTTCCAACAAAATCTACATTAACATATTTATGATGCACGGTTTTATTACATCATTTTGTTTAATGAATACTATAAAACACTATATACAATGGAATACTGTCTATAGTATACTACACATATATTATATATTTACTAATTTAATCTTTATTCCCTTAATGGTAATGTAGAAGAGAACTGTTGACACTATGTTAATGGGATGGAAATATGCTTAAAACAGGGAAATTCATTCTACTAAAAATACTCACTGTTAAAGCGAGAACCTTAATAAAATGATAGAGATCATGTTGCCTTAAAATACCAAAACAATGCCTTATGTATGGCTGATCATCATATGCAGGATAGCTGTGTATGTAGTATGTGCACAGAACAAGGATACCAGTATAGTTCATTTAGCCATTCAGAAAGCATGATCTGGCTTTCTGAAAACTTAATAAAAGCTTAAGAGCTTAAAGACAACACAGACAGTTCAAAATAACAGAAGGTATTTGAAATGGAAATATTCTGTAACACTATAAATGTGGTCAATTTTGATCTTTTAGTACATTCTTGCTGAATAAAAGTATTCATTTCTAAATAATTTCCTCAAAAAATTACTTAATATCTAAAAACATTTAATGAAAAAGCGTAATCTTACTTATTACTATTATAGCATCACATGATAAATGCTCACCTGTATACTGTCCAACTTGTTGGGGCAGGATTCGCAGGAAGTCGTCAGGCAGATTGCCAAGTAACGGTGGGTTCCAGTTTTTGTAACCTTGTACTTGTCTGTGTCCAGGGGGAGGTTGGGCCTCAAATCTGAAAGATAACCGAAGCCAGTGTCACTGACACTTGTTTCAATGACAACACACATCAGAGTTATAACTTAATTACAGATCCGATTTCAGATGACAATTCAATTACAGATGTGTCTGCCCTTTTAATGTTTGTGAATTCATGGGTATTATGATCTGTGGATAAATGGAATCACATGCATATGGTTTATTAAACCACACACAAGGATGAACAAGAACTGCAGTTTGGTTAATCAGCACCAGAGGGCATCATTTAGAGAACTGTAATTAAAATGAACAAGGAGCCTGAGACCCATGATGACCCCATTACATGTTTCCAAGACGGATGTTTCAGTAATTTGTTTAAAACAGCTCTTTAACTCCTTTTTTTGTGGAAATTGGAAAGAATGATAAGTTGAGAACATCAAAACGCTATTTATAACCTGGGTGGAGGAACAGGAGGAGCATCCGGGTATTTCCTGTCATATATGTGCATGTCATATGTTGGTGGTGAGTAGACAGGGGGCGGCTCTTCATCGGAGCTGTCTGGCTCGAGGGTCCGCTCAAGAATCTGATTAAAGAGAACAAATAAAATTACACTGTACAGATCCATTCATTTATTTAGTAGTGGCCAGTTAGTAAAACCATTAATGGTAGAACGATGTCAAAAATATTGGTTTCGTGGTAAGTTGATAATTACATAAAACTAGACTATTCTTTGCTTGAAAGCTATGAGACATTGATTTAATTAAATTTGTTCATAATTCAATTAAATCTAATTAAATTACCACTAGAAGCATTAGCTAGTGAAATTCTGGTATCATGACAAATCTAAATTATAATGATGGATCTTCTGTATCCATAATCATATGGATTTTTTCTTTATTGTATCTTAGATCAATGATTGCTGTGATTTTCATATAAATGGCATATACGGATACAGGCCAACACATCCAAGCTGATTTTTAAATAAAAATTCTAAATGAAATCAACAAAATAAAAATAAAAAAGTATTTACTTGAAAGTCATTCTTGTAATTTGATTGTTTAGTTGTAAATAAAATAATTATACATTTATAATCGTGTCTTTTATTGGTTAAAATTCATTTTGATTTTCAAACTAACTTCCTTTGCAGTACAGCATGTGTACATTGTTTTAAGATATTCAAGTTTATATTAAAATAAGAAATATAGCAATGTCAACGTAATGTATTTAATTAAAAACCATTGTTTTGATTACCTGGTACATATTTGAACTGAATTAAATTAAATATTCAATTAAACAGAAAATTATATTAAAATGAAATGACTGTCATTAAATGTAGGCTATATATTAGACTGGTATCTTTCTTATTGTACCTTGTCTGACTCCTTAGGTCAATATTTGCAGTGATTTTCATACCAACAGCATACTATTTCAACACATCCCCTTTTAAACATATGATTATAAATAATGCAGGAGAAAAAAATACACCAGTGGGGAATGTCCTTAAAAGCAGAGAATCACGGCAGAACGTATAAACAAAATGCACTGCAGTTTATGCTTCACTTAGGATTGCATAGAAGTCTAATGGCAGAGCATCTCCGCTGGACCATGAAGCAGACTGTTACAGAGACAGACAGATAGACTGTGTGTCTCAGATCCATCTCGGGGCCCAATACTGACACACTTTCTTATCGGAGCAGTCAGGTGTAAGAGGATTGTGGGTAAGAAACCTATTGATTATCACACCCCAAGAGAGTGCAATAAACAGCCTCAATTTCAATCTGTTTCTGATGCAAAACTATTGTATGACTTCAGGAGATATCTAAAATAAACAGTAATATAGAGCATAAGCTGAGTGGACCACTTAAATTACACACACACACACACACACACACACACACACACACACACACACAAACAAATATACATACATATGTATTAAAATTTCACTTTCTGTTTTCCAATGAAGAAATGTTATTAAAGGAAATATGGGTTACAATGGATGCTTTAAAAGACACTGACCTCTGGTGGGATGCTGTCATCCGAATCTGAACTGTCATCTGAGCCATCAATGCTCATCTGCAGGAGCTGGTCGATTGTAGCATCCACAGCCCCATTATTGGAGCGCAGTACGCACTCGATCACCTCATAGTCCATGCTAGGGAACATGATTTTAAAGTCCTCCATGGCCTGGTTGAACTCCAGCCGCCGAACTTGCCGATTGGGCCTGGAGTTGTTGAGCTCACCGCCACCCCGAGACCCTCCATTACTGCTGCTGCGTCGGAAAAGGCTGGTCATCCTACAGGAAGACTGTTTTTCTTACCCGACCAATGATGCCACGCGGGAAATGCTGGTGCCTACTTCCGCCTGAAGTCTCCCACAAAACGTATCGGTCTGTCTCACGTTTTTCTTTGGTTTCTGAAACTATTCAAGTTCACTTTTTCATCATTCCGAATACAATCTAGTCCACTGGAGCGAGATAAATCCTTTCTTTCTCTTCTTCTGCTTGTTAAGCTGCATTCAACACGACAGTACGGAGTCGCAGACACGAGGGAAGTAGACGGTCTGGTCTTGAGCGCTCTAGCTTTGTGTCCGACTGTGAGATCTGCCCATTAGCTCTGCTCGATCTGAAAATAAATACACAGACAAGCTATTAAAAGGACAGGGTTTGAAACCATACAGTTCATTATACAAACCTTTGACTGCCAAACATCAACCGTTTGATAGTCTGAACTCGAGCTTCTTATTGCCTAGCCTGTATTTAGTACACACACGTTGCTACAAAGTCATCTATCCCTAAGAGACGGATATAATGACATCCACAGATATAGTGACACAGGCAGAAATAAGCAGATAAAAAAACAAAGCTTCAGTGAGGAGTCGAATTCTAGGTTGGGAAATAAATACAAGGGTGAGAAATCCAGGATCTGGATGACATAAAGGGCACCTAAATACTACAAATGGAAAAGCATCATTACACCAGTGTTGTGACAATAGGTAAGATTTGTATTTGCCCAACCACAAAATTACTTTATTTTACAAAAGTGCAAATTAGTTTTTTAATATAAATGCAAAGCTGAATTATATAAATATTAAATCAAACTGTTGTGCTGCCTAACATTTGTGGAAACAGTAATACCATTTCCTTTAAGGATTTTTTGTTTTTTTGTGAAAGTTCAAAGGATAAGAATTTATTTTAAAGATAAAGTATAAATTTCCTTTTAAAAAAATAAAATACCGGTATATACACTACGAAACCCTTAACTATAT
This sequence comes from Gymnocypris eckloni scoliostomus, assembly GCA_027564155.1. Taxonomy (NCBI): domain Eukaryota; kingdom Metazoa; phylum Chordata; class Actinopteri; order Cypriniformes; family Cyprinidae; genus Gymnocypris; species Gymnocypris eckloni. Next base: position 8,146,917 of record CM050417.1, on the reverse strand, counting down.
TAGCCAGCAACATACTGTGACCTTATTAGCTGACTTATTTAACAAACGTTTACAACTGCAAGGTATAAAAAAAAACATGATCAATAAAGGTAGTATTAATTGACAATGTGGCCCAGGTTCAGTAGGTCATATGACCATTCCATCATCTGGCCCGAACTCTTCCACACTGGCCCATAGGGCATATGTTATCATATAACATCAGTTCAGCTTCAGTAACAGCACGAGCTTGGAGGAACTGCAGCGAGGGAAGATTAGTTAAATTATCATCATGTCAGTAAGAGATAGCTTGCACAGACAAATGAGCTTAAGAAAAAGACATGCTGAGCTCACCCCAAAACACAGTAAGTACAGGCTGGATTAGCTCTAGTTTCATAGTGTCTATGAAACCGCAGAGTGAGACGATATAGTGACTGAAATCAAGGAGCAACCGCAACTACTAGAATGGCCTCAACTCAATAAATTAGATGGAAGAAAAAGGCTGTAGCGTGTCTGACCACAAGGCTTTTAATTTAACAGAATAAGCTCTCGCTTCAATCAACATTTTGCAAAAACTTCATTACATTTTAAAATACAGTATATGTAAAAGGCCTTTACAAATTACTGCAGTTTATACACAGATACAGATGACAGATAGGCAGACAGACAGATATATACATTTTTTTATTTTATGTAATTTTGTGACTTGTTTTACGTACAATTAAAGGGTGTGCATGTGACGTGTATATGTGTGTACATACATACATTTACATATACAGTGGGGAAAATAATGATTTGATCCCCTGCTGATTTTGTAAGTTTGCCCATTTATGAAAAAAGAAGGGTTTATAATTTTTATGGTAGGTTTATTTTAACGGATAGAGACAGAATATCAAACAAAAATTCCAGAAAAAAGCAGCATACAAATGTTATAAAAATATTTACATTTTAGGAAGTCAAACAAGTATTTGATCCCTAAGCAAAATGTGACTTAGTACTTGGTGCAGAAACCCTTGTTGGCAATCACAGAGGTCAGATGTATCTTGTAGATGATCACCAGGTTTGCACACAACTCGGGAGTAATTTTGGTCCACTCCTCTTTACAGATCCTCTCTGAATCATTAAGGTTTCTTGGCTGTCTCTTGGAAACTCAAAGTTTCAGCTCCCTCCACAGACTTTCTAGGATTAAGGTCTGGAGACTGGCTAGGCCATTCCATGACCATAATGTGCTTCTTCGAGCCACTCCTTTGTTGCCTTGGAGGTATATTTTGGGTCATTGTCATGCTAGAAGACCCATCCACGACCCATTTTTTGTGTTCTGGCTGAGGAAAGGAGGTTCTCATCTAATATTTTTTATGGTACATGGCCCGTCCAATTGGCCCTTCAATGCAGTGAAGTCGTCCTGTACCCTTAGCAGAGAAACAGCCCCAAAGCATGATGTTTCCTCCTCCGTACTTGACGGTGGGGATGGTGTTCTTCGGGTGATTATCAACATTTTCTTCCTCCAAACACGACGAGTCGAGTTGATGCCAAAGAGCTCAATTTTGGTCTAATTTGAACACAGCACATTCTCCCAAGCCTTCTCTGAATCATTTAGATGTTCATTGGCAGGGCCTGTACATTGCCTTCTTGAGCAGGGGATTTTGCGTGTCCTGCAGGATTTCAGTCCTTTGCGGCGTAGTGTGTTACCAATGGTTTGCTTTGTGACTTTGGTCCCAACTGCCTTGAGATCATTAACAAGCTCCTTCCGTGTAGTTCTGGGCGGATCCTTCACCTTTCTCATGATCATCCTTAACCCATGAGGTGAGATCTTGCATGGAGCTCCAGACTGAGGGCAACTGATGGTTATTTTGTATTTTTTCTATTTCTCAATAATCGCACCAACAGTTCTCTCCTTCTCACCAAGCTTCTTGCTGATGGTCTTGTAGCCCATTCCAGCCTTGTGCAGATCTACAATATTGTCCCTGATGTCCTTTGACAGCTCTTTGGATCTTACCTATGGTAGTGGAGAGGTTGGAATGGAAGATGCAGATTCTATGGACAGGTGTCTTTTATAGACACAACGAGCTGAAATTTGGAGTATCTTCTTAAAGTAATTCTCAAATAATTATTTTCCCCACCGTATATATACACACACATAAATATATATTAGGGATGTAACGGTTCACAAAATTTACGGTTTGTTTCGATACTTCACACGGTGTCACATTTTCGATACGGTGGGCGGGGCAATTCGTTATGTCACAATGTTGGAAATATTTATGTTTTAAACCTTGAAGGCGAGGCGATGGATATCACACAAGCATGCATTTGAACCAGGGATTGCACATGTGCAAATTTTGCACAAGATTTATGCCGGTGAACATCTTAATCTCAGACAATTCACTATAAGCAGAAAGTGAAAACAGAATGACAGAGTAATGACGAAGCTTTCGACATCTGAAATGTACCACCTTTTTTTTCTGTTTGACCAGCAGTTAAATGTGTTTGTTTACACACATAGAAAAAGAAAAGTGTAAGCTTTTAATAAGTCTAAGAATAAAATGATTAATTTAGCATACTCAACATGTTAAAATTGATATACAAAACTTTTTTTTTGCTGTTTTCTAACAGTTTGGACTTAAATATAGAAAGAAAACTAGCACTTAACCTATTCACAGGCATTTTGTTTAGGCAGATACCGTGATGTATCATTATAGGATTTTCTAGAAATATATTGATTATTGCAGAATCGCTGTATCGTCATATTATCGTTACCATGAGCCATGTATCGTGATTATATCGTATCACGAGGTACCCTGCGATTCCCACCTATTGATGACTGTAGAATTAATATTTCAATTAATTGTCATTTTAATTTAATAATAAAAGTAACTTCATAATAAGAATAGGCCTAATAAAAATAAGAATGTATGTATAACATTAATTGGAAATGACAAATCCACTTAAAATTGCCAATAATTGATGTTTTTGACTATCTCTGGCTATCGTCGATACAAGATCATCGTCTTTCGACGAATCCCAGCAAGGGAAGGTTATCACGGAGCAGGCAGCACATTGCCTGTTAAGTTGATTGGGCTGACTTGTTGAGCAGCAGTGGCACTGATATTTCACACACTTTAAGCTCTTTTATTTTCCAAACATAATAGCATTAGTCCAACGAATCATTCGGTTTGTAATGTGCACCAAACCAAAAGCCTCGTTTCTTACTACAAAATACTTAAACATATATAATTTTTATTGTATATTAATAAATGTATAAAATAATTTAAGTTATTGTAATATTACACATTAGACATTTTTCATCATCCCAAAACTTTATTTCCAGGTTTAAATAAAACGATTTCTAAACCGTAAAATCTATTATTGACAAATAGCAAATCTTAATTAAAAATTAAAATAAATTGTTTACCTTTTTTTTTTTGGCTACATAATGTAAATCCTGACCCCCCCGCAGGCCTCAGTCCTCTCCACATCTAGTGGTACAAGGTTTTCCATATATCTGCTTTGGGTTATGATGTGAAACAGGAATGCTAAAAATGTGCGAGTCTGCGGAGCACGTCTGCAACTTTGCTGTGATGTTCTCATATGCCTGCCTCCTTACTTGCCCCATTTCCACCCTCCCTTTCTATCTCCTCTCAGTACAGGGCAGAGAAATCCCTGCTTCGGTGAAACAATGCACACAGCCGAGCCCGAGCCAAGCCCACATGGCACTGCCAGGACCCAGCACCTCTCAACAGCCTCTCGTTGGCATGGAGACATTTTGTGATGTAAACAGGATGCTTCGCTGTGCAATGATATGAAAGCGCATGCACGCCTGCAGGGATGCCGGCAAGAGAGCGGGGAGCACTGTTTAATGCTCAAGGAAAAAATCCTCTCGTGGCCAATTTCAGTGGCTCGAGGATTGTGTTCGGAGTGAAAAGGTATTGTTTTAGTTCCCAACTGAACCAAGCGCCTATTTTGCATCTACTTAGTCATTCGGCTTAGACGCTGTGATGCCTTGACGACGCACAACAAGAAAGGTCACTGAAACAAGAGTGGTTTTCTAAGAGTATGACCTATTTGGCTGGGAGTAGTGGCAACTCAGAAAAATAAGCTGAGGAGAACTGTGATTTCCTGTGAAAATCCTTGGTCAAGGATAAGTTTAAGAGTTTATTATAGTGCTTTCAAGGCAAAGCTGTGTTGATATTCCTTAAAACATGCTGATTTGGTGTTTCCTTAAAATTGAACCGCTGAACATAATTTTTTGGTTATAAATTATATAAAGTTTCTAAAATAAGATTTAGGAGTAAAGTCTGAAAATCTTCTTTTGACTTCAATTTTTAAATATGTTTATCAACAGCATTTAAAATGTAACCAACAGTGATGATGTCAACATACTATTTGCATACTGAATTCTGATTGGTATTTTCTTTCTTGCATATGCTACGGTTCAAAGGTTTGATGCCAGTAAGTTTTTTCTTTTAAAGAAATTAGTCCTGTCATTCAGCAAGGATGCATTAAATTAATCAAAAGTGACAGTTAGGACATTGTTGCTACAAAATTTATATTTAAAATAAATGCTGTTCTTTTGAACTTTCTATTCATCACCGAATTCTGAAAAAAAAAATCTTAAGCACCAAGTCAGCATATTAGAATGATTTTCGAAGGATAATGTGACACTGAAGGCTAAATATTTAGCATTGCATCACAGGAATAAATTATATTTAAAAATATAAAATAGAAATCAGTTTTTAAATTGCAATTATATTTTACAATATTACTTTTTTTTATTGTATTCATGATCAAATAAATGCAGCCCTGGTGAGCATAGGAGACTTCTTTAAAAACAAAAACAAAACAAATAGGATTAAAATTGACCTCTAGTCTATTTAACTTTTAAAATCTATACAAATAAAATAAACCGCGTTCACACTGCAATTACAATAATTAATATTTAATATATTATATTTCTTTATACAAGTATTAATAATAATAAACATTCCCACAAACATGAATTTCATGGTCTCAGCCTGAAAATAGTTCCTCCTCAAAAGCAATACTAGGCCTATATTTAGTGCAAAGCTGCTTGTTGTCTGGGGAGTATTTCAGTATGGAATTCTTTCTGTATTATTTCAACTCCCATTGGGGATCCCTGGAGACAGAAAATAGGGAACAGGATGCTCCATAACAAAACATTTAGAAGTCTCAGAAACTATATTATATAATGTAATACGAATGTCAACAACTCAGCAGTGTAAAATATAATCTAGTAAATCTGGTTCACAATGAATGCAAGGATGTAAACCTCTGGAGTTTGAGGCATACAAGGTACAAAGAGCTGTAGGCAATATATAGATGAGCTTATCATCAGCTGAAAATTCCGAACATCCCATTTTCCACTCACCCTTCCTGCTCGAGACTCTCACTTCCTGTTGTGAAGCACCGTCTGACCAATCACTAACACTCCATATCAAAGAGCTTTGAACTGAAAAAGAACACAGCAGAGATGAGTTGCAGTGCACGTATATGTGTGCGCTCAGAGTTGGCACGGACTGCACAAAGCCAAGGCTGTACATTCCACAGAGCTATTTTTCACATGACTATGATCTATATCCGAGAACCTTCTAGTTCTGGAGAACTCCTCCAGAAAACCAACTCACTGTCTCTACAGCCAATGTAATGACAAAAAAATTCAGATCAGATGAAAAACAGTTTCTGTTAAATGTGCTTCATAAATGTGTTCTGTAACATGCCTACAATTGTACAAACAAGGTAGTGGGACTTTGGCTTATTCTTAGGTAATATAAAACTGAAAAACAACAAGGAAAGTACTTTGAACACAATCAATCTATTTCATGCTTTACAGCTGAACAGAACAGTGGTTAAAAAAGAATAATAATTTCAGAAATGTATTATTACATTACAGGTTTTGATTCATTTTTGATTTGATGGTCAACTAAGAGAAAAAAGTATAGTTTTGCTGAACAGAACAATTTAAAATACTAATATTTTGCAATATTATGTAATTTATTCCAACCAAAGTTCTCATTATAATGCTATGTTTATGAAATTCCAGTGAATTTTATGTGCTATATAGAGAGAGAGAATTGCAAGAGAGAGAGAGAGAGAGATGCGAGAGAGCGCTCCCGCTGTGATGCGCTTTCAACAACGCATGACACACGGGCAAGAAGAGGATTTACTATAGATTTCACATTCTTTAAAGTTCTCATTATAATGCTTATGTCATTAATGTTTATGGCAGATTTGTGCTATATTCCTAAATCGCCTGCGTGTTTTCGAAGCCATATGAAGTATACAAACTATTTTAATTGAAGTATGCATACGGTTGAACAAATATGAAGAAAAAGGATTTTTGAATTTTTCAAAACTAAACATCTAAAAGCAATATGACCGTCTCAAATAACAGTCAATATCTGGCATTGCATTTGAGCATGAAACTACTGGTAATATACAGTGCATTCAGCAAGTAAATAAATGTTAATATCCAAATGCATCCTATATTAGATGAATCAGATATGTATGTAGTTAATCCAGACATCACTACGTGACTTCAAAGTCAAGCTTCTCTCTTCTCACGTCTATACTCTTGCATACGAAATAATCCGATCTCAGGGTGCCGCATAAAGTGCTGCTATAACCAATCAGAACCCCCGATCATCGTTTTCATGATCGATCATTGCTGTCACGGCCGAGTACTCTATTGCTGTTGCACATCCCTAATACACATACATATATATATATATATATATATATATATATATATATATATATATATATATATATATATACACACACACACAATACATACATACACACACAATACATACATACATACATACACACATCAATCTACTGACCACAAACTTTTGAGTTGGATTAGGATAGGATTGTTTTTTATAGGAATCGTAATTTTAAACAAACAGGCTGTCAAGTAAATTTTATGTTCAAACAGCCAACATAAATTATATAATATATTAATAATATTTAATACATTTTATTTTTCTGAACCAATATAACAATACATTAAAACACAGCAATATCTTTGTTTTAGTCATAAAAAATGTAAAGCTTGTAAATTGCTATAAAATGGTCAATGCAAATTGTGAAAACAGTTTCTGATTTAAAGAAATAAAGAGCTCAAACTTAGTTCAAGAAAATTAGTTTAACTTAAAAAATATACTGCCATTTTTCATACTGAAGTTTAAATCAAAGATGTTATTTGTGCTGCTAAAATATCTTAACATAACCCTACCATGTTCCCTGAGAACAGTAAAAAGCCTTAAAAACAGTCCGAAAAACCTACACAATGATACATAATGCTACTTAATTTTGGTCTGCAACAATATAATATTGAATGCATCACAAAATTCAATATAACAACCCAGCACTAGTTAGAATCTGATAGATTAATGGAACTGGATCTAACAAAAAAGCTAGTACAGATGCCTGTGACACAGAATAAGAAAACAACTGCCAACCGCAGCAGTCATGACCTTTTTAACCAAGGATTTAGCAAACTCATCCAGGTTAGTCAATAACTCACATGCTGCACAGAAGCTTTCCAGAACCAACACATGATGTGAATTATGGGAAAAGAAACGCATCATATCCTGCCTGCAGGCCAGTGGACATCCAGATGCTTTAAAAACATTTAGAAAGCCTGAAGACCATTACCTGCTCGGAGGATACATGGATGTGAGATGTCCACTTTCACATGCATTATTCAGCTCGGTTCAGTATTATCGTTTAGACAAAGATGGATTAAAGTGGGCAGATCTTGATGGGGATAAGAAAGAATTAAACTGATGAAGAGTACTTGTAAAAACCAAGCAGTGTTTGCTCTCAGAAAGCATGCTTCATGTCATTAAGCCATCTTGAGTTTAAGAGGATTTCCAAGTATTCAAGTGTACCTTTTTCTGGCACCCAGACTAATATATGAGAGGATAAAAAAAGAACAATTTAAGAGCAGAATAAATATATTGAATTTAACAAATAAGTGGATTTATCAATATTATTACTTTGCCTTATTTCAATGCTAATTCAACAAAACAGCACTGATTTGGAGTTGGGAAGTATAATCATGCATAGCTTAATACCATGTGTAAATATAGCTATGGTTTCTATAAAACCTTATTTGCTACAAAATATTTAGAAATGGCCATAGTTTCAAAATAAAAATGAATGACTAGTTTTGGTAGCTGAAAATCAACAAATTAGCCAAAATGTTCAATAAAAGAGCATGAGGCAGGATGATTATTTAGAATAATCATTCATTCGAATTCAGTACAAATTACAAGAATGTCTTGTTAAAAGCATTTAACAAGCTGATTGCTGAATGAATACAGAGTAATACACTGTAAATTAAAAATTTCCCAATGATTGCATCCCTGCTACAAAGTAGAAATTACCCAAATACAAAACAGGCACATTCTAAGGCAATGATATGTCAAGGAAACAATGAGACATTTTGGGTGTTGACCCACATTAGTGCACCATGGCCCCGTCACATTGACTTCAGGCCTCTTTATTGTGAGCACTAAACTGGTTGCACTCAACTTGTTTTGACAGCCGATAAAGGCCAATTAAAGCCTGCAGGTTGTGTTTTCCCAAGCCTTGTCCAGGGCATTATCAAGAAGCATTTTTTTCTGAAATTAGTTTCACTTTGCATTAATAACGGTAAACCTGACAGTCTGCCAAATGCTGTAAGGCTGAAGGACTTCAAAGGAGAATAAAACCGATTTCAGCAAGCAAGCTTTGATGTAATGATTCCTCAAGTGTGCGCTCGCTGTGATCAATATTTAACAAAGCTCTAATAACGTCAAAGTGCTTCTATATTAGAGTGGGAGAGTACAGTTTAAAACCGCTCAGAAATTGCAGAAGACGTCCAAAGAGACCAAGCCACTTTTCAAATGGGAAACTATCTGGCGAAATCAGCACAAGCTAAAAAAAAATAAACAGGCTAGCAAATCAGGAAAAAAAACAGAAGTGAGAGAAACTCTCTTTCACCAAGACTAATGAGAGGAAGAAAAAAACATGGGTTTGTTGACAGCAGATCTTTTCCAAGCAGTGTGTGCAATGATCAAAAGAATGCTAAATCTAGATGCTCAAATATAAGGCAGTTTCGTTCCTGCAACGCCGCCTGGCTTCAAACTGTCAAACACAGATTAAAGACAACGTTTGCTCTGTTGGGTACAGACTCTATCTGGCATAAATAGACAAAAATGAAGTTAACAAATAGACAATAACAATATTAGGTCTTGTGACTATATTCCGAATAAAAATACCCCGCAAATGGAGCAGTAAAAGCAAAATATGGCTGTTCTGCAAGCAGATGAACAGAACGGACTCACAGGGGGAGAAACTGGAAAGCCTCCACACGTTCTCAAGTGAGCCAGTAAGCTTTAACACCTTGGCAGACGGACAAGAGCAAAACTAATTGCAAAACAGACCTTAGACAGAGGCACAATCAATTACGCCGTCTGTGACGTCTGGCTGCTTCTGCTCGTATGTGTTTCTGAATGAAGGAAGTGTGAAGTCTGGAAAGTAGAATAATTCATGGTTGAAAGGGAGTAGCTCACTGCTATCTGTAATGGGACGTGCGTCTATCTGAATGCATCACTGACTGGATTGATGCCACGGAGCCATTCATTGGCAAAATCACTTGAATTGGGACACAAAACAGTTCGGATTTGATTCATAGCTGTTTCTGCATTCATTCTGGAAACACAACTCGAAAAGGCTTGTATGTGGAGGTACTATCAGCAGTGTTTCTGAGGAAAAGCACTGTCATTTTGTGACTCCGGGTTAGATGAATGAGCAGAAATCAGTCAGGCAGGCACTGAACCAAATTGTGTAGGGTTTGACAATCCCCTCCTCCTCTTTCTTCCTCTGACCTGGTTCCAAAGCCATAGTCAACATGAGGGAACCAGGGTTTCTGAAACAGGAAGGTGGAAAGAAAAAGGCCCCCAGCATGTCCACTGTCCCGCTGCTGGATGGTCTTCAGAGTGTCACAAGAGATCATCTGTTGAGGTTTGATGCCATAAACCCAATAACGGTAGTGATGATCTTAACAGACCTTTTCAGGGTCATCTGCCACAGCAGGAACTAAATCTGCACTGTCCCCTGGGAGGCCAACACACAAAACATTTCCTAGGAGCATCCTCTAAAAGTACAGTAGCACCTTTTAACTACACTACCACTATCCACTCAAATACATAAACATATTGTTAACGTAGTGATGTGAAATGTCTTTAAAAGTTTAGTCCGATAAGTCAGATTTTAAAGCAAGGATGCAATAAACTGATTATAAGTGACAGTAGATAGATGTTTCTATTTTCTAATACATTTCTAATGTTCTGTTCTTTTGAACTTTTGAAATACATGTACTATGGTTTCCACAAAAATATTAAGCAGCACAACAGTTTTCAACATTAATCATAATAATAAATGTTTCTTACGCACCAAATCAGCACATTAGAATGATTTCGGAAGAATCATGTGACACTGAAGACTGAAGTAATGGATGCTTAAAATTCAGCATTGCCATGAAAAGAATAAGGTACATTTGAAAATAATAAGAAAAGAGTTAGTTGAAATTGTAATAATATAAGTGCTTTTATTGTACATGTACAAATAAATGCAGCCCTGGTAAGCACCAGAGACTTCTTAAAAAAATTGCAAAAACTAGTCCTAACCTTTTCAATAGTAGTGTACATCAAAAACCCCTCCAAGAAACACAAAATGTTACGCATAAGTTGTTAGTAAATTAAAATTACTCTGTAATTAAAACAGTTTTTCCACAATGGCAGTACACCACTGTAGACGGGGTGAGGAGGAGACGAATTGTTGAATAAAGTCGTTATTTTTGTTTTCTTTTGCACAGAAACTTTTTTCTTGTAGCTTCGTAAAATTACGGTTAAACCACTGATGTCACATGGATGGTCTGAGAGGTCTTGGATTCTATCAAAAATATCTTAATTTGTGTTCCGAAGATGAACGAAGGTCTTACAGGTTTGGAACGACATGAGGGTAAGTAATCCATTTTGGGTGAACTACCCCATATTCGTCTGGTTCTGATTCAATTTTGATTCGCTGCATAGTTTAATTTCAAACATGCTGCCTAAAAAAACAGTGGAGAAGAGATGGTCCTTCCCCAGTTTTAACAACTACAGACCAATACCCTTGAAGCATTAAAATGCTAATTTATTGATATTTATACTAGGGGTCGACCGATTATCGGCCTGGCCGATTATCGGCGCCGATATTAAGCATTTTACCGATTATCGATATCGGCCATTTTAAAAACAGATTTGCCGATAATTTTTTTTTTTTTTTATGCAAACAAACATATTATTTACAGGTGACATTATTTATTGGTGAATAAATAATACAGGTGAAACTATTTAATGTTTAAATGCACTATTTGGCTCGATGCAGCCTGTCTGAGCTCAACACTCTGTGAGAGTGAGGCGATCTCTCAATCTCTTGAGAGCAATCTCCACCCACCGCTCATCTGATATGTAGAGTCACGAGTCCCGACCAATCAACGCGAAAACTGAAGGCAGTCTCACACCGAGAGCACTTGCTAACTGGAGCTGCCTCAGTGATCACGCATCAGTTGCCTCTCAAAGGTAAAGCAGCAGCAGACGTTGCTGAAGTTGCAAAACACCTCAATATAACCTATGATGTCCGCGATTGCGAAAATGCGGGCGGAATCGCGGAATGCAGTCATATAATGGAATTTACCGATAACGCGGAATGTCATGGAATGTGTCAAGTTTGGATGAATTAATCAAAAGTAGGTCAGTACACTTAAATCGACTCGCGCATGGACTAGTATCTATAAATATTAAGCCGCTAAAACACTATTTAAATATGAATCCTGCATGTTCTGCATCTCTGTTAATGAATGACACAGACGTGCAGTTTCATTTACTGCACACATACATAATCGAGCGCCTGCTGCTCGCAGTGTTTTCAGCATAAATGAGGACATAAATACACGAACAACATCCCCAGAACTGCTCCGAGAGTCACTTGATGAGCATTTGACCGTTTCATTTGAGTAAAACGATCGTCATATATATATATACATAGGCTACAGAAACTTAAAAGGTCCTCATGGCAACCTGTCAAAATATAAGTTCGGTTTAGCCGAATATATTACTGTATACGTAATACAACTACAACAATTATTACAACTTTTGTTGAGAATAATCACACAATACGCTAAATACGTTTACTTTAAGTTTGACAAAATGTTTACAGAATGCTTCTGGGTGATCTCTGTACTTATGTTATTATTAATTGTATTAATATTACTGTTTATTTAATGTTGTTGTTATTAACAGTTTTCAGAATAAAAGACATGTTTAAAAGCATTTAAAGAACGTTTTTTGTCAGAGCTCTTGTTATTATTAATTTTGGCATTCATTTTCATTTTACACCAGACACGTATATCGGTTCAAAAATATCGGTCTACTTGATCTGTAATAATCGGTATCGGCCCTGAAAAACACATATCGGTCGACCCCTAATTTATACGTATACAGTTTATCAAAACTAATCTGTTTGTGAGAGTTGTTTAATAAGAAAGACACTTCTGAATTTGTTGTCCTAGGGTCATATTTTTAAAATACAGAAGCTTAAATGCATTGGACATTGATTTGCTATTTTTGGGACTAAACACATTTTGGGAAAAAATATTTCTGAATATATGCAACATCCAAAAACTATACAGTTTTATTCCCAAAAGTCTGACAGCAAACTATTTACATGCTAACAAAAAAAGTCATTAATATACAATCACGCTACTTAACATGTACCCTGCGCATTGACAACTAATAAGGAAGGGTAAATCTACATTCTGCTCATTACCCCTGAGGTCCTGAGGTGGATCAAGAGACGTCTTATAAGCTTTCAACAACCGTAATGCCATACAAAATGGGAGGTGTGTAAGTGGATACAATGAGTCCATTATCCCCTCCAGTGTCTTCAAGAAGGGCAAAAACAGGGTCAGTGGCCATATGCAAATCAAGGCACTGTTAAGGGGAGAGGAGTGGCACCAGCTGTCCGACAGACAGACCTTTACCACCTCCTTCATCATACACAGCATTGCTAGAATATGGCATCCTGACATCTACATCTTTGAACTCAGAAATGTGCTTCACAAGCCATACACAGCTGTTTTGTGTCTTATAGTGTGATGTTAGAGTTACTTGCAAGGTACATGAGCACAAGCTATACTTCAGAAAATAACAAGAAAAGATACGCTACATTGGTTGATTAAAAATCTAATTCCAACTGTGAAAAAGCAATACAAAACAAGAAATATTACTTTCACTTCTTGAACCCTATGCCTTGTGCTACAGGAAGCTGTGCAGTGATTACACACTGGAAATACCCTCTGGTTCGTCAGATCTGAAATCTAAGTGGAAAAACTAAAGGCCTCAAACAAAATGGTTATTTTGGTGGTTGGAACCATATGCCAACCTCAGCCAGGAAAGCACATCTAATCTCTAAAGTTTTTAAACTGAGCACTATCGTGGGATTTTATTAAAAGGGCTAAAACTCGTTCCTTAGTGCAAAGTTTTAAGGAGGCTGTCAAAAGTGTAGCGAGTAAAACATTTGCAATTCAAATCTCTTGTTGCATTCACTGAGCCACTATGTTTCTGGTTTACACGCCTATGAAGCCCAAAAAATCAGTTTGAATGTGAAATTGTGCTCAGACAGACTGATTTCCGTGAATCGGTTCTTTCGGACAGCTCGCTTAAATTAATTGGTTCACAAAACGATTCAGCGGTTCATTATCATGTGGCATTGCATATTACGCCCCATTCACATGGGCATCGGTGTCAACGCTTGACGGAGGGCGTGTCTGAAGCTTGGTGCTGACGTGACCGTCATATTGGCAACAGCCTATCACATATTTTTCTCGTGTTTAATGAACGAGATTGGCTAGTATCTGCGCTACGGTATTTGCATAAGGTGGTTTGCTTTGCTGAAGCCTGCTTTGGCGCGTGAAAAGTTTTCAACTTCTGCCGCGAGCAACACCAGTGAAGCGATGCGATGGACCCACAATTCAATTCAATTCAGTGCTTGACGTCACTCCATTCAAAGTAAACGAGAGGCGTTGACGCCGACGCCCCGTGTGAATGGGGTGTTATTAATCATTATTATTTCTAGTGCTGTCAAATAATTAATTGTGATTAATCACAATAAAAAAATTAGTTTTGTTTACATAATATATGCGTGTATACCATTTAAGAAAAATATGTTATGTTTGTATATTAAATATAAATATATAAATGTATATACATGTAAATATTTTCAAAATACATATATGCATGTGTTTGTATTTATACAGTGGGTACGGAAAGTATTCAGACCCCCTTAAATTTTTCACTCTTTGTTATATTGCAGCCATTTGCTAAAATCATTTAAGTTCATTTTTTTCCTCATTAATGTACACACAGCACCCCATATTGACAGAAAAACACAGAATTGTTGACATTTTTGCAGATTTATTAAAAAAGAAAAACTGAAATATCACACGGTCCTAAGTATTCAGACCCTTTGCTCAGTATTTAGTAGAAGCACCCTTTTGATTTAATACAGCCATGAGTCTTTTTGGGAAAGATGCAACAAGTTTTTCACACTTGGATTTGGGGATCCTCTGCCATTCCTCCTTGCAGATCCTCTCCAGTTCTGTCAGGTTGGATGGTAAACGTTGGTGGACAGTCATTTTTAGGTCTCTCCAGAGATGCTCAATTGGGTTTAAGTCAGGGCTCTGGCTGGGCCATTCAAGAACAGTCACAGAGTTGTTGTGAAGCCACTCCTTCGTTATTTTAGCTGTGTGCTTAGGGTCATTGTCTTGTTGGAAGGTAAACCTTCGGCCCAGTCTGAGGTCCTGAGCACTCTGGAGAAGGTTTTCGTCCAGGATATCCCTGTACTTGGCCGCATTCATCTTTCCCTCGATTGCAAAAAGTCGTCCTGTCCCTGCAGCTGAAAAACACACCCACAGCATGATGCTTCCACCACCATGCTTCACTGTTGAGACTGTATTGGACAGGTGATGAGCAGTGCCTGGTTTTCTCCACACATACCGCTTAGAATTAAGGTCAAAAAGTTCTACCTTGGTCTCATCAGACCAGAGAATCTTATTTGTCACCATCTTGGAGTCCTCCATGCGGGCTTTCATGTGTCTTGCACTGAGGAGAGGCTTCCGTCGGGCCACTCTGCCATAAAGCCCCGACTGGTGGAGGGCTGCAGTGATGATTGACTTTCTACAACTTTCTCCCATCTCCCGAATGCATCTCTGGAGCTCAGCCACAGTGATCTTTGGGTTCTTCTTTACCTCTCTCACCAAGGCTCTTCTCCCCCGATAGCTCAGTTTGGCCGGACGGCCAGCTCTAGGAAGGGTTCTGGTCGTCCCAAACCTCTTCAATTTAAGGATTATGGAGGCCACTGTGCTCTTAGGAACCTTAAGTGCAGCAGAATTTTTTTTTTGTAACCTTGGCCAGATCTGTGCCTTGCCACAATTCTGTCTCTGAGCTCTTCAGGCAGTTCCTTTGACCTCATGATTCTCATTTGCTCTGACATGCACTGTGAGCTGTAAGGTCTTATAAAGACAGGTGTGTGGCTTTCCTAATCAAGTCCAATCAGTATAATCACACACAGCTGGACTCAAATGAAGGTGTAGAACCATCTCAAGGATGATCAGAAGAAATGGACAGCACCTGAGTTAAATAAATGAGTGTCACAGCAAAGGGTCTGAATACTTAAGACCATGTGATATTTCAGTTTTTCTTTTTTAATAAATCTGCAAAAATGTCAACAATTCTGTGTTTTTCTGTCAATATGGGGTGCTGTGTGTATATTAATGAGGAAAGAAAATTAACTTAAATGATTTTAGCAAATGGCTGCAATATAACAAAGAGTGAAAGATTTAAGGGGGTCTGAATACTTTCCGTACCCACTGTATATACATAATACATATACACAGTCCACACTCATATATTATGTAAACAAAAACTTTTATTTTGGACGCAATTAATCGTTTGACAGCACAAATATTTCATATTATAAATAAATATATTATTCCATATGATAAATAAGAAAGTTCATTGTAAATGCGTGTGTCCGTGTTCCGTTTGTTTAAATTAATCATAACGTGCCATTGCCTGAAACATTACTAAAATGTATTTACATATCTTTAATGAAAGATTTTACAAAGAAAGTTATTAATTTCAATCTCCGAAAGAGGGGATTCTTGCAAGTTTTTACATTTTATTATCAGACACTACGGAATGAACAAGAAATAATGTTCGGTTCAATGACTTGGTATGTAGTTCGATTCACAGTGACACTGAGATGAATCGTTGACTCAAGAACCATTCGAACCGATTCGTGAGCCAATCGCTTAGACCACTTTTGAGAACAGGTTCAACCGATTCAATGAAAAGATCCGACTTAAAATAACGATTCATTCACGAATCGAATATCGACGTCGAACGTGCCAATGAAGACCGACAACTTCCAATCGCTCGCGTCTATGATGCCCAAAAATGCTGTCTAGGTAACGTTAGACAGCTAGCTAGCTTTAAAAACACAACCAACCAGATTAAATGACAGAAGGACAGCGCTTCTCAGATCCAAGATGTGGACTTCACAGTTTTCATTTCAACACGAGTAACGTTACAGCATAGTTACCATCACATATATAAACTCATACAATTTAACGTTACGTGTAAATAAGACGTGAGGCCGTAGCAGTTCACGACACACTCCTCAACAACAGCAACCAAACAGCCATACTCCAAACAAAGACGTGTAAAACAACAATAAAACACCGACATAGCGATTTTATCAGTGTAGTAACTACCTACCTGTCTTATATAGCTAACATATCGTGCAATCCGTGGAGTTCAATGTAGAATGTCTCAGTTTAAAAAACAAAGCTAACGTTACTTACTCTAGGAGTAGCAGAACGCCACAGCGCACGTTCCCAATCCGTCCCGTCTTCCTCTTTTATCTTTAAAGAGACACTATTTGCGCATTTTCTTGGGCTTTAAAAGACTATACACATCGGCATGCATAATCTCTATCGACACTGATTGGGTCCCGATCGGTGCGTTCATGCCACAGAAAGGGAACTAGCAGTGTTGTTGTGTATTGGGACGAATCAAGGAAATGGGAAAAAATCTGTCACAGCCATAATCTGTGTGTGAGGGAACAAAGAGCCACACAGCCGTCTAGTGGACCGAGAGCGGAATTACACCTGCTGAGCCCAAATGTAAGACAACAAGGCGGCTGGGAAATGTTTGAGAAAATGAATATAATTATTTATTTCGAAGGAAAAAACTACAAGAATGAATAAATACGAGTGAGAGTTTGCGTGCAATTAAATTAAAGGGATATTTAATTCCAATTTTATTCATAATTTACTCCCCCTCATGCTGTTTAAATCCTGTATAAATTGAATTATTCTGCTGAACACAGTTGCTGGTATTCAGTGACTTCAGAAGCCAATGGCTACCAGCAGTCTTTAAAATACATTACAAAAATTTCATACAGGGTTGAAACATCATGAGGGTGAATACATATATTACATTAAATTTTAAATGATCTGTACATTTTATTAAAGTATATTATTTACAAAAATGTGTATGTATTATCTACACATCTGTTTGAAAATATATATTTTATAAATTCAATTCAATATTATTTATATAGCACTTTTTACGTTACAATTGTTGCAAAGCAGCTTTACAGGATATTACGTTTCTACAATATATTTATATATTGTAGAAACTTAATTTATTTAAATTATGGCAACATTTGGTTAATTCTGTATATTCTCTGAGGGGTTGCATCATCTCTTCTCAGGTGTTTGGTCATCTCGGATCATTTAAGGGTTGGATCCAGACTGAAGCTTGTGTAATTCCTAGTTACCACGGGATGTTAATCCAGAAACAGAGAAACAAATAGAGACATAATTAGCGTACACTCTAAAAACTGCTGGGTTGAAAACAACCCAATTTGGGTTATTTTGGTAACCCAGCGCTGGGTCAAAAAGGGACCAACCCAGCGCTGGGTTATTTTAACCCAACCATTTGGGTTATTATGTTTAACCCAGCAGGCTGGGTTGCTTTTTTATGGTTTAAAATTACTACATTGCTAGGCTAAAATGAACCCAAATCAAGCTAGATATTAAATCTACAAATCTTGTTCATTTTAAAATAAATTTTACACACAAAGAATGACTAACAAAAGGTCAATATTTATTAAAAACAAGACAAAACAGTCAAAAAGTAACATGCATGTTAAGAAGAAATGCAGACAAGTATGGCATTAACAGCTACAGAGATTATAAATTAAGCATTAAACATTTGGTGAAGAACTTTTAAGATCAAAATCGACTTTTTTGGTAAATTGTATATATTGTATAAAAATATACAAAAACACTATTATACAATAATTGTACAGTTAGTTAATAGTGAAGTTCATTGCAAACTATTCTGGAATGAGAGTACACAAATAAACGACAACATTAACACTGATATTATAACATTTAAAAGAAGCATATGTGTGTGAAAGAATGTGAGCATGTGTGTGAATGACTGAGTGTAAACACCATCTCTACTAAACAACACAGAACAAGCATTTAACATTTGCTTTTTACAAATTATACACTTACAATTTGTTTCATAGTCCATGAATACAGATCATGCATCACTGCCAATTTTCATGATCTCTTTATCATAATTGATGTAGTCACGAAGAAGCCCCATCAGCACAGCATGCGACATCTTTTACAGCATCCAGGGCAGCGTCCTCCTTTAAAACCACTGTTGCATCAGTTTGGGGGAAATTCTCCTCTTTGACCAGCATTCATCCCAGTCACCGCCTGTTCTTCATCAGTGGCCTAAAAAGAGAAAAACATTTAATGAAACTATCCATTTTCAGATAGAGGTGCATCCACATCAGTAAGGACAGGTAAATAGTCTGGTTGTTTAATGTCTGTCTACCACAGCGCTCTAGAATGCTATAATGGCAGCACTAGTGTGAGGGCATGTGATATTGTTTAAGTAAATATATTGCTTTCAGAAAGTTTCTTCTTTACTGAAACATTAAAACAGACATGACATTCACATACCTTACAAATGTCCATGTACGTGGAGGGCTGCTCTTTAATGGATTAGTTCACCCAAAAATTTAAATGGTCATAATTTACTCCCCCATGTTGTTCCAGACCCATACAAACTCTGATCATTTTTGGAACAAAAATAAATATTTAATATTCTCTTAATTTCTGTCCTCCATGGCAAGTCTGGAAGACCAATATTTTCTTCTGAACAGACATGTTCACTATCATGTAATTTAAGATTTATACATATATAAATATTGGAATGTATATTACTTCTACAATAACTCTATTCATGAAGCTTGAAAATAATGATTATCTAGACTCTCAATGGATGAACAAAAAATTATGAGAATGACATAAGGGCAAGTATATAATTTTTTGTGTGAACTATTCCTTTAAGAAAGGAAGACCAAGAACGATGACTCTCCAAATCAGACAACTCCAAAGTTGGTTTGGGTTCTGCAATGAAAAACACAGACATCAATGGTTTATATAAAATATGAACACGTAATCATACTGTTGTTACATTAAAATGTGAAGTAAACAAGCAGGAGACAACAGAAACATTTATTTTCTAATAAATAACTTACAATCTCAAACGAATGATGCTCTCATGTGTCTTTGGCAATCAACATCTACAAAAAACAAAGAAACATTCTTTTAGTCTTAGTAAAAAAAATTGATAACATGAAATTATGAAGTTTACTTGCCTTAAACGGTCGTTCCCTCTCTTCCAAAGAAGCTGAGAAAACCGCCTCCTCCTCACACAAGCAGGCTTCTGTGTCCTTAACTCCAAAGTTGGTTTGGGTTCTGCAATGAAAAAGGGACACCAATGGTTTACATAAAATATGAACATGTAATCATACTGTTGTTACATTAAAATGTGAAGTAAACAGGTAGGAGACAACAGAAACATTTATTTTCTAATAATCACTTACATCAATCTCAAAATAATGATGCTCTCATATGTATCTGGCAATCAAAATCTACAATAAAAACAAAGAAACATTATTTTAGTCTTAGTAAAAACAAAGGGATGAAATTCTGAAGTTTACTTGCCTTAAAACGGTCGTTCCCTCTCTTCTGAAGAAGCTGAGAAAATCGCCTCCTCCTCCTCACACAAGCACGCACGCACGCAGGCTTCTATCCTTAACTCCCAGCGCGGGCACAACGAAGACACAAGCTCAACAAGTCTGAAATATTACATACAAGACATTACTGTTAACAATTATCACTTCATCAGCCTCAAAATAATTATGCTAGTCTTTACATAACGCCGTTTCCTTTAGGAAACTAACGTTACATTCAGTTTAACCGCGAACAATACAATAACGAATTAACATGTTAATAACCGTCTATTAACACCTCAAAGAGAGCAGATATTGTAAAATCTTATCTAAATATGACATAAGACACTCACAGACGTTATAAAAGTACGTTAAGTTACCTCTTCCGTTCAGTAAAAGAGACCGTTAAGATCTCCGTTTCTGAGGCGAAAACCACGTCCGCGTATTTTTCAATATAAGCTATTTTCGGACTATTTCCGCCTTCCATAAAACCTCAAAATACTCCCAGACACAAACAATGAATGATAACTTTACATTTGTAATCTTTACTTACCATAACGTCTTTCACTCGCTTCTCGCTTCTTTCAGGCTGAGAAAATGGCGGCTTCTCCCACTGGTGTCGTCGGAATGTTGACGTGACGTGCGTGCTCTCCTTCACGTCCGCGTTCCCAACCCAGCGCCGCTGGGTTATGATCAAGACCAATTTTCAACCCAAAATTGGGTTAAAACAACCCAACGCCCTAACCCAGCGGTCTCAACCCAGCATTTGGGTTGAAAAAACAACCCAGCGTTTTTTAGAGTGTAGCTATTTTTTTTCCATCCAAGAACAAATATTTGTTCAACCCAAGCTAAAGCATAATAATGTGCGTTTAGTCAGATATAACTGCAGTACAAGATTGTGAGAAGCATTATATCAATGCTTGGCTAAAGAGATGTCTTTAATCTAGATTTAAATGACAATTTATATATATATATATATATATATAAAAGACAATTTATAAAAAAAATAACTATTACATTAAGAGTAATAAATATTTTATGCTTTTTATTGTACTTAGGTGTTCAGTCTCCAAAAGCATATCATTTCCCAAAAAATAAGTATACTATTTTATATATGCTATAATGGATTTACGAATAAGCGATTATCTGCATTATAATTCTTAAAAAAGACAACAAGGATATAGAGCATTTAATTGTAGATTATAACTTATAACCCTTATCCTGAATTCCCCCCAAACATGATGTTAGTATAAATTACCTTTAGTAAGATTGTTTAAAATTGAATCAAAATTTTGTAAAATTTTACCTGGATTTAGATTAAGTGAAAACCGGTTTTAAAACACCACCACCATTCATCATTATTGCTCATGGCATTAGCAGACAAGATATGAGAACTATATTGTCATTCTGTATGGTAACATTCACAAATACTCTGTGAGTTTATGGATCGATTTAAATCTGTATGACATACATGAAAGGTAATTTATGCATCAATCATTGCTTATACGGTCAGATGCATAATATATGCCTTAATGCAGGGGTGTCAAACTCAGTTCCTGGAGGGCCGGAGCCCTGCAGAGTTTAGATGTAACCCTAATTAAACACCTGATCCAGCTAATCAAGTCTTTCAGGCTAGATGGTATGTGTGTTGGAGCAGGGTTGGAACAAAACTCTGCAGGTCTGCAGCCCTCCGGGAACTGAGTTTGACAATGCATCATTTATGAACTTAAGACTGGAAAAAAAAGTCCAGTTTTCAGTGTCACATGATCCCTCAGAAATCAAAATAATATGCTTATTTGGTACTCAATAGCCATCAATGCTGGAAACAGTTCTTTGATGAATAGAAAGTCTAAAAGAGCAGCATTCATTTGAAATCTATCACCTGTCAAAAGCATTAAGAGAATGAGGTAAATCATACTTGACAGTTTTCTTTTATTTAGACAACCCAAATAAAAGGCACATAAAACATTGCGCAATGTGTTTACATAATTATTATTGACATACATTTAAAAAAATGTAGGAATGTTTTTACCTTTCTGCTAACCAAAAAAAGCCTATTCTTCATATATATATACAAAATTACCAATGTTAATGTTCTAATACAAAAAGTCTTATAAAAGGTTATTTTACTTGTGTTTTCCTTGCATGTGTCTACCGTAACTACTACGTTCTCTGAGCTAAATGCTTTTGTACAAAGATATACATTCATTGGCCTTCACATGGGTTTGCCAATTTAATAAAAAGGACATTAAAAGGACTCATTTTAAACTCTCCAATCCAAAACTGAATACCAAGTCTTTTCTTGTTTTTGCCCCATTAATGTTCTTTAAAAGAGACTGATGCATAAGGAGTAACTTCATGAGCAATACTTTATAAGATAAAAAAAGAAAATCCTCAAACATGGCAACTTGATATTTCATATGCAAAATAGATTCTGAATCTCCACACACATTTGGTAAACAGTTAAACTGCAGTTGGCCGCCCAGGCAGTTTCCATCGCTGAGCACTGCTCGTCTTATCTGAAAGAAGACTGATGTGTTTCACGGTGGCATTTTCAGACATGCAGTTCAGGCACAGAAGTGACGCCATTGTGGAAGGACAAACATTTAAATCACAAGCACAATTAAAAACCCTTTCGTTTGTTTTTTGTTGCTGTAGTGTTTTTTCAGTCACATGCCTTGAATTCCAGTTCTCAGATATAATAATCCCCCTCTACCGAAGGCAACATTTAAAAACAAACAAAACGTAAAACAGGCCATTAAATGATTTTTGCTTTCACATCCCTACATGTAAGTCCATGTAATACTAACTTAAGACCACAAATGCTTTGCTACCAGGTCAAAGCTGGTTGGGAAACACTTGGGTTGCGAGTTAACACAAACTAAACCTTCCGCCGGCGATTTACGCCGAGGCGGTGGTAGCTATGACATCATCATTTAAAGTACAATCACATTCAGCTGGTTTTACTCTTTGTTCGAGACTCATTCATATCACACAAGTGCACACAACCCTGGTTTAGAGGGTCATGTGTGACTACATACCTTGCATCGGTTTCCCCATATCATAATATAAAACAGGTACGACAGCTGTCCGGCTCGGTCAAAAGGAGGACTGAGAAAGGCGTATTGCTTATATCAAACAGGGAAAAGAAAATCGAAGAGAATAACTAGTTTGGGGATATCTGCGCAAGCTTTTCTGTTATTCTTAAACAGGGTTAATCCAAACAATATGACAAACCCTGAAAATTTGAAGGCAGTTTTGGTTTTACTCTGACTGGGGTAAACGAACAAGCAACAGAGGTTAACTTTACGTCAACGGCTGAATAGTTTATGGCACCTCGACCTTTTGAGGTGCGTCGCAGTTTTTGCCAATAAAGGGAGCTATGTTTAGTGTGTTAATTGCGTAGAAAATTAAGTCTGGAAGAAAACGTTATGCACAATTCTGTCCATAACAGGAGCAGAGTAAGTTGGGACACCCTCAGCAAATTTCCTGAGCAAAAGGTCCTAAGAAAAAACAGCCCTCGTCCTTCGGAAAGGAAGAGCGGAGACGTCACAGTTACAAAACTAAATGCTCTTGAGAATAAAAATGGACCTTTCAGTGTTGAAGTCGGCCCCTAGGTGACCAGGCATCAAAGCGAACACTCAAAATATTTGATCTAAAATAATACTGCCATCAGAATCATCACCAAAGAAACGGTGTTCAGTGCAAGATTGTAACGGTTAATGTTCAACCCCACTAAGCAGAAGAATATCCCAGCTATTAAAACAGAATGAAATTATTCTACAATCAGGAATGACCAACTCCAAAGATTACCTATAAAGAATAATAATTATAACAATATTACAAATAAAAACACAGCTACAGATTAAAAGGCTAACAATGAAAGGAGGCCTTTTAAAAACTTATTCTACATTTTCCTCATTGGTGTAGTACTGTCTCAAAAAAACATCTTCCATTAATGGAAGCCACTGTCCCTTTTGTTGTACGTGACTCATTAATATGCATAAAACTATGAAATACTGATAAGCAAGCTAACGTAACAAAAATAAAATCCTCACAGTTAATATTGGCCAAAGTCCTTAAACCTTTAACACTAACAATGAAGCGCTCTCTTTCAAACAGCCAACTGGCAAGTATTTTCTGGCACTAGAAAAGTGAAAATCACCAAACATACAGCATGTCCGTCTTCCACTCCATGCAATAACTATTTTTTCTGTCCATCACTAAACTCTAGACAATCTCTCAGTCGAGCGAAGGAGACGCAAAGTGCCAGCTAACATCCACATGATTCTTTGCCGCTGCGGACTGTCATTTTCCTATACTCGCCTTTCCTCCAGGCTCTTTTTCCCTCACAGCTGGAGAGGAAGACTAAAACGGGAGACATGAGGTTTACTAGGAGTAGGCGGTGGGACGTTGGGTTCTACCAGGGCGGAGAGGAAGGCAGGACCTGCGAGAGGAAAGACATGCTTTCCATCGGCCTCATGGCGATGTTGAGCGGACCGGTGATGTTCATTGACATGGGCGAGGTGATGGCGACGGGATGGGCGATGTTCATGGGTGCAGTGATGGTGACTGGATGCTGAAGGCTGATGGGGGAGGTGATGTTGACCGTGTTGGTGGTGATGTTCATCTGGGCGGCGATGGTGACAGGGTTGCTGGCGGTGCCGCGGTTCATGGCCGTAGTGTTGGACGCGGTTGAAGCAGTGACTGATGTAACTGAGGCAGAGTTGCACACGTTGTTAGAGTCTGACCGGAAGAAGTAAAAAAAGGAAAGAGTGAATAAAACATTGGGGTGATTTCTAGGGTTCCACTGTGGGCAAGACAAGAAAATGCAGGCTTCAGTAATAAAAATGGCCACATTTATTGATCTTATACATCTATTTTTACATTCGGTTTACTGCAATGTATTCCACATTGCTGTTGCAAAATTGTCACCAACATTTATTTTTTTAAATGGCTAGATTGTCAAAATTACTTGTGATGGTCTTGAAAGTATCAGTAAAACCAACAAACCAATGTTTTGAATTACATTTTTTTTTTTAAATGAGCTTGTTAAGAAATAAATCTTTTAAAAACAGTAAAATTATATTCTAGTACATGTGTGTCCAAACTCGGTCTTGGAGGGCCGGTGTCCTACCGAGTTTAGCGCCAAACCTAATTAAACACACCTGAAGCAGCTAATCAAGATCTTACTAGGCCAGGGGTTCCCAAATACGGGATGGGCAAGTTGGAGCTAAACTCTGCAGTACACTGGCCCTCCAGGACCGAGTTTGGACAGCCCTGTTCTATTAAATATAATACATTGTTAGACAAATATTTCTAAAGAGATTGTTTACATTTTCTGTAAACACTGTAAATAAAATTGTGGATTGTTTTGCAAAAATCTAACATGTCATGAAAAATATAAATATTATTAATTATAAATATACAGCGTAAGATAAAAATGTTCCTAAAATAAATGTTTGAATTCAAGTAAACTATTTTTTATTGTAATGTAACATTTTATGAAAAATATAAATATTTCTAGTAAATTAATTGTAGTATTATTCAAATACATAATGGGGTGGGACTAGTGAAAAGTAAAAATCAGAACTGAAGAAAAATCCTTGCAGCTAAGGCCTGAATCTCTCTTATTTTTACCTAGCCTCTACACAATTGAATATACAATATTCACAGTACACAGCTGACATTTGTGGACTTTAAAAGGGCAGGTTTGGCATCCAATATTATGAAAAGTGAACAAAAAGGACAATTCCATTTTGTAATGGCCACAGCAAATCACACAGGTGGCAAACAATCAGAAAGCACTAATTTATGAGGCAGGATTGAGAGAAACCAGTTGCACCTCTCTTAATGTTAAAAGTTATCCTAGAGGACATCTGAAAATTGTTGGACAACTGGCATACCTTTGTTACAGGGGGAGGTGAAGCCGGTCTGGCCGTGGGTCTTGAGGTGGCTGGTGATGTAGGCGGCACTCAGCATCTTCCCGCAAATATTACAGGTGACTTTGCCTTCATGCCGTATCATGTGTGAACGCAGACGGTCTTTGGTGGCGAAGGCGGACGTGCAGGCCTGCAGTGACGGAAAGACAAATCAGTGTGTAGACAAAGTGCGACAGACCAATGAAACAGTTTGATTGTGCAGGAGAGCGAAAGGCATGCGCAGTCTTACCGTTACTTGGCATTTAAAGGGTCTTTCTGTGGAGTGTACGTGCTTGACATGACAGCTAAGATGATCTGGTCTGTTGGAGAGGAAATCACATACAATAAAAATGACGTCACAGTACATGGATGAAAACAAAACTTGAACTGCATAATTATACTATTATTAGGGCTGCACAATAATGGTTAAACTGTAGAGAGAAATGTATAATTATATTTTATTACCACAATTTTACAGAAGCACAAATCAAGAGAACAAACTCACATGGCTTATTCTACCTCATCTAGTTTCCTGATGCATTACATTTCTCAAATAAATTAACACAGTCTTTACATTATGGAAACTAGTCCAACAAGAAGCTTTCCAAAGGTAAACTCCTAATATTAACTCATGTTAATGTTTTTCTATTAAAACTACAACAAAAATTAATTTATAAAGTGGCACAGAGGTTGCACGCATTTATTGAGCATCCAGAAATATAAACAATACAGTTAAAATTCACATTTGGCTGTATTACAGCGGAAACGACTGCATGAAAGAAAACATACAGGCTGTATCCATTGGAGTAACATATCATAGAGGAAATTGCTAAACTGATATGTTTTCAGATCTTCTGCACTTTTTTCTTAAAGCAGAGAGAGTGCATGGTTGTCAAATTGGGAAGATTAAGTAAAACAATGGGCAGAAAATGTATTAATTTAAGAGAAAAGCTGTGACTGGGGAATTTGAACTTTTGACACCTGGCAACTGAAGGCATGAAAGCTTGTGGATGCTTGTAAAAAGTAAATGAGATGTTTTCAGGATAAATAACCTGTGGAAAATTACGCGTATAATGACACTGTCTTATTTACAGATGCTTTAGAGAAGAATTTGGATTTGTCTACTTTAAGGAAATTTTCATCATTGCTTTTGCTATTTTCCTGCTTATTACTGTGAAGCTGTTTTGAAATATTATGTACTGTATAATACGCAAGATAAATGTAAGTGAGACAAATTGGTTTCTTCTATAAAAAAATGAAACAAAAAGGTTTAATTTTTTAGAATTGCTGAACATACCGAGAGAAGCCTTTCCCACAAACGGAGCAGATATATGGCTTGTGCACACCGCCGTCGTGCGAGCGCACATGATAGGTCATGCGGTCCTTCCTCTTGAAACGCTGGTGACATATGTGGCACTCGAAGGGCTTCTCGTCCGAGTGTGAGAGCTTGTGGCGGTTGAGGTGGTAGACGTCACGGAAGGCCTTGCCGCACATCTCACAGCCGTGGTTCTTCTTCACCGGTTTGGGGGGTTTCTTGGGTATGGCTGGCTGCTGCTGAGGCAGGACCGACATCACGCCTGCAGCCGTAGATGCGGAGGTGGTGGCGGTGGTGAGGATGCCAGCCACCGTGGAGACGTAGGAAGGGTTGCCGTTGTTGTCCCGTGGCACAGTGGAAATGAGAGGCACCATGGTGGGTGCTGTGGTCGTCTTCTTGGGCCGTGACACCATCTTAATGCCCGTATGAGAGGACTCATGTCGCCGGAGGTGGTAACTGTCCCGAAAGGCCTTGTTGCAGTAGCCGCATATGAAGGGAGTCTTTGACTTGGGTTCCTTCTTTATTACTACCTGACCACAACCGCCGCCACCACCTCCTCCCCCTCCACCCATCCCACCTCCCATGTTGTCTTTGAGGAGGTCAGCCGCACTGACTGGGGGTTTCTGGTCGAGCAGGATGGGAAGAATAGGCTTTTGATCCTGCGGCTCAGAGTTGAGCAGCGGCAGCAGGCTATTCTGGTGTTGGTGGTGGAGGGCTTCATTGGCCTGCTAAAATAGGAGAAGACATCTTAACATATTGAACAATTCTTTGAAGCATTTAGACCTGAAACAAAACCAAAACTGACAAAGCATATTTTAACACTAGTGGTCGACCGATATTGTTTTTTTGACAGCCTATGCCGATATCTTAAAGAACATGGTGGGCGATGGCCGATTTGAAAGAATATTTTTTTGTTTTAATTATAATTTAGAATTTGTATTTATTTTAATTAATGTTTAAGAAATTTGAAATAATTTGAAAATGAATTATAAAAAATAAATGCGTAAAATAAACACAATTATACTTTAGATTACAACTTCCTGATTCTTTAACACTATTACAGCATTCTTCACAAATAAATATTGAAAAATATATAAATAAAAAGAAAGTAAACACTGTAA
Source organism: Gymnocypris eckloni scoliostomus (assembly GCA_027564155.1). NCBI lineage: Eukaryota > Metazoa > Chordata > Actinopteri > Cypriniformes > Cyprinidae > Gymnocypris > Gymnocypris eckloni. The sequence goes on along the minus strand of CM050417.1, from coordinate 8,118,367 downwards.
CCAACAGGGCAATCTGGGAAGTTTGTGTGCATTGGGCACGCATTCAAAAATAAAATGAATATGTCAGTAGGCCAATGGATAAAGCGAAGCATAGCTTGAAATCACAAGTCTAATGTTTGTTGATTGTGCATTACATTAACATGGACCGACCGTCATGCAGAGAACACACGATCATGCAGGAACAAATGCACACTTCACAAGATCTCACAACTAGACTGGACTAAGTCCACAAGGTCTGTGGAGTTAAATGTTTATTAGACATGTTTAAATTATCTAAATGTGTATTTTTTGTATACTGGCGTTAAACGATAAAGTATAATAATGTTTGCCTTTCTATTATTAATAATATTTAAGCAATTGTTATAACACTTTTTTGTATACCTTATTTTTTTTTCAACAGTTCTACAGCAAACAATTAAGAGGGAGAATGTGAGCGCAGGCACTGCTGTTCTCAGCACCGCCAAAATAAAAGTATGGTGCGCGAACATATCGGACAAATAAAACTTATCAGGCGATGCCAATATTTGAAATATGTCAGATATTGTACGATATATTGGCCTTGGCAATAAATTGATCCACCATTATTTAACACACTATCATTGAAATGTTTGTGGTTGGTAAGTTTTTACAATGTTTTTGATAGTGGTCGACCAATATTGGTTTTTTTTGACAGCCGATGCTGATATCTTAGAGAGCAGGGTGCATTATAAAGCCTACATGTCATTTTTATTTATTCTAACTAACTTAAGAAATGTTACATAATCTGATTTATACTTTAGATGACAACTACTTGATTCTGTAATCCTATTTTTCCCAAATAAATATATATATTTTAACTATATATAAATAAAAAGGAAGTAAACACTGTAACAAACAGGTCTCTCAGTAATCTGGGAAGTTTGTGTGCATTGGGAATATATATATATATATATATATATATTTTTCAATAATGTCAAGTGTAACACTCATTTTACATACAGCACACAGTGAAAATGGCATGTGGGCAAATAGATCAAGTGCAGTGTACTTTAAAATAATGACTTTGAATAAAAAGTTTGTCAATTGTGCGTCTTTAGTGAGGCTGAACTCTCCTGAAAGCATTCAATTCACACGGACCAACCGTCACGCAGAGATCACGCAATCATGCAATATACAAATGCATACTTTACAAGATCTCACAACTGGATCTAACTAAATCTGCAAAGTTTGTGAAATTAAATGTTTATTAGACATCCAAAGATTTGTTTAAATAAATGTGTATATGCTAAATGCTGATGATAAACGAGAAAGAATTGTGTTTGCCTTTCTATTACTAATAATATAAAAGCAATCGTTATAATACCTTCTTGTATACCTTTTAATTATTTTGTTTAACATTCTATTTGATTATCAGACAGACTTCTATACCTATTAGAAAGAACTGCTAAAGACACAATATGTAATTTTCGCCGCTAGAGGGCGCACATTCAAAATAAACCAAAGCGTAGTTTGATGACGCCGTGACTAAGTGTGGAATCATGGGAGTTGGCGTCTTCATCCTCACAGCCGATGCAATCCGATGGGACTCAGGCAGAAATTATGTTCATGGATGAGCTAATGTATTAAATATTTATTAACATCGTAGTATGAAGCAGAGTGAGGCAGAAAGCCGTCGAAGCGAAACGAGGCCGCTGAACGAGCGCAAAGATTTTGACGAGCACAGTGGAGCTTTTATTATGCCACAATCGAACGCTTCCGCTTCTTACGGTCGAGCGTATGTGAGGTAAACAGCACGGTTTTATCATACTAGATACAATAAAAAGGGAGAGTGTTGTGCTCAGGTGCTGCCGTTCACATGGCTGTCAGAAAAAAATAAATAATAAAAATGTATCGGCTTCTGTCGACATTTGACAAAATGGCAAATATCGGTCGGTATATCGCCTGTGGCAATATCTCGGTTAACCACTAGTTTTTGAAGGATGCTTATGCTTACCAAGGCTGCGTTTATTTGATAAAAAATACAGTGATATATATAGTAATATAATATTGTCAAATATTTTGTAAAACTTTAATGTTTTCTGCTTTAATAGATTTCAAAATTCAATGTATTCCTATGATGCAAAGCTGAATATTCAGCAGCCATTACTCCTGTCTTCAGTGTCACATGATACTTTAGAAATCATCCTAGAATGCTGATTTTGTGCACAAGTAACAATTATTTTTATCATCAAAGTTGAAATATTTTTGTGGAGACCATGGGATTTTCTTTTCAGGATTCATTGGTGAATAGAATGTTGAAAACAGCATTTATTTGAAATTGAAATCCTGTGCAACAATTGTCTTCCCTGTCCATTTTGATAAATTGAATGCATCCTTGCTGAATAAATATATTTATGTATTTATTGAAAATAAAAATAAAACTTACTGACCCTAAACTTTTCTCTATTTTTAAAAACAATAAAGAATGCTAAGCCTAACTATAATTCTGTTTTATGGTATGAATGATACTTGATTAACGGCTGATATTGAAGTTTTATAACATGTTGACTAAATAAATTAAAACAAAAAATGAGTCATTTTACTGCAACAAGGGAATTTAGGCATCACAATATCACAGTATGAAAAACTAATATTCATTTTAAGACTTCTAAAGATTACATGTAACATGATTATTAAATTATTAGTAAGCATTAAGTGATGACAAAGGTTTAAATTAAATACTAAATACCAGCCAATATTATATATTTTATATTGAACGATAACTAAAATCTTCTGTAATTGAACCGGACTGTGTATCATTTGCTTTGAACACATGATGCAAACTCATAGCCCGACAGAGCTGTGTGAAAAGCCTGGCTGTGATATTATGGGCCAGTGTTGCTATTGGCCAGTATGAGGTAGACACGACCTCAGCTGAGAGACGGTGTTAAATGTTTAGCAAATAGAAACTGACTCATTTCCAGGGCATCTGTGCAACTTGGAAAACAAGAAAAGCCCTGACTGGGACCTAGCAGGGGGACAGTCAGCTGTTCAGCACAGTGCAGGATGACTAATGATATATTGGAGAGATTGAGAAAGCTGAACAGAAAGTGAGAAGAGAGAGAATGAGAAGGACTGTAATGCATTCAGATGTAAGAGAACATGCCAAAAACGGTCCAAAAAAGCAATTCTTTAAGAAAAGAGCAACATACTTCAAGATGAGAAAAAACAGATACATAAAAAAGACGTATTTTTTGGTAAACAATCTCTGTGTGACTAACTGAAATCTTCAGATCACGTCAGGGCAAGATGTGAATGTGCAGACGTGTGCATCATATCAGAGACTTCAGTGTTTTTGCACAAGAAACAAAACACAGCTTCCTGCAGCCTGCAAACATAAATCCACTGCATGTAAAATGATCTGAGCCTGTAATGGAAGCGGTTCATCATGTGACTGGCTTCACAGGCTCAGGACGTTCTGCTAAACTTACATCATGTCATACACAACAACGACTGCAAAGCATACATGGTAAGACTTCATGGTCAAAGGAGCAAGTCTGAAGGCAGAATGTTCATAGTTATTTTCTATAAGTGAAGTTGGAATGTATGCGGCCAAGCACCAAAACTGCAATAAAAGTATCCAATACATTTTGTAAATTCTTTCAGTTCTTAAATATCATTTGCATATTCAAACATGGCAAATCAAGATATCAATATGTATGTTAATGCCGCTAAACATTGTTGGTTCATGCATGTTTGAATAGGCTATGTGGAAGTGCAAATGAAATTTGAGAGCTACTGTGGAGGAGAAAACAATCCGTTCATGACATCCTTTTTTTCAAGATTTATTTTTGAAATATTTGTCTTTATTATGATAGGACAGATTAGAGCTGGCAGGAAGTGAAGTGGGAGAGAGATAGGGGGTCGGGATCATGATTTGGGATTACAGTAATTTACATTTTGGAATGTGCCATTTAATTTCATAGTAAAAAGGCAGTGTTAAAATTAGTGATCAACCGATATTGATTTTTATAACCGATACCAATACTTTGTACGCTTATGTACCCGATAACCGATATGCAGAACCAATATTTATTTACTGTTATAAAGTAAATAAATAACAGAGTGAAGTAAGTCCATTCTTCGCTTTGGCTTTTCCTCCTTTCAGTCATCTTAACAACAAAAAACTGTTGAAAATTAACATTTTCATGTAAAATTTTATCTTAAGATTACAAAATAAAAGCATTTTATTTATAAAAAGCATCATCAGCAACACTGATATTAACAATAAGCAAAATAAATGTTTTCAAATGGAGAAAATAAAGGACAGAAGTCATATCAACTTCATTTTAAACTACAGTTTTAGGTTTATAAGCTGTTTAATAGACTAAAGAGTGGAGAATAATTCACTGGATAATGTTAATTCAATTAATAATAATCTCTGGAATATTGAAATAAGCTATAACAAACAAAACATCGTATTTTATCAGAATTATTAAAAGGTTTTTTGTCATTCTAAATTATGAAAACTGCTGACAGCACGGTTTATCTATTTACACAGAACTATACTCAAACTGCGATCGCTTGCGGAGATAATAAATAATTAATTTCGATAGAGATGTTTATTGGCAAAATAATGGTTCTATAGTAAATGTTAATATAGTTTAGTGTGTTTCAAACAAGTGAATCTTGTATAAAGTTACATGCGGTGGCCGTGCTGGAGCTTCTCCTGAGTGAACAGTGCCCACTGCTCCAAGTGTGTGTGTGTGTTCACTACTGTGTGCGTGTACTTGGATGGGTCAAATACAGAGAACACATTTCACTGCTGGTTATACTCTGTATAATTGTGTATGTGACAATTTTAAAAACCGATATCCGATTATGGTAAAATGCTTAAATATCGGGAACAATATTGACAAATCTCTAGTTCAAATTCTACATTTGTTTAGTGCTCTACAAAAGAAACAATCTCATATTGGTTTAAAATGACATTAATGTACAAAAAAAACGACAAGAAATATGATTTTTTTTGGGGTAAATTATTAAATACCACAATACATAGGAGAGGATAAAATATATATATTTTTTAGTGTTGGCCAAAATCTGTTACAGGTTAAGAAATTAAACTACAAAAATAAAATAAAAAAGAACAGAACATGATTATAAAGTAAAGAACAACAACTGTTACTGTTACAACAATTACTTAGAAAAGAAGATCCCAGCATAAGTGAAATAAACAAGGGTTTATAATCAGCAAGTGTTGCAATACTAAAAAATACTCAATAAAATAATAAAACAAAATAAAAGCAATATTTTATCTAATCCAAAAAAAGGAAAAAAAGTCTTCAGGCAGAGGGGGAAAAATTGAGTGGAGGTCAGTAGAGCATAACTTGCTCATAAGGGGTGGGGTCGTTGGATGAGGGGGTGGTGGAGGGGGGTGGGGTGGGGTATGGGAGCACAACCCTTAGCGCAAGGCCTAAAACAAAAGCAGCTGAAAGACTACACGACTATTAGGCTCCCCGTTCTGCAGCTGCCTTCATTGTCCCATTGGTCACGGCATCTAGTTGATGGGGTGGGGGTGTGGGCATTCACCAAAACAATTGTACCACTGAGGAAATATAGTAAAGCCTACAGTAATGAGAGACCTGCAGGCTGGACCTGCCTCTGATGATGGCCAGGGAAACACTATGCCACATTAAAGCTTACAGGCTTAAATATTCCTAAAAGTATCTAAGAACAGACGTTGTTCAGTTTGCATTTTCACTTAAAAACCACGTAGGAGGTCTTAGTGAGCTTGATTAGGTGACCTCTCTCTACAAAATTTGCAATTTTGTAACATTGTAAACCCAGCACTATTTGCTAGTATGGGTTTAGCAGTCGTTCCAAGAGTATATTTTTATTTGGATGCATTCAAGTTTGCCAAGCATCAAGCATTCAAACAATGACAGCGGCCTGCTCTTCACGCGGCTTGGATGATTTTGATACAAATCCACACTGAAGGCTGAGGTCACTCCAACAGAAATAATATGAAGGTTAAATAATGTACATAAAAATGCAAGAACTGTAGGTACTATAAAACACAGATTTAAATCTGACAAGCGTGACTAAACGCAAAATTAAATCTGAAGCAAACTTACTGCATTTAAAATACGCTTCTATTGTGAGCTTATATATTTGAATTACGTATTGGTACATATGATAATCTACATTGTGTGCACAGCCATAATGTAGAAAATGGACTTGGAATTTATAAAACGATAAAAAACCTGACACACTATGATCTGCTGCACAAGTCTCAAAACTTTAACCATGATCGGTGAAGACAGCAGATGCACGGTTAAATCTGTTTAAGCCTATTACAGCCGTTTCTGTTGGTGAAATAGAGAAAAATATCTTAATAACAATGCCAAAATTAAACATCTGTGGCGGCAAAACCAACATATCTGCTCATGTAATCTGACAAAAAACCAAAGGCAAGAACAAGAGCAAGCAGAACTCCTTTACTCCAAAGACAGAAGCCAGTGAATCAGATTCTTGTTTGCTGCAGACGGATTAAGAGATGCCTGTTGGGAGCCGGACAATGCCTCACTCATGAATAACCTCTGACGCCTGCAGAACAATGAGGAGTGACGCGCTAGACCATCGTCTCATTAGATGCTTCATTACATGGGTGGAATCAAGCAGAACAATTAAGCACTTTTTTATACCTGTTTTAATAAATAACTGATCTTGTGGTTTTAAAACTGATGTAAGTTTATTACAGTGTAAAGATTTAATAGTTAGAGCCATATTAGGTAGTTATAAGGCATTTTAGAAGAACATTGAGGAATATTTTAGGAAATAAACATTGTGTTTATCTCTTAAATGTCAGTGAATTATGATCATTACTGACAATAGATCTAGATCAGCATTTGAGGTACAGCTCGCACAAAATCAAATATGGATTATGAATGGCGCATGCAAGATAAGCAGCATGAAGAAACTTCTGAGGATTCTTCAGTAGACAAATATACATAATGTTGTCAAGAAAGTTTCAGACAAGAGTCTAACAATGAATCTATGCTCAAAGAATCTGATGTTGAAGTTGTTCGCAAAATTGTTTCAGTGTGTGTCCAATTAAAAATAAGTGTTAAGATGATGTTGATGAAGCACACACTGAAGAAGTTACAAGCCTTCTTACCGTTAACTCCCAAGTCCCAACAACATTATTTGGACATTGTCTGCTTCTATTTCCAAGCAAATGCATTTTGGGACCTTTTCTGGAACAAAGCCTAGAGCCGTAGAGCGCTTCAAATGGTTTCTCTCCCAAGAGAAAAGTTCATAAAAAAAGCTTTGAGCCATTACTTTCTTATACTCCTAATAATATGACATTTAACATGCATATCTTGACTACATTTATTAATTTTTTTAACAATACTTCTTTCTTTTTTCATGTAGCTCAAACAGTAGAGCTTAGTGCTAGCAACACCATGTTATTGGGTTTGATTTCCAAGGAAAGTAAGAACTGATAAATATGTGTACTTTGAATAAGTGTACAGTAAGTGGCTTTGTATAAAAGCATCTGCCAAACGCATAAATGTTATCAATGGTTCCACTAGTAAATTACATCATTCAGTGGATCTCTAAAGAATAGCACCGTAATTCCAATGCATTCAACAGGATACAACATTTTCACAGGAAAAGTAACCTACTTATTTAATGTATTGATTCTAAATGAAAATTAAATACGATTTTAATCTTTACGGTTAAATGAAGCAAAGATGCAAAAACAACTTTGAATAAATACAGTCTGATCATTTGTGTCAAAAATCAGAAATGCATAACAATGAATTCTACGTATTAATTAAGAGATATAAACAAATATCATCAATATCATTGTAAAAATGACATTGGTCGATCTCTACAACATGGTATTGAATCATTCAACAAATGGGGAACATTACAGTAATTTGACATGAGTGAACAATATTTGGTACCTTTATGTTAAGTTTAAAGTACAAACTCATATCAGATCAATGGTAAAAAGAGTTGCATTCTGTCAATAGCAGCCATAACCTAAGCATTCACAGATTCCTCATTCATCAGTGCAAAAGTCACATTTGCACCTCACATACTAATGCATGCTTTAAAAACATCAATCATTACATGCATAAGCTTAATAAACTGCTGACCATACAGCAAAGTTCAACTGCAAAACACCTTTTTAAGGTTGGAGTAAAAATTTAAGAGGTGCTTTCAAACTTAAACAACAAACGTTATGTGAGATTTTGGGGTATCGTAGTTCTACAGTACAGCACATCTACAGTATTTTTGCTTTCATCATATATTATGAACGTTCTATTCGATTATGATGTAACGTTATAGGTAACGTTAGGCAGCTGAGAAGATCTTGAATTATCCCCATGTTCCCTCCAATAAAAGTAGCGAACTGTCGTTAACAACAAATAAAAATAAACACACGAAATTAAGGAGAATCGAGAATATCGATTGAGAAAGAAAAGGAAGTATAAAAAAACTATGCCAAAAATGCACATGCACATCGTATTCTATTATTACATACGCAGACATGGACGTTGCGTCTGGTCAAAACATCCAAATTGTGTCATAACAAAATCAACGAGTAACGTTACACAAAACTAAGGAATAAGCTGTCAGCTAAAAGTGTTTAATTTAAGACGAAAAGGCTAAAAACAAAAACAAAACCAAAAAAACACGTAAAACGAGTGTGAAGGAGAAGGGGGGAAAAGAGGGAAAGAAATCCCTTGTACGTCTCCCTCATAGTTCACAGCTGGAAGTCTGGAAGAGATGCAGCATTAGCGGCTAATGTGAGCTAGCTTAGCTGCCATTGTTTTTACTGCCTTAAAATCCCGATTTTAAAGCTCAAATCCGCCGCTTCGCGCTGTTTTTAAGAGTCCCGATCGATTTTCTATTTTTCCCGCGCCGTTGGGATTTATTTCGAATGGCTGGCTTACCTGAAATAAAAATGAACTCCAGCTCTGCTCCATTGCAACACTTAAAAAATTCTGCAGGAAACCTACAAGAAATCTACAACAAAGCAGCTAAACATGGCAGCTGCTACAACTTCCTGTAACCCCGAGGGCCAAACCATTTCATCTGATATACGCGCTGCTGCTGCTGAGATTCTGCCAGCTCACTCCATCACAGCGCTGCAACCACAAACACGCTTTAGAGCAACGATACGTTTTATTTTGAATCAAACATGTATGCATTATATCATTAAACGACTTTTAAAACGACAAATCGAAACTGAACGTCAATGATGCCGAAAGTAACAACCAGAACATTTTAAAATTAATATGTATATTTTAGCTACTACTCAAGCAATTGAAAATGTAAAAACATTACATATTTACTTAAAAACTTCTTCTTATTTATTTATTTACTTTTTATTTATTTATTTATTTGTTTATAGTTTTTAATCAAGTTAAAGTTGTTGCATTAACTAAGACAATATTTATAATTGACTAACATATATAAAACACAATAAAATAAATACAAATAAAATATTATACGCACGCACGCAGGCACACGCACACACACACACACACACACACACACACACACACACACACACACACACACACACACACACACATATATATATATAGTAGTCAACATATGAAGTGGATCAAAAAAGTTAATCAAAGACAAGAACGCATTTTGCTTTTAGGACAACTTTGATGAAGGTTTTGATCCACTTCAAATGTTGACTATTATGTGTGTGTGCGCGCACGTGTTTTTGTGACAAATGAGGACACAATATGTATAATGATGACATGGGTATGACAGGAGAAGGAGAAGGGGATTTATTAGGACTAACCCTTCTCGCTATAACCAAATTTCAAAAGGCTCATACATTACATAGAATTAGTTTTTTTTTCTAAGTTGAAGAATGAAGTTTCCTGTAAGGGGTAGGTTTATGTGTAAGGCGATAGAATATACGGTTTGTTCAGTATAAAAAACAGTAGAAAGTTCCCACAATTAACAAAAACAAACCTGTGTGTGTGTGTGTCTGTGTGTGTGTGTGAGAGAGATAAATATATAAGAAATAATAAACATACAAACATAGAAATACACAATTGCAACAAATTATAAAGTAAACAGACATCCAGTTTTGGTGTCCATTAAGTGAGAGGACCAAATGCAAAATATTAAGATCATGGAGTAACCAAGACAGATGTCGAGGCGGGGCAAATTATGTTTTACTCTTGATATTGTGTGTCGGGGGCAGATGGTGAGGTATCCTATTGAAAACAGTGACGATGTACAAAATGTTAACTGTAAAATGCATCTGTCTGTCTTTTGTTTGCTTGCATATTTTTACTTTGCCTAATAGCATATGAAATATTTTCACCCTTTAGCACAGCAGATACTGTAATTTTAAAGTTATCAACCTTTTCTTACTATGACTTTTAAGTTCTGTATTTCTCTTGAAAACTATATTTTAAAGCATATTTATATTGTTAATTCAAAAGACTTCACAGAATTCAATTTTTTTCCAAAAGCTCTAATTAGGATTTTCATTATTATTATTTTAAAAGACTGTTGGTTTTGCTTGTTTTGACCCAAAGCATAACGTATTTTGTTGTGCAATAATAATACATTTCAACAGGAAGCCTGAGTTACTTGACAATAATTCAATAAGATACAGATTAGTGTAATGGGTCAGTGCAGATTAAATGTTGTTTATTTTCATATTGCGTGTTTAACTGTTTACCATGCAGAAAATAATGTCATTAGCTTTCACACTCTCAGAGCATGTAGGACAAAATCTCTCATGAATTAGCATTGTTTCTCCATTCCAGCAGGTTCTTTTGAACAATTTGTTTGACTGTTCAGGGACATTCAGAGATGTTGCATCCCATTGTATTTTTAAATCTTTGTGACATTGTACATTGGGACTCTTTGTCTGAATACAGTACAATGAGGGTTTGGATAGATGCCTGTGGTCAGCCTGTTTCACACACTGAGGTCTTTTCCTGGTGACAAACAGACCTTTTTTCAAATGTAGCAATGCTAATTTTATTTTTGCACATTTTGTCATTTTTGTAAACAAATTATCCAGAGGTAAGTGTTTTTTTCTTGTCTGTTTTATTACATTAATCAATGTAATGGTCATTATGTTGTACAATGAGTGAGCCTTTTTATTGTCCTAGCAAATGAAATAATGACTGTATAGAGGATATAAGGTTAATTCATGATAATTGAGACATTTTCCTCCATTCACCTAAATGTAGATTACACAAATAATCAAGCAAGTAGATTAACCTTAAATACATTTAAAACATGAAACATACATGACGAAAAACTGTAATGAACATAAATCAACATACTTTTGGCATCACACAATGACATTTTCTGAAAAATAGTTTTTAATTTGCCTAAAGAGTAGATTATTTAACTCTCTTAAAAGGGATAATTCACACAAAAATGAAAATTTGCTGAAAACTTATGTAGATGAGTTTCTTCATTGAAACAGATTTGGAGAAAATACTTACTGTTTAAAATGGATTTATTTCTTACAAACATAGTTTTTCTCTTCACAAATTATTGATTGATGAACTGGAGTCATGTTGTAGATTATATTGTTTTAGCAACTATTTAAACTCTTATTCTGATGGCACCCATTCACTGCAGAGGATCTGTTAGTTAGCAAGTGATGTAATGAGGATTTAGTGATGTTAAATTTCTCCAAATCTGTTCCGGTAAATAAATACACTCATCTACATCTTGGATGACCTGACCTGAGTACATTTTCAGCACTACATTTTTTGGGGTAAATTATTCTTTCAAGAAATACAATTTTATATAATATTATAGATGACAACATAACAGAAAATCTTTGCCTTTCCACTATTTCCTTGTTTTATCTAGATTAAAATGGGGGACTGGTCGATTCTGGGCCGATTTCTAACAGAAGTTCAGAATCATTCGACTGTAATCGGTAAGATCTGGCTGACGGTGCTTCTGATCTTTCGCATCCTGCTGGTGACCCTTGTTGGAGACGCCGTGTACAGTGATGAGCAGTCCAAGTTCACCTGCAATACACTGCAGCCGGGCTGCAACAACGTCTGCTATGACACTTTCGCCCCCGTCTCACATTTGCGCTTTTGGGTCTTCCAGATTGTGCTGGTCTCAACACCTTCCATCTTCTACATCATCTACGTGCTGCACAAAATCACCAAAGATGAGAAGTTGGAGACAGAGAGGGTCCAGGCAGAGGCCAAGCACCCCGTGGAAGACTATTCTGGGCATCTGGAAGGGGTCGGTGTCATACAAGGATATGGACACCAGGGAGAAGAATGGAGTGGTCAGAATGAGGAAAGCGTGGCGCAAAGTCTCCTGCAGGATGATTTCGGTGAGGTCGGCAAGGATCCAACCACACTCTCCAGTCAGGTTCTCCTTACCTATATTGTTCACGTCTTGATCCGCTCCGTCCTAGAGATCACGTTTCTTGTTGGGCAGTACTACCTGTTTGGATTTGAGGTGCCTCATTTGTTTAGATGCGAAACGTACCCTTGTCCGACACGGACTGATTGTTTTGTGTCGCGAGCCACTGAAAAGACCTTTTTCCTCAATTTTATGTTTAGCATTAGCCTGGGTTGTTTTCTCCTGAACATTGTGGAACTTCATTACCTCGGATGGATCTATATTTTCCGCATGTTGTGTGCTGCCTGCCTGTGCATCAGGCCAGAGAGGGAGCTGCATTCTCAACGCAACCCTTTGCTCTTACGCCTCAGACACTCAATGCGGAGCAGGCTGGTCCTGCAGTCCCCCACAACCACCATGTGTGAAGAAAAGACGGGGATGGCTTTGCTTTCACACGGCCCAGCCATTTCGTTTGAAACTGACTCTAGTCTTGAATGCAGCTCAAAGAGGAACCCAGAGGAGAGGGAACGCATGAGGCTGAAATTGGCCAAGATGGCTAGATTTACTGGCAAAAAGTCCTGGCTGTAATGTGTATTGATGTTTTTTTTAATTTTCTCTTGTTACATAAGCTTGTTACATACTCATTGTAAATTTCAATTTGAGACTTGTTTCACACACTATGACCGTATTAACAAGTTACAGCTTTCACACAGCATGTGGTGTTTCTGCATCCAAGAAGAAGCACTGAAAGTCAACTTTTGGAGCACTACATGCTGAAATCAGCAGAAACAGAATAACTTCTTATCAACATAATCTTTTGAAAGAGAAGCTTTTGAATTACAGCCACATAAAATGAATGAAGTGAAAAATGAAAATGAATGAAATGAAAAAAGACACTTGTTCTTAAAGGAAATACTTACTGTAAACTTGCTTAATGTAAGAAATTCTGTTAATATTCGGCCCAGTGTACTGTTAATATGAGGGAATTGTCTGTATTGATTTTTGATAGGTGTTTAACTTGTATTTTGAATTATGAATTGCATTGCATTTTAGGGTTGCCTGTAAAAGGAAAACATACAGGTAATTCTCTGGGACTACTATTTTCCGTTTTTTCATAAGTCTTCACCTACATTGTAGTAACCCAATACTCAAAATGAGCCCACAGGATATGTGAAACAGGCCTAACATTTGTAGTTATTGAATATTATGTTGTGATCTTTTCAGCTGAGTTAGTTTTGAGTCGAATTGTTTTGTCATGTTGTAACATTCAGTGCCATTTTTTGTTTGATTCAAATGCTTGCAATGCTTGCCCTAAAAAGTTTAACCCTTTAGAGCTTTTATTATGAATCAAGATGCGCATTTTTCAAAAATGTTGAAATGTCATAAAAATGAATATTATATATTCAGCTAAATGTCCAAATATGACCTTCACATTATGTTTATTACATCTCCTTAAGTACAATATTACTTGACTGTTTTTTCATTAATGAGATCCATGAGATATTGACCACGATTTATAATTTATATCTTTGTGACACTAAAACACATATAATGCAGTGTCATGCACAACAGCTCTTGGGCCAGTGCTTTATCTGCGCATGTAATACTTACTTGTACATTAGGTTGATCTGAGTGTTTATTTAGATTCATACGCAGTGCAAATGCTTCTGTATATGCAATGCACAATGAGAGATTGCTTGATACTCAGAAAAAGCTTACTTTTAATGTATATACAGTTGTATTTTTTGAGAAATTGAAAAGTAAATATATTTTAAGCTGAACTTCTCTTAGATTCCATAGTATTGAAAAAATAGGGCATGTAATGCAATTGTAACAATATTTCACAACATTACTGTTTCACTATATTTTTCATCAAATAAATGCAGAATAAGAGACTTCTTTGAAAAACATACAAAAATTTGAACAACCCCTAAATTTGAAACGGTTGTGTATGCTAATAGGTTTTGTCCATCGCCAAAAAGAGAAAATAGCATTTAAAATAGAATAATGCATGCTTGATAAGAAAATTATTTACAAAAAAGGCATGTGTCATCTTCATTAGCTCATTAGAACATGGAAACATAAAATCAATGGCTTATTTTACATTTAGAAGGAATAAGAGAAACGCATGAAATGATAAACAAAAATATTAATTTATATTACCCTGAATTTAAAATATACTGAGCACTAACAACAAGTGCCGACCTCCTCAGCCACTGACTTCTCTCCACCAGGCCATAAGGGGGCACTGTTTATTTTGGATCCAATTTTAAGAGCTTCATTCTGAACGCTGTCCGTCCCGATCCTTTTCTGGATTTCAGAGGCCATTGTTAAAAAGGCCTTCTCTACATTGTTTGCGTTCTTTGCACTTGTCTCCAGGAATGGGATTTTGAGTGACTCAGCAAATTCCTGTAAACAGTGCAAATGAAAGTTAAAATATTTGCTCGGATCTGCCATTTCTGTAGAACAGGCTTTACCATAATATTGCAATAGAAGAGGGCTTACCTTTGCTGTGGTAAAGTCTACCACCTTTTTTGAGGCAAGGTCACTCTTATTACCGACTAACAACTTGGAGACATTTTCGCAGGCATAGCGATCAATTTCTTCTAACCATTGCTTCACATTGTTGAAAGACTCCTGTAAAAGCAAAGTACTTCATTAAACATTCTCTATACCCAAAATTGTATAACATTTTGTAATATTTAAAAGTAATACCTGCTCTGTGACATCATAGACAATTATAATCCCATGTGCCCCTCGATAATAGCTGGATGTTATTGTTCGAAAACGCTCTTGCCCTGCTGTATCCCACTTCAGGACAGAGAAACATAAAAAAGTAACAGAAAACCACAACACATGTTTTTTTTGCTAAAAGATTAAGAACATGTGAGTTTGTCATTCTTCCTTCAAGCATGTAGGGCCACTTCAGTGACTGGTTAGTCAGTTAATCAGTAAATTATCAGTTTTTGTCACTTTGCAAAATAATTAGATGTTAAATGTCTTGTACAACAAGCGTTTGTTTAAAACATCTAATAATTATATGAAACAAAAAAAAGCAACCCAGAGCCTGACACAAACCAACTAACTAAGTCTGAAAATGAATGTATATAAATGTCTGTAATATCTATACTCACAATCTGCAGTTTAACAGTCTTCCCCTCCCTTTCGATAGTTCTGATTTTAAAATCGACTCCAATAGTGCTGATGTAGCTCTCTGTATAGGTGTCATCCTGTAAGAATAATTGTGTGTCATCAACAGAATTATCCACTCGTTTCTTTCATTACAGATTCTTAACACAAAAAACATTTAGTTTTACATTGATAAAAACAACCGGCACATAGATTTGAAACATCATGATAGTGAGTAAATTATAGAAAGAATTTACAGTTTTGGGTCAACTACTTTAAACGATTCACTGAATAACTTTCAAACTGAAAATGATGGGTAAAATATTTAGCTTACAGCAAACCGTAGAAGTAAACATGACTTTCCCACACCAGAGTCCCCAATCAGCAGCAACTTGAACAGGTAGTCACTAAGAAAAACATTATAATATTGCTAACATTATAATATTTTACTGTACTGGCATTCGTGCTCAATTTAAGCTACATTTTTATTTACCTATTATTTGTGGACAAAATTGATAACACTAATATTAATGGCACAAATTAGAGGCCTCCTCTATTCATTGCAACTGAAGAAAGTCTGTCGACTGTCAGCAACACAATGTACTGTAAACAAAAAACTAGCACGTATTAATACAGACAAGCAATCTTGAGAGCCAAAACTACTTACTACTCAGGATTCATCCTTAGGGTTATTAATAGCAGGGTGCTGGTTAAATGTGTTTCAGCCTGATTATCTTTGTTCAGCTGGTTTCTGTCCTTCGAAATGCAAATAGCAACAACCTTGGCAATAGTGAACCCAGATACTGCTCCATCATTTATTCAAGATTTGATCAGGTTACAAAGGGGTCATTACCTGTTTCTTAAAGTTGCAGGCCTGTTGTAGTGACAACAAGGGAGATGGGCATGGCATATAGAAAATAATATATTGATTCCTGCTCAATTCTGAAGACACAAAGCTGTCCATGAATTATGTTATCGGACCAACAACCCAACATGGTTATTGAAGTATCAGTACAAGTTAATAAATAAAACAATTTAAACAAAACAAAACAAACTAAAGCTATAAACCTCATGAAATTCATATTAGAAAGAGAAAAGAGTGAAAAGAGGGAACCCAAGGCAATCACCAGTAACCTGGCAAAAAATTTACCTGTAATAGCAAACTACTGCCGCTAGAGGACGCTAAAGAATGAGAGAATCCACTCACATATTACAGATATTACATTCAACAATATTACATTACATAAAGGTTTTAACATTGTATAATGTTGGAGTTTTTGTTAAAAATTTTAATAAGCAGAAGAATTTGTCAAAATAATCATCTTATTATGTTTTCTTTGAGAAAAGGTGTCTGAAGATTACACATTTGACAATGATTGAAAAACATCACCACAAATGATAAATTAACGTACAATCCAAAGTACTTGTATTTTCATATTCTATGACTCACCCTTTATGACTCTCAGACTGAACATTTGAATTGTTTTTTACAATTTGAATGTTTGAATACTTTTCAAAGTTCAACCTGCCACATGAGCTGCTGAAACAGTTCTACTCTGCCATCATTGAATCCGTCCTCTGCACTTCAATAACTGTCTGGTTTAACTCAGCTACCAAGTCTGACCTCAGAAGACTACAGAGTGTAGTCTGGACTGCTGAGCGAATCATTGGTACAACCCTCCCCACTCTCCAAGAACTGTACTTATACAGAGTGAGCAAAAGGTTTGGCAAAATCACTCTGTCTGGACCCCTCACATCCAGCACACCCCCTCTTTGAACAATTACTGCCTGGTCGACGCTACAGAGCTCTGAACACCAGACCGACCAGACACAGGAAGAGTTTCTTTCCCCAAGCAATCCATCTCATGAACACTTGTCAATAATTATGGTACACACACTATTTATACACTTAAATATATAACACATACTTAGTATACACTTCAATTGCATATAATACACCTGTACATACAAAACTGCCTATTGTTATGTACCTGTACATACAATTGTCAATTTGTATATTGTTATTCATTATTACTTGTTCTTTTTTATTCTTCTTTTTGTGCACACATTTTCAAGTCTGTGCACAGTGTTGTTGCTAGTTTTATTATTAAATTGTTTATTTTCATACTTTTGTTTCTACATTACAATTGTTTTATCTGTTATAAATGCCATTCTTTCATATGGAAAAGTTATGGCAATTATTTTGCTGTAAACAGATACAGTAACAACAAAACAATGCAGACCAAGAGATCCAAGAGGTCCAATAATTGTGCAATAATAAAACACTCAAGAGGCTTACTGAAAATACTGCAACAGAAAATGACTTCATGAAGTCATGTCTTGCTTTTCCTTGTAAAACAATCCTCCCTACAATACTTGAAATGATCCAAATGTTAATTATTTTTTTTGTCTTTTCAGAAATTCCAGAAAATAAAATGTAAATTGTTTACAGGCCTACATGCAGCACTTACTGCATACATGCACGTGGCTTTAACATTGATAAACAATTAGTTCAACTCACAAAGGCCTAATGTACTTCAACAGGGCAATTTGTTTCCTATTCAACCCAGTTGCAGACATGGCCTAGTAAATGTCTTGAATGCTGCCATCTAAACTTCATAATCACTATAACATCTTTTGAGCCAAACATGTGACTGGTCACTCTATGCCTGCGTCCCAATATGCGTACTATCCATCCTACATTCTATTTGATAGTAGTAATTTTCAATACAATTTAGGGCAGATAGGGTGGATAGTATGCACATTGGGATGCAGGGTATATCTGTCTGCTGCAGGGTCTCCTTGTAGCAGACAGGAAAAACAGTAATAGTTGTTTTACACTATTACTACGAAGCTACTCAAGAAACAATTTATGAATAAATCATAAAAAAATCATTTTATCAAAGTACATGGCTATTTTTAATTGGTGTCAAAGTAAAAAGATGCTTTCTGGGCTCAGATGTGTGAGTGTAGCTGCAGACTCTACCAGCAGGGACAACCTAGAGTATGCTGCCTACCAGTAACTCTACAACATTTAAAGTCACCTGAGGCTTAATTCACTTACTCAATTCAGGCCCTTGGTCTCTACAGTCTTAATCAACTCACCGCAACTTTCCCTTGACCAATGTTTCACAGATTTAATTAATATGTTTTCTCTCTAGTCTTTAGTCCCAGTAGGGTCAGTGTTTGCATGGTACACTGACATACAGCAGGTAAAATAAGCATTGAAAACGTCACCATTTTTCTCCATAAATATATTTCTAAAGGTGCTGTTGACTTGAAAATTGAACCAGGGACCCGTTTCATAAGGTGGTTTAACCAACTCTGAGTTTAAACTTGAACTCAGAGTTGACTTACACTGGGATGGGAAACTCTGAGTTTTCGGTTACAGAACAGCTGAACTGAGTTAGATTACTCAACTAAGAAAACAAGAATGTGGCAGCAGCTAAAAATGAAGTATAAAAAACACAATTGTGACAAGCATGAAAGGTTTCACAAGCATGAAAGGTTCATGGGTGTAGGCTTAATGACTTTAGAAACATTTGACATTAAATATCATTAAATGTCTATTTCAATGCGCAGCTTTTTCCACATAGTCTAACACTCTTTTCACATAATTAAATATTTTCTAATCCTACCTGTTACATTTCTTAATTAAAGTAATAAAATTAACTACTGACTTGTCGACAGAAAGGCAGAGGGAGAACCTGCACCAGCACCACTGATAGATGAAGAGGAGATGGTCAAGTATTGGAAGAATTCTAAAATCCAAAAGTAAAAATAATAACTTTTGTTTTTGTATTAGGAGATAAAGATGACCAAAACATTTTGAATAATTGTTTATTGGTGGTGGTTATGGCTTGTACTACCCCTCCATCTGGCATCCTTCCATTCCATACAGTAATCAGTTTCATTGTCAAAAAATGTGATGTAAACCTGAAGGAAATTCTGATTATTAAG
The DNA here is from genome assembly GCA_027564155.1 of Gymnocypris eckloni scoliostomus. Lineage (NCBI taxonomy): Eukaryota > Metazoa > Chordata > Actinopteri > Cypriniformes > Cyprinidae > Gymnocypris > Gymnocypris eckloni. The sequence continues at coordinate 8,098,930 of CM050417.1, read as the reverse complement.
TTACTTCCAGACATCACACAAATATGTTATCAAATGAGATTAGCCTAATTTAAACCAAATTTTACACCACTGACCTACAGTCCTGTGATACTCCTCTCTGGCGGATTTGTGCCCAGGAAAAAAATTCTCAGAATGACTGTGAGAGCGATCCACACTTTCATTAAAATCGGCATACAGGACTTATAATGTGCTCTGCATCTCCAATGTGTTAAAGTGCATTTTTCTTATTTGGCAAATTATCTTCCAATGATGTAAGAAATAAAAAAAAAATTCTTGTTTCCATTTGCATTAAGATATTTATTCTTACTCTATGGCGGACAATTTTACTTGTTTTATGTAAAATGTACTTAAAATGAAAATACCCCATGCAGGAAACAAGACTAAATATAGACCATTTTTCAAATATAATTGGAAATGTTTAGATATTTTTTACTTGAAATAAGACTAAAATACTCAGTAAGAAAATACATTTTGCAGTGTGAATGAATGAATACGGTATTTAAACTTCACTAACACTATAAAAAGGGGAAGGAGACCGAAATAAACTCCGGGTTTACTAAAGAAAACCAAGTTAGGTTCACAGAGTAAGTTACCACGGTAACTGACTCTGAGTATAAGTTACCTCTCTTTCAGAAATGGGCTTGACTTACCCTGCTTTCCTGGGTTTGACAAACCTCCCATTTTGAAAGGGAAAACCCAGAGTTTCCCTCATTTCAGGGTTTACATACTCAGAGTTTTCACTTAACCTTCTTTCTGAAATGGGCCCCAGATGTCGGTAACAACCCAAGTAATCCACCCATATGAAGAAAACAAAACAAACAAGTTCAGAAATTAATGTTATGTGTAATAAAATGGAGTGACACAAGTATTGAAAAGTATTGAACACATGAAAAAAAGGAGGTGCAAAAAGGCATGGAAAGCCAAGACACCAGCTGAAATCTATCAAAGCAATCCTGCCCCAAGTCAGTAGAAAAAATATTAGCTGGTTCAGTCTCAACACCTACAGTACCAGGATGGTGAAGATGAAACAAGGGTGGACATTTCAGCAAGACAATGATCCCAAACACAGCCAAGGAAACTCTCAATTGGTTTCAGAAAAAGAAAACAAAGCTACTAATCACCTGTCTTGAATCCAATTAAAAATAAGAACTAAAGATCAGCGTTCATAGAAGAGGCCCACAGAACCTTCAGGTTTTTATGTGTCTAACTAATTTGACACTTCCAAATCAAGGTCAGGGAGCTCTATGCTAATGTACTAAGATTGTTTTTTTTATTGAATCAGACTGTTATAGAAAGGAGATGTCCACAATGTGCAGTAAAATGGGATTATTGATACAGAATTATTGTTATGTAACCGAGATAGTTCAGTGACTCTCTGAATTTTTTCATGCTCTGCATTCTCATTACAACCAAATTTGTTAACTGAAGCCGGAGGTCTGACAATGATATGTCCTTGTTCAAGATATAAATATTTAATAAACCCAAAACTGTAAAAACTGTTCCCTTGGCAAGAAAGTATTATTGTTCAAGATATTTTGGTTATGATTCAAAGATGATTGAGAGCACTTGCAAGTGGCTGTGTGACATAAATCCCCAAGGTTTTATTAGCAACAGTGTTTGTAGTTGGGGTGTTTGATAACAAGTGAATTTTCTTGCAGCACGAGAGGTTTATTATCAAAGGGTTTATTATAAGTGACAAAACAAAACTAGAGGCCATTAATAGACTCCCCCACAGGCCTCATCAATCAGACATTTTAAGGTGATGAAATGGTCTGGCGTTTGTGAAAGTCTCAATGGCTTAGCAAATATATGTCAGGGTATTTAATATTATTCATATTTGCTGTAGCCTCAGATTTAATCTTCTGACTGAGTTAAAATAGATACAGTATAAATATGTAGATCAGTTCTATTTATTTCTTAATAACTACGGCAAAAATAAGGATAAATGTTGGCAGTTTTGGGGATGAGAGTTGATTAGATTATGAAGCAATGACCTTTAAAACAATTAAAACATTTTATTTAAAGTTAGGCTAGTATCACAGATATCACTATATTTTAAAGGCCATATTACATTTCCATAACTATACAAGCTGAAGTGGACTGCACACACACTTAGGACATACACTTGATTGCCAAAAGTATTGGGTCACCCCCTTCTAATGAAAGGTTTGACTAATGTAGTAATTTCCATGAGTACAAATATTAATGTTTAAGCATATAATGATATTCTAGGGAATTGTATGCTTTTAATTTTATACCAACAGTTTGGACAGGACCCTTTTCTATTCTAACATGACAGTGCCTGTGTGTATAAGGCAAGGATCAAAGATAAATTATGATTTAGTCAGTGTGAAATAACTTTACTGGTCTGCAGAAAGCCAAGGCCTAATCCCAGCTGAACATCTCTGGTGTGACTTTAAATGCAGACCTTGAGCCAAAACTTAATCACCAAACACTAATGACTTGTACATGTGGGTACAGTCATTTCATACACTTCAAAACTGCTGCAACAAAGGTGGAAATACAATTTTTAAGTACATGAATTTCTTTGTTGCCACAGTTTGGAAGGGCCATTTTCTATTCTAAAGAAAGGGGTGTCCCAGTACTTTTGTCCATATAATGAATGTACAAGTCATTGGTGTTTGGTGATGAGTTTTTGGCTCAAGGTTTGCATTTAAAGTCACACCAGAGGTGTTCAGATGGGATTAGGACTTGGCTTTCTACAGACCAGTCGTAGGTACGAGCAGTAGTCAACTGGCCCCAGCCTAAAACTCTAAAGGAACTACAACACTTCTTAGGGTTCGCTAACTTCTATCGATGGTTCATCTGTAACTTCAGCACCATCGCTGCCCCCGTGACGCCCATGTTCAAAGCGGGAACACACCGCCTCACCTGGTATGCGGCGGCTATAACAGCCTTCTGGTCACTGAGGGAGAGGTTCACGATCGCCCCCATCTTGCATCATCCCGATGCAGATCTCGAGTTCATCTTCGAGGTAGACGCTTCCAGTACAGGAATTGGGGCGGTGCTTTCACAATGACAGGGTGACCCTCCCAAACTACACCCCTGCGCGTTCTTCTCCCGCTAACTGAACTCGGCAGAGCAGAATTATGACGTTGGCAACCGCGAACTCCTCGCTATGAAGGCAGCATTCGAGGAGTGGCGTCACTGGCTGGAGGGGGCAAAACATTCATTTACGGTTCTCACAGACCACTGTAACCTAGAGTACCTGAAATCCGTCAAGAGACTCAACCACCGACAAGCAAGATGGTCACTCTTCTTCACCAGGTTCGACTTTAAGATTACGTACCATCCCAGCTCTCAGAATACCAAGGCTGATGCTCTCTCCTGGCTCTCGCAGGTCACGGATCCCCCACCGGCTGAAACCCCATGCAATCTCACGTACGTTCCGCAGGTCTTAAGACAGAGAGTGATGCAACTGGTCTACTCAAATCCCAGCTCCGGGCATCCGGGTATTGCAGCCACCTTACAACTCCTCAGTAACCAGTTCTTGTGGTCCACACTACGAACTGACACCATCACGTTCATTCAGAACTGCACTGTCTGCAATACATCTAAGTCCCCACATCAACTACCTGCTGGGCTCCTTCAGCCGTTACCCATCCCACAACGCCCATGGTGACACATAGGCATTGTCTTTGTGACGGACTTACCAGCCTCTCAGGGACACACTACTATCCTCACAGTCATTGATCGCTTCTCCAAGGCCTGCAGGCTGATACCACTACCCAAACTTTCCACTGCCCTAGAGACCGCTGAAGTCCTATGCAACTACGTATTCAGGTTCTACGGCCTATCCGAGGATATAGTTTCTGATCAGGGACCGCAGTTCACCTCCTGTGTCTGGTCAGCCTTCTGTCGTCAACTCAATATAAATGTCAGCCTCACTTCCAGATACCATCCTCAAGCCAACGGACAAGTGGAAAGGTTGAACCAAGAGCTTACAAATTCGACTGAAGTCGCTATCTGCTCTGGGCCGAGTGTGCCCAAAACTCCCTCTGCAAGCCAGCTACAGGCATCACCTCCTTCCAATGCATCCTAGGCTTCCAACCTCCATTGTTTCCATGGTCCGGAGAGCCCTCAGACTTACCGGCAGTCAACTCCTGTTTACAACGCAGTAAGGAGACGTGGAACGAGGCTCACGTCCACCTGCAAAGAGCAGTCCATCGCACCAGAGAACAGGCAAATCGTCATCGGCGTCCCAACCCCAACTACAAGCCGGGACAATGGGTCTGGTTGTCCACACGGTACCTAAGGCTCCAATTACCCTGCAGGAAGCTCAATCCCAGGTACGTGGGTCCTTTCAAAATCATAAGACAAATCACTCCTGTTTCATTCAGATTAGCTCTACCTGCTCATTACCGTATCCCACCCACCTTTCATGTCTCCTTGCTCAAGCCCGCTGGTGGTCCGAGAGAAGAGGAGTTCCTAGAAGAGGCTGGTGGTCCGAGAGTCCCTCCCATCGTCGTCGACAGCCAGGAGGCATACTAGGTCCGAGAAATCCTGGACTCTCATCGTCGGGGCAGACTCCTCCAGTATCTCGTGGACTGGGAGGGGTACGGTCCAGAGGAACAGTCATGGGTCAATGCTGATGATATCTTAGACCCCTCACTAACCATTGACTTCCATAGAGACCACCTGGACAGACTAGCCCCGAGACCCCGAGGAAGACCCCGGTGTCGTTTGCCTCCTCGCGTTAGGAGCCGCTCCCAGGGGAGGGGCTCTGTCATGAATTCAGCCTCTGTGGCTCCCTCCGATCTCCACCAGAGGGAACCGTCACCTGAGTATTAACTGTCATGAGCTCCCATTCCCATTATTCCCCGCTCCTGTAGCTGATCACCGGCACAGGTGCTTCTCATTGACTCTGGTCCATTTAAGCCGTTCTTCCCATCACCTCATTGCGAAGTCTTGTCTTGCCATGCAAACATTTCCGAGCATTTACCCCGTGTTTGATTCCCCGTGTATGACCTAGACTGTTTATTGGACTCTGATTCTCTGACGCCTGCCTACTCTGATTTAACCTGCCTTGTTATCTGATTATCCCTAGTGTTCGCGGCCAGCCCTGATCCTCCACCCGAACTCTGACTTTGATTCTGCTCTATCTACGTTGTACTTGAAGCCCGTGATTGAACACTGACTGTTTAACTTGCATTCTGATTTAATAAAGCTGTACAGGATCCTAACGCCACTGACTCCTCGTTACAATAACCAGCAGTGAAATGTAAGTCAGGTCCGCTCCATGGACAGTGCAATTATATGTAACACAAACACAAGAGAATATACATAAATATTGGTATTAAAAAATAATAATAATTAAAATCAAGTAAAAAATAAAAAATAAGAGTCAAAAATAATAAAATATAAGATAAAATATAATTTGCAGGACAGTATACTGTAGACTTAATAAATAATAATATAAGAAGGGATGTGCAAGAAGAATGTGCAAACAGGTTGTACAGGGTACATACATAGCTGCAATACGGATGGTGGAGAATAATGCACCTTATTGATTATTAAATTGACTCATGTTGATGTTATGAGACCGAGTTTGAGTTTAGGAGCCTGATGGCCTGGGGGAAGAAGCTCCTCCTAAGTCTCTCAGTTTTTCCCATCATGCTCTGGAAGCACTTGCCAGATAGCAGTAAAATGAAGAGACGATTACCAGGGTGATTTGAGTCCTCGATGATTTTAGCAACTCTGCTTTTGCAGCGTTTGAGGTAGATGTCCTGCAGAGAGGGGATAGCCGATTCTGAGATGCGCTCAGCTAAGCGCACAACTCTCTGCAGGGCTTTGCAGTTCTGATTTGAGACGTTTCCGTACCATACTGTGATGCACTGGGTCAATACACTTTCTTTGGCCCCTGAATGGAAAGTTTTCAGGATTGCTGGTGAGACCCTGAATTTCCTCAGCTGTCGCAGATGAGCAGTCTTTGCCTGGCTTTCTTAACCTGAGTTTGAATGTGTGTAGTCCAAGTTACATTCTCTGAGATGTTTACACCGAGGTACTTGAAGCTGCTCACCCTCTCCACAGGGGTCCCACTGATCATAAGAGGAGTGTAGGGCCACTGCTGTCTCTTCCTGAAGTCCACAATCAGCTCTTTAGTTTTGCTCAGATTCAGAGAGAGACAGTTGTCCTGGCACCATGATGTAAGTCTCTCTACCTCATCCAAATATGCTGTCTCATCATTGTTGGAAATGAGGCCCAGAACCACAGTATCATCAGCAAATTTGATAATAGAAGTGGAGCTGTGAGAGGACACACAATCGTGTGTGTAGAGAAAGTAGAGCAGGGGACTCAGGAAACAAGCCTGTGGGGCTCCTACATTCAGAGTGATGGAGTTTGAGGTGAACTGACCAACTTTCACCACTTGAGGTATGCCGGTGAGGAAGTTTTGTATCCAGTCACAGAGTGAAGATTTTAGGCCAAGGTCTGTGAGTTTAAAAGGTAGCTTGATGGGGACTATAATATTGAAAGCTGAGCTTTAGTCAATGAATAGCAGCCTTACATAGTTCACATTTTTGCTGTCAATGTGTGTGAGGGAAGAGTGCAGTACGCTAGAGATGGCATCATCAGTAGATCTATTTGGGTGATTGGCAAACTGAAGAGGGTCCAAAGTAACAAGGATAGAGGAGAAAAGTCTCTCAAAAACCTTCATGACTACTGATGTGAGGGCAAATGGATGATAGTTATTCAGGCAAGAGGGTTTATTGTTCTTAGGCACAGTGATGATGACTTTATTTTTTAAAGGAGGTGGAAACCACAGAGGTAGCGAGGGACTCATTAAAGATTGAAGTAAACAAACCAGCAAGTTTATCAGCGCAGGACCCAAAAGACCAGCATTGAATGCGTTGGTTAGCCACAGCATGAATCGTTCTGTTCACCCACGGTTTCTGATTGTAGAATGTCCTTATAGTTACTGTTTCAGTAGCTTGCTCGGTTAGCGTGTTGACAAAGCTTAATGCTACAGCCGTGAACTCGCTGATGTCAGATGAACTCTCCCGGAACATGTCCCAGTTGACGCGTTATCAAGAAGCCGCCTGTAGCATAGCTTCTGAGTGGGAGGACCAGCTACTCTCCACGGAGGTTCCTGAACGAGCCTTTGTTTATATTCTGGTGTGAGGAAAATGGCGGCATCGTCTGATTTGCCAAAAGCTGGTAGTGAGCAGGTATTGTAGGCATTTTTAAACTGAGTGTAGCAATGATCCAGTGTATTCGGTCCTCTAGTTGGACAGGATACATGTTGGTAAAAGTTTGGTATGACCTGCCTGGGGTTGGCTTTGTTAAAGTCCCCCACAATGATACATCGTGAAGCTTAGACAAAGCCAAGCCAGTGTCTGACTGTGGTGGAATGTAAACAGCAGAGACAATGATCGATGAAAACTCACTGGGCAGATAGAATGGGCGGAAGATAATGGAAAGATGTTCCAGACGAGGTGAACAGGAGTGCGACAGATTGGAGATATTCCTGGGGTCACACCATTTCTTGTTGATCATGAAACAACACACTCCTCCACATTTGGTTTTACCGGCCTCGGGGGGCAGTCGTGGCCTAATGGATAGAGCGACGGACTTGTAACCCGAGGTAGAGGGTTCGAATTTTGGCTCTGGTAGGAATTGTCCACGACTGAGGTGAGACCCTTGAGCACGGCACCGAACCCCCAACTGCTCCCCTGACACCGCATTGTTGGCTGCCCACTGCTCCAGGTGTGTGTACACTTGGATGGGTTAAATGCAGAGCACAAATTTCACTACTGGTTATACTCTGTATAATTGTGTATGTGACAAATATTTTTTTTCTTCTTGTTCTGTCCATCCGCAAAACAGACTAGTTATCAGACGGTGTAACAGCAGTATCCGGGACCGAGATCGTGAACTATGTTTCTGACAAACAAAGGATGTTACAGTCCCTTATGTCCCGTTGGAAACTTATCCTGGCTCTAAGATCGTCCATCTTATTTTCCAACGATTGAACATTGGTGAGCAGGATACTTGGTAGAGGAGGACTGTGAGCCCTTTTCCTCAGTCTGTTGCGGATCCCAGCGCATTTCCCACAGTGCTTCTTAATCCGTTGCCTCCGGGGGTTATGCAAGTGACCATTGTTCTCCTCCGCATTCCGGAGTATCTCAAGTGGCCACGTTGGATTCGTGGATAAAGTTTTCTGAAACAGGTTAGTGTAGCGTTGTCCAATGTCCAAAGTGCTCCATTGTCATAAGTGATCAGTGCAAACGTTATGTGTGTAAAAAGAGAAAGCAAAACTACGTAAGAAAGTAAATAAATGCATTATCTGAGCGGAGGTACCTGAATGGCGTCCGAACACAGCGGCATCCATATTGGGTCTGATATAACATCTTGTATCAATTTCTGTGAAGATATGTGCATTCCTACCAGGACTCATTTAACTTACAACAACGGCAAACCATGGTTCGCTGTAAAAGACTGATCCGTCAGGCCAAAGAAGATGCTTACAGGAATGGGGACAGGGTCTTGGATAAACAGGCCAAATACACACTGGAAAAAGAGACCAGAGTGGCAGAGAGGAATTATTCTGAAAAGCTAAGGATTCAGTTCTCTTCCGACTCAGCATTAGTGTGGAAAGGTCTGAAAGACATCACCAACTACAAGACAGCATCCCCCAGCGTTGTGGAGAATCAACAACTGGCAGATGATCTGAATGAGTTCTATTGCAGGTTTAAAAAAAAAAAAAACATCCGCTCTGAATAACTCTCTTCACAACCATTAACACCTCCTGCATCCTCCCTCTCCCCACACCTGCACTTCAGATCAGTGAAGATAATGTGAGCCGGGTTTTCTGGAAGCAGAAGAGAAAGAAAGAACCAGGCCCAGATTATGTTACACCAGCCTGTCTGAAATCCTGTGCTGTCCAGCTGGCCCCCATATTAACACAGATCTTCTACAGATCACTGGAGTTGTGCAAAGTCCCTTCATGCTTCAAAACGCTCCACCATCATCCCCATCTCAATGAAACAGATTGCTTTACTCAATGACTACAGGGCTGTGTTTTTAATGTCTGTGGTCATGAAGTAATTTGAAAAACTGGTGCTGGCCCACCTGAAGGACATTACTGGACCCTTGCTGGATCCTCTTCAGTTTGTCTACAGAGCAAACAGGTCTGTGGACGATGCAGTTAATATGTGACTGCATTATGTTCTGCAACATCTATACAGGCCAGGGACTTATGTGAGGATCCATGTGTTTGTGTTATGTGTTTGTGGACTTCAGCTCGGCCTTTAACACTATCATCCCAAACTTCCTCTTGCCGAAATTAACTCAGCTCTCAGTGCCCACCTCTGTCTATCTGTGGCTCACCAGCTTCCTTACAGAGAGGCAGCAGCTGGAAAAACTGGGAAAATTCTCATCCAGCACCTCACCATCAGCACTGGAGCTCATCAGGGCTGTGTTCTCTACCCACTGCTCTTCTCCCACTACACAAATGACTGCACTTCAAAGGACCCCTCTGTCAAGCTCCTGAAGTTTCAGATGACACCACACTCATCGGCCTCATTCAGGATGGTGACGAGTCTGCCTACAGATATGAGGTTAAAGAGCTGACTGTCTGGTGCAGTCTTAACAACCTGGAGCTTCTGGAGGAGCCCCCCTATTCTTCTCCCACTCACCATCATGTACAGCACTGTATCAATAGTGGAGGCATTCAGATTCCTGGGCACCACTAGCTCTCAGGATTTGAAGTGGGACACTCACTTTGACTCCATCATCAAAAAGGCCCAGCAGAGGTTGTACTCCAGCTTTCCTGTAGCTCAACTGGTAGAGCATGGCATTAGCAACGCCAAGATCATGGGTTCGATTCCCAGGGAAAGCAAGAGCTGATAAAATGTAGAAACTGTAACTTGAATGCAATGTAAGTCGCTTTGGATAAAAGCGTCTGCTAAATGCATAAATGTAAATGTACTTCCTTTGCCAGCTGAGGAAGTTCAACCTTCCACAAAAATAACTCTGGACACCTCACACCCAGCACATTCCCTCTTTGAACTGTTGCCTCCTTGTCGACGCTACAGAGCTCTGAACACCAGAAGAACATTAACATGCCAGGCACAGAAACAGTTTCTTCCCTGAGGCAGTCCATCTTATGAACACTTATACACACACAGGACAATAACTGTGGAACATAAAACATTATTTATGTATACACTTATACACTTATTTATCTAACACACATACTTAGTTTACATCTAGAATTTGCACATAATCTACCTGTACATACAAAACTGTCTATTGTAATATACCTGTACATACAATTATCAATTTGTAGAGTTATTCCCTATTTACCTGTTTTATTTTTCATTCTTTTATTATCTGTTTTTATCCTGTCACTGTCATTCTGTTGCACTGTGGAAGCTTCTGTCACGAAAACAAATTCCTCGGATATGTAAACATACTTGGCAATAAAGCTGATTCTGATGGACAAACAGATGCCAATAAAGAACAATATTCTGCTAATGGAGCTGTCCCTCATGTCTGCTAAGCCTGATCTAAATCTAATCAACATAGCCATAAGTATCAATAACGTATCACTAGATTAAAATAATATGACGTTCTTTTTTAAATGCACCTAAAACAGGACATCAAACCATGTTTGAGATTCATTGAAAGTTAAAATGAACAACTAACCCGATCTGGGTTGCATTTCCCAGTTGATAGAGACCATTTGTGGCAATGGCTTCCATGATCTACATGCCTATGATTCCTCTGGAAAACGCTGCCCTGATCAGTATAAATCATTTTAGAAAGCCTGTACAAACACTGTCAATATTGACTAAATTTTACAATTACATTTTTGGCACTCAGCATTGTTGTGGTACTCATGTAGTCCCAAGTCTCCAGCAACTCTTCACCCTTTAGTTTCATGCTTTTTTCTCACAGATTTTCTTGTCTTGAGGGGTTTAGATGTGGGTGATGTCAGAAATATGTCTGTCTATATAAGACTAATGTGTCTCACTGTCCTTCATGATTGACTTCATTTGAGTCTGTAGTCTCTTTTACTGTATGAGGTGAGAAACAATTGTGTTGTCTGTCAATTTATATTATATAAATAAATTTTTGCATAATTTGATATTAATATATTTCCCTTTCCATAGATTTCACAGGGTCATAATGGAGAACATATCAATTATAGTCAGTTTTGAGCTGACCCTGGATCCATTTTCCATCCCACCAGGAGCAAAATATCCCATATTTCTCTTTGGCATCTTCATATATGTGTTTGGTGCTTTTTGCAATCTGACCCTGTTGCTCCTCATTATTCTGACACAAAGTCTCCACAAGCCAATTTACTTTATTTTGTTCAGCCTCCCATTGAATGATTTTGTGGGAATCACTTCCATGCTTCCCAAGGTTCTCTCTGACATTGTGATGGAAACCAATAACACATACTATCCCCTCTGTGTGCTCCAGGGATTTCTGCTCCACATGTATGGGGGTGGTGTTTTGTTAATCCTGGCAGCCATGGCTTTTGATCGCTATATTGCCATTTGTATGCCATTGCGATATAATGCTCTAATGACACCCAGAGTTGTTATGACAATTGTCGCTCTTGTGTGGGGGTTTGACTTTTTATTCATTTGTACGCTGTTTTCCTTGCAGGGAATGCAGTCAAGATGTAGATCCCATATTCTGAGTGGGTTTTGTGATAACCCTTCTCTTATTAAGCTAACCTGTGGTAATACTATAGTTAACAACATTTTTGGCTTATTTACAACAGCCATAATGCAGATTATTAGTGTTTCCATTCAAGTATTTTCCTATGTGAAGATTTTGCTTACCTGCTTGGTTACAAGTAGGTCTGACGCAAAAAGCAAGGCTATCAACACCTGCATTGCTCAACTGGTCATTTTCCTCATGTTTGAAATTGTTACAACTTTCTACATTCTGTCCCACAGGTTCTCAAATGTTAATCCAAATCTGCAGAAAAGTATGGGAATGCTTATTTTTTTGGTGCCTCCTGTTATGAATCCAATTGTTTATGGACTGAACAGCCATGAATTACGAAAACATTTCCTTAAAATCTTTCACAGAAAAGTCTCTGCTTAAATGTGTTTTATTACATCAATTTGTGCCAATATGTCTTATAGAGCCTTCTGCTAATGTTCAAAGGCAATTGCAATTAATCATTTTTAATACATAGTCAGTAGAGGGCAATTGCACAACAATTTTCACTTTTGAGAAAATTAACAGTTTCACATTAATGCCGAGACAAATATATATGATAAAAAATGACAAAGACTGGTCTGCATTCTATTTTTTTTATTATTATTAAGTTATAAAAATCAACAAGAGACATTTCTCAGTGATTATATAGAAAACGACAAATATCAGGTGAACATAAGAAATCAATCCACAAACTCAAGGTCTACATCGGAAACAAATTATCAGGAACAATAGCACATCAGGAACAAAATGCTAATAAGCATTGTGCCCACAATTTATCTCCTTCTTTAACTCACTTTTTACAAAAGAGTGCAAACCATTCTTTCTAACTTTTGTGAAAATTACCAGGAGATTAAAAGGAAAAAGTTATTTTTATTTGTTTTGTTCCAAATTTTATATTTACATACTTGTAATAGTGAATGCAGAAATGTATTATGTCATTTTCAGCGTTAACTGATATTTACTTACATAAATTTGTAAACATTTTATGACAAACATCATTTTATCATTAGGCAAAAGTCAGGCCTTGTCATTTTATGGTACTTTCTGAATATACAGTTTTCAGTTGCAATAGGTTTTCAAGATATTTATAACATTGGTATGTAGAGAAACATGTATGTAATGACAAAGTAGATATATGTAATGTAATGATACATTTAGTGTTTGTGTATTCATAGAGACCATAATACATTGTGACAATTATTTTTTAGTTTTCTAATTTGTCACTTCAGTGTGAAACAATCAGGTTTTTTTTGTTCTGTGTTAAAAAAACAAAAAAATAGAAAGGTAGATAAAAGGTACATACAAAAAAGGTCAGACACATAATTTCCGTAAGTAAAGTAGCAGTCTCATGCTCTGTTCTGTTTACACTGACATTATTTGATTCAAACTGGATATTTAAAATGACATTGAACTGAAAATACAGTTTGAGGGGAAAAGCCATCAAGCCCCCAATTGTTCTCTATCGTGGTTATGTACCGTTGTAATTGAAAATAGCTACGATCCCCCTGTACTTAAAATACCTGGCCTTGACGACACAGTTTTAAATAACTTCAGACCAATTTCTAATCTTCCTTTTTTATTTAAAGTCCTAGAAAAGGTGGTCACCAAACAATTAGATACTCACTTGGACAAAAATAATCTGTATGAATCACTTCAGTCTGGGATTTTGCCCTCTCCATAGTACAGACACTGCCCTTCTAAGAGTAGCGAACGACCTCCTCGCTTCTGATTCAGGTGCCCTTAGCCTTTTGGTTCTTTTAGACCTGAGTGCTGCTTTTGATACTGCTGTGTTTCTGTGGGTCAGTGGTTAGAGCATTGCGTTAGCAGCGCAAAGGTTGTGGGTTCAATTCCCAGGGAACACGCATACTGACAATACAAATGTATAGCCTGAATGCACTGTAAGTCGCTTTGGATAAAAGCGTCTGCTAAATGCATAAATGTAAAATGTAATGTAAATGATACAGTTTGCCATTCTGTACTGTTATTCCATTTGTCAGAGATCAGCATTACTGACACTGTCTTACAGTGGCTAGGTTCATATCTCTCAGACAGGCAACAGTTCATTAGCATTGATAAACCCAAATCGCTTTCTGTCATTTTTTCTCATGGAGTACCTCAATTATATGTTCTTGGTCCATCCCTATTCTTAATCTATATGCTTCTTCTGGGTCAGATCATCCAGCGCCATGGTCTAAATTTGTACAGCTACGCCGATGATATGCAAGTGTATTTTTCTGTTCAGCCCAATTCTGCTTCCCCCTTCTTCATTTACATCTTGCTTACATGATCTCAAAGAATGGATGGCCCAAAACATATTAAAGCTTAATACTGACAAAACTGAAATTTTGTTAGTTGGCTCTAAATCCATTGTCTCCTCCCAACCTGACTACTCCATTAACATTGACGGAAATTTTATTCCATCCCTCTCCCACATACACAATCTTTCCCACAGGTTCTTGGTTTGACATAGTGTGGGTGGTAGTGCTTTCTGCGCTTCCACTGCCAAGTTCTGGAATACACTACCACAAGGTCTCCGTGTTATCTCCTCACTCCAGACCTTTAAAACTGCGCTCAAAACTCACTTATTCACAATGTTTTCTTAATTGATTGTTTGCCTTAATATTCAGCATTATGCTTGTTTTGTAACTTATCTGTATATTGGCTGTTCATGTTGTGTACTAGCTGTGTACACTTGTTATTTCTGTGTTCATGTTTTTATTTACCGTATGCAAAGTGTCCTTGGGTATTTGAAAGGTGCTATATAAATAAAATGTATTATTATTACTATTATTAAGTACAACACAACATAAATACAGGCCTACTCTTCTAATAATTAAATGGCCAGGTCTAAAATTTCATGTTTTTAATGATGCTGATCACCGTGTTCAGAAATATAAAAAATAGGGTAAGTTCATTTATTTTAGTAATTCAACTCAAATTGTGAAACTTGTGTATTAAATAAATTAAATGCACACAGACTGAAGTAGTTTAATTCTTTGGTTCTTTTCATTGTGATTATTTTGGCTCACATTTAACAAAAACCCACCAATAAATATCAACAAATTAGAATATGGTGACATGCCGATCACCTAATCAACTCAAAACACCTGCAAAGGTTTCATGAGCCTTCAAAATGGTCTCTCAGTTTGGTTCACTGGGCTACACAATCACGGGGAAGACTGCTGATCTGACAGTTGTCCAGAAGACAATCATTGACACCCTTCACAAGGAGGGTAAGCCACAAACATTCATTGCCAAATATGCTGGCTGTTCACAGAGTGCTGTATCCAAGCATGTTAACAGAAAGTTGAGTCGAAAGAAAAAAGTGTGGAAGAAAAAGATGCACAACCAACCGAGAGAACCACAGCCTTATTAGGATTGTCAAGCAAAATCGATTCAAGAATTTGGGTGAACTTCACAAAGGTTCAAGTTTCTTTATTATTCGTCACATACACAATCATACAGGGTATAATCAGTAGTGAAATGTAAGTCAGGACATGTCTTTGGAGGACATGACTGAGTTTAGGAGCCTGATGGCCTGAGGGAAGAAGCTCCTCCTCAGTCTCTCAGTTTTTGCCATCATGCTCCTGAAGCGCTTGCCAGATGGCAGTGAAATGAAAAAAGGGTTACCAGGGTGATTCGAGTCCTTGATGATTTTAGCAGCTCTGCTTTTGCAGCGTTTGAAGTAGATGTCCTGCAGAGAGGGGAGAGCAGACCCTGAGATGCGCTCAGCTAAGTGCATGACTCTCTGCATAGCTTTGCAGTCCTGGTTTGAGGAATTACCATACCACACTGAGATGCACTGAGTTAATACACTTTCTATGACCCCTGAATAGAAAGTTTTCAGGATAGCTGGTGAGACCCTGAATTTCCTCAGCTGTCACAGATGGTACAGTTTTTGCCTGGCTTTCTTGGCCTGTGTTTGGATGTGTGCAGTCCATGTCAGGTCCTCGGAGATGTTTACACCGAGGTACTTGAAGCTGTTCACCCTCTCCACAGGGGTCCCACTGATCATAAGAGGAGTGTAGGGCCGCTGCTGTCTCTTCCTGAAGTCTACAATCAACTCTTTAGTTTTGCTCACGTTCAGAGAGAGACAGTTGTCCTGGCACCATGATGTGTGTCTCTCTACCTCACCCAAGTATGCGGTCTCATCATTGTTGGAAATGAGGCCCAGAACCACAGTATCATCAGCAAATTTAACAATAGAGGTGGAGCTGTGAGAGGACACACAGTCGTGTGTGTAGAGAGAGTAGAGCAGGGGACTCAGGACACAGCCCTGCGGGGCTCCTACATTCAGGGTGATGGAGTTGGAGGTGAACTGGCCCATTTTCACCACTTGTGGTCTGCCGGTGAGGAAGTCTTGAATCCAGTCACAGAGTGAAGTGTTTAGGCCGAGGTCTGAGAGTTTGACAGCTAGCTTGATGGGGACTATAGTCTTGCAAAGTATGGACTGAGGCGGGGGTCAAGGTATCAAGAGCCACCAAACACAGATGTGTCAAGGAATTTGGCTACAGCTGTCGTCAGAGGCATCTTACCTGGGCTAAGGAGAAGAAGAACTGGACTGTTGCCCAGTGGTCCAAAGTCCTCTTTTCGGGATGAGAGCAAGTTTTGTATTTCATTTGGAAACCAAGGTCCTAGAGTCTGGAGGAAGGGTGGAAAAGCTCATAGCCCAATTTGCTTGAAGTCCAGTTTCCACAGTCTGTGATGATTTGGGGTGCAATGTCATCTGCTGGTATTGGTCCATTTAGTTTTTTGAAAACTAACGTCACTGCACCCGTTTACCAATACATTTTGGAGAACTTCATGCTTCCTTCTTCTGACCAGCTTTTTAAAGTTGCTGATTTCATTTTCCAGCAGGATTTGGCAACTGCCCACACTGCCAAAAGCACCAAAAGTTGATTAGATGACCATGGTGTTGGTGTGCTTGACTGACCAGCAAACTCACCAGACCTGAACCCCATAGAGAATATATATACATTTAATAACATATATTGTCAAGAGGAAAATTAGAAACAAGAGACCAAAAAATGCAGATGATCTGAAAAATGCAATCCTGGGCTTCCATATCACCTCAGCAGTGCCACAAACTGATCACCTCCATGCCACGCCGAATTGAGGCTGTAATTAAAGCAAAAGGAGCCCCTACCAAGTATTGAGTACATATACAGTAAATTAATATACTTTCCTGAAGGCCAACAATTCACTAAAAATGTTTTTTTTTATTGGTCTTATGAAGTATCTTAATTTGTTGAGATTGTGAATTGGTGTTTTTTTGTTAAATGTGAGCCAAAATCATCACAATAAAAAGAACCAAAGACTTAAACTACTTCTGTCGGTGTGCATTTAATTTATTTAATATACGAGTTTCACAATTTGAGTTGAATTAATGAAATAAATCAAGTTTTCCACAATATTCTAATTTATTGAGATGCACCTGTATACAGGTACATCTAAAAAATTTGAATATCATTAAAAAGTTTTTTTTTCTTGTAACTTATCTCAAAAAGTTAAACTTTCATATATTTTAGGTTAATTACATGTAAAGTAAAACATTTAAAACGTTTGTTTTAATTTTGATGATTAGAGCTTACAGCTCATGAAAGTAAAAAATCCAGTATCTCAAAATATTAGAATATTTATATTTGAGTTTCAATAAATGCCCATCCCTCGGTATAAATTCCGGTTAGCTCTTGTTCTTTGAAACCACAATAATGGGAAAGACTGCTGACTTGGCAGTGGTCCATAAGACAATCATTCCACAAAGAGGTTAAGTCACAGAGTATTATTACTGAAAGGAGTGGCTCATCACAGAGTGCTGTATCAAAGCATATTAAATGCAAAGTTGACTGGAAGGAAGAAATTGGATAGGAAAATGTGCACAAGCAACAGGCATGACTGCAAGCTTGAGAATACTGTCAAGCAAAGCTGATTCAAACACTTGGGAGAGCTTCACAAGGAGTGGACTGAAGCTGGAGTGAGCCAGTACTACGCTCAGATGTCTTCAGGAAAAGGCCTACCAAGCCACTTCTGAAACCAAAACAACATCAGAAGCATCTCACCTGGGCTCGAAGGGCACCTTGATGATGGGCAGAGGAATCAGCGGGCTGAGGGGAGGTGTGTGGGGCAAGGTCCGTTGACAGGTCGGGCAGGCCTGACAGAATCGTTTCACATTGGCCTCCAGGCTTGGCCAGTGGAAACGGTCTCGGACGCGTTGGGTGGTGTTTTGGCCTCCTAAGTGGCCGGCCATCGGATGCGCGGGCGCCAACTCCATCACGATCTCAGTCTTGGCCCGCGGTACCACCAACAGAGTTTTTTCCTCCCCCCTTCGCTGTGCGACACAGTAAAGCAGGCCATTCTGGACAATGAAGTGAGGTTATCGGATGGGGCACTGGCCGGACCTCCTTTCCCTCGATCACTCTCACTTGTGTCCAGCAGTGCTTGAGGCGATCGTCCCGTGTTGCTCTTTTGCGAATGCGCCCCCTCCCGACACCTGCTGGAAAACATCATAGTAAAGGTTAGAGGTTTGGGCGGGGGACTCACCATCTCTCGCGCTGTCTGATGCCAGCAACACGGGGGGGTCGGCGGGGATTTCGCCTCAGCTTCCGTCGACGGCGGTTCCCGGCGGGACTGGCAGGCTGGGTGGCAGTGGCAAAAAGGTGGTCAAAACCTGGCTAGTCTCTCCCGAGGAGCACGGGGACGGGCAGGTTTTTCACAATTCCAACTTCAACTGGCCAGGCTCCGTGAGGCGCAGAGATGTTTACCCGCCACGCGGGCACCTGTCGCGTGTCACCATGGACGCAGGTGATGGACAGGATGGCCTTTGACTCGTGGGGATAGGACGGCCGGTTGTATAAGGCTGACAGCACTGCCTGAGTCAAGGAGAGCTTGAAACGGTCGTCCATTCACTTTCACTTCCGCCCGTGGCGCTGCTCCGGGCGGCTCATGGTGGGCCGTACAGCCTGCCAGCCAAGCCCTATTGGGAGAGCGGGGTGGTTCCGTAGGCATGGGCTCGTCCCGTGGGCCGGGAACCGCCGGCCTGCTTACTAGCTGTGGGGTGCCCTCCGGCGCGCGTCGCTCCTGGACCACCCTCCGAGGGAAGGGCGGCACTCGCTCCCCAGCATTCCTGTGTTGGGCAGCATCCGCCAGCTCGATGGCTTCCACGAGTTCCCCGATGGTGAGAGTTCCCCGGATTCAGCATACCAGCTGCCTGTCTGAGGGGGCGAGGGAGAGCCCGAAGAAGTTTGTCAATGACGACACGCTCGGCGACTTGGCTAGCGGTGGGACCCCCGGTGAGCAGCCAATGATGCGCCAACCGCGTGAGTTCGGCGGCCTAGGCACGGGTGGGCAACCACGTCTTGTATTCCCCGTCTTTGAATAACTGGGCGGCACAGACAGGCGAGAGGCCGACTCGGGCCAGGATCTCCTTTCGTAGCTCCTTGTTCCGGGGACAGTGTGAAATAAGCGCGTTGCGCCTCTCCGGTTAACAAGGGGGCCAGGACCCGTGCCCACTCCCCCTGGGGCCAGTCCTCCCGGGTTGCAATGGCCTCAAACATCTGCAGGTAATTCTCTACGTCATCACGGAAGGTAATTTTGGGCAGCTGCTGGGTGGCTTGCACGCGGGGGTCCGGTACTGGAACTCGTTGGGCAGCGGTAACGCAGAGCGTGGTGAGCTCCCGCTCGGTCTCGCTTTGTCGGGAGGCAATATGCTCCATTATTTGTTGCTGGCGGATGCTCATCTCCGTCAGATGTTTCAACAGCTCTTCCATGTGGGCAGGGGTGGGGAGGAGTGGCCGTCTATGCAGAACAGGGGGAAACAAAAACCCCCGCAAAATTAAAGTCGACGTTCTGGAGGGGTTGCTTGTCGGTGAACCTTCACGCTTATGCCTGCATTCTCCACCAGTGTGACGGGGTGAAGGATCACACGACAAGAGGATTTCAAAAAAAGAACCACGGAGGGTGGGTTTTATTTAAAAGGGGTGCAGGTGCCAAACGTGGTGCTCCGTGCTGTGCTGCCAATCACTCATTGTGCGTCCTAGGTGCTGTGGATTGGTGTCGTGCTCTCGTGCTTGGGCAGACCGGTCATACACTGCTTTCTGGGGAAGGAGATAGAATAGCGTTAGTCACAGAGTCTTCTGGAGATCTCCCTATCATGCACGCTACAGCGGCTTTTAAAGGCAGTGTCTGATGAGCCTCAGCTGATGCCGGTCTGCCGGTGACGAAGGTGCGCAGGTGTTCCTCCTTCGTCCCGACGCTGATGAGTGCTCGGGACACGCGGCACAATATACATATACACTCATATACTGTGTAAACAAAAACTTTTATTTTGGATGTGATTAATTGCGATTAATCGTTTGACAACACTAATATATATATATAAGAATTTCACTCACCAAGGCACTTGTGCTGTGGTGATGTGACAATAAAAGTGATTTACAGTATATATACAGTGTTGGGGAAAGTTACTTTTAAAAGTAATGCATTACAATATTGCGTTACTCCCTAAAAAAGTAATTAATTACGGTTATACGTTACGTTACTTTTGCGTTAGGGTCAGGGTTACTTTTTAAATATGAGCAGCGCTTGATTGTTTGTTTTTCATTTAAGAAGTTCTATCTATAGCAAATAAAAGCCTTTTCACACCAAAAAGTGTAATGAATTAATGAATGATGCATTTACAGTATATAGTGCTTTATTGTGTATTGCTGCCAGTGGTGTAGTCTACGTGATACGCAGGTATACGCCGTATACCCACTAGGGAAGGTAAAGGATTTGCGTATACCCACTTAAAAAAGCATGCGGATACATAACAACATCGTTTTGTGACAGACCTTTCACAAATTAATTCATAAATTCACTCAGTCTGTGTTGTGAAGCACTGTCTTTCTGATAATTTTATCTGAAAGATAAAATTATCCATCAGTTTCTATCCATCAGTCGTGGCCTAATGGATAGAGCGTTGGACTTGAAACCCAAGGTTGTGGGTTTGAAGCCCGGCTCCGGCAGGAAGTCCACGACTGCTCCCCGGGCGCCGCACAGTTGGCTGCCCACTGCTCCAAGTGTGTGCAGAATCTCAGGACGATATATGAAATGCCTGCAAAAATTAACACTGGTCACACCAGATACTGACTGGTTTTCGGACCCCCGGATCCCCCTTCATTTTAATTCGAAATTTTGAAAAAAAAGCTTATGAAAATACACTTTTGATTTTGACATGAAAGGCAACACTTCAAATAAAGTTAGAAAAAAAATGCTGCTGAAAATCACTTTAAGGAGTCCAATATTACTTCGTAATGGGAAGGCAAATTTTTGTTATTGAGAAGGTGCTCCTGAATTTTTTTACTGTGCCCCTAATTTATTAGTTTTTTTATTAGCAGCACAAGTGCTCCTAAAAATAAAAGTACGCATAGAGCCCTGTTGAAGTGAGTGTGGTGGTGCTTATGAGAGGCTGGAAAGAAAAAAAATCACAGTATACTCACTACAAAAAACTAGGCTACACCACTGATTGCTGCACACCCAAAGCGATTTGTAATTGTGTGTGTGTGTGTGTGTGTCTGTGTGTGTGTGTGGGGGGTCTCTCCTCAACCACCACCAAATAATGCAATAATGAATAAACCTCAGGCTGAAGGAAAAGTAAATTCACATTTGTACAGTAGAACACAGGAGAAAAAGATTCAACACTCTTCAGCAGTAGAAAAACAATGAAGCAAAATTGTTAGTTTATCTAAAGTCATTTTTGCTTATTAGTATGGTTGAACTGGATCATCAAAATCAGCAGCAAAGACATAGTTTAATAAAATTAGATTAGCTACATTTGTGTTATTTAACATATTTAATTATTGCAGGTTTGCGTCATATTCTGATTTAGCATTTCACTGTTTTAATTCATTTTGATGAATACTAAATCAGTTGTTTTGTGAGTGAGATTAATTAATGCATTCACATTTAGTCTAGAACTACAATAACATCATGTTCATACACAACGCCTCGGTACTTCTGATTTCTTCCAATATGGGGACAGGAGACTTGTCAGTCAGTAAATGGCAAAACAAAGTAACTGGCATTTCTTTTTTGAAAAAGTAACTAAATTAAATTAAAAAGTGATGCGTTACTTTACTAGTTACTTGAAAAAAGTAATCTGATTATGTAACTTGCATTACCTGTAATGTGTTATATATATACACACACGCACGCATGCACGCACGCACACACGCACACACACACACACACACACACACCATAAACGACTTATTATTAGAAAACAAACCTATTTAAACAGTGGACCTACTAAGGGCAAGTTTATCATGTATCATGTTTTTTTTTAAATCATGTGCACATTCTTTTCTTTTTAAAGTTATTGTGATTCAAACATAGTATATTTTAAATACAAAAAAAAAACACTGCAGTCAAGCACGGCATCCCAATGGTATTATTAGTGGTATAGTTCATATTGACTTCTCAACATCAACACAATTAGTTACACAATTAGTAAATTATCAAGTTGTTTATTATATGACAAAACCAAGTGGACGCCATTAATGCAATCCCTCCAGATCTCATCAGTCAGACTTACATAGACCTACTAAAAGTCCCAATGGACCAATAAACACATGCCTGTGCAACTGTTATTATTAGCAGAGGTGTAAAATACTTGAGTAATTTTACTAAAGTATTATTTTGGGGGATTTTTACTTAATTCAAGTACAATTTAAACTGACTACTTGTACTTTTACTTGATTACATTTCTGAAGATTTTTTTTTTTTTGAAAATGTAATGTCAAATTAAAAAGTACATTAGCTACATTTTTATTTTATCTTATGCACATTAAATATGGTAAACGGAAGCTAAAAGGTGTGTGCTTGACGTGGGAACCAATGATCATTGTTTTCACGCATCAAGCACACAGTTCCACTTCAGTTATGTCTTTCATCAGGTCAATGTCTGGCTTCAAAAGTTCACCATGAAATCTGAGGAAGCATGTTAGGGTAGCAAAGTTGCATTTTCCCCCAAAGAAGTTTATTCATTATTTTTTCTGTTTTGATAGAGCCATTAGCTGTGTAATATATTGGCTGAATCCACAAGATTGCGTGCAAATAAAATCAGTGATGAAAATTGAAATATAAGTTGCTAACACAAAATTCATGAAACAGTTCAACATTTTCTCACAAATATAAACACAATCTCAAAACTACACACCAACTTGTGTAACATTCAAACTTCCAGTTCAAAGTCAAACAATTTAGTCAAAAACATGTTCTCTTTTGACATAATCTAATCTTTGGCCTCAGATGACACACAAACCTGTCAAATACACAGACCATTTTTCTGACTAGAGAACACTAGTGAGATCAATTCAAAACACTGTTACAAAAACCTCCTTTTGGGAAACAGGAGACATCTTGCAAGTCAATGACTGTTACAGTCTGCAGCATAAATAGAGCGGTGTAGATACAGTAAAATTCACCAATAAAATTTAAGAAAAGTTTACTTTCATAACACTACTGTAAAGTTATCTTACAGTAGATGAATATCACTAGAAGAGAAAAGTACAAAAACAAAACAACAGAATATACAGTAAACACACATTGGAATACACTGTCAGGTACTGTACAGCAATAAATAAATACATTCTGCATCCTCTGCCAAGTTGCATTAGTTTTGTTTTTTTTTACAGTTTTTCTCGATTGCTAACACACTATAACTGTTTCGTTTGACAATTGACACAATTGTCCAAACCATTCATACAGTTCTCGAAACAAAGACACATTTCTTGAAACTTTTAACTAGTGGTGGGCCGTTATCGGCGTTAACGTGCTGCGTTAACGTGAGACTCTTATCGGGCGATAAATAAAATATCGCCGTTAATCTATTCTCAAAGTTGGGTTGGGAGCTGAGTCTATACTACGCAAGCTATGATGACTTTCACCCTGATATTTTAGCGCGGATGTATACCTAGCCGAATTGCACTGTAGGGGGCGAGAACGAGTCTTGAACTAGAGGCTGGCATTTTTCGAATCGCGGGATGGGAAACAAAATCGCTACGAATCACATGATTGGGACGGGAGAGGAAAATATTTAATCGGGAGTGGGCGGGACCGGGAATGGTAATGATACCCAACTTTACACACAAATATACCTTTTATATAAATAAACTATAAACTGTATATTTTAATTCTGAACTCAATTCTAGTTGCCCTGTCTCTTTATGCTCTCCTCCTGTTTGCTTTGGTGTGGCTGGTTAATAACGCAGTCCGTGATGGACAGATTGTTAACGGCTGGTCTATGTGGTAATACACTCGGGCAGGACATCCAAACGCTCACCTATCATTCATCAACCTCAAATATGGCTTTTCATCTGAAATATGTATGTAGTAGCAACTTTACATGGCCGCTCAATATGATGTTAACCTAGACGCCATTGTGCGCTATTGAAGTGTTTGTGTGGCGAATGGAAGCGCATTTGCTGCAGGACAGGCTCCGGTGCGCTCACTTGCTCTTAAAATCTCCGTCATTTTTGGTCATACAGATAAAAGTAGCCTAATACATCTTTCGAATCTGTAAAGACTCTACGTTTATTTGTGTGCACTCAGAATAACAATGAAACGTTGCGCTTTTAAGCAAACAGGATGCGCTTTAGGTCTCATGTGAACTTGAGCGAGAAACTTCGAAACTCCGTCTTTGAAAAATATATCTATAGAGAGTGAAATAAAAATAAATAAATAGAAGACGTGTGTGTTAGCATGGATGATTTACCTGAAATTTAATCTGTGCAACACTGTGCATAAAATGGCTTTCAGTTCAATATAATAACAAAAAACGACATTTTAGGATTTTATTCAACTAATAAGGTGGGCACGCTGTGATCTGTACTATGTTTTTACTGTAATTGACAGTTATCAGCAAAAAAAAAAAAAAAAACAACACGGGAGTGCGAGGGAATATGAGTCATTCTTCCGGGAGTGGAACAGGACGGGATTTTCCCCCAGTTTTTTCGTGGGATTGGGACGGGAAGAGATTAAAGTTTGTGATGCATTTTGGAAACAGGAGATGAGCCCCTGGTCTAATGCGCCACCTGGCTTGAGAAACCCGTTCTCAAAGACTTACTTTTAGTCATTATTTGGGTAGCACACGTATTCTGAATGCCTTCGGCAGAATTCAAATGAGCCATTTTAATCTAGATTAATCTGGATTAATTCCAAGATTACAGTGAGATTAATCTAGATTAAAAAAATTAATCTATGCCCACCACTACTTTTAACACATTTCAACTTTTTTCACACATGTTCCAATTTGCTCAGTGTTTTCTGCAAAATTCTACACAAAAATGGCATAATTTTGCACAGGTTTAACCATGTTCTCATTTAGAAAACACATTCACACAATATAACTACTTCAAGAATCACAAAATAAACACAAATAGCACACATTTTTTACATGTGTGAACATTCTGTAGTAAAACTGATGACACAGCAGTCAGAATCTCAGGACGATATATGAAATGCCTGCAAAAATTAACACTGGTCACACCAGATACTGACTGGTTTTCGGACCCCCGGATCCCCCATACAGTAAAACTGCATTTTAGAGTGGCCTTTTATTGTGGCTAGCCTAAGGCACACCTGTGAAATAATCATGCTGTCTAATCAGCATCTTGATATGCCACACCTGTGAGGTGGATGGATTATCTCGGCAAAGGAGAAGTGCTCACTAACACAGATTTAGACAGATTTGTGAACAATATTTGAGAGAAATATACCTTTTGTGTACATATAAATAGTCTTAGATCTTTGAGTTCAGCTCATGAAAGAGTTGTTCTGAGAAAGAGTATACAGCCTAGTGCTCCATCTATAATCACTAAAAGCTGTCCCTCACTTCAGTTCATTGCGATCTCACGGCATTCCATTAATAAGCTCAATGCACAATAAATCTCTTATTTACATCATATCTACACTTTGTTATAATGAGAGGATCCCAGAGCTTGCAGAAATACCAGCACTTTACAAAAAAATTGTGTTTTGAGTGGTGAGTGGACACTTCTGGTCATTGTGTTCAAGAAACCAACAGATATGTCTGTGATTGGATACATTGCTCAATACTGCAAATATGTTTCGCCACTATTAGATGGCTGCCCTAAGTGGCCACTTACCTCGCTTAAATTTTAAGTCCGCCCCTGGTGGTATGTATGTCTATGTCAAGTCTGTTTGAGAATCTGTGTCATATTTGTGACAAGTATTATGCATTATATGTCTTCAGGGGTTATGATGTGGATGATGTCGGTATGATGACTGTCTATATAAGAGAGTTTCAGTTTGTAGAAGACAACATCAACATAGAACATCAACAAGACAACATCTGTAGACACTTTTAACTGAGGTGCTGCTAGAGGTTTTTAGTGCGGATGAAGTGAGTAATATGCTGACAAAAAGGGGAAATTTTGTGTTTTACTGATATAAATGTGAACATACTATAATTTTTCTTGTATTCCACAGATTCCAGAGTCATAATGGAGAATTTATCCATCATAGTTAGTTTTGAGCTGACCCTGGATCCATTTTCTATCCCTCCAGGAGCAAAATATCCCATATTTCTCTTTGGCATCTTCATATATGTGTTTGGTGCTTTTTGCAATCTGACCCTGTTGCTCCTCATTATTCTGACACAAAGTCTCCACAAGCCAATTTACTTTATTTTGTTCAGCCTCCCATTGAATGATTTTGTGGGAATCACTTCCATGCTTCCCAAGGTTCTCTCTGACATTGTGATGGAAACCAATAACACATACTATCCTCTGTGTGCTCCAGGGATTTCTGCTTCACATGTATGGGGTGGTGTTTTGTTCATCCTGGCAGCCATGGCTTTTGATCGCTATATTGCCATTTGTATGCCTCTGCGATATAATGCTCTCATGACACAAAAGTTTGTGATGGGAATTGTTATGCGTTCGCATGGGGCCTTGACTTTTTTTATTGTTTTGCTGTTTTCTTTGCAGGGAAGGAATTATAGATGTAGATCTAATATTTTGAATGTGTTTTGTGATAACCCTTCTCTTGTTAAGCTGGCCTGTGGTAATACTATAGTTAACAACCTCTTTGGCTTATTTACAACAGCCATGATGCAGATTATTAGTGTTTCCATTCAAGTATTTTCATATGTGAAGATTTTGATTACCTGCTTGGTAACGAGTAAGTCTGATGCAAAGAGCAAAGCCATCAACACATGTGTTGCTCAATTGGTCATTTTCGTAATTTATGAGTTTGTCGGAAGTTTTACCATCCTGTCACACAGGTTCGCAAATGTAAATGCCAATCTGCAAAAGATTATGGGAATGCTAATTTTTCTCGTGCCCCCACTTCTGAATCCAATAGTTTATGGATTGAACAGTCATGAATTACGAAACAATCTGCTGAAAATGATACGCAGGAAAATCACTAAAATTTAAAATACTTGTGAAATTTATTTATGCCAAGAGATTCGACACAACCATTTACATAGTAGTGTTATGATTAATAATAAAAATTAAGCAGAATGAAATAACAATACAGCAAAGTTCATTTTTCACGTTGATATCCATGAACAATGTATTACTCTTTTGGAGAGTATGAATTATCAGTTTGTTTTTATATGTTTATATCTTTGTGTGTGTTTTGTCTGCACAATTACTATTTTTACATTTCTGAAAAGTGCGTGTGTTAACATGCATGGTAAAACTAAATACTAGACTAATACTTAAACTATTGTTATTTTTTATATATCTAGGTCTACATCACTAGTTTCTCTGGGAAAATCCTTAGTCCTAAACAGTCGTAAAAGACTGTTGGTTAGATATGTTTGATTTATATAGATAGCATATATTTAGCATTTTAGTGGATGCTCATTGGTTGATTGTGGGAAGAAATAGTGCTGTGTCATGCTTTGGGCCTAAATGTAAAATAAATCTATTCTTAATCACTTTTTTGTAGCCTATGATATAGTATCTATGTACTGTATGCACAAATATCAAATGTTAATGTAATTGCAATTATTTTCAAGGCATATTTGCACAAATGTCTTTTATTAAACATGTATACTCAATGCTGCGGGGCCTTTTACTTTTGCATGAGAAAGGTGTGCTGTTTTCTGCATTAAAATAAAACTTACAAACACAATAGACCTACAACAGAGTCAAAGCATTTTTTATAACATTTTAACTTTTTACAATTACATTTTTTTTTGGTTTACATAGTCTGCTTCAATTTTTATTTTTAAACTGGAAAAAGGAATTGAAAAAAGGTAACGCTTTACAACCCGCAACGTACTGCGTAAGTAAACGGATTTTACAGTGTAACTTTTTTGTAATTATAGTGTAGGCCTACCTTTTCAATACCTCCATAGGTATAAGGGAATAATATGCAAAGTTTGGGGAATAAATGGGTAATAACCTGTCAAATTACAAATTATTTCTATTAAGTATTTTGAAACTAAGGGCTACCTATTCTAATATTATGTGGTATGTACAGAGGTGTAAAAAGTACTAAAACAGTTTACTCAAGTGAAAGTAAAGATACTCAGTGAAAATTTTTCTCAATTAAAAGTACACGTATCTGGCCAAAAACATACTTGAGTAAAAGTAAAAAAAGTACTACTTTAAATTGTACCCAAGTATTAAAAAAATAGAAGTATTGTTTTTCTGACAGACGTACAGAAGTTTGGTTAAAGGGAGAAAACGAAACAAAATGCAATGGCACAGGTCAAACGCATATTTAGTGCAGCGATAACAATATGACAGTAACTCTAATACAACCCCTGTTAATGAATCAATATTTTAAACTGGACCGTCGTGTTCACTTTGTGTGGTTTCTGAAGTGGTCCTGTCCCCTTGCATTACACGGACTATAAATCTTTGCTTGAGTTCATCTGAAGAAAGAAAGTCATAAACATCTGGGATGACATAAGAAACGTAATTTTTTGGGTGAACTATCACTTTTAATAAAAATGTGATGCAGAGGTTAGAAACATATTCAAGACAGAATGCAAGAATGGGCTGAATTAATGAGGAGAGTTATAGAATTAAAAAAATACAACATTAACCTTTTGAAAGGCCACTTTTTTGTGTTGTTTACGTCACTGTATAAAATAATAATTCATCTTTTAATTTAGTTTATTTGTGGCATTTTTATTTGGGCTTTTTCTCAGAAAATATTTCTACATAATTATTAGTGACTAATTATATGAATGAATGAGAAAATCATGTAACTATTATAAATTCCGACACAATGTGTCACATAATGACATTATTAAAACAACTTATCCATTACCTGGTAAGAACATCACAACATGAATTACAATTAAGTAAACATACAATGTTCATTTAAATACTTTCTTGGAGATTTGTAACATTTAATAAAAAAAACAATTCCCACAATTTTCATCACTGATTTCATCAATCTATTAGCCAATATATTACACAGCTAATGGCTCAATCAAAAGAGAAAGAATAAGGATTACACTTTTTGGGGGGAAAACACAACTTTGCTTCTCAACTTCAACCTGCACCTCAACATGCTTCCTCAGATTTGATGGTCAACTAAAGTCATTACTGAAGAAGAACTGTGTGCTTGATGCGTGAAAACAATGATCATTGGTTCTCACGTTCAGCATGCACTTTTGAGCTTCCGTTTACCATATTTAATGTGCATAAGATCAAATACAAATTGAATGCACTTTTTAAGTTGAAATTAAATTGTAAGGAGTAAAAAGTACATTTTTTTCTTCAGAAATGTAATCAAGTAAAAGTACAAGTAGTCAGTTTAAATTGTACTTGAATAAAGTAAAAATCCCCAAAATAATACTTAAGTAAAGTAATCAAGTAAAATTACTCGATTTTTTAAAAGGTGTATTTTACACCTCTGGGTATGTAGGCTATACAAAAATATTATATTTGCAAGCGATTTAGCAAAAACACACACTGTGTAGGCCTACTTTTTAAACACACTGAGTTATTGTTTCAATCCAAACGCTCAGTTGAAACGGTCGGGTTAGGAAACTGACTTAATTTGTCCCAATTTGGGTTGATCAGTGAGGGATTACAAATTGTATTTAAATGTTTAATTTAGATTCTTTATTCCTGACTCAATGTATAACTGTGCTTTGTCTCAATCAAGTCATGTTGATTGAGACAGAGATTCAAAGAACCCCTGGCCAGACGTGGATTCGTTGGGTTGATTGGATTAGTGTCTATCTTTCGGAGCCCCCTGGCCCAGACGTGGATTCGTTGGGTTGATTGGATTAGTGTCTATGCATTTGATTATGTTGATGAGATTAGAACCACGGGAATTTTAGCAACAAAAACTAACGCCTCCCTCATGTGCTTGCTTTGTTTGAATTTGGCTCCACCTCCAAGAATCCCTCCTCCAAAAATACCTATAAGACACCCTGTAAATGACTTAAGATTGAGATTTCGATGACCACAGATACCAATGACATGTCATAGAATAAAGAATTCTGCTGACGATCCAATCCGAAGTCTCCTGGTCTTCTCTTCTGAGTTTTCTACACTTTAGAAGAACAGAGTTTTCAACAGATGGTGCCGTGACCGGATAGAGTTCCAGGTTCCTCACCTGAAAAAACTTCAAGCTCAAACAAAGATCTGCATCTTTTGGAATCCAGCGAAACTTCCAGCTGAACAAAGATTCCCAGACTGAATTTTTCTCTCAACCAAGGGTGGTGGTGAGTGCTGTCTCTAATCCAAAAGAACCTAAGACCAGTACAAATATTGTATCCTCTGTGCCGTCAGAGAAGAGTTAACATACATCTATAGGGTTTGTTTAACTAAGTTATCCTCTAAAGTTTTTCTTTAGAGATGAAAGTTATCCTCTGTTTCAGGCAGGGAAGATTTTGGCATTACGTGCTAAAAAGTGGTTATCCTCTGTTTCAGGCAGGGAAGGTTAGCATTACGTGCTAATAATAAGTTATCCTCTGTTTCAGGCAGGGAAGATTTTGGCATTACGTGCTAATAATTGGTTATCCTCTGTTTCAGGCAGGGAAGGTTAGCATTACGTGCTAATAATTGGTTATCCTCTGTTTCAGGCAGGGAAGGTTAGCATTTTCGTGCTAATAAGTTTGGTTTATCCTCTGTTCTTGTAGGCAGGGAAGTTAAGTGTGAAGTGTTGGTAATTTGGAAAGTTAACAATAGTTAAGCTTTTTTTAACAAGTGTACCCTCTGTTGATCAGAGAAGTTTTTTTTTTTTTTTTTTTTTGTTAAGTGTGGTACAGAAGAAACTTACAAAATGGTTAGAAGGAATGCTAGGCTGATTCCAACCACAGAAAAGAGTGGTCTTGCGACTCCTTTGTGGTCAGATAGTGAATTCAAAACGCTGTTAGGGGAACAAATGGACCTAATAGTCACTGAAAAAGTTAGACAAGAACTAACGCAAAAATATGAGATTCATCCAGACAAGACTTGGTTGGTAGATGAGTGTAAAAAGGTACTAGGAGCAAGTATTCGTAAGAACAATGTGAAAGGCATTATCTGTTGTCACAGAGAATTCAGTTTAACATTAGCTACACAACAGTCTCAGCGTAACTCAGAGCTAGAGAAACAGAACAATGAACTCCGTGCTAGAGTATCCACTTTGACTAAGAAATTGAACCTCAAGAAAGCTGCAGCAAAAACTGATGTGAAAGTTAGTCTGATAACATTTACCCTGATTTACAAGCGTTTTTGAAACAGATGTAGCTCTCCCATCAGTAACTGATGTGCCTGTAAATTCCGTAAATGTGTGTGGTGCTAAGAGAAGATCTCAGGGAATTGAGGAAACTGATAGTGTTCCTCTCAATTCTTCTGTTGTGCAAATACAAACTGTTGCCAAAGCTTTATGTCCTAAAGATATAGAGAGACTATCTCAGAGTTTACCGTCAGCACGCACGCATTTTTCTGAATTTAGAAGAACATTGATCAGTAAAATGCGTCTTTATGACATGTCGTTGGCAGAAGTCACGCAGTTGATGTCACAAATTTTAACTGAATCTGAATTCAACAGTTTTGAATCTGCTGTTACTTCTGAACTGCGAAATGCCAGTAAGGGTGATTTAAGAGAAGGTATTTTGAAAATCCTAAAGAATATCTTAGGACCCAAAATAGATTGGTCTAGAATTACTGCCTGTGTGCAAAGGAAAGAAGAAACTGTGAGTGAATATACTGAGAGATTTTGTCAGTCAGCTGTAATTTACAGTGGAATTGTTGATGACCCTGAAAGTGTTCTAAATGACAAGGGACCCCTGGTTCGTATCTGGTCAGATGGCCTTGTAGCCGAATACAGAAAAGCTTTACCATTCTTAGATCTAACTTGGTCTAACAGAACTCTCAGAAGTAACCTAGACAGGTTAGCTACATGGGAAAGAGATGCTGATGTCAAGGCAAAAGTAAGAGTAGCAGCAGCTACGTTTAACACAACGAAACAAGACAATAGATGGTTTAAAAGAGAAAGCAAATGCAAATACTGTGAAAAATTAGGACATTGGGAGAAAGAGTGTAGGAAGAAGTTGCAAGATAGTAAAAGAATGCTATGCATAATTCTGCTCCTTTTCAGCCTGCCGACAACCCTGTATTAGTTCCGCCAGTGACCACTGAAACTGTAGGTCAGCTAGTTCAGGCTCTTCTAAGAGCACAACAAGACCAGGAAAAAAACTAATTGTTGGGGCTGTGAGTAGCTACCTTTCCCCTGTAATCCAACACTATGACCAAAGATTTTTTGTGAAAGGTAGCATAAAAGAGAAAGAAATAGATTTTTTGCTTGATACAGGTGCAGAAATTACAGTAATTCCTACAAAATTGGCACAAGGTTTAAACATCCCATACAAGAAAACCAAACT
This sequence comes from Gymnocypris eckloni scoliostomus, assembly GCA_027564155.1. Classification (NCBI taxonomy): domain Eukaryota; kingdom Metazoa; phylum Chordata; class Actinopteri; order Cypriniformes; family Cyprinidae; genus Gymnocypris; species Gymnocypris eckloni. The sequence goes on along the minus strand of CM050417.1, from coordinate 8,066,376 downwards.
TTGTTTAACTGGTGTAATAGGTGAAGATTCTGTTTTGTATGAAACTCCGCCCATAGAGGTACAATTTGGCCCAAAAACTCTGACTACAAAATTGCTACGCTCCATTAAATACAGGTGCAATTTTAGGCATGGATCTTCTGAGACAAATAAATCTAACTTTAGACATGTCCTCAGAATCTACTAGCATAAAAATTTCCTCAGCACAGATTTCTACCAATAATGCAACCCCTCCCGAGTATGCTTTCTTACAGAATCATCCAATTTGGGCTAAAGACAAGGATGATTGTGGGTTGTTGACAGGTGTAGAACCAGTTAAATTGACAGGAACTCCACCTCCGGTCACCAAACAATATCCGATTAATAAGGAAGCTATACAGGGAATCAAACTTATTAGAAAATTTGCTGACGCAAGGAGTGCTAGTTAAAACCAACAGTCCATGTAATTCACCCATATGGCCCATCAAGAAATCTAATGGGACATGGAGACTGACAATAGACTACAGAGTAGCCAATAAACATATTGATAAAATCACCCCCCTAGTGGCAGATCCATCTACAATTTGTAATGGCTTACCATTAGATTGTAAGATTTTTTCAGTAATTGATATGTCTAATGGATTCTTTTCTGTACCGTTGCACTCTGACAGCCAGCCATGGTTAGCTTTCACAGTTGACTATGAACAATACCAGTGGACACGATTGCCACAGGGATTTCAAAACTCCCCAACCATATATCATCAGGCTGTCAGACGTGATTTGTGTGACCCAGAATGTCCGGTAAAACAGTCCACTATGATCCAATATGTCGATGATATTTTGATTGCCTCAACAGATCATGAGGTACATCAAACTGAATTGGCATCATTGTTGGACTATTTGCATAAAAAAGGACACAAATGCAGCTTTCACAAAGCTGAAGTCGCTAAAAGCAAGTCACATTTCTGGGTCAAACAATTGGTGCAGGAAATAGATCCATTACACAGGATCGGCTTCAGTCAAAGCCATACCTCCGCCTACTACCATTAAAACAATCCGCTCATTTTTAGGAACAGCAGGTTATTGTAGACCTTGGATTGAAGACTATGCCTCGATTGCTCAGCCTCTCTATGATTTGTTGAAAGGCCATGGTAAAGATTCAGATACTGTTTGTATGGAAGAACTTCATCTCAAAGCTTTTAATGATTTGAAGAGAGCACAATGTCAAGCACCAGCATTAGGAATTGCCCAATCTGATAGACCCTTTGTGCTTTATGTCCATGAACACTTAGGCTTTATGACTGCATGTCTAATGCAAGATCATGGGGGCAGCTTACGCCCAATTCATTACTATTCCAGTAAACTTGACATAGTCGCTCAAGGTATGGGCCCATGCCTCAGAGCAGTACAGGCAGTTCATCTAGCGCTTCAGACTTCATCAGGAATGGTGTTAGGTCAGACTGTAAACGTAAAATGCCCTCACGCAGTGTCCGCACTAATGAATCAAGCAAAAGTCACTTCTGTCACCTCCTCCCGTTGGGGAAATTGGTTAGCAACTCTCACAGCCCGAATATTGTTATACAGCATGCACCAGTCACGAACCCATCCTCATGTATGATGTCTGCAATGACTGAATTTGTGTTAGAGGATGAAGGCGAAATGACTCATGATTGTGTTACGCTTACATATGCAGCGACAAGTGAAATAGCAGAAACTCCCATAGAGAATGCAGAATTGGAGTTGTTTGTTGATGGTTCAGCTACTCATGTGTCACACTTTAAAGTTGTTCCTCCCCCTGCAGGGATAGGATAGGACAGACACAAGAACCAGTGAGGAGCCCAGGGAAGAACCGAAAGCAACAGGCTTCGGGGGCCAACCCTGCGTGAAGATTTCCTCATAGGCCTTTCCCCATCCAATAGTCCATCCTTTCCTCACTGTTCTTTAGGTGTCGCAGGAATTGAGAAATAGGGAAAGAAGGAACAACAATAGCAGACTATATTTGAACAGAGGATACAACCCTAATGTTTGCAGACTCTACAACAAATACTGCTCTGTGTCGTTGGTCTCTCTTGTTTTTGTTTCTTTCTTCCTCTGTGCAGATACCACTTGATGGCTGTCCTGAGATCCATATGCACCGCCCTTCTCACCTGCGGATGAAGCCACAACCTCTAAAAAAAAAAAAACAGACCCATTGCCGAGCCAACTATCACACAAGAAAGAGAAAAGAAAGAAGAAAGAAGGAAAAAAATACACAACGCAGAGACTCACATACAGGAACTTCAGTCATCCATCAACATGATCAAGATTTTCGTACTATTAACCATCATGGACATCACGCAAAGTGTAGACCCCAGAAACAACATATTCTTAGAGCTGATGAATATGTCAAGAAATGCCTTGTTTGCTGGAAAGAACGTTTGCATGCCGCACGCGCCTTCAGTAGGAGCAGGAATCCCATGGGTGGCACACCCTATCTCCAAATGTGATACGTGTACCTTATTCGATCATCATACCAGTGAATTATACAACAAGGATACATGTCACAACGTAACAATTCCTCCAGCTTCTTCGTGTTGCATTCCTGGACTACCATCCTGCAACCTAACTTCAGCTACTCCCATCATAACAGATCTACTCATGCCAAGGATGTTCTATTGGTGCATGGAAAATTATGCTCCAGCATCGACTACACTGGGTGAAATTCCTCGTGAACGTTGCAGCTTTGTGATTGAAAGAAGAACCGAATTCGATGTGTATGTTACTACATCAGATACGAAAGAGGAGAATGAATTAAAAGAGTGTCTCTACGGGAACCCATCCCTACCGAAACTTTTTGCCATAAATCAGTGGTGTATGATTCCTCCACCGACTGGCACTTTGTGGTTATGTGGAACTTCTGTCTACAGCATCCTACCCAGCCAATTCAATGGCAGGTGCACCCTGGTTTATGTCCTACCAGCCATCAGAGAAAATACACACTCCACCTCAAGTTCTCCACATCTACAAAATTCAGCTTCTACCAACAAAGATGGCTGCATTCCAGGACTCACTTGTGTACAAACGTGGTGGTCAAGAACTCTTGGAGCATTAATCCCATCGTATGGTGTCATGCAGGCTCTCGATCAAGTCAGAAGCCTGTCGGATTCTGTACAGAAATTGGCCAATGATACGGTTTTGGCTCTGGGCAACATCAAGGACACTCTCGCCTCGCACAAGATGATGATCTTACAGAACAGAGTGGCCTTGGAATACATTCTTGCAACACAAGGGGGAGCCTGTACCATTATCGGTCCTGAATGCTGCACCGGGTTAATGGATCCAACAGAGAACTTGAACAAAATCCAACAAGACATTCTTGGTCTTTCAGAAAAATTACACCAGATGACTGAAGATAATTCTTCATGGTTCGGAAACTTGTTAGGTAAACCCTGGCTGTGGATCAAGGAAATAGCAATTCTGCTGTTGTTTCTCCTACTTTCGTACTATCTATGCATCCACAGTATCAAGTGTTTCGTTCAGCAAATGATGCCCGCCTCTCACGAGGAAATGACAGTTCCAACCAGAAAAGATTATTACCCGTAAGAACTTCACGGACCCTAATTGCATGTTTTGTTTCTGTGTCTGCATGCAATTACATATAAGCAACACAGAACATGTACAATGTGCCTGTAACGATTACAAGTTACAAGAATTAACTTTTAAGTGTCTAAATTTGTATTTTGTGAGCGTTATTAGAACTCTCAAAGGGGGAATTGAGGGATTACAAATTGTATTTAAATGTTTAATTTAGATTCTTTATTCCTGACTCAATGTATAACTGTGCTTTGTCTCAATCAAGTCATGTTGATTGAGACAGAGATTCAAAGAACCCCTGGCTAGACGTGGATTCGTTGGGTTGATTGGATTAGTGTCTATCTTTCGGAGCCCCCTGGCCCAGACGTGGATTCGTTTGGTTGATTGGATTAGTGTCTATGCATTTGATTATGTTGATGAGATTAGAACCACGGGAATTTTAGCAACAAAAACTAACGCCTCCCTCATGTGCTTGCTTTGTTTGAATTTGGCTCCACCTCCAAGAATCCCTCCTCCAAAAATACCTATAAGACACCCTGTAAATTACTTAAGATTGAGATTTCGATGACCACAGATACCAATGACATGTCATAGAATAAAGAATTCTGCTGACGATCCAATCCGAAGTCTCCTGGTCTTCTCTTCTGAGTTTTCTACACTTTAGAAGAACAGAGTTTTCAACATCAGTAATAATGCTGCCTTCACGTGCTATCGGAAATTTCCTATTTCCTACTTATGAAGTCGTGATTATGAGCTTGTCATATTCAAGTTCTTTAATGTTGTGAGTTGTTGTGAGAACAGCATTGACAGCAGAAATGGTTGTCCCCTCCACCATGTTTAAAGTTTATGACCCGCCCAACTCGGAAACTCTGGTATTAAAATTATTTCAGAATTTCCCAGTGGTAAATATGACATGAGAGGACGCGACATGAACATGAACAGTTCTGTGTGCAACGAAATCTGTGTCTGGTGCTTAAGATAGAAACGTGTGGAAAATAAGAAAAAAGACAAGGGACAAAAACTGTTAGGAGTGTTCATTTAAAACTGGAACAGTGAATGTGTTGATGGGCAACTGGAAACAGCTTGAATGGCACTTGAGACGAGTCTATCCATGTTTGCGGTGCTCATGACAGGAATATGTGTCAAAAATACAATAAAACTAATCGAAGCGAAGAGGAGAGAGATTTACGAAACTGACTGGAATGTGTTCTTTTAAAACTGGAGAGTTTTGTCCGAGTATGTTCTCAAAATGTTGAGCGGCGATTGAAACCAGGAACTGTGAACTAGTCAAAATGGTGCTTGAGGAAAGGGACGTGGATCAAAACTGTAAAGTTAAAGAGGGTAAAGTCCTGTCAGTTCGCTATAATACATAGTTTAATTTAGATTTTTAGTGTTTATTACTGTGTGTTTATTGATGTGATGGTTTGGCCATAATAGTTTAACCTCGTCAGTGGGTGAAAAACATGAACAAATATAGCAAAATCTTAAATTTGTTCTTAAACAAGCTTTTCAAAATAATTTGGTTTAACTTTATAAGCTGAATAAGTATGGAGTTGCTTTGTATTGTAATTACAAATTGGTGTAATTATTATCTGGTATTAGCTGTTGCCTGTGTTGTAACTGTTGTCATATTGTGTGTGATTTTAATTAAAAAAAACTCACATTTCAAAAAAACATTTGAATTGAATAAAATGGTCCCCATGTTTATTGTTATATTACCTGATATATAATGTATGTGGTTCAATGATGTGATGCAATTTTTTTGTGTATTCATATGGTTTAATTACATTTTAAAATGTTATCATTTCCAAATAAATGTGCAAATTAATTGCATACGTTCTCTTTTTTTGTGGACCAAGTCTAAAATTTCTGGTTTCAATTAATTTTGAGAGAATATTTGGGGGATTATTGTCAATGTCGATGTGGTGTAACCGCAAAAACCTTGTGTCACAACACAGGCAAGGCACACAGAGTTAAGTAATCAACAGGCAGGTTTATTGAGAGACTGGAGATGGGAGATCGAGAAGAGCAATGGCAGGTGAGTATACACCGTAACCAGTTCCAGAGTGCTTAGCTGAATGCTGACTGTCTGTGTCCTTGCAGGTTTGCTGGTGAGGAGGTGACCAGGAAGGTGAGGGAACAATGTGGGGGTATCGCAAGAGAATCTCTGGAGTATCTTCTGGAGATCATAAGGTGAGTACACACAGGTTAGTAATGCACGGGATCAAGCACAGTTCCCTCACACTCGGTTTATCGTTGAGGTCTGCCCTATACCACTTCCCCAAGCTCTTCATGGTCTCTCTAAGACCATTTGAATGATGGTGTTTTTGATCCTGAAGTGGAACCGGTTCTGAATTTGTCCCTTCCTCATTAACATTATCACTCAGATAAGTCCCCAGAGACGTTCCCATTCTCCGACCCGCTTACCTGGACATTCTGCTCATCTCATTCCCCTCTGCTGCTACTCAATAAACCTGTTGTTTGTATTGCACTTACCTCAGTGTCCTGTGTTTATCTGCTGACACTATGTCTGAGAGGAATCTGTCTGAAAACAAACATCAAAGCTCATCGTACATTATGCGAGATTATGTGAAATACAGTTTAACTCCTACTGCCCAACAAATCTGGCAATTATACTTAACTCCAAAAATCATGTAGTGTATTCCAACCTTAATTGTTTAAAATAATGTGTGGTCTGTCATTGTTTTCAATAATGTGAAACATGTTAACATCTCGAAAGAGTGTTCTTGTATTTCCTGACAGTTTAACGGATTTTTAAAGCTCCACTATTCTAAAATGGCAGATTCAGCTGACATAGTGTTAAAATGCAGTGAAAATCTCATGTCTATTTTTAGACACAGACATTACATCATGCCACAAGACCACCAACTGAATCATGACTTCTAGTCCCAAGAAAGTTTTTTTTCTGCATAAAAGGTGAGGCTGTACACCTATGGTGGGGGCATAGCTAGTGTATCCAGGTCATAAAACTTACAACAGTTCTGTAAGTGAACTAAGGTAAGACTTGTTGTGACTTAAACTCCATAGTTAGGCATGCAGTCAGATTTACAAAACTTGTTACATGATCTTTTAAATAAAATTCTCTATGGTGAAAATGTATTAATTTTTGTTTTCCATCAAGGTTTTTAATGGCTGGAAACCTTTCAAATCCTATTTTCACGTTCAATCTTAAAATTGCAAAACTTGATATCCATTCCAAAGCAATATATCCTGTGTTCTTGGCTGGAGCTCTGATCTACGTGTTCTCTGTGGTCTGTAATGGAATCATTCTTGGACTGATAATCACTCAGAGAAGCCTTCACAAGCCGATGTTTTACATCCTGTTCAGCCTTCCTCTAACCGATTTAATCGGAATCACAGTCGGTCTGCCCAGGCTGCTTGTGGACATTTTAACAGAAACAAATGATGTGTTTTACCCTACGTGTGTTCTTCAGGCTTTTTTGCTACATTTGAAAGCAGCTTCAATACCTTTTCTACTTGCAGCCATGTCGGTAGACCGGTACATAGCAATATGCAGCCCACTCAGATATAACTCTATCATGACACTGTAAGCCCGGGCCCGGTGCCAAAATGTCTGGGCCCCCCTAGAGAGGAAATGTGGGCCTGGTGTCAGTAATCAACGGGAGCTATCTCTTGCATATAGCAGCAACATCCAGGACGCAGCACACTGGGGGTTTCACACCTGTGCTGACGGTCCGCATGAGGACCGGCTGCAGTCGCCATTCTCCCCTCCCTCATCACCTAAAATCCATGCAATGTAATATGTACAAAAAGTAACTATACATGTTTGATATCTTTTGAAATGTCTCAGTGTGCCTGGTAAAATGGTCTCATTCTCCCAATCATAACGAAAAGCTAAAAGAAGTTCTAAAGTATGAGGAAATATAGTGCACAACTTAAAGGTGTGCCCTCCCCCTGATTTCCTACTCAAAACACCTCCTGTATGTAAATAAGTAATCCCGCCACAGGATCTCCAGAAGCCTTTTTGTTGCCAATTCTAAAGACTAATTATAATGACAAGATACCACCTTGGTGGGTCTATTGAATTATCTGGGTATATAAGGGAAAGAGACAGAAAATTCTGGGAGTCAGTAAACTGATTGCCCGCACATGTCACTTGTGTGTAGTTTTTCATTGCCAGGTAGTAATTTCTACAAGTTCTTCAATTCCTGAATTATTGTTATGTTATGGTTAACCGTTGATTCTATTCTTGTAACATTGGAGCTTTGAATTATTGTTTTGATTACCTGGTCAATAAATTGTAACGTTTGATTCTATTCTAACTGCCTCTGAAGAGTGCTTTCTCTCTACCAGATTAGTGGATTCGTATATTTCCATAAGCCTCGCGCCAGTTTTAGCGACGGCTAATATCCGCATCTTTTAAGTGTGCTTGGGTGTAGGGACGGGCTAATTCCGTTCAGTGACGGTGAACGCCGTCCTGATCAGACTGAATTCGGCACGTCCACACCTCTGACTTTGATTTAATGTTACTTTAAACAAAGATTTGGCCAATCCAAAGCTATTACGAGTGTAGTATATTGATCTGCTAACATATCTGATAGTGGCCAAAACCCTTTACTGAAGTAAACGATTGAGTTCGAGTTCTGAGGGTGCCCCATGAGGGTTATTGATATCTTGTACGGTGAATTTACGGCAAATCTCAGATACGTAACCATAATTTACCTCTGACTGATGACCGGCCTGACGAGATTGTGTCCGTGAGATCTGTGGAAAACAGGACCTCTGAGCGATATAGCTTCCCTATGTCTGGACGGGTAAAGTATTGAAAAGAGCTGATAAGAATAATCAATCATTCGTTTCCTGTTTTAATGATGCACAGACATCATTAAAACCCTTTTCATTTTATGGAGTCAGATGAAATAACGAGATAAAATATATAAGAAGAAGTGTTCCATTTTAATGTTCTTGCTGTGTCGTGAAAAGGAAAGATCGTAACACGCAAAGCCCTTCACCGGAACGACTGCCGTCATTGGATCGTCCAGCCGGGTCCTTTCTTACAGTGGTGACCCCGACGTGATCTCGCAAAGGCGAGCGAACGTGATTCTCGCAGAGACTAATACGTCATTCCAGCTGCGACAGCGCGACATTCAACTTGAATTCTCCTTGGGACATGAGGTTTGAACTCCTTCTCATCCATATCCAACTGCTGTGGTAAGTATATTTTCTTTGCCTCTTAGAAGTTGAGGGAAATATTGTTTACACCATATAGACACATTTTGTAGAACGGGTCGGTATACCCATTTTGAAACCGGAACCGAAAACCCGGTGGTATTAAGAATTAGACGAGAAACAACATGTCTTTTCAGGAAACCACAGCAGCAGAGGAGATCAGGAGATAATGGAAGTTTTAGGAATACAATTACAAAAATCCTTGTTCGGTTAAGCGACAAGGGATTCAATTTGAAGTGGAACAACAACGAAATAACATCCTGGTATTCTGCCGAGGGTGCGAGACTAAAATCGAAATCAAAATACAAGAAAATTCCCGCTGCAATTGTTTATTTGCTTCGTCGTAACGACCTCGCGACCATGACCGAGAACGAAAAAACAATAACAAATATCAAAGAAATCGAACGAGTGCGATCTGACGAATTACAAAAGTTAAGAAAGCAAGTCGAAATGTTTGCATACACGAGCAACGGGGTGGGCTAGACAACGCGAAGAAATGGCTACAAAATTGATCAAGTTCAAGGAAACTAATTACATATAGTAATTACATATCTGCGCTCGAAGATTATTGCGATAAAACAGGTTTTCCAGTTGCCGCAGTTAAACAAGCAGCACTGGATGAAACCGAGTTAGAGGCGCAAACTGAAAGCGAAGATGAAGACACTGCGTTAGCGTGTAACAATAGGCCACGCAGAGAAACTCGTAACCGAGCTATCGTGAGCCTGTGGCCAGATAAACAGAGCCTGCGAAGCCCAATAAAGACCGAACAAAATCAAACGAATCGCCAAAAAGGCAGTTAAAATCGCAGTGTTAAAAACCATGAAAATGCGGATGATGATATCACAACAATCAGCCGCCCGTTAACATGCGGAGAATGCTCTAGGCATAAACAAGTCGTAGGAACTATGCCGAGAAAAGGGCCTTTCAACCCTACTGGGAAGCATTGATGCTACAGGCTAATGTCTACAAACTAGAGGTTAGAGACGTATGGCAAGTAGCCCTCCTCACTATCCCTGAGGAGCTCAGACCGAAACTAAACACAGAAATGAAATCCGCAACATAATGAACAGAGTAAATGACGAAACCGGCGAAGGGATTTATGAGCGTCTAAAACAGGCATTATTAGACATGAGAGGACCGTCACATGCAGATTGGAGCAAAATATTAGAAATCAAACAAGCAAGTAATGAGTCATTTGAAACATACGCTGAACGGTTATGGGTGACCTACAGAGAACACTCAGGCCTTGAAAATGCAGACCGCAACCATGACGCATTACTGCAGCTTGTTAAAAACAATGCCGGCATCCCCGTTCAGAAAGCGTTATCAAATGGCGTCGACCCAGCCGAAAACACGTTCAGAGCAATAGTAGATTGGGGTTCAAGAATAGAAAACAGATGGCGATTAAAACCCCGCAGCGTTGCGTCCGCACAGTGGTTAACAGAAGGGAACAGCACAGATAAATTTAGCCAAAGGTCTCCAAATAAAATGATATGCCATTATTGCAGAAAGACTAACCATGAAAAGTAGATTGTCAAAAAGAGAAAAAGATTTAAAAAAACAAGCGAAGCATTACCAAAAAACGCCCCCTAGCGACAACTCTGAGCTGTTGAAACAATTCGTAAACTTCATGATAAAACATTTTAACATCATAACTTCGATTTGGCAGGAGGTTAGAACACGCGATCCCTCACTCTCCGTCGTTAAAGTGCCTGCGCACATCATCGAAAATCCAGATGAAAACGAGAAAACAACAACATCACAGATCAATTTGCCAAATTAGCAGCACAAAAGGGAGATGAATGGAAGCCTGACAGACTGGTTGTTCCTGCCGTGAGTGCGATTCAAACTATTCCTATTGACTTGAAACAGTACCAACAAGAACTGTGGAGTTCTGATGGAGAGCTGACACCGCACCTGCAGCAGGACCAACTAGTCAAGGTCACTGAAGGCATGATTTTAAGAGACGATAAATACATTGTTCCAGAAGCCCTCCAGAAACCAGTGATGAAGTTGTACCACGATTATGCACACGTATCAGCTCCAAAAACACAACAGCTGATCCAAAAAACTTCTGGTGGCCACAAATGGCATCAGACATTCAAAGATGGTGTGACACATGCATCGTATGTGCCTCCACTAACCAAGGCAAGCCTGGCCATACAAAACTGTGTAGACCAGAACCACCCAAGGGACCTTGGGAGTTACTCCAATTGGATTTCATAAGCCCACTACCTAGTGCCAAAGGGGGGATCGTTATTACCTTGTGATAACTGACAAATTTTCCAATTTAACAGTGCAAACACAGTGGCACGAGTAGTAGCGAATCAAATCCTCCCACTCTGGAGAGCACCAATCACTCACACACAACCTGAAATGTGGGAGGTGGGTGTTGCGTAACACCCCAGGGCCATCCACACAAAAATCACAGTTGCACAAAAAGAGAAAGTTACATGGCCTCCGGATTAGTACCGGATCCAAATTGCACACCACAAATTTGTTGTAGTTCAGGTAACACCCACCCACCTACAAAGAAACATTTCAGGACACACTCGAGCACAAAATTCGAAAAAATTAAAACAATGGCATAGACCCAAAATTGTACTACTTTGTTAAAAATTTGGAACCTGCAACATATAGGTGCACACATACAGAAACACATAATAACACACATATGAGATTCACCGAGCTAATGTACTTGTCTGGACCAACCGAAAGGAAGGAATGTATTGTGTCGGGGAATGTTTGCATTGCATAGACAATTTCACCAATCCACACAACTGTTACTTTATTACATGATGTAAATTTGGTAATGACACATGTAACTTATAACATTTCTGCTTATACAAAACATTGTATTACTAATGATGAGTCATATGCATGACTACAGTCACGAATCGATGATTTAATTTCTGATTACAAAGACAGACTTGCTGTCAAATTCCACCTGCTCACTAAAAACAAGACCTGCTCAGCAGTATAGCCGGCCTGTTCGGATCAATTAATTCAGCAGCCAACACTTATAAAATAACCAAACAATCTCAATTCTCCACATGGTTGACAGATCAGATGGCCACTGGTTTCCAACACATCAATCAGACCCGTACCATCGAACGTGACTTAGCCTGCAGATCATATGCACAAGATTTATTCACTGCAACAAGACAGGAAATTTTAGATCTTCGTCTTCACAAGACCCCGAGACATGTTTTGAATGATTTAATTGAGGTTTTAGATTTACATAGATGGTTCTCTTCGGAAAAATGAAAGATGTAAAGTATTCAGAATTAATATCCACAATTGTGATGTATACTGGAAACGAATGTATTGGTTGTATTTTGATTTAATTGAGGTCTTAGATTTACATAGATGGTTCTCTTCGGAAAAATGAAAAATGTAAAGTATTCAGAATTAATATCCACAATTGTGATGTATACTGGAAACGAATGTATTGGATTTTTTGCCACTTTTCCTTTAATCCACCCAGATCAAGTTTATCCAAATTCCACTAATATTCGATCCATTGGCATGGTAGTTAAAGATCAGGTAATTAAATGGGATCACCTACGTTGAAGAGTACTGAGACCTTATTTACCAGTCGCACTTGTCATGAAATTCACAATTATGTTGTCTGTACATGTAACACATTACAACCTTTCTCTCCCAATGATAGCAAACTCATAAGTGTTGAATCTTTGCATGGCCATTCAAATGATTCAGGTGTCTCATACACAGTGGTGTGTCATCAGTGAGATGAATTCGTTCACATATGGAGGACTGACCTGTCCTGCTGATCACTCATTTTGCTTGGAAGTGACAGAGGACCTTTCTATGGGCCAGATCGACATCCTCAGAAGGATGCCAAAGGACGCAGAGGTCTCCCCATGGCGACGACACCTTTTCCCCTTAAAGCTGCCCACCTTACAACGACGAAAGTGACACTGCAGGAAACACCGTGAGTGGCCCAAACAGTGCCAAAGAGAGGAAACTGTAAGCCCGGCCCGGTGCCAAAATGTCTGGGCCCCCTAGAGAGGAAATGTGGGCCTGGTGTCAGTAATCAACGGAGCTATCTCTTGCATAGCAGCAACATCCAGGACGCAGCACACTGGGGTTTCACACCCTGTGCTGACGGTCCGCATGAGGGACCGGCTGCAGTCGCCATTCTCCCTCCCTCATCACCTAAAATCCATGCAATGTAATATGTACAAAAAGTAACTATACATGTTTGATATCTTTTGAAATGTCTCAGTGTGCCTGGTAAAATGGTCTCATTCTCCCAATCATAACGAAAAGCTAAAAGAAGTTCTAAAGTATGAGGAAATATAGTGCACAACTTAAAGGTGTGCCCTCCCCCTGATTTCCTACTCAAAACACCTCCTGTATGTAAATAAGTAATCCCGGCCACAGGATCTCCAGAAGCCTTTTTGTTGCCAATTCTAAAGACTAATTATAATGACAAGATACCACCTTGGTGGGTCTATTGAATTATCTGGGTATATAAGGGAAAGAGACAGAAAATTCTGGGAGTCAGTAAACTGATTGCCCGCACATGTCACTTGTGTGTAGTTTTTCATTGCCAGGTAGTAATTTCTACAAGTTCTTCAATTCCTGAATTATTGTTATGTTATGGTTAACCGTTGATTCTATTCTTGTAACATTGGAGCTTTGAATTATTGTTTTGATTACCTGGTCAATAAATTGTAACGTTTGATTCTATTCTAACTGCCTCTGAAGAGTGCTTTCTCTCTACCAGATTAGTGGATTCGTATATTTCCGCAAGCCTGCGTCAGTTTTAGACGGCTAATATCCGCATCTTTTAAGTGTGCTTGGGTGTAGGACGGGCTAATTCCGTTCAGTGACGGTGAACGCCGTCTGATCAGACTGAATTGCACGTCCACACCTCTGACTTTGATTTAATGTTACTTTAAACAAAGATTTGGCCAATCCAAAGCTATTACGAGTGTAGTATATTGATCTGCTAACATATCTGATAGTGGCCAAAACCCTTTACTGAAGTAAACGATTGAGTTCGAGTTCTGAGGGTGCCCCATGAGGGTTATTGATATCTCTGATTGTTGTAGTAAAAATACCAGTTTAATATAGAGCTATTGTTTCAGCTCCGAATTAGTTATTAAATATTTAATATGGCTTGATTAAAGTCATATTAATATTTAACCTACAGTTTACACCTTATTAAGTGCTTGTCCAGCAATCACTAAAGGTACATTCTGTTACTCTCAATTACAATCTCGCTTCCATTCCGTGGCCCGGTAGATAAACGAGATTGATAATTTCGTTAAGTTTGAGCTAGGCTGCGTTATCTTTAGGGCAAGTAAGGATAAAAATACTTAAAATCACATTCCAGAGACAATTCTTTATGAAATGAAAACGATTTATTCGTGATATTGCTATTCTAACATAAATGGATTAACTGATAAGACATAGACATACACACACATAGGCATACGAAAGTTTTGAGGTTAAGGTTTAAAGAATGACATTCTTTACTATTTCATAACTTAACCAGCCAGCCAAAAGATCACGAACGAATCACGTATGTTTCGTTACTGCATTCAGATCGAATTTTAACGGTTTAGTCAGGATTAGGAATTCAGTTTTGTACTTGCTTGGATGGGTTTAAAGCAGGTTTGGAGTTGTTTCGTTTTCCAGCGTGAGTTCAGTTCTTTGTTTGGGCGCCACGTGTTCAGCTCGGGCTCCTTCGGTCGCTCGTGTGGAGACTTGAGATGGCTTGCTTCGCTGTCGCGTGGCGTCACGGAAAGCTCTCCTCACAATCCTTGACTTCGTGGCTCCGTTACGGCTTTGGCACAGCCTTAGACCCCCTCCGATGGTTGGTTTGGTTGTGAGAGTCTCAGCGGGCGGCTTCCAGGTCAGCCTTGCGCGCGTTTGAGCGCGTTCAGGAGCACCGAGAGTTGCAAGAGGGAAGAGAAGAGAGCGGCGCGCTCGCGCGTCATCTTTCAACTGTCCGGTTTGGACGCCGCCACCGGCGCTGATCGAATCAGATTGTCCGCATGGGGCGGAGCTCCACCCATGTCCATGGTTTTCTGGGGCCATGCCCACTCGTCATCTGATATTTAATTCAACGTGAAAGATAACGTACAGATCTTTTATGTCTGTTGTAAACATACATTAGATGCCAAAGCTTAACGGTCATCCACACATTTCTGACTTACGACACTAGCTTCTTTTAGAGACTAAACATTGCAATTGGGCACAACCTACACACTACAGTTTATGCAGTTGAAGGCACAAAGGAAAGTCATCCCACATTTCTTATGTAATTCATATTCAAAATCATCACATCAAGCCTATGAGGGAAAGAGTACATATTAATCTCCATATATTTTTGTGGATGCTTTGCAAGTCATGAAATGAACGAATGTCTTTGAGAAGCGTTCCCGCACATTCCTTTTGTTCCACAACAGGAAGAAAACGCGCGCTTTTGCGCTGAGGCGGAGGAGGGGCTTTTAGAGGGCTGCTGATTCTTTAGCTGCCCCCCCCTTCTGGTGACTTGTAGAGTTGAATTCCTGCCGCTATATATGTTACATATCCCCCTTGGGCTTGGTGATGTTCCCCTGATGGAACATTGTCAGGCCCTGGAACAAGAGGCAGGAAGAACAGGCACATACAAGACACAAACATCATTCCTATCACTGACTAAAACCTGGTGCAGGGTAATTTGGGAAGGAACAGGTTAGAAACTTGAGAAGACATAGGGATGCATTGTTTATCATTATTGACAATTGGGTCATTTTTGACTTTTAATTGTCAGGGGCTCGACGAGGCGGTATAGGCATGATCTCAGTCAGGTTGTTCAAATTCTCGGGTTCGGGTCTCGGTCGGGATTACCACGCCGAAAAAGGCGAGGGACGCCTGACGGCATTTGTTGAGAGACTCTTGACGACGCTTCACTCGCTTGTGTAGGAGGAAGGCCAGTGTCAAATTCATAACATATCCTACGATAGTAGAGATACAAAGCGCCGTGTCAGCGGCAGACCAGGACCGAATAATTGGTGCGCCGGCGGGCGGAAGGCGGCGATAGCTTCTAGCGCTGTCAGCCGGTGTCAATTCACTAAGAGATTTCGATTTCAACCTGATATTCATCGCCGGTGAGGTGATACAATGCTAACTCGTCAATATGGAGGATCACGCCGGGACAGTGATCCATAACATTTGGTTGGGCAAATTAATGCGCGTGGCGTCGTGTTAATCGTCGCATGTGAGGGTGGCTGGTCGTGCTGGGGTACTGACCAGCCAACGGTTTCTGATGATTTCGCTTGCGTTACCTCAACTTGAGAACGTGGTGTTGTTTCGGCGGGCAGCTAGTGTCGGGTTTAATGGATTCTAAACCGCAGATGCCCTTGGTATTATCGCACGCAGAAGTTTACTCGGGTAGGGGGAAAGTGAATGTCCTAAGTGAGCGTGCCCATCTTTGAGTTTGGGGCCAGATACAACCGTTCGTTGTTCTCGTAATACGCAGCGACTTTAGGAGTTTGGATTTTGCATAGGTTTTCCTTGCCGTAATCCCGCATTCACAACGCTCTTTGAGCCGGTAAACATTATTAACGCCGATAATGGGCAAACTGAAAAGGCCACTAAATCACCTGTTTCGGGTTTGCGATATGGGAATAGCGCTACCGGAAAGGGGCGAGATGGGTTTGGATGAGACTAGCGGGGCCCGCAGTGGCCGGGTTACAACGTTTGAACAAGGCTAAGAGGTATCGTAGCACGGAATCCTATTCATGGCTACGTTGTCAATCGAGGAACTTACATCGTATCATGTCGTTCATGATTTTGGCGGGTGGCCTCGATCGGTCGACAGCGGTTCTCACAGCGAATTACAACGACTTTACTGACGGAAGTCGATCTCAATTTCAGGACCTGGATTCAAGGTTTGGTAAAGGGGTTCAAAGTGAAAGAGAGTAAAGGAAACACAAAGTGAGACACGCGATAAAGAACCCTAAAAAAATAAAAAAAAAAAAAAATTAAAAAAAAAAAAAAAAAATAGTTTTAAACTAAAATAAAATTAAAAAAAAAATTTTAAGAAAAAATTAATAAAAATTATATAATAATGGAAAACAAAATTGAGAGTAACTCCTCTCTACTAGATTGGTCCTAGCAGTGCTGGAGGAGAGAATATGGGTTGTGTCTAAGCATGGTTGCTATATGTTTTCCTAAAATGACAATAATTATGCTTGTGTGGTGCATATGGTTGTCGGTCTGTGTCAGTGGGTCGGATCCTCCCCTTTTCCTGTCGGTGGTTTGGATTTGCCGGTTGGCACTGGCAACCCATCATGGTGCATCGTGTGCGTGTGTCCATGTACTCCCCTCTGGCCGTGAGGAACTACGAGCTGTGGCGCAGTGAGTGGCTCAGGGACATACGTGTGGGACACCGTCTTGCAGATGCAGCATGTAGTCGACAGAGTGGAGCTTGCGAGCTCGGAGGATGTGTTATCATGGTTTTGACATGTGAGCTGTCATGGTTCGTAGTGACGAATCCGCATGTGAGGGTGAGGAGATCCAGCAGCGAACTGAGGTGGTATGGTAATGCAGGAGGGCAGGGTGTGCTCGCCAGTGGCGTGCTGGCGGCGGGTTACTGCTGCCACTGTAGTGTTGGGTGGGAGGGCATGAAAGGTCCAGGACTCTTCATGTGATGCACCTGCTATGGTGAGGGCATCGTTTTGGTCATTTGAGGGGCTGGAGTTTGGGAGGAAACGTTTAGGATGTCAGACCTGATCTGGTGTTCTCCGGAGGGATGGCAGGTGACTGAGACAGCACTTTCAGGAACTTGGAGTTTCATCAGCAGGTGTTTGTTGGACGCTGCTGTGATTTGGAGTATTGGGTGTTGAGTTAGTGTTTAACTCTGTTGCTGGGTTTTCAGGTGGGGTTTCATGTCCATCTGAAGTTAGGGTGTTTACTGTCCTCTGAGAGCAAGGTGAAGCGGTGCTGTTTTCTGGGGCTGATTTGTTCAGCTTGTCACTGCCGTTCCGTCTGACAGCTAGTCAGGCTGACTCTGGTTCGCCTTCCTTTTCCCACTGATTCTCATGAGACCACTTCTCCCAGTGTCGCCCAGGTGAGCGTTGACGTCCCACGCGTCCATCCCATCGGTCATACCTCTGTTCAGGTCGGGTGTCAGCGTGTGAGTCTCGTTCTCTGTTGGACGGAGTGCATTCCATTCTCTGTGTGGTGGCTTAGCGCTGTCTTGGCGTTGGGTGCCCTCTAGAGCCAGTTCATGGTGTTGCGTGTTGAAATCAAGAACTGCTGGGGTTTTTGCGCTCTTTTCTGAGGCCATCTTCTGTTTGTAGTAGGCCTTTTGCACCAAGTCTCGCAACTGCTGAGTGTTCATCGTTCGTGGACATGCGAGAACGCCAAGATGGTGGCTTATGCCAGGATGAAGATTCCTGAGGAAGAGAGTTTTAAAGTTCAGTTCATCTTCCATGTCAGAATCATTGCGAGTTCCAAAATATGCTTGTCTGAGTCGACTATAGTAAGCTTGAGGAGTGTCGTGACGTCCTTGTCTCGCCTCCAGGGCAGCCACTAAGCCTTGATCGGACTCAGGGTCGGCGAACTCTTTAATAAGGGCTTTCGCAGCCGTTGGTAATCAGTCTTTGTGTTAACAGGCTGCGGTCCAGGAAGCTGCGTACTTCAGGGCTGGATGTCGCTCGGAGTAAATAGAGTTTATCTTTGTCCGTAACGTTAGGTCGCATTTCCAGATGGAAATCAATATCTTGCAGATACGCTTGGACCGTTTGGCTGTTTGGCACGCTGGGGTTGAATTTGCCAACGTTTGGGCGAGCTTGTCAAGGTCTTTTAGGTCC
Organism: Gymnocypris eckloni scoliostomus; assembly: GCA_027564155.1. Taxonomy (NCBI): domain Eukaryota; kingdom Metazoa; phylum Chordata; class Actinopteri; order Cypriniformes; family Cyprinidae; genus Gymnocypris; species Gymnocypris eckloni. The sequence goes on along the minus strand of CM050417.1, from coordinate 8,047,780 downwards.
AAGCTGTGCGACGATCTGCGGCTGGCTGCAGCAGATTCTTCTGGTTCTGTCGTGATATAAAGTTCTTCAGACGGCGCTGGTGACTGTTTTAACATCACCCCTCTGTCTTATGTTCACGTGTCAGTCCAGGCACAGGTGACTTGGTCCTGCTTGGCAGGGGTGCGGTTGGTGCACGCCTGTCCTTGACGGCTCATGGCGTAGTTCGAAGCGTGCTTGAGTTCCTCTTGGAAACTTTCAGACCTCTTGTTGTGTTAGGCGGCTGATCTCGTTTCTTGATTCAGCCAAATGAGCTTGAGGGCCTTGATTCTGCTGTTTTTGTCCCTGAAGTCAGTCTTTGCCTTCTCTAGTAGCTTCTCTGCATACTGTAGCTTGTCTGCACGATCGGCGAAATCCTCTTTGAGTTGCTGCATTTCGTGTCTGGTAGCTTCTAGAGTTTCTTTTAGCCTGTTGATTTCCTCATCGGGCCTTGCTCCACCTCATCGGTCCCTTCCCGTCGTACCTGAGCTTCACGTTCCAGCTGCTCTGTGCGTCGTTGTGCGCTGTCAGCTCCTGCTGGCGTTGTGCGGCGTGCTTGTCGCTCAGTTTGAGGGTGGCGATGAGTGTGTGACTTAAGCTTGAGGTGATCTTGGCTAATTCTTTGTGATTGTAGTTTTGACTTGGGTCTTGTCTCATGATGCTTGTGATGTTGTCATCTAGTTGGTCCTGTGTCTGATGTTGGAGTGCTTCAGCAGCTTTAGGGAGGATGCTGTTTGTTGTAGCACTTAGCCACATTTCCAGTCCTTCCCAGCGACCGACATGTTCTGGCTGGTGATACATGTTCTGGCGGTGATGGGATCTTGGACCGAACTGACACAGACCTTGGATGGGAAACAAAGCAAAACAAAACACAAACAAAACAACAGGGGTGTGAATGTGCACAGTGTAGTGTATGCTAGTGTTGAGTGTGATTCTGTTTCTGTGGTCCTCTGTGATGGGGTGCGTGTAATTTGCAGCTTCTGCGTGAGAAATTGCGCCCACGTAGAGGCAGCACTGTTGGGAAACAGAAAGAAAAGCACACTAACAGAATGAGTACACAGGGACAATAACACTAGACCGATCTCTCTTTTAATAGCAGATTCTCTTCGCTTTGTTAAGTCTGATTTAGAAGGACGCTTCTAATCAGAGGATTGTAGGCGAGTTTTCTCTTTTGTAACAAGACTGGTATTGCTATTCCAATTTTCTCCTTGATGGAGGAAAACAACAGCAATGACAGTACTTGTCCCTGAATGGCAGGATTTTACACCGCAACGCTGGTCAGCGTGTGTCGCGTGTTAAAACTTTTGCCGATGTCTATCTTCTCATTGCGCCTGCTTTAACCTGGGGGAATAGGATTTCACAATAGAGGGTAAATGATAAACAGTTTGAATGTGGTTCTCAAGTTTCATACATATGTTCAATTGTGACATTTCGCTCTATTCGTGATCTTCCTTGGCTAGCTTTAAGCAAACAAGTCAAATTAGAAGTTAGTAACAGGGAGAAAAGAAAAGAGAAATTAAGATTTATTCCCAAGATTTAAAACTAATACGTTGGCACAAGGTGGTGCTGTTGAGTCGCTATGCTAAGGTTACGTTTATGCTCCAGATTGGTGAGAAATGACCTGTATGGTGTCACTGTCACTTCTCTAACACAGCACTAGGGGAGCACTATCTACTCTCAGGCCTAAGTAAGGAGGACTAATTTTAATTTAATAAAATTATTTTAATAAAATTATTATTAATTTTACTTGAGTTAATCAGATCACCTAAGGAAATGAAGTATGGCCTACAGGGGCGCCAGACTTGTGGTAAGTCTGAAATTATAATTAAAATTAGACTTTGTGGTTTCTAATTAAAATTTACGATGTTATAATTAAAATTAATAGGATTCACTTAGGATTAGAATTTACAAATGCAATCTGCAATTGAGTTGACAAACCAATATTGTTGCAAAATGTAGACAGGAAGTGTAATTAATTATTAAATGTAATTAGAATGTTCGAATTCATAATTAATTATTAAATTAATTTACAGCTTCTAAATCACTAGTTTTGGATTCCCATAATAGTAATTAAAATAATTTCCAAACTTAAGCATTCCTCTCATTGTCCTTAACACCAAAAAAAAAAATTAACAATAATAATAATTAATCGGTATCCTACTTGTAAATGAAATTAAAAATTTCTGGCCCTCTAGATAACTTAAGGTTTTATTGTAGTGGTCAAATTATAAGCGCGTTTATGGTTCGTAAATGGATGCTGTTGTTGGAAGCAGGAATTGAAAATTTTATTAAATGAAATTAATTCAAAATTAATTTGTAATCAATTGTGACATTCAATTAACAATTAAAAATTCCTAACAATAGCGCTCATCCATTGATGTGTTATGAAATCATAAAAGCCATTATAATTGAACTAAATCAACCTCACTATGTTATCACATGGTAACCATGTTACCACCACTTATTAAGCTGGTCTCACAAAAGGTAAAAGACTTTAATCAGCTGTTATATTAAACCAACCTGTGAAATTGTTAACACTGATGAACATTAACACAGCCAACTCAAAACATAGTTAGTCTTTTAAATGAGAGGGAAAAGAGAGAAGGGAATTAGTGTTAGCTGTGAACCACATTTCCAAACACACTGCATTCAAGCTGTAAATGCTATGTGCTAATCGCTAGCCGTAATGCTACCAGCATGGCTTTTGCTACAATGCTACAGTTTCTTTGTTAGCTTAGCGCTAATGCTATTTACACGTGGCTAAGCTCCACGTGGTTAAACTGGTCGGAGGAAAATGTGCTTCACGCTCAGACTTGAATTTTCTATAGCACATATAACCTCACTCATTTAGGAGAGATACATTTATCTACGGGTTACTTATAACCCAACAAAGCCTCAGCGGCTATTATGTGAATATTTGTCTGTTTAGACCGCACCTATAACAAAACAAACAATTAAATCGATTTGCAAAATGTCTCCTTTCTCAAAAACGACTGGCCACTCCTTTGAGCGTCGTGCCTGAATTTCACTCGTGAAATCAAAAATTGGCTGAGAATTACTTAAATAGCTACTTTAATATTCTACAGCGGGAGAGTCACGTGGCTGGGTTTGCAGTGGAACACGCACTAACAAAGCATTACCACGAAGGCCTTAAGAGAGGGGCAACAAGGGACACGCTTGTTGCCTCTCATGCGCTTTAGAGCGACTTTTATTAATTATTTACTGCAGTTTAATTTCTTCTCGAACTCGAGTTAACAGTTACACTCTCTTTCATTCAACCTCACTGTGTTTCGCAAACAAGCATGCAATATCACCAATAACCGTTTGTTTCTCTATATTTACTCAATTCTTTTCCGGATAAAAGTGAGAAATATTTATATTGTCTCTGGTTTGATTCATCAGATCTAAATCTTTAATGCCCGCTTTTGTCCTCCACCATTTTGTAGTAAAATACCAGTTTAATATAGAGCTATTGTTTCAGCTCCGAATTAGTTATTAAATATTTAATATGGCTTGATTAAAGTCATATTAATATTTAACCTACAGTTTACACCTTATTAAGTGCTTGTCCAGCAATCACTAAAAGGTACATTCTGTTACTCTCAATTACAATCTCGCTTCCATTCCGTGGCCCCGGTAGATAAACGAGATTGATAATTTCGTTAAGTTTGAGCTAGGCTGCGTTATCTTTAGGGCAAGTAAGGATAAAAATACTTAAAATCACATTCCAGAGACAATTCTTTATGAAATGAAAAACGATTTATTCGTGATATTGCTATTCTAACATAAATGGATTAACTGATAAGACATAGACATACACACACATAGGCATACGAGTTTTGAGGTTAAGGTTTAAAGAATGACATTCTTTACTATTTCATAACTTAACCAGCCAGCCAAAAGATCACGAACGAATACGTATGTTTCGTTACTGCATTCAGATCGAATTTTAACGGTTTAGTCAGGATTAGGAATTCAGTTTTGTACTTGCTTGGATGGGTTTAAAGCAGGTTTGGAGTTGTTTCGTTTTCCCGCGTGAGTTCAGTTCTTTGTTTCGGGCGTCACGTGTTCAGCTCGGGCTCCTTCGGTCGTTCTCGTGTGGAGACTTGAGATGGCTTGCTTCGCTGTCGCGTGACGTCACCGGGAAAGCTCTCCTCACAATCCTTGACTTCGTGGCTCCGTTACGGCTTTGGCACAGCCTTAGACCCCCCTCCGATGGTTGGTTTGGTTGTGAGAGTCTAGCGGGCCGGCTTCCAGGTCAGCCTTGCGCGCGTTTGAGCGCGCCGAGTTCAGGAGCACCCGAGAGTTGCAAGAGGGAAGAGAAGAGAGCGAGCGCGCCGCTCGCGCGTCATCTTTTCAACTGTCCGGTTTGGACGCCGCCCACCGGCGGCTGATCGAATCAGATTGTCCGCATGGGGCGGAGCTCCACCCATGTCCATGGTTTTCTGGGGCCATGCCCACTCGTCATCTGATATTTAATTCAACGTGAAAGATAACGTACAGATCTTTTATGTCTGTTGTAAACATACATTAGGATGCCAAAGCTTAACGGTCATCCACACATTTCTGACTTACGACACTAGCTTCTTTTAGAGACTAAACATTGCAATTGGGCACAACCTACACACTACAGTTTATGCAGTTGAAGGCACAAAGGAAAGTCATCCCACATTTCTTATGTAATTCATATTCAAAATCATCACATCAAGCCTATGAGGAAAGAGTACATATTAATCTCCATATATTTTTGTGGATGCTTTGCAAGTCATGAAATGAACGAATGTCTTTGAGAAGCGTTCCGCACATTCCTTTTGTTCCACAACAGGAAGAAAGCAGCGCTTTGCGCTGAGGCGGAGGAGGGGCTTTTAGAGGGCTGCTGATTCTTTAGCTGCCCCCTTCTGGTGACTTGTAGAGTTGAATTCCTGCCGCTATATATGTTACATTGTGTACGTGTGAATTTACGGCAAATCTCAGATACGTAACCATAATTTACCTCTGACTGATGACCGGCCTGACGAGATTGTGTCCGTGAGATCTGTGGAAAACAGGACCTCTGAGCGATATAGCTTCCCTATGTCTGGACGGGTAAAGTATTGAAAAGAGCTGATAAGAATAATCAATCATTAGTTCCTGTTTTAATGATGCACAGACATCATTAAAACCCTTTTCATTTTATGGAGTCAGATGAAATAACGAGATAAAATATATAAGAAGAAGTGTTCCATTTTAATGTTCTTGCTGTGTCGTGAAAAGGAAAGATCGTAACACGCAAAGCCCTTCACCCGCGGAACGACTGCCGTCATTGGATCGTTCCAGCCGGGTCCTTTCTTACAACACCTTGCAAAATATGTGGAATTATAGTGCTGGCATGGGGCCTTGACTTTGTCTTAATACTAGTGTTGTTTTCACTTCAGTCTAGAATGGTAAAATGCAAGTCTTTTATTACCAACGTCTATTGTGACAATGCATCTTTGCTTTTGCTTTCATGCGGAGGAGATTTGACTGTGAACAACATTTATGGTTTATTTATAACAGCATTTATACAGGTGAGCAGTATCTCTATCCAACTGTTCTCTTATACACAGATTCTCATCACATGTATAAAACAAACACATGCTGATTCAAAAGTTAAGGCTCTAAATACATGTATAGCTCAGATTGCTACTTTTTTCCTCTTTGAAATAGTTTCAACCGTTGCACCGTTATCATATCGGATCCCCAGCATCTCTTCCAATGCACAGAGAATTTGTGGTTTAATGATTTACACAGTCCTTCCGACTGTCAATCCAGTCATATATGGAATGAAAACTAAAGATATTAGAATAGCATTCTTTTTGGTTTTAAAAAAGTTCAAAGTCAGCCCAGGTAAAAATACATCTGCAATTAAAAACAGAAAATAATAATTAAGGATGTAATAATTGAAAAAAAAGTTATTGATGTTGTATTCTGAATGGAAATTGACACAGGTTTAACTGTTAAACCCTGGATTAATCATGTCAAAAAAAGTGAATGAACATTTAGCAAACAACAATCATAAGAGAATTTTAAAAATATATTATTTTATTACATCATATTTTAGTGTAAATAATTTCTTTGTAATTGTTGTGAAGGTATTCAATTATTTAAAAAATGCTGTATTATCTGTGTATAATGTACTTGTTACTTTGTACTAGGCTTATTCATGTGAGTATAAACGAGCAAAAAATAAAAGGAAATTAATAATTGTGTGAAATATACCAGATCTGAGGATTTGTATATCACATTGAATGAATAGAGTGCTTTTGATTCTATATCCTCATCTAACAGTCATCAGACTTACAGTAATATTACATTACAGTTAATAGGCATGGTGAGAGAATGAAACTTTTTTTGTCATGAAATAAACAGAATGACATTAACAAATAGTGAAAATGTTTAACATCCTTAAACCTAACTACTATGAACAAAAATATACTTTCCCCACAGAGACTAGTGATGTTGTTGTACAAGCGTTTTATGTTTCCACAAAACTGAGAAAACCAATTAAAGATAATAACAATAAAAAAAACTAAGGTAAGATTTTGACTTGCACACTAAAAAATGCTTGGTTAAAAACAACCCAACTTTGTTTTTTTGGCAACCCAGTGCTGGGTAAATATTGAACTGAACACATGCTGGGTTATTTTGACCCAGTTGGGTTAAACATTTTTACCCACCATGCTGGGTTGTTTAATATATTGCTGGCCTAAAATGGGCTGTGAATTAAAATTACCCACAAAATAACGAGAAGCAACAGCAATAATCAAAAGATTAACATTTATTATTAAGCAAGAACACCCACGGGCATGTGTAGCCGAAATCTGAAGGGCTGCTGTTCAAGTCAAGTCAAGTCAAGTCAAGTTGAGCTTTATTGTCATTCCACTACATGTGTGGACATATAGTGGGACGAGATGTCGTGCCTCACAGGACCACGGTGCTACATAAATACAGATATACAACACGAAGTAAAACAGTATAAACCTATACACAAACTAACCTACTGTCAGCTTTGACTATACATATGCTATATATAAAAGTGGTTACCTATACATAAACTAAAAAATAAAATAAAATACAAACTGTACAACTGTGCAGATGACTTCAAATACTGTACATGTGCAAAAGAGAGACATTCAAGCAGCTGGCTGGGGAACAGTGTAAGGTGATTTGTGGTGCATGAGCCAGTAAACATACATACATTACAGTCATATATTTCAATCAGTCTTTTGTGGGATTATGGACACACAATGGTGTGTGAAAGTGTCTAGTGCATGCAGAGGAGAGTGTGTTGCTACAGGTGGCTTGTGCAGGCCCGCTCACCTGAATTCCACAGAGATAAAAGTTAACAGTTTTTCCTGAGATGTGGTAAGGTGGGGGGGGGGGGGTTGTTTGGGGTTTCAGAGAGGGGCGGTGTGATTTGAGTTCAGGGCTCTCACAGCCTGGGGGAAAAAGCTGTTGAGCAGTCTGGCGGAGCGGGCTCTGATACTCCGGTACCGTCTACCTGAGGGTAGGAGCTGGAAGAGACTGTGGGAGGGGTGGGCGGGGTCCTCCACGATACTTTTTGCTTTGCTGGAGCATCGTGTAAGGAAAATATCCAGGATGGAGGGGAGAGGGGCACCAATGATTTTTGCAGCGGTGTTCACTGTCCGCTGGAGGGTCTTGCGGTCTGCTGCACAACAGTTCCCGTACCAGACAGTGATGCAGCTGGTCAGCACGCTCTCAATGGTACCCCTGTAGAAGGTGGTGAGGATGGGTGGAGGGAGGCTTGCTCTTTTCAAGGGGGAACATCGAGGTTACGTATGTAACCACCGTTCCCTAATGGAGGGAATGGAGACATTATGTCGTGATGACATAGGGGATTTACCTGGAAGCCCCGATCATCTCTGACTTTAAGAGAAAATGCTAATGAAATTGGCCAGTGGATTTTGCATACCTGAGCCACTCCCCGTGCATCCGGGTATAAAAGGGCAACAGGAGCATCCACTCATCCACTATCCAGTGAGCCAACCTCTGTTTGGAGACAGCCTTCCCTTTCTGCTGACCTCCTTGGCAAACAAAGAGCTGCTAAGAGCTTCTGAAGCTCCGGGTGTGGTCCACGTATATATGCACAATGCTCTTACGGGACACAGCAACGCTAAGGCTGGATCTGCCTCCTCCGAGGGCAGTGCTTGCAGGTTCACCACCTGATCGCGAAAGGGCGTGTTGGGAACCTTGAGCATGTATCCAGGCCGGGGTCTCAAAACAACGTGAGAGTAGGCCGCCCCGAACACAAGGCACTCTTCGCTTACCGAAAATGCTCGGAGGTTCTCGACCCTTTTGATGGAAGTGAGCATGGTCAGGAACGCTGTCTTAGCCGACAGGAATTTCAGCTCGACTGAGTCCAGCGGCTCAAAGGGGCCCATCTGAAGTCCAGCCAGGACTATAGTGAAGCCCCAAGAGGGCGTAAGGTGTGATCTAGAGGGATTTATCCTCCTGGCACCCTTCAGGAAACTCACGATGAGATCATGGTTTCCCAGGGACCGTCCGTCCACTGCATAGTGATGGGTCGCGATAGCGACCACATACACTTTCAAGGTGGAGGGTGACAGCCTACCTCCAATGCTTTAGTGGTGTGCAGGGGCAGGTCTGTCGCGCTCCTCAGATCCCTGAGTGAAGCTGCATAGCAAGCATCTTGGCCTGGAAGACCTGAAGCACAGCCGTAGAGTGAAGTGCCGAAGTCGCTTGTCCAGCCACCGAGTAGGAGCATCCAGCAAGTGCAGATGCACAGCTTGAACGGATGGCTCGCCCTCGCCTTCCATCTGATAGCCATGGGCGGGCAAAGATGCGCGGCCACAGACTCATCCAGAGGGGGCAGGCGCTCGTATCTTTTCTCTTCAGTGCCGTCAACTGATGTGAGAGCAGCGGAAGCAGAAGGACCGGATGCGAGACAAGTGAGGGATGTGCCACAATATCGTGAGCTCGTCATGAACTTTAGGGAAGAAGGGTGACGAGCGTTGGCGGGGGGCTTGATAGCGCCCGTGAGAAAACATTCGTCCAGCCTGCTGCGAGATGGCTCCTCAGCGGAGACCATTCGAGTCCGAGGTCATTGAAAGCCTTTGTCATGACGCGGATGAGCTCCTCAACCTCTCTGAGTCTGGCGTTATGTGAAGAGGACGATGGTAAGAGGGCGGGGTCAGTCACAGAGCCCGATAACTCCTCCACGTCTGAAGCCGCAGGAAAAAAAAGGTTGTCATATATTTTGCCGTCACTCGCACCGAAGGAGATCATTTCGCTCACAGCGGAGAGACCCTGATCATGTTGAGTGAAGAGGAAGCTTCAACGGCGGATCTCGGCGTCAGAGCAGAGTCAGCGAAGAAGGGTCTTTGTCGCTGAAGAGAAGAAATCTGAGATGCGCCGGTGAAGCGGCCGCTTATATAGCCAGACGCCCCTCCTATTTTGGCGGGCTATGGCGGGCTGCATAGCCATAGGCTCGCGCTCCGCCGCCGAGCCATTGGTTAGGTTTTTAGTACTGCACGAACCAATGGACGTGCAGTTACACTGCGTGATTAAAAAAGTCTTCAGTTGAAGAGGAAAAAAGGAGTTTTCAACAATGTGTAGCAAATCTGTTAACATCTCAAAAATGTGTTCTAGTATTTCATGACTGTTGAAAGGATTTTTTAAAGAACATTTTCAAACAAATGCTCCACTAATCTAAAATTTAGCTAAAATTGTGTTAAAATGCAGTGAAAATCTCATGTCTATTTTAGACATTACATCATCTGAGGCCACAAACTGAACTATGACTTCAAGTCCCATGACTGTTTTTTTCTGCATAAAAGGGGACGATGTACCATAGCCTACGGTGGTGCATAGCTAGTATATTCAGGTCATACAACATACAACAGTAAGTGAACTAAGGTAAGACTTATTGTGACTTAAACTGCACAGTTAAGCATGCAGTCAGATTTACAAAACGTGTTACACGACCGCTGTGTAAAATTCTCTATGGTGAAAATGTATTAATTTTTGTTTTCCATCAAGGTTTTTAATGGCTGGAAACCTTTCAAATCCCACTTTCACATTTAGTCTTAAAATTGCAAAATTTGATATCCATCCCAAAGCAATATATCCTGTGTTCTTGGCATGGAACCATTCTTGGATTGATAATCACTCAGAGAAGCCTTCACAAGCCGATGTTCTACATCCTGTTCAGCCTTCCTCTAACCGATTTAATCGGAATCACAGCCGCTCTGCTCAGGGTGCTTGTGGATATTTTAACAGAAACAAATGATGTGTATTACCCTACGTGTGTTCTTCAGGCTTTTTTACTACATTTGTATGGAGGTTCAATACCTTTTCTACTGGCAGCCATGTCGGTAGACCGGTACATAGCAATATGCAGCCCGCTCAGATATAACTCTATCATGACACCTTGCAAAATATGTGGAATCATAGTGCTGGCATGGGGCCTTGACTTTGTCTTAATACTAGTGTTGTTTTCACTTCAGTCTAGAATTGTAAAATGCAAATCTTTTATTACCAATGTTTACTGTGACAACCCATCTTTGCTTTTGCTTTCATGTGGAGGAGATTTGACTGTGAACAACATTTATGGTTTATTTATAACAGCCTTTATTCAGATAAGCAGTATCTCTATCCAACTGTTCTCTTATACACAGATTCTCATCACATGTATAAAACAAACACATGCTGATTCAAAAGTTAAGGCTCTAAATACATGTATAGCCCAGATCGCTACTTTTTTCCTCTTTGAAATAGTGACAACCATTGCTATAATGTCATATCGGATCCCCAGCATCTCTTCCAATGCACAGAAGATTTGTGGTTTGATGATTTACATAGTCCTTCCGACTGTCAATCCAGTCATATATGGAATGAAAACGAAAGATATTAGAATAGCTTTCTCTTTGGTTTTGAAAAAGCACAAAGTTTACCCAGTAAAAAATACATCTGCTATCAAAAACAGAAAATAATAATTATGGCATGTTATAAATGAAAAAACGTTTTTTGACATATTCTGGATGAAATAAACAACTATATGTTACTGTGGATCACCAAAACCAGTCATAAGGGTACATTTTTCGAAATTGAGATTTATACATTATCTGTATAAAGCTGAATAAACAAGCTTTCCATTGATATGTGGTTTGTTAGGATAGAATATATTTTGCCGAGATACAACTATTGTAAAATCTGGAATCTGACGGTCCCCAAAAAAAAAAAATTCAAATATTGAGAAAATCGCCTTTACAGTGAACTCCTTAGTAATGCATATCACTAATAAAAAATTATGTGTTGATATATTTATGGTAGGACATTTACAAAATATCTTCATGGAACATGATCTTTACTTAATATCCTAATGATTTTTGGTATAAAACAAAAATCTATAATTTTGACCCGTACAATGTATTTTTGGCTATTGCTACAAATATACCCATGCTATGTAAGACTGGTTTTGTGGTCCAGGGTCACATATCATAAGATAATTAAAAAATATGATTTTATTACATAATATTTTTGTGTAAATAATTTATTTGTAATTGTTGTGAAGGCATTAAACACATAAACAAAAAAAACTAAAAAATCTGTGTATAATGTACTACTTTTTACTAGATTTTCATGTGTGTAAATGAGCAGATATTAAAGAAATTAGCTAGGGTAGGGGAAAAATATTATCTTAAAATTAAAAAGTATATAATAGTCAATAATTATGAATGACAAAATTATAATAGCCTATTTGAAAAATATTGTTAACTGATGCTAACTGGCTAGCTAACTAGCTACCTGTGGCTAATTTGAGGTCATTTTTAAATATAAAGTCTAAATATCTTAATTCAACCACCTAAAAGACATTTGATGGAAAAACAAAGGATTTGATATTTAGAACAGAGTAATACAGTAGATAAGCCATGCTTTTACGCATTTACGCTACAGACTAGGTTTGATAAAAAAATCTATCATTCTGACAATGTAATTATATTTTTTTCTTCAAGGGGTGGTTGATAGTGATTTCAACTTTTTAACTTTAGTTAGTGTGTAATGTTGCTGTTTGAGCATAAACAATATATGCAAAGTCACGATGCTGAAAGTTGAATGCAAATGGAGATATTGTCTTTTAAAATTATGCCAGTTTAATGCCTACAATTACAGCTGGTAGGGACCAGAGATTGTCTTAATATAGGGAGATGAGAGGGTCTGTATTACTTACTATTGGAGAATGCATAACGACTTACTTGGATCACGTCATTGAATTTCAGTCAGAGTTGTACGAGACTCAATTGCCGTTTATGGATACCATAGGAATGAATGATAAGTGCTGTAAACTGAATTCCACCTGTCGCAAAAAGTCAGTGACTTCTCTTATAAAACAGCATTGTAAACTCTAAAAGTAGTTCATTTAAAAAGTATTGTTGGTAACACTTTAAATACTGTACCATCATTAACGAATAACTACACAAGAACACATGAGTAACGGATTTTTAGCACTCTAGTAACTACTAGTAACTAACAAGAAACTCTGTTCTATGGGGTATTGTCAAGAGGAAAATGAGAAACAAGAGACCAAAAAATGCAGACGAGCTGAAGGCCACTGTCAAAGAAACCTGGGCTTCCATACCACCTCAGCAGTGCCACAATCTGATCACCTCCATGCCACACCAAATTGAGGAAGTAATTAAAGCAAAAGGAGCCCCTACCAAGTATTGAGTACATATACAGTAAATTGTAAGTTGAATTACTGAAATAAATGAACTTTTCCCCGACATTCTAATTTATTGAGATGCACCTGTACATTTACATCTCATGTCTCATGTCTCATCTTATGTAGCCTACATTTTGACAATTCGAATAACAGCATTCAAATCTGAGAAATTTGAAAAGGCCAGTAGTAGTTTGCATTTCTGAAAATGAATGTCTGTCGGTTAACTAAACGGTCGGCAAATATTGCTAAATTGTCTCAGCATGTTTAGCTGCTTGCTTAGGCTACATCTTACCTCAGCTAGCATTCAAGTAGCGCGCAGCTCAGCATCTGTGAACTGTAAATCCCGCCTTCTACACTTTAATTAGCTATTTCCATCATTTTGACATTGGAGCTTACTTATAGCCTACATTTTGAATGAATGGGCCGATACGCATTTACTAAAATCCATTGTATATATATATATATATATATATATATATATATATATTACGCAAAGGGCCGGCCCACATTGTACAGCGGCCCACCGGGAAAACTCCAGATGGACAGTCCGCCACTGGTTTGAAGTATATCGGGGCCTTTAGACTGCACCCCATAAACACAATCAAACCAAGAAAAATTCTGTTTAAACAACAAACAAACTCTTTAACAACACATAATCCCTATATACAGACATTACTTTTCTCACAGAATTGTGATGTTCTACAAAACAGAAGCTTTTAAACACGTTGTTTTACTGCTGCAGGAAATTAGATCACTTTCTGTGAAATCTGTTTTCTCTCTGGTACTTCATGGTGAATACTTTTACATCACACTTGTCAACGTAATCCACAGCAATAACAAAAATGTATCTTGACTTGGTTATTTTTTGGAAAAACATTACCCAAGGGGGCATTTTCCCCCACTCTACCCTAATAATTGTGGGATATATACCGGATCTGAGGTTTTGTATATCACCGAATGAAAAGAATGCTTTTGATTCTACATACTCATCTTACAGTAAAACTACCTGCAGTTATTACATTATAGTCAACATCCATGGATATAGAATGAAACAGAATTGTTACGAAATAAACAGAATGACATTAATACATAGTGAAAATGAACTCTAAACTACTATTATGAACAAAAGTATTATTTATCCACAAAAACTATTTATGTTGTTGTACAAGTCTCTTTTGTTTCCTCTAAACTGAGAAAACCAATTAAAGAGAATAAAAAACAAAGGCAAGATTTGGACTTGTATAATGCTGGCAGACACACAACGATGAGCAGTGAAAATGTATCAAAACTTAGGCTAACGGCATAGTACAATTGTTTTAACTGATCAGAATATAGTGGCAAATACAAATCTTTATTAATTTGAGTTTTGACTCATAGATTATAATGAAAAAAAGCTTAATATATCAGAAACATCTGAGGCTTTGGTTAACCTTATTGCCAAAGGGAATTATTTTATACCACTAAAAGATGCTATTAGTGATACCAATAGTAGAAAACAAAGCATTGCTAAAATAAAGTAAATAAATGTTTGCCACTCCATAAAAAATGAATAGTACAAATATGAAAAAATAATAATAATAACGCACTCTCACATGAACACTGCTGTTATATCAATATAGTATAGAAAAAGTTTTTTTTTTACATAAGGCAGGTCGTCTTGTTATGGTGGGGACATCATCACGTGACCAACTGAGTGCTGTTTGCACTTCTCCCTTCAGGTAGACATTACAGATCTCTGTGCACTAGAACATCTAGGCATAAAAACTGTTTCTCCCCATGCCATCTCCAGCTTAAACAGCTAACTCAGAAATTATTACCGGTGTTCTGTAATTCATTTCTGTAAGTTATCCTCCATCTCTAATTACTGCCTCTTTCTTAAGTATTATGTAAATACAAATGCATATCTCTTTATTTTTTACAGCTATATATAGATTAAATAATGCACAAATCTGTACACAAATCTTCTGTTCCAGATTTATACTCATTATTAATTGTTAAGTCTTACTATTTAAATATTTTTGGTTCTCATGTCAGATATGTACCAAGAGCACTTAAAAAAAAAAACTATCCTTGTGTGTCTGCACACACTTGGTGAATAAGCTAATTCTGATGCTGATTCTGAATACAACTCACTCAATCTCATTAATCTCCTTAATTTGGATACTTTATAGATAACAATTTGCTAAACAGATTTAGCCTGCAATTGTATACTGTAAAATGTGACCCTGGACCACAAAACCAGTCTTAAGTCGCTGGGGTATATTTGTAGCAATAGCCAAAAATACATTGTATGGGTCAAAATTATACATTTTTCTTTTATGCCAAAAATCATTAGGATATTAACTAAAGATAATGTTCCATGATGATATTTAGTGATTTCCCTACCGTAAACATATCAAAACTTAATTTTTGATTAGTAAATCCATAGCTAAGGACTTCATTCAGGACTGGTGGTGGTAAAGGATAGACCCCCCAAAGCACTTTGGGTGTACAGCAATACACAATAAAGCGCTAAATAAATGCATCATCAATAAATAAATCATTAAATCAATAATTTGGACAACTTTAAAGGTGATTTGCTCAGTATTTAGATTTTTTGCACCTTCAGATTTTCCTATAGTTGTATCTTGGCCAAATATTGTCCGGTCCTAACAAACCATACATCAATGGAAAGCTTATGTATTCAGCTTTCAGATTATGTAGAAATCGTAATTTCGAAAAATTGACACTTATGACTGGTTTTGGGGTCCAGGGTCTCAAATGTGATAGGTTGATTTAACTAAACCTTTTATTTCGAATAAAAGTTAAACAACAGCAAAATTAAATTGCCACAATATCATTTATTTGTTGTAAAATCCACATTTCATAGAAACAAGGCACATCTTTGACTACTTTAATAAATGATTAGCCCTCATCTGCTTAAAACTGATACACAATTGTTGAGACTTGAAATAACGAGGCCTTTTGGCACAAATATCACATATAATCTCCTAATAGTATTCAGATCCAGTTACTCTTTATTCACAAGATGTTGCTAAGACAAACTGCCTTAAAATCAGCATAATTTGCATTTAGTCACCTTAAGTGATCATCCTTTAGCTCTGTTAAATGTCACCTATGGGCAAACGTTTTATACACATGGAGTTGGGTGGATAACCTGAAACTCCCATTTGTGTTGAATTAGTTGAACGGGTGTTGTTTTGTAGCATGTGCACAACTCTGCTGGTAGATAGCATAACTACATCATCTGATTTAAAAAGCATATTTCTGCTTTGTCATTCAAAAGTTGCTAAAATATCACATTGTACCTTGGTTGTTGACAAAATAAAATGTCAGTTAATCCTTTTGGTTGATGAAAATCTTTCATTTAGATGAATAAATATATACTATGCAGAGCTGGGTTACTTATAAATTGTAATCCGTTACTGATTCCAGATTACATGACAAAAATTGTAGTCAGTCAGAAATATTTGTATTTACCTGCATGCCATGTGATCATTAATCAGCATCAAAGAAACCGTGAACATGCAAATGTGATAATTATTAAAATATTTATTTTTAAATCTCAGGGGCACTTAAAGCAAATATATTTGGTGAATAAGGTTTAGATGAAAAAAGTTTTGGAATGCCTGCATTACTTGTAACTAAGAAATAACGTGAATATGTGCATTTTAATTAGTTATAATTAATAATACATGGTTAAAAAACCTACAGAGTAATAATTCAAATAAAAATGAATGTGTTCATCAGTAGTTGATGCAATGTTGAAACCCTTCTTAAACCTGAAATGATTTTTGTAAATCCGGTGGTTAAATGCTGTCACCACCTGACTAATGACTGATCTTTGTAATGTCTACAAAACTGGACTTTTTATACATATATAATCTGTATATAATCGGTAGGCTATTTTAGAAAGGAGAATTTAAAAGATTTAAAGAGAAATTAGGCTATTGTGTGAATGATATGTAATCATGTAATCAATAACAAGTTGTAGTCTGATTACGAGTATTTTAAAATGTAATTTACTCTAATTACAAGCATTTCATTTTTGGAATCTGATTACGTAATCCAGATTACGTGTAATAAATTACTACCCAGCTCTGGTGCTATGCTATGACTTCCCACAAAGCAGATGATCTTGGTGTGAATGCACCTTCTCAGCCAAAGTGGGCAATGCATGGCAATGATGGCATGACAACAAACAACATAAGACTGACTCTTGGTAGGAGGCCTGAGGCCCAGATCAATCCTGTGATCATGAGACACATTTGACATTTTTCTAAATAGATTTCTAATAATTACTAGTTCCGATTGTGTCTAATTGATAGTGAACTGCAAGACATTTTGAAACTGGTATGAAGAGGTTTATTCTTAAGCAAATTTACAATAATTTCCATATTTTCTTACTTATTGAACATGTGTGTATGTTTTGGGGTTAGTGTTTTACAATTTGGATGTCAAGTTTCTTTCCCTTTGACCCTCATATGCATGGAGCTTAGGGGAATTAATAAAAGTGCATGCAATACAATCCCGTGTTGAAATTCCATTCACTCATGTCTCGATTAAATATTGTAAGGAAAAATATCAGGCAAAATATTTGTTGCGTGGCAAGAAAATAACTATTATGAATATATACCATTTTTGTATTGAATCTGTTTTGTTGAACATTGTAAATGAATAATGTCATGTACACTGCACTGCAATCTTTAATTGTATCTCTTTCGCTAAATATCAATCAATTGCATTTTCTTTATTATTAAGATGGAAAAAAATTCACACCAAATTAATAGTAATATATATAAATATAATATAAAATGAAGTAGGCTACACTTACATTAAGACTTGTGTCATCAATGGCCAAGAAAAATGTATTCCATAAGGAGGGTCGTCCCTTCATGGTGGCTGTTATGTTGAGATCACATGACCAGCTGAATACTAATAATTTAATTTCAGTAATCTGCCTATTTTAGACACTTTCAGAAAATGTGCAAAGGAATTTTTATAAGGGCATCTGTCAAACAAACTGACGTCCTTATAGATTACAATATGATAAACAGGTTGATGAATTTGCATCAAAGGCACTTGTGTAACAAATCAAAGATAAAATATCAGTTCATGATAATCTCACACAAAGATCTAAGTATCAGAAACTTCGTATCCTGTTTTTAAAACAGGTGAAAATGTTCTGTCTGATCTCTTTAGTTTTAAAACCATACACAAGTGGGTTCACAAGAGGAGGAAAGATAAAATTGGAAATAGAAAACACTCTGCGTAGGAAAGCAGGAACAAACTCAAATCGATGTGAAATAAGAGGAAAAAGAGTGTTCAATTCTAACAACAGGAAGACGACCAAATGAGTACCACATGTCTGAAGTGCCTTAATCTTAGCATCAGACTGCTTATTAGTTACACAAGTGATTAAAATATGAATGTATGTAAATGCCACAACAGAGAGTGAAAGACCGTGGTAAAAAATGATGCAACTCAACCCAAAGATATTGTTCACCTCTATGCCTTCACATAAGATTTTCATTAATGCTGTCTTATAGCAGACTAGATCTGTCATCTGTCATTGAAGAAAACATGCAGGATATGATATTGATCTGTCCTGAGACCATATACTATACAGCAGCTGAGGAAAAAGGCTTGTAGCACCCATTGTATCATTGATAGGCAGGTTAAGTAACAGTATGTACATTGGTTTATGAAGAAAACACTTGGGTAAATGCTTGCCTGAGGCAGTTCCAAAGAGTGCAAAGTCAGTATCACTGAGAGGACAGATCCATTTGGATACATGCTGAATGCACTTATGACCTTGAAACATAAAAAACAGTATAGACAAACTAATAATGCATGGTTACATTATTTAAATCTCATTAGAACTTTTGAAGTTTTGTTACTTTCCTAAATGGACTTACATCATCTTTTTATTCTGACATCCAGAATCATTGTTAACACAACCTGGGGTGACAGAGCAATAATTATATCAAAAGCATGTTAAAATCTCCATAAAGTCTTCAAAGTAGCCTAAGCAAATAAGGAAAAAACTACTGCATAACAGAATATACAAGACAGTCGTTGTTAGCAGATCAATGATCCAAATGATTAAAATAGTTACATTTTAATAATTAATATTTAGATTTTACATCCAGTTTAATGTCTAATAACTTTTACTTGTTCACATGCACTGCTAATCTCATAAAAGCTGTAAACATGATATTTAACCACCTTAAGTGATCATCCTTCACTGCAACTGAAAAGTTCTGTGTTGCTGTCATCTGTAATCTGTCATTTACACTCATGGATGGTGCTGGGTGGAAATCTCTTTGTTTACTTTGGGTTAACCATGGGAGTGGGTGGTGTTATGTGGCACATGCATGACATTCAAATCTAGAACATAACAACTGAGATACTCTTTAAAATTATATTTCATATGGGAAATTTTACTTCTGAGTTGCCTTGAGAGTATTAAGACACTTTATACTACCAAAATTCTAGTAGACCAGAAATAATATCCACATACAGAAGCATTCTGGTTAGATTAGCTTCAGTGGCTCAGCAAGTCAGCCCCGGGCCCATATGCAAAACAATTACACCCCCCACACACACACACACACACACAAATGTTATGGGCTCCAACTCGGTTAACTTTTAAATTACAGTATAAATGCTTGAAAATAATATTTAATGTTTTCAAGTCCATTCATTGCACTCAAGTCGCAAGCCACCCATTAATCGCAATAAGCTTTGTGCTTTTTTATTATAACATAAAGTCTCATCCATCTGAACATTTTAAGATCAGATACAAACAATAAATGTGTTTTGTGCTCTTTTATTTGTAGTGAGATAATTATATTCGCCTCAGTTAAAGCGGTGGGTGAATCAATTATATTTTCCTCTTTAATATTTGCAGCACGAAATAAACATGAATAAATATTTGAATGCATATTGAAAAACAATTTAATTAAATAGTAGTAGTAGTAGTAGCCCTTTATTGTCACTTGAGACATTCATGAATGTCTCATGAAATCGATCAATTAGAGTTTCAAAACATATATAAGTCTAAGTTTTATTGCTGTTTTCGGTGTGAAGAATTACAGGTTGAATGCCACAGACAGAGTGTAATTTTCACATTAATTTCATAATATGACATGATTTTATTATAAAATAAAATAAAATAAAATAAAATAAAATAAAATAAAATAAAATAAAATAAAATAAAATAAAATAAAATAAAATAAAATAAAATAGTATGAAGTTGACGACCCTGACTCCCCAAATCTCCTCATTGGATGCGCCTTTAGAGATAAATTAATTTCTTTACAGATTACATAAGCTAATGAAAGAGTTTTTAATTTTTGATTTGAATTATTTCATTGTAAAGTAGTAATTTATAGCATTCTCTATATTTATCATGTCAGTGAGGTAAGTATTTGCTGAGTTTCGGTTCAGTTTTTGTGAAATATTCCTGCTCAAGATCAAGACCACCCAGTTTGTTTATTTTTTTTTTCAATAGCAAGACACTTTGATGATATTGTGAGTGCACACAAATAAACTATTTGCAGCTTCGAATGATGTAGCCTATAGCCTACTCTTATCTTTATGAGGAAAAATAATGGTGCATTTAAATTTTTCACTCTTATTAAGAAAAAAAATAATTCAGGTGATCTTGCTAGCATCTTCATGTCCTTCAAAGCACGATTCAGCTTCCGCTTTTAGCACAAACAATTTGATATGTATCATACATTTATCTTACATTTGAAAATGTATATTGTGAAATGCATAAAATTTTATGTCTCAAATCGTGTTTATTTGAGAAGGCTAAACTGATCAAACATATGCTCAACTCACTGTCTGGCGCTGGCCACTTTGTATTTAAAAAAAATAAAAACTTGAATTTAACGAACATAAAATGTTCCAATCCTGTTTCTAAATTAACTTAATAAAGAAACTAAATTAAATATAACCACTTTGCAATTAAAAACCAAACACGCTCTGTTTTTGATGCTCTTCTCCTTTATATCAGACAGGGTCAACCACAGGTGCCTCTCCGCCGCCACCAGCGCTGTCATGGACCGCCCAATGGCACGGGTGGTCTCCTTGGTGGTGCGGAGAGCTAAATAAGCGGTTCTCCTGAGTTCAGTTATATCATGTGACTTAAAATGCTCGCCTTCATCTAGCTCTTTCAGCAGGTCAGCTTGGTAGGCCTGTAACACTGACATAGTGTGCGGACACACACCAGCTTGACCAGCTGCCATGTACCCTTTGCCCACCAGCACTGATGTCATGCCCAGTGGCTTGGAGGGCAAGACCGGAGCCTTCAGAGATGATGTCGCACCAGGAGACAGATAGCTCGCAAGCATCTGCTCTACCCGGGGCATCGCTCTGTAACCGCATTCACTCAGCCCCACCACATTTCCATAATAATCAGAGGCGGGGATGAATAAGTGGGCTGAGCCTGGTTTCTCCCATGGTTTTTTCTCATTCTGTCACAGAGGGAGTTTTGGTTCCTTGCCACTGTCGCCTTTGGCTTGCTCAGTTGGGGAGACTTAATTTCTAGCGATTATCGTCAATTTGATTTCACAGATACTATTTAAACTATAATAAGCTAGACAATGACATCTCTGAATTTAATAATGAAATGCCTTTAACTAAAAATTGAGTGTTTAATCTTATTATTATACATTACTGACACTCTATCCTCCAATTTGATATCGTTACGTGCTTTGACACAATCTTCATTGTTAAAAGCGCTATATAAACAAATAAAGGTGACTTGAGAATGGTTTCCTCCACGATCTTGACACCTCGGTGTGGAGATCGGGAAAAAAGGGCAGGCAGGCGTGGAGGTAGCGGCTTGGTATGCAGAAAAAGTTCATCAAGTTTACTTTTCTGCAGTTCAGCCTGTTTCTCGGTGGGCCAATTTATGCTTAACTTAGCAATTTAACGTCTTGCCCATCGATTTGACTGATTACACATAGGATTCAGAGCTTGGTATCACTGAAGGCGTTCCCCTAGCGCTCTCCGACACAGCTCGAGTTCTTGATTAGGAACATATATCAACTTTAGTTTTAAGACATGTTTTTTTTACTTGTACAACATACTCTGGATAAATAAAAATAAATAGTATTGTGAAAAAAACGAACAATTACTGTCTTTTAAGAAGAAACTGTAAAGTATAATAATAACCGTGTTGTGTCGTGGAGCCAGTGATGGATTTCTTCAATGTAGTCAATGAAGCTTGAGAAGCAGAGTTCCAGATGTCAAAATAAGACTTTATTAAACAAAATAACAAAGCTGAGATAACGTTTACCACATCTTAGTCTCTATCTGTCTGCCCATACATTTTATACCTATCTTTCTAACCAAAATTGGTAGTTCTGTTTTTTTTTATTGGTTATGCTTGGTTGTCAGAATTTATTGCTAGCCCATCTGGCCCATTTTTAAATGGTGGAATTTGGCCAAATAACCCATTTAAAAAAAAAACTTTTATTCCGCCGCCTCCCATTGGTTGGCAGTGGACACACAAGACATTCATCAACCCTGTTTAAATGTACCTGTCATATTCTGGAAATCACCCAAATTCATAGGGTTATTTCAGTTCACTTTTACAATTCCAACGGAAACCACCAGTACTGCCCAATGGCTAGACCCTCAGACTTACAATCTGTATTAAGACATGCAGTATTGGAATAATTTGCATATTGATCAGTATATTGATTATTTCATGACCATACATCATATATTTAAGTAAGTTAATACCATATTGAGTAACAATATAATATATAGTAAAATAACACAATGGTCATAATAACAATAATAATAAATATAAAATATGGTTTATTTTGTCATTTTGCTTTAAATTAAGATCTTCAAACACTATGTATCTTATTCTTGAAACAGTTGAGAATTTTCTGTCTGATCTCTTTAGTTTTAAAACCATACACAAGTGGATTGACAAGAGGAGGAAACACAAAAACTGTTACGGAAAACATCCTGCGTATGTAAGCTGGAACACTTTCAGATCGATGTGCAACAAGGGGAAAAAGAGTGTTGAACTCCAAGAACAGGAAGACCACTAAATGAGTGCCACATGTCTGAAGTGCCTTATTCTTTGCATCAGACTGCTTATTAGTAACACAGGTGATTAAAATATGAATGTATGTAAATGCCACAACAGAAAATGCAAGGATGTGATACAAAACCAGGGTAAACAATCCATAGATATTATTCACTTTTGTGTCTTCACACATGAGTTTCATTATAGATGGATTATAACAGATGAGATCTGTCATGTGTGTCTGGCAAATCTTGCAATTCAGAAAAAGAGAGAAAAGAACAATTATGACAGTAAAATTAAAAAGCCACATCCCAGATATGATTTTCACCAAGTTATTAGTATTCATAATGGCTCCATATCTCAGCGGGAAGCAGATAGCGACATACCTGTCAAAGGCCATAGCAGTAAGAATAACATAGGATGCGCCACCATACAGGTGTACAATAAAGCCTTGAAGCAAACATGCAGGGTAGGATATGGATGTGTCCTGAGACCATATACTATACAGCAGGTGAGAAAACAGGTTTGTAGCACCTATTGCATCATTGATAGGCATGTTAAGCAACAATATGTACATTGGTTTATGAAGATTCCTGTTCAAGCAAATGGTGGCAACAATTGTTACATTGCAGAGTAAGATGAACAAGAAAGTTGTCAATCCAAATATGAATTCACATGAGACAGAAGTCTAAATATGTTTCCCACTATATAGCCCCTTGAGATATAGTGCAGTTACATGTCCAATAATGTATTAAACATGTTCAAATGCATAACTTTTAAAGTGTGTAAACAGGCCTTAATAGTGTTACTTCACTCGATGGCCAATTTCAAATGTATTTTGTGTAATATCAAAATACGAAATACTGTATTCGTATTTAAACACATTTTCCCACACATTATTTGTATTTAAATACATTTTTCCACACAGTATTTTGTATTTTATTTTAAATACATTTTGATGTATTTTTGCCCATCTCTGACTAGAGTGATAATAAACAGTGAGTACAACAGCACAATAACATATAAATGATATAATAATAGATTTATAATGGGTTTAGAACAGGTTTCAGTTGCATTCCATGAGAATAGAGTGTGATGTCAAAACCTGACTAATACTGTAACTATTCCCTGTTGGACGGATTATGACAACATAAGAGATCAGATAAATAAGCTGGAGCAAGGCCATGTAATGCTTTATACACAAAAACTAAAAATTTTAATTCGATTCTCTGTTTGACTGGTAGCCAGTGCTGGGAAGTTAAAATGGGAGATATATGATTGAATTTGTGACTACCAGTCAGCAGCCTGGCTGCAGCATTTTGTACCATTTGAAGACGTCCAATCAAAGATTGGTTAGCTCCATAGTAGAGTGAATTACAATAGTCAAGACCATTGAAGTAATAAAAGTATGTATAACTTTTTCAAAGTTCTTTAAAAAAAGAAAAGGTTTAACTCGTAAATGTAAATGATAAAAACATTACTTAACAACATAATTAATCTGTTTATCAAATTTGAGACCTGAATCAAATAACAAAACAAGATTTTTCGCACATACAGAGACATAAGAACTCAAGTCACCAAGGTCAAGATCACCTAAGTCGTAGAAATTACTTGGACCAAACAGTACTATTTTGGTTTTATTCTCGTTTAAGGCCAGAACATTTTGTGTAAGCCATAATTTAGCTTCCTTTAAACAGGCCAGCAGGACATCTATGGAGCTTGAATCATTATGTTTAAAGGGCAGGTACAATTGGGTGTCATCAGCATATAAATGAAAAGATACGCCATATTTTTAAAAGATGGAGCCCAATGGCAGCAGGTATAAAGAGAACAATGTTGGAGAAAGAATAGATCCCTGCGGAACACCACAGGAGAGATGTGCTGCTGAGGAAGTGTGTTTTCCAATGTGTACAGAAAACTTCCTATTATTTAAAAAGGACTGAAACCACTTTAGAACAGTGTCCTGCATGCCTACAAGATTTTTCGGGAAAAAATAATTGTATGATCAACCATATCAAAAGCTGAGCTGAGATCTAAAATGACCAGAGCAACAGCACTCCCATTATCTGTAGCAAGCATAATGTCATTAGTGACGTTTAATAGAGCAGATTCAGTACTATGAAGTTTTCTAAATCCCAACTGAAATGTCTCATATAGTGAATTAAATTCCAGAAAAGAATGTAGTTGAGTAAATACAACCCTTTCTAAAATTTTTGAAATGAAAGGGAGATTAGAAATTGGTCTGAAATTGCCTAAATCAGACACATCAATATTTTGTTTCTTCAAAAGAGGAGTGACTGAAGCATGTTTTAGGCATTCAGGGACGTCCCAGTACTCAAACACGTTAATAAAAAACTGGAGATCAGGCCCTATGGTATCATCAATTTGCTTTAAAAAGTGTGATGGAATACTGTCACAGGGACAGAAAGTTGGTTTCAGATGATCAATGATATCTTTGCAGGTCTGAAGACTAATTAAATCAAACCTGCTCCAAATAGAAGAGCACCTAGTTGTTTCAGGAAGAGCATGAGAAGTCACAAGTGATTGTGGTCTTAACCTTGTTGTCTTCTCAACAAAAAACGATAGAAAGTTTTCACATAGGAGATCAGACACATCAGGGAAAACATCGACAGCAGGATTTAAAACAGCGTCTATAGTTGAAAATAAAACTCTTGGTATATGGTGATTTTTTGAGACAATTTCAGCAAGAAATTTAAATTTAGCAGACTTAACTGCTTTCTGGAAAACAAAGAGAGACTCCTTTAAAATATCATATGACACATGCAACCTGTCCTTATGCCATTTGCGTTCTGCTCATCTACAATTTTGTCGAAGTGAACGAAGCGAGTCATTAAACCAAGGAGCAGATCTTTTAGTAGAACGCTTCATCTTCAAGGGAGCAATGTTGTTAACGATGCTCAGGCAGGTGTTACTAAAAAACTTAAAATATGTATCAGCGTCAGAGCTTTTCGAGGACCGGTTTGTGATTGACAATTCATCAGTTGCTTTGTAAGCAGTAGCAAAGTCCTCGCAGACTGTAGGAGAAAAGTAGCGAACCCAGCGGGCATGAGCAGATGTTGTACTTGGTCGAAGAGGAAGGGCAGTAGTGAAAGTCACAGAATTGTGATCAGAGAAACCAATGTTTCCAATCTCAATGTCCATAATGGAAAAGCCATGGGAAAATACCAGGTCCAAGATATGACCATGAATGTGCGTAGAACTATGTACCCATTGAGAAAAGCTAAAGGAATCCATAAGATTACAAAAATCCTTAGATTGCGGCTGACCAGGACAACAGATGTGGATGTTAAAATCACCAAGCAATAAGATTTGATCATACATGGTTACTACATTCCCAAAAGGTCTGCAAATTCACTCTAAAAAGCATTATTAAACTGTGGGGGTCGGTAAACAACAGCACACAATACTGGATTAGCCATATCAATTAGAGACAATTGAACCTCAAAACTCTTATAGACATCAGCGAAATGTATACGTGTATGTATCTATATATATATCTTGTGTCTTTGAACTTTTATACTTACCTCCCCCTGGCAACTCCTATTTGTTGTAATTTATTTTTATATGTTGTAACATATTTTTGATGTTATTTCTTGATAAAATATTGTTATAAATATCACGTTATTGGGTTCGCTTCAACCCATGGACATGAAAAACATGTATTTTTACATGATTTTAAAGTAACCCAATTCCAAGGGAAAACCGCAAACTTGGCAATGCTGAGTGGAGGTGACGTACTCCTGTTCGAGAGTGGAGCTCCAATCGCCCACAGTCTGCAGCCAGACCCATCTCTGATATTACGCAGCCTGAAAGTAGTCCCCAGCTATGTCATATAGTTACCTAGCTGGGGACTACTTTCAGGCACTGTGTAATATCATGAATGGAATTGGAATGGATTCAAAAATGGTAAAACGCAACTTTTTAACTCTAGGGGAGTTATAAAATGAGCTTATTCACTACTTAACTAGTATTAATGACAGACAAAAAACAACTAAATTAGGCTACTGTCCCTTTAAAACCGAATGCACAGATGCAATATAGTGATAGACATACCATATTCTCCAAACTGTTTCCATTCACTTAAAACATAACTGTGTGTTTATGTGAATACTCATCAAAATTGACCATTTGACATCATTTTGCGTGTATTTCTCTGTTGTTTCTCGTGTGTGATAAGACGCAAAAAAGAAATGAATTCAGTGCTCGATCGTGTGCTGTCTGAGGTGCATTTCTGTGTGTGTGCCCCTAGTGTGCACTCAGAAAAGCGGACTGATACATCCATATGTCTGCTCTTCTTTTATTTCCAGATGTTGACATTGGCTTTAAATTACAGATATAACCTTGTTTCCCTGAAATGGAAGAACGAGACATTGCATCATGATAACTCTATGAGGACACACCTTTCTCCTAGAATACTGAAGCCTGATTGGCAAAATGACATTGCATCACAATGTCCAGTGGCATTCATGCCCGCAAAGCACACCGTATATAACACGCCACTTGGTGATATTTTCTCAGAATCTTTTCACTGAATAAGCAATTACAAAAAACCTCAAGCATATTTATGTTGGTGCAGCAACTGTTTGTTGCTCTTCTAGGATAAGCACTAGGTGTGCCACTGTTTGACATGTTTAATGCTGGTTTTATCATGTGAATGAGTGTGTGACTGGGGAGGGAGGGGTTAACATACTGTATATGGTGAGCGGCTAAAGATGCTGCTTACATTGTGTGTATGAGCGTACATGGCTCTTTGGACTCTGTACACGGCAAGTCACTGACCTGAGGCATAATATTCAATTGCTATAATCTCCGCACTGAGCTCGCAGTTTCACCACATTCATCCTCTTCATTTTCTGACACACCAATGAGAACATGTCCCAATGTGTGAATGTCCCAGGAGAAAATTACAGGTAATTTTGGTGGAAGCGAGGTGTAACGAGAGGAGTCAGTGGCGTTAAGATCCAAATGCAGCTTTAATGAACAACAAGGCTAGGTCAAACAGGCAGGGGTCAGAGGCAATAACAGGTGTCACGTAGGCAAGACAGAATCAGCAACAGGGGCAATGCAAAGGTCGGGGCAGGCAGCAGACAGAGAGGATATCGAAAGGCAGGCAGAGTCAAAAGGCAGGCAGCAAACGGTCAGAGTATATAGGCAGTCCAGGAAAATACAGGGGAAACGCTCAGAATGTCAGCCGGGGCAAAACAAGACTTCACCACGTGTGTAGGGAAGTGTGCTGCTTATATGTGGGTGAGTGAATGAGGTGCAGGTGTGGCAAGACAATCAGGGTTGATTAGTGATTGGTGACAGCTGTGTGATTGGTGTAATGGTGGATGGGAATGTGTGAGTGCAGTGCATGATGGGAGATGTAGTCCATGGGTGATGTGCAGCTGTAGTGTGGTGAGAGGCAACCAGATTCGTGACATGAGGCATACAGATACTGACTCGGCTTGAACTTATCCTCTGACACTCCAGCCACTCGCAACAGTTTCTGAGCCCCCTGAACAACATGTCGACTCGGGTCCCCTTCAGTCGAAATCACATTCCACCTTCTGTCCCCTCCTTCACCGGGCCCTTGGAATCATCCTAACCCCTCCATTCACCTATTGAACTTTACCAAACTATGAAGTCTTCTGCTTCTGAGAATCCCAAAAATGCGAAATGAGTTGATTATAATAATTTTTATACAAAACTATTTTGAGTACAGGCTATTTATTTCTTTAAATTAGATTTCATTAGTTAATTTAAACTACTAAAACATTTAAAAGCAACATCAAAGGTCTCCAGCTATTCTTGCTATCTAGTAGTCCTTTAGCTATCATGTTTAGCCTACCCTACAGTTGCTTTTCCATTGATTGACAAGATGACAAACATGATTTGTTGAACTTGACAATGAGATAATCATAGTGGGGATTTCCTCTCATGAGATTTATAATCCACACAGACTAATAACTCAAAGACAGTATAAAAGACCCAAGACGTAAGCACACACACTTGTTAGAACAGGTCAAGTTGCTGCATGACTGCTCAGTCAATCAGACATTTAATAACCATCATGTTATCAAAAGCAAATATCTGTCACTGAACCTTATGTAGAGGATCAAAGGATTGTTGTAAGTATTTTAAACGTTTCACATTTACCCATAGTATACTTGATCGAGCTGTTATATTTATATATATATATATATATTCTCTTTTTACTTTGTTTAGGACCATATCATGTCTTCAGCTGGCAACATCTACAATGTGTCATCTGATCTGTCTCTTCAGGGCTTTGATCTGTCCCCTGAGAAGGCCATTGTAGCGTTTCTCTTTGCTGCTCTGAATTATATAATCATATTGTTCTGCAACTCTTTCCTCCTGTTCACTGTCATTACCAATAAGGATCTTCATGAACCAATGTATATACTCCTGTTAAATTTGCCCATTAATGACCTCATAGGTTCTACATGCCTGTTCCCTCACATCATGCGGGAGCTCCTGTTTGACATCAGGACAATGCCTTTCTCCATCTGTATCACTCAAGCATTCTTCATACATGTATATGCCTTATCAGCGGTCTTCATCTTGACTGCCATGGCATACGACAGATATGTGGCCATCTGCCAGCCAATGAGATACACTACCATTATGAGCAAACTTCACCTCACAAAGATCATCTCATCGGTTTGGCTCTCTAATTTGACACTGATAGCCATTCTTTTCATTTTTCTCCTGCGTTTGCCTCGCTGTAGGTCTTACCTTGCCCATCCGTACTGTGACAACCCTTCCCTGCTTCAACTGGTCTGCGCAGACACGACCATTAATAACCTTTACGGACTTCTGATAACAGCTCTATGTCAGGTGTTAACAGTGGGTCTGATTTTGTACACTTATCTACGTATACTCATAGCCTGTTTCCACAACAAAAGCTCTGACACGAGGAGCAAAGCTCTCCAGACGTGTGGCACACATCTAGTTGTCTTTGTTTTGTTTGAGTGTTTGGGTCTTTTCACCATTATCTCGTACAGGATAAAAGATATTTCTCCTCACTTAAGAAAATTCATTGCGGTTGGTGCTATGATATTGCCACCAACAATGAATCCTGTTGTATATGGATTGAGAACTAAAGAAATCAGGGTCAAAGGGATCAAATTTATCCGGCGAAAGGTTTTTGCATCATAAACAAATGGTGTTGTGCTAAATATTGTTTCTACACAACTTACTTTGCAAAGTTTATCATTTATATGAATTAATGTAACATATTAATCTGCCTTTCTGTCATATCTTTCTTTCTCTAACACACATACATTTCAGTAGTACCAGCAGTTTGCTTATTTTCCTATTCTTTTAACAAAGTCAATCATGAGATTTCATTAAAATGCATCCTAAACATCTATTCTGGGTTGTTTTATCTACACTCTAAAAAATATTTTTCTAAATATGGGGCACAATGTACTGTATTCATTTTGAGGGATTTTTTTATTTATTTTATTATTATTATTATGTACCTGTTTACTATATTTTTGAATTATTTTGTGTTCTACCTGTGTTTTGAATTTCACATTGCATTGCGTAATGTTTTAGAGTTAAAGAAAATGTCTGTAAAATGAATGGATAATATCCTGGTAATGAGCTGCTAGTACATTTTCTGTTATTTCTATGTATTTATTTATTACAGTGTACTATAAGCCTAATTTATATTTCTTTATTCTCTAATTGACTACTGTCTTTTCTCAATACCATGTCTGTATATTTGAAATGTTTAAAATACCCACCATCTCTTTTTGATGTCAACTTGCTTTCAATCAACACTGTAACTGTGGGAAAAAAATAAATACTAATTTATCAGGTTGTCACATATCCTGACATATAATTTTAAAGTTAATTAGCTTTATATTTAAGGAAGTGCTGTGTGCGATTCTAGTTCATGACCACAAGATGGAAAGCTTAAGCAATTTTTGCAAATGTTACAAGTGGCAATATATAAAAATAATGTTATAAATACACACACATGCACACATATATTTATGTACAATATTATGTATAAAGTTATTCTCAATAAAATACTCACAGGCATTGTTTATTATTATAATTATTTCTCAATATTTTTTCTTGTAATCATTTTACAAGATCTAGTTGTTTACTGCTATAGTCTTCTAAATTATTATTACTGTATATCTATAAAAACAGTATTTATTTATTAATTTATGAATGAATGAATGAGTTAATTATATTTTCCCCTCTCCACCCATTTTCTGAACTATGGTGGAGCCTACCCCAACATATCAGGCCATAGGCAGGGAAACACCCTGGATGGATGGCCATCACAGGGATGAAATTTACACACACAGGCAATTTATCAACCTGGTCTCATACAAATACGTACCTCTGTGCATTTTCTGTGTGACACCGTTTTATGTACCTTACTCCACGTTTCGCCACAGTTTCAAAGATAAATATCCACTGAGTGGCGCTAAAAACATGTTAAATACGTGAACCCTGGGACATTTTTTTTACGTAGATATACAGTGGGGCAAATAAGTATTTGATACACTGCCGATTTTTTCATTTTCATCGTAGGTACACCTCAACTGTGAGAGACAGAATAAAAAAATCCAGAAAATCACATTGTATGTACCCCAAACACGCAGCAAGGGCAACTAAGGAGTGGCTCCGTAAGAAGCATTTCAAGGTCCTGGAGTGGCCTAGCCAGTCTCCAGACCTGAACCCAATAGAAAATCTATGGAGGGAGCTGAAACTCTGTGTTGCCTAGCGACAGCCCCAAAACCTGAAAGATCTGGAGAAGACCTGTATGGAGGAGTGGGCCAAAATCTCTGCTGCAGTGTGTGCAAACCTGGTCAAGAACTACAGGAAAGTCTGACCTCTGTAATTGTAAACAAAGGTTTCTGTACCAAATATTAAGTTCTATTTTTCTATTGTATCAAATACTTATTTTATGCAATACAATGGAAATGAATTCTTTAAAAATCATAAAATGTGATTTTCTGGATTTGGTTTTAGATTCGGTCTACAGATCTCTCCATTCTTTGTAAGTGGGAAACCTTGAAAAATCGGCAGTGTATCAAATACTTATTTGCCCCACTGTAGGTACATATTGCTGTGTTTTTATTAGGTTGCTACAGCAACGTATTGCGGCGGTTCAGAATTCAAATATCCGGAGTCTGTCCGTAATAGCTAATGCTCTATCAAGTTGGAAATATGCCCTACACCAAACCAAACCCAACCCTAAACCTACCCGATAGTGTTAACAAATACAAAACTGATATTAAAATGTATTTGTTGACGCAACCGTGCCATTTCAACTTCCTTATATGCACATTTGAACTGCTTTGTTGAACAGTGATTCAATTACACGGAATTGGAATCGGAGCTTCTCACCTCCTAAATACATCTCCGTATTCCGTGAGTTACCGAACAAACTTACCGTGGTCCATATATGAAAACCCATAGATATGAAGCTGGATATGTGAGATGCTAACGTTCAAAAGCATCAGTTTTCAAATCTCCCAGCTTTTTAATATTGTTTTGAAGTCGTAACATGATATTCTTCAAGTAATTGTGCGAAAATTATGCTTTATTAGT
This sequence comes from Gymnocypris eckloni scoliostomus, assembly GCA_027564155.1. Classification (NCBI taxonomy): domain Eukaryota; kingdom Metazoa; phylum Chordata; class Actinopteri; order Cypriniformes; family Cyprinidae; genus Gymnocypris; species Gymnocypris eckloni. Next base: position 8,015,381 of record CM050417.1, on the reverse strand, counting down.
CAAAACTCTGTACATTTGTGGGAAAAGGAGTAAAAGGTGTCAGAGTTTTACTCCCTCTAGTGTTTGCTTCTTTTGGAAACTGCAGTAATATGTAGTTATTGGTACATATTTAGTGTCTCGCTAAAAAGTGCACACAGGTATGTTAATTCTATGAGACCAGGTAGCAATTTAAAATCTCAAATTCACCTGCCCCGTATTTCTTCTGAAAGTATTCATAGCACCTGGAATAAACCTATGCCAACCAGAGATGGGAAGTAACAAAATACAGAAACTTAATTACTGTGTAGATGTACTTAAGTAGATTTGTCTGGTATCTGTACTTTACTATTTATTTTTATGATAACTTTTTACTTTCACTCATTACATTTTCACAGCTATATCTGTACTTTCTACTGATTACATTTTCAAAGCCAGGCTTGTTAAATTAGTTTTAATCTGTATTTGGTGGCATGATCAATATTATTTATTGTCATTGTGCACCTTTTTCAACCTAATGTAATACAGAAAATATGACCCCCATTGGTGAATAATTTCCTGGCTATCACATACCACAGACATATGCTCTCTATTGGTATTTTATTCAGCAACAGAGGCAGTCGCTTTTTTCACTCTCCCGTCCTCCCCTTTTTTCCTCCCTGCTTGCTTCTTCTGTCTCGTCTCATATCTATTGAAGAGACTCTCTCTGCACGGCTCTCCAAACTGGAAAATTATGGATTTGATCAACTGGTCTCTCAGCGCAATTGATACCATCTTCTCAAGGAGAAGTCTGGGTTCTGGGGAACCCGTTTGTCCCGACGGGACATTCGCGGCCGGATATACGAGGAATGCTTGGGAGAGGTGGCAAATCGTATGTCTGGCGGCTCTTTCCGTGGAGGACGCTGAGGATATCTACCTTTTCGGCACCATGATAACAGGTATTCTGCTGATTGGATTAGGCTTTGCCCTGGATTATCGGAAAATTCAGAAGACGGGAACAGCTGTCCAAAGTCTCACAAGGCTGCCCGTTTGGATTGAAGCCGTGGGAAGAGCGGTCAGCAATGAGACTGAGACTATAAACCGGAATATGGATGCCATCATGTTGAAACTTACGGCTTTGCAAGTGAAAATTGATGATTTCAGAGACCAGAATGGACAGAGAGAATAAAGCTGTGAAGATTTGCAGCTGTTCGCCCCAAAAGACACAACAAAATTTAATCTTACCTTTTCTGGCTCCCCCGTACCGGCTGGCTTGGCCAAGGTCATGCAGCATAAACTACCCTGGAAGAGCGCTGCAGTGAAGACTCTCTTGCTCCCTTCCCCCATTACAGACATTACTCCCTTCTCCGATCAACTGCCTCCGAACGCTTTGTACCGCCACCTGTCGAGCAGGTCTGTGACCGGCGCCGTAATAAATGGCTGCTGGACCGGACGGCTGCTTGCCAGAGCTGGATATGTCCCCCTGTTGCAAGTCATGTGTTTATGGTATATGTGCTTTTGTGCTGAGGTGTTTTTTTTCTGTTCTCACACTGTACTCCCAAATGGAGCATAGTCTGGGGGTTAAATTTTTTTTCCTCCTCTCTTTCCTCATGTAAATGCTGTATTTTTCTTACATTCCCTGTCTTCCTGTTCTGTCTGCCCCGTTGTCATATGTATGTTGTGTATGTATGGACAGGTTGATGGCTAATTTTGCTGGTACTTGTTACTAGTGACAATAAAGGGCTACTACTACTACTACTAGTGCAGTCTAAGCGGAGCTCTGGAGAGCGGAGGCCTCAGAAAAACGACTCTCTTAAACGAGAGGAAGCCTAGCAACACTCTCTAGCGTTCCCATTGCGCCCTCTAGAGGACGCAGTGTAGAAGTTCCCTCCGGAAGGGAATGGTTCTTGTTGTTATCAACATTGAACAAATTTTTTTCTGCTTCATATTTTTGTGGAAATCATGATACATTTTTACTTTTCAGGATTCTTTGATGAATAAAAAGTTCAAAATCACAGCATTTAGTTGAAAGAAAAAAGCATTTATAAAATAAAAAACTATTTTGAATGTAACATGTTATGGTTTACAAAACGTTTTTTTCAATATTGATAATCAGAAATGTTTCTTGAGCAGCAAATCAGCATATTATTAGAGTGATTTTACTGAAGACATGAGTAATAATGCTGTAATGTATTCACATAAAAAACTGCTTTTATAAATTGAAATAATATTTCACAATAGTATGTTTTTTATTGTATTTTTCATCAAATAAATGCAGCCTTAGTAAGCATAAGAGTTCTTTAAAAAAAAACACTTAAGGATCCTGAACTTTGACTGGTTATATGTTTTAAATTTAATTTAGTTTTAATTCAATTAAATGACAATTATGCAATGATGATACTCTTGGATAAGTGAGAAAATCTACATATTTTAAACTGTATTACTCCTATATCAATTCTTACTTACTTAAATTTAAATTTGCTCCCTCAAAATGATTTCCTAGTTTGAAAACAAACAAACAAACAAACAAACAAAAACACAAAAACTAAAGAAAGGGCACTTTTTAAATGTCTTATAAATCTTTTAAAATGTTGCATTATCATTCATTTAAAATTCTAAATTAATTTACATTTACATTGAAAAATTACAGCTGTGTGATTACATTTTCTGAGCTTAGCGATTTAAATAATTTGTAATATGCAAATATGAAAGTTGGAGAAATGCAATGATACTTTAAAATATAAGAGTAAACTGCCAGTAGGTAGCGGGAAGTGACGTTTTAATAAGTGAACATTTGAGTCATTAGTTCAAGCCATTAATTCAGATGACTGATTGAGTCAAGAATCTTTATGATTGGATAACTGAATCATTGATTCAAATGATTAATTAAAAAGTGCTGAGTCATTCATTAATGAAACACCTCCGTGTGCTAAGAGATTATTGAATGATTATTACTCGTTTATAGAATGAATAAAATCAATGTTGAATCTGCAATCATGCTGATAATTGGGAAACAGCACTTTCTTGGTCATCTCATGTTCCCTAACTAGGCTACAACCAGGGCATGACATTAACACCCCCCAACCCACAAAATACACCAAATACTTTATGGTAATGTATTAAGTAATATATTGCATTATATTTTGCAGTATATTACCATATAATTTTGTTTCGTAAGGGAAATCACTTGACTTATGACAAATGAAGCCTCACCCTGTGTCCCAATGTTCATTCTATCCATCATAAAACGTAAATAGTAATAATATGTTTCAGGTAGATTTTTTAAGTGCGCATCCGTGCACACTCTAATGGCTAATATTGCCAACAAGCCATTGTACTTTAGCAAAGGATTTGGTTCAGAACATGAATAAAACGTGTTTTAAATACCTACAAACATCTCGGATGTGCATGACCAACAGTTAAGTAGAGAGGTTTAGATAAAGGATTTTGTGTTACTAATAATCAAAATTCAACCTGGTAAAAAAATAAATAAAATAAAATAAAATAAAAATAAAAATAATATATATATATATATATATATGTGTGTGTATATAAATATATATATATATGTGTGTGTATATATATAAAAATGTATACATGTTAAATGTTGTATACTCCATCTGCAACAAAAAAATATTTAACTCTTTAACTTTTAACAATTAACAAATTGTTAAAAATGAGCAGAGTTTCTCCACATAAAGATCCATGGCTGGACGATCAACAGGCTACTTCTTTTCTCTTCAATACGGTAGGAAGTTAAATTAAATGATTCAATATGGAGGATGTTAACTGTGACAAGGTGATTGACAGGCCAATTTACAGTGACGGTGTGTGTGTAACTTTGCGACAGATCGGTCCATTAAAGACGCAATTGTATGATGTGATAGTATGTCCCAAAGCTTGCCTACTCTTCTACTACATACACTCAAAAGTGTGTAATTTTTCTTCACCAAAAGAGTACATACTTTAAGGGCATAGTATAAGTAGGCATATGGGGACGCAGTAACATATCCTGTTCAGTCACGTGTACAATTCCCTTTGCTTGTCAGAATTGCCAATTACCAAACTGGTTGCACTTGTGTATCACACCATATACATAAATACTTATTTTGCAACAGTAAATTAAAAAGTTATTAATTATGAAGCCGCTATATTAAAAATAAACTGGTAGAAAATATTCTTCAAAACAATCTAATGCCTGTAGAAACATGACTTTTAATGTTATTTAAGGCCTTTTTTTGTAAAATCCATTTAATAACTTTTAATGCTTTTTAATGCCCTGCAGAAACCCTGCTTCATAATTCAGAGTAAACAGGAGTTTCCCCCTAGCGTGCTATGCAACGGGAGCGACTGTTCGACTGGGAACATCTCGGTTACTTGCGTAACCCAGGGAATGGAGACGTAATGTCAGAGTGACTGACTAATGGGATCTCGCTCGAGAGCCCAATCACCTTTGAGTGTTAACAAAACAAGCTAATGTTTCGCCGCCACGCACCGCCCGCGGGTATAAAAGGAGAGCGCGTGCAAACGCACAACAGTTTTTCGCTGAGGAACCGAGACTGTGTGCCCCAGCCATACAGTGGTGGTACAGCAACTATGGCGACGGGACATTACGTCTCCATTCCCTCCTTCAGGGAACGGGGGTTACGCAAGTAACCGAGACGTTCCCTATCAGTCAGTCACGTTCGACGTAACGTCAGAGTGACTGACTAATGGGATCCCTTGGAAAAGCCACTATTGCTGACCCCCTCCAGTGCTCTGCAGAAGCCAGCAAGTCCCCCCACATCAGTTGGGATGGAAGATAGGACAGGGCTTAGTCAGAGATGACAGACACTTCTGTTCCGTTCAGTGGGTAGGTAAAACCTTGGGAAAGCGTACTCCAAGTAGGGGAACGCTAGGGAGCCACATGCTGCATAAGGAGGTACCATGTGGAGATTACTCATATGGACTGGCCAAGGGCAGTACTACATATGGGAGTCTCTGAGGTAGGCTCAGCCAACTTGGAGTGAGAGGGCTACACAGCAGAGAGGGCAGAAGGTCTCTGCCAGGGAAAGACACGGGCTCACTGTGAGGGGAGCCATACCATGAAAGAATACACATGTGGGATAACCCAAAGGGGAATCACTACACACGGGCACCTAGCCCAGCACAAGGCTGGCCTTGGGCAACACGCGAGTGCTGGACCTGGCGTCTGGCGCTCCGCCACACCTGACTGCCGAGGGTGCGGGAGGAACTTCAACAGGGTTCGCTGTGGGGAACTGAACTGAGAAGCAACAAGGCGCATGTATCCGGTCCGTAGAGGGGAATGGCGCAGCAAGCGCGATTGACACCGAGCAGTTTCCAGTGTTACTGGCCATCTGAGAAAAGTACACGGGAGGACACTGGCTCTATACGGAGATTATAAAATCTCGCAAACGTATTAGGTGTCGCCCAGCCGGCAGCTTTACAAATGTCTGCTATCGAGGCGCCCTGCGCCAAAGCCCAAGAGGAAGCAACGCATCTCGTAGAGTGTGCTCTCACACCAAGGGGGCACGGTAAGCACCGGGCCTGATAGGCCAAGACTATAGCCTCCACTATCCAGTGGGCGAGCCTTTGTTTGGAGACAGCTTTCCCCTTCTGCTCACAAAGAGCTGGTCTGAGGTCCTGAAGCTCTGCGTGCGGTCCACGTAGATGTGCAAGGCGCGGACGGGACATAGCAGAGCAATGGCTGTGTCTGCCTCCTCCCGGGGCAGTGCTTGCAAGTTCACCACCTGATCCCTGAAGGGCGTGGTGGGAACTTTAGGCACATATCCAGGCCGGGGTCTCAGGACAACGTGAGAGTTACCCGGTCCGAATTCTAGGCACGAATCGTCGACCGAAAATGCTTGCAGGTCCCCTACCCTCTTGACCGTGGCCAATGCCGCGAGGAGCACTGTCTTCAGTGACAGAAACTTAAGCTCTACTGATTGCAGAGGCTCAAAGGGGTCCCCCCTCAAGGCCGACAGGACCGAGGGAAGATCCCAAGAGGGTACCAGATGAGGACGCAGAGGATTTAACCTCCTCGCCCCTCTGAGGAACCTGATGACCAGGTCGTGTTTCCCCACAGACTTACCGTCTACTGCATCGTGATGTGTGGCAATAGCGGCGACATACACTTTGAGGGTGGAGGGAGACATCCTTCGCTCCAACCCATCTTGCAGGAAAGAGAGCATGACTGCGATCGGGCATCTATGGGGGTCCTCCCGGCGGGGAGAACACCAATCAACGAACAGGTTCCACTTCAGCCTGTAAGCGTGTCTTGTAGACAGGGCCCTGGCAGAAGTGATAGTGTTTACTACCGCTGGAGGTAGCCCACCTAGAACCTCCGCGTCCCCTCCAGGGGGGTGCCAGAGGGAGTCCCCACTCTGAGAAAGGAGATTCATCCTCAGAGGAATTTGCGAGAACAAAAAGGAAACAAAAGATTCTCCACCCGGCCCTCCTCCGGGGGAAGGAGTGGTGCTGTCACCATCTCCTGAAAAGCAGGATCCAAAGGCTCCGGGTCGCCCGTCTCAGGGACGCCGCCTGCCCTGGCGCTTCACGGGCTTGGTAGGGGCGGAGACGGGCCGTGCCGCTTTCCTGCGGCCAGCTCCACGCTGCGGCTGTAGAGAAGGCTGCTGCCGTGGCCGAGCTGGAGCAGAGGCGGAGGCAGCAGGAGGGTGCCCTCGGCGATGAGTAGACAGAGGGGCAGCAGCCGGTGGTAGGGTGCTTGAGACAGTAGCGGACCGCCGGGGCAGGATGTGACGGAACGCCTCAGTCTGCTTTTGTGCGGCGGAGAACTGTTGGGCAAAGTCCTCCACCGCTTCGCCGAATAGGCCGGCCTGGGAGATCAGGGAGTCCAGGAAGCGATGCTTGTCGGACTCCCTCATATCCGCCAAGGTTAGCCATAGGTGATTCTCCTGGACCACTAATGTGGACATCGTTTGACCCAGGGCCCGCGCTGTGACTTTCGTCGCACTTAGGGCGAGGTCCGTCGTTGTGCGCAATTCCTGCAACACACCTGGGTCAGCACCACCCTCGTGCAACTGCTTTGACGCCTTGGCCTGGTGGACTTGCAGGAGGGCCATGGCGTGCAGTGTGGAAGCGGCCTGTCCAGCAGCACCGTAAGCCTTGGCCGTTAGAGCTGACGAGAACTAACAGGCCCTGGACGGAAGGCGTGGATTTCCCCTCCAGGCGGCAGCGCCTTGCGGGCAGAGCTGCATGGCAATAGCGCGCTCGACTGGGGGGATTCTCCACATACCCTTGGGCCGCTCCACCGTCGAGGGTGTTGAGGACGGAGGAGGCACTAGGCCTGTTTCGGGCAGAAAAAGGTGCCCTCCAAGACCTAGTCACCCCCTCATGCACTTCCGGGAAGAAAGAAACCGGAGGCAGTTGCCGGTGAACGGCCTGCGCCCCCAGGAACCAATCGTCCAGCCTTGAGCGCTCAGGAGAAGGCGGAGGCCTCCAGTGCAGCCCGACGCTCTCAGCGGCCCAGGAAAGCATAGCAGTCAGTTCTGGATCTGACTCCAGAGGCCCGCGGAGACGTACTCGACGGGGAAGCTCTCACTGTGATCCTCAAATCACCCTGACCATGAGCCAAAGTAGCCCTCCAAAACACAGAGGAGCTAGAACGGGGCATGGCAAGGGGGATACCCCCTCGTTTGGTGAGGAGGTATCTGGACCGCAGCATCGCGATGGTCATGTTCCCGCAATGAGAACATGACTCATCCACGAGCGCTGCCTCAGCATGCTGAAAGCCCAAGCACGAGGGACAGCGATCGTGACCATCAGATGAAGCCAGGAAACGACCACATCCAGAAACACACGAGCGGGAAGCCATCTTTAAAAAGACGCCCGTCGCTCGTGGAGCTCTTTTAGATTTGCTCTTCAGCAAACGCTCTTTTAAAGCGCTGAAGCGCCCTGGGGAGGTCATAGCGTGACCGCAGAAGAAAGCAGCAGCACACCATCAGACAATCTGCAGCACTGGACAGCAACCTCCGCTGACGTGCCGTAACACCAACGCCGGTTGTCTTGTAGACACTCTGGAGATCTGCGGAAGGCTCGGCTCCGAAGCGGAAAGCTGTTGTGCGTTTGCACGCGCTCTCCTTTTATACCCGCACCGCGGGGTGGGGTGCGCGCTCGAGCGAGATCCCATTAGTCAGTCACTCTGACGTTACGTCGAACGTGATTGACTGATAGGGAACTATAGGAGTGTCACACTTACGTCGAGAGCACGAACACAAAGATAATACAACATAAACTTTTAATAAGATCGCCAGACGATGAAGGTTAATTCAAGACAGAAGGGAACACAAGCATTCACAAAAAAATGTAATTTCGATTATTTATAACAATAATAATGAATAAACCTCCACTGTGTGGAGACATGCTTATATTGTGTTTGGTCTCGTTCTGTATCATCAGTGTCTGGGCTTGCTTGGCCATTTGTTGTGTAAAAATAAGGAAAGTGTGTCCAGCTGAATTTCACAGTATAACTCACCTCATATGGCCTATGCGATGGGAAATATATTTTCTTCTTGTCAGCTTAGTATTTTCTCTGCTTGTGTTCTATGTGTTTTTTGTTCAGCCTGGATACATTAACACAAACAAAAACAGCTTAATACATTTTAAATGTAAGGTCTCTTGTATTAATGTGAGGTCCAGTTACCAGTGTGACACTGAAACAGGTAGTTGTAATGGCTACTTTTGACTTAAGTACATGTCAGAGCTTATACTTCTTTTCTTTAACTTGAGTGAAAAATTATAGTCAGTACTTCAAGTTTTACCACAGTCTTTTTAAACATTAGTATCTGTACTTCTGCTTGAATGAAGGATGTGTGTGATTTTAGCTGATGTGCATGACCAACATAGGGGGAACGTGCTCAACATAGAATGGCCTACTGAGCGTGGGCCCGGGGCATTCATGCTGTGATGCATAAATGTTTTATGTTCCCAGGCCTTAATTTATTTTTATTTTTCTGGGGAAAGCATTTTTTCTCTTCAAAGAATGTTTTACTCTTTAAACCATTTAGTGACACATTTGAAATATGGTCTTATATTGTCCTAAGTGTAGAAAAAGTACACCATATGATGCAGGTTATCATGGAATAAAGGATGCTAAAGCATAGCAGGATCATGCAGCATGTACAGACCATAAAAACAAGTCAAGTGACCTGTCTTGTAGATTCATATTGATGCATTAAGTGAAATATTTTTGTAATATATTTTGTAGGAAATGTAAACTGACTCTTTGACCAGTTATGTTATGTCAGACAGACCAAAGTTATCGACAATTTCAGAAAAAAGGCACAAATCTGTCACAATACCCCAAAGTACAAGAGTTAAAAGGTAGATATTTGTACCAATTTTACCATAAAATATGAATATTAGCACCTTAAATCTATTGTACATATTGGTAAAGTACACATTTTAAAGTACTACTACATAGAAATACATATAAAATACAACATATACATGAAGTGTACATATGACAGATTTGTACTTTTTTCCCTGAGAGTGTAGTAGGTATAAGGCAATCTGTACGGCATATTACAATGATTTATTTTTTAAAACAAGGCCTGTGCTTGTGATTGTAAAACTTGTCTGTAATGGTTTTTGTTTTAATAATTCAGGGCAAAAGTTTTACACTCACAAAAAGCAGTGAAAATACATGTAGTTAAGAAATATACATGATGCACCTTTGTTACATGAATAATTGAGTTTCAGTTAATCTGTTTTCATCATAAACAGAACTCTGGATGTAAGTGTACCAAAGTATATGATATTATTGATAGTAATATTGATCAGCTGCACAATATAGGCCTATGTGCACATAGATATTATTGCAATGAATTCATGGTCATACAACTTTAAAGTGCATTGGATGATTATTTGTTCATTTAACTATTGTTATTTTGGCTTTTTAATGTACACATGGGTTAAACAGCTGTTAGGGACATTTTCATGCACTATTTCAAGATGTTGGTGTGAGCTTGTCTAACGTGTCATAATATATTGTATCAAACAATGTCATGCCACAGCAGCCTCTCTCATTGGCTGCCAAAATACTGTGTCACCATGATCTCATTTATTACCTGGAGACCCATTAGTTGTTAGTCTTGCATGTCAACCTTTTGTTTACTTTATAGCAACCGCAATTTGTCATTAGTTTAATGAGTGTACTTAGTTTAAATTAGTCATGTTTGTTTCTGGTGTCTCAACAGGGAATCACAGTAGGTTTGTCAAAACAAGATAATGAGCCTCTTGGGAAATGAAAGATCAATCAAAAGTTTCATAACAAAGTTACACTATGAGAATAGAATACTTTTATTACTTTTAGATATTAAATCTAATATGGCTATACAAAGTCTAGTAAATATCTTTATAGAAACAATTTGTCTATGATGAAGTTGTGATGTATAAAAGTTTTGTTGTCTGAATTTGATGTTTTTCTGGTTAGAATTTGACATAAGACCTCATAACATAACAGTAACTTGGGCATATTTGACATCTAATTTTATTTGACAATTTTTGATCACCTATGGCCTTTTTGTAGCTTAAAATGCCAAATGATCTGCAATATACTCATACAGATACAGTATGTAGTATATTTATTTTAAATTTATTTAAATATTTGAAAGGTAAAGGTTTGTTACAGGTGTCAATAGCCTTTTATAGCATACAGTGATAATTCTGCACAAGAACAGGACAAAAATGTTTAAGAAGAATGAATCTTATTTCTTTCTATGGATGTTATTTAATCTATCTATCTATCTATCTATCTATCTATCTATCTATCTATCTATCTATCTATCTATCTATCTATCTATCTATCTATCTATCTATCTATCTATCTATCTATCTATCTATCTATCTATCTATCTATCTATCTATCTATCTATCTATCTCACTCTCTCTTTCTCTCTCTCTCTCTCTCTCTCTCTCTCTCTCTCTCTATATATATATATATATATATATATAGGTGCATCTCAATAAATTAGAATGTTGTGGAAAAGGTCATTTATTTCAGTAATTCAACTCAAATTGTGAAACTTGTGTATTAAATAAATTCAATGCACACAGACTGAAGTAGTTTAAGTCTTTGGTTCTTTTAATTGTGATGATTTTGGCTCACATTTGACAAAATCCCACCAATTCACAACAAATTAGAATATGGGGACATGCCAATCATCTAATCAACTCAAAATACCTGCAAAGGTTTCCTGAGCCTTCAAAATGGTCTCTCAGTTTGGTTCACTAGGCTACACAACCATGAGGAAGACTGCTAATCTGACAGTTGTCCAGAAGACTCATTCAAGAAGACTCAGAAGATTCATTGTCAAAGAAGCTGGCTATTCACAGAGTGCTGTATCCAAGCATGTTAACAGAAAGTTGAGTAGAAGGAAAAGGTGTGGAAGAAAAAGATGCACAACCAACTGAGAGAACCGCAGCCTTATGAGGATTGTCAAGCAAAATCGATTCAAGAATTTGGGTGAACTTCACAAAGAATGGACTGAGGCTGGGGTCAAGGCATCAAGAGCCACCACACACAGGCGTATCAAGGAATTTGGCTACAATTGTCGTCAGAGGCGTCTTACCTAGGCTAAGGAGAAGAAGAACTGGACTGTTGCCCAGTGTATTTAATTTGGAAACCAAGGACCTAGAGTCTGGAGGAACGGTGGAAGCTCATAGCCCAAGTTGCTTGAAGTCCAGTGTTAAGTTTCCACAGTCTGTGATGATTTAGGGTGCAAACCAACGTAACTGCGTCACTTTTAATTGTGATGATTTTGGCTCACATTTAACAAAACCCCACCAATTCACTATCTCAACAAATTAGAATACTTCATAAGACCAATACAAATTTTTTTTTAGTGAATTGTTGGCCTTCTGGAAAGTATGTTCATTTACTGTATATGTACTCAATACATGGTAGGGGCTCCTTTTGCTTTAATTACTGCCTCAATTCGGCGTGGCATGGAGGTGATCAGTTTGTGTCACTGATGAGGTGGTATGGAAGTCCAGGTTTCTTTGACAGTGGCCTTCAGCTCATCTGTATGTTTTGGTCTCTTGTTTCTCATTTTCCTCTTGACAATACCCCATAGAGAATATATGGGGTTCAGGTCTGGTGAGTTTGCTGGTCAGTTAAGCACACCAACACCATGGTCATATAACCAACTTTTGGTGCTTTGGTTCTCATGGAGAACATGGTTCTTAATCTATTTGCCCCCAAGGCACCCCATAACTAAATATTCCAGGCTCCCCACATGCAACTTTTTGACCTCAGAAAAGCATATAAGTGATTCAAAACAGCTTTTGCCATTGTAGTAAATTCCTGTTATAGCAAACATATGGAGTGGAGAACCATATCTAAAATCTTAGGTGGAGAATTTGGTTCCTCTTATGTTCTACATAGCACTATTTTAAAAAGGTGCTGTATATACCACCTATATGTGCAACATAGCACTTAAAGTGGTTTCCCTATGATTATAAGCCAATTAAGCACTTTTAGGGCTTTTTTTAACACATGCTATTTATATGGCCATAAAGTAAGTTGAAACACTGATAGCTTGTAATGTAAATCAGAGAGACTTTTTATAACAGTATAACATACTAACATAAATACATATAATAAGAGCTATAATCTCCCAATTATATATCTTAGCAAGATGCTTGATTATTTAAAATCAAAGCTCTGTAGTTTTAATTGTAGAGGGCAAGTTTCTTCAGATCAGATATTAATGGACATTTGTGTCCTATTTCTCATATTTATATATATATATATATAAATATATGATTTAGATTTGCTCTAATATATATATACATCTGCCACAGTATACAGACATCAGATTAATGAGGCATGAAATTTCATTCAATAATGATGCTTCTTGCCTTTAATATATTTTGTGTTTACCTTGTTTGCCCCTGTGAGCCAAAAGTGTTAAAAATGCCTAATTTATGACTAACAACTTCATGGCCTTAATTCCAACAGTAATTAAATACACACAATAAACATTTTTGCTAAATAACAAGACCTCAGTCAAGGTAATTATATATTTGTTTGTACACAGTGGATAATTAGACCCATTAGACCCTGGTCATTAGTTTAACAGCCCTTTTAAAAAACCCTTTATTCCTGTACCACTATAGGATTTCAATTCATATTTACAGAACAGTTGGTGGGTATTATTTGTTTTTGTTTAATTTCCAGTTGTAAATGAACTTAACACTTCCAATGTTTTTTACACTGGTTTTCTGTTGCAATGCTTGTATTTAGCTTTACAGTTGTATGAAGATAATGACATTGGTTTTATAAAAATGTAATGGAACAATCTTCTGCTTCGGTGTTAATTCACAAATTTCCTGCTTCTTTTTTTTGTTAAGTAAATTCTAGACAATGTCTGTATGCTTTTTCTATCTTAAACTGAATATTTAAAAGCTGACAATTATTAATTGTTTATTTGTTTCAGAATCACAGAGTTCAAATGAATTTTTCAGTTGCTTTCAGCAATGGAACAAATTTTTTCAATGAGGGATTTTATCTAACTGCCTTTCACACGCTGGCAAACAAAAACTACCTTATTTTGGTCTTGGTGATCATCTACACTGTCACCTTGCTGGGTAACCTTGTTCTTCTGACTGTCGTGGTAATGAACTCCAGCTTACAGAACCCCAAGTATCTTGCTGTATGTAATCTAGCCATTGTTGACATTTCAATGAATAGTGTTATTATTCCTCAAATGGTGCCTGTTTTTGTGTTCAATCAGAATTATGTTTCATATGGAGCATGCTTTTCCCAAATGTTCTTCATGCATTTTTTTGGTGACATGGAATCTTTCTCTCTTGCTCTTTTGGCGTATGATCGTCTGATTGCGATCTGCTGGCCTCTACGTTACTCTACCATTAACACCAACCTGAGGATGCTGCTCATTATAGTAGGGATTTGGTATCTGGTTATTTTGCTGGAGATTTTCCCAGTTGGTCTTGCAGCCAGACTCCCTTACTGTGGCTCGAGAGAGGTAAACAGCTGCTGTTGTGAACACGGCCCTGTCTATAGGTTGGCTTGTACAGACATTTCTTACAACCGACAACTGGCTACAGCTAAGACTCTGACAGTTTTAATGGGCCCTTTGTCTTTCATTATCTTCACCTATGTGATTGTAGTGGTTGCTGTGACAAGGATTGCATCCATATCACAGCGCTGGAAGGCCTTCCACACCTGTCTCACTCACCTTCTGTTAGTGCTTCTCTATTATATACCTGTCATGGTGGCATATGTACTAGGAAACCTGCGCTTAGTTCAGAATGTGGATCTTTTAACATCGATTCTGACTGTTTCTGTTACCATCCCACCAATGCTGAACCCCATCATCTACAGGTTAAAGACTGATGAACTCCGAGACAAGATAGTCAAGCTTCTGGGAAAGCCAAAAGTGGCACAACAGATCATTAAAAACAAGGCAAATGGATAACAATGATAACAATTTAAGTACTTATAGTTTGTAAACTTGTTAATTATGATTAACATGTCCTGAATTTTGCCCAACAACCCAGTGCATTATTTATTAATATTGCATTGTATTGATGGTGAGTTACTCATCTTTCAGAGCAAAAAATAAAATAAGTTATGGAAATATTAGTTGGTTGATTTAATTTTATTTGCTTCTATGTCTCTAGTCCATAATTTCTAATCACTTATTATTTCTAGTACTGTAGTTTTTCCCAGTTGGTCTTGCAGCCAGACTCCCTTACTGTGGCTCGAGAGAGGTAAACAGCTGCTGTTGTGAACACGGCATTTTAGATGTTTTATCTAGTCATTCACAAATTGTTACATTGAAGCACATTTATTAGTGTTTCATAATGTAATAAGTGTCCATAAAAATCTGTACATTTAAGAGACTGAATGATTTTTTAAAATGAACAAAAACATAGAATAAAACACAAATACATTAAATAGACATTTAATACAGACATCAAATATACCTTTAGTGTATAACACAGTTTAAAAATAGAAATATATCTTATCTTCTAATATAAGATATAATATCTAATATATATTATCACATGTTGCCATTTACGGGGGAGTCAAGACAAAGTACCTTCAGAGCTGTTTCATACTTAAGAACACCAGAAGTCAAACTAATTCATAATAATTCATATTAATTCCTGTGTAATAACTGGGTATTTCAATGTGGAATCGAAGAGTCACTCTCTCATTTACCCACTAGATGGCAGAAAAGGGAAACAATGCACTGCAGTTGACTATTCACACCTCAAGGTTATGAATGCACTTTGAATAAAATGTCAAATAAGTTAAATAAGTAAACTAAGCAGTATCCTTAGAAATAATCTGATGAGTGAGCATTTAATAACTAGAAATATAATAGCTTTATTAAAACGCTATTATGTATAATCAAACACTTTCATATTTCAGAATGTTTTGAATTGTTAAGGATCTGAAAAGCTCCCGGCATTAATCACAGTTGGAATAAATCATGTGGCTATTGTTATGAGATTATTAGTTTCTGACTTTGTGTTGTTGTAGCTGTTTTTGTCATCCCTGGTAATGGTTTGTGTGGTGATGTTTAAGATCTTTCTACATTGTAATCTTCGTCTTTATTCATGTACTGTGAATATATGCTACTATTTAAAATTTTAGAGTTAGTAAGATTTCTATTTATTTATGTATTTTTAAGAAATCATTAGTTTTATTCAGCAAGGAGGCATTCGATTGATTACATTTATTAAATTGACAGTTAAGACATTTATAATGTTAACAAGGATTTCTGTTTTTAAATAAATGCTGCTCTTTTGACCTTTCTATTCATCAAGAAACCCTGAGAAAATTATCATGGTTTTTACAAACATTAAGTAGCAACGTTGTTTTCAACATTTATAATGATAATAACTGTTTCATGAATAAAGGAAGGTTCTGAAACAGAACAATTCTGAAAATGTTCCACTTCAGGATGTGGTACATGTGTCTTTTTTTCTGTTAAATCCATTTACTGGACTGTAACTTTTATTTTTAGAGTAATTATGGTAGTATTGAAAATATGATACATTAGGCTTTTAAGTTTTTTTTCAGGCACTACAGTGGATAACGACATAACAAGATTCAGAAAAACTGGAGAAATGTCTGTGCGCAAGGGACAAGGCCGAAGACCTTTTTTGGATACCCGTGGTTTTGGGCCCTCAGACGACACTGCATCATTCATCTGCATGATTCTATTCTATGATTGTAGAGTATGTCTGTTTGTGTGTGCGGTAGTGCTATTATCACTATTGGTCACAAATAGCTATTATAATAATATCTCTGGAGTTCAAAATATCCTGAGATAGTATGTGAGATAATTAAATATAAATTTTACACTGACCTTTATTCTCACCTGATAATTTACTTGATCATATTATTTGGCTTAGCCAAACTAATTTGTTTACTGATTAATTTTAATATGAAAATAAAAATAGATATTCCATACTCTCATCACCCGTATTTTTGTGTACATACCCTGAATAACCCGTCTGCACATCCCTCCTATTCATATCACTATTTATTAAGTCCCAGTACACTGTTTTTTGCACATCCTATTGTTTTTTGCACATCCTATTGTTTTGCACATATTATTGTTTTGCACTTTTTATATTGCACATTTTACTCTTATTTCTCTTTTTTTTTTAACCATATATATGCTCTTGTGTTGTGTTACTTTTATATAATTCTTATTTTTTATTCTGCTGAACTCAAAAGAAGATATTCTGAAGAATGTGGGAAACAGAGCAGTTCTGGGGCATAGTATTTTGTTTCCTACTATGGATGTCAATGGCGCCCCAAAACAGCCTGATTACAAACTTTTTTCAAAATATCTTCCTTTGTGTTTGGCAAAACAAAGACATTCATACAGGTTTGGAACTACTTGAGGGTGAGTAAATGATGACAGAATTTTCATTTTTGGGTGAACTATCTCTTTAATCACACATCACATTATTTTAATATTAATAGAATTGGACCCAGGATTCTGAAAGAATACTCTGCTATTGCTTTAGTAATGAAACTCTTGCGCATCTGATTGACAGATAAACTGCACGCTCTTATATCAGTATTATTTTTTATTTTGTGGATATTTCAGCTAACAGTTTGATTTGTACATTCAGTTGAACAACATTAATTTAAAGTTAAAGACTGTCCGCGGCAACTCAGGATGCTGTTCCAAATCCTGCTGGACCACAGAGTGCCAATTACATAGTTTCCAAAAAAAAAAAACCATTATATTTGTCCCAAATTATTGTTGATGTTCATGACTTTATCCTAGGCTGAAAGATTGTGTATCTTTCTGCAAACGTTTGTATTTCTGTCTGTATGCTTTATATACAGAATAGGGAGCTAATAATAGCCATAGGCTTTCTCTTTCTGTTTGCTCTGTTTTGTCAAACAAACTTCAAACTTATCGATGCAACTTTGTTCATTCCTGAAGTGGGCTTTTATATTAACTGTTTTGGACTGCTGTCTTGAATTGGGTGCAATACCTGTGAGTTGTTCTAAACGCAGCTGCACTTCTCGTTCGGTGTGTGACTACATTCCGTACATGTATTAAATGTTTTCTAACGTATTTACTGTAACTTCTTACTAGGTAATATCAATGATATGACGTTTCAGATGTATTTGAAATGACAAAAAGCATATACACATATATTTAATTATTTGATCAAAATATAGCTGGGGACAGTTTGGTAGTGGCTGGATAATGGTAGGGACACGTCCCTAGCGTCCCCCCAGCCCCCCCCCCCCTAATTCTTCGCCCCTGATGTTTTTAACTGCTTGCCAAACTCAAAAATGAAACTAAAATGAAAACATCTTTGAGAGCAAGGGGATGAGAATATGAGTCAGACTCTATAACCATTAGGCCATGACTTCCCTTAATGTTGTGTTCAGCAATTAATAAACATAACTGCTTTTGACCACAATTTTACTAAAGCAGTGAAGTCTGTACAGATATTATGACATCATCCAGTGTTTTAAAATAAACAATATGTACTTTGCTTTATATATTTATTTAATGTTACAGATAGTTTATCATTTTAAATATAAAACATTAAATACAATTCTAGACTTATTAATAGATATTAGCCAATTCTGGTTTTAGGAAGTTATATTATTTGAATTACACTCTCCAGCTTTTGATCTCAGGTTTTCATGCAGTTCAACAACATGCACTTACTTAAATTTACCTCTAGATGGCAGTAAACGACCATTTATGCAGCTGAGATTTTACATAATCGTGTGGCATTGTTTTTCTCATCTAGTGTTACATAAAATGAATAATACAAAAATATTAAATCTCTACTTAATTTTATGCCTAAATGTTTTTGTTAAATTTGGTATTGTTATGTTTGAATCGAATCTATAAGCATTTGAAAAGGGTGACACAATAAACTGAAACGCACATGTATTTCTGTGCATGGGTTAATGTACATTTTCTTTATTTATTATGAAAAACAGGAAAATAACAAATATACAGAAACAAGAGCAACATCAGCAGATCTCAGACCAACATGCTCATGCTAAACAAACAGGAATACATTATCAAATTTTGTTTCATTTATTCAGGTCTTTGTTTATACACTCTTAAAAATAAAGGTGATTCACAATGCCATAGCAGAACCCTTTTGTCTAAATGGTTCCATAAAGAACTTTTAATATCTGAATAACCTTTCTGTTTCACAAAAGGTTCTTTGTAGTGAAATTATAAAAATGATCTTTATAGTGATTATACAAAGGTAAGAAAGAGATGGTTCATTAAAGATTCTTTGACTGAATGTTCTTTGTGAAACCAAAAATGGATCTTCTATGGCATCACTGTAAAGAATCATTCAAGCACCTTTATTTTTAAGAGTGTATTGCAGAAAATCAGTCAAAATGCATTTATAGATGACAGTGAACAATATGTTTAAGATAAACATAGTAACACATGCACAAGCAGTAAAACATTTGAAATCAGTTCAATCAATTAAATAATTAATATAGGTTAGATAACAGTAAATATTACTCTTTTAAAAGTTAATTATTTAATTATGACTTTTTTAAAGCATGCATTTGTGAAAATATATTGTCCACTGGCATTATTTGTGTACTGTAAGTCAAAAAGAATCGGTACATGTAATCTTTGTATGGGTCAATTTAATTCCCAGTCATTAAATATAAATAAATAGACATTTCAGTCATTTAGACATGTTCTCTAATTGGTGCAGATCTGTTTTTAAATACTTTTCGAATAATATCTTTGATTTCAGCTGTGTTTAAAACATAAATGATGGGATTTAGCATTGGCGGAATAGCATATGCCAGAGATGTGCTGATGACTCTGGCATTGAGTGTAAGAGAAATCAACTCTGCAGCAATGTATGTGCTGCCTATGGGCAGGAAATATATCCCTACTAACAACAGGTGAGAAATACAGGTCTTCAGAGCTTTGAAACGTCCTTGCCAAGTTGTAATTTTGATTAAAGAAAGACAAATTCCCATATATGAAAGGACTATAATGATCAATGGTACTAAAATGTGTAAAACTGAGATGAGAAACGCAAAGATCTTATTAATGTTATAGTCATTACATGCCAACCTAAACACTGGTCCATGATCACAAAAATAACTCTGTATCACAATAGATTCACAGAAAGAAATTTGGGTTATAAAAGACACCATCAAGGCCACAACAGAACAATTAAATGCCCAAACTGCTGAGACAATTAAAATCATAGTGGTATTGTTTAAAAGAGCATGGTATCTTAATGGCAAACAAATTGCAATTAAGCGATCATATGCTAGAACGACAAGAGTAAAACTTTGTATAGAACTGAAGAGGAACACAAAAAACATGTTGCTCAAACAAGCATTGTAGGAGATATACCGTGAGTCAAATAGAAAAGTCTTCATCATGTTAGGAATCAGTGCATTAGTTCCACCAATATCAGCCAAGGCCAAGTTAAACACACCAATGTACTTTGGGCTGTGCAGACTTCGTTCAAGAGCAATAATGACAAGGACTATAGAGTTCCCAACTACAGTTATAAAATAAACCATAAATAAGAATATATAGTAATAACTGCTATAAGGTATACCTGAAAGTCCAATAATGAAAAAGTATTCAGGACGAACAATGGAGATATTCCGGTAAAAACTTGCATTTAAAGAATTCATTGCAGCTTTGTGTTTGGTGTTTTGAACAAGCTGAAAACAGAAATTACCATAGCATAAGTAACATCTAGTAAATTTACAAACTTGCCATTTCAAACCCGTAACTACAATTAAAAGCTCTAAAAATATACCTTATTGTAACTTTGCATGATATCTGAATTACATATACAGTATATAAAGCTTTAGAGTCTGAGCAAACAATAACAATGACAATCTGAACACTTGTGAGCTGTTTTGAATACAATTACCGAGCTATAAATGCTCATCCTTATTCTCTCGAGCTGTGGAGATTACTAAATGTTTGCGTCATTGAATTAAAATATACCTTCAGATTGATCTCATAAGATCTTCAGACAAAACTGTGATGTAGCCTAATATATGCTGCAAATATTTTGGCCACTTTAGTTTGAATCAATGTTTTATTTATTGATCTGCAAACAATCCTCACAACAGTGTTCTCATTTGATACTTATTGGCACACAGCAATATTATAGTTATTTAAGGATGTAGAGCAAGCTTTAAATGAATAAAATGGAAAATCATTAATATTTTGGAGAATTTTTTTTTATTAATAATTTATAAATTACCAGTTGGTAACAATATCAGTAATCAGTTTAGCGACGGCCAAATATATCCCCTCTGAGGCCGGGTTGTCCATTCTGAAGGGCCTTACAGAAGAGTTCTTTGGCCTAGAGTTATCTCTAGGCCTCATTAAATACACCTGCAGCAGCTAATCAAGGTCATCGCGATCACTAGAAAAAATATGCTCTGAATGAAAATGGCTATTATTTTATAATAGTTATATCCTACAGCTTTTTACCAAACAATTTAGAGCAGTGGTTTTCAATCCTGATCCTGGGAACCCTCCGCTTTGCATATTTTTTATGCATTTCTTATCTGACACACTTAGTTCAGTATATGGAGCTCATTATCTGAATCAATGTTAAATAAGGGAAACACAAAATGTGCAGAGCCATGGGTCCCTAGAACCAGGATAGAAAACCACTTATGTAGAGTAATGCCCAATCCTGTTCCTGAAGATCTACCTGCAGATTTTAAGTTCCAACCCTGATCAAACACATCGTTTTTCTTAAAGGGGTAGTTGATTGCGATTTCACCTTTTTTAATGTTAGTTAGTGTGTAATGTTGCTGTTTGAGCATAATCAATATCTGCAAAGTTGCGGTGATGAAAGTTCAATGCAAACAGAGATTTTTTTTTTAATTCTGGCAGTTTAAGGCCTACAAAAAAGGCTCGTAGGGACTACAACGAGATTCTTCCCGGGTTCGTTACATCACGAATCCAGATAAACCCCACCCCCAGGAACATGCAGCAAAGGGGTTGAGGCCCTTTTGTGCTGCTTTGGAGAAGAGGAAGATAAACTAGCGGTGCACGTAAAAATCTATTCATATATTAATTCAATTCTATCTTCTAACGCTTATAATGGATTCACAAGTTTCAAAATCAATGTTCTAAAGCAATTCTGTTCCTCATGTCGCCATGCCCTGCACATTCTCTGCATCTCTCTCTCTCTCTCTCAGATCACCAGCTCAGCTCCAACACTAAACAGTTCCAATTATGCACTTTATGTGTATAGACAGACAGATATTTTTCACATAGCTATGAGAAGCGTTATATATGGACATGCGTGCGGTTGCAATACTTTATTAAAGATTGTATCAGGATAAAACCGTATATTTAAAGCTAACAGAAGCAGTATCATTTACAAATAACAGCGTATTTAAAAGTATAAGACAACAATAACAAACAAAAAATATACCATTAACAGCCGTGCTTGCACAGGTTCTGCACAATCCTCTTCACTAATATCTTCTGCGTCTCCATTGGGCTCAAATTGATAGGCAATATTGACGATGCCATTGTTTACAATACAACCGGAGTGCATGCCGCTGAGGTGAGGGGCAGGATGTTTAGACTAGAGGCGGTTTAGCCAATCACAACTGTCATGAATCTGGTTGCCACTCACTTCAACTGCACATCACCCATGGACTACATCTCCCATCATGCACTGCACACACACATTCCCGTCCACCATTACACCAATCACACAGCTGTCACCATTCACTCATCAACCCTGATTGCCTCAACACACCTGCACCTCATTCACTCACTCACATAAAAGCAGCACACAAACACTCACCCAGTGCGAAGTCTTGTTTTTCCCTGACTAACATTTCCGGCGTTTTCCTAGTTAGTCTTCCGTGTTTTACCTGGACTGTTGACTCCCTCCTGATTGTTTGCTGCCTGCCTCTCTGACCCTGCCTGCTTTCTGGTAATCCTCTCTGTCTGCCGCCTGCCCTGACCCATTGCTCTGCCTCTGATTTCGACTCTGCCTTGTCCACGTTGCTCGATACCCCTGCTTGATATTTGCCTGTTTGACCCTGTACTAATAAAGCTGTTAGTGGATCTACTCGCCTCTGACCTGTCATTCGTTACAGAAGACTTGCCACCTCAGATCCAGCGGCTTTATTTCGACTACCCAGCCTAACCATGGACTCCATAGAACAACTCCTACATCTTCGCCAGGAGGCCTGTCTGTCAAGGAGCACGTTCACCAGTTTGGTGAGCTGTCTATTGAGGTACCGCTGTATGATGAAATCTTGTTCAAAGACTTGTTTTATTTCGGGCTCAATGAACACAGCAAATCCCGGTTTGACAAATCTCTGTTTCCTGGTGGGAGTTTACTGGAAGTTTAAGGGTCTTATGGACTATGCTTTATTGTATGCTGGCTCTTCCTTCACTGTGGGTGTTCCAGAGTCCGCTCCAGAGCCGCTCCGTCCCAGGAGCTAGGAGCTCGCAGAGTCCGCTCCAGAGCCCGCTCCGTCCCAGGAGCTCGCAGAGAGTCCGCTCCAGATCGCTCCGTCCCAGGAGCTCGCCGAGTCCGCTCCATAGCCCGCTCCGTCCCAGGAGCTCGCCGAGTCGCTCCAGAGCCCGCTCCGTCCCAGGAGCTCGCCGAGTCCGCTCCAGAGGCCGCTCCGTCCCAGGAGCTCGCCGAGTCCGCTCCAGAGCCGCTCCGTCCCAGGAGCTCGCCGAGTCCGCTCCAGAGCCGCTCCGTCCCAGGAGCTCGCCGAGTCCGCTCCAGAGGCCGCTCCGTCCCAGGAGCTCGCCGAGTCCGCTCCAGAGCCGCTCCGTCCCAGGAGCTCGCCGAGTCCGCTCCAGAGGCCGCTCCATCCCAGGAGCTCGCCGAGTCCGCTCCAGAGGCCACTCCGTCCCAGGAGCTCGCCGAGTCCGCTCCAGAGGCCGCTCCGATCCAGGAGCTCGCCGAGTCCGCTCCAGAGGCTGCTCGATCCAGGAGCTCGCCGAGTCCGGCACTCGGGTCCTCTCCTGGTTCCATCCGGTTCCCCAGAGCCCCTGCTGGCTGGTCCCGCCCAGCTCTCTGCCTCCGCTGGTCCCGCCCAGCCTCTGGTCTCCGCTGGTCCCACGCCTCTCGCTGGTCCCGCCCAGCTCGATGCCTCCGCTGGTTCCGTCCAGTTCTACCGAGCACCCAAGAGAGTCAGAGCCACCTGAGTGCCCAAGAGAGTCAGAGCCGCCCGAGAGCCACCGAGATTCAGCGCTTCCAGAGTGCCCCCTCGAGGTGGTGGAGTTCACCAAGAACTTTCATGGAGGGAGCTCCCCTCCATGGCCCATGAGGTCCCCTGATCCATTATGGCTGCCCGAGGCCCCGGATTTACCATGGCCGCTTAAACTTCCTGCCTCGGTCCCTGAAACCAAATGTGCTCTCTCTGCCTCTTGTGTCTCCATTTCCTCTAGGTCCCAGTCTCGGCCAGGGATTTCTGCTCCGCCCTGGAGGGCGCCTGTCTCGTCTGCTCCGCCCTGGAGGGCGCCTGTCTCGTCTGCTCCGCCCTGGAGGGCGCCTGTCTCGTCTGCTCTGCTCCGCCCTGGGCGCCTGTCTCTTCTGCTCCGCCCTGGAGGGCGCCTGTCTCGTCTGCTCCGCCCTGGTGGGCGCCTGTCTCGTCTGCTCCGCCCTGGTGGGCGCCTGTCTCGTCTGCTCCGCCCTGGTGGGCGCCTGTCACGTCTGCTCCGCCCTGGTGGGCGCCTGTCACGTCTGCTCCGCCCTGGTGGGCTGGTGGGCCTGACCTGCCAGAGTCACTCCGCGCCGTCGACCTGCCAGAGTCACTCACGTCTCCGTCGACCTGCCAGAGTCACTCCACGTCCGCCGACCTGCCAGAGTCACTCCACGTCTCCGCCGACCTGCCAGAGTCACCCACGCCTCCGCCGACCTGCCAGAGTCACCCCACGTCTCCGTCGACCTGCCAGAGTCACCCCACGTCTCCGTCGACCTGCCAGAGTCACCCCACGTCTCCGCCGACCTGCCAGAGTCACCCCACGTCTCCGTCGACCTGCCAGAGTCACCCCACGTCTCCGTCGACCTGCCAGAGTCACCCCACGCCTCCGCCGACCTGCCAGAGTCACCTCACGCCTCCGCCGACCTGCCAGAGTCACCTCACGCCTCCGCCCGACCTGCCAGAGTCACCTCACGCCTCCGCCCGACCTGCCAGAGTCACCTCACGCCTCCGCCGACCTGCCAGAGTCACCTCACGCCTCCGCCGACCTGCCAGAGTCACCTCACGCCTCCGCCGACCTGCCAGAGTCACCTCACGTCACAGCGGTCACCCAGTATCCCTTCACGTCCCTGCTGTCTCGTCCGCCCTGCCCTGGTGGGCTCCTGTCTCATTGTCCCCACATGGACCTGGCCTCCATTCCTCCCCGGTTCCACCTCCGCCTCCACCGCCTCCTGGATTGTGCCGTGTGTGTGTGTGTGAAGCGTCTGGAAGCCGCTCTTTGGGGGGGGGCTCTGTCATGAATCTGGTTGCCACTCACTTCAACTGCACATCACCCATGGACTACATCTCCCATCATGCACTGCACACACACATTCCCGTCCACCATTACACCAATCACACAGCTGTCACCATTCACTCATCAACCCTGATTGCCTCAACACACCTGCACCTCATTCACTCACTCACATAAAAGCAGCACACAAACACTCACCCAGTGCGAAGTCTTGTTTTTCCCCTGACTAACATTTCCGAGCGTTTTCCCTAGTTTGTCTTCCCGTGTTTTACCTGGACTGTTGACTCCCTCTCCTGATTGTTTGCTGCCTGCCTCTCTGACCCTGCCTGCTTTCTGGTAATCCTCTCTGTCTGCCGCCTGCCCTGACCCATTGCTCTGCCTCTGATTTCGACTCTGCCTTGTCCACGTTGCTCTCGATACCCCTGCTTGATATTTGCCTGTTTGACCCTGTACTAATAAAGCTGTTAGTGGATCTACTCTCGCCTCTGACCTGTCATTCGTTACAACAACACACTGAAACATATGAGTACAATGCATATTTCTGAGGGAGGGGCTTCTTAAAACCAGGAAATGATCAGCGCATTTATAGGAGAAGGGACAGAGCAGTGTGGAATAAAGGTAAATTATGTGAATAAATAATCATGGCCGCTTGAACTAGCAGCACCCCCCGCCACAGGTGACAGGTCTGAAACGTTCCTTGTGACCCTCGATCATCCCCAAGATACTTGATTTTTGTGATAGTTTTGTGATTAATTATTAATTAAACTGACAAGAAATAGCCTTCTGCGGTTGTATTTTTCTTGCATGTCTCGTGGCCCCTCATATTGACAGAATTTAATGTGAAATGTTCACGCGATACCGTAATTTTACATTCCGGTTTGAAAAAAAAAGCACAACCTGATCATCATGTTCCTGAGGTGCACCAGAAGGTTAAACCCTTTTAGCCACCCCTTGTTCCTTCTTGGAAATTTTGTTGTTGTCCTGAAATTAATAAGTGAACATACATATATTCTTCACAAACTGCTTGATGAAATATTCTGCCTTTTTCAGTTAGTTTTGTCTCGGGGTCAGTACAAATACAAGATGTTCATGCACATGTATCCCGGGTAACCCTTGCTACCAGTGAAAATAAAATGAAAGAAGAGATGGAAACCAATAATATATGCAAGTTAAGGAAGAATCAGAAATAAATCACTGATTAAATGTGGCGATGTGCTCTTCAAGAGCTTGTAGCAGCAGTGAGCCAATCCCCGCCTATCTGCGACTTGCTGAGCGCATGAAAGAAAGTTCTCAATTTTTCTAGAGAAAGATTGAGCAAATAGGACGAGGCAGCTACACGGAGCGATCTTCAAAAACCCTTCTATGTAAGTGATCAATTTAGAGAAAAGTGATCAGATACAACAGGATTTCTGATCTGAAGCTATGATATGAAGAAGCTGTTGCCAGAGTAAGAAGCGGATGAGGCGGAGACTTGTGAAACGGATCGATGCAGATTCACGGAGCATCAAAATTCCACAAATTAACTTCCTTGTTTGAAAGTATATAGATTCCTTGCCATGGTGAGTTATAATTCAGATCTGATAGAGAATCGTTACGAGTTGTTTATATAGGCCATGCAAACCGAAGTGGATAGCACATGGGCTAAAGCTAACGCACGTGTGGAAATGCTAATGAAATAACGAAGTATAGTAAAGTGTGGTATTTAAGTGTCAATGTGTTCAATACGTGTTAAACCATAACCACCACATATCTGCTCGTGTTAGATTGTGATTTACCAGTATTCTACCTCTGTCTCATTTTCCTTTATTGTTCTACTACACCACCCTGGCCCAAATATTTTCCTATCTCTGCTTCCTTCGGTTCTTTCATAGCAAGTGTAATTATTTTTTATAGGCCACTACGTTAGGAGGCATGGATAGTTTTAGTGCAGGGTATCTGATTTCATCCGCCTCACACCCTGTTACATTTTCCTGACTAAATAATTTTACAAGGCATGTTTGACTTTTTCCCAATGCTGGCATTGTGGCCAAATTTGGTCATGCAGCTGCACAGAAAAAACAACCTTGTGCCTGGGTTGTTCTTGCCGTATATTTTACCCATTCCAGCCACTCATTTCTATCTCCATACCCTGCTTCCACTGCGAATGTATCTTCTATTGTTACCTGGCCTAGTTCTTTTACTATTACCTTTCTCTCTTCCAGCACTCCTGGTCTTATCAATGGAGTTGCCGCGGTGATTCCTGTCTGGCTGACTATTATCCTTATTAGTCCCATTGGGTCTGTCCCAGTCACATCTACTCCTATCGTTACCCATATATCCATCTTATTTAGAGGACTTATTGTTATTATCAGGGGATTTATATTTTCGTTTGTTACTCCATGACCCCTGAATATTTTAATTTTATTGGTTATGATATTTCTATTGGTTATCTTGTAATTTGGTTTGGTGCTCCAATTCACATCATGCCATGTGTGACACCAGGGTCCCGTAGGAGTGCGAACCGTCGAAGGCCATACACACCCATACACATCATACCCCCTCCATGCTCTCTTGTTTCCACCACAGTTAACTATGTCACATAGGTCAGTTTGTACTGTCTTTTCTTTGTTTTCTACAGCCGTTATTGTCACAGCCGCTTGTCCCACTATCCCCTTAAGTTCCATCAGTCCTATCACTACATGATACCTCATTTGGACGAGTATAAACCTTTACACGTATGGTTGATTCTCCAAAGATTTTGTTAACTAATGTCTCTACTTTGGACCACTCCACGCCTTATCTTTGGGATAGCTAAAGTGGTTATTTTTTGCTCTAGACAGATCTTTCTTGCGTTTCTTAAGCTTTGTTCCAAGTTGTCATAAGTGGGTCTGTCACTCACTATTTCTTTGGTAATTAAGTGTAGTATCCTTCTTCCTTTCTTTTCTACATATGCACACTCTCCCACCCCCTTTTGTTGTTCCACTAATTCTTCTACCCCATATCTGTTTCTAAATTCCAAGGCTATTCCTGCCCCTAGGGCACAGTCTTTACTTATGCAGTGACCCACTGCTTCTTCCTCAGTGCTTTCGAACAGGTTCTTAGCTTCGTGTGTTATTACCTCGCTTTTGTGTTTATTTTAAGGCAGTGTGAAATGTGGTACCAGAAGTTTGATCCCTGCACTTTGATTGATGTAGGAGTGGCAGATGTCACCTCATTCGGTCCTTCGCGTCTGGGTTCGTCCCACTTCCTTTGATACACTTTTATGTAGACCAGATCCCCCACTGCTATCGGTCCACTTCTGTTTGATTCGTCTGGAGTTTCTCTTGGTCGGGATTCAGTCTGAAAAATACTTGCATGAATTTTGGTTAGAGTTGTCACATATTTATCTAATTCACTTTTCAATTTGTCTATGTCTTCTATTTCTATCGTTTCTCTGTCTCCTCTTGGCATTCTCCTTCCCGTAACCATTTCATGAGGTATCAATTTAGTTCCGCGGTTTGTACTTTGTACTCCCATGCGTTGGCGCACGGTGCCTCTTTGGCAGACATCTGCAGAGCTGCAGGCTGGGCGACACCGAACACCTTCGCAAGATTCTACAATCTTCGCGTTGAGCCAGTTTCTTCCCGTGTATTGGGTAAGTAATGGGCGAGAAGAACTGGCCGGTGTCACGCTTGCTGCGCCATTCCCCCTCACCCGGGGATACGAGCGCCTTTTTCTCCCCCAGTTCAGTTCCCCAGACGGTGAACCCTGGTGGAATCCTCCAAGCACCCCCGGCAGTCAGACTGGGCGGAGCAGTAAGGTTTCCCTCATGGTAAACCCGTGTCTTCCCTGTGACAGAGCTTCTGTCAGGCTCTGCTGGTAGCCCTCCTCCCTACTCCTAGGTAGGATCTGCCCCAGAGTCCAGTCGTATGTAGTACTGCCCCAAGCCTGGGCCAGTCCATATCAGTGTCTCCACATGTTACCTCCCTTCGGGCAGGATGTGGCCTCCGTAGCGCCCTTCTATGGAAGGCTCGCTTCCCTGCCATTACGACAAGCTGTAACAACAAATAGGAAAGACCTGAAGCTGTCTTTCACTGAAGGTCGAAATCCCTTCCGATTCCGTGGGGAAAGGAACAGCGGCTTGGCTATCTCCAGCAGCGATGTACTCAGTGGTCCCGGTGGGCACCAAGGTTAGCGAATTTGCACTGGAGCGGTAGGAAGGTTGCAACCTCTTGCATGGCATTTGTCTGTCACGCACTCGCTTGTCAACATCTGCATGCCACAAGGTTGTGACGGGGTTCAGCTTGTGGCACTTTCCATAGACCCCTATGTCGTCCACGACATAACCTCGTAGTGACCGACAGATAGGAACGCCTAGGTTACGTCGTAACCCCGTTCCCCTGATGGAGGGAACGGAGACGTTATGTCCCCATGCCACAATCTTGAACCATCGCTGGTTGCCAGGGACTCGTCTCGGCTCCTCAGCGTAAAACCTAATGAGTGGATTCACCTGTCGCCCTTTTATACCCGTATGCACGGGGAGTGGCTCAGGTATGCAAAATCCACTAGCCAATTTCATTGGCGTTTTCTCTTAGTCAGAGATGTTCGGGGCTTCCAGGTAAATCCCCTATGTCGTCACGACATAACGTATCCCTCCATCAGGGAACGGGGGTTACATACGTAACCTAGACGTTCCGCTTTTAAGCCACAACCTACAGATCCTACAACACAAACATAACATTCACAAACATAAAAGCAAGCATTGGCAGCGCTGCATGCATGATTTGGCAGGATGTGTGCAATGCGTGCATCAAATAGCCCTGCATCAGTTTAATAACTTTGATAACTTTAATTCTTACAACTGTTAAATTAATGGGCAAATGGTAAATATGTCGAAGATCACATAGAAATAGATAGCAAAATAGCCAATGTAAACTAAATGTTATAAACATCGGAGCAACCATAGAAATGTTTAAATGAATCTTTATTACAACAAATTTAGCCTATTTTTTTTTTTAATTCACAACAGTTTACAGTTGCCCACAGAAAAAAACAGGGGGTGCTGAGGGTGCTGCAGCACCCCCTGTTTTTTTCCCGCGCCCCTGGCTCCTACCCTTGGAAACAGATGGTAACTGCGGTGCACTTCTGCCTACAGGAGCAGAGTTTCACAATACACGGGCCAAATTCAATTATTTGGGTTTTGTGATGTGCGTTTAATCTCTTTTTATTTAATCTATGCAGTTAATCTTTATATCCTAATTAGTGAATAATAGCAGTCAATATAACATTTTAGCAGTTCCCCAGCTCTTCATTTTTTACTGTTCGTTCACAGATGTTACCCAGTCACAAATTAGTCTGTTTATGATCTGTTTATCAGTAAGGTCACTTATATTAGGTTCTCATTCATTAATTCTTATTAAGTAATTCTTGAATTAATTCTTCCACACTAGATACTAAATAGTTTAACCAGTGATCCCTTTTTCTTTATTATTCTATTTGATCAAAACAACTCGAACTCAGTTGCATTCAGTCTAGAACTTCTAAATCAGTTCTAATTAATTCCAAAACAACTCAAACTCAGTTGCATTCAGTCTAGAACTTCTAAATCAGTTCTAATTAATTTTCTCGCCTCGGTCGATTTCACTAAATACAACTCGCGCCTCGGTTGTATTTTTAGGACACGCGCCTCGGTCCTAATTTTGATTCCCTTTAATACAACTCGCACCTCGGCTGTATTTTACAACTCGCTTCTCGGTTGTATTTATAGAAATAGAAGACGCGCCTTGGTTCTATTTTATTCTTTTTATAGGACACGCGCCTTGGTCCTTTATTATTATTATTATTATTATTTCCTATTAGATTCCTGTATTTCCTGTATCTCAATTATATTTTATTATTACCACATCATTCTCAGTTCTCTTAGCATTTTAATCTTAATCCACCTTCAATTCGTGTTCTTTTCTATGATTCTGGGGATTTCTAAAAATTTTTTGGCTGAATAATTTTAGCGTTTTCAGTTCTCACCAGAGGACCATAACTCTCACCTACCCGGAAAAACACACAGTCCCTAACTAGACAAAGTAATTTGATCTTTGTCTTACCTTGTTTATCTGAGAGCCGGCTGGACCGCAAGCTTTCTCGGACAAGAGAGTGTCTGCCCCTCCCGGCTGAACTCACTCTGGTTTCGCCAATTGTCAATCGATGTATTCCCTCAGAATCCTGTTCGTGACGCCATTAATGTGGTTGAAGTCTTGGATGAAGATAGTCGAGTCGAAGGATGTTTTAAGAATAAAAAAGGTTTTTATTGAAGAATTGTCTTCAGCCCAAAACAATACTGATTGCCTCACATATGAAGTGTTCTGCTAGCAGACATGTGAATAACAGCAATGCGGATGCCTCTCTGTCTGCAGATCTCTGCCTAGAAACTAGTACCCCCCCCCCGTGCTGGTGTCAGCTTGTACCATGCTCGTATATCTTAACTTGATTTATGATGTCTGGTCCACAGCAGACTCATAGGCCTGTTACAGCCTAACATTTTTTCTCCCTAGCAGAGCACTTCTTAATGTGAAACATCCAATGTGAGACATTCATAGAAACAGACAAATAATTAATTTTAATATTTTCAAGATAAACATGAGTATTAAATGATCAACAAGTATTAGATGATTAACAAAATCATACTGTTCCCAAGTCGTACAAGACGCGGAATATTCTAGATAGTCTTTTACCACCTGCTTCAGATATAATTAAACATCGTTCCATCGTCAGAGTGCCTTAAGCTGCTAGAGTCAGTCTATGGTTCAGTGGAGGACGGAGATGAATTATAAGCTAATTTATAAGCACCCTGCAGAATCCTGGTGAAAAATCTTCTTTAGGATAAGCAAACCTCTAAGGAGGAGAGAATGAGAAAGCATTTGGGTGTGAACATGTATTAACCGAACTAACCCCTCAAACTGAGTACGGCAACGCACCAACAGTCTGTTTATCTGTTCAGCACATTTGAAGAGGATGTTGCCGAGACTCCGGCTCCTAGCAATGGAAAGCAGAGAGCATCTAAGCAGCAAGGCAAGGTCCAGTGCCCTGATATGTCAGAAATTGGCAATTTAAGGAAGGAAATTGCTGTCCTTCAAAGTCAAATTGCAGCTATCAAAGCAGACACTAGGAAAGAAGAAGGGAAGAATACTGAGACAAATGAGCTTGAGGAATTGAAAACCCAGATAGCAGAGCTTACAGTTCAAGTTGCTGCTTCTAGTGCACAGAGAAACCAACCTGAAAGATCCCCTCATCTGAGAAGCAGTCTGAGCCGATCAAATTTCAATGAAGTCTGCAGAAAGGAGAATGAAAGTACACCGAAGTACACTGAGATGAGATCCAACAGTCCTCAGCCATGGTACTGCTTTCGCTGTGGAGAGGATGGTCACCTAGCCGCCAATTGTGAGAATCCACCAGATCTATCTAGAGTTGAGGAGAAGAGGCGAAAGTTGAAGGAGAGACAAGCTGAGTGGGATCTTTAAAATGGAACTGCATCAGTGCCTTTAAATTAAAATCAGTCTCTGTCGCAGGGCGGATGGAGACTGAAAGGAAGAAACAAAGTCCTAAACGACGACAAGTGCTTAATACGCATGTTGGTGCTAGAAATTCTTTGAAGTTACCAGATGGATTAATAGGAATGAGATGCTTGCTGATGATGACTCCTCGCGCTCAAGTGGGCGGTCACTTCAAAATTCAGTGATATTCTGTAAGGAGGAGAGTTCACTGTAATAACGGACAGCAATCCACTCACCTATATTTTAACATCTGCAAAGCTTGACGTGACCAGCTATAGGTGGCTGTCCAGCCTGTCGACATTTAATTTAAAGATCCAATATCGTCCAGGGCCAGGCAAACAAAACCAAGACGCAGATGGTCTGTCAAGACATCATCTTGACAAGGCCTGTGGATGACTTTGTCTCCCAAAAAGAGCACGAAAGAATCAAACAATTCACTCTTCACCATTTAGCAGAATCAGAACAGCCAACAATTCTGCCGGCAGCAGTGAAAGCCCTCTGTGAGAGACACCAAGTGTATCAGAGCTGTGATTATTCTGACCTGTCATGTTTCCAACCCACTGTGTTTGAGTCACTGTGTTAATGCTAGTGTAGTACCCCTGGAGTTCCAGTAGGAGGACGCCCATGGTTTTCCGATTCTTCCCCAAATATCTGAAGAAGAGTTGAGGGAATGTCAAAAAGCTGACCCAGAACTCAAAGAAGTCATTAAGTACCTTGATTCCGGCAAAAAATCTGAAGGAAAAGTAGAGCCTGCAGATATATATATATATATATATATATGATTTTGACATTTTATTCATTCGCGCTCTCAAGTTGCCAAGACTGCAATTATGGGTATTTGGACAAGGCAAAAGTCTCTGTAATGTAATCTTTTATTTAAATTTTAGTATTATTATTTAAAAGTGATCCTACATAATATACAAATTACATTGGATTATGTGTTGATTCTATCTTATTATTATATCAAGTTTCAAGGTTTTTTATTTGTCAAAAACTCAATTATACAGAATATAATCAGTAGTGAAATGTAAGTCAGGTCAGGTCCGCTCAATGGACAGTGCAAAATATGTAACACAACACAAGTATATATAATATACATAAATATAGGTAAAAAAATGTAAATAAGAAAATAATAAAGAGTAACATGTGCAATAAAATAAAATGTGCAATACAGTATACTGTGGACTTAATAAATAATAATATAAGCAGGGATTTGCAAGAGGAATGTGCAAACAGGTTGTACAGGGTATGTACACATAGCAGCAATACGGATGATGGAGAATAGTGAATATTTTACAGTTTATTAAATTGAGTCTTGTTACTGTTATTAGACCGAGTTCAAGTTTAGGAGCCTGATGGCCTGAGGGAAGAATCTCCTCCTAAGTCTCTCAGTTTATGCCATTATGCTACGGAAGCGCTTGCCAGATGGCTGTAGAATGAAAAGACGGTGACAAGGGTGATTTGAGTCTTTGATGATTTTAGCAGTATTTAAGGTAGATGTCCTGCAGAGATCTCAGACCCTGAGATGCGCTCAGCTAAGCGCACAACTCGCTGCAGAGCTTTGCAGTCCTGATTTGAGGTGTTACCATACCACACTGAGATGCACAGTCAGTACATTTTCTATGGCCCCTGAATAGAAAGTTTTCAGGATTGCTGGTGAGACCCTGAATTTCCTCAGCTGTCGCATATGATACAGTCTTTGCCTGGCTTTCTTGACTTGTGTTTGATTGTGTGCAGTCCAAGTCAGGTCCTCTGAGATGTTTACACCGAGGTACTTGAAGCTACACACCCTCTCCACAAGGGTCCCACTGATCATAAGAGGAGTCCATGAAGTCCACGATCAGCTCTTTAGCTTTTGCTCACGTTAAGAGAGAGACTGTTGTCCTGGCACCATGATGTAAGTCTCTCTACTTCTCATTATTGTAGAAAATGAGGCCCAGAACCACAGTATCATCAGCAAATTTACATTTAGCAGACGCTTTTATCCAAAGCGACTTACAATTGCATTCAGGTTATACATTTTTATTTTTTTCAGTATATGTGTTCCCTGGGAATCAAACCCACAACCTTTTGTGCTGCTGATGCAATGCTCTACCACTGAGCCACACAGGAACACTATTGTTAAACACTAATTTAAGCTGTGAGTTGAGCTGTGAGAGGACGCGCAGTCGTGTGTGTAGAGAGAGTAGAGCAGGGGACTCAGGACACAACCCTGTGGGGCTCCTACGTTTAGGGTGATGGAGTTGGAGGGGAACTGGCCCATTTTCACCACTTGAGGTCTACCGGTAAGAAAATCTTGAATCCAGTCACAGAGTGAAGAGTTTAGGCCGAGGTCTGTGAGTTTAACAGCTAGCTTGATGGGGACTATTGTATTTAAAGCTGAGCTATAGTCAATGAAAAGCAGCCTTACATAGTTGCCATTTTTGCTGTCAATGTGTGTAAGGGAAGAGTGCAGGACCTGAGAGATGGCATCATCAGTAGACCTATTTGGGCGGTAGGCAAACTGAAGAGGGTCCAAAGTAGCAGGGATGGAGGAGCAAATGTGGTTCTTTAAAAGTCTCTGAAAAACCTTCATGACTATTGATGTGAGGGCAACTGGATGATAGTCATTCAGACAAGAGGGTTTACTGTTCTTAGGCACAGGGATGATGACAGTTTTTTAAAGGAGGTGGGAACCACAGAGGTAGCAAGGGACTCATTAAAGATGGATGTAAACAAACCAAGTTGATCAGCGCAGGACCTCAGAACACGGCCCGTAATCCCATCAGGTCCAGCTGCTTTCCTGATGTTCACTCTCTTTATACACCTTTGCACATCTATCTGCTGCTCAACCAACCAATCTGCTGTTAATTTATAATCTGTTGCACCTTCACATTATTACTTTGTATACACTACATTATGTACAGATACTGTACATAATGTAGATGTGCCCATACGGTGTATAATGTGTCGCTGATAATTGAGTGTGTCTTTATAGTACACTATGTGTACTGAGTATATGTATGTGTATTTTGCACATTGTCTTCTGTACAGTCTGTAAATATGTACTGTCCATATGTAAATTGCTGTTGTTTTTTGCACTGTCTGGAGCACTGTAAATGCCCCAGTGCAGCTTTTTGCACTGTCTGTCCATATGTAAATTGTTTGTTGTTTTTGCACTGTCTGTCCATATGTAAATTGTTTGTTGTTTTTTGCACTGTCTGTCCATATGTAAATTGTTTGTTTTTTTGCACTGTCTGTCCATATGTAAATCGTTGTTGTTTTTTTGCACTGTCTGTCCATCTGTAAATTGTTTGTTGTTTTTTTGCACTGTCTGTCCATATGTAAACTGTTGTTTTTTTTTTTTTGCACTGTCTGGAGCACGCTCATAAGAATTTCACTCACCAAGGCACTTGTGCTGTGGTGATGTGACAATAAAAGTGATTTGATTTGATTTGATTTAGTTCCCTCCGAACCTCGTCCTCCGACACGGTGATAACATGATCATCGCTGATCTGTCTGCTGCTTCCTGACGGGCTGATCGGCAGTCGCACTGCCGCCATTGCATTCAAAGTGGCCGTAGAAGGTGTTTAACTCTTCGGCCAACAACGGATCTGTGCTCACCCCTGCGGAGGATTCATATCCAGAGGAACAGATGGTCTTCAGTCCCTGCCACATGCGTCGAGAGTCATTGAGATGAAAATGAGATTCAATTCTCTCCCTGTATCGGAGTTTAGCAGCTCTAACTGCACGTCGGAGAGCATAGCACGATACTTTGTACTCGCTCATGTTATCTGACAGAAGACCGGCGTTGTATGCGGCAGTGCGATGGTTAACCGCATCACAGACTGTTCTGTCCAACCACGGTTTCTAATTGGAGAATGTCCTTATAATTACTGTTTCATTGGCTTGCTCGGTTAGCGTGTTGACAAAGCTTAATGCTACATCCGTGAACTCGCTGACGTCAGATGAACTCGCCCGGAACATGTCCCAGTCGACGTCATCAAGAGCCGCCTGTAGCATAGCTACAATTCATGCTGTAAAATGTATATACTCTTTTTGCCACACAATAGAGCATTCACTTAATTGAGCTGTCTGATCTACTTGTTTTATTTTTTATTAACAATCTCCACATGAACTGCTTTTTGTGTTCTCATGTGTACATATCATTACAGTAAATCAAAGATTAACTCTAAGTTAGTCTATTATGTGACACTGAAAATGCACACATTCAAGCCCATGAGAGATGATACATCATATATGATATATTAATAATTTAATATAAATAGTGCCAGATTTTTTTGTGCATTTTCATTAAATCATGTTAGATGTGAATTGTGTACATTCAAAACTCTAAAACTGGTCTAAGGACTTTAAGTCATCATGTCAGTGGGACACATAAGTTTGTAAAGGACTTTGTCCAAGTTGGCTCTCCTACCTGTTATAAAAAACACCATATGCTGTTAGGTTTTGAAGCATGGCAGCTGGTTTAAGATGGTCCTTAGTTGGTCATGAGCTGGTTTAAGCTGGTCCTGAGCATGCTGTTTTTTGTGTGTGTTTTTTATTTACAGGTTGGACTCCAGCCTCAATACTCTGGAAATGTATCATGGATTTCTCTATCTAACTGTGTGTTTACAATGATGTGAAATGCTTTATTCTTTGGCATTATATGTTATAAGAATCTTCATAAATATTGTTACCCAGCATTTATTTATAATATGATAGTACTGCTGGGAACAAAATGCAATATGAAATTTAAAAGAAAGAAAAAAAAACAGATATATTTGACTTATATAGCCTTCTGTATCTATTTTTAGAATTTCACTTAAGACTATGCGCATAAGGGAATACTAAAGTAAACAATTCAAATATATAAATTATATTAATCAATTAAAGTCCTTAACATAATAAATAAATAGAGAGAATGCGAATGTGTATGTTTATATTTTATAAACACAGAAAAACATTTGTTTGATAACTATGTGCTAAATAATTTTCAAACAAATATATGCTAATAAATTAATATATATAAAGCGGAGTAGTGTTTTCTTAAAAATACACTGGATACTCTTACATACACTTACTACAATGTATCACTAGATGGCAGTAAAATACAATTTATGCAGATTTACACAAAAATGTAGCATTTATTTTCTAATTAAGTTTTACTTAAAAGACTTTGGAAAGAGTTTACCTCTAATTAAATTTAAAATTAAATATTATGCTACATTTTCAATGTTATGTTTGAATCAGTCCAATAGGCATTATATAATTCTGATCACCTTTAAAAGGGGTGGTAACCCTAATTAACTGTAATATACACTTTTATGTGTACAGGTTCATGTTCATTTTATTATTCATTATTACACAGCAAAGAAAAAACAAAAAAACAGGAAAACAACAAATGTAGAGAAGCAAAAGCAACATCAGAAAATCTCAGAACATTAAATAAATGTAACCCTGTATTGCAAATGTATATTATTTTACTTAGTTACATGTCTCAGAAGTAATTATAAAAAACTTGAATCAATATAAAATAAAATACTAAAATAAACCAAAATATATACACAGATGACCGTGTACAATGTGTGTATTGTCAACAATGTAATGACTGCTTAAAAAAAGTTTAACTGCTTTTTTCCTATACATTTTTCACTTGTGCTACATACATACAAACTTTTCTTTCAGAATTTGTAATGTCCATAAGGGAATACAACGAATACAAAGATTGGTTACTCTGTCAAAAGAACATTTTTCAAAGTATGCATTTCTAAAAAGATACTGTGCACTGACATTCTTTTTGTAATGTATCTCTGTGAGGCCGGAGAATGTAGTCTTCGTATGGATGATTTAGTTAACATTCATTAAATAAGACATTTTAGTCATTAAGAAAGGTTCTCTCTACTTGGTGCAGATCTGTTTTTAAACATTTTTTTAACTATGTCTTTAATTTCAGCTGTG
Source organism: Gymnocypris eckloni scoliostomus (assembly GCA_027564155.1). Classification (NCBI taxonomy): domain Eukaryota; kingdom Metazoa; phylum Chordata; class Actinopteri; order Cypriniformes; family Cyprinidae; genus Gymnocypris; species Gymnocypris eckloni. Next base: position 7,976,980 of record CM050417.1, on the reverse strand, counting down.
TTTAATACATAAATTATGGGATTTAGCATTGGTGGGATAGCATATGCCAGAGATGTGCTGATGACCCTTGCATTGGGAGCAAGAGAAAGCAAGAGCTGCGCAAAGTACGTACAGAATAAGGGAAGGAAATATATCCCAACTAACAACAGATGAGAAACACAGGTCTTCAGAGCTTTTAAACGTCCTTGCCAAGATGTAATTTTGATTAAAGCAAAAACAATTCCTAGATATGACAGGACTATTATGACCAATGGTGCTACAAGGTACAAACCTGTGATGAGAAACGCCATGAACTTGTTAATGTTATTGTCATTGCATGCCAACCTATACACTGGTCCATGATCACAAAAATAACTCTGTATCCTGTTAGATTCACAGAATGAAAGTCGAGTGATCAAAGACACCATCAAGGCCACAATAGAACAATTAAATGCCCAAGCCACGGAGAAAACTAAAACCATACTTGTATTATTTACAAGAGCATGATATCTTAATGGCAAACAAATTGCAATGAAGCGATCATATGCCAGCACAACAAGAGTGACACTTTGTATGGAACTGAAAAGAAACACAAAAAACATGTTGATCATACAAGCATTGTAGGAGATGTACTGTGAGTCAAACAGAAAAGTCTTCATCATGTTAGGAATCAGTGCATTAGTTCCACCAATATCAGCCAAGGCCAAGTTAAACACACCAATGTACTTTGGGCTGTGCAGACTTTGTTCAAGAGCAATAATGACAAGGACTATAGAGTTCCCAATTATAGTAATGAAATATGTGATAAATAAGAATATGTAGTAATAATTGCTGTATGGTATTCCTGAAAGTCCAATGATGAAAAAGTATTCAGGACGAACAATGGAGACATTCTTGTAAAAACTTACATTTAAAGAATTCATGGCAGCTTTGCGTTTGATGTTTTGAACAATCTGTGAACAGAAATTACCACAAAAACATACAAAATTTGTCATTTCAAACCTGTAAATACAATTTTAAATTGGAATATATACCTTCATGTAACTTTGAATATTATTTTAGTCACAGACCTGTATTCTCTCATGCTGCAGATATCTGGTTATCTGTGTCACTGCATCCACATATATCTTCCGATTCATCTCTTGAGAGCCTCCGGACAACACAGTGATGTAATACTTACAATGTTGTAATAAATGTTTTTGTCACTAGTTTGGATCAATGTTTTATTCCTCGGAACAACTATTCTTTGTGTTCTAATATATGCACACCACAATATGCTATTTCAATAGATGTATTGTTTGTCTATCATGTGACATAGCGTGTCTGTGTACTTTCATTGCAAGCACAAAGTGAATATAAAACAATTGTATATAATTATATACAATACAACACAGTAATTATTATTATGCTGTTTAACACATCAAAAATATTTAACTTAACGCAGCATCCTTTTTTTATTCTTTGGAATCCTTGGGCTAGTGTTACAGTAGACCATGGGTCTGTTCAAAAACACACATTTGCAATCTTAGACACTTAAAAGCGTGTGCACAGAACAGGAAGAAAGTGCACAAGACTGTCCCAGGTCTTAAAAATGGCAAAAGCCCAGTGCCCTTACACGAAATCCACACTCCGAAGTGGTATTCAAAGTGTGTATCCCATCATGCTTCATGTTCTGGAAATAAATCGTGAGACTTTTTGCCAAGATCTCATGATATGTAATGGAAACCTTTCCAGTGTAAATTAAATATTAATACATAATTAGATTTTACGTTTAATTTAACATAACATTGCACATTTAATTTTTGCAAAGATGTGTATGTGTATGTGTATTTTGTATATTTTCTATATTTACAACCACTTTGTATCATGTAATTAGAGACACCACAATTACTAAATTGTGTGATCTGTTATGGGGATAACTGAAAAGACATTTAAATGTTTATATTAAATGCAAAGTACTAAAATCAAATCTAAATCAAGCTTTGTAAACACTTGAATTTTTATAACTCCATAAGCGTGTCCCATCGGGTAACAAAACGTTTTACACACATTTGTGGTCTCCACACTCGCTTGTCTGGCAAGCCGTTTCAGATTAAAATGTTCCCAGCATTACTTGTCGTAATTGCATTTTTACTTGTAACAATTCAATTACAGAGTTACGCAATTCAGTTAACTTTGAGAACCTCCAATTGCGTTGAAACGCTTTGGGAATGCCTCTGCGTGACCCCGGTCTGAAACACTTGTGTAATCATTCCAACGGAATGGCATAAAGTCATGGGCAGGGTGATGTAGAGACTAAAGAGCTTAAAAGCGCATCCGAAACAAGCAGTGTTAGCGTCTGTGTTTTCAGTAAACACTCTTTGTGAAACACGTCAGTCTAATTTACTGTTGTTTGTATTTGCAGAGCACGCACAATCAGCTCTTGAGGGGGCTAGATTTGCTCATTCATAATTCACTATAAGTGTACAAGTGAAAATGCATTACCTTAGATTAGAGATGCAAAAATACTATTCTTAACGGTCAAGGTCAAGGTTCAAGGTTTCTTTATTTGTCACATAATAAATTATACAGGGTATAATCAGAAGTGAAATGTAATCACATCAGGTCTGCTCAGTGGACAGTGCAAAAGAATAAAAAATAAGAATTATATAAAAGTAACAAAACACAAGAGCATATATATGGTAAAAAGAGAAATAAGAGTAAAATGTGCAATGGAATAAAAAGTGCACAACAATAAGATGTGCAAAACAATAAGATGTGCAAAAAACTGTGTACTGGGACTTAATAAATAGTAATATGAATATGAATATGAATAGGAGCGATGTGCAGATGGGTTTTCTCAGGGTATGTACACAAAAAAATATGGGTGATGAGAATATGTATGTATCCAGTAACAATCTTGTAAGTGTTTATGAGACTGGGTTTGTGTTAAGGAGCCTGATGGCCTGAGGGAAGAAGCTCCTCCTCAGTCTTTCAGTTTTTGCCATCATGCTTCTGAAGCGCTTGCCAGATTGCAGTAAACAGAAATGATGGTTGCCGGGGTGAGTTGAGTCTTTGAGGATTTTAGCAGCTCTGCTTTTACAGCGTTTGAGGTAGATGTCCTGCAGAGAGGGGAGAGCAGACCCTGAGTTGCGCTCAGCTAAGCGCACGATTCTCTGCAGAGCTTTGGAGTACTGGTTTGAGGAATTACCATAGCACACTGAGAGTCAATACACTTTCTATGGCCCCTGAATAGAAAGTTTTCAGGATAGCTGGTGAGACCCTGAATTTCCTCAGCTGTCACAGATGGTACAGTCTTTGCCTGGCTTTCTTAACCTGAGTCTGAATGTGTGTATTCCAAGTTAGGTCCTCGGAGATGTTTACACCGAGGTACTTGAAGCTACTCACCCTCTCCACAGGGGTCCCACTGATCATAAGAGGGTGTAGGGCCGCTGCTGTCTCTTCCTGAAGTCTACAATCAGCTCTGTAGTTTTGCTCACGTTCAGAGAGAGACAGTTCTCTGAAGACAGAGACAGAGTACATGTATTTTCCATGTAAAGACAGAGTACATGTATTTTCCAGTTTTCTAAGTAATGACACAGTGAGACTAATATTTTTAGGATATATTTAGGACAGCTTCTCTGTAAGTAAAAAAGAAATTCTGCTTGTCACAAGGTTGTGAATGTACAAACAATTTTCACAGTATCTAATAACTTCCATAACCAAAGCAAATTAATAATATCATTAATAATAATAATAATAAAACTTTAACAAAGTTTTTAAAAAGTAACAAACTAATTTCACTGAACAAATGTTTATACCATAGCACTGTGGAGCAATGTTCACTGTTGTGTAACAATCAAAAATGCACAGTGAAATATAACAGTGAACTGTCTAATCATTGTGAGCAACACAATAATTGTAAGTGTGAGTGTTCACAATCCATTAGTTAAGGATGTTCCTTAGAGCATTTGTACAGCATTTTTTTTACTTTTGCAATAAGTTTTGCAAGATGAAAAGTACAAAAGGCTGTCAATCAGTTCACATTATTTTTCAAAAGTAAGTGGCAGTTTTTTTTAAGGAACAGAAGCATATCTGCGTTTTTAGCTTCAAGCCTGCTTCTGTTGTCAGAATGTGTGACACTGAGCTGAAGAGTATTTCACTTTCCACACTGCTGCATGGGGCTGAAATATATTTGTGTGCCATTTGAGCCAGGGCAGGAAATCGCAGATTATTAACTGCCCAGTCCATGAAGGGTTTCTCTGAACGACGCACAGTGGTCTCTCCAAGATATGCTTCCAGCTGTATGTGGTGGATGCTGGAGCTCTGCTCTCAGATGCAGATGCACATTCATCTGCAATTTCTTCAAAAACACTGTCCAGATTGCTACCTGGCTTGTCACTGTGAAACCTTTTGTCAGCTGGTGCGGCATGTGTCACAGGTGTGGCTGTCTCTCCCACAGACATTTTTTGCAGCTCCAGTATCAAAATGTATTTGGCCTGCCTGGCAGTGTCTGTGTTGGTGAAGAATCAATCCTTATACCTTAAAAAAAAATGATGACATTAGCCTTTTGTTCTGTGTAGTTAGAAAATATAAGAAATATGAATTACTCTTGCTTTTTTTAAAATTGAATCTATCACCTCAACATCGTTTATATTTTGTTATTGAGCAAATTAAAGTTGATCTATTATAACTTAACTTATAATCATAATTTTATCTAAATTAATTCAAAATTGAGCAAAAAATATTAATTACCTCAGATCACGTTAACAGCAGGAATTACATCTGAGACTGAAGCATCTGAAGAACAGCGTCAAAGGGCGCCAATACATTTACCATCTTCTCCAGAAGTTTCCACTGGTAGATAGAGTGGCAGGAAGCTCGTTTTCAGACACATATACTCCAATCGCCCATTTTTTCTCAATCAGAGACTGCACCATGTACAATGTGATATTCCAACGAGTCTGCATGTCTTGCTGAAGTATTTTCATTGGTTGACCGTGCTGTGTCTGAATATCCTGTAACCAAGAGTATTCTAGATTGGAGTGTTTTAAGGGGCCGACTATTTTGCGTCCCACTTCCAAAGCCTCCATAACGCTGCGCTGTGACAGCAGACTCTCTGTGATGGCCAGCTGCAGAGTATGTGCCACACACGGAAGACTAGACACTCCGACCTACTCCATGCCCTTTACCATGTTTCGGTAAACCATAAACGAGAAAATTTGAGTATTATTTCGGGCCCGATACAGAGACCAGTATCGGTGCATCCCTACCTTAGATGTTTATCTCTGCTCCCGCTGGCATTTCTTCTCGAAGGAAGAAAAGTTTATGCAATGTTGAACTGAGTGGCTCGCGCATAGCCAAGGCAAAGTGTGCATTACGGTCTGCATAAAAATAATGCTGGGGGAAACTGTGAGCAGACAAAGGGTTTCCTTTTTCTCTCTCTTTCCTCCAAATGCATGCATATGTATACATGCGTTTGCAGGCTGTTATTCACGTTTCTTTTATATTATAATCTTACTGTGTTCACTTGTCTGGTTGTTTGGCTGCATTTAATTCTGAAGAATTGAATTATGTATATTCTTCTGGCTTTGAGAAGTTAGATATATTTTATGGATATATTTATATTATATTATTCAGCATAGGGATTGGAGACGGGCTCCCCTTTGTCCTCCCTTACTCTCTAATGCAGCGATTTTTTTGGAGGTGTTTACAACTCTTCCTCAGAGGAGTCTGATGTGGTCAGCAAGTCATTACTATACTTATGAGGAGATGCCATCTGTGGCATTCTGCTGTGTGATAAAACTGCACATTTTAGAGTGGCATTTTATTGTGGCCAGCCTAAGGCACACCTGTGCAATAATCATGCTGTCTAATCAGCATCTTGATATGCCACACCTGTGAGGTGGATGGATTATCTTGGCAAATAAGTTCTCACTAACACAGATTTAGACATATTTGAGAGAAATAGGCCTTTTGTGTACATAGAAAAAGTCTTAGATCTTTGACTTCAGCTAATGAATAATGGGGGTAAAAACAAAAGTGATGCATTTATAATTTTGTTTAGTATATAAACAGGGTACATATATATGTGTGTGTGCATGTGTATATGTAGATGAACACATGTAATTAAACAAGTGGTCAAGTGTTGATAATCACAAAAAGATGCAAAAGAGATTCGGTACTTTTGTACTGTCATGTGAAGCAGCTCTCTGTGAAAAAGATGCATGCGTATAGAAAACCACTTCAGACAGTGCATAAAATTGTGACAAAATGAGATTGGAAAAAAAAAATCAAATGAAAAACAATATACCCCAGAGATGTTGTGGAACTGACTCCATGTTCCTTGGCCTTGAACCTTCTGCGTTTACAAAATACCCCGTCAAAGCCGCCGTCTGTTGTTGTTGCTGCAGTCTCCGCTATTTTGCTGCTGTTGTTGTTCCATCCCTTTAGTTCCCTTTCAGTTGGTCACTCTCAACATCACATTGATGACCAACAAAATTGTGGATCTCGCTAGAGAGACCAATGCACTTCGAGTGTAAACTAAATGAGCCAATGCACATTGCGATGCGATGATTGTATCCAGCTGCAGCTGATCGCAGCATGAGTATAAATAGGCAGCAGGTGCAAAGCATACTAAGCTTTTTGCTTTGGAGCCAAGCCTCATCATTTTTCTGTTCCTGCCCGGCCCATCCAGGTCCTGGACAAACCTGGTGGTGTACGGAAGAGCAAGAGGCCCCGGGACTGCCAACCCAGAGAGCGAGGGAACTGCTCTTCGTGAGATGGTGAACACAAATCTCCTGCCAGTTGGGTCTTCGGGTCAACTGGGAAAAGAGATAACCGACACAGAGGATCTCTTTTCTCAGTATGGAGAGGGACTCGGTAGAACAGGCAGCACGCCTCACAGAGGAAAGTGTGCGGTCGGTGTTGAACTGCTTGAATTTATTCAAGGATAGAACAGGGGTCCCACTGAAACAATTTCAGAGGCTGAATCCTCCTTGTCCTTCATCTATATCCTCTTGGGGCCTGACTCAGAGCTCAGAGCGCTACAGTAGGGCCTGTTTGAGCCTTTTCAGTCAGTCAAACTTAAGTTTGGGCTGGCTGATTTCCAGATAACCTATGCCTGGCTATGTACCCAATGTTCCTACTACCCACTTCAGGGATCAGGTAGTGAACAAGCAAGCGCTGACCCCGGAGGAGGCAGCCCAGCCTTAGGTTTTCTGTACCACGTCCGTGCCTTAATATAGTACGTGAAGTGGTCACAAAGCTTCAGGACCTCAGATCAGCTCTTTGTCTGTTACGGAGGCCGGCAGAAGGGGAATACTGTCTCTAAGCAGAGGATGGCCCACTGGATAGTGTATAAGGGTTAGGGTTAGGCTTGTCACTCTGGCTTATCACTCTGGCTTATCACTCACTCACACTGCTCACTCAGGCTCACTCTACTAAAAGTGTTGCATCCTCCTGGGTGCTGGCTCATGGCACCTCGCTGAAAGATATTTGTAAAGATGCAGGGGTGACCCACAACACATTCAGTAGATTCTATATCCTTCGTATTGATCTGGTATCCTCCTGTGCTCTCAACTGAAATGGGGCACCAATGAGGCACCATAAGGTCCCCGGCTTAGTGTCGGCTTGCTAAACTGCTACAGAGTGTCTGTACAGTAGACCCTGTCGAGCTCCTCCATCACCCGCAATGAATCCATGAGAGCTAGTAGAGGGCTGGGTGCCATATATAGTGACCTAAGTGGATACGATATGTGTATTCTCCACAGTATAGCTTAACCCTCTGGGGTTGACGCTCACAGATACGCGTTTTGTGGCAAATTTTCCCGATAAGGCAGAAAAGAGCTCTAATTACTCTGCCATATTCTGTGATAAAGTAATCCGTATAATACCAACAACAGGTCCAGTTTTTCCCGTCTGCTCTCATTATATCTAATTAGGTTATGCTCATGCACTGCTTGCGCAATTAATATTACAAATCTCCACGTGAGAAGTGCGGCATGTAAATGCCCACATCAATGTAAACAAAGCAGCAACATGTTCATCTCAAATACTTTTCGTTTTTGGAAGAAGACGCTGAGAGGAATAAGCCTTGTATTTACCTCATAAGACGCACTGAGAAGAAAAAGCCTTGTATTTACCCAAGAAGACTGCTGAGAGGCATAAGCTTTGTTTACCTCACCAACAGAATGCACAGCTGGAGCCAGAGGAGGATATCTTTTACACAGAGTAAGCAATGTTTCTTATTGGCATTAGATAATATGTTGTTGTGACATAAACTTGAACATGTTTATAAGTTGGACTTTTCCCAAACTATAACTCCAGAGTAAAATGTGTAAAATTGAGTGCAACATTTTGAAATATGATAGGCAACCTTTCATTGCATTTAAAGATTGCAAGTCGTGAGGATAGTTATATGTTCTATACACAATTATACAGGTGCATCTCAATAAATTAGAATGTCGTGGAAAAGTTAATATATTTCAGTAATTCAACTCAAATTGTGAAATTCGAATTTAAATAAATTCAATGCACACAGACTGAAGTTGAAGTCTTTGGTTCTTTTAATTGTGATGATTTTGGCTCACATTTAACAAAAATCCACAAATTCACTATCTCAACAAATTAGAATATGGTGACATGCCAACCAGCTAATCAACTCAAAACACCTGCAAAGGTTTCCGAGCCTTCAAAATGGTCTCTCAGTTTGGTTCACTAGGCTACACAATCATGGGGAAGACTGCTGATCTGACAGTCCAGAATACAATCATTGACATCATTCACAAGGAGGGTAAGCCACAAACATTAATTGCCAAAGAAGCTGGCTGTTCACAGAGTGCTGTATCAATCATGTTAACGGAAAGTTGAGTGGAAGGAAAAAGTGTGGAAGAAAAAGATGCTCAACCAACCGAGAGAACCGCAGCCTTATGAGGATTGTCAAGCAAAATCGATTCAATAATTTGGGTTAACTTCACAAAGAATGGACTGAGGCTGGGGTCAAGGCATCAAGAGCCACCACACACAGACCTGTCAAGGAATTTGGCTACAGTTGTCGTCAGAGGCGTCTTAGGAGAGGAGAGGAAGAACTGGACTGTTGCCCGGTGGTCCAAAGTCCTCTTTTCAGATGAGAGCAAGTTTTGTATTTCATTTGGAAACCAAGGTCCTAGAGTCTGGAGGAAGGGCGGAGAAGCTCATAGCCCAAGTTGCTTGAAGTCCAGTGTTATGCAGGTTAGTTCACCCTCTCGCATAGACCCTTTCTACTTGATATGTACCCTTTCTGTACATTTCCATTGTTATGCTCAAATTAAAACTTGTGTCATCATAACTGTACTTGCATGAATTTAATTAATATAATAAAGAATACAATAAATAATTTTGTGTAAATGTATTATGTATATGCTTTCAAACATCAATCAGTTAAGTGGTGACTAAAACACCACTCATGTAAAAATGAACACCTTTATTCTAAGTTCTAATATGATCCTGGACCACAAAACCAATCATAAGTAGCAAGAGTATATTTGCAGCAATAGCCATTGTATAGGGCAAAATTATCGATTTTTCTTTTAAGCAAAAAATCATTAGGATATTAAAGTAAAGGTAATATTTAATAAATATATTTGGTAAATTTCCTACCGTAAAGATATAAAAACAAAATTTGTGATTAGTAATATGCATTGCTAAGAACCTCATTTGGACAACTTTAAAGGCGATTTTTCTTTTTTTGCACCCTCAGATTCCAGATTTTCAAATATTTGTTTCCCAGCCAAATATTTTCCCAGCCAAACACACCATACATAAATGAAAGCGTATTTATTCTGATTTCAGATGATGTATACATCTTAATTTCACAAAATTGACACTTATGACTGGTTTTGTGGCCCAGGGTCACAAATAAGAAAATATTAAAATAACATTTAATTTAGAAACAACTGTTTCTTTAGAATTTACCCAATAATAACAGTAAAATATAAAAATGTAGTAACATGAAATTAGTTAACAGTAAATTTTTTTTTACAAATTGCTTGATAAAATATTCAGCCTTTTCAGTTGTTTTATCTTAGGGTCGGTAAGAAAACAAGCTGTACATAAATTGTTTATATAAGCAGCATTCATAAAAAGGACCATGAATAAATAGCATATCATTGTTGTCCATCAATTCACAAATTCAGTCCCAGTGGTGATGATATTTAATCTATGATATATATTAAAAATGAAAAATCACAAACAATAATTGCAGTCATTTTGAAATATTTTCTCTAATCGGTACAGATCTGTTGCTAAGCATTTTTCGCAATAAGTTTTTGATTTCAGCAGTGTTTAAAACATAAATAATAGGATTTAGCATTGGTGGAACAACATATGCCAGAGATGTGCTGATGACCCTTGCATTTGGTGTGAGAGAAAGCAAGAGCTGTGCAAGGTATGTGAAGCATATGGGAAGGAAATATATTCCTACTAATAACAGGTGAGAAATACAGGTCTTCAGAGCTTTTAAACGTCTTTCCCAAGTTGTAATTTTGCTTAAAGCAAGAAAAATTCCCAGATATGACAGGAATATAACGATCATTGGTGCAATAAGGAATGAAGATGTGATGACAAATCCCACAGACATATTAATGTTATAGCTGTTACATGCCAACCTATAAACAGGTCCATGATCACAAAAATAACTTTGTATCACAGTGGATTCACAAAATGAAATTCGAGTGATCAAAGACACCATCAAGGCCACAATCGAAGAATTAAATGCCCATATTGCAGGGAAAACTAAAATCATACTAGTGTTGTTCACTATGGCATGGTATCTTAACGGCAAACAAATTGCAATGAAGCGATCATATGCCAGAACAACAAGAGTGACACTTTGCAAACTACTAAAGAAAAACACAAAAAACATGTTAGCCAAACAAGCATTGTAGGAGATGTACTGCGAGTCAAAGAGAAAAGTCTTCATCATGTTAGGAATCAGTGCATTGGTTTCACCAATGTCAGCCAAGGCCAAGTTAAACACACCAATGTACTTTGGACTGTGCAAACTTCGTTCAAGAGCTATAACGAGAAGGACTATAGAGTTCCCAATGATAGTAAAAAAATAAATAAGAAATAAGAATATATAGAAAAAACTGCTGTATGGTATACCTGAAAGTCCAATGATGAAAAAGTATTGAGGACGGACAAAGGAGATATTCTGGGATATACTTGCATTTACAGAATTCATAGCAGCTTTGTATTGGTTGTTTTGCACAAGCTGAAAATAGATATTACCATAAGAAAAATGTAGAGAATACTCAAAACTGTATTTCCACACTTTTAAATGCTATTTTTTAAACACAAGGAATAGTTACATGCACAGTTACATGCATTTGCTAGAAAACCTTAGAAATACAGACCTGTAGAAATAAACACAAGACTTTAGTGCTAGAACAAACAATGACTGTGACTGTCTGAACACTTGTGCACTGCTTTAAATTACTGCATCTAAAATCAAATGCTCGTCCTTATTCTCTCATGCTGCAAAGGTAACTGGCTGGCTGTGTCACTGAATCCAAATATATCTTCTTATTCGTCTCTTGAGGGCTTTCAGAAAACATAATGATGTAATCCTTGTGTTCTAGTAAATGTTTTGGCCATTACAGTTTTATCATTTGTGAGTATCATTACAGGAATTCAAATCTGAAATTTATTCTAGTCTATTATGTGCGCTGATGGCTACAGTACAACATTGTCAAGTTTTTGATCTCAGAGTTTTACACAAAACCCCAAAAAATGTAAAACATACTCTTAATGAAATTACGCCATTAGAAGCAGAGATATACTACAGAAGAAAAATGTTATAGTGACTGAGAAATGAGACACGATTGCTTAAATTAATTATAATTTTTTTGTGTGTGTGGCCAGAACATAAACACGTGGGGAAAATTCCAGCTTGTTAAGGCCAAGACATATTGACATGATAATCATGGCTACTCAGAGGTGGACAAAGTACGTAATTGCATTACTTGAGTGAAAGTACAGATACTGCTAGTCAAATATAAAAAAAATTGTAAAGAGAGATTTTTACTTAAGTAAAAATACAGATATACTTGCTTTTAGAAGTACTTAAGTACCAAAAGTAATTCCCCTCCGGAACTTGAGCTACGTTGGAAGACGCTTTGGGAACGGCCCTGTGTTCCCACACTCTGACATATCAAATCAAATCAAATCAAATCACTTTTATTGTCACATCACCACAGCACAAGTGCCCTGGTGAGTGAAATTCTTACGAGCGTGCTCCAGACAGTGCAAAAAACAAAACAAGACAAAACACAACAATTTACATATGGACAGTACATATTTACAGACTGTACAGAAGACAATGTGCAAAATACACATACATATACTCAGTACACATAGTGTACTATAAAGACAAACTTGGTTATCAACTACACATTATACACCGTATGTACACATCTACATTATGGACACTATCTATACATTATGTAATCTATACATAGTAATAATGTGAAGGTGCAGCAGATTATAAATTTACAGCAGATTGGTTGAGCAGCAGATTATCCATATACAATGTCGTGGTTGTGCTTTTGTATGGCATCCAGTGATAGCAGATGTGTTAGTTCAGTGTGTGCGTGTAGTCCGGTAGAACGGTGTTAAAGTGCAGTGCATGGCATGTTGTGTGGGTGGGAGTGTGTTGTAGGGTGGGTTACTTCTGACTGTTCATTAGCCTGATAGCCTGAGGGAAAAAGCTATCCCTCAGTCGGCTAGTGCGGGATCGGATGCTGCGGAGACGTCTTCCTGAGGGCAACAGAGAGAGCAGTCTGTGGGACGGGTGGCTGGAGTCCTTGATAATCCTCCGGGCTTTCCTTGTACACCGCCTGGTGTAGATGTCCTGGAGGAAGGGAAGCTCACCTCCAACAATGTGGCGGGCAGTTCGCATGACCCTTTGCAGAGCCCTGCGGTTGCCAGCGGTGCTGTTTCCAAACCAGGCGGTGATGCAGCCGGTCAGGATGCTCTCCACAGTGCAGGTGTAGAAGGATCTGAGGATGCTGGGGTAGAGGTCTGCTACCCGACCCGAACCCGCGGGTCCCGAAATACTTTCGGGTTTCGGGTCGGGTTTCGGGTTAATGTTTAATGGATAGCTTCGGGCTCGGGTCGGGTCGGGTTTGTAGCTAAACCAAAACTATATGCAGAGGCTTCGCTGCTTTCATAGACGCACGCACGCACATATCAGAGATCGCGCACAAACAGCACGGAAACTTTTATTAGTAAAATAGCTTCGACAGGCTACTGACTCGCAAGTCACAACATTATATTTATCTGCAATGAGGCGGCAAAATCGCTGTTTTTGAAGTAACTAAGCCTCATTGCTTGAAGAGAGAGACGCGCAGACGCAGGTTCACATGCACGCGCAACTTTCCTCTTTCTCTCTCTCTCTCTCTCTCTCTCTCTCGCTCCTCTCGGTCTCTCTCTCTCTCTCTCTCTCTCTCTCTCTCTCTCTCTCTCTCTCTCTCTCAAATAAATGATTAATTCATTCAAATAAATACAATCTTATTTAAGAGCTTATGTCTGATTTAAAGTAGACAGAATGCTAATGAGCCTTAACTGACAAAAAATGACCATAATTTGCACGGTCATCATCTGATGCACCTGATGTTCACAAACTTTCATAACTGGTAAATGTTTGTGAAATGGCAGAGCCTTGATTAATCCGTTTCTTTGCATGCAATCGTGAAATGCAATCTTTTTCCTTTTTTTTTTAATTCGTTTTGGGCGGTGGGGGGATTTCGGGTCGGGTTCGGGCTCTAAATTTAACTGTGCCGCTCGGGTCGGGTCGGGTCGGGTCGGGTCGGGTCAGACGATCTCGGGTACGGGCCGGGTTCGGGCTTCAGTTTTGAGCCCGTGCAGACCTCTATGCTGGGGCTCATTCCAAACTTCCTCAGCCGTCTCAGGAAGAAGAGACGCTGATGTGCCTTCTTCAGCACTGCATCTGTGTGAGCAGACCATGTGAGATCCTCAGTGATGTGAACGCCGAGGAACTTAAAGCTGCTCACCCGCTCCACAGGTGTCTTGTCGATGGTGATGGGTGTGTGTTCTCTGCTCTGTCTCCTGTAATCCACCACCAGCTCCTTGGTCTTGTCGATGTTGAGTGAGAGGTGGTTCTCCTGACACCATTTAGTCAGGGTACTCACCTCCTCTCTGTAGGCCGTCTCATCGTTGTCGGTGATCAGGCCTATCACCGTTGTGTCGTCAGCAAATTTGACAATGACATTGGAGCTGTGTTTTGCTGTACAGTCGTGTGTGTACAGGGAGTACAGGAGTGGGCTGAGGATGCAGCCCTGCGGAGCACCAGTGTTGAGGGTCAGGGGAGATGAGGTGTTGTTGCCCATTCTGACCACCTGACTTCTGCCTGTCAGGAAGTCCAGGATCCAGCTGCACAGAGATCTGTTCAGTCCCAGGCTTCACAACCAGTGTGGCAGGCACTATGGTGTTAAATGCCAAACTATAATCCACGAACAGCATCCTCACATAGGTGTTCTTATTTTCCAGGTGGGAGAGAGCAGTGTGCAGGGTGAAGGCAATAGCATCGTCTGTGGAACGGTTACTGCGGTATGCAAATTGTAGTGGGTCCAGTGAAGCAGGCAGCAAAAAGTCTCAGCAAAACATAATTTTTCATGGCATCTTCTTCAGATTTGAAATATAAACTCATGAGACATGTGACTTTCAACCCATTACATTTCTGGATTGCTCCAGGACAGATTTAATGTATTTTACATGGAAAAAAATAAAAATAATATTCAGTGTGGTACGTTTTTTTCAAGGCACTTCAGTCTCTATAACTTTTTATATTTTTTAGCTTTATCAACTCTGGATGATGGATAGTAAAGCCTGAATGGTCTTCTTTGCAAAGACACCAAAATTATGTGTGTCAATGAAGTCAGCAACTGTTATAATTTTAAGTTAGGTAGGTCTTTTTCAACTGTGAATCCCAAAATGGAGAGTGCTGGCTAACAGGTTTTAATCATTACTATCTACTTACTGACAGAGACATGGGTTTGCAAAAATGTACTCACCAGCTCCATACAAAATCTTCACAGCTGATCTAAAATCCTGGTTTACATACAGTATTCTTCTTCAAGGAGTCCAAGGATCATGCTTGCAGGTCCTCTTGTCAAAAGAGTTTACATGACAGTGTTCTCAGATTACTAATTTCAGAGTTCTGTCACTTTTTTCTTATGGGTTTGATCTTAAAACTAGCTGCAAGTATGTGTGGGCGATATGACCATATTATTTCACAATATAGGACATTTTGCTTCACAATAACAATATATAATAATAATAATGATAATTTGTTACATTTTATATAGCGCTTTTCTAGACACTCAAAGCGCTTTACATAGTAAGGGACTATCTCCTCATCCACCACCAATGTGCAGCATCCACCTGCAATATATTACAATATATCTTATATATCACATGTATAAGATCAAAGTAGCAAATAACAAACAATAGGACAAATTCAAAAGAACAAAGACGAGTTAAATACATTTTGTGATTTTTCTCTTTAGTGTTTTATTGTTTGATAAAAATTATTACAGACTTAAATCTTATTTTTTAAGTAGCCTATTACATACGAATGTGACAAATGTCTTCAAGTGAAACTGAACTTTTATTTTGACGGGTTGCCGTGAATACCTTTACATTTATGTGTGTATATCAGGGGCGTAGCCATAATTTCAGAAGTGAGGGGGGCAGAATTTTTTTTTTAGACCATTTTTTTATTCCAAATTGCAGTAATATTGTGAAATATTTTTTACTAAAAATAACTGCTTTCCATTTGAACACATTTTAAAATGTAATTATTCATTACTCCAGTCTACAGTGTCACATGATCCTAATTCATTCATATAAAAACTAATTAAAGTTTTTATATGAACGAACCTCTAAAGGGAACCGAATGTGTTCAGAAAAGTTTCAATGGTATTTTCATTTAACCTGATAAAGTATCATTTATGAGCTGAGAACTGCTTTGTTTACAGCCGTTACTGGGGAAACCGCTATATTTATGATGCTCCAAAAGCACCTCCTACTGGCCGAGAATGAATGTGCAATTTCAATAATCCAGTCCGCAGTTTTTGTTCAGACCAGTGCGAAAATTCACCCACATAAACCCGTTTTAACCGATTTAGCCCCGATTGATTTGTTAGGTTATTTCAAGTCAGGTTTTGGACTTTAATCCCCGTTTTTTCCTCAGGTCTCCGTATAGTGTTGTTGTGATTCATCATATTCACGTGCAGCGGTGATGAGAGAATGGCTTGAGAAACAGTTTCGGGAGGAAAAATCAATCTACATTTAAAATATTGGTCACAGATTATTGGTCACTTTATAAACAATAAAAGTGTAGCGCATCCAATAGTAATGAAATATAAATAAATTGTTTTTTACAGATGCAAATATGTTAGAAATGATGCATCGTCATGCAAAAGTACACTTTTTAAACCAATGCATCGCACTGTTAACTTTTTTTAAATTACAGTGAATTTTTTATTAATGGAATAATAATACTTAAATAACAGTCAGGTTGTTAACTTACAGATATTGTTAATTTTACAGAGTTTTGAACATAATTTTAAATAACACAAAAATACTGTAAAAATACTGTAATTTTCCTGTATAAAAAAGAAAAAATACTGCAATTTGTCTTTAATGATATAGTACCTAAAATAACAGTCAAGTTGTTAATTTACAAGAAGAAGAAGTTTTATTTATACAGCGCCTTTCCATTGCTCAAAGTCACTTTACATGGTGCTATACAAAAAAATTGCACACCCAAACACAAAAGGCCAAATAAAGCCACATTATCCAAAATGCTAAATAAAGGGATACAAGTCTTGAAGGCAGACAAAAAGATAAATTATCAAGTGTAATTGGGTAGCGAATTCCATAGTTTAGGAGCATTAACACTAAATGACCTACCACCTACAGTGGACAGCCGATAATGAGAAATGGACAAACAACCAAGCTCAGATGATCTAAGGGACCGGGGAGGAGAGTAGGAGTACAGTAGGTGAGACAGATTTGGAGGTGCAAGACCATTTAATGCCTTAAATGTTAGAAGTAATATCTTAAAATGTATACGTGATGCCACAGGACAGGTAGCCATGCAGTGAAGATCATGCATTAGAGGAGTAATGTGAGCAGAATGCCTGGTGGAGGGGAGAACTCTTGCTGCTGAGTTTTGAACATACTGTAACTTTGCAATACGTTTTTTTATGCAATATTTTACAGATATTGTTTGTAATTATACTAAGTTTTGAATGTAATTTGTAAAAAACAAAAAAAACATCAGTTTTCTGTTCTTTCAGTGTATGCTTTCTAATGGAGAGATGTTTGCCTTAAATGAGAAGACAAATTGAAGTGTTAATATTAGTGGAAATAAAGACTCTTTCATTTGCAGACATTATTTATCAATAATCAGAATTTGGAAACAATGGAAACAACAACAATTTCAGATTTGTTTAAAACAACAAAAGTCAGCATAGACATCAGAACATATAAACAGAGAATAACAAAAGAGCCATATCAGGTGATCAACATGCTCATATCAAAATGGATCCCTGGATTATGAATTCAAATATAAATATATTATTAAATAAAACAAAACAATTTTACTTAAATAATAACTGCATTTACTAGTGAATCTGTTAATTAAAAGAAACAATCATTAAAGTCATTTTGAAATGTCTCTAGATGGTACAGGTCTGTTTTTAAATTTTTTTTGCATTATGTCTTTGATTTCAGCTGTGTTTAAAACATAAATGATAGGATTTAACATTGGTGGAACAGCGTATGCCAGAGATGTAGTGATGACCCTTGCATTGGGAGCAAGAGAAAGCATGAATGCAGCAATGTATGCACAGGATATAGGGAGGAAATATATCCCTACCAACAACAGGTGAGAAACACAGGTCTTCAGTGCTTTTAAACGACTTTCCCAAGTTGTAATTTTGTTTAAAGCAAGAAAAATGCCTAGGTATGAAAGAATTATAATTATCAATGGGACTACAAGGTATAATGTTGTGATGAAGGATCCCATAAACCTATTGATGCTATTATCATTACATGCCAACCTATACACTGGTCCGTGATCACAAAAATAACTTTGTATCACATTAGATTCACAGAATGAAATTCGAGTGATCAAAGACACCATCAAGGCCACAACAGAAGAATTAAATGCCCATTTTGCTGAGAGAACTAAAGTCATATTGGTATTGCTAACAATTGCGTGATATCTTAATGGTAAACAAATTGCAATGAAGCGATCATATGCCAGAACAACAAGAGTGAAACTTTGCATAGTACTAAATAGGAACACAAAAAACATGTTGCTCAAACAAGCGTTGTAGGAGATATACCGTGAGTCAAATAGAAAAGTCTTCATCATGTTAGGAATCAGTGCATTAGTTTCACCAATATCAGCCAAGGCCAAGTTAAACACACCAATGTACTTTGGACTGTGCAGACTTCGTTCAAGAGCAATAATGACAAGGACTATAGAGTTCCCAATCATACTAATAAAATATGTAATAAATAAGAAAATATAGTAATAACTGCTATAAGGTATACCTGAAAGTCCAATGATGAAAAAGTATTCAGGGCGAACAATGGAGATATTCTGGGAAAAGCTTGCATTTAAAAAACTCATTGCAGCTTTGTGTTATGTGTTTTGAACAAGCTGAAAAAAGACATAGGCATAATAAGAAATTTACAAAATTGTATTTACACTCTTTTAAACAACTATTTTCAGAAATTGGAAAAAATACATTTACAGACCTGTATAAATAAAAGTTACAAAAGTGTCCACATTTTTTGAGCCAGAGCAAACTATGTGAAACGTTGTGAACTAAGTGATTATCCTTGTTCTGTCTCACTGATAATTAACGGTCTGTATCACAGAATGCAAATATATCTTCTGATTCATCTCCCGAGAGCCTTCAGACAACACAGTGATGTAATGCTTGTATGTTGTTCTCAAACTGTGCAGAGCACATGGCCTTTTTTCCCCTTACACTCCAAAGTGCCCTTTTTTGGTGGTGGCTATTGGTCACCCTTTAGTATGTATATTACAGTAATTTAATGATTAATGGGATTAATGTTAGTCTATTATGTGACACTGACAACTGTAAGGCAACACTAGTGTCATGAATCTGGTTGCCACTCACCACAACTGCACATCACCCTGGGACTACATCTCCCATCATGCACTGCACACACACATTCCCGTCCACCATTACACCAATCACACAGCTGTCACCATTCCCTCATCAACCCTGATTGCCTCACCACACCTGCACCTCATTCACTCACTCACATAAAAGCAGCACACAAACACTCACCCAGTGCGAAGTCTTGTTTTCCCCTGGCTAACATTTCCGAGCGGTTTTCATAGTTTGTCTTTCCGTGTACTACCTGGACTGTTGACTCTCTCTCCCCCGATCGTTTGCTGCCTGCCTTACTGACCCCGCCTGCCTACTGGTTATCCTCTCTGTCTGCTGCCTGCCCTGACCCATTGCTCTGCCTCTGTTTATGAATCTGTCTTATCTACGTTGCCCTCGACACCACTGTTTGATTTTTGCCTGTCTGACCTCCTCTTTGTATCAATAAAGCTGCAGATGGATCTCAACGTCACTGACCCGTCTTTACAGAAGACTTCGCCAAAACAACGATCCAGCGGCTTTTCTAAGGAACCCTGGCCAGGTATGGAAGCATTCAACCAGCTGCTCGACCTGAAACAGGGGAGTTTGCCTATTGAGGAATACGTCACTCGATTCTACGAGATATCTTGCAAGGTACCATTTGATGAGGTTGCATTCAAAGACATTTTTCGTTTTGGCTTAAATGAGCCTATCAAATCATGCTTACCTGCCGGGAGGTTTGATTGTCGCTTAAATAACTTTATTGACTTTGCATTGCTGTGTGCTGGCTCCTCCCTTACGGTGGGCATCTCAGAGGGGGTACGCAACACTGCGTCTGAAACCAAGATGGCGGACGCACCAGAGCACGATCGCAACATGTCGGCCACGACTGAGTCCCCGGTCAAGATGGCCACCAAGCCTGCAGACGCACCTCTTCGGCCAGGTCTGATTGCTTGTGTGTTGGATGCACCCCTGGTGTCGGTGCGAGTAGTTGGCATCCCCAGGTCCGCAGCCTTGTCCGCTCCGTCCCAGGAGCTCGCAGAGCCCGCCTCCGCCAGGAGCTCGCAGAGTCCGCTCAGAGCCCGCTCCGTCCCAGGAGCTCGCAGAGTCCGCTCAGAGCCCGCTCCGTCCCAGGAGCTCGCAGAGTCCGCTCCAGAGCCGCTCCGTCCCAGGAGCTCGCAGAGTCCGCTCAGAGCCCGCTCCGTCCCAGGAGCTCGCAGAGTCCGCTCCAGAGCCGCTCCGTCCCAGGAGCTCGCAGAGTCCGCTCCAGAGCCGCTCCGTCCCAGGAGCTCGCAGAGTCCGCTCAGAGCCCGCTCCGTCCCAGGAGCTCGCAGAGTCCGCTCCAGAGGCCGCTCCGTCCCAGGAGCTCGCAGAGTCCGCTCCAGAGCCGCTCCGTCCCAGGAGCTCGCAGAGTCCGCTCCAGAGGCCGCTCCGTCCCAGGAGCTCGCAGAGTCCGCTCCAGAGCCCGCTCCGTCCCAGGAGCTCACAGAGTCCGCTCAGAGGCCGCTCCGTCCGGGAACTCGCAGAGTCCGCTCCAGAGCCGCTCCGTCCGGGAGCTCGCAGAGTCCGCTCCAGAGGCCGCTCCGTCCCAGGAGCTCGCAGAGTCCGCTCCAGCAGAGTCCGCTCCAGAGGCCGCTTCGTCCCAGGAGCTCGCAGAGTCCGCTCCAGAGGCCGCTCCGATCCAGGAGCTCGCAGAGTCCAGCTCTCCTTTGTCTCCGCTGGTCCCGCCCAGCTCTCCTTTCTCCGCTGGTCCCGCCCAGCTCTCCGCCTCTCCGCTGGTCCCGCCCAGCTCAACAATGCCTCCGCTGGTTCCGTCCAGTTCTACCGGCGCCCAAGAGTCAGAGCCACCTGGTGCCCAAGAGAGTCAGAGCCGCCCGGCGCCACCGAGATTCAGCGCTTCCAGAGTGCCCTCTCGAGGTAGTGGAGTTCACCAAGAACTTTCATGGAGGGAGCTCCCCTCCATTTCTCACGGAGACCCCGGACCCGCCATGGCCCATGAGGTCCCCTGATCCATCATGGCTGCCCGAGTCCCCGGATCTACCATGGCCGCTTAAACTCCCTGCCTCGGTTCCTGAAACCAAATGTGCTCTCTCTGCCTCTTGTGTCTCCGTTTCCTCTAGGTTCCTCTAGGATAGGGAAATGCATAATTGCGTAAGGCCCGAGGCCAGCTGTGTGCCAGTGCGTCTGTGCCGAGGGGGCCCTCGGTCAGGGAGAAGTACAGCTGGCAGTGGGAGGACTCGAGGGAGGCAAACAGGTCTACCTGAGCTTCCCCGAATCGACTCCAGATCAGCCGGATCGTCTCGGGATGTAGTCGCCACTCTCCGGGGAATGTGAGCTGTCGTGAGAGCGCGTTGGCCGCACGATTGAGCTGCCCCGGGATGTGAACAGCACGCAGTGACTTGAACTGCGTGTGACTCCAGAGGAGGAGATGGCAGGCGAGTTGTGACATGCGGTGTGATCTTATACCTCCCAGACGGTTGATGTACGAGACCGCCGCAGTGTTGTCCGTGCGGACTAGCTTGCCCAACAGCAGTGGCCGGAACTGCTGCAAGGCTAAATGTACTGCCCACAGCTCCAGGCAGTTGATGTGCCACCCCGGCCCGTAGAAAGGCAAGGTCTGTCCAGGGGCTGAGAGAGCGGCGACACTGCTGGGAGATACCTACTCACAGTGTACCGTGGCGCCATGTCCACCTCGGGACCCGGGAGTGTAGCCAGTGCTGAAGTGGTCTCATATGAAGCAATCCGAGTGGCGTGACTGCAGCTGCGGATGCCATATGCCCCAGGAGCCTCTGAAACTGTTTCAGTGGTACCAAATTCCTGCCTCTGAAGGAACTCAGGCAGTTCAGCACTGCTTGGGCACGTTTCTCTGTGAGGCGTGCCGTCATACTCACCAAGTCTAACTCCACACCGAGAAAATAGATTCTCTGCACAGGGGAGAGCTTGCTCTTTTTCCAGTTGACCCGAAGCCCCGACTGGCTAAGGTGCCGGAGCACCAAGTCCTTGTGATCGTCCAACTGCTCTCTGGATTGGGCTAGGGTAAGCCAATCGTCGAGGTAGTTGAGGATTCTGATGCCCACTTCCCATAACGGGGTAAGGGCGCCTTCTACAACCTTCGTGAAAACACGGGGAGACAGGGAGAGCCCGAAGGGGAGGACCCTGTACTGCCATGCCTGACCTTCAAACGCAAACCGTAGAAACGGTTTTGTGCTCTCCAGCTCAGTCCCTGTCAGAAGATTTTTCACCAGCAAGCAGCAGAAGTCAATCAGAAGTTTATCGCCTATAAAGCTAAGCTCTGGGTCTCCAGCTCCTGAAGGCACAGTGATTCTCTCAGAGGCTCAGCATCTTGAACGGGAGCTTGTGCAAAGCCCGGTTCAAGACTCGCAGTTCCAGGATTGGCCGAAGGCCACCACCTTTCTTGGGTACGATGAAGTAAGGGCTGTAAAACCCCTGCCTCATCTCGGCTGGAGGGACCGGCTCGATTGCATCCTTTGCCAGGAGGACAGCAATCTCCTCGCAAAAGACAGGGGCATTCCGGACTGCCACCTATGTCTCGAGAACGCCGTTGAACTTGGGAGGTTGCCTGGCGAACTAAATCACGTAGCCGAGTCGAATTGTGCACGTGAGCCAGCGAGACAGGCTGGTGGATGGTGCATCACGCCGGGGCAGGATGTGCTGGATCGCCTCGGTCTGCTGCTGTACCGCCGAGAACTGCTGGGCGAAGCCCTCGATGGTGTAGCCGAACAGCCCTGCCTGGGAGATGGGGGCGTCGAGAAAGCGTGCTTTGTCGGCGTCCTTCATCTCTGCCAGGTTGAGCCAGAGATGGTGCTCCTGGACCACCATGGTGGACATCGCCTTCCCGAGGGACCGCACCGTGACTTTTGTCGCTCGTAGAGCAAAGTCAGTCGCCGTGCGCAGCTCCTGCATCAACCCCGGGTCGGTACTACCCTCGTGCACCTGTTTGAGCGCCTTGGCTTCGTGAACCTGCAGGATAGCCATGGCGTGCAGGGCGGAGGCTGCCTGGCCCGCAGCACTGTAAGCTTTGGCTGCGAGAGCGGCTGTCAGTTTACAGGCCTTGGACGGGAGACGCAGATGGTTCCTCCAAGTGGCGGCGTTTCGTGGGCACAGGTGCACCGCGATCGCTCTCTCCACCTGGGGAATGCCCGCGTACCCCCTGGCCACTCCGCCGTCGAGGGTAGTGAGGATGGAGGTGGCGGACAAGGGGCTTCTGGCCATGAAAGGGGCCATCCAGGACTTTGCCAGCTCCTCATGCACCTCCGGGAAGAAAGGCACCGGAGTAGAGCGCGGTTGTGAGCCGCGCCCCGCTCAGAGAAACCAATCGTCCAGCCGCGAGGGCTCAGGACTGGGCGGTCTGTTGACCTCCAGCCGATACTCACGGTTGCCCGGGCAATCATGGCCGTCAGCTCCGGGTCCGGTGCGCTGGTGGCAAAAACACCCGAGGGGGGCAGCCCCACCGAACCTTCATCCTCGGAGGACGTGAACCCATCCCCCGATGCTGCAGTCGACATCCTATCCACAGATGGCACACCGAATGAAATGCTGGGCACCCCATGGGACGGACCAGCGAAATCACCCGGGAACCGGACGGGACGTTCTCTGCGTGAGGAGTAAAAGGTCCGTGGGGATGTACCCGGCAGAGAGGCTCTTACAGTAACCCTCAGATCTCCCAGAGCGTCAGCCGGCGATCCTCTGCTCGAGCCAGAGAGACCATCACGGGTGGTGGCAGAGGGTACCAATCCTTTCATAAAGGAAAGGCGAGATCGCAGCGAAATCATGCTCATACGCCCACAACAGACGCATGAGTCATCCAAGAATGCATCTTCAGCGTGTTGGAGGCCAAGACACTGAAGACAACGATCGTGTCCGTCATCCGCAGACAGGAAACGACCGCAACCAGAAGGACACGGACGAAAGCGGCATCTTGAAAAAGACGCGATCGTCCGGGATTTGCTCTTTTAGAATTTGCTATCTTGGTTGAAGTGCCCAGGGGAATCGCTGATGAGAGGGACTCCGCTGATCGCACCGTTACGCCAACCAGGAACAAAACAAAGATGAAAGGCTTTGTGGAGATCAGCACTCTTCTCATCCACTCGGCTCCGAAGCAAAAAATCTAATGAGTGGATGCACCTGTCGCCCTTTTATACCCGTATGCACGGGGAGTGGCTCAGGTATGCAAAATCCACTAGCCAATTTCATTGGCGTTTTCTCTTTAGTCAGAGATGATCGGGGCTTCCAAGTAAATCCCCTATGTCGTCACGACATAACTCGTAGTGACCGACAGATAGGGAATGGATGTTCCCTAAATTGGAATAGTATAAGGACAGGCAACAGATACTGGTTGAGATTCTGCCAATGATATTGGTGGGAACAGTTGAAAACAACACAATATTCCCCATTATGACTGATGATGTGGTGAGGTATATACCAACATTCGTCAGAGTCTGTTGTCTCTTTATTTACTTCCTGGACAGCTCCGGTCTGCTTGAGCTTCACCATCTCTCCTCTGTAGGTCTCTGCTTTCAGTGGATCTTTGAACAAACGTTTCTCAATACTGCGCAGGTTATGCATGACTGACACCTTAGGGGCGTGCAACTGAGGCATATCCTTCTGCTGTAGTAAGGGTATTGCCAGTCGAAGAATGCCATTCACTTCTGTGCGGATGGTCTTGGCTTCAAGTATCTTTAAAGCCTCCTGATCTTGTTTGGATGGAGTCACCTCTTTATCATCCTTGTAGGGAATAGCTTCTATCTGCCAGAGTCTTTGGACGTTCTTAAAGAGCTCATCTTGTGTTGGAGAGACAGATGTCAGCATGCATTGTAGGGAGGATGCAGGCCGCCCCATGAATGATGCAGAGCCCTGGAGGGTCCATCGCAGGCGTGTGCAGACAGCAGAAGTTTATTCCTCCACGTCCACTGTGTTCTGAAAACTGTCATCTCCGGCTTGCTTAGTTGGGGACAATTTATTTCCAGCGATATCGTCGACTTGATTGCACTGATACTATTTAAACTGAACTGAGCTGGACGATGCCATCACTGAGTTCAATAATGAAATGCCTTCAACTGAAAATTGAGTATTTAATCTTGTCATTTTACATGATTGACACAATATTTTCCTATTTTGATATTGTGCAGTTGTTTTGAAAAAAAATGTATTGTTAAAAGCGCTATATAAATAAAGTTGACTTGACTCGACTTTATTCAGGTTATAATTGGATTTTCTTTCCCCTGGCTGTTCCCCATGTTCTTTGTTATTATTTTTTTTTTGTTATTATGTTGTATTGTATTTACATTTGGCTCTCATATTGCTCTCCCGGTACTTTGATGTCATACACTGATCATTCTGCGCAGCGCCGCTTCAAGTCGAACACACTTCTTATGTTGCCACTAGGCTTGTTTGACTTCATGCCGCCTTACGATCACATGTGCCATCAACAGTACCGTTTCTAGGCATAGGCGAGCTAGGCGGTGGCCTTAGGCGCCACCAGCTGAAGGGGCGCCAATGAGCACACGTACTGGCACTACATCGTAGCATAGTTGCGATAAAGAGTTACACGGTCACCCTGAAATATGACTACCGCCCACTGGATCCCCAACATCATTGGGCTAGAGTACTGTCAATCTGACGATGCCTGTATGCCATTAGATCAGAGCGCTAATCGGAATAAGATACTGTATCAGATAAGCAGAATCGGAATCGGAATCGAAATTGATAAAACTCAAACGATACCCAACCCTATCTGTGAGTGACTTTAAAATGTAAGAAAGTATGCAGATTTGAAGACTACAATAAAATGTCACTTCTGCTGTTAATGTCGTTTTGCCAGGCTACTATGAGATGATAGCCTAATTGTTATATAATTCAGATGGGCTATCTATTATTTTTAAGGTTTATCAAAAAGTGTATATTTCAAACTATGATTGGTGGTACATTTTGACAATATTACCATACTTAGATTTTTTTTTTTTAAATAGGACAAATATGCAATATGAAAATAATTTAAGAAAAAACACAAGATTTGGTTCTCAAAAAGCCTTTTTCCAAAAGGTAAATCTTAAAAAGGGGGTTTGTCTTAAAATCAGGGTCGTCTTATATTCGGGTGAATAAGGTAAGTTGTACTTTAGTTGCTAGTATCACATTATAGACTCAACATTAACTATATCCTTGAGTTACTGTAATATAATGTTCATTAATGAGAACACAAAGGGCAAGACTGTGGCCTGTTTGCAAAAATATATATATCAAAACTAAAGCAGTGGCAAGAACATTTACTTCAGCATAGTATTACATCATTGTGTTGTCTTAAATCTCTCAAGAGATGAATCAGAAGATATATTTGGATACAATGACGCAAATGTCCAACGATCTTTGTAACATAGGAAAATAAGGACGATCATTTACAGCAGAGTAAAGCAGCTCATAAGTGTTCAGACTTTCAAAGTCATTTTGTGCTCTGGCTCTAAAACTTCATGTATACAGGTTTGTGAATGAAATATTATGCAGAAACTTTACATGTGTATACTTTCAACATTTGAAATTATTTGTTTTAAAAGTAAGATGAAAATTTTGTGAATTCCCTAAATTTAGTTTTTTGTCTTCATGGTAATTTGTATTTTCAGCTTGTTCAAAACATCAAGCACAAAGCTGCCATGAGTTCTTTAAATTCAAGTTTTATCCAAAATATGTCCATTGTTCGTCCAGAATACTTTTTCATCACTGGACTTTCAGGTATACCATACAGCAGTTATTACTATATATTTTTATGTGTCACATATTTTATTGCTGTAATTGGGAACTCTACAGTCCTCCTCGTCATTGCTCTGGAACGAAGTCTGCACAGTCCAAAATACATTGGTTTGTTTAACTTGGCTTTGGCTGACCTTGGTGAATCTAATGCGTGGATTCCTAACACGATGAAGATTTTTTTTTCTGACTCACAGTACATGTCCTACAATGCTTGCTTGGCAAACATGTTTTTTGTAAACCTCTTTGTTACTCTGCAAAGTGCCACTCTTGTTGTTCTGGCACTTGATCGTTACATTGCAATTTGTTTGCCATTAAGATATCATGCAATAGTGAATAATACTGTCATGTCTTTAGTGTTTGTAGTAGTATGGACATTTAACACTTCTCTGGTGGCCCTGGCAGCGTCTTTGATGACCCGACTTTCATTCTGTAAATCTAATGTGGTAGAGAGTTATTTTTGTGATTATGGACCAGTGTTGCAGATGGCATGCAATGACAACAGCATTAATATTTTCATAACAAACCTCATCGCAACTTTGTTCCTTGTTGCACCATTGTTCATTATAGTCCTGTCATATTTGGGCATTCTTTTTGCCTTAAGTAAAATTACAACTTGGGAAGCTCGTTTAAAAGCACTGAAGACCTGTGTTTCTCACCTTTTGTTGGTCGTATCTTTCTTTCTTCCTATCATATGCATTTTCATTGCTTCATCGATTACTTCTCTCACTCTCAATGCCAGAATCATTAGTGCATCTCTTTCATTGTCTCTTCCACCAATGTTAAATCCCATTATTTACGTTTTAAACACAGCTGAAATCAGAGTCTTAATTCAAAAACTGCTTAAAAACAGAATTGTGCCAATTAGAAAGAACATTTCAAAACGATGGCAATGATTGTTTGTGTTCTTCCATCATTAGGAATTAAATTACCTATATGAAAAATTGTATATATTTTTTCATAAATGTTTTTAGATTCAATATATGGAAAATACAGCTGTATCGATCATAGTTAAATTCACTCCGCTACATTCCTAACATTTGGGCATTTGAAGCTTAATGTTTGTTGGTGAGCAGCAGCGATATGCAGTTTGTACAGTGTTCTTAATCACTGAGTCCAAGACAAACATATACATTGAAACAAAATAAACAAAATAGACTGAAAATTGTCAAATATATTGGAATACATTTTTGTGAGCAGTCTGTATTATTCTAACATAATTCATGTTGACCTAAGGTTTCACCCACCCAAATGCTGTTAACTGTCATGTTTGTTCATATATTCATATCAGTCATATAATGCAAATCAAGGATTCATTTTCACATGAGTAGGTCTGAGATCTCCTGACAAGGTTCTTTTTATCGTCTCTTTACTGCGATGTCTCAACTTTTTGTTATTTCTGTATTTTCTGTGCAATAAAGAATAAAAGCTGAAATAAGATATCAATATATTGATGCAAGCTTAAGGTAATCCTGTTTATTGATAAATAAGGTCTACACATATACAATCTTAATTTGTGTTATTATCTCAATTATTTTGGGGCAACCTCTCTAAAATTAGCACTGCAAAGTATCAGTTTTACTAGATAAATTGATACATGAATAAGAAAATAAGATGCAAATAATACAATGACATTGAGCTGTGTCATTTTTTGGGAGAGACTGTTGGAATAACAACAAACTCCAAATGTCATGATTCATCATTAACAATACTGTATGTGCAATGCTATTCAGCTAGGCCCCTATAGTCTAAATAGGCATTGTCATGTTTTAACTTTACTTTGTCATAAGGAAAACCACTACTAGCACAACAAATCCACAAATGGACACAATAATTCAAAAATGTATACTTTACTCTATGTAGGCATTGCAAGGCTTGCCCACACATAGCTGTGTAGATGGAGAGTGAACTAATTCCAGGCTAGGGCTAAAAGAAACATAATATTAGTGTGATCTATTACTTGTCTTTTTAGGCAAGTACCTGATATGGCTATAAATAGGGTCATAAAATAGTTACTGCATTTAAATATTATGGAAAAGGATTAGGGCCAAGCAATAATTAAAAAATAAAACCTTGAGATTAAATCAGTACAATGCGAAATGAAACTTGTTAAGTTTAACAGGAAATGTTTAAATAAAATGTTGAAAAGGAACTCGTTAAGTTTTGAGAATAAAGTCTCTTTTAATAAAGTTTCTATAAAAAAAAAAAAAATTGTTGAGAATAAACTCATTGTTTCAATCATCATACAGTAATGATAAATATAATTAAACTTCAGTTCACATATTAGCTAATGCTCATTTTTACATTTACAAATATTGTGAAAATATAGCTTAATTTTTCATTTTAAGCACTTCACAAACTATTCATGTAAATATATTAATTTACTTATAATCACAGTCTGTAAAGGTCATATATTTGTTTGTTGTGCAGACTTCTACTATTTGCAAATCTTAAATCATGTATGAATTATTTTTACAATTTTGCAGTACCCAATCTAAACTGGAAACTATTCATCAATTGAAGGTGAAAGTGACCCATACTTGGAATTAGTGCTCTGCATTTACCCATCCAAAGTGCACACACACAGCAGTGAACACACACCCGGAGCAGCGGGAAACCGGAGCCCGCTGAGCAGTTGCAGGTTCGGTGACTTGCTCAAGGGCACCTCAGTTGTGGTATTTAGGGTGGAGAGACAGAGACATTCACTCCCCCCACCTACAATTCATGTCAGACCGGAGACTTAAACTCGCAACCTTTGGGTTACGAGTATGACTCTCTAACCATTAGGCCACGACTTCCAAGAAAATAGTGTTATGTCAGAAAATATTCAACAGAACACCGTATTTCTGTGCCATGCGGTTTGATGTTACAAAAGCCTTGAAAATATATGTCTGTGAGTATTTAAAATTTGCGGTGATATTTGCGGCATTTTTTATTGTTTTGCGGTGAAAATATACCATGGACAACATTCTTCTAACATTGTTATAACTTTTCTGACTTCGAGAACCACCGTTGGGCTCCAGACTAACATTTGAGGACACCAGCACCAGTGCCATAAAGTTCTACAGAAGGTGGCACCAGCACCTGACAGTAACACACTCAGCCTAATCGCACATGTACATCTCGGAGATGTCTATTGGATGTTTGCATTTACATATGCAAGATGTCTCTAAGACGTTTCCTGTCAGATATCAAATAGACATTTATTAGAATGCATGTAAAACTGCTTCTGAGACATTTATCAGATTACAAATTGTTTCCCAGATATTTAGCAGATGTCTTACAGATGTCGGGTCTCGGGTCTGATCACCTGTCCTTTGCTGTCTCTGTGTTGTGGTGTTATGTGCGTGGCTTTGTTTTGACGGCTCGCCACGTGCGCATTGTCAGCATTATTGTTTCCCCGCCCTCCTTATTTCTCTGCTCGTTAGCTCATCTTGTTTCACACCTGGTTCTTATCTCTTTAGCTTCCCCTTTATAGCTCACTGTGTTTCCCTGTCCTTTGTCAGACTGTTGTGGTTATCCCCATTGCTCTGATTGTATCGTTTGTCTCGCTCACCTCTTGTCTTGTCTCATTCAGGCTCCAGTGCTCGTTGCTGCTAGTTTGTTCCCTGCACCCGCTCTATGTGTTCAGATAACCGTGGGCTTCCTCCGGCATCCACCATCCCTGGGTCTCTGCGGACTCATTAGTGGATTGCTCAGCCTCTCGCTCGGATTAGCGAGCTACCTCGCCTGCTTCATCTCATCTGCCACTGTTGCGGCTTGTCCCGCCACCGCTGTCCACCCATCTGTGTGGTAGAGGATTTCACGTCCACACGAACTGTCCACGGAAGCACTCATCACCTGCTCAGATTATTTTCTGTTCAATAAAGACTCTTTGTTCCCGCATCTGAATCCAGCCCTCTTTCCTGACAGAACAGTTTGACCAACGATGGATTCAGCGGGTTCGCCGCGATGGGTTAATTCGGCAGCGCCCGCGAATGAGGAATCGTGGGCTCCATGCTATGCTACATTTGTGGATTTTTGCCAGGAGATGATGAAGCTGTTTGACCGATCATCCCAGGGAGATGAAGTGGCAGCTCAGTTGTCTCGTTTGTCCCAGAGGAAATGTTCTGTCACTGACTATGCCATTCAGTTTCAGACTCTAGCGGCGGTTTGCGGCTGGAATAAGGGCGCGCTACGTGCGTGTTTTTTGGAGGGACTGGATTATACCATCGCCGATGAACTAGCTGCTGTGGATCTTCCTCGGGAGCTGCATAATTTGGTCAATCTCACGCTCCGTTTGGAGGGCCGTCTAAACCGCCGCCAACGCAGTCAACCCACCACTCCGTGGCGCCACCTGGATCCCTCGTCGTCCGATGCTGTGAGTCCTCTGTCAGCTGAGGTTGAGCCCATGCAACTAAGTCGGCTCCGGCTCATGCCGCAGCAGAGACAGGAGCATTTAACTCAGGGATTGTGTCTGTATTGCAGCAAGGCTGGCCAATTCATCCTTCAGTGTCCGTTAAAAGTCAAGGCCAACCAGTGAAGGGAGAGTCCTGGTGGGCTCCTCTCCCAGTACAAACTCTCCAGCCATGCGCACTCAGCTGCCCTTTCGACTCTTCTTCCAGGGAGGTTCTCACACTGGCCACACCCTTCTGCATTCGGGGGCTGAGGAGAATTTTCTGTATTCTGCCACTGCTCAGAAATGGAACATCTCGACCATTCCCCTGGCCAAGCCTACTACAGCGTGGTCATTAGTGGGCAATTCCCTCACCACCATCACTCATGTCACACCTTGTGTAAGTCTTTTCCCTCTCTGGTAAACATTGTGAGCAGATCAAACTGTTTATTATTGACTCCCCTAAGGCCCCGTTAGTTTTTAGAACATCCTTGGTTGCTGAAACACAACCCACATATTGATTGGGTCAATAATGCTATTTTGGCCTGGAGTCAGTCTTGTCATGTGTCATGTTTAGGTGCTGCTTTTCCTGCTGTATCTGTGTCTTGTGTCTGGCAGGTGGACCCCCCTGACTTGACCGGCATCACGGTGGGGTACTGCGATCTTCGTGCGGTTTTCAGTAAGTCCCGGGCCGCCTCGCTACCTCCGCATTGTCCCTACGACTGTGCCATAGACCTTCTCCATCTAAGGGTCGGTTATACTCCCTTTCCGGTCCTGAAAAAGAAGCCATGGACCAGTATATATGGCAGTCACTACAGGCTGGGCTCATTCGCCATTCCTCCTCTCCCGCCGGTGCAGGGTTTTTATTTGTTCAGAAGAAAGACGGCTCCCCATGCCCTTGTATTGATTTGTATTGATTGACTAGGCCCTAACCCTTACCTCCGCAATGCCTACCATCTGGTGTGCATTCGGGAGGGGAATGAGTGGAAGATGGCATTCAACACCCCTTCGGGACACTACTAGTATCTGGTTCTTCCGTTTGGTCTTTCCAATGCTCCAGCCGTTTCCCAGGGTCTCGTCAATAGCGTTCTGGATGACACGATTAATCAGTTTGTCTTTGTGTAATTGGATGATATTCAATTTTTTTCCCCATCCCTCTAATTACACACCCAGCATGTTAGGCGGGTCCTCCAGCGTCTGTTAGAGAACAAGTTGTTTGTCAAAGTGGAGAAGTGTGAATTCCATGCCAAGTCTGTTACGTTCCTTGGCCATATCATCTCTCTACCAGGGGGATTAAACCAGACCCCGCTAAGATAGAGGTTGTCACCAAGTGGCCAGTCCCCGACTCCCATAAGGCTCTGCAGCATTTCCTGGGTTTTGCTAACTTCTATCGGCGATTCATCAGGAATTTTTGCCTTGCGGGCAAGTTGCCGGTGCCAGCTGCGTTGCGCTCTGAAGTCCTTCAGTGGGGGCATGAGTCCAGGCTTGTCTGCCATCCAGGGATTCGGAGAACATTGTTTGCCATCCGTCAACACTTCTGGTGGCCCACACTGGCCGCAGATGTCACACCTGGTTCTCGTTATCTCTTTAGCTTCACCTTTATAGCTCCCTGTGTTTCTCTGTCCTTTGTCAGATTGTTATGGTTATCCCCATTGCTCTAACTGTATCATCTGTATCGCTCACCTCTTGTCTCGTTCAGGCTCCAGTGCTTGTTGCTGCTAGTTTGTTCCCTGCACCCCCTCTGTGCATTCAGATACCCGTGGGCTTCCTCCGGCATCCACCATCCCTGGGTCTTTGCGGACTCGTTAGTGGATTGCTCAGCCTCTCGCTCGGATTAGTGAGCTACCTCGCCGGCTTCATCTCATCTGCCGCTGTTGCGGTTTGTCCCGCCGCCGCCGTCCACCCATCTGTGTGGAAGAGGATTTCACGTCCACAGAAGCACTCATCACCTGCTCAGATTATTTTCTGTTCAATAAAGCCTCTTTGTTCCCACATCTTAATCCAGCACTCTTTCCTGACAACAGATTTAATCGTGCTGTCTGGATAGTTGAGATGCAGATAAAATTAACTTTTATTTCTGTCATCCATAATGTCTAAAAATAATTTGATAAAAAAAATTAAAAAAATATATATGGAGTGGATTTGGCTAATAAGCCTATACGTCATATAGTGGTAATTTAATGTCCTTTTTATTATTAAATAAGTGTTTGCTTTCCTAAATTATGAAACTTTTAGTTTTTATAAATAGAGGCAACCTATGAAGGATGAACTAATAATGTCATCACATTAAAAAAAACTTTCAAATTAGGTAGGTAAAAAAGTTTGTAAACCAGGCTGTTTTCGGGCACCATTGACTTCCATAGTAGGAAAAAAAAAATACAATGAAAGTTAACGGTGCCCCAGAACTGCTCTGTTTCCCACATTATTTAGAATATCTTCCTTTGTGTTCAGCAGAACAAAGTGTCCAATGTGGCTCTTGTAAGTCGGACATAATGAGAACGCAAGGCTGTTCATTCCATTTTTCAAACTGAGAAACAACCTTTCTTTGACTGAATGCGTGCTGTGATGATGTCACAGCACGTGTCTAAGCCCAAAATCTGCGGATAAAAATTTGCGCAATTACGAACATTTACGAGCTCTTGCGAAATTTGCGGAGTTTGCTTGATTTTGCGATAAATTCAGCGATCACAGAATCGCAAAATCCTGGAGGGACTGAGAACGCACTACGCAGAAACATCAAAACGCTCTGGATTTTGTTATTTATTCAATAAGATTTGGGATTAAACATTTAGGAATAACATTACCATATAGGCACTGAATTGATATAGATGCTTTCGGGATGTAAAAGGAAAATCGTTCAGAGCAACGCCTGCGGGCGTGGAAGGAGCGACGGATAAGGTGAGCAGAGTTGAATTTCTGTTTGTCTTTGTGAGGTTGGATGTTTCATCAAAAAGTTGAATGTCTGTGTTCCCGGGGCGGGAGAAGTGCGTTCGATGGAGGCATTTGGGAAAATCTGCAGGAGTTCGTTAACGGGCTTGATTTCCTTTGTTATAAGCTGAAAGTGGAGTCGAATTGAGATGGTCTTATTAAGAGCATTGTTAGCTGGAAGTGAAGTGATGGAGGCCGTCAGGTTGGGACACTTTTCACAGGAAAGGGCGGGGACGAATGCCGGAACAATTGACGGTGAAACGGACCAATGACTGCTGCTAATATATAATATATAATATATGGTCATGGCGGTGATTAACAGGACTGGATGATTAGGCTCCTGCCATTTGTTAACTTCATTTAGTAAGTGTTTTATATTGATCCGCTATTTACATTTAACATTTTCACCGGTGTGATCAGTTTTGGATTGTCCCTGGAGCATACGATCACACCAGTGTTGGGGTGTAACGATATATAACGCAGTACGATATTTTGCGATGCAAAAAATGTTACGATATGCATCATAGAGTGGTGGCGATACTTTTACGATATGACGACAGTCTAATCCTATTGGTTGAGATGTCCAAAATAATTAGGAACCACAGTTTCCACAAGTACCTTCACTCGATTGGGATGTTCTCTTTTATTCTGTACGGCAAGGGATGTTTCCAACACCTTGTTGAATCTATGCCATGTAGAATTAAGGCATTTCTGAAGGCAAAAGTGGATCCAACCCAGTACTAGTAAGGTGTACCTAATAAAGTGGCCGGTGAGTGTATTTTATATGTTGTTGATATGTTAAAATTCACATATTTTTGAACTATTTGGCCTTCCATAGCTAACAAAGTACTTGTACTGAAAGCACCTTTCTCTGTCTCTTCACTCCATCAGTGAAATCTGACCACTGCTACAATGTGCTGCAGCTCTGCAGTGTCATAGCCTCACGGTTTAAATCACTGGACTAGTGAAAAAAAATATATAAAAACTAAAGCAATGGCCAAATGTTTATTTTCATAATAGTATTACATCATTATGTTGTCTGAAATGTCTCAAGAGATGAATCAGAAGATATATTTGGATTCAATGACGCAAATGTCGCAAATGATCTTTGCAACATAAGTGAATAAAGACAAGCAAATACAGCTGAGTAATTTCATTTAAAGCAGCTCACAAGTGTTCAGACTTCCACAGTCTTTGTTTTCTCTGGTTATATAACTTCATATTTGCAATTCTGTGATTATATAACTTCATATTTACAATTCTGTGATTTAAATATTATGCAGAAACTTTGCATAATGTATACAATTGTTAGAGGTATATGATGATAATTTTGTGAATTCTCTAAATGTTGTATGTCTTCATGGTAATTTCTATTTTCAGCTGTTCAAAACATCAAAAACAAAGCTTTCATGAGTTCTTTAAATATGAGTTTTGTCCAGAATATGTCTATTGTTCGTCCTGAATACTTTTTCATCATTGGTCTAACAGGTCTACCATACAGCAGTTATTATTATATTTTTTTATTTATCGCATATTTTATTGCTGTAATTGGGAACTCTATTGTCCTTCTCATTATAGCTCTTGAACGAAGTCTGCATAGTCCAAAGTACATTGGTGTGTTTAACTTGGCCTTGGCTGATATTGGTGAAACTAATGCAGTGATTCCTAACATGATGAAGACTTTTTTTTCTGACTCACAGTACATGTCCTACAACGCTTGCTTGACAAACATGTTTTTTGTAAACTTCTTTATTACTGTGCAAAGTGCCACTCTTGTTGTTCAGGCATTTGATCGCTTCATTGCAATTTGTTTACCATTAAGATACCATGCAATAGTGAATAATACTGTCATGTCTTTACTGTTTATAGTATTATGGGCATTTAACACTTCTCTGGTGGCTCTGGCGTCTTTGATGAACAGACTTTCATTCTGTAAATCTAATGTGGTACAGAGTTTTATTGTGATTCTGGACCAGTTTTAAGGTTGGCATGCAACGATAACAGTATTAATATGTTTATAACAAACCTCATCGCAGCTTTGTTCCTTATAGCACCATTGTTCATTATAGTCCTGTCATATCTGGGCATTTTTATGCCTTAAGTAAAATTACAACTTGGGAAGCACGTTTAAAAGCACTGAAGACCTGTGTTTCTCATCTTTTGTTGGTCGGAATATTTTTCTTCCTGTAATATGCATGTTCATTGCATCATCAATTATTTCTCTTACTCCCAATGCTAGAGTCATCTGTGTATCTCTTTCATTTACTCTTCCACCAATGTTAAATCCCATTATTTATGTTTTAAACACAGCTGAAATCAGAGTCTTATTTCGAAAACTGCTTAAAAACAGAATTGTTAGAAAGAACATTTCAAAATGACTGTAAAGATTGTTTGTGTCCTTCCAACATTAGGATTTCAATTATTATATATATTTTATTTTCATTAATGTTTTTGGATCCATTATGTGGAAAATAAAATTGTATGAGCAGAAAATAGTTGTAATTGCATGTAGGTGAACAACAGTTATATGAGGTTTATTTTTTATGAATGAATACATCTGATTTTAATGTGTATGCACTGTGTTCTTAATTATTAACCCCAAGAAACAACAAAATAGACTAAACATTGTACAAGCTATCTGAATGCATTTTTTTGTGAGCAGTCAGTATTATGCTGACATATTTCATGTTACCCTGGTTTCATCCACCCAAATGCTGTTAACTGTCATTTGTTTATGTTCATATCATTCCTTCGTAATTACGTTCAATAAAGCAAATCAAGGATCCATTTTCACAAGAGTATGTCTGAGATCTGCAGATAAGGTTCTTTTTATTTTTCTCTGTTGTGACATCTCAACTTTTTTTATTTCTGTATTTGCTGTACAATAAATAATAAAAGCTAAGCATTTACCTATATATCAATCTTTCAGATGACTGCAAATCAGTGCTGTCCAAAGGATTTTCTTTCACTCCATTTACTTGGGGAAGTTTCAAACAAAGGTAGATATTTTTACATTTTATGGCAGTCTACATTTAAAAGTGTGGTATCACCAAAAATCAAGTTCATCGGTCAATTCCCAATGTTAAAGAGTCCAAAATATCAAGTCATTTTTGTCCAAAGTCCACTTTTTTTTCCCCATCAACAATAATTCTACACTGAATACATAACAAAAAAAAATAAAGTATTTTTGAGGTAGAAAGTTTTTTTCAGATTAAAGGAACTCGTCAGTACAATCATACAAAGAGCCAAAAAAGATGCATTTGACTGGCTATCCACCAGAGATAATAAAAGGTGCTGACAAAGGAGGTATGATGTGTGTATGGAGTAAGAACAAATATATAAGGAAAGCTAAGTGACAATTAAATTAATCTTATTAATCCTTGCTGTCTTCTAATCAATTGGATATTATGAAGCAAATTTGTAATGAGATAATGATTGATGCAATAAATGAAAATTGGATTTCACAGAAGTAATATGACAATCGGGTTGTCTGCAACCCAGTGTTACTGGTGTTCTATATGGTACCTAAGATTCGTTTAACCCACCAGGAAGACCAATTATCAGTGGCAATGGATCTATTGCTGAACCGATATCTAAATATAATTATTATTTTATAAAACTTTTACTGATGGAATTGTCATCTTATATTCAAGACACCACAGAATTTTTTAAGGAAATAGTGACAATTCAAAATATTGGTGTCTGTTTTATCGTGACAATGGATATGGAATCTGTTTACAGCAATATAATCCATGATGAAGGTCTGAAAGGATGCCAACACACCTCGAGTCGAGTGAGCCTTGACCCCAAAGGCGAGGGGAGATCAGAGGACTCATAGGCAATAGAAATCGAATCAACTATCCACCAGATGAGGGTCTAATTAGAAGCAGGTAGACCTCTCTTAGGAGGACCATGGCATACTAGCAGTTGCAGGGGCGTGTCTAGAGGGGGGGCATGGGGTGGCACCGGCCCTCCTCAAATTGTGCTTGGCCTCCTCCTGTGCCCCCCCAACAGCACAGACTTTATAAGAGTATAACATCTGCGGTGTGGGAGCAGTCTGGGAGCATTTAAAATCTCACGCGCTACTGCTGATGTCATACATTAATCGGCAGTGTAGCGTCGCTTGAAGTAGAACCTATGAGTAGAACTCACCTACTCACCTACTCACCGAATACAATGCCATTGGATCAGAGTGGTGTCAATTACACAGCTCAAAGGAGAAGCGCAATTTGCAGGCTGCAGATCACATCTCTGTTCATAAGTATAAAATTAAAATTATAGGTGTGTTGAAAAGCTGTTGAAATGTTGAAAGCTCCTTAGAGTTTGTGCTTATTTGTGTTGCCGCGATGCACCAGCACTGCTTAAAATAGAAATCATTATGTAAAGTTTCTTCCTGTTGTTTCAAAGATTAAAGGCACAATCACTTCCCCAACTAGTCTGCAGTAACGTGGTGAATGCTAAAATGTGGGGTTTTAATAATGTTAGCGTTCTGACACTTGGAATTTTAAGATGTAGAATAATAAACACCTGTTTGTATTAAATAAACAAAGTTTTTGCATGTAGTCTTACATTTGTTTTTGTTTAGTTTGCAATGTCCAAGAAAAGGTTCATATTTAATGATTGTCTTTAATCGGATTATAATATGGCTGCTAAATATACTATTTGTGTAATATAGATGATTATTATAACGAATTTAATAGATACGGGAAGAAGGAGGCGGGAACCGGCGAACATTCAATACTTTAATAATAAAATAAACAAACACAAATCAAAAGCGGCAGCCCCTCACGGACGACTGCCGCACACAAAACACAAACTAAAATCCAGGCCTGGTCCTCTCTTGTCTTCCACTGTCGTCACTCCTCATTTAACCCTTCCGAAGCTCCTCCGTGGGACTCGAGACCGGTGAGTGGCACAGGTGTCGTTCATTACCATTTACTCCACCGGCCTCGCCTCCGCTCCCACGGCTCGGCCCCGCCCACTGCCACATACCCCATCGCCTCGCAGGCCGGGGTACCCACGAGACTGCGCTCTACTCCCTCCCCCTCTCCCGGGGAGCCTGGCCAGGGCGGCCGCGGCGTACCTGGGGGTAAGGACAGACGAGGCGAGAGAAAAGGAGACGGAAGGATGAGGAGTGACAGAGAAGAGAGAGGGGAGAGATAAAAATAAAAATCTCGGTCCGGTTCCCGGACACACTGCTGCTCGGTCCTCGACCAGCAGAGTGGCTCACTCGCGGTGCCATGCGATGGTACTGGACATCTTTGGTGGACGGCCCGATGCTCCTCCGCCTCCTGGCGGATGGCGATGGCTCCTCCGGTCGAGGGCAGCCGGCAGCGAGTGCCCCGTTCCCTGCTCCTCACCAAACATGGCGGATGGCAACAGGCTTCGGCCTCCAGGCGAACGGGGCCGACTCCTCCGCTCCCTCTCGGATGGCAGCCACCCCTCCTCAACCCAGGAGCACGGTAGAGAGTCTTCCGTCCCACCTGTTCTTCTTTTGCTCCAGCACCACCGCTTCGGGCAGCCACTGGTGGTCTCCGCTACTTCCTGCTGCCCGATCTCCTCAGCACCGCGATCCCCCTCAGCAGCGAGGGCTCTCTGACAGCGTGTCCCTCCTTCCTTGCGGGTTTCGGCAACAATGTAACGAAGTTGATAGATACGGGAAGAAGGAGGCGGGAACCGGCGAACATTCAATACTTTAATAATAAAATAAACAAACACAAATCAAAAGCGGCAGCCCCTCACGGACGACTGCCGCACAAAAAACACAAACTAAAATCCAGGCCTGGTCCTCTCTCGTCTTCCACTGTCGTCACTCCTCATTTAACCCTTCCGAAGCTCCTCCGTGGGACTCGAGACCGGTGAGTGGCGCAGGTGTCGTTCATTACCATTTACTCCACCGGCCTCGCTCCATTCCCACGGCTCTCGGCCCCGCCCCACTCGCCACAATTATGTTAAAAAAAAATTAAAAGGGGACAAAGGCACAGCAGCAATACATTCAAGGTTTCTACAAGACGTGCAGAGTTTCCGCACTTACCCAAATGTCATGATTCATCATTAACAATGTCATGCAATGATATTCAGCTAGAGCCCTTCTGATTAAAATGGCAACTCAACTACTCAATTTTTATTTTTAATTTTTTACTGTGTCAAAAGGAAAACCACTATTTGCCAACAAATCCACAATAGCATTCAAGATCAAGTTGTTGTGGCATTGTTGCAGGCCCCTCTAAGCCCTATGCAATTTTGCCCACATTGCAAATTAATTAAGAATTAATGTGAATAAAGAATTGCATCATCGATTGAAAGTGTTTTTGCTCCAGAGTAACTTTTTGTTTTTCAAATGTCACCTGTTAACGAGCTGCATAGAGACATAGCTGTCATTGAGTCTGGCCTTTGCACTTCAATGTCTGTCTGGTTTGGCTCAGCTACAACATCAGGCATCAGAAGACTACAGAGATTGGTTGAGTCTGCTGAACAGACTATCAGTGCCCTGCACACCCTTCAAGAACAGTATACATCCAGAGTGAGGAAATGGGCTCAGAAAATCACTCTGGATCCCTCCCATGCAAGTCATCCCTTTTTGAACTTTTGTTATCTCGTCTGGCTGCTGGCTATAGAGCCTAATTACCAGGACAGTCAGACACAGATCAGTTTCTTCCCCAGGCAATTCACCTTATGAACAATTAAAGGAGCCTCATTATGTCTTCTCTTCTGGCTCTCAACGGAGGCGGTCGCTTTCTCTCCCCGTCCTCACCCTTATCTTCCCTGCTTTGCTCCCTTGTCTCGTGAGAGACTCTCTCACTGCTCTCCAAACTAAAATATTATGGATTAACTGGTCTCTTAATGCAATTGACACCATCGAAACTTGGGTTTCGGGAACCTGACTGCCCTGACGGAACGCTCGCAGCCGGCTATACGATGGCGCGTGGAGAGGTGGCGAATCGTGTGTCTTGGCGGCTCTTTCCGTGGAGGACATTGATATCTACCTTTTCGGCACCATGATAACAGGTATTTTTTGCTGATTGGATTAGGCTCTGCCCTGGGTTATCAAGAATTCAGAAAACGGAACAGCTGTCCAAAGCCCCACAAGGCTGCCCGTATGATTGAAGCTGTGGGAAGAGCGGTCAGCATTGAGACTGAACTATAATCGCAATATGGATTCTACCAAGGAGAAGTTCACGGCTTTACAAAGGAAAATTGATTAAAATGAGACCAAAATGGACAAAAACGGACAGAGAGTAGCCTGCAAAAATTGGAATGTTTACTCGCCCCAAAGACAAAACAATCTTATCTTTTTCTGGCTCCCCTACAGTGGCCTTGGCAAGGCTGTTGCAGGAAAAAACCCCAGAAGTGCAATGCAGTGAGACACTCTCGCGTTCCTCCCCCACCCTACAGACATTACAGACATTGCCCCCCTCGACCATGTCTGTCTGTTCGGCTCTATCCGCTACAACATCAGGCATCAGAAGACCAGAGATTGGTTTAGTCTGCTGGACTATCAGATGGCTGCTTGCTGGGCCGGATTCACTTCCCCTGTGGCTATGAACAGTATACATGTGCCAGTGTTGAGGTGGGCTCAGAAAATCACTCTGGATCCCTCCCATCATAGTCATAATTTTTTCTCCTCCCTTTCCTCATGTAAATGCTGTATTTTTCTTCAATTCTACTTGCATTTCACTACTGATCAGTTTCTTGTATGATTGCACCTGTATGAACAATAATAAAGAACCATGCGTCCTCATCGATCCAGGCTTGGTGCAAAAACACTATCAAATTAAATCTTTCTGAAATGTAACAGTCTGCATAAAACTTTGTCTTTGGACACAGAAAGGTCTTTACTCACTGTATATGTAAACAGGACCCAGTAGATTTTAGTATTATATGCTCATTTGTGCATTGAATTTGTCTGAAAATGTAATTATCTGTTATTTTCTGTAATGTTTGGAGCTTTTAAATCACAATTCTATGAAAAGATCATATTTTTTATTATTATGCAGAATAATTGTAGTGTAAATTGATTAATATAGGTTTATGCACTGACGATGGAACTAAATGACAAAAAAAATATATTTATATTTCCTGAATTTTCTATAAATGTTTTCATTTACAGGGAGATGTTTTAGATCAAATGTAACATGCTACATTCAAATGTAACAAAGTTTTGTACATACTTTATTCTGTATAAAATTAAATGAATGACTTCAGTAAAAGTTTGTGTGCTTTATAAGACACTTTTTTCAGACATTTTGTAGAAGTAATTAGTTTTAATATTTAAAAACTGATTTAGCCTCATGCACTGTTAATTACAATGACAATTACAATGACTAGCTATTGTTAAAAATAGAACAAAGACTTGAAAAGTGACTTGGACTCTACCTCAGAGACTTAAGACTTGACTTGGACTCCACTTTAAAGACTTGAGACTTGACTTGGACCTCAGAGACTTGTGAACATATCTGCTTCATACTTAATGTTTCATTAATTGCATTTAATTGATAATACTTTCAATAAACCATTCGCTATGAGTTTTAAAAAGCCACCTTTGTCATTAAAATATCATTCAGTTTC
Source organism: Gymnocypris eckloni scoliostomus (assembly GCA_027564155.1). Classification (NCBI taxonomy): domain Eukaryota; kingdom Metazoa; phylum Chordata; class Actinopteri; order Cypriniformes; family Cyprinidae; genus Gymnocypris; species Gymnocypris eckloni. The sequence continues at coordinate 7,934,194 of CM050417.1, read as the reverse complement.
AGTATGCTAAAAGCAGTAGAAAAAAATGGTAAGAAATGCAAGAGGCACATGGTCAATTTCATCGACCAACCACAAAATTCTCCGCCTTATTCCCTGAAAAAAGGTGCCTTAAATATCTTTGACTTTAACATATTTTTCGAGAGCGTTAAAAGTCGTACTGTTTATTGTAAGTAAATTATTTTACTGATATAGAGATCGAATCAGATACTTTTCCAGTTCACTCAAAAAATGTATTAGTTGATAATTTGATCATTTTTGTTCCTTGTATATTTTTTTAATTATAAAATGCCTATGATTCTGTGATCCAATGTTGTATATTAATTTTGTAATATTGTAAAATGTTGTACGCTATTCTAATTGTTCATTTTTTTCATTCAGCCATCAGATCATGATGTCAGTCGGAAACATCAGCTTTGTTAAAGACTTTTATATCGTTGGTTTTCCTGGGCTTCAGGAAGAATACTATGGTGCAGTGGCTGCTCTGCTGCTTTTTGTCTATGTGTGCATCTTAGTTGGGAATGGAACTTTTATAGCACTTTTTGCTCTAGAAAATTGCCTTCATAAACCTATGTATTATATCATCTTAAACCTGGTTGTAAGTGACTTATTATTTAGCACTACTACCTTACCAAAGATTATTGCTAGATACTGGTTCCAAGCAGGTAGTATTTCATTCTCTGGTTGCTTCCTTCAAATGTATTTTGTGCACTATTTTGGTTCAGTCAGTTCTGTTATCCTGGCAATAATGGCATATGATAGGTATGTATCCATCTGTAATCCCCTAAGATATCCTAATATAGTCACAAAGTTAAACATTTTCTGTCTTTGTCTGGCTGCATGGGTGCTAACACATGCGTGCCCTTTAATGATGGCAATAAGGGCTTACCCTCTGCCTTACTGTGCAGGAAACACAATTATACACTGTTACTGTGATCACATTTCTATCACATCACTTGCATGCACTAACAGGGCACTGTACGGTGTTCCAGCCTTTGCATTTGCTATGGTTGTGTTGATCAGTCCTCTGGCCTTCATTGTTTTCTCTTACTGTGCCATTATTGTTGCAGTTCTGCGTTTATCAAGCACTCAAGGAAGGCTGAAGACTTTCTCCACCTGTAGTCCTCAGCTCATCATAATTGCTCTCTATTTTCTACCCAGGTGTTTTATTTATTTGTCTAGCAACATTGGTATCAACTTCAGCACTGATTTGCGATTAGTCATTATTATGCTGTATAGTCTGTTTCCACCCATGATCAACCCCCTCATTTACTGTTTAAGAACAAAAGAAGTGAAGCAAACCTTACTAAAAAGGATCAAATTTGCAATAAATCCCCTATTTATTCCAACAAAAGTGAATGTATCCACTGTATGTGTGTAAATTAATACAGCAATCATACATTAGAAGAAACAACTAAAACAAAATAGTATTAGATGTAAACATACTAAATTAGTAGAGTAACTGTGAGAAGATAAGATTTCATCAGTTTTATCAAAAAAGTGTATAATTTGTTTCTGATATGTATTTTGAAAATGAAAAAAATACTATATTTCAACTAAACTATATTTAAAAAAAACAAAGTAAAAAAACAACAACTATTAAATGTTTAAAACAATCTGTATACAAAACATCTGCTCTCAGCAGAAATAACATCATTTGCACCTTATTTATTTAATTATGTATTTATACTGTACTATTGTGATGTATATTTTGTCTTAAATGTGATGTTTTAGAGGTTAAGAACTACACTGTAATTTTGTCACTGTCATTTATGCCATAGTCTTTACAATTTACATGTCAGTTAAAAACAAACTGAGACCGTTACTGTGATCATGTTTCCATCACAGCACTGGAATGCACACTGGAATACTATACAGATCACTATATAGTATTCCAGCCTTACTTTTTATAGCTCCATCTTCATACAGATTTCAGGTACTCTAGGAAGGATGAAGAATTTCTCCACCTGCAGTAAGGGACTGTCATAAGAGTATAGATCCTTTTAGGGCCGACGTCACAATTACACCACAGCGCTAGCTGGAGGCAAAACAAAGCAAAAACTGGAGGTTTTCAAACCAGCGCAGATTCGTCTACACAATGAGCTTAAAATATCATCTTGTTGTGATGTTGGGTGCCTAAATCGATGTTGTAAATGCTCCAATTTAAAATTTTAAGGCAGGGGTTCTCAAAGTTTACATTCAAAAGGTCCAAATCTGGATTATCATCAATGTCAAAAGGTCAGAAATTATTATTATTACAAAACATGCTTATAACTTTATATAACAATTCAACTTTATATATGCTTAATTATCATATTTATAGCATCATTAGGTCGTACTTGCATTTACGAAAATTTACCATGGTTTTATACAAATAAAACAAAAATAAATACAAATAAATTGCTGACTATTAATCCATGATAATCACAAATTAACCATGGTCTTGCTATAGTAACCATAGTTTAACCATGGTATTTGTAGTAAAACTGGTTATATAAATTGTAATCAATATGCAAAAAAAAAGGTTACTGCACTTCTATTATAATAAAACCATGGTTATTTTTCATAAGGGGTACAGTACTGCATTTTTATACAACTAAATGCCAATAAAGCAGTTCTCGTCTAGGCCTAAATATTTTATGTTTCTGAAAAAGTAGGCTACTTAAATGTTACCTGCAGTCCCTTCAACTGAATTGCCAAAATCTTTAATAATATATATTTTTTAAATACATATTTCATGGAGCACAAATGTCCGAACTATAGACGTTTTGGACGTATGGACTAAGCGCACACTTCTTATCAGAAAAGGTTAAATAATGTATTGTCTGTTGTTGTTATGGGCACGTCTAAAGATTTATGCATCTCACTATGTCATGTATGAAATATCTATGTGCATGTGTGTAAAACAACAAACGATTAATATCCTTAATCATATTAATTGTATATACATTGTTGTAATTAATTGTGGATGGAATAATAATGTAGCTGTACAAATAGTTTCCTGGTGAAATTGAAATATATTATTACATATATAATTCATGACTAGATAAACACTGTGAGTTTGTGAGTTTTACTATACACATTAGATGTGAATCGCTCGACCGGAGTTAATCCTGTCAGATCATCCATCTTTTGAGTTAAAGTGTGTGCGGGTCGGCCAATCTGGTTTGGTCCGTTAAAGTTGCAATTTTCAAATAACAATCGTGGTCCCGGACAGTGAGTGACCTTTCATATGAAGGTAAAATTGGAATTTATCCAGTCATTGTTAAAAACAAGCTAACTGACTTCATAGCAAGCTGACTTCATAAAAACTCTAATAATGGATTTGTATTTACAGACAGCTTTTTGCTTCATAAAATGCTAAATGGACTAAATTATTCATGTTGTTTGCTTCCAGCTTCGCTACTGTTTGGACGCTCTTGCTTATGCTCTGCGCTTTGCTCCCTATTTATGTACTTTTCTCAGCTCTCTCTACGATTTTAACTTCAGCAGATCAGCACAGTGCTCATACAACTATTTTTTTGGAAAATAATACTCTTTGCCTCCCACTGCCAGCAGCTTACATTCCGGAGACGGGAAAACACAGCTGTCTACATTCACACAGACGAGAGAAAATGCCTCTCGTGGAATCTACAGAACATGCTGCATGAACTGCCATGGACTTCTACAAAGGATTGTGGTTCTTTAAATAAAGTTACTTGCTGGACTTCCAAAACAGGTGGAACACACAGCAGATCATCATCACAGACCCCCCTCAGCATACAGCCGGTGAGTCCTCTGAATCTCAACAGTTTATACCAAATGTAGAGGAACAAGCCAAAACTAATCAACAGACTAATCGGTGGCACAAACAGGGAGTGAGACCCAAAAGGCACTTGAGACATCATATTGTCACGAGTATCATGTATTGCTGCCATAGCATCCTCTACCCCAGATACGGCTATGAAAAAACTTGTAAAACTTGTAAACACCTGTATTCTAAAACCCCTATACCAAAGGAATCAAGAAATGTGACTAAACATGGATCGAATCAGCCAGCAGCTAACATTGCTACTAACAGACGCTCGAGGTCAAGCAGACAGCGGCACTCAGCTCAAAGCGCAGCCGAGCCCAGGACTCTGATAGTAGGTGAGAATTATCAGAAATATCAGAAGCAGGACTAGAACGACATGCTGCTTTCCTCAAGCAACCGTCTCTAATGTGAACAAGGAACTTCGAAACATTCTGATGAAGCACAAGACTGCAATTTGAATTATCATCCATGTGGGGAAGAATAATATTCGGAAAGAGCAGTCAGAACTTCTTGAGAAGGATTTCACTGAACTCTTTGAAACACTTCAAAGACTTAAAGTTCAGTCAATCATCAATGGAACACTTCCAGCAAGGGCAACTAACATGTTTTCCCAGCTGCTTGGGCTGAACACATGGCTACAAATATCCTGCGGTAATAAGGAGTCAACTTCATCGACAACTTCAATATTTTCTGGGGCCATAGACAACGGTTTAAACTGGTTTAAGCATCCACTTAAACAGACTTGGTGCAAGAGTGTTAAAGGACAATATCTATTGCTCCATCCGTCATCCTTCAGTGATGTGTGCCAATACACTCGGACTTAATGGCACACACTCACCTGGACAGAGTATGAGTGACCACAGGACTTCATATTAGCTTCAGAGTCATCATGTGGCTGACACATCCAACAAGGACACTGATAACACCATGCAGCCAAAACAACCACTGCTTATGGACATCCCAGCTGAGCCCTACCCACAGAGCTTACCACATGCAGACTGTGATGTATTGCAACAGCTCCAAGATTCAGCAACCAAGGACGACTTTATTGAAAACAGCCAGGGAAGCCAGGACAACATATCACAGCCACCAGAAATACAAGAGCCAGAGCCCATCTCAGATGGAGACACATTACCCCTCTCTCCAGCATCTCCTCTTCTAAGCTTCTCGCAGAAAATGGAGGAACTGGTGTATGCTAGGACCAAACTCTCCCACTTCTTTGCTTCAAGCCCCCAGATATAAACAAAAAAACGGCGGGCCCCCCAACCACCAAAGACTGCAGGCCCAGCTCTCCCTCCTCCTCCTGTGAGAGCTCTCCGACCGCTGCCACAATGCCAGGGCCCAAACCCTCCTCAGTGATATGTGTTGGGTCCCCGCTATAGTGGCAGCAACATTCACAAATGTTTACAGAGCAAGTGGGAACCCAATGTGCCTGTAGCCTCCTCGATTTCTGTTTTATCATGTGATAGAAAGTCTAAGGCCTTCTCAAGCCGTACGGCTGACCCCTCAAATCTGCGGACTGTGATGCAACAGATTAAGATTGTTGTAGAGACAAATGCAGGAAGACTAATTCATGCATGCAACTGTCACGTCTCTCTCTCTCTCTCTCTCTCTCTCTCTCTTGCGCACGCTCTCTCTTTCTGTCTCTCTCTCTCTCTCTCTCTCTCTCTCTCACTCTCTTTCCCCATCTCTGTCTGAAGCGTGAAGAATGCAAGAGCTAACGAACTTCGCGTCAGGTGGTCCTTGCCTTCACGTCGTGCATTAAAATCCTTTATTTCACAACGAGAACAGGTTGGCTACCCGTGCATTATCCTTTATGTAACGTATACTCTTTAACAGCAATTTAAACGGCAATATTTAAATGACGCCCTGGTTATTCTTGGTGTACCCAAAATGGTCCCACTATCAACTTCAGTCATTCTCTGGTGGAAATAAAGGATCGCTGTTTGGTTCCTCTGTCACAGTTAATCTAGCCTCTGTGTCTCTGATAAGCACGGCATTTTAAACTGGTGCACCGCTAGTGTAACTTTTTTGTTTTGTTTTGCGCAAGCTGCAACAGTTCCATTCCGTGCAACAGAAACACTCAGTTTAGCGGAGCTTTTACGATTAATTAACTGTGACGTTTTAAAGCGCGGTTAATAGTAAAACCGGTTAATCGCTGCATCCCTAGTACTGGTAAGAGTGAAGGAGAGATTGCTTGAAGAAGGTGTGAGGGGATTGGATCAAGAGGGCATGTTGTACGATGGCTGGAGAGGAGAAGTTTGGATACTTCTGCCTCAGTGAGGGGACAGAAGGTGAAGAAGGGAGTTTTAGCCGTAGATGTGGTTGGTTTGAGTTCCTTCATTTGTGGAGCTGAGAACTGGCTACTGATTTACCTATTTTTGTTTGTGAAGAATGTGGCAAAATCATCGGCTGTTAAGGAGGTGGTGGAGGGAGACAGAGGAGAGAGTTGAATGTTTTGAAGAGCTTGCGTGTGTCAGATATGCTGTTGATCTTGTTGTGGAAGTATTAGGCCTTGGCAGTATGAACTTCAGCAGAGAAAGATGAAAGCAAAGACTGATAGATACTTAGGTCTGAGGGATCTTTAGATTTGTGCCATTTTCTCTCTGCTGCCCTGAGTTTTAAGCAAAGAACATCAGATAACCAGGGGTTAGAAGGGGCAGCACGTGCTGGCCTGGAGGAGAGAGAACATATATGGTCTAGTCAAGAAGTTAAAGTGGAGAACAAAGTGTCAGTTGCAGTGTTCACATTCAGAGCTGAGAAATCGGTAGGTGAGGAGGACACTACAGAAGATAGATGTGAGGTCGAAAGGCAACGAAGGTTTCGCCTAAAAGCTAACTGGTAGAAGTGCTGGTGGCTCGGAGGTTGTAAGAAGTAGGTTAAATGAAATTAAGTAGTGGTCAGAGGTGTGTAGGTGTTTTAATATAATGTTGTCTGCAACACAATTGCATGTGTAAATTAAGTCCAGCTGTACAGTTACAGTTACATATGTATTAAGCGAGGTACGAAGAACGGACACCTGCTTGGAAGTTTCTAGTAATCCTGAAGAGCTTGATTAGCTGGATCAGGTGTGTTTGATTAAGGTTGGTGCAGAGCTGTGGCCCTCCAGGAATTGAGTTTGAGACCAATGGTTTAATAAAATGATCACACAGATTTGTTCTCATATCCAGACTCTCTCTACTGAGTTGATTCCTCCAAAATATTATTATTACATCTAATAACGTATTTATTGCTAAACCACAACACACAATAAGAGACTTAATTTTTAACTATTCCATGTGTATTGTAGTAATAGTATATTAAGATAAATATATCTATATTAATTAAATATGAATTATTTTTATTCATTCACCCATGAAAGGCAAGTTATTTAATATCTGAAAAAATCACATCATGCATATCTACTGCAGCTAATCTAAATAAGAAGTAACAAATGCTGTTTTCTAATGCTGACTTTTATTATTGAAGATGAATAAATCATTAATGAGTAATATATTTTCTACTACTGTAAAAAAGTTTTTTTGTATTTGTTGTGAAACTTTTAGCTAGATTTGCATCAACTTTGATTGAAAGATTCTGTGTTTTCATCTAAGAATGACTCTGTTTGTCAAACTTAAGTTGCTAATTAGCAGCACTCAAAATAGATGACTAACTATGTGTCGACACACAGGAGACCATGTACACACAGCTCTGACACCTGGGAGATTCCTGTCTCCCATCAACTTGAGTACTTTAGATCAAAACATAATTAAAACGTTTTGTTTAGAAGGGCAGTGACTTTGTGACCTTACAAAAGAAAAAAAGAACAAAACATTATTATTACTTTTTCTTTTCTGCTTTTTATACCTTGTGGCATAATAGTTAGCCTATAATTGTTGCATATTAAAACTGGAGAAAGTTAACACCAGTGCATAGGCTAATGTATACACACCCCTCTCTTCATTCCTCTCTTCAAGAAGAAACTCTTAAAGATTTTTTTTTCTCTATCATCAACAAATAATCAAATGTCTTTCTAGTTTGCTAACAGTATATATATAATTATACACATCTACAGTAGTTTTTGTTTTCTGGCAGCTGTTAAAAACATTTATAGAGTAATTATTAATTCTTATTTTATATCACTGTTTATGTTTATAATCTCTACAATTACAGTAATTACTGAATTTTAGTCAGGAGTGCAAAGTAATTGCGTATATCGAAATTTAAAATAGAATAGCGAGATACATGACCTACCTTAACAAATTCCATATGATCACAGAGCTTGCGTCCATGGCTTTTAGTACCAAAGTGTGTACATTTAGTGAAATATCGATGTATTTACAGTACACGATTAGTAAATAAAATCGGTTATCAAAATGGTTTCAAATACAGGAACTGATCCCTCACAGACAACTTGCTGCAGATCCATCAATCAAACTGTGACCCCATGATTCCCCTTTTACGGGACATACGGACATCATCACAAATTAAAAGTTCCTTAAAACAGACTCAAGAGTGTTATATGTTTTTGAAGCTTTTTAATTCAGATTCAGATATAGGCCTTTTTCATGTGGGGTTTGCTCACAATTAATTATTCTTTACAAACATTAGATGTCTAGATGTATCCAAGCCTCTGTGTTAATTCAACGCCTTGTTAGAACTAGCAATGACAACTTTGGCTGTTTCCGGCCGTCGCAGCACAAATGGCTGCCCACTGCTCCAGGTGTTTGTTCACTATGTGTGTTCACTGCTGTGTGTGCACTTTGGATGGGTTAATTGCAGAGCACAAAAGAGATATGTCTCATCTGCGTCACCATAGCGCCATTTTGGAAAACATCTGCTGGATACTCACATCTGAGAGGATCCAGCGGATACTCTCCAAAATTGTGCTACGGTGACACAGATGAGACGAATTGTTGAATTGAAGTTATTATTTTTATTTTCTTTGCATACAAAAAGTATTCTTGTCGCCTCATAAAGTTCAGATTGAACCACTGATGGCAGATGGACTATTTTGGCGATGCCTTTCATACTTTTCTGGGCCTTGACAGTGTTATTTAATTGATAGTCAATGGGACAGTTACAAACCTCTCAGTTTTCATCCAAATTATCTTAATTTGTGTTCCGAAGACGAACAGAGCTTTTACGGGTTTGGAATGACATGGAGGTAAGTGATTAATGACAAAAAGTGTATTTTGGTGTGTAGTAACCCTTTAAGCAACTGTATGTGGTCAACGACTATAGGGACTTTGATGTGGTCTTGTGAATTTTGATTACTTTGGAGACCCTGCAGTTAAGCCTTACTGTTTACCATAAATAAAGAGTTTAAAAGGTACAAATAATACAATCACATGGCTAAAATCCCATTAGGTTGCAAAGGGAAGTTACAAACACCTGAAGTGGAGTTTTAAAACAGTATTATAAAACAGTATTAATCTCATAAACTGTCGTTTAGCTTACTGACATTTTGAAAAGGCATGCATGATTAATGTGCCATATGTTGTTTATATGGCCTGTTTGTGTGTTTTTTTTTTAACTGATTTGTCCTGTTCCTGTTCTAGTGCAAGAATATAATATAACAGAATTAAATATAACAAAGCGTCCATATGGGCCTGATACACAATATTTACACTGAGGTCTACCACATAGTGTTGTAAAATGTTTTACAGAGCTTTGTGTGTAAATTTTGATTTTGGGTACTTTGCACTTTTAAAATACTTTTCACTAAAATGTAATTATGTAAGATATTACATAATTTAATTAATTTAAATAATTGATAAGAAATTTTACACAATACACATACTAATTTCTGCACCAATAAAATACAATACTTCACACTTTACTTCCACATGAAATGTAATATCTTATTTAAATTACACTTAAGTTTTCCTGAACATAATGAAGGGCACTGATATTTCACTCATGTCTAGTGTAGACAGGATATGGCCACTAAACGATTAATCAATCAGAATCAATTATTCCAGACAGCTGTGTAACAGTTGATGACACCGTGATGAGATTTTGTAACTGACAAACACATGTCAGTTACTTTCTTATTAATGAGTAATAATTTATTTTTGATCAATGTTGAAAGTTTTGTGTGAGTGTTTTCAAACTTCTGAGCAAGAGTTGCATCATCTTTGATTGAAAGTGTTTTTGCTCATGAGTAACTTCTTTGTTTGTCACACTTCACCTGATAATGAGCCGCTTAGAGGCACATAGACATGTATAAGCAAAATAATGTTTCATAAACAAAATGTCACTCAGTAATCATGAAGGAGGCCTGCCTCTTCGGGGACCAAGAACAACATGTAGCAAATTAGGACTCTGGGGAAAAGACACTTTTTTATGGCAACTGTTTGCATTTTACTTACTGTTCATCAGCAACAAAATAATTGCTTTTATGTTTACAATACATCTTACTGAATGTCACCTAGCAATTACACAGTAAAGTTCCAGAGAGACACTGCTCAATAATAATCAACATAGACAAAAAGAAAAAACGGACACAAAGACTGAGGCCTGCAATGCTGTTTAAAGCAGAATGTCATTAATGGCCTGCTTTGACAGGTGATCCATGACCAATGACCATCTGATGCAACCATGCAAGAAAATCCTGCTTTGTTTACTGTCACCTAAGCAAAAGTTAATTATTATAGGCCATTAATTCAAATGCACTAGAGATGTGCTAAATTATTAACAGATAAATCAATTTGTGGTATAATTGCCCTAGAGACTTCCAAATAATCCCAGTTGAGAGATTATTAAGTAGGCACGCGCAGAAGGGGGCTCAAGTCCCTGCCCTTTTTTCAAAATTATCCAAAAGTGCCCCCATCAGACAAATAGTAATGTATTGTAGTCAATAAAACAAAATGCATTTGAATTACACAATTAACATGACAATGTATACAAAATGGGAAGGAATCACTCAAAAGTCGGAAAATGTATGTATATTTTATTTGTCAATCTGAGGAGTTGCTATGGGTTGCAGGGCCCTGCAGAGACCTTTGGAAGGACAGTTACTCAAAGTTTAATAGGGGCACATGGAACACAAATTTTAATAGGGCTGTGCTCCTTGCTGATATGTGTATCGAAATTGATGCTCCTGTATTGATACAGCAGCAAATGCCATGACGCAAGTTTGAAAAAGAAACAGTGAAAAGAAAAGACCATTTTAAGTTGAAATGTTAACAATTTTTTTTGTACCTCTTAATTACTCTGGAATTATATTATTATTATTATTGTTGTTGTTGTTATTGGTATTGAGTTTACAGGGTATGGTGGTTTTGCTGTTGTAAAACACAAATGTTATTGTTGAGGAAAAAATATTCCTGTCTGATTTAAAATAGAATTCTATTCTAATCCTGTTCTGAATTTATTAATTTTTTAAATAATAATGATTCCGTGATAATAATAGTTCAAAGTATGAATAGTTTTTAGTCAGATAACATAAAAAAGACACCTCAACGTGCTTTCATTTTTTTTCAATTAAACAGTAAGAACGAAAGAGAACAAGCGCCTTTGTTTTATTGCTGTGTGTAGAACTACGTTAGCTGCACTTTTAATATTAATTAAAATTCTATGTTTTCACATAAAGGTTTCTAGATTTAAATCTAGATTTAAATGAAAAGAGACATGACCTGACGTTTTATTCATATCCAAAATGAGGATATATGAATTTCAGGAGAGTTGAACACTCGCAGTGCATGTTTCCATTCATACCGAAATCAGAGGGAACTCTCGCAGAAACTTTTGACTGGCAAGAAATCACTAATATGGACAAACTCACATAGCAGAAACTTTTTACTGTTGAAACGTGAAGACAATAAACACACGATTACGAAAATATATGGTTTATGTGTTTTTCAAGTTATCTTCAGGTAATAAATAAATAAACTATATGAAAAATGCAGTACTGATTGACATATAATTTAGTATAGAAACTATAAAATATATTTCCGGAATTATTCTGTGATAAAAATGGGAAAAGGGTGTTCGTAGTAGCCTTTATAAACCAGTCATAAAATTGCCTTTAGGAAAACACTGAACAAAAATATTGTAGCCCATTGCTGCAGCTAACAGTGCTTCCAGAGGCTACACACAGCAATATAAACAACAGTTGTGCATGATCTCTTAACGCCGTTCTAGTAAAATAATAATAATAATTAAATAATATAAGTTTACAATCACAACGCTCCGCTGAGAACTCCACTTACCGGCAGCCGCGAACGTTATTGAAGGCATCCTAAAGGTGTCTTAACTTGAGGGATCTTCCTGGATGAGATCATCAGGTGAAAGGTCATCATGTGGATAATTTAATTTAATTTAGCTAAACTATTATTCATTAATTTTACTATAGTTAGATTGGGCAGGCCTTCACAAAAGGGCGTTTAATTACCCAAAAAATTAAACAATTTCCCTCGACAAAAGGGCATATTGGGCATCAAGGGAGGTGCTCAAGCACCCACCGCCTGCGTTTTGCTTGACCAACTGATATTCACAGTCTGTTCAGAAACCATATCCTCTCAAACCATATATGGTTCTTTCAGTGAGTGGGTCCACGGAAGATAAAAAAATAATCCAAACATTATTTGTAACTTTTTTGCATAAATAAGCTAGTGTGAGCATTTAATAAAAAATCCACATATTAGCCTATATATTTTAGAGTATTACGTCATTCGTCAATGCCCGTTTATCATGTATAATACACCAACCAATCATGCTCTGGCTCAAGTTCAATTTTCATTGGACAATAATGTGAAGTGGAGCAGTCATTTTCCGTTCTTATTCATAAATCGGTTAAAAATTACATGGGATAGACAAGCTTATTTGTGGTACAATCTGGATCTGCATTTTGTCTAATTTTATAAAACAAATACCATCGCTGAAAATGGATGCTAAATGACTACAAAAGCACTGCACAAAACTGTGCAGAGCCAAAAATCTCAATAATGGTAATCAGTTTAAAATTACTTTTATGAATGAGGCACCGTTTACTCTTTCATGAAGCTATCATAGTTAATGAAGCCCAAGTGCCACCTACAGGCCTATTATGTGAAGTGTAGGCTTGATATGTGTTGATATGTGAAGTATTGGATTGGATGGAGTGACAAGAACTTGAGCGCCGATCGCCAACAAAACACAGACATTTGATGCCATTTCATCTACCATCTCCAGTTCTGAATCATGACCGGGATCTTTTATAGCTGGGACTGCTCCCTATTTCACTATCAGACGATGTGCAAATCCAGCGTCGAACTGGGCCTTGTTTATAAACGTTCGTCAACAAACACACTTGAGAAACTCTGTTGCTGTCCTGGAAAAAAAAATAATCCACTGTTCACGTAATGATGGGTTCTTCAGGAAGCTGAACAAGGTTATCTTTCCCTCACAACCAAAAACACACTTCTGTAGAGACATTTTTCCCGAGCGCTCTTGCTCTCGCTCTGGTCTATGCGTGCACAGGCGATTCTTCTGGGAGAAATGCCCATATAAGGAGTTCCACCCTCGTGTATGTCATGATCCAAATTATCTTAATTTGTGTTCCGAAGACGAACAGAGCTTTTACGGGTTTGGAATGACATGGAGGTAAGTGATTAATGACAAAAAGTGTATTTTGGTGTGTAGTAACCCTTTAAGCAACTGTATGTGGTCAACGACTATAGGGACTTTGATGTGGTCTTGTGAATTTTGATTACTTTGGAGACCCTGCAGTTAAGCCTTACTGTTTACCATAAATAAAGAGTTTAAAAGGTACAAATAATACAATCACATGGCTAAAATCCCCATTAGGTTGCAAAGGGAAGTTACAAACACCTGAAGTGGAGTTTTAAAACAGTATTATAAAACAGTATTAATCTCATAAACTGTCGTGTAGCTTACTGACATTTTGAAAAGGCATGCATGATTAATGTGCCATATGTTGTTTATATGGCCTGTTTGTGTGTTTTTTTTTTAACTGATTTGTCCTGTTCCTGTTCTAGTGCAAGAATATAATATAACAGAATTAAATATAACAAAGCGTCCATATGGGCCTGATACACAATATTTACACTGAGGTCTACCACATAGTGTTGTAAAATGTTTTACAGAGCTTTGTGTGTAAATTTTGATTTTGGGTACTTTGCACTTTTAAAATACTTTTCACTAAATGTAATTATGTAAGATATTACATAATTTAATTAATTTAAATAATTGATAAGAAATTTTACACAATACACATACTAATTTCTGCACCAATAAAATACAATACTTCACACTTTACTTCCACATGAAATGTAATATCTTATTTAAATTACACTTAAGTTTTCCTGAACATAATGAAGGGCACTGATATTTCACTCATGTCTAGTGTAGACAGGATATGGCCACTAAACGATTAATCAATCAGAATCAATTATTCCAGACAGCTGTGTAACAGTTGATGACACCGTGATGAGATTTTGTAACTGACAAACGCATGTCAGTTACTTTCTTATTAATGAGTAATAATTTATTTTTGATCAATGTTGAAAGTTTTGTGTGAGTGTTTTCAAACTTCTGAGCAAGAGTTGCATCATCTTTGATTGAAAGTGTTTTTGCTCATGAGTAACTTCTTTGTTTGTCACACTCACCTGATAATGAGCCGCTTAGAGGCACATAGACATGTATAAGCAAAATAATGTTTCATAAACAAAATGTCACTCAGTAATCATGAAGGAGGCCTGCCTCTTCGGGGACCAAGAACAACATGTAGCAAATTAGGACTCTGGGGAAAAGACACTTTTTATGGCAACTGTTAGCATTTTACTTACTGTTCATCAGCAACAAAATAATTGCTTTTATGTTTACAATACATCTTACTGAATGTCACCTAGCAATTACACAGTAAAGTTCCAGAGAGACACTGCTCAATAATAATCAACATAGACAAAAGAAAAACGGACACAAAGACTGAGGCCTGTAATGCTGTTAAAGCAGAATGTCATTAATGGCCTGCTTTGACAGGTGATCCATGACCAATGACCATCTGATGCAACCATGCAAGAAAATCCTGCTTTGTTTACTGTCACCTAAGCAAAAGTTAATTATTATAGGCCATTAATTCAAATGCACTAGAGATGTGCTAAATTATTAACAGATAAATCAATTTGTGGTATAATTGCCCTAGAGACTTCCAAATAATCCCAGTTGAGAGATTATTAAGTAGGCACGCGCAGAAGGGGGCTCAAGTCCCTGCCCTTTTTCAAAATTATCCAAAAGTGCCCCCATCAGACAAATAGTAATGTATTGTAGTCAATAAAACAAAATGCATTACACAATTAACATGACAATGTATACAAAATGGGAAGGAATCACTCAAAAGTCGGAAAATGTATGTATATTTTATTTGTCAATCTGAGGAGTTGCTATGGGTTGCAGGGCCCTGCAGAGACCTTTGGAAGGACAGTTACTCAAAGTTTAATAGGGGCACATGGAACACAAATTTTAATAGGGCTGTGCTCCTTGCTGATATGTGTATCGAAATGGATGCTCCTGTATTGATACAGCAGCAAATGCCATGACGCAAGTTTGAAAAAGAAACAGTGAAAAGAAAAGACCATTTTAAGTTGAAATGTTAACAATTTTTTTTGTACCTCTTAATTACTCTGGAATTATATTATTATTATTATTGTTGTTGTTGTTATTGGTATTGAGTTTACAGGGTATGGTGGTTTTGCTGTTGTAAAACACAAATGTTATTGTTGAGGAAAAAATATTCCTGTCTGATTTAAAATAGAATTCTATTCTAATCCTGTTCTGAATGTATTAATTTTTTAAATAACAATGATTCCGTGATAATAATAGTTCAAAGTATGAATAGTTTTTAGTCAGATAACATAAAAAAGACACCTCAACGTGCTTTCATTTTTTTTCAATTAAACAGTAAGAACGAAAGAGAACAAGCGCCTTTGTTGTATTGCTGTGTGTAGAACTATGTTAGCTGCACTTTTAATATTAATTAAAATTCTATGTTTTCACATAAAGGTTTCTAGATTTAAATCTAGATTTAAATGAAAAGAGACATGACCTGACGTTTTATTCATATCCAAAATGAGGATATATGAATATCAGGAGAGTTGAACACTCTCGTGCAGTGCATGTTTCATTCATACTCGAAATCAGAGGGAACTCTCGCGCAGAAACTTTTGACTGGCAAGAAATCACTAATATGGACAAACTCACATAGCAGAAACGTTTTTACTGTTGAAACGTGAAGACAATAAACACACGATTACGAAAATATATGGTTTATGTGTTTTTCAAGTTATCTTCAGGTAATAAATAAATAAACTATATGAAAAATGCAGTACTGATTGACATATAATTTAGTATAGAAACTATAAAATATATTTCCTGAATTATTCTGTGATAAAAATTGTAAAAGGGTGTTCGTAGTAGCCTTTATAAACCAGTCATAAAATTGCCTTTAGGAAAACACTGAACAAAAATGTTGTAGCCCTTTGCTGCAGCTAACAGTGCTTCCAGAGGCTACACACAGCAATATAAACAACAGTTGTGCATGATCTCTTAACGCCGTTCTAGTAAAATAATAATAATAATTAAATAATATAAGTTTACAATCACAACGCTCCGCTGAGAACTCCACTTACCGGCAGCCGCGAACGTTATTGAAGGCATCCTAAAGGTGTCTTAACTTGAGGGATCTTCCTGGATGAGATCATCAGGTGAAAGGACATCATGTGGATAATTTAATTTACGGCTAAACTATTATTCATTAATTTTACTATAGTTAGATTGGGCAGGCCTTCACAAAAGGGCGTTTAATTACCCAAAAAATTAAACAATTTCCCTCGACAAAAGGGCATATTGGGCATCAAGGGAGGTGCTCAAGCACCCACCGCCTGCGTTTTGCTTGACCAACTGATATTCACAGTCTGTTCAGAAACCATAGCCTCTCAAACCATATATGGTTCTTTCAGTGAGTGGGTCGACGGAAGATAAAAAAATAATCCAAACATTATTTGTAACTTTTTTGCATAAATAAGCTAGTGTGAGCATTTAATAAAAAATCCACATATTAGCCTATATATTTTAGAGTATTACGTCATTCGTCAATGCCCGTTTATCATGTATAATACACCAACCAATCATGCTCTGGCTCAAGTTCAATTTTCATTGGACAATAATGTGAAGTGGAGCAGTCATTTTCCGTTCGTATTCATAAATTGGTTAAAAATTACATGGGCTAGACAAGCTTATTTGTGGTACAATCTGAATCTGCATTTTGTCTAATTTTATAAAACAAATACCATCGCTGAAAATGGATGCTAAATGACTACAAAAGCACTGCACAAAACCGTGCAGAGCCAAAAATCTCAATAATGGTAATCAGTTTAAAATTACTTTTATGTACGAGGCACCGTTTACTCTTTCATGAAGCTATCATAGTTAATGAAGCCCAAGTGCCACCTACAGGCCTATTATTTGAAGTGTAGGCTTAATATGTGTTGATATGTGAAGTATTGGATTGGATGGAGTGACAAGAACTTGAGCGCCGATCGCCAACAAAACAGACATTTGATGCCATTTCATCTACCATCTCCAGTTCTGAATCATGACCGGGATCTTTTATAGCTGGGACGGCTCCCTATTTCACTATCAAACGATGTGCAAATCCAGCGTCGAACTGGGCCTTGTTTATAAACGTTCGTCAACAAACACACTTGAGAAACTCTGTTGCTGTCCTAGAAAAAAAAATCATCCACTGTTCACGTAATGATGGGTTCTTTGGGAAGCTGAACAAGGTTATCTTTCCCTCACAACCAAAAACACACTTCTGTAGAGACATTTTTCCCGAGCGCTCTTGCTCTCGCTCTGGTCTATGCGTGCACAGGCGCATTCTTCTGGGAGAAATGCCCATATAAGGAGTTCCACCCTCGTGTATGTCATGAAGAGCCACGATTGGAAAATAACTCCCCGAAACTTGTACAAACCCGGAAGTAAGATTTTTGGCACAGAAATACTCTGTTATATGTCCAAACTTTGTCCATGCTTAGAATGAGAATCCATCTCTTTAACAGTGTAAATAACTCTGAATGCATGAAACAGCATTGTACCCCCTCACTGGGAAAATGTACCAGTTCTATTTGGAACAGGTCACAAATACACTATAGCAGGTCCCAAATACAGCCTCAGCCCAATTAAAATAACAGTGTAACAGCTATTTAAAGTTATCTGTTACCACAGCATGTTTAAACAACTATATTCTCATTCAAAAACTTAAAAAAGTTGCAACAAGTTTTATTGGGTTTGGTCCTCCATCATGATGCTCACTATCAGAAATGCTGCAAGCAGACTAATACACAAACGCGGTGTCGCATTCTTCTTCCGCAACACACACAGTAAATGAAGAGCCAGCAACCATCAAAGTGTAGCCCATGAAATCCTTTAAACTAACATTTAACTTTCCTTCAGGTAACCATGACTTTACGGGCTCATTTAATCCAAAACAAAAAATGTCTTTTAATATGACCTCATCAAAGGGTACCTTGTAAGTTATCTCACAAAATTGAGTGACGTACTCCTCAATAGATGAACTCCCTTGTCTCAGGTCGAGCAGCTGGTCGAATGGATCCATACCTGGCCAGGGTTCCTTGGAAAAGCTGCTGGATCCTTGTGGGGCCAAGTATTCTGTAACGGGCCGACAAGACAAGAGGTGTGCGGATCCATATGCAAGCTTTTATTGATAGACATGGTCAAAATACAGGCAGGGTCGAACAAATGGCAAACAAGTATATAGAGGGCAAGGCAGATGAGTACTCAAGTAAACGGGCGTGGTCTACGATCGGCGAACAATATTCAGAGGGCAAGGCAGAGAGATAATCCAGGTAACAAGCAGAAGGTCAGGAACCATACAATAAGGCAACACGGAAAGACTAGACTGAAACTAAAATAAGAAACGTAAACTAGAAATGGCTCCGTAAAGCAGCTAACACTCGGAGAGTGAAAAACGCAGAACAATACAGGAGACTGAACACAAAAACAAAGCACGGCAAGACTTGGTAGTAGCTAACATTTGGAGAATGCTGAACGCTAAACAATACTTGGCAGAGGGGAAGAGGAAGTCCATGGTTTATGTAGGCTGTGTGATGTGTGATCAACTGCATGATTAGTGTGATCAGCTGTGTCGACAGTGCAATGGATTATGGGAAATGTAGTCTTAGGTGACATGCGTTAGTGTGGTGCAGGAGTCCATGTGGTGAGTAAGTGACCTCCGGTGGTGAGTAACCAGGAGTGCATAGGACAGGATTCGTGACAGTAATGATTTGATTAGAGAACTACATGGTAATTTTGTCACTGTCTCTGGAGGAACTATGTCATTTGCGTTTCAGGCCATTGTCTTCATAATTTGTCAGATATAAACCGACACATCACCAGCACATCTCAGTGTAAAGGGACAGAATGTACTTGAACAGTAGCCTGTGAAAGAAGTGTTACAGGTTTGCTTCTCTTTATTCATAATAATGTTTTTAAACTATCCAGTTATTGCTATTATTTTAGTTATAGTATATTCTTAGAATATTAAATGGAAAAATTTTTACATACAGAAAAGAACACCCATATAGAGGGACTGATATCCATCATGTCAGTGGGAAACATCAGCTTTATAAAGGATTTTGTGATAGTTGGCTTTCCTGGACTTCAACCTCATTACCATGGACTCATATCCGCACTTTTATTTTTTGTTTATGTGTTTACATTGGTGGGAAATGCTTTATTTTTTATGTTGTTTGTAAAGACTAAGAGCCTTCATAAACCTGTTTACTATTTCATCATAAATCTAGTCGTGTGTGATGTACTATTCAGCACCACAACATTACCGAAGATAATCAGCAGGTACTGGTTTCAAGATGGAACCATTTCATTCTTGGGTTGTTTTGTTCAAATGTTCTTTGTGCATTATTTTGGCAGTGTCTGTTCAGTTATTCTGGCAGTAATTGCTATAGACCGCTATGCAGCGATTTGTTACCCGCTTCAATATCATAGCATCATGACAAACCAAAATGTACTCATTCTGTTCTTTGGATCTTGGATTTTGGGTTTTCTAGGCCCCGTGGCACTGGTGATTCGAGCTTATCCTCTACCGTACTGTGCAGAAAACACAATTATACACTGTTACTGTGATCATGTTTCCATAACAACACTGGCATGCACTGACAGATCACTGTATGGTATTCCAGCCCTCATCTATGCCTTTACAATACTGTTGGTTCCCTTTGCTGTTATTATATTCTCTTACTGCTCTATCTTCATAGCAGTTATGCATATTTCAGGTACTCAAGGAAGGATGAAGACTTTCTCCACCTGCAGTCCTCAGCTCGTCATAATTGCTCTCTTTTTTCTGCCCAGGTTATTTAATTATTTGTCTGGCAACATTGGTATAAAGTTCAGCACTGATTTACGATTAGTAATCATTATGATGTATAGCTTGTTACCACCCATGATCAACCCCCTGATATATTGTTTGAGAACAGAAGAAGTCAAAACGTTACTAAGTAGACAATTTCAAAATAAACAAATTGGTATTCCTTTACGGTCGATCTGATATGCTTTATTTAATGAGGTGGCCAAACTGTTGCCTTTGTCATAAGGTCCTCAACTCTAGATATCTCTTTAATACAAAACATACACCATATTCCAGTTAGAGTTAATGGTCTAGACCGAATGCCAAGAACACTAATATAAGTCTTTTTGAAGGGCTCCTGAAAATGTATTTTATCCTCATGAAATTAAGAAGGTTTTTGCATCTTCTGCTGTAACATTATAACATTATTTGTGCAATATGTAGGCCTAAAATGATTTTTTCCTCTCTGCTGCTCAAATATACTTTAATTAATCGTACACATCATATAAATTAATTATGTAATGTAATACAAATATAAAGATAAAAATATGAATGATATGCCATATTATTATGATTCAGGATTACCTTTCCGAGCATTTCAAATTTTATCTGAACACTTAATTTGTTTTTAGTTTCTATTAATGTTGCAGAGAAAACTGTCTTCTGTTGTAAAACATGTTGTAATTGTTGATTATATTCTTTGTTATGACAAACTTTGGCACAGCACATCAGAAAACGTTATGTAAATAAACCTGAAAACTGTAACGGGTGAGAAGGGCAGCATTTTCTTGTGCACTGGAAAAGTTTTTCATGTGCGCATAAGAGTATTTTATGTTTTTTCTTTTTGTTTTTCAGTGATTGTCACTTTAAAGACTCTATACTTTCATTTGTTACATGTTAAAGCACTATCACCATTATACTGATGGATAAAATTGGATGCCCTGTGCTATTCGTTGCAACTCTCCATGTTCCATGTGTCACACATAGCCATCTAATTAAATTTGTTTTAAATAACGGGTGTTTGAAAACTGTGTTAATAAAAAGGTTCAAAGCCTCTTGCAATAACCTGAATCATTTGTGTGTTCCTTCTAACTGTACAGTGCTGCTCAGTATTATCAAAAAATATGGCAAGTGGCAATTCTGACACAATGAGAAAGACAATATATCCTAAATTCCAAAGTGTGCCAGAATCTAGTTATTTAATCCAGAATTATCCAACAGAAAATGTATCTACCATGAAAAGTTTCACCTTTTAGACCTCAGAGGTCATGACCTTTTGACTGCTTAAAAAAAATGCATATTTTTAATGTTATGTGTTCAGTTGATATTCCATGAGCACACAGCGAAGTTAGACTGTTGACTACTGTCATTTTGAACCTGTATGCTGATATTTTTATAGTTGTATGGGCATGTATGATTCCTGTATGAAGAGTTTGGTTCTTTTTTTCAGTTTGGCAGCAGTAGTCACAACAAACTGTGTAATACTTATTCAAAAATATTATTTCATGTTCCATGTTAAAAAAAATATAGCATATGGGTTTGGAATGACATGAGGGTGAGCGAATAATGGCAGAACTAGTTGTTCCTAATGTCACTACTCCTGGGGGAATTACATCTTCCTAATTTCCATGTCAGATATAAACAGAGACCAGCACATCTCAGTACAAATAGCAGAATGTACTTTATCAGTAGACTGCGAAAAAAGTGTGGCAGGTTGTTTCTCTTCTTTCTTTATTATCATTTGTTAAACTATCTAGTTATATAATTATAATGTATTTTTCAGTATTCTAAGTGGGATTATAAAATCAAAATACTATTTGTGTGTGTGTGTGTGTGTGTGTGTGTGTGTGTGTGTGTGTGTGTGTGTGTGTGTGTGTGTGTGTGTGTGTGTGTGTGTGTGTGTGTGGTGAAGTTGTAAATATTGTACTATATTAATCTTTTTTTTCAAACAGAAGATGAAAAGGCACTTTAAAAAATTCTAAGGACTGATATTCATCATGCCAGTGGGAAACATCAGCTTTGTAAAGGATTTTGTCATAATTGGCTTTCCTGGACTTCAGCCTTATTATTATGCCTTTGTATCAGCACTTCTATTTTTTGTCTATATTTGTACATTGGCTGGAAATGCTATATTCTTTATTTTGTTTGTAATGACCAAGAGCCTTCATAAACCTGTTTATTATTGCATTATAAATCTAGTCGTGTGTGATGTACTATTCAGCACCACAACATTACCGAAGATAATCAGCAGGTACTGGTTTCAAGATGGAACCATTTCATTCTTGGCTTGTTTTGTTCAAATGTTCTTTGTGCATTATTTAGGTACTGTTGGTTCTTATGCTCTGGCTGTAATGGCTATAGATCGCTATGCAGCAATTTGTTACCCACTTCAATATCATAGTTTCATGACAAACCATAATGTACTTAATCTGATTTTGGGCTGTTGGATTTTGAGTTTAGTGGGTTCTTTAATGATGGTCATTCGAGCTTATCCTCTACCGTACTGTGCAGAAAACACCATTATACACTGTTACTGTGATCATGTTTCCATCACAACACTGGCATGCACTGACAGATCACTGTATAGTATTCCAGCGCTCATTAATGCTCTTGTAGTACTGCTGGGGTCTCTTGTTGTTATCGTTTACTCTTACTGCTCCATCTTTGTGGCAGTTATGCGAATTGCCAGCACTCAAGGACGAATTAAGACTTTATCCACCTGCAGTCCTCAGCTCATCATAATTGCTCTCTTTTTCTTACCCAGATGTTTTATTTATTTGTCTAGTAACATTGGTATTAAGTTCAGCACTGATTTGCGATTAGTTATTGTTATGATGTATAGCTTGTTGCCACCCATGATCAATCCCCTCATTTACTGTTTAAGAACAGATGAAGTAAAAAAGATTTTAAGAAGTCAATTTCAGAAGAGGAAAATTGCCATGTCTTTACATTTGCTCTGATCTGCTATATAATAAGTTAGACTACAATGTTGTATAAAAAGTGGCTTATGCTGAACATAGTTATATACATATCATATTTCTACACCGTATATTAACATTTGCAGGGAATTGTTTTTTCTGAATACTGATAAAACATTTCTGAATGCACACCAGACAACTACTTATACGTTTTTGTATTCATGTCAATGTCTCACCTTTTTATTTTTCTCTCTCTCTGCAAATCCAACTTTAGGAACTCTGTACTTATTGTACATACTTTATTCAACCTACTTCCAATTTCACCATTTTACTGATAGATAAAATTGAGATTCACTGTTCTTCTCAATGCAGCTCCCACACTTAGGCAGGCAGTGATAAAATCAAAAGCAGGACAGAGTATTTTTCACATTGTTATTCAATACACCATACATCTGCTGCAATATGCACCAGAATCTAATTATCAGAAATAAAATGAATCTAGCTTTAAATGTAGCTCCTATTAAATTAATAAAATATGTGGTCCTGCCTTAGAGGTCTCAACCTTTTTGATCTTTTTCCAAAAAATGTAATTAAGACATTTTTTATGTAATGTATTAATTGCAGAGCACAAGCTATATATCATGGATACTTCATGGAGTCTTTAGTTCTTTTTTTAGAGACAGCTTATGAACTATTATTATGGGAAAGAGTTCGGTGAACTATATTCAAGAAATGTCCTTTGTACTGTAATGAGGGTGAGTAAATTATGAAATAATTTAAATTAGAAAGAATTTGGGGAACCATTTCTTTAAGAAGTGTAGCCTATATGATGTTCACATAAACACGTGAACTCATTCACATTAACAGTAACTGCTGGATTTGGTACAGTAATGTTCATCAAACTGTCAGGGAAAATCAGGAAGGGCATCAAATCATCTAGGTTTTGAATTTTTGATTAAGAATGACATTTTACAGATTAGGAACTTTTTATTTTGTCACATGCAAGCTGTCTCAAAATTGTTCAAATTTGTGTGATAGTGTATGTTCATTAAAATACATACATTTGCACAAAATAGCTTTTTCCTTCTCACTTAGTCAATACAGTGCCGCTCGCCCTGCCTCAGAGCGATAAGGAGCCACTGCCCACACAGGTTATAGCCGCGCAGTACTCGCCGGCGCATCCAACAACCAAGCCTCTATGTCAGTTCCTGAGCGCGTAGAAAACTATTCCAAGAATCTCACGCTGGTTACTCAGCGTAATAGTGCGTGTGTAATGACGGGTCAGTGACGTGGTGATCCATCTGCAGCTTTATTAATACAAAGAGGTGATCAGACAGGCAAATATCAAACAGTAGTATCGAGGACAACGTAGGCAAGGCAGATTCGTAAACAGAGGCAGAGCAAGGGGTCAGGGCAGGCGGCAGACAGAGAGGATTACCAGTAAGCAGGCGGGGTCAGTGAGGCAGGCAGCAAACGATCAGGAGAGAGAGTCAACAGTCCAGGTAGTACACAAATAGTCACACTAGGGAAAACGCTCGGAAATGTTAGCCAGGGCAAAACAAGACTTCGCACTGGGTCAGTGCCGCAAGACTGGTTAAATAGCCCAGGTAATAGGCGACAGGTGTGACAGATAATGAGTACCAGGTACGGGGCTGCTGGGAGATGTAGTCAAACTAATACTCGGGTGATGGTTCCCGTCGATGACCAGGAGAGGGAGCCGTAGGAGCGCTCTGCGTGACAGCATGGTTTCGCCCTTCAATTCAGACGCAGACCACGCTATTTCAATGGCTTGGCGCAGTCTCTAACATTTCCTCAAAATGTCCTGATCCTAAGACAAGAGCTAGGCAACCTGCTCGAAAAAGGAGCGATAGAAGCATACAAGTAGAAAACAATAAAATTAGAAGCATACAATTCCCTAGAATATCATTATATGCGTAAACATTAAAATTTGTACTCATGGAAATTACTAAAGTATCCAAACCTTTCATTAGAAGGGGGTGACCCAATACTTTTGGCAATATAGTGTATATTGTAGTTGCTTTTTTATATTGCACTCTACTTTATTTCCCAGTTAATTCTTTGTCCTAAAAGTTAGTTTTGAGATTATGGATATTATGCAGTAGTGTTGTTCTTATGTTTCAGTCAATTATTTGCAGATTTTTTTCTTCTTCATATTGACTCATATTACAGTTGCAAAAATGCAAATATAAGGTCAAACTGTGTGATATTGTCAGGCCTATGCTTGGGTTGTGTTGTGTTTTCTGTCCTTGTGCTCCCCATGTCCTAGTTTTTCCTCTTGTATGCCCATATTTGGTTTTGTTCCTTTTCCTGTTCTCGTTGAGTTAATTTAGTCCCACCTGTTTCAGTTCTCCCTGATTATGTTCCATGATTAGTTTATAATGTTCATTCTGTTCCACCTGTGTTTGGCAATTACCTAGTGTACTTAAGCCCTGTGTTTTCCTTAGTCTGGCATCTGGCATTAACATTGATGTCCTGCTTCCTGTGTGTTCGCCCTACCTTGTGTTACCCCTGTTGGTTTTTGAATTATTAAAAGACTGTTTGTTTTGATTTACTCCTCGCTTTCCTTGTGTTTGATCATGGCAAATATTCATTATGAGTTTATTTTGAACTATCCCAGTTTGGTTAATATACTAAAGCCACACAAATACTGGCATTGGGCAAGAGCTGTGCAAAATCCTGGAACAGAAAGCTCTGATATTCCAGAACAAAAAACAGGAATATCAGAGGCTGGGCAGAGACGTAAACAATACCAGGCAGAAGTCGGGGTCACAGGCACAGGTTCAGAGTTCCAAGGTCGGGCAGTCCGGGGTCAAACACAGAGATAACAAATAGCAGGATGAATAACGCTCAGAAATGTCAGCCGGGGCAAGAACAAGACTTTGCAGTGTTTGCATGGAAGTGTGCTGCTTTAATGTGTGTGTGTGTGAATGAGGTGCAGGTGTGGTAAGACAATCAGGACAAATGAGTGATTGGTGACAACTGTGTGATTGGTGTAATGGTGGATGGGAATGTGTGAGTGCAGTGAATGATGGGAGATGCAGTCCATAGGTGATGTGCAGCTGTAGTGTGGTGCAATAGATGTAGTGAGTGGCAACCAGATTCATGACAACAGCAAGCTGACTGTGCGAAATGTTGTGGCATGTTGGGAGATTTAAGTAACTAACTTATTACATCTTTGACTATGGTCAAAAGTCAAATAAACTGTAACGTAGGTGTAACGACTGGTCAGAGGCGAGTGGATCCATTTGCAGTAATATTTATTAGACAGAGGCAGAATCAAACAGGCAATGGTCAGCAGGCAATAACAGGAATATCAGAGGCAGAGCAGAGACGTAAACAATACCAGGCAGGGGTCGAGGTCACAAGCACAGGTTCAGAGTTCCAAGGTAAGGCAGTCCGGGGTCAAACACAGAAGTAGCAATCAGAGGGAATGGTAAACGCTCAGAAATGTCAGCCGGGGCAAGAACAAGACTTCGCAATGATAGTGACTGTGAATGCTGGTTATATAGGCCAGGTGATGAGCCACACCTGGGCAGGTAATCAGCAGCAGAGGGGGTTATGGGGAATGAAGTCCGTGAGGGAGTCAGAACTCCGGTGAGGGTGCCCTCTGGTGGCCCTCGGAGAGAGTCACAGAGGTCTGATTCATGACAGTAGGCCTAATGTTCAATAATAGTGTCAAAGAAACCAAACTGTTCATAAGATCATGCATTAATGAGACAGCAGAAACTCCAAATAACACATCAATTTGTGGGAGGTGCCTTTAGTCTTTATTAGTCTTGATAAACGGTGGCTGTGTATAGCACTGTTAGATGACACAAATAAAATGATTTTTTTGTTTGTGGATAAATACAATTAGTGAATCTGCTCCATCAAACTCCAAATAATGCAATTTTAATATATTATGCTATTCACATTATAATAGTTTCCATGGAGGTAATGTATGTCAATGATAAATTATCAATATAATCTGTGAATGATTTTGTAACAACAATTGTTCCAAACGTTGAAATGTAAATGTTAATATGTTGTTTTATTTTGCCCTGACATTCAAATGCTTGTGTAATTGTCAATGTTTTTTAAAATTATTTTTATATTTCAGTGAATTTGTATCAGGTAACTCCAAAGCTGTTCTAGAGTCATGAATCCCACAAATGTAACTGTCTTTACGGAATTCTATCTGCTGGGATTTCCAGGACTCAATCCACAGTATTATGGAGCCGTGGGAACCCTTTTGCTCTTTGTCTACTTGGCACTAACAGGAGGAAATATCTTTATTATTGCATTTATTGCTTATAAGAGAAGCCTTCAGAAACCCACCTATTTAATCTTCTGTAATCTTGCAGTGTCTGATCTTGCTTTTGGAACTGTCACGCTGCCTAAAGCCATTGCAAAATACTTTTTCAATAGCAGTGAGATACCATTTTATAGCTGCTTTGTGCAGATGTTTTTTGTTCACTACTTAGGGAGTATTAACTCTTTCCTAATGCTATTAATGGCCATTGATCGGTTTGTTGCAGTGTGTAACCCGCTGAGATACTGTGTCCTTATTACAAATAAGACAATTTTATTGGCATGTGCAGTGATTTGGATCATCTGTATTTCATTTCTGACAGTCGTTGTTTATCATGCCTTCGATGAGGCCTACTGTGATTCTAACGTAATAACCCAAAATTACTGTGACCAAAATTCGATAATTAAACTGTCCTGTGGAGATGTAAGGCAGAAAAAGTTTTTTTCATTTTCATGTGCCATGTTTGTTCTTCTGGGCCCTTTGATTTTTATTATATTTTCTTTTATTGCTATCATCAAATCTGTTTTCAAAATCTCAGATGTTCAGGCCCGATATAAAACGTTCTCAACTTGCACTCCTCAACTACTTATCATTTGTCTGTACTATGTGCCTAGATGTGTTGTTTATGTGCATGATGTGACCATAGCGATCTCACCTGGCATTCGGGTTATGTTAATCATGTGGTATAGTATTCTCCCACCTGTTGTCAATCCAATGATTTACTGCTTAAGAACCAAAGAAATCAAAGATGCATTAAAGAAACAAATTAGAGATAGGAAAGTGACTTTGCAGATATGATGCGCTAAAAAATATTGATATTGCTTTAGTACTGTAAAGTTCACTGTTTACACTTTACCCTGTTTATGTATTTATGTCACTGTAATTCTAGCTGTTCTTACACTTACAATGAGAATCAATAACACATTTATGAAATAATGAATATTTTTCCTGATGAATAAACTATTTACAAGTGTATTTTATTGCCCCCTTTTATTCTTTGTAGTTGTTGTTGTCCAAATGAAGTTCACAATGCAGATTACTACTCAAAAATTAAGTTTTGATATATTTATGGTAGGAAATTTACAAAATATCTTCATGGAACATGATCTTTACTTAATATCCTTATGATTTTTGGAATAATAAAAAAAAAATTGACCTATACAATGTATTTTTGGCTATTGCTACAAATATACCTGTGCTACTTATGACTGGTTTTGTGTTCCAGGGTCCCAAATGAGGTTTAGATACTACACACAGAACTCACTCAATTCTTGTATAGTTTAGTTTAAATTCACATGTATCTTTTGTTCATGAAATGTTCTATACATCACATAAAATAACAAAACATTAGATAAATTAATAATAAATATATACAAATATAAAAATAACACTTTTTTAAATGTCCTCTTGTTTTAAGTCATTATCAGTAATTATATTATCAAATATTGTGAAAGAGAGCTGGAAACATGGAAATTGGAAATGGAACACGGAAATTGTGAAATGTAAATGTAAATTAATAAATAATGCACTTTCTGTTCCAGTCTTGGAATATGGCTGAAAATAAAGTGTACTGCTTCTGTAAATATATTCTTCTATTATGGAACATACATTCAACACATTAAATGTATGTACAGTATAGGCACAGGTTTTTATTTCAATCAAAGCAGTATGACAAGACAAGATTTTCTTTAACACAAGATAACTTTGATATTTTACATAATTTCTGATCCAAACATTGTAGAAAACATTTGTATACAGAAGAAAATGTGGAAGAGGGAGAGAAAAGCCAAATCCTCCATAACCAGCTTAGTCACACATATTCATACTTTATATATTACTTGGCATTAAGAAGCTAATGACCTTTAGTTGTTTATCTGTATTAACTTGTTCTCTCACAGAAATATTGTAAAAATGAAAGAAGCTGCAAATTATTTATTTATTTACTTATTTAAGCCTGGCAGAGCTGAAGAAGTACATTAACACATAGGTTTATATTCAAAAATAAACTCTTACCTCCAACTAGTGTAACTGCAAACAGTAACAATACATTTGCTATGTTCAGGGCCCACTGGAGGCTTTCTGAATTTACATGTGAGAGTGATATGTCAAGAGAGTGTAAGTGTATCTCAAGTGTGAGCATTTAAATACCAAAGCCAAAGTAAACTTACCCACAACGTAAAAGGACTCTCTGACCTGTGCTATAAGTATGTTCATGTTAACTATCGCAGTTTGAATAAGATCATATGAGTGTGTTTGGTCTTAATCTTTGCCTTTTTCCCCCTTCTTTCGCACCTCACTCATTTGTAAATGTTGTGTTTGCTGTGAAAACGTGCTGAAATCATATTGCATTATCCTTTAAATGTACACTGTTTGTCTGTGTATTATATTTTGTACATACAGATTGTATTCATGCATAATGTATTTAACTTTTTAGTCCTCCAGATGGGGGTCGGGCAGCAATGATGGAACCTACCTAAACAGCACAACGGTCTTCAACAAGTTTGTTCTACGAGGTTTTCCTGGACTCCCTCCTGAATATTACAGACTTATAGGAGCTTTGATTTTCATTTTATATGTTCTTCTTGCAACTGGGAATATTTTCATTATTGTCTTTGTGATGTACGAGAAAAACTTTCAGAAACCAACCAACCTAATCGTCTGTAACCTCATGGCAGATCTTGCACTTGGAATGACGACCTAACCAAGAGTCATAGCAAAGATCTGGATGTCTGACAAAATCATATCATTCAAAACCTGCTTCACGCAGATGTATTTTGTCAATTTTCTAGGGGCTACGAATTCATTTATCATGGCACTGATGGCTGCGTTACAGATATAATACAGTTATTGATCACATGTCTTTATTATCTTTTGTGTGTATGACACAAGTTGCTGGTTATGAGTTTAGTACTGATATCCGTATTGCGATTTCCATGTCGATGTACAGTCTTGTCCCTGCTGTTATCAACCCATTTATATATTGGACCCCTTTTTGCCTTCCGAACTGCATTAATCCTTCGTGGCATAGATTCAACAATGTGTTGAAACATTCCTCAGAGATTTTGGTCCATATTGACATGAAAGCATCATACAGTTGCTGCAGATTTGTCGGCTGCACATCCATGATGTGAATCTCCCGTTCCAACACATCCCAAAGGTGCTCTATCGGATTGAGATCTGGTGAATGTGTAGGCCATTTGAGTAAAGTAAACTCATTGTCATGTTCAAGAAACCAGTCTGAGATCATTTGAGCTTTGTGACATGGTGCATTGTCCTGCTGGAAGTAGCCATCAGAATATGCGTACACCGTATTCATAAAGGGATGGACATGGTCGGCAACAATACTCGGTTAGGCTGTGGCGTTTAAACAATGCTCAATTGGTACTAAGGGGCCCAAAGTGTACCAAGAAAATATCCCCCACATCATAACACCACCACCACCAGCCTGAACCATTGAAACAAGGCAGGATGGATCCATGCTTTCATGGTCTTTACGCCAAATTCTGACCCTGCCATCTTAGTGTTGCAGCAGAAATCAAGACTCATCAGACCAGGCAATGTTTTTCCAATCTTCTATTGTTAAATTTTGGTGAGCCTGTGCGAATTGTAGCCTCTGTTTCCTGTTCTTAGCTGACAGGAGTGGAACCCAGTGTTGTCTTCTGCTGCTGAAGCCCATCTACTTCAGGGTTCGACGTGTTGTGGCTTCAGAGATGGCATTCTGCACACCTTGGTTGTAACGAGTGGTTATTTTAGTTACTGTCGCCTTTCTATCATCTCTAACCAGTCTGTCCATTCTCCTCTGACCTCAGACATCAAAAAGGCATTTTCGTCCACACAACTGCCGCTCACTGGATATTTTATCTTTTTCGGACCATTCTCTGTAAACCCTAGAGATGGTTGTGCATGAAAATCACAGTAGATCAGCAGTTTTTGAAATACTCAGACCAGCCTGTCTGGCACCAACAACCATTCCACGTTAAAAGTCACTTAAATCCCCTTTCTTCCCCATTTTGATGCTCAGTTTGAATTTCAGCAAGTCGTCTTCACCACATCTAGATGCCTAAATGCATTGAGTTGCTGTCATGTGTTTGACTGATTAGCAATTTGCGTTACCAAGCAATTGAACAGGTGCACCTAATAAAGTGGCCGGTGAGTGTATTATTGTCATGAATCTGGTTGCCTCTCACCACACTACAGCTGCACATCACCCATGGACTACAACTCCCATCATTCACTGCACTACGACACACACATTTCCATCCACCATTGCACTAATTACACAGCTGTCACCAATCACTAATCAACCCTGATTGTCTTGCCACACCTGCACCTCATTCACTCACCCACATATAAGCAGCACACTTCCCTACACACGTTGCGAAGTCTTGTTCTTGCCCCGGCTGACATTTCTGAGCGTTTTCCCTGTATTCTGTTACCCTGTGTTTGACCCCGGACTTCCCGACCTTGGAACTCTGAACCTGTGCTTGTGACCTCAACCCCTGCCTGGTATTGTTTACGTCTCTGCTCTGCGTCTGATATTCCTGTTGTTGCCCGCTGACCATTGCCTGTTTGATTCTGCCTCTGTCTAATAAATCTTACTGCAAGTGGATCCACTCGCCTCAGACCAGTCATTACAATTATGTTACAATCAGAGTAAACATACCAAGGCAAAAGGGCTCCTTGTCTCTAGGTTTAGGCCCACTGATCCAGGCCAAATATCTTCTACAGGGCCTCCAAGCATACAAGAGTCATGATTTTGGTATATCGTTGTCAGATAGATGTTCAGATATTTATATCTTGTTGTCATATCTTGTGTTTCATAGCTTTAGTCAGCTAGTGACAATCATCTTACAAGAACATGGTTCAGGGTTTTAACTAAAACATTTTTAAGTTCTCAATCAATTTAGTTTTTAACAATTATTAGAGATAATTCCACATCTTTGTCATTATATAAAATATATACTTAGTAGGGAGGGGAAGATTCCCCAAATCGCTCGGTGCATCAGCAAAAAAAGTTAACGATGCGATGCAACGGTTTAAAAAGTGTGCATCGGATACAATTTGGCATTTGTATCACGATGCATCGTTTATAACTGTAAAAACGATGTATTTATTTATATATATAATTACTAGTGAGTGCACTACACTTTTATTATTTAGAAAGTGAACAATAATCTGTGACCAATATTTTATATGTAGATTGATTTCTCTTGAATCTGTTTCTCAAGCGCTTTCTCTCATTACGGCTGTGCGTGAATATGATGAATCACAACAACATTGACCTGAGGTCGATTAAAAGGCGGGGATTAAAGTCCAAAACCTGACTAACATATCAATAGGGGCTAAAGCGGCTATAAATGAAAATGTAAATTCACACAATCTAAGTAATCTGTGCCCGCGTATTCCGTTAATTTCGATCATGGATCAAATCGATCCACCATGGCAGACAGCAAATATATTTGTGCTGTGCATTTGAAACGCTTTGTTTTCCTCAGTGCATAACGATGGGTTACATAGGTAACCTAGTTCTGTGAATGAAGTCAACACGCCACAGTATGGGTCAGCCTTACTAAGGATGAGCTGTCAGGAGACGGTATATCAAATTAGCCACCCCCCGCTTGCAATCACGGTCTATAATTACAGGTGCAAACCAGCCGGCGCTTTCTCTTTTGCCGACTAGGGACAAATGCTCCCCGAGTGACCACGCCGTGTGGCGTGTTGACTTCATTCACAGAACTAGGTTACCTATGTAACCCATCGTTCTAGTTCATCTCAGTCAACACGCCACAGTATGGGTCAACTGTGTATCAGATAAGGTCAGGAGGGGAGAAGACCCAAGCGGGGCAATAACTCAAGGAAACCAATCCATGCTAACATAACATTTATTAGTTTTCCAGTCATTTACACAGTTAAATCAGAGGGTTTAGCGCACCTTGATATTGTCTTCATAAGGCAGATCAAGCTTGTTCTGCTGTTTGCAGGACAGTCCATGCGACTGTCTTAGCAACATCCAGCCGATAGAATTTCACAAATGTCATAGATGATGACCAACCCGCTGCTGCACACACATCCTCCAGAGAAGCCCCTCTAAACAATGCCCAGGAGGTAGCCACTCCTCTTGTAGAGTGGGCCACCACTCCCTGTGGAGGAGTCATTCCTGCACTGTGATAGGCTAGCTCTATCAGCCTGACCACCCATTTTGCCAGCCTTTGCTTGGACACCGCCTGGCCTTGCACAGAGTCTCCATAACAGACAAATAGCTGATCGCTACGCCTTATCTGCTGTGTGCAAGAGATGTATCTTCTCAGTGCCCTGACTGGACAGATCAAATGCAGTCTTGCTGATTCCGCTGAATTGTGAGGAGGAGGATGGAAAGGTTCTAGCACCAAGGGCCTGGAAACAAAGGACCGGGGCAGAACTTTTGGCAGAAATGAGGGGTTGGGAAGAAGTGAAATAGATGAGCCTTCTTCTCCTAATCTTAAACATGCAGGGTGCACAGAGAATGCATGAATTTCACTCACCCTCTTATCTGAAGAAACAGCCAAAAGAAATGCGGTCTTCAATGTGAGAAATTCCCTCCGTATTTACTCTAACGGTTCAAAAGGTGGTTCTGTCAGAGCCTTCAAGACAATACCCAGATCCCATGAGGGAATTAGCCGAGCTCGAGATGGACTCAGTCTGCGAGCACCCTTCAGATATTGCTTGATAAGGGGTTGAAACCCAACTGTGTTACCTCCGTAGCCTTCATGACGATCAGATATTGCGGCTACATACCCTCTCAGGGTTGATTCTGTTACTCCAGTCTCCAGCAGGAATTGGAGAAATAACAGTATTGAATCTACTTCACATGAAAATGGGTCTATCTCCATGGACTGACACCATCTAGAAAACCTCCCCCATCTAGAAGCATAAAGCCGCCTTGTAGATGGGGCTTTGGCTGCCTGCAAAGTGGTTAGAACTGCTTCTCCAAGATTCCTGGCTGACTCCCGTCTAGTGGCCAGACGTGCAACCTGTACTTCCCTGAATTCGGCAGGGAGATCTGACCTTGGGCCTGAGACAGCATGTCCTGTCTGACTGGGAGACGCCATGGCGACCCTCTCAGCAAAGCGATTAGATCCGGCATCCATGACTGTTGAGGCCAATCTGGTGCCACCAGCAGGACTTTGGCCTTCAACATTCTCACCTTGGCCAGGACTGCAGGCAGCAGTGGGAAAGGTGGAAATGCATACAGGAGTACTGGGGGCCATTTGTTTGCCAGAGCATCCACCCCTAGGGGCCCTCTGGGGCCCACCATCGAATACCACAGGGGACAGTGTGTGTTTTCCTGTGTGGCAAAAAGATCTACTTTGGCCTTCCCGAAACGAAGCCAGGTGGCCTGTATCAGTGCTGGGTGAAGTCGCCATTCTCCTGGCCTGGGATCCCCCCTTGACAAGAGGTCGGCTGCTACATTGTCCTCTCCCGGTAAGTGTACAGCCCTCAGGGACACTCCTTGAGCATGTGCCCATAACAGGAGATCCTGAGCCTTCCTGTGTAGGGATATTGAACGTACACCGCCCTGGTGATTTATGTATGACACGACTGTTGTGCTGTCTGAACGAACAACCACCCGCTTCTCCTGAAACTGAGGAAGAAAATGTGTCAAGGCCCGAAATACTGCCTCCAGCTCCAAGAGGTTTATGTGTTCTCCTATCCACGAGGCCTCCCATTTTCCTTGTACTGTATTGCCTCTCCAGATAGCACCCCAGCCTGCCTGTGAGGCATCTGTTGTTATGGTCTCCCTTGAACATAACGGTCCCAGCTTGACTCCCTCCTTCAGGCCTGGAGTTGAGAGCCACCACTTGACTGCTGGAAGACAATCCAGGTCTCTTGGAACCAGTCGCTGTCCATTCTCGTATGGACTTTGCTAACCATCGCTGTAATGGGTGCATGTGAAGCAACCCCAATGGCACCACCTGACAGGCTGCCGCCATTAGGCCAAGCAGTCTCCGACCCAGCCTCACTGTAACGTGATCCTTTTTGAGGAACTCGTACAGGCACTCCTTCAACACTGACTGCCTCTGTGGAGTCAGGGATGCTCTCATTATAATCAAATTCAAATTCAAGCCTAGGTACGTCACCACCCTTGTGGGAGTGAGACAACTCTTTTTGCTGTTCAGAGTCAACCCTAATTTCTGCAAGTGGGCTAGGACCACCTTTGTGTTGCTCCTGGCCTGCTGTTCTGTAGGCGAGCAAATTACCCAATCATCCAGGTAATTGGCAATACGTAGGCTCTGGCGATGAAGAGGAATGAGTGCCACATTCATACATTTGGTGACGGTGCGGAGAGCCAATGACAGACCGAAGGGGAGAACATTGTACTCGTAGGCGTTGCCCTGAAAGTAAAATCGGAGATAATTTTTGTGGTCCTTGTGAATTGGGATGTGGAAATAGGCATCCTGGAGATCCACTGTTGTGAACCAGTCCCCTTGTCTGATGATCGTTAAAAGGGTTGAAAGACAAAGCATCCGAACTCCAAGGTGCTCAGCACCCATGGACATTGAGTGCATTGGCGCCAGTGGAAGAGATATTGACTGGAAAAACGTGGGGCCGGAGGTTGATAACCATCAGAAACAGTTTCTTCCGCCTGCACCACGTGTGTTGGAAGAATCTGTCTGTCGTGTCCTACGAAAGGACTGCTGGACTCTTTGGCTTGGTCTTGCGGGTGCCCCTTGGGCAGCAACCTGGCGGTGACCTACGAAGGCCTGGCTTGATGATTCTGGCCGAGCCCAATTGCTGATCCCAGCTGATGTGCGTAGCCCACGAGTAGCTGGTGCTCTAACCACTGATCGAGTCAGTTCTCTTGTTCTACGAGACTGCTCCAAGGCTGCTTCTGCAGGGGGTCCAAAGACCTCCCCCGGCACTAATGGGGCAGCAATGACTGCCATGCAATCTTGATCCAATAAATTAGCTTGAGATAGCCATACCTGACGACGTGCTTGAACCATATTGGCCATGGATTGCCAAAGGGCTTGGGCATGCGCACTTGTTCCTCGGATCAACATGTCAACCACTCGCAATGTTTCTGGGATGCTTTCTTCCTCTGTCAAAGTGGAGGACAAATCCTGCAGTAGACCCTCTAAATAAACCAAGAGGAGAGAGTTTGTGCATGCCAGTCTTGCAGACAAGGCAGAGGCATGATAGGCTTTCGCAGCTGACTGTCAATTATTCTACCATGCTTGTTAGGTGTGTAGCATCCCTTCCAATCCTGGCCATA
Organism: Gymnocypris eckloni scoliostomus; assembly: GCA_027564155.1. NCBI lineage: Eukaryota > Metazoa > Chordata > Actinopteri > Cypriniformes > Cyprinidae > Gymnocypris > Gymnocypris eckloni. Next base: position 7,897,555 of record CM050417.1, on the reverse strand, counting down.
GCCCCATTCAACATAGCAAATGTGGGCCCGATCTGAGGAGCTGTAGCCAGCCCATAAGTTGCTGCCCCTGCCAGGTTGCCCAGCTGTGTCCTAGGGAGTGATGTAGAACTAGGGGCCTTCCAGGAAGACTGCAACTCCGACATAAAATCAGGAAGTATTGGCAACCCTTCTGATTTTCGACGCTGATGGCCTCTATCAAACACTGAGGTTGATGTTGAAGCAGCCTGGGAAGGCAGTTTTGCACGCTCAGCTGCTCTGGAAATCACTGCTTTATCTGAAGGGTCCAGTGCAATAGCCTCAGAGGCCTCAGAAGCACTATCCCCCGTTTCTGACTCAGAGATGTCCTCGTGTTCTGAAGGCACATAATTGTTATCCCTTCCAAACACTCCAGATGCTGTCACTGAAAGCTCATCAGGGTGGCTGCATGGCCGTTTTGATAATGGCAGCCCCAAGTCTTGAGGTTCTACAGCCAATTGCTGAGCCTCTAACAAATTATTCAGGGTCTCCTGCATACTTTGCATTTGCTTCTGAATCTGACCCATGTCCCCTTCTACATGCTTGCGTTTACGAGCTTGTTTACGTCTGACCTCTTCCTCCTGAGGATCACATTCAGACCGAAGTGGCTCTCTGCCTGCAGACATCTTAGAGGGTAAACCAGTGGTGTCCTAAAACTAGGAAACTTGAATCAGTTAGATGGCTTTCGCCTCCAGAGACAAAGAGGCCTCTTTGTCTGAATTACAATGAGACTCCTCTATAATCACAACAGCTCTGTAGCTTTCACCCTTACCAGTGAAGAGGCCCCTCTTTGGCCGTTTGTTATGAAATACTTATAATTAATGGTATTTTCATCTATATATATATATATATATATCTATATATATATATATATATATATATATACCTATATAAATATAAAATATACCCACGTTACGTTTTAAATGTGAAACAAACAAACAATAACTGTAGCATTCACCCTCGCAGGTAAAAGAGGCTCTTTTAAACTCACAACGCGCTTGTTTACAAAAGGCAAGTGCCAACTCGGCAGTTTAAACCCTCGCGGGTAAAGAGACTCCGGCCAGCAAAATATAACACAAGAACGCGCAGCGAAATCTTACCGTCAACCAGCTTTCATCAATGGTAGGAGGCAAAAACAGAAAGCGCCGGCTGGTTTGCACCTGTAATTATAGACCGTGATTGCAAGCGGGGCGTGGCTAATTTGATATACCGTCTCCTGACAGCTCATCCTTAGTAAGGCTGACCCATACTGTGGCGTGTTGACTGAGATGAAATAGAACGGACATGTCACGAGTATATTTTTCATCTGTAAATTTTAGAAAGTCATGCAAATATATCAATTTTTCTGTCAGGAATGGACGAGCGCTGCTGCACGCATGCGTGCTAAACAGACGGAGCAAATATGCATTTTATAATAGCAGTAACTGTAAAGGGACTATTGTAATGGGTAAATAAAATGTAAGCTAATAAAGTCCTAATTACTAAGCTCAGATGAGTTCATGTGTGTTTCTTATAGCGGTTAATGTGTAGTTTTAATGTATGTAGATTTTAACTTTTAGTTTAGTGATTGTTAATGCTTTAAGAGCAATGTTAGATTGTAATTTTCAAACTCTATCTGTTCTAACTATAAAAGGTACAGCTGTTATAAAGCCAGAGAGAAAGGCTGCATGGCTATGATAGTATGTGAGAGAGTAATATCATTGTGTTCCTATTGGTCAGTGAGCTCAGCTAGCCTGACAGTTACCCTTCCCTGAGTCAGGTTAGCTTTCCAGCATAAGTAGCCACAGTAACTGAGGTTGATCTTTGTTAAATTTGCTTTATGGAAACAAATCATTTTACAGTGAGTCAGACTAACTGAAATAAGCCTGGCCTATTTGGTAAACATGTTTTATGGAACAGGCCTCGAGGCATTAGAAGTCAGAAGACACATACGTTAATTTATGATTTTCTGTCTGTCTGAACCAAAGAAATAAAAGCGATCATATTTCTTCCATTGCATCGTATTGAATCGAATCGCATTGTGTTGAATCGAATCGAAATTGGATCGCACTGCATCATCAGTTTCGTCACTGCTGAAAAAAACAATAGAACCCAGCCCAAAACACAATAGAAAATGAAATGGATTTAATGGTTATAATGGGAATTGTATTGGTTTTAATGGAAACTAAAATTGTGTCTACTAGTATGTGATTGATTATATTGGTGGCATGTCAAATTCTATTGGAAAAATTCCCAAAACACACTACAAAAAGCTAATGGTTTATAATGATATTTTACTGGAAACTGTGATGGTTTCTTTTGGGCTTCTATTGGTTTGTTTAGCAGGGGTAATCGGGGTCAATCGTATCGCATTGCATCGCTAGCTGCTTCATAATGTATCTTCAATGTATCGTATCTTTGACTATGCATCGAGATGCGTATTGCATCGGCCTCAGTTATGGAGATGCACATCCCTAATACTTAGCCAATGGACACAATCAAACACAATTTTTTTTGTCATAAACAAAGCTCATGTGGTCACACACGAAACCCGTCAAACAATATGTCACTGTGTGGGAGGTTTCTTTCGTGTTAAGAGAGAGATGAAAAACAGCGGCTTTAGTTTGTCATTATCTGATTGACACTGATACAGAAGGTATCATTTCACTTCTTCTATTTATGGCAAATGCCTGAATGCTTACAATCCAGCAAATACAGTTATAGGCTGCTATTTATGTTTAGCATTACACTGCTATGCAAATCATATCTGATTTTCTATGGAAGTAATTTTAAGTAATGGCCAAAAATGATTCAGCTCGGCAATATATTCCTTAATATTTTGTATATTTTTGATATGTCATTATATATGCTTTCCACTTCAGCTTTTTTGTCATTTTTATGTTCTTTTTTTTTCTTGTAGCGTACACAAGTTGGTAACTGCAAAGCTGTTCTAGAGTCATGACTCCCACAAATGTAACTGTCTTTACTGAATTCTATCTGCTGGGATTTCCAGGACTCGATCCACAGTATTATGGAGCCGTAGGAACCCTTTTGCTCTTTGTCTACTTGGCACTAACAGGAGGAAATATCTTTATTATTGCATTTATTGCTTATGAAAGAAGCCTTCAGAAACCCACCTATTTAATCTTCTGTATTCTTGCAGTGTCTGATCTTGCTTTTGGAACTGTCACGCTGCCTAAAGCAATTGCAAAATATATTTTCAGTATCAACACTATATCATTTCATAGTTGTTTTGTGCAGATGTTTCTTGTTCACTACTTATCGAGCATTAATGCTTTTGTCATACTGTTAGTGGCCATTGATCGGTTTATTGCAGTACATTACCCACTGAGATACTGTGTCCTTATTACAAACAAAACTGTTTTTATTGTATGTAGCATGATTTGGACAATGCTGATACCTCTGATAGCAGTCCTTGTTTATCATGCCTTAGATGAGCCTTATTGCAATTCTAACATAATAACTCAAAATTATTGTGAACGAAATGCAATAATTAAACTCTCTTGTCGAGACATAAAACAGAAAAGGCTGTTTGCATTTTCATGTGCCATGGTTATTCTTTTGAGCCCTTTGACTTTTATAATATTTTCTTTTATTGCCATCTTCACATCTGTTTTCAAAATCTCAAACATTCAGGCTCGAAATAAGACATTATCAACCTGCACTCCTCAGCTTTTTATAGTTTTTCTGTATTTTGTCCCCAGATGTGTTGTCTATACATTTGATTTGACAGCTGCATTCACTCCTGACCTTCGGATTATGTTAACTATGTGGTACAATCTGCTTCCACCAGTTGTCAATCCAATGATATACTGCTTCAGAACCAAAGAAATCAAAGATGCATTAAGGAGGAAAATGAGACAGAGAAAAGTAAGCATGCAGATGACCATGCTGTTGGGCAGAGCCTAAAATATTTCAGTGTTGTGTATAGAGAACACTCAAAAAATGGTACAAATGCTGTCACTGTGACAGTACCTTTTCAAAAGGTTCACCTTTGTAACTTATTTTACCCTAAAATATAAATACTAGTACCTTGTAAGGTATAGGCAAGGCAAGGCAAGTTTATTTGAATAGCACATTTCATACACAGTGGTAATTCAAAGTGCTTTACATAAAAGAAAGTGAAATAATCATTCACAGCAATAAAAACAAGGAGTTAAAAATAATAAAATAAGGAAAATTATTTTTTAGTTTAAAAAATATGTTTTACTAATAGTATATACTACTATTAGTATCTAAACTTGTATAGTACATTTTGAAATGGTCCAATCCCAGTCACAACTTTTGACTATATTTTTCTGAGAGTATGCCATGTTTATTTTTCAGATAAGTCTTATGTCCTTGTTATTCTGTCTGTGAATGTTCTAATCAGACGAATAAAATATTTCTACCATTTTATTTTTGAGAGAAGAAGAGTTTTTTCCACCAGTAATTGTCTTAATAATGAGTAAACTGGGTGTTTACCAACCCAATAAATACATAAACATTTTTTTAATCTTCTCTCCTCTGAACAATGGACAGTAAGAGTTCTGAATAAACCATTCATTTTATAAAGGCTTACATGAAATAATTAATGTTAATGTTTTTATGTTCTTTTTCTGTTGTGATGAATCTCTGAAAGTACATAAAATTCAGACTCATAAAAGATTACTTTCTTTTTTCATTTACTTTGAAATGTGGTTCTTTGTTAAATTGTGTAAATGTTTACCATGTAATAGTTTCCTGGATTGCTTCCTGAATTCTTGCCATTCATTTGAATTTGAAAATAATCAGAAAGTTTCCTTCTTTAGTTTATTAAAAGCATAACTAATAAAACACATTGAAGTGAGAAATATTACATATTTTAGACTATTATATGCGTCTCTATGTTAAGGTGCAGCTAAACGGATAATAGATCAAGTAAAATCCAATATAACTATAGGTTTTTTCCACTGTTCTGCTTTCAAGAACAATTTTGCTGCCTGAGTACTATATTAAAAAGTTTCTCAATCGATTTGAGGCATTTCTTCAAACTCAGGTCACTGTTCCAAAAACAGTTCACTCCGTGACCTGAACACTTTGTAATTTTCCTAAACAGATGGTATGGTTTTCATTAATCTTATTCAAATTACAAATTGTGCAAATCATTTCTAATTTTTTTTTTACAAAACTCTCAAATGTTTTCATAATAGTTAATACAACCAACCAATACTTTAAAATATCTGAAAAATAGTTTTACACAAATCACAAACATTTATGTGGCATTTGTCCAAACACAAACAAAACTCCATAATTTGGTCGGTGAATCGTACCCATTCTGACTCCACTCTGGAGAAAAAGGGGGTTTCGCCATATTAAAAGGGTGCAAAAGCAACTGTGCAACGCCCTAATTAGGCGAGTGGCTGGTCCTGTGGAGCGAAACCCTAAAAGCTTCATCCACCAAAGGAACGGCCTCATGTGGAGTGACCCCAGGGGCAGCACAGGGGAGGCTGCGGCCATGAGGCCTAAGAGCTTACGACAAGTGTTCACGGAAACATGATGGTCTAGCTTGAAGTGGGCCAAACATGTATTGAGGCTGGAAATCCAGGCAGGAGCCAGACGGGCCTGCATCTGAACGGAATCCAAGTGAACTCCCAAAAACACAGTTTGTTGAGAAGGGGAGGGAACACTCTTCTTGGTGTTTGTTCTGAGGCCAAGATCATGACCGTGGCGGAGAACGACATCCCTGTTAACAGCTGACTGACTCCTTGGAGTGGGCCAGAATGAGCCAATCGTCCAGGTAATTGAATACACAAATGCCCTGGAGCCTCAACGGGGCTCCATGCATTTTGTGAATGTCCTCGGAGCCAAAGCTTAGCCAGAGGGAAGGATTTTGTATTGATAAGCAAAGTCAATTCGGTTCAAAAGCGAACCAAAGTAACTTCCTGTGCTGCCGGACAACCTGAATGTGGAAATGTGACAAACCAGTCTCCCACTCGAATCTGAGACATAAAAGATCTTCAACGTCAAGATCTTTGTAAAAGGAGAGGTTCAGACGACATAGATCTAGAATGGGTCGTAAACCGCTGTCCCCCTTTGGCACAAGAAAATAGCGGCTGAAAATGCCTCGTTCAAGGTCCGATTGAGGGACTTACTCTATTTTCCCTTTGAGGAGGGAGGACAGTTCCTGCTGTAGCACAGAAGCCTTTGAGGCGCTGCTTACTACTGTCTGGTGAACCCCATTGAAGCGGGGGAACCCCACTGAAGTGTGTAGTCGGACCGAACTATGCAGAGAACCCAAGACGATAACCCTTTACATTTCACTTCTGATTATACCCTGTATAATTTATTATGTGACAAATAAAGAAACCTTGAACCTTGGTAGACGCTCCCATTCGTGAAAGAAATGCGATAGAGGAAACGGAGTGTTAGACATAACTGTGTTGGGGTGTCGAAAAGATTTGGCGACTTCGTCCACCACGAAGGAAAGTCCTTGGCATCCTTGTTCATGGACTGAAGAGTGGCCTGTACAGGGCCAGTAGGCTGTGGGAGAAAACCGAACGTGTCTCCTATCACGCGGGCCACAGGTGACAAAGGAACATGTAGCAGTGGGAGAAAGCCTGATGCGTCTCCCGACTGCCACCCTGAGATAGATTGAAGATGGCCACTTGCTGCACACCAAACCCAATGAGAGCAAAAGTGGTCCTACATGGCTTAGTTGGAAGGAGGGGGGGGGGACTTCCATGAGGGTGCCAGAGACGACGAGAGGTGGGAGGCTAGCGTGTCCTCAACCACCGGGATGACGGTATAGCCCTGTTCCACAGAACCCACTAGGTTGGTAAAATCAGCGGCTGCCGCATTAGTAATGCGGGAGGAGAAAGGCTGTTTCCAGTATCTGGAGATCTCATGATGCAGATCGCTGAAAAACGGTAGCTTCCTCCGTTCAGGCCTTGAATTTGGGCCGCTAAGGAACCACTCGTCGAGTTTGGATGACTGAGACTCGCGGAGCTCGATGGAGAGCTTTTTGGTGGCACTCAAAAGCACGTCCACAAGCTTTGAGTAAGCCATAGAAGGTTGTGCTTCCTGGCCACTAGGCGGGAGAGCATCAGCTAAAGCAGGCCCGAAATCCTCAGAGTACCAGGAGTATTCACTGCTGTAAATAACACATCATCTAGCCTGAAGGAAACGGCGTCACGTGCCTCCGGGCTAGGATATAAATATTCATGCACGAATTCAACTGGAGAATTCGCGCGCACGTGCTCAGGTGAGAATGGGAGAGAAAGGGCGAGGCCCGTCTGCTCACTCTCCATTGCCTCCAGCTCCACATCCGAGCCCCAGGCCTTTACTTTTTGCCTAGATGTACTGTGTATATATGTGACATAATCACTGAAATACCTGCAAGTGTTCGGATTATGCTTGTTATGTGGTGCAGCATTCTCCCGCCTGTTGTTAACCCAATTATTTACTGTTTGAGAACTCAGGAAATCAAGACCGTCTTCATGAAGAGAATGAGAGGGAAAATAGTCAATCTTAAGCTGAAACCATCTTCTTGTTGAGACAAAGATGTAATGCTTGAACCTGTTTATCTAAAATGTTGTGTATATAATGCTTCTGATCAAATGTTGCAATGTAAGGATATTTTACATGCTTTGTTGCATTTTTAACCATTTATTGATCATTTTTATTGCCAATTAAGAAACCAAAAACATATTTCTCAATGACATCTCAAAAATCATTTTTACTGTCACATTTCCAAAACATATTCTATTCATTAATAGTCATCTGTTTATTAAATGAATCTACATTCTTTAAAAAATCATATTTGATCATATAACTGTTTACTGTGTCCTAGATTGTAGCAACAAAACATCCTCTGAATTATGATAAGGTGCCTTTAAAATGTAAATAGCAATTTAAAATATTTTTTTTATTTTTTATTTTGCTTGTGAGCATACTTATTAATCAATTTTTATATTTTTGGCAAATTAGTTATTAAAAAAGGTGTTTTGCTGAAAAGAAAGTCCCTAAATAGACAATAATATATTCAACACAGATCAGAAGATCACTGTTTAAATATATAATAGTATATTTCCAAAACTCTCAAATTATTGTCAAGAAACAGCAGGTTGCCATTGTTTTTTTTGTTTTTTTTGTAGCCAAGAATGTTGTGAGATTGTACATAAATTGATTAAAAAAATACATTAACATTAACAATATTTGTCTAGAGTTAAAAGTGTGGCATCTAGACCTACAACATAAAGTTATTTCATTCAGTATAAAAACACAATTCAGCTCATCTTTGATATTTTAATTATTAAAAAAAATCATAGTTCAGCTCCATAAAACCTGTAGAATGAGTCATGAACTGAATGTAGTAGGACATAAGCAGATAAAATGTTTAAGATCTGACAACAGATGGCGCCAATGTAACAAGATTATTGTGCTTTTCAAACACTGTTTTACATACAGAAATAAACAATATTGATGATTAAGTCACTATTGGTAAATTTCTAATGTGCTTGAACATTTATTATAAATAGTATATTTACACTTTTATTAATGTTCTTATGAACGGAATGATTCACCAGTATTTCACTGGTCCAGATTTAGTCAGTGATTTAAAGTACATGAATGATAAGTGAACTGTGTACCTTGTTTTTAACATTATTTTCAAATGATTTCCTCTTGATCGCTCTGAATATCACAGTCATTTAGCTGATGGGTCGGCAAGCTGGCTATGTCCTCAAACACATCTGCATAGGTGTTAAAATTCACTCCTAGATTTAGGAGATTCTCAAGCTGCTGAATCCCGGAGACAGAGGTGTTTGGGAGACTCTGGATGGAGGGGATGTGACCACATCTCTGAACGGGTAAAGGGGCCTTCAGAATAAACTGCCCTCTGGACCAATCTGCAGATGAAACAGTGGGAGGGGGGTCAAACTCAACCAAAGTTCAACTGTAATGACTCAATAACTGGTATAACAGATTATAATGTTGTGTATTCACATTCAATAAAAATGTCTTAACATTTCAATTGAATGGTCAACGGTTGTCAAAAGGAAAGAAAGTGAATGCCTTCTTGTTTCCTAAAGCACAGTCTGACATTTGAAAGGCTCTGGTGGTGGAGAGACTTTAAAATACCACTAGATGATGCCCAAACTCCAGAAGAGTTGTTTGGTGTGGTGAAGGGTATTTTATTTTTATTTTTTTCTTCATTTGATCAAACCACAAGATGTCACAATTGGTTTGGGTCAGTGTTGTGATTAACTAGATGAAAAATGTATTCAACTTTTAAAATAAATTGTATTTGGTTATGATTATTGGTTTGATTATTGGTTTCAAAACCAATATTCACCCTATTTTTTATAAACATCTTTAATTTAGGTGTGAGGTAAATTAAAATAGCAGTAGTCTGATTCAATGTTTAATTAATTATTAAGTTAAATAAAACAAAAGTGAAATCATTATGAATGGAAAGCTAAATATGGAAACAAAAGAGGCAGGGTTCAGGTGAGTTTACAGAGAAAAGGTGGATGATTGCAATTAAGTTAGCAGTTCAGTGGGTGGAGAACTTGAAACATACTAATGTGGTAATATGTTCAAAATCATATTCAGTGTTAACAAGTATAATGTCATATCAACTTCAAGAGAAGATATACTAATATAAATCCTTCACTTATTAAATAGATCACAAAATCAAAGGAAAATGTATATTTTGTATGGATTCCGGCTCATGTTGGGTGGAAGGAAACGAAAAAGCAGATTTTTTTTAGCTAAGACGACAGTAAGTTGCCTGGGGAAGTCATAGCCTAATGGTTAGAGAGTCAGGCTCATAATCAAAAGGTTGCAAGTTCGAGTCTCTGGCTGGCAGGAATTGTAGATGGGGGGAGTAAATTTACAGTGCTCTCTGTTCCCAGTGTCTGGGAAGTCAGAGGAAAAGGAGGTTGTTGTTTCAGCAAGTCGTGAAGACACTCTTTTGGATTATTTCATATGGACATAGTCTGAATGTCTGCTGTGGAATAATGGCGCTTGAATGCGCCGGGATTAAGAACAAGTGAACAAGTTGAAACCTTGACGACACCTGAGAAACGCCGCCTAAACAGTTAGACAGTAGGCGTTAGTGGACACAGAGAGTCATACATTTGAATCTGTGAGTTGTTAATCCCGTATATGACTCTGACTCCTTCTCGACGTGTGATCACCGAATGGTAAAATACAAATTTAGTCTTTGGCTCTCAACTCTTTCTGACTTTAAAGGCGTGCATAAACTCTTCCAGCAAACATCGACGCCACACTCTCCCTTTAGAAACCGAGTAAAAGGCCCATTCTCCCCTTCTCTGACAAAATATTGTTTGATTTACATTCGTTTTCATTATGTATTTATTTTGTACTGTTTTGATCTTTTGTTGTTGTTGTTGTCTTTTTGAAAGGCCTGCTGTTGACGGTCTGTGTGTAAAATCGCTGGTAATACCAGTTTTAAAAGCATTGATTTGTTTATTTTCTCATTTCTGAGGACTTGCTGCGGGAACCCGGAGTGATTAAATAATTTTAGTTTTGCTGGTGTAAGATATTAATTAATTTGTTGAAATGATTAAAAACGGTATTGTGTTGTTGAGCGTTTCTCTGCAGTTTCCCGTAAGGGTGGTTATCAGAAAATACATTTTGTTTGTCAGTTTATTTAAACTCTCTGGCACCCAACTGAACTATTAAACTTTTGGGTATACCACCATTACAAACTGCACATGAGTCCTTGCCTTCAGGTGGATGTTCATCTTTGTCATGTGAGCTGATGAGGGACAGTTCTCTCTCACAATCAAACTCTGAGCCGGTGAAGGAGCAGTGACTTTCACTCTCTGATGATGTCTCTACCGGCCCGTCTCTGCATGGCTTTATAGGACACTCTCTGAAATTCTGATTAGAGTATCCCTTGTGGGCCCATGAGGTGTTCAGTTTCTCAACCTCTTCTGCTGAGAGATGTTGTGGAGGGCCTGTCAGATCAGGAGCCAGCTTTCTCTTGTAGAACAGTTGGGATTGACGTTGCCACTGGTTTATATCCCCTCCAGATGTTCTCTGATGAAGTTTAGGAGATGGATTATGATTAGATTGAGGTTTGCATGATGGATCGAGAAACTACTGGATTGCCGTTCACCTGTTCTCCACATTCATCCTCTTTCTTCAACTGTAGGGTCTTCACATCTGAGTATGTGCTGTCAATCTCATAGTACTCCAGTTCACTCCCTCCAAAACCAGAGACATGACAAGAAGGCCCACTCTCAGTATGGCTCTCAACTCCTTGCATAGGATTCCTTGATTTTATCAGATCGGGTTGCCTGCTGTCTTCATTTGACACATTTTGAGGACACTCCTCAAGAGGACCTAAACTAAATCCCAGGTTATCCGTGCCGAGCTGTTTGCTTGGTGGCATGAGGTAGATTTGACTCCTCTTTTCGCCCTCACAGAGTTTGCATTGTCTTCTGAGGATTATAAAGAGAACTAAGATGAGAATAATGAGGACAATGGGAAGAATGACTGCTACAATCCATGCAGTGCACGCTCTCTTGGGTTTGAGAACAGGCCTCGCTGTGGACTACATCAGATGAGCAAGATCCACATGAAGACACATTGTACAGACAGATGCACAAGTAGTCATCTTTGGAAGAAGAACCACAGTCACTATCATTCCAGCAGGGCTCAGATAGACAGGAATCCTTCAGACATGGAGTCAGAATACAGTGGTTTGGAGAAATGCAGAATGTTTGGAAGTCAGGCGGGCTGGAGTTGGCATCAACTATCTCATTGTAGCCGTTGTATGACAGGAGATGGCCATTGAATTTGATGTATTCCACACATCCTCTGAAACCTGGAAAACCAATAAAAGCAACATAAGGCAATTTTAATAAATAGTTAAATTGGTTATGAAAACTAAATGAAAAGAGTTGTTTCATAATTGATAGCCTACATTTTGTAACACTGGCACTTGATTTCTGCAAAAATTGACAAATGTTCAAATCCTGTTCTATAATAACCCTGCGTTTGACAATACATTTTGCTTTATTGTATAACCAAATAAACAACAAATCAGAGGCAATCTAACCTAAGCTTTGGATCATCTCTGGGACATCTTTAGATTCTTTCAATGGAGAAGAGCCCAGAAAAATGGTCTCCACTAAGAATGTGGGGTGAGTTATGGTGCCATTGGTGGTGTTCACTACAGGCCGTTCATCCAGAAACAGAGACATGTATGAGCCTCTTCTGCGCAGATGAAGAACATGCCACTGTCCATCGGACACATTTCCCTCCATTAAGAGCTCCATTCGCTGACCAGATGTGACATTGGTGAACACATACAGAGGTTTTCCATCTGATATCTGAGAAGACAAGAGAAAACATGTTATGAACTGAACTGGCAGACTTATCAGATAACACTGACAACGTAGTTCAGATATTGTAGATCTGAGTTAATCGAAGGTGTTTAGTAGATATTTACTGTTGTGTAACCTTAATGTTTTGGATGTTTCATATTTAAAAAATATAGCCACGGGACATAAACAATATGTGTTTTAACATGATTTTATAATAATAATTTGTTGCATTTATATAGAGCTTTTCTGGGCACTCAAAGTGCTTTTTATGGAATGGGGAAATCTCCTCAACCACCACCAGTGTGCAGCATCCACCTGGATAATGCGACAGCAGCCATATTGCGCCAGAATGCACACCACACACCAGCTCATTGGTGGAGAGGAGACAGAGTGATGAAGCCAATCAGCAGATATGGGGATTATTAGGTAGCCATGATGGTCAAGGCCAATGGGAAAATTTGGCCAGAATGCCAGGGTCACACCCCTACTCTTTTTCGAAGGATATCCTGGAATTTTTAATGACCACAGAGAATCAGGACCTCAGTTTCACATCTCATCCGAAGGATGGTGCTTGTTGACAGTATAGTGTCCCCGTCACTATACTGGGGAATTAAGGCCCACACAGACTGCAGGGTTAGCACCCCCTGCTGGCCTCGCTAACACAACTTCCAGCAGCAACCTAGTTTTCCCAGGAGGTCTCCCATACAGGTATTGACCAGGCTCAACCCTGTTTAGCTTCAGTGGACAACCTATCTTTGGCTGCAGAGTGATATAGCTGCTGGCTTAATTTTAGTGTGAAAAAATAGCTTATTAAGCTGTTTTCCCATTCTGGTTTCAAATGCATATAATTTTTTTATTTGTAATTTTTATATTGTTATTTTTTCTTTTCTTTTGTATATTAATGTAAAGCACTTTGATTTACCATTGTGTATAAAATATGCTATATAAATAGAATCACCTTTTTTTTACAATTTTGTCGCACGTACAACATAACTAAAACTCTAAAATGGCTGTAAAACAATGCATGAACAACTTTTTTAGAACTTCTTCAAAAATGCAAGAATACCAAGATTAAGCAGAATAATTAAAAATAGCTTTTTATAAAATTATAAGCGTCACATTACATTCACTGCTTTTTAATATTCCAAAAACTGTCTTCTTATACTTTAATTGTACTGTAAATGCCTCAATATAAGCTCACAAAGTTGAAATAATTTTTGTTATAACAACATAATGCTGCAAATACTATCAAATGAGCTTAGCTTGAATAGAATATTCCTTTAAAATTCTCCCAGAGCTCACCTGAAATTTTAGATGAGCAGTTTGACACCAGCACACAACCAAAACACCATTTCTTCTGACAGTCCTCATCTTGATCTCAACACTGTCAAATCCCTGAGAATATCCTTCCTTCCCATCCAGAATGGCTTGCAGAAGCTGGCTTCTTCTGTAGCTTTCCTTGACAGCAAACTCAATGTAGGCCTCCCCGTTGAGAAACAATACATGCTGCTCAGCCAAATCTATCAAAAACAGAATTACATTCACTTTAAGATTTTAAACACTAAACAGTAACAGAAAAAAAAACAACAACAGAAAAACGAATTACTCGTGGCACAGTTGGGTCCTGTGAATTGGTCTCTACACTGGCAGTGGTGATGCGACCATCGGTCTTGACAAACTGCTTCGTTTAAACACACTGCTTTTTCACAAGGAGGATTATTTGCTCGTGGACATCTGATAAACAAAAATAAATAAACTGAAACTTAGCATTATAATATACATTTTATAGCTATAAAGAATCGTTTTAAACTGACCGATCAAGAACATTCTGGGATGCCAGAGATTTTAAGGAATATGGACCGAAGTTGTTCACTTGCATGTTTCTCATACAGCCAACAAAGTCATGAGTCCTGATCTGCCTCTGTAAAATGACATCAATGGACTTTACGCCGCCAAACGTCATGTTATTTGAGCTCACTTCCAGACTCCTGTTTGTAAATGTAATTGAAAGGTTCAGTACATGAGTTCAGTTACATGAACAAATAATAGCAGTTTGTAATTATGTTTACTAGTATGTTAAATCTGTAACAGAAAGGTGAGGTTAAACTAAATACTACCTTTGGGTTCCAGAGGCAAAATTTTGCGACAAGCAAAAGCCTTGAGGTTCATGGGGAGAGCAATTGTCTATTTCTAGAGAGGCAATCTGAGAGACACAAAAACATGTATACCTGCAAAATATCTCAAAAATCTTTCACAAAAATGGTTTGATTGATTACTAAGACTGAAAAATAACAGTGTATGGGAATCACGTACATTTCCATTTCTTCTTATGGTGATGTTGTGAAAACTTCCATCAGCCACTACCTTCCCTGTTTCCAATCTTATCACTCCAGATCCAAGATCATAAGACAGCCACAGTCTTCCACTCACAATTTCAAGGGCCAGGAAGTCTGAAGTTGATGGGTCACCATGGTTGTACAAAAGCAAAGCATTTTGCTGCACAGTTGCACATTCCAAATAGATGAAGTTATACTGTGGATCCAATGGAGGAAATTCAATGTAAGAAATTTCCTGAAAGCCATAACTGTGCTCTTCACAATTGACTCCACTCACACCTAACAATAAAAGGAATTTTATAATGAATAATACATTATTCATACTTTTATAAGTAAAAATAATACAGTATATATATACTGTATATATATATATATATATACATATTAGTGCTGTCAAAGTTAACGCGTTAATAATGCAGCACGTATTTTCTGTTTGACCTGTGGCCCAACCCGTAGTTGGAGAAATTGGAGATGCACAGTGTTGCCAACATAGCAACATTGCAGACCCCTTTAGTGATTTTTTTTCCCTTCAAAAAAAGCAGCCAAACTTTGCCGCGCAAGGTATTGCTGTCCCAGCGCGCACACACCTCTCTCTCTCTGCGTCTGCTCAGTTTCTGTTCAGCGCGTGCACACCTCTTTCTCTCTCTCTCTCTCTCTCTCTATTTTCAGTTTCTGTTCAGTGCGCGGCAGACAAGAGCAGCGCTTTAATTCAGTTAAACACAGATATAATGTTGCTTGCTTGTTTAATTTTACATGCAAGTATAGCCGAAATCACAGCACAGCTATTGTCTTTATCTTATGTTTGATTTCAGAAGACGACAGCTCAATTATAAGGATTTTTGTGCAGATTAACATCTTGGAAGGAGCTGGTTGTGTAGCCTTGTCTTAATGGGTCGTTTCAGTCACTATTTCATGTTCATTCCGTTGTCTGACAACAGAACCAGTAAAATATAAAAATGAAAACAGTATTATTGAGAATTTAGCTGCATCAAAATATGTGTGTACAGTATGTGTGTACAGAGAGGAAACAAATGCAATAATAAATGATATAGGCTTTGTATATTTTGCATGTTCAGAAGTAGTGAGCTTCCTTGTCCTGCAAAAAAGTAAACAGGTTTGTGTAAGTAAATTGCTCAGTGCAAAGAAAGAGAAGTAATGGGAACCTGGAATTTCTTTTTTCATGAGACTAATAGACATGAACAAGTTCTTCGAAAACCATCTATAAACTTTGAAACATGTCAAGTCTCCATGCTCGATGTTGACTATGGTTTCAAAAATAATAAACATACATTTGCCTAAAGCATCCATATGTGTCCATGCACATGTTGATTAGAGTTGACTAAAGTATTAATTTAAGGTACATTTAGGACAAATACAAATGTGTGATTAATTGCAAGTTAACTCATGACAATCATGCGATTAAACGCGATTAAATATTTTAATAGATTGACAGCCCTAATATACAGTGGGGCAAATAAGTATTTGATACACAGCCGATTTTTCAAGGTTTCCCACTTACAAAGAATGGAGAGATCTGTAATTTTCATCGTAGGTACACCTCAACTGTGAGAGACAAAAAAAATCCTGAAAATCACATTGTATGATTTGTAAATAATTAATTTCCATTTTATTGCATGAAATAAGTATTTGATACAATAGAAAAATAGAACTTAATATTTGGTACAGAAACCTTTGTTTACAATTACAGAGGTCAGACGTTTCCTGTAGTTCTTGACCAGGTTTGCACACACTGCAGCAGGGATTTTGGCCCACTTTTCCATACAGGTCTTCTCCAGATCTTTCAGGTTTTGGGGCTGTCGCTGGGCAACACAGAGTTTCTGCTTCCTCCATAGATTTTCTATTGGGTTCAGGTCTTGAGACTGGCTAGGCCACTCCAGGACCATGAAATGCTTCTTACGGAGCCACTCCTTAGTTGTCCTTGCTGTGTGTGTGGGGTCATTGTCATGCTGGAAGACCCAGCCACGACCCATCTTCAATGCTACTGAGGGAAGGAGGTTGTTAGCCAAAATCTTGCGATACATGGCCTCAATACGGTGCAGTCGTCCTGTCCCCTTTGCAGAAAAGCACCCCCAAAGCATGATGTTTCCACCCCCATGCTTCCCGGTTGGGATGGTGTTCTTAGGATTGTACTCATCCTTCTTCCTCCAAACACAGCGAGTGTTTATACCAAAAAGTTATATTTTGGTCTCATCTGACCACATGACCTTCTCCCATGCCTCCTCTGGATCATCCAGATGGTCTTTGGCAAGCTTCAGATGGGCCTGGACATGTGCTGGCTTGAGCAGGGAGACCTTGCGCATGCTGCTGGATTTTAATCCATAACGGTGTAGTGTGCTACTAATGGCAGGCGTTGAGATTGTGGTCCCAGCTCTCTTCAGGTCATTGTCCAGGTCCTCCCGTGTAGTTCTAGGCTGATCCCTCACCTTTCTCAGGATCATTGATACCCCACAAGGCGAGATCTTGCATAGAGCCCCAGTCCGAGGGAGATTGACAGTCATCTTGAATTTCATCTTGAATTTCTTCCATTTTTCTAATAATTGCGCCAACAGTTGTTGACTTCTCACCAAGCTGTTTGACCATTGTCCTGTAGCCCATTCCAGCCTTGTGCAGATCTACAATTTTGTCCCTAGTGTCCTTAGACAGCTCTTTGGTCTTGCCCATAGTGGAGAGGTTGGAGTCTGATTGATTGAGTGTGTGAACAGGTGTCTTTTATACAGGTAACGAGTTCAAAATAGTGCAATTAATACAGGTAATGAGTGGAGGACAGGAGGGCTTCTTAAAGACAAACTTAACAGATCAGCGAGAGCCAGAATTCTTGCTGGGTGGTAGGTGATCAAATATTTATTTCATGCAATAAAATGGAAGTTAATTATAAAAAAATCATACAATGTGATTTTCTGGATTTTTTTTTTTAGATTCTGTCTCTCACAGTTGAGTTGTACCTACGATGAAAATGACAGATCTCTCCATTCTTTGTAAGTGGGAAAACTTAAAAAATCGGCCGTGTATCAAATACTTATTTCTATTATGCCCCACTTGTATATATATGTGTGCCTATGGTCAGAAACTAAATCATATAAAAACGAATATAGAAAAATTCCTCTTACCAAATGAACACTGGCAAGAGTAGCCAGTTAAAAAACTGAAGCAGTTGCCGTATACACAAGGGGAGGAAGCACAGTGGTCAACAATACGATCACAAAATGTTCCTGTGACAAAAATAAGTTGTTGATTAATTTATGACAAATAGATTTAAATTCAATAGACACAAAAAGTGTTTCTTCACATTTATTTGACCATACCTCCATAGCCCATGCTGCAATCACAGATGAACCCTCCCTGTCTGTTCCAGCATGTTCCTCCATTTAAACATAGCACCGTTTGACATTCATTATCGACTATAGTACAGTGTGGTCCTGAGAATCCATCGTTGCATTGACAAAAATAAGTTCCTGGATTGTTATAGCAGTTTCCTCCATTTTCACAAGGTTCCTTGGCGCATTCATCAAAGTCTAGTTCACATGCGTCTCCTGTAAAGCCTACTGGACAAGAGCAGTTAAAGATTTCCACAAAATATGGAGATACAAATATAAGACTAGAGCTTTCCAACACAGCAACATCCTGACTAATGTGAATGTTTCTGTTGCATGTGGCACCATTACGGCAAGGGTGGAGCATGCAGGGGTCGCTGGTTATTTCAGATATAGTCACATTGCTTTGCACTTCCAGTAACTTTTTATGCATGTTTGATATTCCTCTTGCCACCTCTCCAGTTAGATACTGGCCATTGTAGCTTTTCACTGCAGCCAGAAGCAACATTTTATCTCCTTGCAACTTCATTCCAAACACATGGGTTTTGGATGCTTGTAGGTTAAAGAGGCTATCCAAAGCTTTGACGAATTTTAAATAATTCAAAGACAGAAATTCCTCAAGGGTAGATATAGAGATGTAGAACAACACGCAGTTGTCCAGAGAGACATTAGTAAAGCCTTTGTAATTAATATAGATGCTGTTGTTGACCGAAGAGTGAAGCTGGTCACTCGCTTCGACTGAAATATTATAGGTTGCCTCTCCTTGGTATGGGGAGGACCACAAATGACACATCCCGAATGGGAAACTAAACATCCTAAGTGGCCCGTTTTTGATTGTACAATTGAACACATCCAGTTCGTCCTGATCAGTTGGTCTAACATTTCCGATTAGTCCTCCTGGGAAGGAACTTCCATAATATTTAACTAATATATGAATGTTTCTCTGGAGCGGAGCATTGTCATTTTCATCAAGAACTTTAATATGAAACAAAGTGGTGGAGGACATTTGAGGCTTGCCAGCATCTTGAACCACAATTTGTATATGAAAAAGAGGGTTGTGCTCCCGATCAAAGGGTCTCGAGGTGAAGAGAATGCCATCAGATGTAAGTGAAAAACCCTCAGTAGGTCTCATCATCCAATATGTGAAAGGACCTTGATTTGGAGGAAGATCGTCATCTGTGGCTGCTAAAGTGGAGATCAGAGTGCCAGCAGGTTGGTTTTCTCTGATAAACCCTTCGGTGGTCAAGAGTTTGGGAGGATTGTCATTCACATCAGTGATGGTGATTGTTACCTTAGTGCTTCCGGTTACAGCAGGAGAGCCCTCGTCAACAGCAATGACAGTCAGGTTATAGATGGCCCACATCTCTCTATCCAGGTGACTGTTAACAGAAATGACCCCACTAGCTGGATCTATAAAGAAGGAACTATTGATATTTCCATGTTCTATGCTATAAGAAAACCTGCTCCATTCTCCGATCACATCCCGGTCCACTGCTGTGACTTTAGTTATGGAGGTCCCAATCGAGATGTCCTCTGATATTGCTGCTGTGTAAAGCATCGACTCAAACTCAGGGGCATTGTTTTCATCTAGTATTTGTAGATGTATCATTGCTTCATCAACATTAAATCCTGTAATGGCCCCTCTGTTTTTTGCCAGCACCTGTAGGACTTCATCATTTTGGAGACGTTTTTTCAAATCTTTTGAGATATATATTATTCCTGTATGCTCATCCACCACAAAATTAGCTTTTTTACTTTGCCCCGCAAGTATGTAAAATACTTCTCCATCAGGTCCTTGGTCATAGTCAAGGGCAACAATCCTTCCTATTTCAGTTTTTGGCAGCAAAGCCTCCGACACCGTGAAGTTGTATAGATGTTTTTGAAAAGCAGGGATGAATTCATTGAGGCCACCGATTTGGATGTGTATATGGGCAATATCAAACAAATATGGAAAGCCGATGTTGGTGGCCTTGACTGTAAGTTCAAAATGCTGATTTTGCTCATAATCAAATATATCTAAAGTGGTGATGGTCCCATTTTTGGTGTCCAAATAGAAGAAATGGATGTCTCCTGCAATAAGAGAATAAGTGATTTGGGAGTGAATTCCAGTGTCAGCGTCCTTCGCCCAGACCTGCAAAACTGTGGTACCAATCAAAACATTTTCTGAAACGCTAGCAATGTAATTAGTAGATGTAAATACAGGGGGGTTATCATTTAAATCTGTCACATATACAATGATATTAAGTCTCTCCATCTTGGGATGCCAGCCTCCATCCTTAGCAATGACATTTAGATGGTGAGTTTTGAATTCCTCGAAGTCAAGCGTTTTAACCAGCATGATCAATCCTGAGGATTGTCCAATTGAAAACAATCCATTTTCATTCCCACCATCAAAAGAATAGGAAATAACACCATTGATGCCAGCATCTTTATCTTTGCCTTGGACTTTTCCAATAACTGAACCAATGGACAAATCTTCTGGAACAAAAAACTCAACTTTGCTGTTAAGAAAATGTGGTGCAAACAGATTCTCATGTGTAACTTCAAAACTGATTTCAGTCTGTGCAGAAAGAGGAGGAATGCCTTTATCTTTGGCAGTGATTAGAAGTGTTAGGATTGTGTTAAGGCTATTTGCTGAAGTTTTATATACTAACACTCTTCCGCTGTTATGTTCTACCTCAAAATAAAGAGATCCATTGCCACCACTATTAAAGTACTCAACACTGTTGTTCGTTTCAAGAGAATCTTGATCTACTGCAGATATATGGATTACTTCTGTTCCCACATCCAGGGCTAAAGGGACTGGTACCAAAGGTTTGAAGGGTAAAAACAAGGGTGGGAATTGATTATGTCTTACTGATGTCACTGAAACAATGCTAGAGCTGTTCAAAGGAACACTTCCGCAGTCTGATGCCACAACTGTGAAAGTAAAATTTACAGATTCAGATTCACGAAGAACAATAGACTGTTTGGTTGATATTCCCCCACTTAATGCATTTACAAAAAAAAAATCATTTGGTGGGTCAATGAAGTAGAGGATTTGGGCATTCTCACCAAGATCCCTGTCTTTAGCACTAATTTGTATAAGGAAAACTTCATGCATCTTCATCTCAGGGATAGTTAGAATGTAAAGCGGTTGATAGAAGATTGGAGTGTTGTCGTTGACATCTGTGATGTCTATGATGACGTCTGTGCTGATGCTCCAAGCAGAATCATTGGCGTTTACCTTCACTATATAATGATCTTGATCTTCTCTGTCCAAAGGATGCAGTACCAGTAAAATTCCAGTGGTTTTATCAATACTGAATGGGAACTCACCATTTTCGCCAATTATTGTATATTCAATGACAGCATTTAGACCAACATCTTCATCTGTAGCAGTTATCTGAATGACTGAAAAACCAACAGGAGCATCCTCAGGAACCTCTGCGATGAAAATCTGTGAGAAGCGGGGGGAATGATCATTTGTGTCAAGAACTAAAACGATAACTGCTACAATGGCTGAAAGACTGTTGTCTTCTTTATCAATGGCCTTGAGGGTAAGTTTATAATAAGGCATTTTTTCTCGATCCAAACGTTTTGTTGTGAAAAGACTGCCACGAATTTTGTCTATTTTAAATGCACCCTCAGAGTTACCAGCAAAAATGAAGTACTCCACCTCTGCAAACACTCCAGAGTCGGCATCGGTGGCTAACACATCACACATCCTACTTGAAGCCAAGTTCTCATACACTTCACATCTGTAGAGGTTTTGTGAGAACACCGGTGGGTTATCATTCATGTCACTGATATTCAAATTAAGTTCGGTATATGATGAAAAAGGCGGTCTCCCCGAGTCTCTGGCTTCAACTATTAGATGAAAATACATGTTTGTTTCAAAATCTAAGGGATTCTTGACAGTCAGCTCACCGGTGCTGTGGTGAACATCAAAAACCTCCCCAGAGTTTCCAGAGGACAGATAGAAAGACACTGGTGCGTTTCTTTGTGTTTCTGCAGTGACAATAGCCACCAGGGTCCCTGTGGGCACATCCTCAGAGAGGACGTCCTTATAAACTTGGACAACAATATAAGGAAAGTATGTATCATTCTTGAATCTGACAGTCAAGGTTGTTGTGTCCATTTTGGGCAGATCTGCTCCATCCTGCACATGAACTTCAACTGTGATATCATTTATTCTCTTCACAGAATCTGTCATAAACACTGTTCCTGTGCGAGAGTTAATGGAGAAGAGATGGGCATGTTGGCCATGTAGAGAAAAATTTAGTTTTGCATTCATTCCAGTATCTGCATCTTCTGCCATCACTGTGCAGACCACTGATCCTGTAAAACACAGAAAAAATTTAGTATCTTGAAACTAAAAGGCAAAGGTCTAAAAACACTGAATAACTACTATTAAGTAGTTATTCACCAATCACAATAATGTACATTCACCTTTGGTTATCAAAGCAGGAACATTAGCCACATATGGTCCATAAAGAAAGGACGGGAAGTGATCATTCACATCCTCAACTGTTACTGAAACAACAGCTGAACTGGAAAGAGCCTTTGTTGGATGTCTGTCAGTGACAGTCACCAAAAATTGGTAAAAAGCTGCTATCTCTCTGTCCAAGGCACTTAAGGTGAATAAATCCCCAGATGTTTCATTGATGGAAAAAGGTAAATCTAGGCCTTCTAAAGAATATCTGCAAGTAAAATATAAGTCAGTTATGTTATATTCCACAAGCTCATATCAGTGTTGTTACTGTTAAATACAATTATTAAAAATGGCTTTTGGTAATCATAATAAAGCTGAAATAAAATAAAATGGCCACATTATTTGTTCCCAATGAAGGTTCAGGAGGAACAGTGATTCTGTCAATCACTGTAATGATTGTATACAAACAGCAGTCATTGGTCAGTTCCAGTGACAATTCTTCCAGCATTCCTCCATCATCCCTTCTCCTCCTCTAAATTCCTCTCTTTTTCCTCCACACCTTACCATCATAAGTTCTTACTCAGAGCTCGAGTCGAGCCTCAGGTTCGAGCCTCCTTCACAGACAGCAAGCCAAGTTGGTTTACCATTATCTGGCAGGACTGAATGGGCAGGCAAACTCGTGAAAGTGTAATTATCAAATTACCTTAGCTGTCCATTTTCACTGTCATCTAAGTCCGAAGCTGTAACTCTCAGAAAAACAGTCCCAGCAGGAGAATCCTCGAATATGTGAGTACTGAATGACTCACTGTCAAATATTGGAATGTTGTCATTGACATTATCAACAACAATAACCAAGGTACCTGTGCCTGTCAATGATGGAAATCCTAGAAAGAATGGACAAAGAATTTAGAACAACTCATTGAGAATGTGTACTTAAACTTGGGGTGCACTGATTCAAAATCTGGTTGACACCAATAAATTAATAATTCTTTCCAAGTGAATTTGGCAGATGCTAAAATTAAATAT